>OY759171.1:14348256-15823090 GCA_963662145.1 Sturmia bella | reverse complement strand
TACTCACTAAATAAGCATTAGCTACTGTCTTGAAGCTTAAAGTCAGGGAAACCGCTAATCTACAATCTCAACTAGTTGAATTTTTGTTTCTAAACAGTTAACGTTTATCGGTGTATTTGAAGAGACAATTTGAAAGGCAAAACCGCAAACTAAAACAATTTTCAAATTATTTATATGTGAGCTTAACGTTTGTGTTTTAAATTCTCTCTCTAACTGGCTTCTGCTCTGACGAAATCGGGAATCTTGTTACCGAAACCCACACATTTCTACGGAATAAGAGTACATCGTCCAGGGCTCGACCATTTGTAGTTGGTTGGCCAGTGAATCGCACGACGCATTACAGAGAGAATTCGTTCTACAGCCGTATGGTCCTTCCGTGGCATAAATTGCCGGCAGACGTTTTTCCTGCCATTTATAGCGTGAGAGGGTTCAAATCAAATGTATACAGGCACTACTCCCTTTTTCTTCCTCCCTTAATCATTTTTCCTAGTTCCGGCACTAAAATAAAAAAAAAACTAATTGTCGTACTCGTTTACTCTATTCAAAGCTTTATTGCCTGTTTTATGAAAATTCATATCTGAACAGATTTTTAACTAATGTATTTAAAAAAAATTTGTCCATCTAATTCATAAAAAATGAATTGATTATCAACTGTTTAGTTAAACAACGTTGGAAGCTTCGTGATTGTTTAGTGAAATTTTATATTCATAAAGGATTAACAGCATCTAATTAAAATTACGAGTATGTTATTTTCTGTGGCAGTACCCACATATATTGCAGTTGATTATGTAAAAGGAGCGAATACAAAATAAAAGCTTTTTTATAAAAGCCTTCAATTTTCATAAAAACTTTTTATTGATTGTGTTAAATGTAGTTATTTCCGAAAAATAATGATCAATAAAACTTTCATTTTATGTCTGCTGCAAAACGCAATAAAACTAAAAGTTTTTTCTATCATTTGGCGAAAAATCGCGACCACTACTTCCTAGTTGACATTTGTTGTGGGCAAATACATGCTTACAAACAGCTGGATACAATAATAAAAAATGCAATAGCAAGAAAACCAAGATGAAGAAACTCAATAACGCACAATTTTACAACAGCATATTTTAAGGTTACATTTGCTCATTGAGCAACTATAACACTTAGAGCAAATTCAGATTTACTTGCTTTTGCAAGGTTTTTATGAGATCGGAAAATTGTTGTCTCAAAATTTTGTGTCTGCTCGCTGAGCAAAACAAAACCTAAAAATGTACTTTTGTGAAATTTAATGCTTTCTTTTTTTCGTTGCTTTTGTTGTTGTAGCCATATAGTTTTATATGAATTTTAATGAATATCACTTGCTTGTGTCTATGTTGTGCCCACAAAAGGTTAACAAACATTTAGTGGTCACGTTTTTTTTTGCAAATATCTTAAACTTTTCGATCTTATGTAATTGTGCTTATAGAATAAATTATTGGTCTATAAAATAAGTATTTAATTATTTTAAGAGTCATATTTCCTTTCAAGATCATGTAATATTTCCGCTCACCCTGATCGCAATTACCTTTGCGCAATATTTTAACATAAACACCCCTGTTTGCAGTCAGTAATAATCGCCATTATGATTGTTATTGGACAGATTGTTATGGGTGCTTATGTTGTTGGTTTTGTAGCTTCTTCTTCTTCTTCTTCTGCTTAACAACAGTTTAATACAGTAAAATTACCCGTTAAAATAGAAGAGTCAAAGTGTTTGCTACGGT
Source organism: Sturmia bella (assembly GCA_963662145.1). Lineage (NCBI taxonomy): Eukaryota > Metazoa > Arthropoda > Insecta > Diptera > Tachinidae > Sturmia > Sturmia bella. The sequence goes on along the minus strand of OY759171.1, from coordinate 15,821,348 downwards.
CTTTTGTATAACAAATAGTTGTTGTTGGGGCACTAGAAAAAACAAAGGAGGGTTGACGGAGATGAAGATAAAATTGCTACTACAGATTTACTGTGGGTTTCTGCAAAAGTAACGTCACTCGTTGAATCATTTATGAAATAAGAAAAAAAATATGTTTGAAGTCATCAAAACGTGTACGCACATTAATATAATGCAAACACAGAAACAAACATAATTTTGCACTTTCTTCTTAAACCCTCAACTCATGGAGTTTGATGGCTTAACTGGTTGTTTAAGTTCATTTGTATGCTTCAAAATAATCTGTTTCATCATTGTCATTTTGATCAAGTGCTTGTCGTTTTGCTACTGTTTTAGTTTTAGTTTTTTTTTTCTACGTTTTTGTTTTTCTGAAACTTTATTTGCCTGCCAATTTATTTGGCATTTGGCGAAAGTGATAGTGTAAATTATCAAACTAAAATTAGTTCCTTATAATACATTTCGTTTGAAAGAGCTTTTTTACGATATGAAATATGCATGTCTTGACATTTTAAATTACTGTCATTGCCGATTTAAATATTCCAATAATTTTTCCCCACGTTTTTGAAATTTGTTGTTAATAGTTTTCAACTCAAATTGCTTGTCTGCTTGTTGTTTAGTAATGTGCTATAAATCGTTTATTTCATTCATGCTTTAAGTACACAAATAGCTTATCAGCGCCATTTATGACACGTTTAAAATATATTATGAAAATTGAACTTAATAAATTTAAATCAAATATGTAAGATCTTTATTTAACTTTTAAAACATATATTTATGATATCTCAAGCCATAAATCGCTTAAATGTCTGTTAAGCAGCAGCAAAGAATAAAAAAAGAGAGAAAAACATTTAATGGCTTATGGTAGAAAAATACTAGTGTATAAATTAAAAATTGATCCACAGATTTATAGTTTATTTGCTTATTTTTTTTCCTTTTTAAAGTACGTTTTGTATCGTGCATATATTTTAACCTAAAAAAAGAAACGGAAGTTACATACTTAGTTAAGAAGCCATTAAAATGAAGTCATAAAGTTTGCTTTATGCTTTATTTATGCAAACAATAGTTTATTATTTGCTATTAGGGTCAGAGTAAACTTTCAAAAAACCAAAAAGATTAGAGCTGCTTACTGTTTTTTATGCCGCCGTCAGTGCAAATATCACTAGATGGTTGGCACCAACGAGCCAGAGCGCTTATTTAAGTTTCAGCTTAAACATAAAACAAACTACAAAGCTTAAAGCTGTTTTCTGGCACGAAAATTTGGCGGACATTTATCTGAAATTGTATTCAATACATACTTGCCGACATTAAATAAAACATTTATCAATATAAGATTCATTCTCTTTCATATAATCAAAAATTATAAACAAACACCCTGTGTTAAAGCCCTGTGTGTCACGCTTTTAAACATTTTCTTCCATTGAACATTGTGTTTGTCGTTGTAATTGCGCGAGTAAACAAAGTTCCTCAAAATCACAAAACCACCGCCGAATAATTTTGGGCCCATTTTTAAGTTTTGTTTCTTCCAATGTTAAATATATCAATTTAGTCTTACCCACAAACAGTGAGAAAAATAAGGATTTGATTTAAAATGCGGTATATACGCGTTGCGCAAACAGTACAGGATTTTTTTTTTTAAATATAGTATTAAAACATAGCTTTCTCCTTTCTTTTTGCTGTTTATATACACATATGTATGTGTTTGGACAGGGTGGACTCGTTTATCCGTTCATCGGGTTGGTTCAGGTCGGCACTGGCGGAAAGAATGTAGGGCTCTCTTTCTACATGATTACTCGGGTATCACAAAGGTACCTTTCTAGGACGCAAGTGGGCCGGTTTCACTACCGGCGGCCCGCATAACATAACATAACATGTATGTATATGCATTTTTCTTCGTTTGGCTGCATGTAATTTCACTCAATAAAAGCCCGCACAAAAGTAGTGGTCACGCTTTTTGTAGCAAATATTCGTTAAATGGGCATGTATTACAAGTTTTCCAATTCTGAAATATTACATTGCAAGCAGTATGAGACAATTACGTTCTCACATTTATCTCCATTAAATGAACAGCCAAAAATTTTTCACAAATTGATCCAACTATATTTTTTTCTTATCTTTTTTTGCTGGCAGCCCATGCATATTTTATAAATTTCAATTTTAGCACTAAATCCTTTTTCAACAGTTTCATAATTTTTTGTTTGTTATTGTTTTGCTGCTGTCTTAAGTTTATCTTCATTAGATATTTATAAACAAGTCCTTGAAAATTTATGTTTGAACCTCTTTTTAATAATCTTTAGAAGGTAGATATAAACATTGCAACACACAACCTCTAGTAATATTGACCTTTATTTTTTAACTTCAATTTACGCAGGTTCGAAACCATCTTTTTCTATCTACTATAATTTCCAAAGCAGCTTGTTACTTGTTTGTTGTCGAAACTCAAGTTGGCCGAAGCAACAAATTCTTGTCTTAATCCTTGATCATAAACAATCCAATTAAATGGTTTTACAAATTTTTATTTCGCTTACATTCTTTGTTGCCTTTTTGTGCAAAGTTTATTTTGAGTTAAAAAAAGAAAAAGAAAAAAAACAAAGCAAACTATAGACTGCCAAACACAAAGTTTGCTTTGTAACTTTTTGTAAGACAAACAAACAACTTCGTTTTTAAGGGCATAAAAGTCACACTCGAATGAATTACTTGAACAAAGGTTAAACGCAAATGATGAACAGTAGTTAAGGAATAAAGCTGAATGTTAAGTGTATGAGAGGGAAAGAAGTAACACTAAACTGATTGCTTGATTGACCCTCCAGTGTCTGTTGGGGGACCAAATTTGTGGGAATAAATGGGATCTTTATTATAAGTAGCACTCAATTTTCTACACACACTCACCATCGAGTAATAATTGTTGAACGTTAAATTTTTATTATGACTTCTAAAATTACATTGAAAATTTTGTGGAACCACAAATTTTCTGTAGTACACAATTCATTATTCAATAGTGTGCTACAGTTAAAAATTAGTAAAACTTCTTTCAAACTGTTTTAGCAAAGCCTCAACTAAAAATAACACAACTAGCGAAAATTCACAAAAAAAATAGTCTTTGAGTAATTTACGAAAATATTTCATCAGTTACAAAGAACAAACACAACTGGCGAAAAGGCTCAAGAATCCGTGAAAAAATTTTAGAAGTCCAAAAACCTATTTTTGACAAACGTTTCATAAGAACTTAGTAGCTGTTTTTGTAAATGCGAACGAAATTTTCATTTGCATACAATAATAAACATTTAAGAAAATTGTTATTCCTTTCAATACAAGTACGTAAATGAAGTCATCGTTGGCATTTAGAAAAACAGGCAGTTAAAACGGCCTGTTTGAAAACATTAAGTAATTAAAACAATTTGTAAAAGCTTTAAACAACTCAAAAGTACACAAGTAGGCGACAAGCCGCGAATTACAAAAAACAAAACAAAAAACAGACATATTTCGGGAAAAATCGTTTAAATTTGCTAAAAACTTTCAGGAACCTTATCTTATCTTAATATAGTGAAAACCTTAAAACTTTCGCAAAATTGGTAAGTGCCAAGTGGTTTTAAAATAGTTTATAAAAATTTAGAACAACTATAATAATGGTAACTGACGAAAAATCGTGGACACTCGTGACAAACTGACTGATGCTAATTGACGAAAATGGCGTAAACACGATACAAATTGCCAAATCCGAAAAATTATTTATAAAGACTTTAAGCAGCTACAAAGAACACAACTAAGGAAAAACTGCGAAAGTTCAGAGAATGTTGTGAGATTTTGAATAGTTCACAAAATGTTAAACATCCCAGAATAGAATCCATATGACACATAGTTCATGCATCGAATAGCGGTTAATAACGCTTTTGTGATCCAATCCATGATTTAATACGCTCAGCTGAGATCGTTTTAATGACCGTAAATCGTTCAAACTTTAAACGACTACAAAGAAAACAACTAAATATGAGACAAAAATGGGTCAAAAACAAATTTTAGAACTTCAAGCAGTTGCAAAGAATATACAGAGTTACCTAAAAGCTATAAAAATCAGCGAATATTCGGCAAGAGCTGGAAATGGAATTAAAATAGTGCATTAAAGATCAAAAATCTACAAACGTCACAGCTGGCGACAAACTGTGGAATGTCGGTGTGAAATTCAATACGCTCTAATCTAATTTTGTATGATACAACACATCAGACATTTTATTATTTTTTGCAAACAGCTCGTATTTCATTATGGTCTTAAGCGATAAATTTCAACTATTGTGTAAATTCTGAATCATTAAAATTCCCAATAGCCATAGCAACAATTTAAAATTTGTTTGACAAACTATTTGCAAGACATTCCGAACAAAATTGTTTCTCTCTTTCTCCAAAATAAGAGAAAATTGTAATAAAAAATCTAGAATGAACCAAAATTCGCAATACAATTTGAAGTATGGCTAAAAATTTTGACGATGAAAACAGTAATAAATATTTATTTCAAAATATTAGTTTAATTTTTTTTTTTCAACTTTGCGCAATACCGAAAATTAATTAAAAATTAAACTGAACATTTTAAATTATTTGACAGCTTATTTTAATTTGGTTTCATTTATCACACAGTATTTTGTTAGAAAAAATAGAATGTAATGTAACAATAAAAAAAACTAGTTGTTATGAAAAGCACATTTTTCTTGCCATTGATAAAAACTCAGCAATACATTTGTTTGATATTAATTGGGAAATTGAAAAACTTGAAATTATGTTTTAGTATACATAATGCCTGGACCACGATTTCGATCCACTGTGCGTTATGCCGTACAGCCTTCACCAAGCCATATAAATATGTTTAAAATAATCAAGATCTTAAAGGCGTTATCCTCATTTTTATTCTCTTTTTTTCCAACTTTGCCTTTTGTTCCTATTTTGTGCTTGATTTAACACAGCTCCGACCGTGCAGCGTACAGAAACGAGTTTAAAGAGAAAAGGAAGAAGAATAGTAACATGTTGATAAATTTTTCTGATTCAGGAAAATTCAGATTTTCGGCTGTTGTTTGTTGTGTAAGTTCAATTTTTTTACCACATTGTTGATTTTATCCACAGGCTGTTTTCTTAATTCATTTGTTTCTGTCGTCATTTTTTATTTATTTAATTTTATTTTGCTTGTTTCAGCTAGCAAATGTTTTGCAGGAAATTGTATCCATTTAAATGCAGGAAAACATTTCAAAACTTAAACTTTACTCACAGTTTAAAAGTGAAAGAAAAGTGTCGCATTAAAGAAACAATTTTTTTTCAGGCAGATAACTTTTAATCTCTTAAATAAACCCTTAACAAAAAGTGAGTGTTAAATTTATTAGAACAATAATTCAATTGGTGAACTAATGGGAGGTTTAACTTTTGCATTTATCACATTTGGTTATTTCTTTGCTATATCAAACTGAAATGGTTAATAAATTGGGAAAATTTCTTTGAAAAAAATTAATTTTTCATGCATTTACTCTTCCTCCAGTCTGAACCTTCCAAAAGTATTGCCACAAATTAACAAAAACGAATTTTTCTTCCCGGTAAATTGTAATAATGAAAATTGTTTACCGGCCAGTTCACAGCTCACTTCTATTAAAGGTACGTTTAGCTAACGCCAACTTTATCAATAAGTCGCAATAATGACCCCAAATGTTTTAGTCGTAGCTAATGCATGTATGTAGCAATTCGATTGAGCTGTACTCTGTTTTTCTATGAAATTGTGTTCTTACATTTTGACAATTTTCTTTAATAGTGTACAAATGATAGAATATGAAGTAAAATGGTTGAACGTATTTTGAAGTTCACTGACGAGTTGGTTGGCAGCAAAGAAACGTCGGCCGCATACACACGTGCTAAAAACTCTAACACAGAAAAAGCAGTTTTAAACTTTTTGGTTTTTGATAAATATTCAACTGAATTCTTGTTAGCAATTCTTTCATTCTAATCACGTGGGATGAACTCTGCTCCATTAAGAATTATTTATATATCGCATGTCATCATCGTAATAATATTCACGGGCACATGTACAAAAGTCTTTGATATTTTCATGAAAGTTATCTTTTTATAAAAGGCTATTTTTTATGAAAGTATGCTTCTTTAAAAAATAGAACTTTAAGTATTTTTTTTATATAAAATTTATTGCTTTTTACAAAAAAATACGTTATAAAAAATATTTTTTTTAAATGTTACTTTTTTCATAAGCATGTAATTCTTTTTTTTTAGTGCTCTGTTACTAATTTCACAAATATTATTTATTTTGTTTGTTTATTTATTTATTTTATTTTTAAAGGTAGCGTTTAAGTTTTGATCTCTTGTAGTAAAAGATTTCTAAAAAGTATATTTCTTAATTTCTTGTCAGCTATTCTTTCATTCCAATCACGTGGGATGAGCCCTGCTCCATTAAGAGTTATTTATATTTCGCATGTCATCATCATAATCGCGTTCACGTGCACACGTACGAAAGTAAGTACTTGAATCTTTAATATGTTTTACATGTCTAACGTAAATACTTTTTGAGATTTTCGTTTGGTTGTCTGAAGTCTATTCTTCCTGAGTAGTGGTATTAAACTCTCACTTTTTTCTTGGAGCTTAATAGTATACTATTTTACGCACTAACGCACTGTGCCGTATTTTCTTACTGTTTAGGATTTTTTTTATTAGTTTGCTTATTTGTTGAATTATTATTCTAATCTTTTTTATATAAAATATATAACTTGTTTCAAGTTGTATGTTTTGTTTTCACTAAGACAATTGATGCATAGATACTTTTTCATTTATGAGATTATTTTTTATTTTGTTGGAATAAGTTCAACTTTAAGGTGAACATTTATTTCAAGTATTTGAAATACAAAATACTCAAGCGCTTAGTATTTAAAATACAAAATACAAATACATTCATGAGACGTATTTAAAATACAAATACAAAATACGTATTTTGTATTTTAAATACATGTATTTCAAATACTGCCCAGCCCTGCTTATAATATACAATTCTATATTGTGCAGCAATGCTCGCTTTCCTTAATACCTCTCTACCGGCCTTTAGAAGGAAGTTTCTAATTTGTTGCATAGTTTTATCTGCCTTTGATTTTATGACCCTTTTTATTGATTTTCAAGAAGCCAACAATTTATGCCAAACGGTCATCATACTTTAAAATGCTTGCTGGAATGAAACTTTTATTTTCAAATATATGCAATTTCTAAAATTTTCACTACGGTTACTTTTAGCATATTTACTGAGATAATAAAGTAAGCAAGCAACAAAATATCTGGCAAAAATGTTTAATAATTTCAAAATATCCACAATTACCAACGTAAAGTACATGTAAACATATTTTCATTAGAAAATAAACTCATTACTTCGCATACACAATGAACGTAATAACATGTTACTAAACTTCCATTTTGCAGTAAAAGACTGTTTTCTTAAAAATATGTTTTGTTTGATTGTTAATTATTTTATCGGGACTTAGTTCGATTTCACTTCCGCAGAATTGAGAACGATAAAGTAACTTAACAATTGTAAATCAATCGCTGGATCCAAAGCAAAATTTTGAAAGCGTTGTCATCACTGATACATGGGCAACAAACATAAAAATCGATTGGCTATTGTTATGAGAATAAAAAATATATTCCAATTAATTCAGTGATCAAAATTGAAAGTTGATAAATACGATTAAATGTAGACGATCAGCAATAAAGAACTCAGGTAGTACTAACAGAGCAAAGGCAAAGGGTACGCTATAACTTTTTTTTTGCAATTGTTTTAAACAGTTTTTAATCAGCCGGGATAACTAACTACACCTTTTTTTGTCGTATAGGGATCGAACCATCATGTTAGTATGCAGTGTACATTGCCGAGGTCTCAGCTTCGATTCCTGTTAAAGGCTCTGGATATTACCACAGAGTATACAGAGGTGAAAAAAGTGATTTTTGAAGGTCGGCCAAATCAGTTGATGGAGCGCCTGTCAAAAAGAGTTAGATATACTATGCATTGTCCTACTCTGTCTAACCGCATACAAATTACTGTGAATAACGTTTGTTGTCTTGTTTTGTTATGAGTTTTAGAGCATTTTCAGAAGCGAGATGAGCAGAGTTTACGTTAATTTGCTATCTCGTCTTGTCCGCCTTAAGCCTCCATATACTTTGCGGTCAGTGATGGTAAAGCGCTGCTGCTTTAAAACAGTATGCAACTAGTCATGACCTAGGTTCGAGGCAATTTGGGTGCTAATATGTGTCGTGGTAGCATATTCCCCAGCCTATAGCTCTTCAACTTTACTTTGCTTCTTTTCTTTGAATGCTATACAATTTTATCACAGAAAAAATCGTTCTCGATTCTGGGGAAGTAAAATCGAGCTAAATCCTCTAAATGAACTCAGCTATCAAGACTCAAAGAAATGTTAGCAAATACAGTACTTGATGTGCACACTTCATTGGGAACCTAAAGGGCCGGCGGCATTATCCGGCAGCATTTTTTCCAAAACGAGGCCGATCAGGCAGGTGTCCGACATCGTGAGATGATAACAAACTTTTTATGGCCCCAATTTTGAGATATCGACAGGATGGTACCACTTGCCACACAGCTCACGAAAAAATGGCATGGGCCCACCACCTTCTAGTTTGACTCGAACTTGAGCTACAGACAAAATGAGTGAGATGTGGCTTAGAATTACCGCTCAAAATATACAAAAAAAAGTATATTATCTCAAGAGAGAAAAGAATTCCCTCAAATAAAGTGGTGCGGATATTGGATTTCTGAAGCGAAAAAATAGACGCCGCATCCACATATAATTTTCTCATTTTTATGGAAAAAAATTAATTTAATTATTTCTTGGCTATGAGAGCACCAATTCTGTACAATATGCTGGTCTCTGGCTCAAGTACATGGTGAGTCTAAGGGCATTCTTTATGCTGATGATTCCTTGATCTATGCTTACGATATGAGTCCAGAGTTCGCATTTTTTAAAGTAAACTTCTTTTCTTTGAAAGCGATGAGCAATACAATTTTACCAGAGAAAAAAATCTTTCTCAATTCTGGGGAAGTAAAATTGTGCTAAAATAATTAACAAAATTTTCTAAAATTTTTTTCATAAAAATCCAAGTGCTGGTCTGCCAAAAACCAAGATTTTGAATAAACAGCAACTAGTATTAAATCATTTTGTTAAAATTTTTGCTATACGTTATTGTACTAGAGTAGTTCCGGACTGCGGCTTTCAAGTCAAGTGCTTTTTTCATTAGCGGTATATTTGACCGCTTACAGACGGACAGAGTGACATTGTATAATTGACTTTTCATTATCAATATCTACATCATGCATTAAAAATGAAAACTGCAAAATAGTAAAAAAAAAATGCACATACACACTCAAAGTTTTGAAAAAAACTTGTGCTTATTATTCTAAAAAAACAAAAAAAAAAATAATAATTTTCGAGGTTCCCGATATTATTATTTTTTTTTTATTTTTTTTATTTATACGGGACTCACTGGGAGACTTGGTGCGGGTTTGGCTGGCTCGAAAAAAAATACCGGGAAGTCAAAATTATTGAGGTTTGCTACTACATTGGCAAAATAATGTGCACAATATCGGCATCCATTCTCTCTTAACCAGCAAGTTTTCAACTTTAATTTTCTTCTTTTATTTTAAAAGAATTTTATCACAAAATATCTATCACAATTCTGAGCAAGTAAAATCGAACTAAATTCCGTTTTAGTAAGTCACAATTATAAATCCATTAGTTTAACTATAGAGGTAAAGGAAAATTTTTTTTCAAATTTAATTCTTGTTTGTTATTTTTTTTTAATAGACTTTCTGTTTCTTTCAACTTAATTTTTTGCTGTTGTCTTTTTGTTAAAAAAATTTTTTTGCAGCTTCTATTTCTCACGGTGACTAACGAAAAAAGTTTCAATTGTTGTCCAATTCTGATTTTCGTTTTCATATCCTGTGAGCAGCAAAGTTTGCAGTAAAATAAAATTGTTTGCTTTTCCTTTAACTGAATTGAGTTTATATTTTCCAGCTTAGTTGTTTGTTGATGCATCGTGGTTTTCCGCTTTTATTGACAACTTAAACGACTGACTCATTGTTGTGGTCGGTCATCTTGCTAAAGAGGATTGGTCGGTCATAACACTCTGCTCTGTATTGGTAAAAATAAAATATTTTGCTAAAATATTCAAACTTTTAGTTTAACAACACATTGACGGACATTAGCAAGGGATTTTTCAAATTAAGTGGTAGAACATCCTTTTCATAACAGTTTTTAGCAACAGTTGTTTATTTTTGTTGCACAAAGTTGTCAACAAAATTTTTGTGTGGCAGGCCAAAAAAAAATATTTTCTAATTTTGTTGCATTTCCATTTTCCATTTGTTAATCGCAAACAATAGTTGTAAATTAGTTTTTGTTTCCATTGAAAATTTAATTGTTTTGATGTATGAACAAATTAAAAAAAATCAGCAACAATTGTTTTCATTAAAAAATAAAATGTCAACATTTTCTGGCGAAGGATTTGCTCTATTGGCTTTCGAGATAATTATGAAAATTTTTAGTGTAAAATAAATTCCCAGTTTTAAATTTATTTCGTATTTTAGCTGGTAATTTCCTCAAAATAGAATTTCGTCTTGAGAATAATTTATATGAATGAAATTAACTATGGATAACTATATAGCTAACAAATAGATATTATGAGGAAATTCCGGACATAACGACAGCTTTTTTATCTAGGTGTATAATATGTACATAAAAATAAATTTCTAATTCCCTGTTCTCCATACGTTTGTTTGATTATTTTTTTTTTTTTTACGAAGAAACCATGCTTCCAAAAAGGTATTCTTTCTTAGCTTTAGGGAAATATTTATTCATGATATCAGATTCTTCCTTCGTTTTTTTTTTTTGTTGTTTTGCATTAAAGTATCATATATGAATATATATAAACCTGGTATGCTGAAAAATATGAAAAAACAAAATCTTTGGTAGCAAAAATAATATGCACAACCGGAAAACGGAAACAGATTTGCATATTTTGACACCTACACACTTTGCTTCATTCACATCATAAATGCACACAAAATAAAGGTTTATTTTTAGTGACTTTGTTGTTGTTGTTGTTGTAACTGGTGGGGAAGAATACAAAAGCGTAAAATTATAAAATATGGTCTCAAATTGTGTATGAATATAAACATAAAATTCAAGCACGCATTACGTGCAATATTTTATTTTTCTTCTTCATACTTTTGCTTTTTCATTTCACTTTGTAACAACAAAATTTGCAAGTTTAACCATGTGATTTGTGCTTGTTGAAACGCAAGCTGCTCACTTGCAGACATACAAACACAAACACACACGCAAACGCATTTTGCTCACTTGAGGAACATAAAACTGGCAGACGTTAGACTATGTTATTCCCTTGTAAGACAAATCTCATAGAAGAAATTGCACAATGGCTTGGGTTGTTAACGTAACACTCAATAAAAAGTTATTACACCAAACAACAACTAACTTCAAGGGTTTTCGTATGTTAAGGATGGTTAAATTTTAAGGGCCGATGTTAGATGTGAACGAAATCCAAACGCTAAGTTATTTCTGCATTTCATTTGACATTTCTCAATCTTAGACTAATTCAATTTGAACCATGGAAAAATCGAGCAACGCTCTGAAGCTATTCAGGCTTATTATGAAAATGGGCGTTCAAATCAAAATTCATATGCTGCACTTCGTGATTTTTTCGCTCAATTTAATCGTCCAAGTGTGCGTATAATCGGAACACTCGTGCAAAAATTTGAACAAACCGGGTCTGTAGGAGATGTGAAAATCATACTGCAGAAAGTATTGCTGCTGCTCACGATGGTGTGGCTGAAGAGCCGTCCACCTCAACTCTTCCTCGTGCCCAACAATTGCACCGCTCACGTTCGACGTTGATGATTATTATGCATAAAGACTCGCATTTATATGGCTACAAGGTGCAATTGACTCAACAACTAAAGCCTCTGTACTATTCCAAGCAAGACCACTGACGAGGTCAGAATGATGGCAAGAAATGACAATTTTTGAAGAAACTTCTCTGCAGTGACGAGGCGCATTTTCGCCTCTGTGGATCTGTCAATAAGCAGAATTACCGCATTTGGGCGAATAATATGGCAGGGGATTATTATTCGCTCAAATTTTTTTCAAGTAGGAAAAAATTCTGTCATTGAATGCAATTTTTAAGAACAGCTTACATTGCTTTTTAGGCTTAAAGGGGATCCCCAAAGGACTCCCTTTGAAGAAACTGTGAAATTTTGTTAAATATGTACGTATGACTGTTGCATCATAGATACCTGAAAATTTGATTTTTTTTTTCAACAAATTGAATGATTAATTGCCTTATTTTTGCTCTGTTTCCTTGTTTTCATGCTCGAATTTTTTTTGTTGCGCTTGATCCTTAATAAATGTTTTTCAAATTTACTTGATTTACTTTTTTTATAGCTCTTCTCCTTGGAGCTTTAAAATGTAACAAGGCAATGGAAAAACAAAATTTGCACTGGGTAAGTGGTTACATATAACTGATTACCACCCAGCAAAAATATCGGTCTACCTGGAAGCAGGCATGTAAGCGAGAGATTATGTGCTATTGTTTACTAATCTGCTTCGGCATCACATGCTTTTTATTCGCAATGTCCCACTTGGCAGAACTCTTAGCTTCGTTAGCTATTAGCTTATTTAATACTAACCTAGAAGCATAAACATCATATACATATGTATATATTATGTCATACTTATATTAGTGCTTCCTCTCTTGCACAAGAGGTTGCAATTATTTCGGCGAGCAATTTTTTTTTTGCGAAAATCAATACGTAAATTTGGTTTTGCAAAAAAAAAAAGCTCAATCGCTGAAACATGCTTGTAAGCGAAGAAGGATGCACTGTGTAGCTTGATAAAACAAATTTGATTTTAAGGCCATATATGATTTTCACGATTAGCATCCAGGGAATGCGTGAACATTTGTTATTGCTTACTAATGTGAAACGTAACCATTAGCAACATTTAGCAGCTGTAAGTAGGTTTATGCATACGCTTAATAAAAATTTTAAAATTCCTAAAATTTTTAAGAAATAAAGAATTTAGGGATGATTTTCGTTTGTTACTAACCACTGTATCTTGTCACGTTTTTCATACAAGTTGTTTATATTGTACCTACATAATGGTTATTTTAACATTTTGCATACAATAAACATTTTTTTCTTTCGTTCCCTAAAAGAAGATGTATTAGCATTTGAAAAAAACAGTTCAGAGGCAAAGACATACAGAATAAAAGTTTCGCACCAAATTTGCAACATGTGATGATAAATCATTTTTATGATTACTTTACAAGTACTTACATACTTGAATGTGTTCTTGTGAGTTTAGTACTTGTACTCATTTCAAGTAAAACGTGTTTTTGTTGCTTCTATCATAACACAACAAGCACTGTAACAAAGGAGCAGCAAACTCTGTAAACTGATATAATGTTCTCAGTTTTGTTGTCTCACTTAGATCTCACGTTGCGTAAACGTTAAAGAAAACTTCAAACTTCAACAGCAGTGACCAGTGTTACCCTTGTGGTAATAAAGTATCGTTGTTGATGCCCTTGACATTTCTTTTGACGGCCTCTTTTTATACAGTTCACAACAATTGTTAAGGGTACATAAAAGTTAGACTATCCATTTGTAAATTCATTAGGTTTGCGACCCCATAAAGTATATATCATAAAGTGTAATCAATATCGATAGAAAATTATGTATGTATGTTGATGACATTAAGTTACTGAGAAAACTACTTTAGTCAGCTATTCCTGATTTTGTTAAAAATAACTTTCAAAACATCCTTTTTGTGCCACGTCACAAAATTTTTCAAAGGCAACGCTGGCAGTGACTACACTCATTGTTTAACGACGACCTCATCATCATCAATATCGTTGAAAGTTTTATCGAAAGAAAGAAAAAAAATCAAGAATGTTTGGAATTCATATGTTTTTGAGGATTTTTTGTCTTGTTTTTGCCTGTTGGAAAGAAACTTAGCAGAAACAATAAACTTCATGAAAAATGATGTGCAACTTCATGTGTAACAAAATTGCTCGAATTTTCTTATACTATTTTGCTTTCTGCATTATTTTGTGTCTTATTTGAGGAATTTAGTTTTGTAAAATTTATGCAGTTTATAAAATGTGACAAGAATGTTTTTATTAGCTTTAGGTGAAGTTAGTCTTCATGGCATTAATGAAAGTCTTGAGGGATTTCTTAAGTTTAAAATGGGGTACACTGAAAAAATTAGATCATAATATTTGTAATATCAATTACAAAATTTATTGTGTTAATTAAAATTTGTTTGATTTCTTATTAATTATTAATAAATCAACTAAATAAAATTTTAATCGCAGCAATTGTATTTTTAATTACAACAATTAAATTTGTTATAAACAATTAAATTTTTAATTCAGTTTAACAAAAAGTTTCATTAGTGAATGGATTTTTTTTTTGCGTAAGGGTCTAAGATACGGTCAAATATTTGACAGCATATTTGCTGTAGTCTGAACAAAAAACATTTTTAGTGATAAAATGAAATAGCAGATGATGTTGCTATTTGAACATAAAGTATGAAATATTTGGTTAATTTTTAGGCAACAATTTCTTCGATCTTACAAAACAAACAAGTAAAAATAATTTTTTATTTTATATAAAAAAAAAACAGTTTTGGGTTGTCAGCAAAAACAGAAAAGGAAAGGGTACAAAAAAGGTTTTAAATATCTTGGAAAAAACATAAAAATTTGCAAAATGCAAAAACAGATTTAAAATAGATTTCCAAAAATATACAGCTAAAATACAAGTGCATTTAAAAAGCAAATTGTTAAAACATTTTCTTTGTCTTATTCAAAGTGAAGAAGTTTTTTTCTTTTCAACTCCAGAAACATTCTTATTTAACAAATTTCAACAATTAATGTCATTTAAAAGTGCTTTCGTTATTGAAAAAAGTAGAGATGTACATGTTTTGAATTTTTTTTTTTTTGGCCAACAAATTGAATGATTAATTGCCTTATTTTTGTTCTGTTTCCTTGTTTTCATGTTCCTATTTTTTTGTATTGCGCTTGATCCTTAATAAATCTTTTTCAAATTTACTTGATTTGCTTTTTTGCAGCTCTTCTCCTTGGAGCTTTAAAATGTAACAAGGCAATGGAAAAGCAAAAGCAGTAAAAACTCTGTTTAACACATTTTTTTCTTATGACAAGCGACAAAGTGAAAACTGAAAAATACGATTTTTTCTTACTCAAAAATTCACAAAAATAGAAGATGACAACAAACACTCGAGGGCATGCCAAACTGTCATGTAGATGAACTGACAAACAGACAAAATTCTCATCAGCTTTAGTGGTAAATTATTTTTTGAAAATCCTTTTTTGCATATTTATTTTGTTGAGGCTTTTATCTGAGTCCATTTGCCATTTTCTTTATTTTCATTTCTGATCTCATAAACTAAACATATGCAGGTGATTGTGATTGAAAAAATTCTAATGGTTGGTGATACATTTGACTACTCTGCAGGCACCCTGGGGCAAGTTAGTGGGAGGGGAAAAAGTTATTTTAAAGACCCCTAGACAACAATAGTGTCTTACAAATAGCAGTAGGTTTTTTCACAAATTCAGTAACTCCTTTTTTTACGGTTGTTGTTTTGTTTATTGCCTTTTAATTATCGAAGAACTAGCAATAAAATACTACCTTCCTGAATACTTTCTTCCTGTCCTCAGTTTCTTTGAATATTTAATTTTGAATGTCTAGATGCTGTCTGTTTTGTAAACTCCACCAGCAATTTGCCGGTTGTGCCTTGACTAGTTTTTGTATCTGAATTCATTTTAGTCCTGATAAATGGCATAATTATCTCGCGTAAAATGTAACTTTAGATTACTCTAATTTCTAAATAAAATTCTGCAACAAGCATAATTTTGTACAACCAAAAGGTTATTGTGTTTGTACAATCATCATACAGTTATCGTACAAATGTGCATGTTTGGTTGATTGAAAAAATTCTACCAACTCAGTTTCATCGTCATCATCATTATCAACAACACGGAATGCAAGCAAAAACACAGTGTAATTGCAAGCATTTGCAGATATGTACATATGCATATTTGTGTGTTTGAAAATAGCACTACAAAAGCGTTTGCACGGCAGCCCGTGCGATACTTTTTAGAGCAATAAGGGGCCTTGGCTTAATAACGCAAATAAAGTATCGAAAATAGGCAGCTGTGCCGCTAAGCCCTACAGATAAGATCTCAAGAAAATTTGTTTAGCGGTTTTTTTTTGTTAACCGATAAAAAGCTCTAAACTCAACTCAGGTATCGAAGCAATCTAAGTGATGATGAGGGTCGTGGTGGACATGAAACAGCCACGTTATGTATCACAGCTAATAAAAATCCAACTTTACTTTTTTTGTCTTTGAACAAATGTTGAACACTCCAGTTTTATCACAAAAACAATCTTTCTCAATTTTGAGGAAATAAACCCAAACTAAACCCTGATAACACTATTAACAATTGTAAATCATAAAGTTCTACTATAAAGTTAAAATTAATCCTTGTCAATGGAGTCTTGATTAGCTTTCTAAACATCCTTAACCTCAGAAAAATCACAAAGGAGCAGTGCAAGCCAGTTTTATGTAGCAATATGCTTTTGTAGATCATGTGATTTCATGCAACTATAATTGCGAGCAGTCACTATCATGTGATTGTAAAAGGTTTGTTCAGTACAGGCCTGCCATTAAATGTACCTCTGATTATTATAGTTTTGCACACATGTGTGCCACATTGATGTTGTGTGACGTATGTTTTTGTGCGACTATAATGCTAAACAAGTTGAATGAACAAAGCGTGCTTAGTTGGCAGCACCAGCAGCAGCACTAACAGCAGCTGCTAACAGTTGCTAATTGATGTGATTTTAATTGAGGTTGAGATTTCAAATTTGTCTCAAATATTGACATAATCGACATATTTGATATGTCTTGGTGAGCAAACGAATACTTGAATAGACATGTAACCGTTCAATATCCAATATGTTGGTTTAAAATTTCAAAAACACGAACGCATTTCGAAGTATGAGGAAAGTTATATATCAAAATTTGCTGAAGATGTGGGCTGAAAATGCTCTTGCGGCCTAAGAGTTTTACAGACTACACTGTTATTTATTGCCTTTGCATTGTGCTTTTATTAACAGGACTTTGGTTCCGTTCCGGAGAATGGACGCTGTGACAGGACGGACAGATAGATGGATATGGACAGCGAAGTCTCAGTAATAGGGTTCCGTTTTCATTCTATAAGTACGAAAACCCAAAAAAGAGAGAAATAAGAAAAGGCTACCTAAAGTTAAGTACAATTCGTGCTTCAATTTCGTCCATACCTTATTTAAGAAAATCTGCATTTACTGTACTTCTGATATCGCATGGGATTAATTTAAGTACGCGTGGATTGCGTTGTCTTTTTGACATATGTAAATAAATGTAACAGCCACTAATAAATTCCAATGTTTTCGCTTTTTCTTGCTACAAATATTTCTGTAGCATTTATTTCAACACTATATGAACTAATTTGTTCTGTCAAACACTTTACATTAATAAATTTCATGAAAATAAAATCTTGCGGCATCTCCGAAAATAGTAGTATAAACCTAGAAGATTTTGTTCAAGATTGCAACGACAACCTACTAGATTTGGTGTGGGTGTTAACGAAACATTATTAACAAACTCAAAAGTTGCTTAAAACTCACACTCATCGTGCCGACTCGTGGTTAAGTACCAATGTTTTTGTTTTCAATTCATGACCTTTCATGCACACATACAAGTGTATGCATTTTTTACTCTCAAAATTGAATTATATCCATGATCACTTACCCGCCTGTGTTTTGCAAAAGTTTTGTGTCATTAAAAATATAATGGCCAAACTGACACCTGCAATATTCTCCATAAAGCGCCTTCTCTTAAAGCTTCTTTTTCTCTTTAAAATATTTTGTTGTTGCGGCATTTTATGTTCGGTTGAAAAATTTGTGTAATTGAGTGGTGTTAAACCCATTTAAGAACTGTTAACTTTGATGTTGATGTTCTTTTTTTTTTTTGTTGTTCAGAAAAGCTAAAATGAAAAGAAAAATTGAAAAAAGGTATTCAATTAAAAAAAGCCAGGCAAACAAAACAAGTTTTACAACCGAAATTGAAAAAATTAATAATAATAATAATTTATTATTTGCTTTTTTTCGATCCCTTATTTTGTTTTATATATTTATTTTCTTGAGCTAAAGGTCTTTTATCAAAATTGTTTAATTATTTTTGTCGATATTTTGCTCTTCTTTAATAATAATAATTTAAATTTAAGTTAAATAATTTTAAAAATTACGTTAATTATTTATTGGCCTTAAGAGCCAATTGAAATGTATTAATTCAGATCAAAGAATAGAGCTTACAAATTTTTCTTGTCATATAGACGGCTGAAAAAGACAGAAACATTTGTAGGGTCTATTTTTGAACCTGAACTAGGCAATAATCCGAGGCTTAAGAAAAATTTTAATACAGAAATTTTTCTTAAACATCGGTTTTAATATATTTCGCAATTCTGGAACAAGAACGTTTGTACCGAAATTAGGTGCAAAATAGAATCAGACTGCCCTAAATATGCGATTTATGTAATCCGATCTGTTCTGTAAAGCAAACGGTTTTCCAAAAGCGAGAATATTTTAAAAACAATTGCTGTTCTACAAATTTGAATTTAATATTTCTAATTGTTAATAAATCTATCAGGCTTTTTAGTGCGATTTTTACCTCCACAAAATTGAGAAAAATTATTTTGCGAGGCAGCAAAAATCGAATTAAAAACCCTGATAAAATTATTAACAATTGCAAATCATATAGTTCGACGATAAAGCTAAAATTAATTTAATATTTCGATTAAATTGAATTTCTTTCATTTTTTTATATTTGCTGTTTCATAACATTTTGTTCAACACTTAACACTTTTAATAAACTGTAGCCAAGGAGAAGAACAAATTATTTCATTTGAACACGTCCACTAAATGCTACTATAGCGAACTGCAGAAAATGTACTTGTTAAAACATTTTCAAAATCCTTAATGCAAGTGTGCTTCAATCTTTTTTATACGCTCTTCAGCTTTTCATTTTATGTATGTATATACATATTTCTTTTTTTTTCATTACGAGCGTATGTATTTAATGCAGGCCCATTAAAATTAAGTCAGTTAAGTGAGTTTTGTTCTTCTTTATTAAATATTTTATTTAAACAACTTAATTTCATTTATTTACTAGCCAGACCAAAAAAACCCAAAACCTTTGCAGCCAACCGGCAACCGGCAACAGGCAACTGCTTTTTCAAACCCTTAAACGCAACCAACACAATAATGAAGTTGCAGCTCTGAAGCGCAAGATACTTTATCCAAACAGTAAATTGCAAAGCACTTGAAGCCATGAGCATAATTATTACGTGGTTGCAAAAAAAGAAAGAAAAAAAACATAAATTAAATGAAAAAAACATCTAACTTTTATCAGTAAATAATGGCTACAAGTGCGTCTGTCCGGCAATTAAAACAATTATTTTATTACTGTTTCAAATAAAATTCCGTTGAAATGAACAATTTAAACTTTTCACAATTATGCCAATTTTGGCAAATATTTAGATGTCACATTTAACAGGGATCTATGATGATTTATGCATGCCATGTTTTCTTGTTTTAATAACTAGGGGAGTTTTCACCCAGCAAACTTTTTTTATATAAATTGAAAAGATTAATGCTGGCTTAAAATTAAGCGGAAATTTCTGCACACTTTCTGTGTGAGATTCCCATGAAAAATGTGTGCACAAAATTATTCCAGGTGCAGTGAAAAGATGGAAAACTGGTAAAAAAAAAAAAAATTAACTAAAATATTTTTCAAGTACTCTTTCGGACCTAGTACGACTTTACTTCCTCAGAATTGAGAATAATTTTTTGATAAGTGATCAAAATTCTTATTTGATCTAACAAAACCTTAAAAATACACGATTGTGAAATTTAATATGTTTTTCCCCCAGTTTTTCTTTTCTGTGATGATTTCATTTTCAACAATGCGCTTGGCCAAATCAAAGCTCAACAACAAGAGAATAGTGGTCCTGTTATTTGAGCAGTAATATTTGATAACTTGAACGTAACTTTAGTTTTCTTTAGGTCAAGTCGAGCCTAATTACCGCTTCAATTTCTCAACTGCTCTTATTCATTTACCAACAATACGTCTTCCGAGCTCCATGCCAGATGAAAGTGCAAGTGATAGGAAGTACTAAAATAAAAAATCTACACTGGCGCACTCAAATTTGGGTCACCCACTTTTTGTAATTAATTCCAGTTTCCATTAAAACCATATTCTATTTTAAAGTTAAAAAAACTAATTTGTATATATTTGCCTGTCTGTCTACGTTTGCATACACCAATGCAAAATTTAACTCTGCCGCTTTGATAATTTCATTAAATTATCATGTAATTTTATGGAATTTTCATTATAGAATATTTAAAATTCTCTAAAACCATATCGGTGTTATTGTTGCTGTTGTTGTTGGTGGTTATTGCAATTTATTATTGTTTAATTTCTAGTAAATTAATACAAATTTGTAAATATTTGTTATATAAAACACATATTTTTCCTTCATACCAAGTCTATCTTGTGGTCAATTTAAACTTCTTAATGAAACAGAAATAATTGTATTTTATCTAAAAAAATCAATTACAAATTTAGTTTCAAGAACACTCAGTTTCCTGGATAGAGTTCAAGAGAATCTTTGAAGTGGTATATTGTGTTACCAAAAATTAAAATAAAAATCTCAGTTAAAAAATGTTTGTACTTAAAGAAGAATAAAATAATTTTATGACATAAAAAAATGCTTTTTCAATAGATCCCTCACTTAAAAACGATTTCTTAAACTCTGTTTGGTTTTTGAAAGCACTTCCGGGTACAATAAGAATACAACATGTATGTATACTGTATACAATAGTGGAATAAAAAAAGCGTTTTTTAATAAATTGGCCGTTAGTAACTGATTTTCAAAAAACTTTTTTTGATTTTTAAAAGTGTTTCTCAGTTTCTCAGTTATAAAGATATAATTTTTTTTTGAAATCGGAATTTTTAGAAATTGAGAAAACTGTCTTCTGACAACTTTGTCGTTTTTAGACTGACATTGGAAAATATCTTTCATTTTGGAAAATTCTCAGCTGCCAAATGAGAATATAATTTTTTCCAAAAATGAAAAAAAATGCCTTTTAAATAAGTTGTTCATTTATGAAGCGCTTTGTAAGATGTTTTTCTTATTTTTAAAAGTATTGTAAGTAGAATAATCATCCATTGTTTTTCCCAAAATCGAGTTTGAAATCGAAATCTTGTATAACTTGGTCATTTTCAAACTGGTTTTCAAAACTTTTTTAGATTTGTAAAAGTCTTCGTCAGTGAAATGAGCAAATAACTCTTTCTTGAAATCGTTCGAAATCGAAAAAATCGTTTGCTACACAAATCGGTCATTTATGAACCGATTTTCAAAAATCTTTTTGATTTTTGTCAATAAAATTAGCACGTGAACCTTTTTTTTCGGAAACCCAATTCGATATTTCCTAAATGACATAAATTGTGTTTTGAAAAGTTTTGTCCTTTAAGGCAGTAAGTAATATATAAAAAGTTTCTTAATTTTTCAAAATTTTTCTGAGTCAAATGAGCATTTACTTTAAGAGCCAATTGAAATGTAATAATTCATGTCCAAAAATAGACCTTAAAACGAAATGTCGGCAGCATATAGACAGCTGAAAAAGACAGAAAACATTTGTAAGGTCTATTAATAATTTTTTTTCTTTCGAAATCGAATTAAAATCGATTTTTTTTTTTAATAGCAAAAAGAAAATTTTTTTTTGTATAATTGGCCATGTAAAAACTGATTTCTAAAAAAATGTTTGATTATTCTAAACGTTTTTCAGTAAAATGGCGCAATCGAAATTTTTCAAAATCGAAAAGATTTGCCATCCATAGACAGATTTTCAATATGGTTTTTGCATTTTAAGTTGTTAGTAAAATTAATATGTAAATTTTTTTCGAAATAGGATTTTTTTGGAAACGAAAAAATTTATTTTCGAATAACTCGCTCATTTATTAAGCGGTTTTCGAAATGCTTTTATTTTTTCGAAAGTGCCTGTGAACAATTAAATTTTATATTGTTTTTGAAAATAAAAAGCTAATTCGAAAAAAAATAATTGTCTAATTAATAATTAGGCCGCTTATATAAATCGGTTTTTAAAATTATTTTGTCTTAGAGCGTAAAATTAAAACATCTCTTTTCGTCTAAAAGTAAATTCGAAATCGATATGTCAGTGAGCAAAATTGTTATGGCTTTTTTACTTAACGCTGTTATTGCGGCCAGAGCATGGTGAGGCCGCGTTAGCTAGTATGCCGTTATATTTTTTGGGAAATGATTGCCAGTAAAACTTCAGAGAAAATGGCCTAATAATACTTTATTTTGTTACTGCTTGCTTCAATGCAATAATTAGCAATCATCTTTCAGGCAATAATTTAATTAAAACTAATTGAAGGCGTGACAGACTAACTGAATCTTGTCTACTACTTGTTGTTAATATTTATTTATTTGTTTGTCTGTCTGCTTGTTGGTCGTTCGGCCCGTTTTCCATTTAGTTTTGCATATTAAACTATAAAATGTTGACGATTAATAATGTTTATTTTATTTACACATAATTAATATTTATTTTCGCATTTGAATTTGTTTTCAAATTTGTTTATAAAATAGCATTAAGATACAATAACATTGTACGTGGCAAAGCAAACAACAGGTTTCCGGCGAAAAACTCGTATAAGCAAGAGGGAGGTGACGGCGTGCATAAAAACGTGTATCGGTTTTAAAAAATAACATCTCAGTTATATGAGGAAAGAAAGCAGTGAAGGTTAAAAGAAGGAAACTGTAACAAAAATTGGAGGTAATCATATTAAGTTTTAGAGGTCTAAACTAAATCAAGAGTTCAGTTATTTGTGTGGTCTAAGTATCACAACAATAAAAGCACATTGCATGATTGTCATGAACTGAGTTCGTAGCTCGCTTGGAGGCTCATAAGTATTGTGGTAGAATTAAAACAGCTAGTTTTTTAATAATTTTATTGGGCTTTCTAATTCCATTTTTACTTCCTCAAAATTGAGAATGATTTTTTGTGATAAAATTGACGTGATCAACAGTTTTAAAGAAGAAAAGAGCAGTAAAGTTGAAGACTTAGTGGCTGGCGTACATGTCATGGCTGTTTCATGACCACCACGTTAGTCATCAGCACCCAAATTTGTTTCCAAACCAGGCCATGACTAGTTGTATACTGTTTTTAAGCAGCAACGCATGGCCATCCTATCACCTGAGCTCTTGATTACTGACTGTCTGTATTTAATTTTATTGATGAACTTTTCACTTTATAAACTTTCATTTGACCAGGCTTGTAGAGTATTTTTTCACTTTATTTCAGGTGTGATAGTTTGAAGGCAAAAAGCAATTTATGCTAGATTTTTGAACAGCAAGTATTAATCATTAGTTTAACTTCGTAGTCGAACTATACTTCCTCAGAATCGACAAAGATTAGCTGGGGACCAATAAGTCTTCAGCTTTATTTTTCTTGTTTTGCCTAAAAAAGCTCATCAATATAATTCTAGCACAAACATAACAATAGTACGTATTAATATTTGCTTAACAGTATGGGCTTTATTAACTTATGTTTGTCTCACTTGTATAGGCCTGCCCAATGCAATATTGAGTAACCTGTTTTTTTTTACTTTCTGTCACCGTGCGACAGGTGAACATTCTACTTTAACTTCCCATGCTCTTTTTAAGTTTTCTGTGCTTCAGCTACAATTCCATGTATAACTCAATTACGCCAGCAAATATATTTGAACCTATTCTGCTTAAACCATAAAAAATTTTCTGCGTTTTTCTACGCAGCTAATTTTGCCTAATTTGTTTGAAGTGTCTCCTTGTGACAAGTGTTTGTCAAACTTTAACAGATGTGTAATTTTTCACAACAATTTCAGTGAGTTTTATAGGCAGGAGTACAAACACACATATAATTTCTTTTTCATCTGCATACATTTTTATAATTAATGATACCTATAGCTTAGATAATGCTAAACGTAACCAAAAGATTTGCTTACGGTGAAAAATTTATAAATGATTGTCTCTTCAAGTGACGCAAAACACTCAAACATTTACGCTCAGGGTGAAAAGGAGACTTAGCATTTAGTCATTAATCAAAACATCACGGGAGTTAAAAAGAAAAAAAAATTAAGCAATAAAATTTATATAAGAAGTTGTTGAATAATTATTAAGAACTTCAGTGCTTGAGCAGCTTTGTGGATTATAATCAAGCGAAGAAAAAAAAAACAAATAACGACAAGAAATGGAAATGGCGTTTTGGAGTTGTTTTATCAATTGTTAAATAATGTGTTTTCAAAATTAATCTTTTGTAAAAAATTAATGCAGCTTAAGGCGAATTTGGGAACCATGAAATAAAATTAACACTCGCAAATATTTGTATAGCAGTATAAAATTGGAAGGCTTGCTTATAGGATCTCTGGAAGAGTAGTTCTGATTAATATTAGGAACATAACTGAGACGAATGGCGAATTTTCGTCTACGAATATTTCGCTGTAAAATAAAAAGGAACAAAAAACGTTTTTGTGTATATGAGCATTAGGCAAAATTTGTTCGATATTATGCCATTAATTTTTCCACAGTTTTTAGTGTGAGCAAAAAGAAGTTACACTACGGCATATAAAAAACATCACTTTCGTGGCGTGCGACTTAAAACTCATTTGATTTTATTTTAGTACGGTGGCTCCCGTAAGGAGGCGTGATAAGGTGCCCGTTCTGTTCGAAAAAGATATTGGACAGCAAACACATTTGATTCCTCCCGTAGCATGAGAAAAAAAATTTCACTACGACATATCAAAAAGAACATTTTAAGTTGTTGGGCTTCAAACATTGTTTTAAAATTTAGCAGTCTACTGATGAGTTGATTGACATCAACGAAACGGCGGCGGCATATAGACGGGTGAAAAAAAAAAACAGAAAACATTAAGGTCTATTATAGGCCCAAACTAATATAGATCAATGCTCTTATAGCGAATAAATATTTGAGTCCATTTTTGGAACTTCTTTTCTTCATGTCAAAAGCTGTCGAAAAATCGATGGCATAATATCGATTGCTAAGTCGACCCACCTAATCGCCATACACTCTATAATGGCGTCAAATGGAATTCGTTGTACGCAGTAAACTTCAAAGAGATTTATTTCCTTTTCATATCCCGGCGAATTTCTAATAATTCAGACAGAATGGCCATGTTGTTCTCAATATTTAGAAAGTAATACAGCAGAGAATTTGCAATATAAATCATAACCTGCCTCAAAACATGTTCTAGTAAATTACAATGCTTTGACGTTTTTTTCTTAATTTTTTCTCTTTATTGTTGTTTGTTCTCAAAATTGGGTTACACTTTAGCTATGGCCGTACTTTAAGAGTTATACATACTTCAAGCATATTTCAGTTTCTGTCTAGTCCAGAGAAGTGTTTTTTTTTTTTTTTCAAAATGCAATAGCTTAAAGAAATGATTGAGAAAAGCATAATTTTGTTTCTGGTAGTTTTTATATCTTTTGTAATATTTCAATAAAGCAAAAATTTGCTGTTAGTCACATTGGCCAAACATTTAGCAAGAAACACATGCCCACTATTTTCTTACTGACTTACTGTTATGGACACACAACCGTTTAAAACTACATACACACAATTATTAAGCTATACCTACATAAGTATATTTGTATTTGCATATGCACACGGGTATATGCTAGCCCAACATAGAAACCCAATAAAAAATAGTGGTCACATTATTCTGCCAAATATTTGAATGATGTCACCGCACCTTAAGAAAAAACATACCGGGCTTAAAAAATTAATCAAATTTAAACAGGAAAACTCTGGCTTCTCATAAAACAATGCTTTATTTTCATCTACGCACAAAATTTCTGATTGACATACACTCCCCTTCGCTTAATTTCTCGGAAGCTTTTATAATTTTAATTAAATTTTATTGGCATCAATTAGTACTAAAGCGTTATGAATTTAAATTCACTTAGCTGGCATTTCAATTATAAATTGATACATTTGATGGTATGCAATTGCAAACATTTCAGATTTTCATGTTTGAACAAATTCGGTTTGATTTGATATCGCTGAATTCTCTTGCCTTGTGCTTCTCCATTAAATTAAGTTTTAGTGTTATTAATTTATTTGTTACCTGATTATTATTGAACAATGGAATTGAATTTCTTTTTTAAACAATCCAGTCACGTTTGCTCACAAATATACTAAACATTAAAATATAGTGCGTTGTTTGTTATTAAACAGGGTCAACGCAAAAATTTAACTGATTTACAAATAAAAACGCTTTCATTCAAGGAGATGTTTTAATGTTTATTCAGCAGGTAATAGTCAATGAAATTCGTTTTTATGCAATTCTTATTGCAAATTTGAGTTTCAAACTTCTACTTGTATTATTTTGTAAAAGCTTTATTGAAGCCAGAAAAAAATTGATACTTGGTACCGAAAAAAAAAGAAATTTTGTAAACTTTTTCACTTGCTGAAATTTGTTTGAGCTCCTTCCATAAAGTCCTTCTATTGCTATTTTAAGGAGTGATACAATTTAAGTCATGGTTGGAGCTTTAGTTTTGTATAGTAAACCCTACAAAAGGAGTAGATGCTGTCAGGTGAAATTTTTTTTCCATTTACACTTTGTATATGTGTCAAAAATCGCACCTGACTAATATTATTTATTCATAGTTATTAATTATTGTCAAAAAGATCTATTCTGCAAATCACATGCTTTTAAATCACGTGATTTCTGAGCTCAAAATGAGCATTAATTCAACCAACCAAAATTCTGGGCTGTAAATGAGGTCTCAAATAAAATATAAATATCATTGGAAAAGTATAAAAAAATTCGTGTGAAGACAGATTTTTGATACGATTTGCTTTTGAAAATCATGCGATTTTCAAAAGCAAAAAAAGTGATTTTCAGAACACACCTGTTAAAATTAGAAAAGTACAATGATTAATATTTGCTTTAAAGAAGAAAAAAAGAAAAGGAAATATTGTAGAGTTCACATCAGGGGAACGTCTAACTGTTTTCTATGCACTACAATACACTTCAGCACCCGAGTTGTCTTCGAACCTAGCTCATGGCAGACTTGCACGGGCTTTGGAAAAATTACAAAGTATTGGTGTAAAAATAGATTTTTTATTTAATTTGCTTATAGAAATCACATGATTTCCAACAAAGTGATTTTCAGAACAGACCTGATAAGGGACTCTACACCTTCAAATTATGAAAATACAGTGATTCATATTTGTTGTAAAGAGAATACAAGAAAAGTAAATTTTATAGAGTTTGCAGCTGGGGAACATTTATCTGTTTAATATCCTTTGTAATAGAATTTAGCACCCGAATTGTCTTCGAACCCAGCTCATGGTAAACTTGCACTGGTTTCTTATTCCCGCAATGATTATTAATTTATTACAATTACAATTTTAAAAGCTGACAAGAAAAGTAAATATTGAAGAATCATTAGCTGGGGAACAACTAATTCCTTGGTGTCCATTGTATTTTTTTTTATTTTTTTCTTCGAAGAGTTGAAGGATTTTTTTTTATTCAGTACGAATTTTGTTCGCCGAACTCATTTTCGCTTGTGTTTGGATAATATTTGATTCAATATTGAGTCCTTTATATAGTTTTAAGCTCGGTCTGTCCCATTTTTGCCAGTTTTTTATAGGGTTTTCGCAAGCGAAAAAATTGTAGTACTTGAGAAAACACCCTTTTCAATTTTCATGATACTGCTACATATTGCCAAAAAAGAGCAATACTTTTTTCACCAATAATTTATTAGCTGCTTTGTTTCGTTTGTGTTGAATAGCTAATTAAAACATCTTTGCGCAATTAACAATTATTGTTCATATGCGCGTGTTTAATTATTTATAATATGCTTTGCAACGAAATTGAATCCGTACAGAAGCAGAATACCTTTTTGTACAGGTGTATTTAATTTACCAAAAATAAAGAAAAATGTATACATAATGAAATTTATTGTCATATGTGTGAACGGATGTGTGTGTGTGTGTGTGCATACTTTAGCAAATCGGAACAAAGTTGGTCAGAAAATAAAATGAAATGCTGTTTCGAAATGATACCTGTTTGAAACCACATTTTAGCAAAGATTTCATAGACTAATCAAACATTTCAATTTAGCAAAATGTCCTTTTGCAAAATATTTTTCACAAATTTTATTGGAAAAGAAAGATTTAGATCTGTTTTCTCTAAATCCTCCATCTCGGCAGAGATCCCCTCTTTTTAGTGAATTTGTATGCACGCTTTAGTTGAATTGATTGCTATGGTGGACTTTAGTAACAAAAATTAAAAAACTTACAATGAATAACAAATAACAGGAAGTAAAATTGTGGCCTTAGCTGCGGAACAATTAGCTGTTACGAAGCCGCCATGCTTCTCATCAGCAATAATTTTGGCCATTAATTTTTTTACTTTTAGGTTTTCTATTATGTTAAATAACAAATATTACGAAAACCATAATTCCCTTCTTACACCCGTCACTGAATACTTCCTCAAGTTTAATAATTTTCGAACTAAAATTGCCGTCTGTGATCTTACTCGAACCAGTTCGAGGAAACCCGTAGAGGAGTCAAATGTCTGAGCAACCACCAATAAATTTTTTTCTCCAATATTTTTTTGGAACACACTAACCACGTGGCATGGCTTCTTCGAAAAATTCTCATACAAAATTTAAATTCGGATGCCTTGAAAATTATTTTTTTTGTACATCGTAGTGTCACCTTTATATTCTCATGCCAAGAGTATCGAAAAATCGATAACACAATATGGAAAAATGTTTATTTATTCAAACCTATCCACTTTAATATATATGTATGTATAATTAACAATAAAAAACCAAGCTATTTGCGTCAAGCTCGTGTTTATTCCATATACATATATGAATATGATTGTTGTGGACTTTGTTACCAATCAGTTTAAATAGGAGTCATGCCTGTGCATGTTCTATATTTGTTTGAATCGTACTTATTTTTGACAAAATTTGAGTTGATTGCAACTTACTTTCGTATAACCCATTCGTTTGACCGTAATATATTTGTTTGAGTTAAAATATAAAAATGGTAAAACAATCGTCGCCTTACTTTCCTTAAAATGCTTGGCAATATTAATATCTAAACATTATCTCTCACTAACAATTTTATTTAACTAAAAGTTTAACATTAACTTAATTTGAAAATGTATCTGTTGGTGTTTTTTTTAATCCACATGCCGCCACAAATCCTTAAGATATATATTCTTCAGTTTTTGCTTTCTTTACTAGTGGTGAGTTCCAACAAGAAAAAATTAAAATATCTTGAGCAAAATGACCGCCGCTTCCTTTTTTCTATTTAGATTTTCCTAACTACATTTTATTTGGCACAAAGCAATTGTGTGAACGACAATTTGTTTTTGACATTCTCTCTTAATCCCTCTGGAAAATAATGTGGGAAAATGAGTTTTTGTTTTTTAACTGAACGTAAACAATATGATAAGCGAAAAGCTTGACAAGAAAAGAACAAAAATTAAAAGTCTGGATTTTTTCTTCTTCTTCTTCTTCGCTAATTGCATAAGAACTTAAAACTTTAATGAAATAAAAGTTACTATAGTAAAATTTTTTATCTCAAATGAAGCCATTTAAAGATTTTGTTCAGTTGAAAATTCAGTTTAGGTACGAAAACAATTTCGTTTGTACAATTTTATTCTTACAGTGATTTTTAAGCATTTTTAACTAGGTTTCGAAAATTTAGAGATGTGCATTTTGCTTTTGGTGATAGATAAATATGTTCGGATCAACGAGTTTCAAGCCATTCACATACATATTTATATATTTAGATGCTCTTCCTAAACGCAAACAAAACTAGCTTTTTATATTTCCATAATCTTTTTGCAATTGCGTTTTAGAAATTCACTTTTTAGTTTATTTTATTTTTTTCTTCCTTTCATAATTTCTGCTAGTGGGCATATTCACATGTGATGAATATTAATTTTTCATCACGGCCGTTTTCTGTAAGAGAACAATGACGACCGTTTCTTCTCCTTTCCTGGACCTGCATTAGGCGGCTTAAAATCACTCATGTAATTATTTAGAAGAGCCGTGACTCACATATCTTTAAATTCTGGGTTTGCCGCATATTTCAATGTAAGGTTGAAAAATGAGAGTTAGCTTCTTTCTACATGGGACATGTGCATTTAAAAACATTAAACAGCATAAAAAAAAATATACCATTGGTCTTATGTGGATAGGCCTCTACTCATTTTCTTTCAATCTTGGGGTTGTTACATATTTCATAATAAATTATTCTCTTAATATGCAAAAATATATAAAAACCTGAAGTTGGAAGTACCTTTCTACATGAGACCAATGATATTGTTGGGTTATCTAAGCGAACACATGAAATAAGACAGGACAGGCGCGATTGAGCTCATAACATTGTTCATTCCTTCATTGAAAATGTAGATATCCTAGCAACTTGCGAGCAAAAAAATATTTAGAGAAAAGTTGCCCAACGCAACTCTTCCAGCACAACTCGAAATTAGCAGGTGGGGAAGCTGGTTAAATGCCTGTAGAATAACAACAATTATTTTAATGAATTAAAAAAATCTAAAATAAAAACCTTAATCTTAAATTTAAATTTTACAAAAACAAAAATTAGTAAACCTTTTTATTTTTAATACATAAATGGTCCATATACTTTGAAAGGTGAAAATCTTGCATTACTGCGAGGATTTAGCGCACTTACTAAAAAAATAAGTTCTGTTGAAGAATCCAAGAGGTGATGCCAGTAAAAACAGCTCTAGTGACTCACTGTTGACATGGTCAATATCCCGTACGATGCTCTCTTCCACTGACATTTAACACTCGCTTGGGATCGTAAGTCAACTAGTGACAAGATTGTTCTATTGGGAAACAAATGGTACGTACTCTTGTTTCTCTGTAGACATGGTTAACGGTATTGCTGACACACCAAGCTTTAAGCAATATTTTTTATATCAACATTTAACATTGGGTTGTCATTGAAAATTCATCAGTGGCTTGTGATGGATCTAATGGAACCATATGACAACCGTGCCTCTAGCGTTTCAATGTAAACATTATCGACAGTAATACTAAACTTCTTACAATAATTTTTTCTTCTGGCATTTACATGGGTTTGTCATAAAAGTTTCATTAGTCACTAGTGAATAGATGTTACCATCACTTAATATAAGAATATACCATATCATCAAAAATAAATTATATAAATATTTATGAAATCTTGCTTCTGAGGTACTTGTAATTACACCAAATGGAAAAGAGTTTGAAATTCTTTGAGCACAAATTCTGAACATATAATTACGGCGTTTAGCTGAATTTAAAAGATATGTATGTATGTGCTTGTTGAGACACCTTTAGTCATGTAGTTTTACTCCCCATCACTGCAATGCGACGCGCTGCCCAAAGAGCAAACGGCTGGCTGCCGTCTCTGGCAAGAGACATATCGCATAAAGTTTTTGTGAAAAGTTTCGAATAAGAACAAATTAAAAACAATATTATTATCTTTAAAAAATATGTGCTCCTCAAAAAATATTTCGTGGCAATGCCGTGTAATTATTTAAAACAATTTACCATAAAACAAAACCAATTTAAAAATAACTTATCTCTGATGTTGTAATTCCATTAATTTACTACAATAATTTTATGCAAAGTACGTCATTAAATTTTTTTTTGCCAGCATAAAAGAAAAACATGAAATGCATGAATTTAATAAAACACTCTGAAAATATGCTGAACATTTGCCAAAGAATTCACACGCACTTTATAAAATGCGTGCAGAAAGCGAACGAGCAGGAAAAATGAAGAAAAACTGTAAGAACTGCAGATGGTCATCTGCAACAAGTAATTAATGGTATTGGATACAGAAAGAAGGAACAAAAAAAAACCCTGAAAAACAAAAATACTTTGGACTAACAACGTCATGAGTTGTTATTTGCGAAATTCCTTTTTTTTAGCAACAATTTAAAGCTTGAATAATTCAAGTTCTTTAGTCAAAGGTTTATTGAACCTTTTCTTCACCAGCACCAACTGACAACTGCTCACACTAAAATGTTGTTCAATTCACAACTACGTGAAACTCTTTTTCTTTTGCCTCAGGCAATTAAAGACTTTGGCTGTTTGCAATTTCGTATGTTTTCTGTCCGTCCGCTTAACTGCCTGCCCCTTAATGGTCAAAATACCAAACCATAACTTTTTTTTTTGTAACAAAAAATTATATAAAATTTAAGAAATCAAAAACGAACATCCCCTCAGGTCAACGTGAGTGAAAACTTTTTGATGCTGTTTTCGGCACTGTGGTTTGAAAGTTATAAGAGGGCATCATACATAATGAAGTCAGCTCTAGCAGGCAGCCTATAAATTTAACAGGTTATCCTTCTTGTTCAAGTAACATAATGTGAGGGACACTTGATAGAATGTTTGATAATTGAATGATTTTAATAGTAATATAGCCTGTAACCGGAAAGGGTGTCCGGATACAAGAACCTGTAAGAATTACTGTGTAACTGCAAAGTATTGGTGCGCGCCGGTTCACCAGGGCTACGGAAATAGAAAGGGTGTTCCCATATAAGAAACTGTAAAAGTTAACTGTGTAACTCTAGAACATTGGTTCGGGTATTTTCTTATTCTCTGAGTGGTTCGTTGATTTCACAACCACTGTTCTAAAAAAAGGTTTCTTAGAATCCCCCAAAAATAAACCATACAATTTTTTTATTAAACAACTTTATGATTTAAAAAAATGTACAAACAATAATATATTGATGAATTAATAAATAAAAACATTTACAACATTTACTTCATACCCCTCCTATCAATCCAACCCAACCATATGGGTGCTGATGATCATCGTGCTGGACATGAAACAGCCATTCCCCAGCCAAAACACGCTCAACTTTACTCTTGTCTTCCTTCAAAAATGTTGCTCCATACAGTTTACAATTTACCGCAGAAATAATCTTACTCAATTCTGAGAAAAAAGATTCAGCTGTAGACCAATAAAATAGTTCATAATTGCAAATTATAAAAGTTTGACTATAAAGTTAATTTCATAGCTTTTGTGATTTTTAAAATCACGTGATCAAAAACGAGATTTGCAAAACAGGCCCGACACTGGAGTTAAAATTTAAAAGGTGTCCCCATACAAGAATTTATATATAAAAATATGTAATAATAAAAATAAATTTTTATGCGGCTGAAACCTTGATGGGCAAGTAACTCTTGTACTTGGCTGAAGTTTTTATATTTTTCTCCTCTTACTTTTGTTACGTACATTTTTTCTTTAAAAATCGTCTGTTATATTTTTCTATTCCAGTTCATTAAAAGTTTTACGATTTTTCTTTTCAAAGTCACACTGTGCAAAACAGTGCCAAAATTAAACATCAAACAAGAACAATTGCAACATGAACACTGACTGACTGCAACACCAACATTATCATTAACAAAATCATTAAATTCTAAAGATACATTCATTCGCAACGACACACATTCCCGCCTGGCTTTCCAAGAAGTAAAAAGTCTCACACAGCAAAATTCTTCAGCAACGGCAGGAATGTCTGTCTGTCTGTCTGTTCATCGATGTCGTGTACGACGTTTGAATCGCTCTGTGCTCCAATCAATTGAGTTTTGGTATGTTATTCCTTTCTTCTTTATCTTCATCTTGTACACTGCTAACTGCTTACTGAGGTTGGAGCTGGTGTTGCTTTTGACCAGAAACCAGAAAAAAAATCTATTTTTAGTGTTAGATATATTTGTATGATTTTAGTTGTGCGTGAGATCATGTGTTGCATATACCTTTCGAATGGTCTGCCTGCCTGCCTACAAAAAATAAGATAGACACAACTTTTGCTGCATCATGAATGTGCAACTCTGCAACATTATAAGGCAGTAGGATTCTTTCTTAAATTCCAGTAGCATTTTACGATGACCATTTATGATGGCTTGAGAATGTTAAATGTAAGCTTTAGCAGCTTTTTCTTTGTTAGTTGCTGTGTTTTTGTTGGTCATGCTGCTTGCTGCCTGCTGCCTGCTGCTGGCTACTTGTATTTAGTATTTCTATAATGTTGTCTTCTTTCATAGTTTGTGCAATTTTATTTGTGGCATTTGTTAGTTATTTTTTTGTTGCCAACCACATTTAAGGTATTTGAAGTTATTTAAAGATGTTGCTGTGTAAAGTTTTTATTTTTTCTATTTAAGATTTTCTTCATTCTCATATTGTTTTTTGCTAAAATCATTATCATTTTAACTTGTTATGCAGCAGTGGAAAAATGTTTATTAATATTTTTAGAAAAGAAAATTATAGTTATTTTATGGAGTTTTTCATTTAGTTTTTGCCCGCTTGTACACTAAATGGCAAATTGTATCGCAGAGGAATTTATAATTTGTTCTTTTTAAGTTTCTAGCAATTACCAGTAGAGTCTTCAATGTTTTTTTTTAGCTCAAAACTAGTTGCATATTTAGAGAAGACATGATGATGGTAACTAAGTTTTCTAGAAAAGTTATTTTAGTATAATTTTAGTCATTCTAAAAGATGCTATTTTTAGTTCAATGATGTTATAGTGAATACAAAAATAGTTTTTATGATCAGCCATACACTCAGGCGCAATCCAATGTGGTGATCTTCTAAATCGAAATTTGCATGGAAATTTATATTACAATTTTTAAAAATAAAAATTAGTGTATAAATTATTGTAGGTATAAGTAAAATAATACATTTCAATTGGCTTTTATAGCCAATAATAATTAAATTAATTCTTGACTAGTGCTTTATATTTTTTTTAAGACGGCTTACAATTTTGTATAGTTTTAGTTTTTTTGGTTTCTGCACCTCGTTTTGCTTTCAGGCAAATGCTTAAAGTTTTTAAAAACTACTATTTAGCATTTTTAAAATTTTCTCTCGTAGTTTTGCTTTTTTAAAGCAATATTTGCAGGATCTATGTCTATGTGCCTTGTGGAAACAACATTGCAGTTATTTGTTATACTATTCACTACAGTTTTATGGGTACATAAGTTTTTGATTCCATTTGTAACGTCCGAAAGTTTCAATATCCCACCCATAAAGTATATACATATGTATATGTTCTGCATCAATATTGATAAAAAAGTGGGCCGTAGAACGAAAACCGATTTCGTAAGAGCCTAAACAAGTTTTGGTGTCAAAAAGGAGACGTTATTATTTTATTATAATTTCTGGTGCCAGGAAGTTGTAGCGTATATAAATAGTACCCTTACAGGTTTTTTTTTAATTTCATAAATATTTTGTAGATTTTTGCACTTGTTTGTGGCATCCGCTTAGTTTTGTTTTGGATAGTGCTGAATGTCTTTTTTCCCATATTGCAACATTTTTGGCGAATTTTCGTGAATCTGCGCTCAGCTTTTTAAAGCAACTATTTTAAAGCTATTTTTTTATTACTATTTTTCTAATAACTATTCCTCTATACTTACAAATGAGGTTTTCAAAATATGCAATTGTAAAGGGATTTTTTTTTAAATAAAGCCACACATTAAATACATTTTTTATTTGTGGAAATTCCGCAAGTACTCAATACACCAACAGCCCATTTTTGTTTGTTTTTTTTTTTTAATAAATACATTTTATTGAAATTATTTCGTTAGTACTTTAGCGAATGACCTAACTCAACAATGACGGTATTAATTTAATAACTTATTTGCCCGTTTACAAGCTCCCTTTGTATGGCTTATTGAAATATTCCCAACAAATCAAAAGTTTCAACATTTTTGATGAGTGCAGGCTTATGTTCTGCGGACTGCCGATCATGAGACCGGTCCACTTGGATCCTAGAAAGGTCCTAATGTGCTGACAGCTCGGTAATTTATTTGAAATCGGAATTTCCACATCCAAACATCCAAATTTCAAAACAGTCATAGAAAATTCTGAAGAAAATCGAGCGGGTGTCTAATAAAATAGTGGGTGAAAATTTGTAAAAAAAAATTAAATAACCTCTTAACCCCTGGTAACTAACAACAAATAGGAACTTAAGTGCAGTCATATAACAATACATCTGTCACAACGTTACCAGCAGCTGGTGATTTGGGCAATTTTAAAATATTTGTTTTATTTATTTGACTTAATTTTTTTTTCTGGTCACCGTTGCCTGGTGCGACTTTGGTTAGCTGACAGATTTAAAAGTAAATATTTTTTTTCTGTTAAACAAAAAAATGATTTTATTTTGACAACCATCAATTAATAAATTAGCATTTGTTGAAATATTTTTTGACCTTTTTTTTTTTGGTTTTGTTGAATATAAAAAAACTGTTTGTTATAATTTAAATTTTAGCCACAACTCAGTGTCTTCAATTAAATTGGTTGAAAATGTGTATATTTTTTGTCAAGCAAAAGCCACAAAGCAAACTATTTTATATTAAAGTATAATTTTGAATAATTTAACATGAATTAATTTTTAAAATAAAAAGAAAAAAAGGTAATATTTATAAAAAGCAGACGAAAAGAAAGGAAAATTAAATTTTGCATCAAAAAAAAAATTTTTTTTTTTGGTGACTAGTTTAACCAAAGGGAAAGAAAGTATGTTAAATAAATTGAAAAAATAATTAAATTGAAAAGCAGAATAAAATAGGCAAAATTTAAGTAATTGCAGTGAGGTTGTTCTAGTATTTTATATGATGTAAGTAGTTTCACAAATAGACATAAAAATAATTGGGAAAAAACTTAAACTTACATGTTTCGATTTAGCTTTAATTTGATTCAATATTGTTACAAATTTTAGCTAGTGGTGTGTTAAGGGTTAATCCAATACAAGTTATTGATTAGTATGGTTATAAGCGACATCTGTGTAAGCGATAGCGACCACACTAATGTATTTCGTGCAATTTAAGTTACAGCCATCTATCGTTTGGTCTCAAAGGATCTCAAAACTGCTGTCATATTTTAAGTTTTAACATAAAGGTTCTTCTCTAAGAACTTTTGAGATTAATTTGGCTATTGACTGCTATAATATGCAGGGTGTACAAGTCATTAGTACGGGCATTAGGCATTATTGATTGTTCTTGACTTGAAAGTTTCTGGAAGTTAAGCTGGAGTATAAATAGTGGTACGCATTCGAGTCTGTGCTATATTTAACCTCTTGATAAATTTTCAATTTGATCTCAATAGCACAAATAAGGATCTTTAACTCCCTTATTAAAGTTGATGCCTTCAGGTGGTTGCCATAACAAACAAAAGACAGCAATCGAAGAATCATCTCTATAATTTCAAATAAATATGTTTATAATTTTCATCTTAATGTGTATTTATCTTTGCACCAAAACACGTTCGTAACACTTTTAGCAAAACTGAAAATCGTTACAGTTTTCTTTAAATCTGAGGTAAATAACTAAGCTGCACGAAATAAAGAAATCTCTTTATTGCTTTCTTAACAGAAGATAAATAAAAGAATTGCAGTTAAAATGTGCACACTTAATAGCAGTTTTTCTCTTGCATATAGAGGTAACCGTGCTGGGATTAAACTTCAACAACTTTTCTAAAGGTAGAATATCGATTACAAATATAGAACACTTGCAACATTGTACGTATGTATGTACATATGTATATGACTTGTTGTGCGTTTTCAGTCAAACAAAACAAACAAAAACGAAGAACAAACAAATGAATGTATTTCGCAGATTCGCAGCTACTCATTGTTTAACACTCATTGCAAAATTACGTTATAAAGTCTTATTTATTTTAATGTGTAAAATTTTACCACAAAAATGTTTATTTCATTTCGCTTATTTTATTTTTCGTTATGTTTTGGTTTTTAAACTATGAAATCTACACCAAAGGGGAAATAAAATTTTCCAAACAGCAAAAACCACCTCAAATAAACCATTGGAAATATTGAAACAAAAAAGGTGTTTGTATGAAAACAGTTAAGTGTTATTACTGCGGTATATTACAATAACGTGAAATCGACACACAGCACTTTGAAGTTTCAAATCGTTTACAATGTCTTTAAAAAATTTATAAAAAAAATGTCAGTGAACAGTAGAAGATAAATTAAACAGCATTGGAAAATGTTGATTTTATCAGCCCAGGCGAATAACGAACGCTCCCAAAATAAGACTTAAAATACCGGAAATGCCAGCACTCATCAAGAATATTCTCTCGGAACTTCTCTCTGCAGGCAAATATTTTTCTCTAGAAAAGATTTCTCCCCTCATTATATTCTTGTTAGTAAAAGAACACCAAAGAGTGGCAGGCATCTCCTTATTTTGAAGCCAGACATTTTGCTTGTTGACATTTGGCAGTTTGATCTGCGGTGTTTTTTTTTTTTTGAGTATGTAAGAGATTGTAAAATGTGTGTGTTTTATTATTTTTGAATTACTTAACTTAATAGTTCGAGCTGGAGGTCACTTGCTTTTATTTATTTTTTAATTTTAAATGCTTATTAAATTCAATATTTCGATACCTCAATGGGTATCTTCTTCAGGAAGTTTTTTAAGTGTGATGTTTTTCAAAAAAAAAAATTAAAAAAAAAATTTGTATGCTTTTTTTGTAAATTGATGAATAATCTCAGGTCTTTCCATTGCCCAGAGCTGACTATTCTGCTTCTTCATTTCTGTTTTTTTTTTCGTGAAAATCGAAGTTATCATGGGCGAGCTATAACATCCTATTGGCATATGTGCGGCGGCATAAATGGTCTTCTGGAAGAATCTCTTATCTCAACTAAGTCTTAAATGAAAGCAAAAGCAAATCTTTGTGCAAAATTGTGGCCAAAGTTGTTCTTCGAAGACCCAGCTCCTGACCACGATGTAGAATTGAGGTTGATGGGTTGCTGTGAACACTTTCTTGAGCAGCAGTAATGTTTTTAGCCGATCTTGCAGCTCGTTCTAGTCTAGGCTTGGGCCTATCAGCTACAGTCCCTCTTTCTTCGAAATCATTCACTACGCGACAAATAGTGTGTCTTGTTGGCACGTTGTTTCTCCCAAAAATGTCACCTAACTTTCTCGTTGTCACGGTTATTGTTGTTCGATTTTGACAAAATGTTATAACGATTGAAACACGTTGGTGTAGCGAATATTTTTCCATAATAAATTTGCCACGTATCTGCTTCACGACTGTGAAATATGAACTGTCAAAACTAATGTTTACTAAAATGATGGCAAAACAAAGTAGAATACGTTTCCTCCGGATACTCTGTAGCTTAAAGTAACTTTTATACTTAATTTAATTTTGGCCTTACTTTTAATGTTTCGATATCTCTTGGTGTATTTTCACCAGAAAAAAAAAACGAAAGCAACTTTTCTGGACAAAGGGTGTACAAGGGGTATTGAAATATTGAAAACAGTGCCAGAAATTAATTAAATAAAATGTGACCTCAAGCTCTACTCAACTATAATCAATAAAAAAAAGAAAGAAAAAAACTCCTTTAAAACTAATTATTATTGGGTTGTATGTTTTTTTATAAACAGCTGTTACACTTTGTTTAAACGGCTTTTTAACCTTTTTACTTAAGACTGTCAACATCACTATAATTTCTTTTTTTCCAATTTTTATAATCTAAGTGTTTCTTTGGCATATCAATTAACCTATAATTTGTTCTCGAAAAATTTTTTTTTTTGTTTAACGTGTTTCAATAAAATGCACTCTTTTGCATATCTGAATGCTGTACATTTACACCTCCTTTTTGCAAAAATGTGTAGGGGGAAGTATAACAAAAAAAAAAAGACCATCATGTGTGTATACATACCCCATACTCGTATATATTCATTGATATTAAAACAAATATTATACTTATTTTGAGAGAAAAAAAGTTAAAATCACAAACAAAAGAAGCAACAGAAAAGGCAACCTCATAAACAATAGTTTGTATAATAAGTACATTTATGTATATCAGCTAAAAAGTAAAATTATTACCTTGAATATGAAGTACAAATACGAATTGCATGAGCGATTAATGTTTTTTCATGAAAAATAAATGCTAAAAAAATACCACATGTACCGTAAATGTGAGTCAGAAGAAAATGTATAAATAATTTACAAGACCAAAAAACAATACAAAGTATTTCCATTTTTATGTCTTGCAATGTTTTTGCTTGAACAAAAGATTTATTTTGTATTAAAAGTTCTTTTGATGCAGAGCTCTTCAATTATTACAGGTGTGGACTTTGTAAGGAAATAATTTAAACGAAACAAACTTTTGTTTAACGTGTTCTTCATTAAAAAAGAAATTTTTATATATAAAATTTATGCTTAAATAAGGTTTCTTTTTACAAAGATAATTTTTTGCAAAGGTTACTTTTCTTGTGAAAGTCATTTTTCCTAAATTAGTATTTTTAGAAGCGGAGAAATATGATATTTTATAAAAGAAGTTTTTTTACCTGAGTTAAGCTTTGATAAAAAGTAGTCCTTTTAATAAAAAGTCCTTTTATGAAGAAAGGTACTTAGGATAAAAATATTTTTTGTGCAATACACTTTTATATAATGTACTTTTATAAAATGTACATCTTAAGAAAGGTACTTTCTGTAAAATTTGATTTTTTGACGGTACCATTATGTAAAAAAGGATTTTTTAAAAGACACTTTTTTCATATGCATTATTTTTTAAAAGATCATTTTTTGCAATGAGTAAATTCATGTAAAGGGTGCGTTTTTGTAAAAGGTACTTTTTTATAAGAGGTACTTTTTCTAAAAGGTACTTTTATGTAAAATTTTTTGTTTTGTAAAAGTTACGTGGCTATTTTTAAATAAAAGGTTCTATTTTGTAGAAGGTACTTTTTGGCAAAATGATTTTTTTGTAAACGGTACTTTTTAACGACTACTTTTGTTAAAGATATTTCCATTTAATAAATTTTTTATAAAAGTTTTTTTTGTGAAATGTAATTTTCTTCAGATATACTCTTTTATAAAAAATACTTTTCAAAGTAACTGCTTTTTTTACTAAAAGTATTTAAGGTTATGAAAGATAACATTCTTAAAAAATGAGGGGTCAAAGAATGTAAATATGTGTTTTTAGTGTTTGGTCCTGGGTATAATTCATTGTTGTTCCAAGGATTCAGACATAAACCATGTCCATGGTGTATTTTTCCCATTGGCTTTTTCTGAACATTATTTTTTTGGACTTATATTTAATATTTTAAAATTTTTGTTATCCATTTGCCATTTATTTCTTATATAAGTACTTTGTTTACAGACGAATATTTGCACAAAGCAAATGTTTATGGTATTAAAAATAAGTCCCTGATATTCGTCAAAAGGCCAATTTGCCACAGCTCACCAGTTTGCTTAAATTGTTTAACTAAAAGCGTAAAATAAACACAACAAATTTTGAATATAAAATAAGCATTAAAGCTTTAAAATGAAATGCACTTTTAATTTAAAAAAAATTGTTTGGTTTATTTATTAAAAAGTGCAAAAATAAAGACGCGTTAAACCATAAAACTTTAAATTGAAAAAATCATTAACATTGAATTTAATGGTTGTTTTTAATTTGATGATTTCTAAATTGTAGTCAAACCGTCTAAAAGCCGTATGTAATTTGTTGAAACGCTGAAAAATATATTTGTTTTTAACATTTTTTAATTATTTTTTATTCATTTCTGTATGCATGTGCAGTGCATATTTAAAAATCAGTTTCATTTAATGCGTTTATTGTTCATAAAAATTAATTATAAAACGAGGTGATAACAGTGCAGATTTAAATGTTTGGGAAATTTAAAAGAGCTGATGTTGGGTAATTATTATTATACGTCGATTTAACATGATTTCATGTCAAAGTTATATTTTTACGTCAGCTACATTATTTTACTTTAAAAAATTAATACTTCTCTTTAAATTATTGAAATTTTGTTGTGAACTCTTGAAGTAATATATGCTGTATTCTCTTTTTTTTTAAGTAGTTGTAATCAGAAATGCTTCTGTTTCAGTTTTCTTTAAGACACGAACACATGTGCGTGTTTGGGTTAAACCCAAAATCTGTCATTAATTTAAACAAGTTTACATGCACATCAGCATGTTTGTTATTCTAAAAAACCTTTTAATGAAATTTTATAAATACCTTTTTTAAACCCTAGATCTAGAAATAAAAAAAATATTGTTAACAAAAAAACCAATAACACTTTTTAATTTATAATGAGTGTAATGAGATAAAAAAATATTCAAACATGTCATAACAAAAATTTCTTCAATTTAGCAAAATACTTTGTTAATTGTTCTCATCATGATAATCTGGGTTTGCATCATGTAATCTGGCAATAAACAATGTTTCAAATTAGTTCTTAAGGTCAAAAAATATGTCAGTTATTTTATTGTAAAATAAATACTAATTATTTTTTATTGACATGTTATAGTTACACTCACAAGGAAATTTTTTAAATGCAATAAACAAACTTGTGCATTCGTAAAAGCTGGAAAATTTTACAAATAAAAATTTTCCAGTCAAAGACATTTGACTCATTTGTACTGCAATGCGTCAAATGTCTT
This sequence comes from Sturmia bella, assembly GCA_963662145.1. Taxonomy (NCBI): domain Eukaryota; kingdom Metazoa; phylum Arthropoda; class Insecta; order Diptera; family Tachinidae; genus Sturmia; species Sturmia bella. The sequence continues at coordinate 15,778,642 of OY759171.1, read as the reverse complement.
TAAATTGTATCAGAAGCCAAAAGAAAAACGTATTTTGACAGATAAACGTAATTTTCTGCTAAGACTGTCAAGACAGATGCATAGAGCTTACAGAGCTGAAAAAAGTGGCTTTTGAAAATCGTCCGAAGAGTTCAGCTATATGAAGATAAATGCAAAACTGTCAACATTGTTGTTAAAGTTATCGATAAAAGATCAGGTTATGTGAAAAAAATGTGTTTTTAACTTAAAATTGACATTTCAAACTTGAATGTTGCTGTGTCAGCGACTTTTTTGCGACTTAACGCTTCTTGTTTTGAACGCTTTTATTTCTTAGCACTTAAAAAAAGACGTCAGTTTTGTTTACGTTTAGCATATTTGGTTCTTTCTAGCAATTACTGTTTCTTTCTATCAATTCTATACCAATTAATGAAAGAAAAATTAAATATCATACAGGCTTTGTGTTCTGTCTACTCTTTCTTATCGCAAAAATAGAACCATGATACAACTGATAAGGCAACCTCTTCCCTACAATAAGAACGACTAGAATAAAAATAATATACATATTGTTTTTGTACCATGATACAATTAACAAGGTAGCCTCGTCAGCTAAACCGTTAATCAACTGACTACGTTAGGTTGTCAAGAGATTGTAGAGATGAAAGGCAGCCGAAACGAGATAGCTAATCCGCGTAAGCTCAGTGCATCTCTCTTCTGTAAATGTAGAAGTGGCGTCTTTTTGACAGTTTGCATAAGTTGTACAAAAACAAAATGCATGTTATTTTTATTGAAGTTGTTCTTATTGTAGCGAAAAGGCTACCTTGTTAGTTGTATCATGTTTTTGTACAACTTATGAATAGTGTCAAAAAGACGCCACTACAACATTTGCAGAAGAGAGATGAACAGAGCTGACGCTGACGTGCTATCTCGTTTTGACTGCCTTTCGTCTCTGTATACTCTTGACAGTTTTAAGTAGCCAGACGATTAACGGTTCAGCTGATGAGGCTACTTTATTAGTTGTAAGATGAATGCAACTGTGAAAAACGGATTTCCTTTTGTTTTGCTTCGAATTTTAACGCATTTCTAAAATTGAGGTGAAAAGAGTTTATACTGATTTGCTAACTTGCCTTTCACCTCTCTCTCTCTCTCTCTCTCTCTCTCTCTCTCTCTCTCCCTCTCTGTAAACTTTGCAACAGATGTGCTAATAGCCGTGGTCCACATCTGACAGAGACATGAATTTTCTCTATCTGTTAGTTTTGTTGTGCCAGGTGTGGACCGCACATTACCCGGTGTCTAACCTAACAAATTTAATCATGGTAAATTTTAAATTCTGTATGAAGTAATAAAAAAAGAAGATGAGAAAAATTGTTTTATATAGCATTTGCTTAATATTTCTGTAGAAAATAGATCACAAATAAAGAGAAATTATATAAAAAAAAATATAGCATTCAACTTTAAACATCATATAAATTCATGAAGTGAAGATGACGGGTTGCAACTGACAAAACAACATGTAAACACAAATGAGAGTGCCAAAGGTGCTTAAGAGCCGCTACAGCTGACTATAGCTCTCTTATTATTATTTTTTTAATCTAATATTTTGCTTTATAGAAACTTCCACTGCAAAACTGTCTGCCTATTTAAAATTATCTGAACAGGTGTTATAATAAACTAAAATAACATGAATTTTGTATTAAAAAGAAGTAAATAAAATATATACATATAATAAATTTCTTTGTTGTTTTGGCACGTTAAATCGGGTTTTATTTTTTGTTTTTGTTTTGTTAAATGTATTAAACAAAATGAAGTGACTCACTGAACTGGGCTCAACCCAAAACGTATTCATTCATTCATTTATTTGTTTTTAACCGAGACTTGACACATATTTTTTTTTACAAAAAAAAAAAATGCTTTTTCGCAAATGTTTTTCTCTTTAAAAATGATTGTTCAGTTGTATATTATTTTATTTTGCGTCAAACAGCGTAAAAAGCTGTTTGTGGATTTTCCACTTAATTTTTCTCTTCTTCATCTGGCTGCAAACTTATTTTTTGCGTAAAGTTTAAGTTGTCAACTAACAAAAAAAAAGTCGTCGTCGTCGTCGTTATTAATGGTCAACCACAAATGATGATAATTTTCAGCTTAAATTCACATGTTTTTGTAAAGAAGATCTTTTAAATTTATCTGAATGGGTGAATGAGTAAACGGAGGTATTTTGCTTGAATTAATGCAATGTTTTAAAGAGAAAACCTGTTGAAAGTCATGAAATACTTGAATAAATTTGTATTTCGTGGAAGTGATGTGTTTTTTTTCACTTAAAACAATCATTTAAAATTGTGTCAATAATTCTGTGTAGAAAAATAAAAACAGTTTAAGTCAACTTATTGCGGTATTTCGGGTGTTTGGCTAAGAATGTTAAAAGTTGTTTATGCGAACTGTCTTTGAGCTTTTCAACAATGTGTTTTTGAAGTTTGAAGTCATCCGTTCGGAATTAATTGAACTGAAAGCAGTTTAGAATGTTTTATACATTTTTATTACACATTTGGGAAAATAACTATTTTATTTGCAAGCTAAAAAAAACTCAAAAAGAAATATGTTTCCCAAATGTTCTGAGCATGTTAATGGAAGCCTTTTTAAACACACAGTCATGCAAAATCAACATGACGAGATGTTGATTAATAAAACTCATCAAATTTGTACAAAAATAGGTTAGGTTAGGTTAGGTTGAGAGGAGGGGTTCTTCTGCCCATGTCTTACGACATACACCTAAGCCAATATAGGCTTGTTGTGCGCTCCGTGTACAAAAATAACTGCTTACATTTTATTAATAGTTTTATCGGGCTTAAGCTCGCTTTCTACTTCCTCAAAATTGAGAACGATTTTTTTTTTTTGATAAAATTGGAGTGATCAATATTTTCAAAAAAATACAAGAAAACTAAAGTTGAAGACTTACTTGGCTGGGGTACATACCATGGCTGGGGTACATACCATGGCTGTTTCACGACCACTACGTCGCTCATCAGCACCCAAATTCGCTGCAAACACAGGCCATGACTAATTGTATATTGTTTTTAACAGCAACTCATATCCATCCTACATTCACATTTAATTTGTATAACTCTCAATGGGCTCAAATTCAACCTCTATTATGTTTAGCAAGCTGCCAGGCTTGTGAGACCGGCCCACTTCAATTTTTATTAATTACTAATTAACAGCCTGCTCCTCTAAATGCGAACGAAGTTTTCACAATTTTAGCGCTGCCTGAAGTACTCGTCTAAGAAAGCTTAAGCAATTTACTTTCCATTAATGTGCTTAACGTTAACCAAAGTGGTGATCTTTATACATATTTTCATCTCAGAAGAGTGTTTATTACTTTTTTTCAACGTTCTTTGTTTGATGTTAACGTTTGTAGAATGCGAGTTCTAGATGTTAGAAATTAACTTTCTAGATGCTTATAATTAACTTGTGATGGCTGGGCGTGCTGCCATCAGGTTGCACTTCGAATCGCATCAAGAGTAAGCGAACGACTGAGCAGTACAAAATTAAATGAAATATAAATATTAAAAACAAAAAATATAATTGACTAAGACAAAAGAAAAAAATAGGAAAAAATTATTAGACGTCATTTTGATTGTTGACTGCTTTGACATCTTAAATCAACGGGCATCAAAGTTGTTTTAAAAGCAAAATAATTTTGTTTTTGAGTTAATATAAAAGCAAGTTGAATTAAAATCAACGACCTATGAAGCAAAAATAACCCCCTAAAAATTATAGAACCAACTTTCTATTGTGCGTTTTTAACTTGTTTCTTTTTTTTTTTTTGTGCGAACTGATGCTTATTTTCTGCAGTTCTAGATGTTACAAATCTTTAATGAAAAACTTTTCATTAATTATTATGTCTAGTAACTTATTTGCAAGTCAATAAATTAAACAAAAACAATATTTTTTTTCCTTTAACAAAAACTCAAAGTTAATTTTTCATTGTTAACGGGTTTCATTTATTTCTTGACTTCTCGTTTTGCTTTTAATTTATTCTTTAAAAAGTGGGTCTTTTTGTAAAACTTTAGTACAAAAGATTTTGTGGCAATACTTTAAAAAAATGTTTATTTATGTTTAAAGGTAGTTAACATGTTGGAAAAGAATTAAACGAAAAACTGTTGAAAAGTTATAATGACCCTTGAGAATTTCTTGACAAATCAAATACTCAGAATTAATGAATACAAGACAAAACAATTAACGATAAACAATGAAAAGACATAAAAAGGAAAAAAACCAAAAACCAACAGAAAATCATTAATATTTTTAAAATATGTAGGTAACGCATGCGTTATTGCAACATTAAACAGATTTTGTTTAAACACAGGCATTTTCTGCAGAACAATAAATGAGAATTATTAAAAGTTTTCAAAAATTTTTGGTTGAAGAATTTTTGTGTGAAACGTCTCTTTTATTAATTAAGGGATTACTTTTTTTTCTATCTTTTTGTATCTTAGTGTTGGCTCGAAAAAAATTTGAACCAGCCATTTCAAACATTCTTGTTTTATTTTTAGCGCTCCTTGTCATGTCGCTCTGTTTTGCCATTTGCAGTTAAATTTCATATTAAATTTTATTTAACGTTGCCTAAGAATTTTTGCAACTTGTATATCCGCTTGTAATTATTTTTCGCTTTGGCGTCAAATTGAAGTTGTAACTTTCCCATCCCTGATTATTGCCCACTAAAATTCCAACTGCTTGCAAACATAAATTTCACGAAACTTTTACGACAAAAATATTTATTTTTTTATCAGTAAACAAAAAAGTTGCAAATAATTTAATCAAATCATATTCGACCAGAAAAACAAACGAAAAGTGTTGCCATATGCGATGTTTCGTTTAGACAGCATATAAATTTTGCTTATTTTAAAGCTTAGTAAATATTTTGCTTATCAATAAATATAAATATTTAAAAAAGGTATTTCATGAAATTAAAGCGACTTTTTTTTATTATTTCGAAATATTTGCTGTTTTCGTGGTTAGTAACCAGGGATGGGAAACTGGCAACTTCAATTTGACCTCAGAGCGAAAAACGATTGCAGAAAAAGAAAAAATGCTTGCAGATCGAGAATTCTGAAACAAAGGTAAACGCGATTTAAAGGTCGGACTATAAATGGCAATATCATGAAAAAACCAAAAAGTCAGAGGGCAAAGGGAGCGGCAGAAATTATTTTCCTTTCTTTTTAGAATTGTGTTTAACTAATCTTTAATCAGCCCGGCAGACAATGAAATTAAACTGTCAATTATACTCTTATGCGAACTTATCTGACTAAATATTTGAGAAATTAGGCAGCTAAAAATTTTGTTCGTAGTTCTTTGGCATCAGCTCCTCATTTCTTTTGGAAACCGTAAAGATTAGATTGCTGAATATATATTTTGTGCAATTATGAGATACTAGCTTTTACTTTATTGTTAGAACTATATTTTGAAAGTCATTACAGCTTTTCATATTGTTCGTTGCGCTTAAAGTAAAGTTTGAGTACTTAAGCGATAACGCAAGGGAAATTACATTTTGGGGACTTAATTGATTAGGCAATTATGCAAATATAAAGTTTTGTTCACAGTCGAATAAATGGATTAAAATATTTAACTTAGACTTTGCGGCTTATAATGCTAAATTTAACCATATAAAATATAAGATTAATTACATTTTCTAGATTTAATTGCATGGGAAATTATCCTAATATAGCCTTCGGAAGGCTGTTGGTGGCATATCTATTTCTAAAAAAAAAAAAAAATACGACAAAACAGTGAAGCTAAATCAGTGCTAAATAAACCAATTGCTCTATTGAAAATTTTAAGTTATGTTGCTTGCAACAAATAATCTCAACGAGCAACAGCAACTATATGAGACTGTGTTAACCCACTTCATACTACTGAACATGTCATTATTCAAAGCCAATGCAAAACATTTGAGCATTAACACGTGTAGAGTAGGATTTAAAATTTATACACATGTTAGTGAATGCACAATTTATCTCAGGTGTGGATAAAATTTGAACGCTGTCATATGTTAAGATAACAAAATCATACGTTGCTCTTTACAATTTAATTGTATAATTAATTATAAAGCTCCAAAAATTTTACACTAGTTTTAATAATGAATACCTGATTTAAAAAAAATTTATATCTTAATGATTAAAACGTTTTAGTTGACTACGAAAATGGCATTAAATTATAAGTGATATGAAAAAAAACAAAGCAACTGAACTACACACAGAGAAAAGACGATATAATAACTGAATTTCTTTGTGGTGTATGTTTAAGGCAACTGTGCGGAATATAACTGGAACCGTAAACAGGGCTCGAAATTTTAGGCCATTGCATATGATTTTTTTTTTTTTTTTTTGGATAATAGATAAATAGGCGCTAATTAAATATGTATGCAAATCAGTAAATTTTAAGCCATATGGTTTGCATATTTGGCTAGTAAGTGCATATTTGCTTATATTTTGTTAACCGTAAAACATATTTTTTTAAAAATTACCCATTTTAGTAGTATGTGGCTCAAAATTTGCAAAAAATAAATTTTGACTCACTGTTTGAAAGAGGTAAACAACTTCTTTTCTAATTTTTTATCATCAAAAATAGATTAAATGCTGCCTGAAAGGCGCTATATTGGATGCTAAGACTACTAAATTATCCACACTTTATCCTACAGTTGTTCACTATAAATGCAGCACTCCAAAGAAAGAGACAAATTTACACTATACAATGAGCTAAAGGCAGCTCAGGTGACTATTGCCTATCCTTAGGCTATTACACATGTATTTATACTTTTAGTGCACTTTACGAGACAAAAGTCTAAAAACATTTCTAGAGCCTGTCAAAAAATCTAACATCAATTACATATACACTTCAAATAAAGTAAAAACTACTACAAGCCACGATGAAATCTTCATCGGCTAGCACATAAACAACAACAATAGCTAAATTTATCGTTACCTATAAAAACACGAAAATATCTATAATATATTTCTAAGCGAATACTACTGCCCAAATTTTAAGCCATTGTATAAGGAGCCATAATGCCACGCCGACGCGACGGTTCACTATCGGCGTTAAAAATATAGACTTAATGAATTTACTTTGCATGTGCTTCTATGAAAATCAACCCTGATCTAATGAAAAAATTTCTTTATTACTTTATTACATTATCAGGCTAGTTTTCGATTTTACTTCCTCAGAATTGAGAGATTTATTTGTATTGTTTTGAACTATCTCAAAAAATAATAAAGTCGTATGGCATATCATTAATCTTATAGTCAAACCACAGGGCTTACGGCCGAAAGGTATACTACTTTGTTGTTCTGCCGCCATTTTTGTAAACACTAGTCTCTGCAGTGCATACTTTCCAGCCATAAAGTAGTGACATGGTAAATTTGTTATAATGATGCTACAGCGCATACAACTAGAATTACAATGGAGTTACTGCGAGACCTCTTTCCACAGCAACTTATTTCAAGAAATTATGATGTTTATTGGCGCCCACGGTCGCCTGATTTAACTGTTCCAGACTTCTTTTTGTGGTGATATCTTAAAAGCAAGATTTATGCAAACAAACCAGAAACGCTGAAGTGCCTTAAACAAAATATTCGTGATCAAAATTAATGAAATACCGCGTGAAATGTGTAAGAACAGAAGCGGGCATTTATCTGATATTGTATAATTGGCGACATTAAATAAAATATTTGTCAATATAAGATCCATTCCCTTTTATTTATTCAAAAATTGTAGACAAACAAAGCAATATAACTTTTGTTTACTTTTCTTTTTGACTTCTGCATTACGGACTGTCTATATTTAATCTTATTGATCAACTTTCCATTCTATCACTGCTTAAAATTTTCTTCATTTTATTTTTCTTGTGTATGACACATTAGTTGCATGAAAGTCCGAACCCTGCTTATAATAGTAAAGCACTGCTAATGCGCCCAACAGTATCAATGACTTATTTGACTTTTAAGGAAAGTCCTTAGCTGAACACCGTAATTTATAAAAATTATTTCAGGCTTATACAACTCTTGTTCCATAGAAAATTTTCAAATTGTCAGATTCGATATGTCTGCGATAATATAATATATGGAAGGGTGAAATTTTTTATAATAAGTTCTCAAAAACGCTGGTAACAACTCAAACTTTTTCGCAACAGTTCTGTCATCTTAAAATTTTTCACAAAACTTGTTGACTATGTAGAGTTCATTTATTTAGAATTTCTTCAAATTTTTGCATTATAATTTTTTTTAAATGATTTTTTGGTTTTCAGTATTAAACTAAACCTTTTCTCTGTATGTACTTCAGTCTAAATATTTAACTTGAAATCTACTATCAAATATTTGAAATATTTAAATAAATAAAAATGTTAATGTCTTTCGTTTGTCTGAGCGTTAAACGTTTTGAATATTTAATGTGTCTTTATTCAAAAAGCAACAAAAAAAAACCAAAACGTTTTGTCTTCACGCATGTGAGTGTTGAGTGTGAGTTTTGAATATCTATAAATAAGAGAGTTTTAAATAGTTTAATTTAGCCACGAGTTTTGGATTGGGGTTTGTAAACGACCTATGAATTTTAACAGCGGCTCTTTTGCAAAAAAAAGAAACATTATTGAAACTGAGATTGACAAGTTTTAATTGAAAAGTTATTGAGATAGGTTGTTAAAACTTGTTGGGCATTCAAATTACTATCACGCAATATTAAAATATTTCCACCGGTTTCAATGTCGATGCCTGTTAAGGGGTTTAGGAATTTCGAATGGAAGACAATAAAAATATTACCCCAAAGAACAACAATTTTAATAATCAAGATCAGGCTTTCAAATCTCAAATTCGTATTTTTTGATTTAAAGGCTTTTTAAATATTGTTGCCCTGAAGAAACTATTCGAAGGGGAACAAAATTTAAAAAAGTATAAAATTTACAAAAACGAAAATATCGAAAAAACGACCTGCTCGACCTTATTTTTTTTTTTTTTTTTAATGGAAATTGGCTCTTATACCAGATAAATAATCAAGTTAATTTTTGAACTGAAGTATTTTTAATTGCCATTCTCTTTTTGTTTTCCTTTTTAATATAGAGACCCTTTGAAATCTTGACACCTAAAGTGTAGGCCGATTTTTGCTCAACTGGCAAATACTTATTGTTTTGAAATTTTATACGTATAAACAGAAAAATCATTTTGTCAATAAACAGACTATTGACTCAATTAAAACTGTCTGCCGGGACAGGGTATTACAGTTTTTTAAAAACACCTTATTTTCAGAAAAGAGCATAAAGAACTGTAAAAGACAGAATGATTAAGAAAATTATGTGCTTAGTCAAAAAAAGCAATAATAACATGCATTTTAAATGGATATTAAGAAAACTTTGTATAAAAGCTTTGAGTTAAAATAAATTATGAATTTGAATTATTTTTTTAATAATAAATTAAACTGTTAAAAATGGGTTTATGATCTAAACTTTTCCGAACCCTGAACGAATCTTAGCTTTGAAAATAAAAGGAATCCTTGTGATCCTCTGCTTAGGCTAAGTTCTATCTATAATTGATTGCGTTGAAATTTTACAATTTCGTTCATATTTTATTTTTTCAACTTTCTGATTGAATATGAATTGTGTCATGACTAATTTCATTAAAACAATTCTTTCTGTAATAACTGCTGTTTTAATTTGAACATTTTTTCCAATTAAATCTCAAATTACATAACATTATAAATCCAACAATTAAATAATTAAACGTTTGATTTTTCTTTCATAAACGTATTTCGTATTTTATTTAACTTTCCAGATGAACAAAATATTCGGTAGCAGATAAACGATTTACACACACACACAATCATACGATATTTTGCTGATTTTCACTTGTTGCACGTTTCTTTAATTACATTCAATAACGAACTGCAAGTGCATACACATATCTGACATGAAAATCAATCCGTATGGTTTTTTCTTATAAGCGGGCAAAAATTCGAAAATATCATTTAAACAAGCAACAAGCCAACAGCAGCATGTAAGTAAAATATTACAAACATAAAGATTAAATTAAAATTATTTTTAATTTATTTTATTTCGAATAAATGAAGTTTTTTGCGCAAAAAGCGAGAGCAATAGTAAGAATGAGAGTGTGAGTGAGTGCATGAGTGAGCATGTATGTATGTATGTAGGTGAGTGAGAAGGGAATATTTAATAAGATGGGTTGGTTAAACAACGATTGCCTATTTTTGTTTTTATTTGTCTTTGTTTTTACAAATGTCGAAAGATAAATTAAACTGAAATATATGTTTGCCGGACAAAGTGATTGAGTCAAGCAATTAATAAAATTTACCTCAATTTATCAGATAATTGTGATAATTAAGCAAAACTTACTCATATCTATTTGTTTCGTTTTTCGTGGCAAATTTAAAGGACTGAAGCAACCAAAACATAAGCGAAAAAGTTAAAAAAGGTATAAGCATGTATGTGCATGTGTTAGATTTTTAGGTTTCGAAATGAAAAGCTGTGCTATTTTTTAATTTGGGGAGATTGGATACATACAGACTATTTCAACTTTCAGTATTCTGCTAAGTGGCAGAGATATCTGAGCCATTACACAAATTGTTGTTTGTTTTGCATCATTAACAGGGCTCGGATTTTCAAGCAGCTAAAATGTTACCTTAAGCGCTTAAGCCAACGATCATTTTAATCAAATACTTGATTAAGTGTGGCGAAGGCGAAAAAAAAATTTGAAATGAATGCTAGAAAAATTAAAATTCTAAAATTTAGTTTACTTTTTTTTTTCGTAGTGGCATACGTTGTATTTATTTTTCATATTTCCTCTTTGTATTTCCGGAAAATACATTAAAACCTAACCTACAATGTACATAACCTCTTAAATATTGAAGACACCGCAAAAATAAGCTTGGTTCGGTACCATCGACAAAAATGATAAGAAAATTTGACAGATAAACAATTTACACACACACACGAGCGTATGAAGGTATACACAATTCAACTGATTTTCACTCGTTGCAAATTTGTATATCCTCCTGCAAAGTTGTTGTAAGATCGAACAATAATCGCAGTCAATTTTTTACTTGTTCGTTCAGCACACATAATCCCAAAATAAGCTTTTGTGAGAATTAATGTTTTACAATGTTTCCCTTGGCTCTTCTAAAATCAGCTGTTGTAATAAATTTTGCGAAAACATTTTGAAAAAAAAAACACTAACGCTTTGTAGCAAAAAATCACGCTGAAATTGTAGATGTATAAAGAAACATGATTTCTGCTATAATTTTAGTTACTGGAGAAAATCACTATTTTCTTTTTTTAAATTTGTACAAATATGCAGCAGCGCAAAATCCATTAAAAGCGCTATATCTATAATATTGTCTGGCAGTGTCATTATTATTGTTATACTCTGTTTTGTTGTTTGTTTTTTCATAACAATATTTTTTTTTTTGGGTTCACCATAGTTACTGCCCCCGCAAAAGAAAAAAAAATGTAGCCAAATTCGTGTTATAAAAAAAGCAAAAAAAGAAAATGGCAAAAAAACATAATAAAACTGTTGGAATTCAAAATAACTATAAATTCATTCATAATATTTTTAATGCAGCCAAATGGGTGGTTAAGTAAGTTTTTGACAAAAATGTTATGCATTGTTTGTGGGATTAAGCTGTAACAGGCTAAACTACTTCAGCATCATGAAACTTAGATATGTATATGTTTTATATATGTGTATATAAAAAAACTAATGGAATGTTCTGAGGCTCTCAGGTGACACATGACTGGCTGAATTAAATAAAAAAAAATTTTCTCACGACAATATTATGGTTGAATTTGTCAGCAATATGCTTGCTCTAAATCTTTTGGTTATAATAATAATAGTATGTTTGGAAATAGCAGCAGTATGATTGGAAGTGAAAATTATAGTTTAAACTGTCAATAGTATGGCTTGGCATGGCCTTATTATGATTGAAAACAACAATAATATGGTTAGGGACCGAAATAGCCTAATCGATTAGAATATTTACAGAATGCAAACGAATATTTATATATACATACATACACATCTATAACAATATCATAAAAAGCTCTTACTTACTTACCCATATGCTCTACAATTGTCTTATTTCGGTTTTAAAAACTGTTATTTAATTAATTTTTTATTGTTTCCTTTCAATAGAAGAAAAATGTTCAGTACATTTTCAATCACAACACAAAAATTTACGAAAACTTAGCTGTCAAGGGCAACAACAAAAACTTTGTTAAAAACAACTTTTGTTTTGTTTATTATTTGGTTGCCATCTGAATGATCAAATACATCATGTTTGTCACAAAATAAATCTTGTTCAAATGTTCATGATAAAATGGTTATAGATATTGTTTTTTTTGTTTCTTCAAATTAATATAACCATATTTCTGTTTTCATAGATAGTGATAACAAAGCGATCAAACTATAACAAAAACTGTGTTTGTGGTGGCCAAAAATTATTTTCGGCATTTTAAATAAAAATCTTTTGCTTGCCATATTTCGCATCGTTATAGATAACATAATATTGTTGTCGCAGCCATTTTGTAAAATGTTTTTTGTTTGCGTGTGCAAATGGATGTATGTGTATTGCGTAGAAATAGAAGGGTTTCGGTTTGTTAATAAATATATTACGCTCATCTTTGTAAATGTGAACCATATTTAGACGGCATATATATATGTATGTACATATATTATTAGTAAATTTTTTAAAGAATATACCCTTTACTCGAACTGAAGCAGTTTCAGTACTGTTTGAACTACAGCATAGAAAACTTATTTTCTTACTTTTAATCTCAATAGCCCGCGAAATTGACACATCAATTTTTTCAAACTTCCTTGAAGGCTGTTTAACTTTTGCCTCAAAAGTTATTCTTTTCAACTTGAAAACTAAAAGCTTGACGACTGCTAATGAAGCGCAAGACTCAGTTAGAAATTTGTAGGCAAAATAATTCACATTGAAAATAAGTACATAACAAGAATAAATTTATAATTAGTTTTGAGTTTTAAAAATTATTGCTGGTCAATTTTTCGTTTGAGACAATAAATCAATGACCGCACACAATATGAAAATAAAAAAGTGTATGTACACAAAAAAGGCATATGGAAACAAAAGACTATCACTCAATCACTCACCAACTCACTTTCAGCCTTAAGACTCATAAAAAAATGCAAAAAATATATGTACATAGTGTATTATATAAGCAAAATAATGAATCAAATAAATTTAAAGTGAATACAACCCAGCAAGCAAACACATCTAAGTCAAAGGCTTTTTGGAAAATTTATATGTTGAATAAAATATCTAGCCACAACTTTTGATAATTCCTTAAATTATTTTAAATTAACATTGCTTCATGTATATTTAAAAATAATTATGATCGATACTAAATTACAAAGAAATTGTTCCACTGTTTGTTGCAGCAAAATAGGATTGGAAGTTTGGAAATATATACAAACCTGTTTGTTATTAAAATTAAAAATTGAATCACTTTAAGGCATCAATGCCTTATGCAGCCCAACTCAAGATTTTTGTACAAAAATAGTTTAATAAAACTATTCTCAAAATGTAGAATTAACATTAAATCACTTAGTACTTACATTGATTAATTTTAAATGATGAAACAAAACAATTATTAATATTGGCATATTCTATTAACAAGTTCTGCGCAGTCGAAGAGAAATATTGTTAGTTTTATGTGATAGAAGACTGCTTCATAGCTGGTTTAGTTCTTCTTGAAAGATTTTACTCTTCTGAGAAAGAAATTATTAAATATGCACTATATGAAAGGACTTAAGTTAGATTTTGTAGACGGCTGAGAAGTGAAATAGAAAGATATCCAGCCCACAAGGACCCATTGATAATCCGAAAAAGGGAGTGATTTGTTGCTGAGGAGAGGGGAGTGGGGAAAGGAAATTTTTTTAAAAGAATAATGAAGAGCTAAAGTGTCAAAAAGAGCGACAATGGAGAGGAGATATAGAGAGCAGCGATGCTTTAGTTCGCAGTGTATAAAGTTCAATAAAAGCGAAAAACGTTGTTTAGCTTTTAAGTTAGCTTTAGTATTACTATATTAAAAAATTTGTTCAGAAAAATTATGTAAACAAAACTACAAGTAACTATTGCACCAATTCCTAAAACTATTTCGGCTTTGGAAGTATACATTTTCTGCCATAAACATAGGCTTTGTTCTATTTCGCTACGCCCACTTTTCTGCTCACAAACTTTATATTACCCAAAATGGACAAAGGCTGCATTAATTTGTTTTTTTTTTTTGCATTTTCTTTCAAATGTTCGTCATACTTCTTTAAGAACAAACTTTTTTGAGTTTGTGGAGCTCCAACCCGCGATAGGGCAACGTATAGTTTGCCAAAAGTAAAACCTTGCTTCCATAGATCGATCCCCACAATTTGGAAGGGTTGACCTTGGGGCTTGTACAATATACTTTTATTGAAATGTTTGCTTTTTTAGATTTTTGCTACAAGACAGTGAGTGTAATACCTTTTTTTAGTATATTTCAAGCGTTGATGCGTAGATTTGTTTGCTGGACAACTTAAGTAGTCATACAAATTTATAGCAAAATCCATACAAGGAGTTCTTTGGCAAACATTGTACTTTATTTTTTTTTTTATTTTAAATGTATATTATTGCCAAGAATATTAATTAAAATTAATATGATATGGCTACAACAACTCAAGTTTGTTTTCATTCATTTATAAATGGCTTAGACTATAAATAATTTTTTTTCTTCAATTGCAAAATGACGTCTAGAAAAAGTGTATTAATTTAAAAAAAAAGTTAAAATCACAATTGATTTTATCATAATTAAATAATAATTTTTAAGCGCAAACTCAAAAAAAAACATATGCACAGCTTTAATGCCAAAACATTGAAAAAGTAAATTAAAATCCCAGTTTTGGCAAACAAGCATGAGATCAGTAAACATTTCAGTAGGAGTTTAATACTTTTTTCATTTTCCTTAAATAACTGAACAATATAATTTTGAATTAATTTATTAGTATTAATCAATTAACAATCGTTCACAGTTATTAACAACATCATGTTAATTTACATTTTTAATGATATTAAATAATATAAAATCACTAAATAATTAATAATATAGTCAGCAACAAAATATATTCCGAAATGTTTTACATTTCATCTTCCATTTTGGTTTCATTTATGTTTAGACTAGTAATTAATTAAATCAGTGAAGATTTAAACCATATGATGACTTTAGTCATCAAACAGTGTAAGACATCAGCTGTTTATCGTTTATTGCAACGTTGCCAAATTTCTCTTTCTGAAACCATTCATTAACAAATAGTTCACTAATTTACCATAGTCAAGTTTAAACTGCAATTAAAGCACAGAAGAGTTTTGCTAAACTACATTTTAAACTCTAGCTGGCTGGTAATTAGATAACCAGACCAATCATGAATAAAAATGCCGTGGGAATTTCGTCTTTTCTTATAATATGGGATTAAATTATAAATCAATTTTTCCTAGAGAAGAATATTCCCAGGAAAAAGAAATAAGTGGCATAAACTCAAAAGAAGGTCAGAACTTCTTTGAAGAGTTTTTTCCAAATTTATTTTTGGGAGAAAATGAAAGCACTTGTAAAACTGCAAAAACATGGAATTTCTTATTTTGTTTGATTGTTACAAATATGTACATATATAGAAATTTATAGCAAAAATAATATAAAACACACTATTACAAAAAATAAAAGTACAAAATGCATTTCCCCTCTATTATAAGGCCCATACACGACAGCTGTGGAATGATTTACGTCCGTGCTCGGTGTGGCGCCCTGAGTCGATCCTACACTAAACCACGTGGTGTATTTCTGACGTTGTACCACTGCTCCTGACCAGCTGGTGCAGCTTTGTTACTGTTCTTGGCTCATAACGAACCCCTTGCTGAGGGATTCGAACTACCTCAACTCTACTGCAGTGTAATTCCCTGGACAGCATTGGGAGCATGACATTTGCAACTGTTTAAAATTGACAAAAAATCATAATGGCTAAATGATTACCCAGCTGGGGAACAACAAGCTGTTTCTTATTTCTTTCATTCTTACAAACTCTATTTCACTCTATGCAGGTATACCAATGTCAAGTATGATAACATGGAAGCGCCCATATGTACTTACTAAAGATTTGTATATTAATTGTTTAAAATAATTTCCTTGAAATTAATATACATATTTTATATTTATAGTTTGTGCAATAATTTCATTACTGTATATTTTGTAGAAAAAAATTGTGATATAATTTTATTACTATTTTTTTCTAGGCAAATAATTTCTCAAGTATCAATTTCTTGATTATTGCTTCGAATGAATTAATTTTTCAATGCATAACTGTGAGTGTGTGTGTGAGTATTTTATATGTGTATGTTTCTTAAAAAGTTTTTCTTACCTTAAAAACGTAACAATGATACCACAATACAGGCACAGTTTTTTCTTCAATACCGCACAAGCCGGCTGTAATTTAACACTTTCTTAACGCTTTTTACTTTTTTAATATTATTAATTTTTTTTAATATACTTTTGTATTTTTATTTTATCTTTCTTTTTTTCTCAACACATTCAAAGCGACTGCCACACAAAACGGTAGCAAATCTCAATTACGCGCGGGCTTTAAAAGTAAATTTTATTTAAATGAAATTGATGATGATGGCGCTGGTTAACAAACGATTTTGGAAAATAAATTTACTTTCAAAAAATTTTGTTTTCAAAAAATTTTGCGACTGAAATTAAACTAGAGAGAAAAATATTGATTGACTTAATTGCTATTTTTTTTTGTTGTATTTTTTGTTATTTTTTTTTAGTTTTTTACTGTAATAGTGGAAAAACTTAAGATTCAGGCGCTTCAGACCAGGAAATTTTTTGAAAAGATAAACATTATACTACAAAATATGTGTTAATATAGTTTGTTGTTATTATTTTTATGTTGTGCTGTTTGTTGTAATCAATCTGATGCCTTCACTTGGTAACCAATCGAAAATAACGATTTAATACTTTTGTTTTTGTTTATGGTTTTTTTCTTGTTT
Source organism: Sturmia bella (assembly GCA_963662145.1). Classification (NCBI taxonomy): domain Eukaryota; kingdom Metazoa; phylum Arthropoda; class Insecta; order Diptera; family Tachinidae; genus Sturmia; species Sturmia bella. The sequence continues at coordinate 15,761,584 of OY759171.1, read as the reverse complement.
TCTTTCACTACAGGTTTGATTTAATGTTTGCCACTGTTTTGGGTGTTATTGTTGTTGTCGGGCTTAAAGTATCATAAATACATATATAAATATTAATTTCGTATCTACATATGTTTATGCAAAGTGGATTAAAACAACCACGTAAATTCATTAAGGGGTTATATATAAGGCATTTGGAATAAAAGACAAAGGTGTTAGATATGTTCTTTATGTTACTCAGGGTACTCAGGCTTCCCACTAGATATTCAACGCCATGCTATCGGCATTTGTATATCGGCAGAGCCATATAATATTGTAATATTCAAATTCCTTTCGAATTTTTTACTCTTCACATTTCATAAGTTGTGAAACAGTTTCTATAAAAAAAAATTGCGCAGGTTACAGTAGCACCCTCGGTTAGTACGGACGCTCGTTGTTCAAACTAGGCGTTATGCGTATACCTCTTTTGCTACCCTAATTTAAAAATTGCCCCAGTTTTCCATCAAACATTCGGGTAATGATAGATGCCAAATGAAATAGAGCCTAATAAACCAGTGGCTAGCACCAAAACATAAAGGCTATATAGGTTATATCCTCACTATAAATGAGTAAACTTGCTGTCTGGCCTGTGCAAAAATTACTGTTAAGGCATACTCACCTTGGCAAATACTAACCCACAAATAACATGACCCCTACTTCTTTGTTGACCTTTGTTTCGACTAAGTACATGAATACAAACACTTAAAATTAAAAGAAAAATACTCATTGATCCAACAAGAAACAGAAACTAATGGGAAACACAGGAAAAGAACGTAAAAATATTAATTTATATCAGTAAATATTTTAAGGTTATGTTTGCATAACGACCAAGTATAAAATGTACAGCGAAATATTTTTAAATCTTACAAGAACCTTGCTATAGCAAATAAAAATTTGCTCTAAATAATGTACATATTTGTTCGGTAGGAAAACATAACCTTAAAATATGTTCTTGTAAAATTAAAAATTTAATTTTTTCCTTTTTCTTTTTGCTGTTCTTTAAGGTTGTGCCCATGTGAATGTACTAGAATTTTCAATTGCTTATATGCAGGCATTTGTCCGAAATGAAGGTTAGCAAGAAATTAGTGGTCACGTTTTCTTGGGCAAATATCTGGTTCATATGCGATCGCACCTTTAGTGACAGCTCAATTTTCCAAATCATTGCCTCTTCTAAAATCATTCTTGTGAAGTTGATAGAATGTTTCACAGGAACGAAATAAAGGTCAGCAAGAAATTGCTGGTCACTTATTTTGGGCAAATATTGTTACCTCTATTAAAAACTAAATTTTCCAAATCACTGATTATTTGAAAATGATTCTATGGGAGATGGTACACTGTTTCACATTCATTTCAATTGCTTATATGCATGCATTTGCTCGAAATGAAGGTTAGCAAGAAATTAGTGGCCACATTTTCTTGGGCAAATATCTTGTTCATATGCGATGGCACCTTTACGTTAATGAAAACTCAACTTGCCAAATCATTGCTTCTTTTGAAATCATGCTTTCAAAGTTGATACACTGTTTCACAGGAACAACATAAAGGTCAGCAAGAAATTAGTGGTCACGTGTTTGGGCAAAAATTGGTTCACATTCGTTCGTGCCTTTTCTGAAAACTCAACTTACCAAATCACTGCTTCTTTAAAAACTCTTATGAAGACGATAGACTATTTCACAAAAACAAAATAAATATCAGCAAGAAATTAGTGGCCAAGTGTTTGTTAAATTTGGCAAATCTCATAGATTTGCTGAAAATTTGAAAATTATCATCAAGTCCCAGAGAACGTATTATTTTAGGCCTAAAAATGGACCTTAACGTTTTCTGTCTTTGTCAGCTGTCTACATGCCGCCGACATTTCGTTGATGCTAATCAACACATCAGTAGACTGGAAAAATCTTAAATCTTATAGACGACTGAAAAAGACAGAAAACATTATGCTATATTTTTTGACTTAAAATAAAACATTTCAATTGGCTCTTATAGCGAATAAGTTATTAAGTTCATTTTTAAAGTTTTGAAAAACTTTAAAGCCAGAAATAATTTTAATATATTTTTAAAAATTTTAGAATGAAGCTCATCTCTAAAGCATTATGGTATTTTTCTCAGCTTTTTTTGCTATTAGTTTCACTTGCTCTTAATTGTAGTTTAAGAATCTGGGCATTAAAGCCCCTTAGAATAATGAATTAAATAATCAATACCCTTAAAATGAAAACTTGTATACTACATTGGAATTCATTCATCTTTCATTTGTTGTTAATGCCACTTTATAATTTTAAAAATTCACTTCATGTCTTTTAAGTAATCATTTTATTTTATTTATTTTTGCCATTCAATTTTTTATTTATTTTCATACATAATTTTTTTTTTTTTCGTTACAAACTTTTCTTTTTCAATTGAATATTTTTTAGTTTACTTATTTTTTGTTTTTATTTTTTTTTAAGTTTGAAGTTAAAAAAACAGAAAAAACAATTACACTTGGTGGCAAAAAAAAGTTTCGCTCTCAGTTTGAAAATCGCAACGTCTTTGAAACACTGTAGCTGAGTTGAATACATAAAAAAGTAAAATTTTATTATTATTTGAAGTAAAACAAGCAAAAAAAAATGTTTGCTAAGTGGTAGAGGTATGAACTTTTGCATAAATTTTGTTTGGTAATTTTTAGCGTCTACGCGTGTAGCAAAGAAAACAGACCTTTAAGTGAAATTTGCTCAATGTCTGTAAGCTCTAACTTCAGTTTTAACTTGTAACTCCAGTATAAAAACTATACAAGAAAAAATTCTATACTTCTTTTTCCAACAAGTACATGTATGTATTTCATTAACTCGTATTCAATTTACACACAAGTTTAGCGCTTGAAATCTCGCCACTTACTAAACTAAATTAACTAAACACACTAAAACGACCGACCGACCTACCCGTTTTGTGTATTTTGTCGCTTAGTGTGTGTTTTTGCTGGTCGTGGCTGTTGTTGTTGCTGCTGCTGCTTTTCGTTCATGCCGCTGAGCGGCTTTGTTGAGTAGTTGTTGTATTGCGAGTTGTCGTAGCAAAAATAATAAAAAAAAAAAAAAGAATTCAAAAAAGCAACAAGCAAACGTATTAAGCAACTTAAAACGTTAATGCAGCCAAAAGTCAAACCGTAACTAAATAATAATAAAAATCCAGCAAATACAACAAACAAACACAGCTTAAGTTAGTCTGGCTGTTTGTTTGTCTGTCCGGCAACCAGCCAACCAAACCCAACATTTTTCACAAAAAACAAGAAAAAAAATCAGTTACGTTTGATATCATACTTTTGTCTTGGAAAGTAAAATTAGCCAGTTGATTTTTTTACAGGCAATACCAAAAGGAAGAGATAAATGAGTGCAAATATAATCAGAATTAAGAACTTAAGCCCCAGCACTATGGCTCCAAAAATGCTATAAAGTGAAATTAAAACACTTAACAAAATAATCTTAAATTTATGAGATCTGATTATTTTTTACAATCATGAAACGCTATACATATGTATGGGCTTTGGAATGAGTTTTGAGCAAATTTCTTATGGAATATCACAGTATCTCACCGATTTGGACAGAAATGTTTTAGTTTTGAGCCTGCTTCTACACAACTTTGTAAACTTTTGAGCATGATTGCTTTGTGGTAGGTGCTATCTGTAAGAAATGTTCTACTTTGTTAGACCCATGCCACATAAATGTGTATACTTTCTTCAATCACATTGATTTTTTTTTATGGGTAGATATTCCCTACGGAAGTTTTTATGCATATAGTTTTTTTCTTTGATTTGAAATACTTTTGTGGTCGAATATTAAGTCTTATTCGTCGTTGTCTGCCCCATATTCCATAGGAATTATTATTTTACGCTAATTTCTTTCCCACTACTCCATATACATATGTCTGCTAGGAGTAAATTTGATGCAAACGGTAGATTTACTTCTTATAGCACCATTTGCGTTATATTTTAAAAAATCGGATAATACAAAAACTAAAGCAGTTCACCTTTGAATAGATATACACCTGCCTGAAAACGAAGTCCCAAAAAAGTGTCGACTTTAATATTGTCTACAAACATTCAATCTTCTACAAATACTGACTGAAGATTTGTACAGTGTGGCTTAGGAAATCTTCCGGCCTTTTTTTAGTGTTGATCAGAAAGGTCTTGAATTTTAGAATCGTAAGTTTCAGTTTCGTTTTCAATTTGCCTTAAGATTTAGTTATTTGTTCAGGTCTATACACATCCTCCACCTCTGAAACGATTCAGTCCTCACCTTTACTCGATGTATCATTAAGTCTGGGCTTCTTTCAACACAGGCTGCACAGGCAGAAAACCATCATTTCTGATGTTATTATTCCGAAATAAATATAGCTATATTATAAGAGTTCTGTTATGGTACATTTTTGGCTAAGGCCGTTTTCCTTTCTAACAATAAGTGTAACATTTTCCATTTGGCTTTGCATAAAATATGTAGATGAGCATGGTTTTTATTAATTTCTTTTCCTTCTTCATTGCTTTGACTACATTTTCTTTTCGTCTTAGTCTCGTGCGAAAGAAAGGCACAGTTTTTTCTAGAAAACTGATTAACATAAGTGAATATTTATTTATTCAATTTATACTTTGTTCCTTTCAAAGTAAGCCCTGTATCAGCTATATTTTTCAAGTCTCAAAGCAATTCTGATGTAATTCTCCTTAGTCGTCGCAAAACGCCATCCTCACTGGAGTCTCTCTTCAATTCTAAATAAAGTGTTAGACTGAACAAATTGACTTTTTTTAATTTTTCCAGCAATGGGCCTCTTTTCAATGACACACTGAATTCCCCATTTTGGTAAAACAATTTCATTACTTAATTTTGTAGTCAACGATTGACATTTCTTTACTTGAGCTTGAGAGTTCGATTTCACTTCCATAGCATTGAAAAAGGGTTTATTTTTTTCTCATAAAGTTGTAGTGATCAACATTTTTAAAGAAGACAAGAAAAGTAAACCACACCATGGCTGATTCACTTTCACCACGACGCTCATCAGCATCCAAATTGCCTCGAACCTAGGTCACACCTAATTTCATTCTGTTTTCAAGCAACAGCTCTTAGCCATTCTACTACCTGAGCTTTACATGACTGAATGTCTACATTTACTCTTATTGATCAACTTTCAATTTCATCACTGTGTTGTTTTTTTGCTCATTTTAATATATTTTATTTTCTCTCGCCAACATCCAATTGATTTCCAACGCTTTCAAACACCGATAATGATGACAACGCCTACAAACTTTGCGCAAAGCCAGTCATTGACAACACAGTGTAAATAAAGCCAGAAGTCGCCGGATCATGTAGCCCAGCAGACAAATGGTTGGTTCACTGTCTACGCTTGGGTCGGACTGAAGTAATTGCTCCTCTCATATTTCGAGTTCCTTTGTGTCGCGAAGTGTCATAATAGCCATTGATTTTATGACATCTTTTGTTTCATAGCGTCCAGGCACATTATAACCCTGGGCATTTTGATATGGCATTCCGCTTCGAATAACATGTTTAATCTGTCGTAAACAATTTGTAGTTGAAGGATAATTTAATGAAATATTTTGATGGACAGTTATGGAATTCGGTGTAAATCTTAAATTTGCAAGGTGTGAAATAAACAATTTAAAGAGAAAGAAAGAGAGAGAAAGAGAGAGAAAATGGTGCTACCTGGCAGTCTACTAGCATGCAACTGGGCATATTTACATGAAATATCAAATTTATAATAATGCAAAAAAGAATACATCCATAACCCATTGTGATTTGACAACACGGCTTTATTTTGCTTGAGTTGTTTTGGTACAATTGTGTTAGCGCTGCTTTTTCGTTTTGCTGCATACTGATTTAAACAACTTTAGTACAACTCCAATCAATGTATTAACAATTTTGTTTGATCCATTGTGTTCGCTTAATAACGATGGAACAAGTTCAAGTCTCAATGTTAGCGCCAACTACTCCGATCCGAGCCCATCCAAACCACTTCACTTTAACTTAATTCTTTTCATTTTTCTCTTCCAACAACTTCTTTTGTACAATTTTTTCTTCTTTTTAAAGTAAAGCATTTTAGTTAAATAAAGATTTTTTTAATTTTACAATTAAGACTTCAATTAATATTTTGCTCTGATTTAAAACATTAAGATCTTGCCAACTGAGAGAATACATTTTTGTTGTGTCGCAAGCTCTAGATTGAGTTCGCAACATGTGTGTTGCGCTAGTGAAGCGAAGTGTGAAGTTATAAAAAAAAACTATTTTGTAATACATATTTGTATGGTTTGTTGGATGAAATTGGGAAAAAGAAAAGTGCAGTTCATTGCATTATTGTTTTCTTCAATCACACGAGTTGCTTACAAAAAACAATCGTGCAGTTTGTTATGTTTGTAAATTTAGTATAAAAGGAGGTAAATTTGTTTAGTGATAATAATTTTAAAACAAAAATGTATGTATAAGCATTATTTCTTGCTGGGCCTACTTATGGGCAAGCTAATACACCCCAATAAATACAAATTCACATATAAATGTATGTTTTAACAGCAAATATAAAGTCAATTCAACTTAGTGTGAGTCTGACTTGTACACCAAGGATTCTCTACTACTGTGCTAGTGGCTTAAAGTGCCCAGGATACGCGCAATTAACTCTTCACTCAGTTTGATTGGATGCGTGTCGTTTATTTTAATAATTTGCAGCAGACAAGCGATAAAATACATCAAACATCATAATTTTGGTGACTTTGTAGCGTTCGTTTCTATTATGCCTTCGGGTGGTGAGTAATTTTTGGCTTTTGCTCTCTTGTCTTGTACAAGGATAGTTTTCAATAAAGCGTGAAAATAATTTTGTTTCATTCGCACACTACTTATCTGGTAAACATTTCAAGTCTATATCTTTTATAGTGCCCCCATGTTCCGGCCACTGTTAAAATTAAATTTTTTTTCATATATTTGTTGTTTTAGAGTTCATGCAACTAGATATACTGAGCAAAGTCCACGCTGCTGTCTCTTATGGCTCAAAAATTTAATTTAATTTTCAAAATAAAGGGGGGCCCATGCACCAGTTAAATTTCAAATAGTTTGGTTTTTCGGTACTAGTTGTTGTAGACCCCAGTGAACTACAAATCAAATGCAATTTAAGTCTTTATCTCTTATGCCACGAAATTCAAAACTAAGTTTTACAATTTCCTGTAAAGGGATAACTTCAAAAACCACTTTTTTGTCTTATTTAATTAATATCAATCACAAAAATAATATAGAAAGAACTTAAGCCTGATGAACTTAATACAAAAATATAATTAATATCAACAAAACCCAAAAAAAGTTGAGAATTTTACATAGGAATGAATTGAAAATGTTTTACTGAAATTTTAATTACATTGAACTATGATATTGTTACACATTTATTTTAAATTACTTTTTCAGGCTCAAGTTAAATCCTTGCTTGGTCACTTTTTTTTTATCAATATCAGTTAAGTAAAGAAACGTAAAATTTTACAGGTAGATGTTTTTATACTGGCTGTTTCTGGGTAGCAAACACTCTTCATCAGCACCCTATGAACTTTGGACATGTCAAATTTCACAATTTTGATACAGTCGTTTTAACCAAAGCTCACGGAATTTTACTTTCTATTTATATACTTAACCAATATCAACCAAAGCAATGATCTTTTCTGCAGTCTATTTAATGGATGATTTTTTGTCATCTCAGACGACTGTTAATTGCTCTTTTTATGACAGCTTTTTTCATACATGTTGTACATGAAAATGTTTTTCTAAAATTCAATGTTTAGAAGCTTCTTCAGATTTTTCTATTCCTTGCTTTTTGTGCTCAAAATTGTGCAAAATAAATGCCAACAAAAATCTAGTGGTAGCGCTAGGACCACTAGGATTTTATGCGCCTTATTGTGCAATATGTATTCATAACTTGAAACTTTAGATTCCTAAAAACAAAAGATGTTGGTTATTCAAGAATCACCCCCAGGTGAAAAAAATTAAAAATTCCAATTATAAAATATTATTGCGAAATTGCCTTTAGCTACCGAAAATGTATACGAGCCTTAGAGTTATTGTTTGGAAAGCTGAGGACAAGTCTTTGAGTCCCAACAAAGATAGAAAGAACATCATTATTATTATTATTATTATTATTATTATTGAAAGTTTTGTGCAAAAAATCCGATAACTTCAAGGTTTAATTTTTCATTTAATTTGAGCATCTTGAGCAGACGTCTGAAAAAGAAGTTATTTGGAAGGATGTTTTCTGATATTTTTCAAGCACGTTGGTTGCTTTTACCAAAATTTCTTCTAAACCAAACCGTGGCAAGCGATTATTATAAATGTTCACTTTTCGCACTAACTGTACTTCAATTCAGTGGTTCGATCACTCTGAAAATATCTCAAACATGTTGTGAGTTCCTATAAAACATTTTTTTTTTAATTTTGTATCTCAAATGTTCGGTTAAATAAACAACGTTGCTTGGCAACATGAAAATAAAAAACACAAATTTCCAAACCAATTAAAAAAATACCTTGATATTGGGTTTCTGTGGAAAAGATTTTAAGCACATTGCAGTTGTTGTTGTTTTCTTTGTTTATTATAGACACATATTGGTTTTAAAATATTTGAAACAAAAAGAGATTTAAAAAAAAAATCGTGCTAAAATTGATGTTTAGTCTTCTTCAACCATCAAATTTACATAAAACTATGAATTGAAGTTTACCTGGAGAAGTACATACATACATATGTACATGCATACACATGTAAATAACCATTTGTTTATGCAAATTATTGCTTTACACTTTTTTTTTTTTTTTTGTTAATGTAGTATCTAACGAAAAATGTTTGTCATCAAATTTTGGAGATGAAGCGATTAAAAAAACACTGAATGATGTGATTCAAAGCGGAATATGTATGTATGTACGTATGCATGTATATATGTATGTATGTATGTGGAAATACAGAAACCTATGTATATGCATGCCACTTTTGTTAATATAATAGCAACAACATTATGGTTTATCTATTGATCAATAAACAAAATTGTTTGTTTTTATGTGATTTTATTGCAACTGACTCATTTATAAAGAATTATTTGTGAAGTGTGAAGGGAAAAGTGTACATAGAAAAAAGGTCAAATAGAGTACCTGGTCTATAGGAACCTAATGAAAGCAATGAGAAATATTTGTTGTATACAGTTTTCATAAAAGCCTAGAGAATCAATCAGTTTTTCTCTATGGACTTTTTTTGGTAACAAAAATAATGGAAACTGAATAAAATTATGTGAATAACTAACTGGCTTTCTCTTTATTTTTATGTGTTTTCCTTATTAATAAAATTAGTAACATTTACACATGAAAATAAAAAAGTCGTTGTTTTTTTTTCTCCCCTTATACCACACAGCCTAAAAATGGTTTAAGGAAAATCTTATCTGATCTGTTTATTATATCTGATTATACTATTTGGCTTTGGCTCTGGGTATTCCCATCCCTGGTTATATTATATTTACTTGCTATTTGACAAAAAATTAAAAAAATATATATTTTTTTTTGATTTGTTTGATTTGGTTTTCGTTTTACTCTTGACAAAGTTGTGCATTATTAAAATAAAATCAAGTTGATTTAAATTAAAATGAAGTTGTGCGCTACAGACCACTAAAATACTTCAAATATTCCAAGGTCATCCATTACAAAGGAAAAACAAAATACATTGATCTCACCACAAATTTTGTTCTCTGTGTGGCTGCAGATTTGTTTATTTTGCGCAAGCACAAATTCTTTTCAACACAAAATCAAACAAATTCTAAGATAAAGTTCTTTTTTATTGTTTAATTTTACAAAAGTAAAAATAAAACAGTTAATTCACGTAATATCATGTTTGGCTTAACATTCGAAAAACTACATTCCACGTAATTTAAAGTACGACTGGCTGAATAACTGAGTGGTGTTAATAAATTACAGCAAGAACTCTGTCTGTCTCACTGGCTGCCCGAACAAATGCTTGTGAGTTGAAGTACCCCCAAAGCACCAGTTCCAAACAGATGTGAGTCATTTATTGCAAATAGTTTGCAAAACTTGGAGTTGCCTTTCAAAGTCACAAAGTTTTTTAATTTACCTACTTAATGCCTTACAAGACAAGTTGTGTTTTTATTATTGCGAACTTTTTTTATTGTGGATTTTGTTTAATTTCTTATTCTGGGGTTTTCATATCATTTTTTAAGTTCTTTTTACATTTTTTTTTTTGTGAAATGTATAAACAAGCTTTTCAAGCTTTTTCATATTTCGAAATTTTTTTGTAAGAATAAAAAAATACCGAAATCTCATTTATAAATTAAAATTTAAGCTGGGATAAAATTGGGATATTTGTTTCGAAGCCGCCACTTATGTGATGTGGGTAAAAGATAAACATGTGTATGCTTGCACGTGTCAGATATACATGATTGAACACGGAAAGTGAAATAAGGGCTGATGAGTGATATAGCGGCTTCGAAACAGTTAGCTGTGTCCCAGCTCAAGCTAAAATGTTGCTTTATTTGTGATGTGCTTTAATTATTACTGGTCGTAGATATCATGCGAAGATGTTGCCGTCTAAAATGAATTGAAAAATAAGGGTTCTCCTACAAAACTACAAAAAGGTTTGTTCGTACAAAAATTTGGTTCGCAATTTAAGGGCGACTGGCTGACTGCAGCTTAAGGCTTAAACGTGAGCAACCGGGCTGATTGTATAAAATTTGTTTTTTATTTCTTTGCACATTTAAAACGCTTTTTGTGTGATAAAACCATTTGATGTATTTTCTTAAGTATTACAAGAAAAAAAGAACTGCAACACACATGAAAATCATAAAAGTATAATTTTTTATGTAACAGTCAGCGTGTCGCCACGCTAACCTCTAAATTTTATTTAAGTTTTGCGTGGTTTTCCTTTTTTAGCACAACATGTTTTTGTACAGATTTTTGTAAATTTTACAATACTTTGTTTTTTGCTAATGGCGTTTGCTCAATGTTTTGCTTATGTCATCATATTTGAGTGCATAGAACTTTGAAAAATCAACAACAACAACAAAAACTCGGTATAAAAAGATGAATTTTTGTGACAAACTTGCCGCCTCTGGCATTCGAGGCTCATTATGATTTTACGGTCAAAGTGTCACATTACAATGATTTTTGGTTTTTTAGGTTTTAGGAAAATCAATGAGTTTTTTTTCTTTTTGCACATGTTGCTCATGTGCTGACAATTAATATCTTTTTTTTGTATGTTTTTTTTTTTTTTTTTTTTTGTTTATAATTTGCTGCCATTAACCTGTTGCTAGAAAAACTATATAACAAAAAACAAATAACAATGTTATGTTTAGCTGGGCCGAATCTTAAATGACCTTCAATAAAATTTAGGTCTAACATTCCATAATACATGTTTTAAATCCATAGATATTTTTCTGTAAATATGCATTTAAAAATCTCAATAATTTTATTCGAAAAAATTTGTTTTATTTAATTTAATAACATTATTGAAATTTGTTTTGTTACCAAAAAGAATTTCTCACAGTTTGCGCGAACTGTTTAACAAAAATTCATAAGAAGCTAAAAAAATTTTCACTGCAAAAAATGTATCAAAATCTGCGCCTATTTTTTTTTTTTTTTTTGTATTCAAACTAATAATCGCTGAAATCTAGTCAATAATTGTGCGTCACAATTTTCGAAAAAAATTTTTTTAAATCATTTTTTATAATTCGTGCTATTGGAAATATTGGTGGGTGGAAAAATGAAAATGGGGAGTGTTTGTTGACGTTTGATTAAGCAAAAAATTTATAGCATGAAAATAGAACATTTATTTTTGCAAAGCTGAATAAGTCAGGATTAACTGTTGTTGCTAATTTGTCTGCTGGACACTGGACACTATATATATATATACCTTCGACGCTATCCAGTTAACAACATTTAAAGAAACCCCTTCAGTATTGCAAAACTTTGACTATAAGGACAAAGAGACGGCACAATAACTACGCTAAGACTTATTACGTATGTACATATATTTTGACGGATTTATTTTTAAAAATATATCTTGTTTATTAATATCTCGTTTGGCAAATATCTATACATAATTTGCCAAATACCCATTTAATAACAGGGAGGATTTTTTAAAATAATCCAATAAAAAAAGCACTCGTTCACCTATTACCACTACACATCGCAAAAATATTAGTTTATTTTCTGTTAGTTTTGGTATGTATGGAACGCTGTAAAACTTTTTGGTATTATTGCTGTTTTTTCCTCCAGGATAAATAAGAACTAAAAAACTTTTTCTTTGTTGATATGATAAAAATAGCAAAAAGACTTTCAAAATGAAAACTAAAATTTTAAACATCACGCCCTGAAAAGCACTATATGTATTTAGAATATCTTTTAGATCTTGTTAATAATAATTAAATGGAATAAAAGGGCATTTTTTCTCTAGCTCAGTCAATTTAACTAAATTATTTAACAAGAATTTCTAAAACCACTGCAAACTTAAAATTAAATGCTTGTGCTTTAAATTTAAACATAAAAGCAGCTACATTCATATGGATGTTTATGTAGCTGAAAAAAAAAAGCCAAACACACACAAAAACTCATCTGTCACGCCTGCTGCCTAAATGAGGAGAAACTTAAATTCGTATGAATGTATAAAATATTTGTGATAATCCCAGTAACAGAAAACGAAGAAAAGAACTGAAATCACGTACAAATATAGAGCATTTCTCTTTTTTACGATCGCAAATCTCCCCCCTGTATAAACGTGTGAACACAGTGAATAAATTAAAATCAAAGTTGCAAATTTTTATGCTTAATTTGGCGCTTGCTTTTTCTTTCCTTTTTGTTTTTTTCTTTTTTTAGAATACAAATATTGGGTATAATATAATAAAGCAAATTCACTTTTTATTAAACGCACTTGGTGTTAGAAATGAGGAATTACATAAAAAATAAATAAATTAAGTCTCTTAAAACTGTAAATAGAAAAAAATGTATTAATATTAATTTAAATCAATTTGTACCGCGCAAAAGAAGGTATTTGCATAAACTGATATATTTTTTTCTCTCATTCAAATATAAACATGAATTAATATACAACAAGGTACTTAGAAAAAAATTGAATGTTTGTGCCACAAGAGAGAAAAAAAAGTACTTTAAATTGAAAAAGCTTTCTGTTAATTTAGAAAACGTATTCTGTATAACAAGTGTGTGATTTGTGTACTTTTCCAACGGCGAAAAAGTCTGTCTAGATGTCACTTTAACTGTGAGTGGTTGGCACATAATTTATTTCAAACATCAACATTTGTTTTACACTTTTTTTCGACTCACCGTAGATGCAAAATGCCTCAAAGCAGGGGTGACGGCAAAATAACAAAAAAAAAATTCTTAAAATATTAAATTTATCTTTGAAATGTTTGCTAAATCAATTTTAATTAGCAAAAGAAGAACAAAAGATTCAGCAAAAAAACCATCTTTTCCACGAACACAGTTCATAAGAATTAGAGTAAATTCTGTTGTTTCTATATCTGAAAAAAATAATTTTAAAGCGAATCTTTTTCTTAACAGAAATTTATCCCAATGTTCCAACCAATTTTGTCCTGGTTTCAACAAATTGTCAACATCAATGCAGTTTGCTACAAAAAAAAACTTACAATCTGTAAAATTCTTCTTCATGTTAAAAATTTAATCATGGCTCGAGAAAGTATTTTATTATGAAAAATTTTTCCCATGTTCTTCCATGTCTTTTTTTTTATTTTGTGAAAATTTTTCTATTAAAAGAGTGTCAGGAAAATTGGTTAGAAACTGTGCATTTCCCTTAAAAAACCCCCTATTTTCTATGTCAATTCCTTCCAATATAAATTTCGTCATCAGAATCTTGGCACCTTTTTGCTTCAAATCCGCGACCAATATTTTTAAGTTTCCGTACGCATACAGCAAAAGCGGAACTCATTCTCCCAAAACGTAGGAGCTAGAGAGTTGCAAATTTTCAGAACATGTGCTTACATTGTTGTTGTTGGGCCCTGCTACAACAAAAAAGACTAAAAACAACAAAAAGCTAAAAACTGAAAGGGGCTCCCATTCGAAAGAAACTGTGAAAATTTCCAGTAACTTTTGACTCGAAAGAAATAGAGACAGAGAAATTTGCATAGGATGCGAGGGCTGCATCGATATTTCACCAACAAATCGTTAGCATCGTCAGTAAAATAATTATAAAATTCAAAAAAAGAAAAACAAATTATTGAAAAAATTTTATTAACAAACAAGTGTTGTCCATTCATTTGTATTTTTGTTTTTTATATTTATTGTGTTCATGAATGTTGTTAATAAATTTTAAGGAGGGAAAAATATTTTAGAATGTTTGTTAATAAAATTTTTTCAATAATTTGTTTTTTATTTTTTGAATCTTATAATAATTTTTCTGAGGTCTATGCTAATAAATTGTTGGCGACATATGGAAAATAAATAAATATTAGTTTTTTTTTGACGTTCTTAAGTTTCGGGAAAATAAATTTATATTTTTAGCTGAACAACCTACTGCTTGTATTATGATATTTAGAGAAAGAGACAGAGAGGGAAAGAGAACTTCATACTTAATTCTCTCAACTCTCCAGAGTAATAATAATTTACAGATTACTAGAGTAATACTAATTGTGAGCAGTGAAGAAAGCCGTATGAAAAATTGCGGCGGTGGCTAAAAAGCATTTTTTCGGCAGCGGCGGGTAAGCGGCTGTGCGCCGATTTTTTAGTTGGATGATAATTCTGCCTTTATCGTATTTTTAAATTTGGCGTTATAGATGCATCCATAGATATCTATAAACTTCTTTGTTTTGACAAAAATCACATCTTAATACAATTTACTTTTCTCCGAATCGTTCGCATAGCGTAAAAACGTTTTACAATATTTACTTGAGATTTTGATATATTTAAGGGTTTCATATGCCAGAATTGTTAGTTATCCACTTAGAATATTTCACGCAATAAAATTTTGAGTTTGAATTGAAAGTTACATACATACATTCATTCTACAGCTACATGCAAATATTGTATTTATCTCATTTTACGAAAAAAAAAACCAGTTGGCATCTTCTATAGTTCACAAAACCACAAAAATGCTATAAAAAAAAAAGAATACAGTACGTAGACCTAAAAATACCTCTTTAAAAAGATCTCTTTTAAAGAGGTATTTTTATACCTAACATGAAAAATTTCAATTGACTCTGGCAGCAAATTTTCAATTCGTTTCTAAGAGATGATGGGCAGTTAAAAAAGTTAACAAAAAGCGTCAACGCAGCACTTTATTAAAAAACACCAGTGGGACTACTGTAGTAAAAAAAAATCTAACTTGGCAACATTGTTACAAACAAAGTGTTTGTGATGTTCTGAATTTCTTAGCGTGAACAGGTAGCACAATACAGTTCATAATTTATGTAGCTGTAACATCAGCAGCAGTTAAGTCATATGGGGGAAAAACCATTGATTTAAAGTAGAAGTAGATTGACCGTTCGGCTGAATTTTAGTCGCCGAGCAGCCAATCACTTCAGCGGCGGCGCGGGCTACGAATCGAAATACAACGGCAAACAATAAAACCAGGCCTGTGCATGTAGCCACTGTTTCTTATTTCTTTATTTTATTATTATTTTTATTTAATAACTTTTTTTTGTTTTTTTTTTTTTTTTGATATAGCATTCTGATATGAAGCTTAATTTTGCATAACATTCATTAAAAGAAATAAATTTTAATTTCGAAAATTTTAGTGCTTATTTAACATCAAACTAATATTTTTCAATGATCATACATACAGACATGATTAATTACCTTAAGTAAATGTAACAACAAGAATAATTATGAAAAGTGTTTAATTTAGAAAAAGTGAGCATAATAAAATAAATTTACCACAATTGTTCGTTTATCCTTATATTAAGAAAATTGCTTTTAGTAATTTCATAAATTTTTTTTGTTGTTCCGAAAATTTTCCTTCAATTTTTTTTTATTTCGAAATAAGATTTTGAATAATTTTGCCATCAGGTTCTTTACGGCTGTGAAGCCATTCGTATGCGCGCTGTTGCTCTGGATTTTGTGTGTATTTCAGCAGTTCTCAGAGTTATGCCAAATATATCCTCGTGATAACGATTTTCATCCTGAAACATATAAAAATAATATGAATTTCAAAAATTTTTCTTTCAATGTTTTGTTGTTGAAAAGAAAACTTTGATTGCATAATTTCTTTCACTTGAACAGAATATAGAAAAAACAATCTTTCTCCAAATCTTTGAAATCTGATTTAATTTGCCACTGCTATTTTATCATGTGTGTGTGTGTGTGTATGAGTGTCAAATAAAGTTTCTCTTTTAGTTAAATAGACGTATATATTAAATATTTATGAAACATCTGCTTAATAAACCATAAGAAACTTTTTTATATCCTATGGTTGTTCTAACTTGTCAGCAAGTTTCATATCCCACAAAATAAAAGCACATAAAACGTACCCAGATATCTCGAGATAAGATTACATAAGCAACAGTATTTATTTATTTGTTGCAAGGTAAAAGTATACAAGAAGTTTACTTAAATTTAAAAGTAAAAAAATATGTGTACAATTCACAATTTCGGTGCAATCTTGTATCAGGCGTACTGTTGTACTACTTTAAATGGATGTATAGTTGTGATTATTATTAAGATTTCTTGTACTGACGAGAGATAAGTGTGGTTAGTCAGCACCAGAATTCAAAGCAATTTGGGTGCTGATGAGCGTGGTGGTTGACGGTGGACAGCCATGGTATGTATGTTGTGCTTTTTCAACACGCATTCTAAGTTTACTCTTTAAATATGCAAACTACCAATGAGATACCATTCTTGTTCAGAAGATATAGCTCAAATATGTTTTTCAATATAGCCTGCATCATTCAGAAGGCCCCTTTCATTGTGAATGGCTCAATGATATTTTACATAATTTCATAGCCAAAAATAAGAAAGTAGTCAAACAATCTGTTGAAGATTGTTCTTGTTAAGACTTGAAACAATTTCAATTGGTAAAGAGCAAATTTTCTATTTTTTTCACATTGTACTGTATAATTTACGAACTATCTTATGTTGTTGATATTGCTGGTAGCATTCACATTTGTTATTTTTTATATTTCTCTCAATTGTTTTGAAAGCTTTTACGAAATACCCTTCATATTTTTATTTCAAGGTTACCACAATAAATAAAAAAGTTTAAAATTAAAAATCTACAATTTTTAAGTAGCATATATGGTATAACACTTACACGTAGCGTTAGTAGAAATGTCTCAACTTCCGTTTCTGTTTTTTGTTCTTTTCCAGCAATGCACTTCCTTCAAAACGGCACACCAACCAACCGTAAATAAGCCAAGTAATATAACCAACAGTGGCAATGGTTAGAGCCATGTTCACAGTACAACCATTAGATTGTTAAAACAGAATTCACATTTGACGATGACATGCAAAAAGAATCAAGAAAATGAATTCAGGGTAAGTTTAAATAAAAAAATTTTAAGTTAAATAAAGAAATATTTCTACTTAGATTTAAAATTAGGGTGACTCGGCGGCTTAGCAATCGATATTGTGCTATTGATTTTTCGTTAGCTTTTGGCAGGGGGAAAAGAATTTTTTTTTTTATGGTGCTGTCTATTGGGAGGCGTGGTTGTAGGATCAAGGTGTTAGAGAGAAATATTGAGGGAGGAAGTATAATTGGCGTTTGGTCATACATTGAACCCTCTACTGGCATCCTGGCACTAATTATTCCCAGCGGCCATATTTGGGCGCCATTTTCCGCTCATCACACTTACTTGCCTCAGGGTGGCCATAGAGAAGTCAAGTGCATGCCCAACCCTGAGGAGTTTTTTCCTCCAATAGTTTTATCGAATACACCGGACCCCTACTACGCTTCCTTATGAAGCTTCTATACAAAATTGCAAAAAAAAAAAAAAAAAAAAATTTCAAATCAGAAATTTTTCTCATGATAAAAGCTATTGCAAAATCGATGGCACAATATCGAAAATTATTTCTCCATACAAACTAATCCGGCCTTATACGTATCTATTGAAAGTTATCGTGCAAAATTCAAACATCTCCTGAGCTTCGTGTCATGGATAATGCGATAAATGTAATATGGAGTTTATTCACAAGCATAAATTCAGTATAAGTGAAGTGCAATATTCCTGCACTAAAAAAATGTTCATTCATAATTCTTCTGACTTGCAAAACTTTCTGACATTTTTTTATTATGACAATGAAACTTTTAATTGCGGCCATGAATTTTTCTAGATGAAATTAATTTCATTAATACCTGGGTGTACAATGTAACCAGTATTCATAAAAATTTTAATATCTTTTGTTTTTGTATTGCCTCTTTTTGATTAAAGAAGAATTATTAAAAATTTTAATGTTGCTGGAATACAACAGCATTTTATTTTTTTATGGCGCAAGTGGTAGGTCTCTTTATCAATACCTACTGTCTATATTTAATCTTATTGATCAACTTTACACTTTATCACTGTGTTTTTCTGTTGATTGGAATATATTTTACATTCTCTCACCAACATCCAATTGATTTTTGTGTTTGCTGCCATTGTATCAGTGATACCAACGGTTTTAGACCATTTGCAAGGCCCCGCTATTTTTAAGGAATTTTTTTTTAATTTTATAGCGAACTATATGATTTAGAATTGTTAATAATTTTATGGGGCCTTCTAGTTCGATTTTTACTTCCTCAAAATTGAAAAAGATTTTTTTGTGATAAAATTGGAGCGATCAACATTTTTAAAACAGGCAAGAAAAGGAAAGTTGAAGACTTACTGGCTGGAGTACATAACCTGACGTACTGATATGACATCCTAATTTACAATAAATTTACCATAAATCAGTTGTAAACAGCACCAGTCTGAGCAAATAAAAGGCAAGCCAAACAAAATATTTTTAATTTAAATTTTGATGAATATATTAAATATAGGGAGTTAGTAATGAAGAAATCAAGTTAAATGATGCGCTGTCGTGGTGGTGTCTACCACGGTTGTTTGACGTCGAGGTAGACCTAAAGCAGCCGTGGCATAAGTCCCAGTCTTCGTCTTTACTTTTCCTGCTTGCTTTGAAAATGCTGATCACTACAATTTTACCACAAGAAATCTTTTTCAATTCTAAGAAAGTAGCATTGAACCGATAAAATAATCAACAATTGAAAATTATTTTATGTCGATTTAATTTTGGCTGTCTAGTCTCTGCCAGCTAATCGAAAACAGAATAATCTGTTTTCGATTAGATTATGAGAATAGAACAAAAATTACTTTACTTAAAAATATTAATTTAATACAGTTCATCAATGAAAATTGTGGTAAATGGCTCAATTGTTGTCGTAAGTGTCAATGCTATAAGCAAAAAACTTACGAAAATAAATTTAGCTAGTATTTCTTATTTTCCATAAAACTGATAAAAAAAAATAGTAATGCACATCTTTTTCCTCCAGCTACTATTACTTTCTAAAGAATTATTTATAAAACAATAAAATACCACAATACAATATTCTCAATAATCTGCTGCTGTTGTATCTGTTTTTCTTCTTCCTTTTTTTACTCGTATATGCATAGAAAATACAGAACAATAGAAAGACTAACCAGATTGCAGAACGCACAGACGGACAGACAGACTGATTTGAAAGAAGATGTTTTAACAACAAAATCTGATAAAAAAAAAGTATTGCTTACAATAACTTTATGGCATGTAAAACATTATGTTTTGCAAACTGTAAAAACTCAATAAAATTAAGGATATCCGATTCAATATAATGTAGCCAGTATATAAAATTTTCTTTTGTACATTTTTTACATAAGTTTATCACAGAAAACTTCAACTTTTTTTTTTTTTTTTGTTATGCAATTGCTTTTCCTCTTGAGCTGTGCCCACAACTTTTGGCATTTAAAGTTTAAAAATTACGCAGTATTTTCTATTAATTGTGAACAAACCCTGTTGCTTTCGTTTGCTCTCTACGATGCCAGAAAACCCGTTTTACCTCAGTTTAAAAAAAAAAAGTTATCAGAGTATAATTTTAAAACGTTTATTTTTAAAAATCTGATTTTTATTTTTTCAGGCAAAAATTGCAGTTATTTTTTGATTTCAATTTTTTTGAGCAAAAATAGCAGTTATTTTTTGATTTCAATTTTTTTGAGCAAAAATAACAGTTATTTTTTAACATTTATTTATTCTAGCAAAAATAACAGTTATTTTTGACTTTTATTATTTCGAGCATGAATAAAAGTTATTTTTTGACTTTTATTTTTTCGAGCAGATATAAAAGTTATTTTTGACTTCTATTTTTTCAAGTAGAAATAAAAGTTATTTTTTGACTTTTATATTTTTGAGGAGAAATAAAAGTTATTTTTGTGTTTTCAACCCCTTTGACAAAGAAATTATTATTTAATATTCCAAATATTCTTTTCTAAATAAGTAAATTTACTGAAAAATTATCTTTGTTTGAAAAAGTTTTTTAATAAATATAATGAATTTATCACAAAATAACTTTTATTTCTGCTCGAAAAAATTAAAGTCAAAAAATAACTTTTAATTTTGCTTGAAAAATAAAAGTCAAAAAATAACTTTTATGATAAAAGTTATAACAGTTACGGTTCCTGATATGTATCATCATTTTTGAGTGTCATCTCATTAAAGATGGGATTTTACTTAAATTTGTAAGAGGTTGTATGATAAATAACTTGGCATTTTCGATAAATAATGTGACACCCATTTAAAGCTGATTCAGCTTAAAGACCACTTTAATTTTGACTATAGTTAGAAAAAAGTTAGCAATACTTTTTAAAATTTAAGTTGTTTCTAAAAATAACCGACTTTAGTGTTTGACTATAGTTAAGGCCCAATGTTTTTGCGTTTTTTCCTCGTTTTTTTCTCTCTCTCTCTCTCTCGATGGTATTTGCTGATGTATTTATCAGGCTTTAGCAAAAGCAGAAATAACAAATAGTTAAGTATACTCTCTTTTTTTTCGTTAATTTGCTGTACACTAGCTTCTCTTAGCAAATACAATTTTCACTACTCTTTTGAAAAAATTCTCCACAAATAAAATAAATCAAATTTGAGTACCTAGGGTGGTAAACAAAGCAAATATCGACACATGTAAGCATTTTCAAAAACAAAACGAACATGTTTCCGATGCGTATTAAATGTGCCTGCAATTATGAGTGACCTGTTATCACTCCCATTATTCTACCCAATTCGGGCTTGGTAAGTCTTAATGGCCCCTTTGTTTTTTCTTCGTCTGGATCTCAAAATAGAGTTCTTGTATTGAGTCCCACAGTTTCACTATTCCAGAGAGTTAAGTGGGCTCTGGACACCCAATCCTTTAGCCCAGAGTTAACTGTGTTAGAAGGCTTTCTTGCATTCCAAACTTACGTTGCCTAAGTCTGTTGCTCTCAAAGCGAGTGACTTAGATATCTCATTTCCAGTTGTACCCATACGTCGAATAACTTCTAATAGCATTTGGCAATTCCAAACTGTCATTGATTTGACAATTATCTCAGTTGAGATAATTTTTTGGGTCATTTGACTGTCCGTACCCTCTGATTCTAATTTCGTTGAGTTCCCTAATATACACCTCCTAGATTTCAACTTTTAGTTCTTTTCCTATCAGATGTTGTAGTGACTAGCCAACTATCTACTCTGTGAAAGTCTTACCTTGCATGTCTCAATAGTTATATCTAACTGCCACAGTTTCTTGCTTGGGTTTGCCAGCATTTGCTGTTACGGAGATCAGACAACTATATATGCAGAGAAAATTTTAAATTTTTAGCTTCTACGGTTTGAAGAGTAATTTTTATACCAGAAATTAAAAAAAAATGCCGGTATTTTTAAGTGTTTAAAATGAAAAGCACCACTGATGCAAGCCCTACTGAAGATGCTAAAGGCAAAGCCTTCTCCCATATACAAATACATATATTCATATAAACTAAGTAAGCCTTAGAAAAGCAAAATGCATAACCAATCTTAAGTTCACGGGATTATGTCATTTGTCCTCGCAAACCGCGTCAGGCTTTTTAGTTCATATGTGCATATCTATGTAGGTATTTCTCCAATTGTATTATCATCCATTGAACTATCATTATACACTCTCGCACTTAAAGAAGTTCAACCATTCGTCCTTGGGGCAGAAATTCATTTGTAATTGTTGCATGAAATGCCGATAACAACTTACCTTATAGTTTGATAGACATGTTCCGCCATCGTAACATCACCGCATACATAAATATGGCCACGTTCCTCGACAATCAAATTGTACAAAGAATCGAATTCCTGTTCAATCAAATCCTGCACGTATGTCTGCATAGAAAAAATAAGAAATGAGTTTGTTTGTCATAAAACCTGCATGATAGACAAAACCAAAACTAGCAGATACAACAAGAATATAGGAGACCACAGAGACATCAAAAGGATGCAAGTTTATCAGTTTTAAAAGAAAATAAAAAAAATAGAAATTGACAGAGAGGAGAAAACGACAGCATAAGCCAGACGATGACAACAAGAAAATCCCCAACAACCATCCATCCACTCGTTGGCCATTCGAGCATTCCATTTACATCAATAAGAAAATCATTAAAGTTGTTTCGAAATTCAACACCACAAGGAAACAGCCAAGTTGTAATAGAAACAAATACAATCGGAAATAAATTTAAAGAACGGAAAAATAAAGATATACAGTTTAAGAAAATTGAAAGGGCAAACAGGATATTTATTTTATTTAACAGTTTTAATAGACTATAGTTTTAACATTTCAGTTGTATTGTATCCGTACTTGTGGAGTGTGTATACGAGTTGCTACTTAAGTGCTTAAGAGGAGTTTGACTTTGTTTGGTTATAGAAATGTTTTCTTCTTCCTCTCTTGATATTTTCCTCTCTACTACAATGCTCTTGCAGAAAAGGATGTTTGTTTACTTTTGCAAAAAGATAACTGTCCATAGTGTGTTGAAAAGAATAATGCAATAAAGATTTTCTATAAGGCTTAAAGGTCTTCCATAAGGATTTGCAATGTCATATAAACAGTAAAGTAACATGAAATAGTGCTCGTTAATCTAAGCTTTCAGTTATTTACTTTATTCTGTTCAGTAATAAAGCATTATATTTTACTGAGATGTGCAATACACAACTTCGAGCTGATATTGGTCCAGAATATTTGATGTTGATGAATTTATTAGTTTGACTTGAGGTATTAATTAAACAAAACTGATTCATTGTTATTTATTTTATCGGGCCTTAGTTCAATTTCATCTTCTCAGAATTGAGACAGATTTTTTGTGGTCGAATTGTAGTGATAAATATTTTTCAGCAAGGCAAGACTTATAATAACCAACGTTTATTATAAGTCAGGTAAGGCAAATTTTGAACATTTGAATTTGAACAATGGCAAAAGCTAAGCAATTTTTTCAATTTTGCTAGAATTGCAACTCCACGCAAATTCAAATGGTTTAACACCCACCTTATATATCTATCTCACGTACCTTTGGTATATTTGGTTCCCTTGATAGAGCCAAAAATGCACGATCCAAGATTTTCTCGTTTACCAAGCGTTCCTTTTCATCGGCATACAAGTCTACATTGGTGTTGCGGCAGCCAAAGTATAGCCAAACTTTAGGTAATTGACAGTCATCGTGCATTTCACGCATCATTTCGAATTCTTGCCAAAACGAACGAAACGGTGCAATACCAGTACCTGGACCAATTAATATTATGGGTCGTTTGCTATCCGAAGGCAGGTGGAAACCAGGAGCACTGCGTACAAAAATAAATAAATCATCCTGAGCCTTGAGCGCGGCCAAATAGTTGGAACAAACACCGAAACGTTCATCGCCCACACCATCCTCACAGCGATACCTGACTATGGCCACTGTTAAGTGTATTTCATTGTTGACTTTGCGTGGCGAGGATGATATTGAGTAGAATCTCGATTGTAGAGGCATTAAATTGGCCAGCACTAAGGAGGCAGGAGGTTTGCAAGAGGGAAACTCTTCGAGAACATCCAATAGATGAGGTAAACGCCAATGACGCCAGTCTTCGTAGGCCGATGAATCGTTGACCAGCACTTGAAGCCGTTTAGTATCTGCATTATCCTCACAGAATCCAGCCAATAAAGTTAACATTTGCCTCGATGGTGGCGTAGTGATATCGAAAAATCTTGTTAAAAGAGTTCTTAAACTTTCTGCTGGTATTTTGTCATGCGCTTCCCAACATTTGAAAATACCATTTGAGGTCTGTTTCTCCTTTAACAATTGCAATTGTAAAATTTCATCTGGATTTTCGATACCCGTTAAGCGTTGCAGCAAACCATCTACGATTTCCGGCATATTGGCTGGAAAAATGCCGACATGATCACCCGGTTCATAATCGATACCAGGTGCAGAAATTTCTAATAAGATCGTAGTCTTCTCATCGCTGGCCTTGCTGGTCAGATTTTGGGGATGTGTTTTTATTTGACAACAGGTGACTTTTTTATTGTGATATTTCGATAGCAGTTGTTCTAGTGTGCCTTTGCCCTTGCTGGGTACCAAGCGTACCGTATTAACGGTTAGCGAATCATTTTGTAAAGCCAGTGAAGCATCTGAAAGACTTTCTTCGGGATCCAAGCAAAACGTTTCACATGCCACTTTAAAAACTTCGGGTGCCCACTTGCGAAACGACTGTTCCTGACCGCACATTTCATCGCCATAGGAAACCTTTAGCAAGCGTTCACCGCCCAATTCACCCAGGATGTTGTCAATGTATTGGCCGAAAGCACAAAAATTCGGATAAGCCGACGAACCCAGCGCAAATACTGCAAATCTGTTTACGGAACATAAAAACAGAAAATTTTTAAATTAAATAATAATACATAATGCAGACTGGTAAAATACATTTAAATAATAGCGAACTAGCCTCAATTTCAAACCGTAAATAGTTCCTTATGCTCAATAGGAATTTATGAAGTGAATGCAAAATTTTATAGCAAGATGCATAACCGGTTGGTTCGAAGCCGCTATGCTTCTCATCAGCGGCTTCTCATCATACGAGCTATGAATGTGCTAAATTTTACAATTGTTAACACTGCCGCGAAGTCTCACTTAAATTAAAAATTTTATTGCTATTTTGCATAACATTGCAACTTCCACCTCTGGTTTGATTAAATTTCGAAAAATATTTAACCGTGTTATCGAATTCGTTGGAGTTGTATTTGATTCCGACCGAATGAGCTTTTGGTGCTCCTGATTGCGATAAAATTTCAATATGCTTATAACTATAATATGACGCCTAAAAATGTTTAAACGAAACTTAAATACAGAAAACAATTTAATCGTTTTAAAAAGAGTAAAATGTGTAGAAATACAATTTATCATATTATCGATATATAAATCTGTTGAATCAGGAGCATCGAAAATTAATTTTTTTCAGAATCCAATCCAATTCGAATAAAATTTATGACACAATTTAATATTTTTCAAAATTTAATCAAATCAGTGGTGGAAATTGCAATATCAGGCGAAATAGCAATAAATTTTTATTGAGTTAGTTAATGTGTATTACTCAAAATAGCTAACTGTCGCCTGGCTAAAGGTTTTTGATATTTTCTCTATCTTACTCAATCAATATAAATCATTAGTTTTAACTTCTATAGTCGAACTATATGATTGTTAATAATTTTAACGCGCTTAAGTTCGATGCTTTTCCCTCAAAATTGAGAAAGACTGTTTTGTCATGAAATTGTAGTGACCAACATCTTTAAAGAAGACAAGAAAAGTAAAGTTGAATACTTATTGGCTGGGGTACCTACAACGGTGGTTTCACGTCCACCACGATATTCATCCAAATCGCTTGGAACCCAGGTCAAAAGTAATTGTATACAGTTTTTAAGCAGCAGCTTATAATTATCCTTCTACTTAAGCTGCTCATGACTGACTGCGCATTAGCGGAGGAAGTGTCCGACACTCTCCTCCTCCTCCTCTTCATGTCTGCAGCCTCTGCAGAAGTCATTATATGAAATATTTCGTCTTCTTGCAGGTACTTCCATGTGACAGCATTCTGTTAGAACAGCCAGTATGGTGTGTAGCCTTTGCCGCGGAAAATTAACTAAAGCTAAGCTCTTCTTATAATTATAATTGGGCCAATTGAACCCGATATTCGACAGGTGATCTCATTCGACTAGCTGTCCTGCGCAGCTCTGAGCTGTCAGTGTATCAGCTATTTACTACTAATTTGAAGGGTTAAAAGCCTTTTAGGTGCTGATGAGCATTGTGGTGAAAGTGAAACAGCCATGATATGTACCCCAGTCAATAATAATTTTCTTGTCTTCTTTCAAAATGTTAGTCTCTACAATTTATTTCTCAATTTCGAGGAAGTGATCTTAGATAGCTCTTCTAAATCGTCCACTTTGAAATTGTGCTACAATGAAAACAGTGTTTTTTCCAAGCAAGTTTTTAAGACTTTTGCTGTTTCCGCTTGCAGCAGCAGCAGCAGCATTAGAACACGCTTTTATGTTATATAAAAATTTTCAACAGCGAAAATATTATCGCCATGCCCACGATGTCACTCGACATTGCTCGCTCGCTCGCCTAGTTACATGCAAAACAATAAAAAAATTTAAAACGTTATTGTTGTTTTCAGTGTAACTCGAATTGAGATTGAAAATAAATTTATAGAATTTTTTTTAGTAGCAGCAAAATTTCATAATTAAGTAAATATGTTTGTCGGTGCTTGCCTTCAACTTGAAAAATCTTTTTATATCATTATCATACTTCGTTTGGAATAAAATTTCATTTCTTCCTTTTTTCTTTTAATTTTTTGATTTGCTCCTTTATTTTTATTACCAACCTGACGTTCGACAACGGCCCAAAGTTTTCTTCTGTAAATGTATCCGAAGCTGAGCCTCTCAACGAATCCCATCTATCGATTTTCTTCACTTGTTGCAAAGGTAATTTAATAAAATCTTGCCGGGAGCTGGCTTTCATAAAAGATTTTGATGAGGTTACTGCGACACTAAAATGTAAAAAAATAAGAAAAAAATATATAAGAATTAAGTCAACACCGGAAATCAATGTAAAATGAGGACATATGGTAAAAAAAAAACATTTTGTTCTCTATTCTCAACGCTGCAGTTTAAAGTTTTAAGTAAAGTGAAGAAGAAAAGTGCTAAAAATTGAAGAATATTCCCACCACAATCGTGGCAGTGTGGGATGCTTTACTCTGTCTTAATTTTTTTTTCTTTTTCTTTGTCTATTTAAGCTCATGACAGTTTATAGTTGAAACACTAATACAGTGGCAGTGACACATATTGGACACATTTAGAACAAAGGATTATTCACATGTGTACTGGTAGTTATATGTGTGAATGGCTACAAGTAAACAAGAAAGTTGTTGTACTTTGGTTTACATATGTATGTGTCTTGAAAAGAAAAAGCCATTTGAAATAATATTATGGCAAGATTTCCTTGTTTGCTATTATTTTATTATATTTTAAAATATTGCATTTTTAATTGTACACAGAAAGAAAAATCTTGTGCTGAATTTAAGTAGGAATAACACACAAGTCTACATAAAGCAATTTGAATATCGTTTATTAAAGATCCTCGAACCTGTTATGGCTTAAAATGAGCACAAAATTCTTGGCCGTATTTGTAACCAGAATTTGTGGTGTGCTTGTATATGTATTGAATTTTGGTTCATTTTTAGGGTTCCGCTCCCATAGAGTGGAAACGGAACCCTTTTACGTAGACTTCGCTGTCCTTCCATCCATTGCAGAACCCATTCTTCCAAACGGTAACAGCTAGAGAGCTGAAATTTTCCTAGTACATGTGGTTACTCGTCCACCACTCCAACAGCAAGTACTAAAAACAACAAAAAGTCAAAAACTAAAGGGCGTCCCCATACAAGAAACTGAAATTAGCTACAACTGCTAAGCCGTTAGAGATAGTAGAGACCTGTGCAGTATGTATAGTTGCGATAGCAAAAAGTAAAAATTAAAGTGTAACTCTACTCACAGGGACACCCTTTGAAATTAAAAATGGGCTGTTACTTTTGAGCCGTAAGAGATAGGGACTTGTAATTTGCACAATATATGTAGTTGGCAGCCCCATATAGCAACAAATAAAAAAACAGCAAAAAGTTACAGTTCAATGGGTGCTTCTACAGAGGGGCACCCTTTAGTTTGAAAATCAGCTGTACCTTTCGAACTATGCGAATGGAGCCTTGAAATTTGCACACGTTATGTGGCTAAATAGAATCTACAGCTATTTAGTGCTTATGGATGAAAAAGCACCAAACGGTGCAAAAAGTAAACGTCAAGTTGTTGTAACGAAGGCAATTGCAGAAAAATCGCGAAAAAAATATGCACATTGTGAAAAACAATTGTGTCCAAAAAAAATCTTTAAAAATTAAAGTGCAAAACAGCGAAAGGTCGTCAAAAATTGCATATCGCCAAAATTGCTTTCTAAAGATTTTACAGCTTCAAAGAAGAATCCCGAGCCAATCATCAAAATATGCTGATTGGCAAGATTGACTAAAATTGTGTTTAAAAATCTTTAGTTTATACTACTACAGGGTTCAAAAAAAACGAAAACTTGCGAAAAAAAATTTCATGTCACGAAATTTGATTTAAAATAATTTTTTGTTAACGAGAGACCGCTATAATTCGCGCAAAACGTTTAAACATATTTTCAGCATGTAGAATAGCAAAACACGAAAGAAAAATGCAAACGTTTTAAACGGGAATATAAAAACAAAACACTTTTTCCTCATGTAAGATTGACATCTATATTTAACGTTTTTGGAAACTGTTCAAGTTAAACTCCTCAACTTTTAAATTAACATCAAGAACATTTTAAATATTACAATTTTTATATTCTTTGGGTGCTTTCGCTCTTCTAGCCTACATAAACTAGGTTTTTTAAACGTCAAATAATTGTAAAGAACTATGTATATACTTATCTTTCTATGTACCCATATTTCTCGGATTTCTACAGCTTTGCCCCAGTTGTCAAATGTATGACCAAAATTCAATAATTTTTGCTCCCCTATACTTTTTTTCCAAGACACTGACTACGCACCACGACTCCTCACAGAGGGTCCCATACAAAAATACAGAAAAAAATCTTGAAAATCGGAGTCCTGGAAAACAATTATTTTGATATGTCGCAGTGTAACTGTCCAAAAACGTCTGCTAAATCGATCGCCCTAATGTACACATGTATGAGTATATATAGCCTTCCATCTGGGTCTAGGTCGTCTTAAAAGAAATTCATATGCAGTTTTGTAAACATTCGTTCTTACCAAAACTAAAACAGAATAAAAAGAAAATAAATGCCATACCATTATTATGAGTACATTAATCCTTCAACGTGTATGCATTACCAACCAGCAACACCTGTATGTTAAAATTCTACTTTAGTCATGATGACAAGAAAGATTATGCAGTAACAGAAAATTGTTGCACATTAAGGTTTAAACAAGCAGTGTTTGCAATTATACTCTCGCATACAGTTCACAGATACATACATTCAGATTTGTGAGGATTTTTTTCCAGTT
Source organism: Sturmia bella (assembly GCA_963662145.1). Lineage (NCBI taxonomy): Eukaryota > Metazoa > Arthropoda > Insecta > Diptera > Tachinidae > Sturmia > Sturmia bella. The sequence continues at coordinate 15,732,011 of OY759171.1, read as the reverse complement.
TTTCCATTGTTTTCTTTCGCTTCCTCTTCAGGTCTCTTAATTCAAATAAATTGCGTTGAGCTTTGAGGGTACTTGAGGCAATAAACCGTTTTCGTTTTTTCTTTTTTCTTCTAACAGTGCCACTTGAGCAACGAACAACGAACACAATACAACTAAGAACCGTTTAGTTACGTTTTAGTGGTTGCCTCTTACTAGAGGACTGAGATCAGTTAATTTATAAATAAAAACTTGTAAACTTTTTGTTTAAATATTATCGGACTCTTATAAATTAATAATACGACTACATGCAAAATAGTGAATCTTGATCTTTAGCGTCATGCATAATTCGTCAAACATACGTTTTGGTTGCTACCGTTTGGTTAACTGGGATATTGTTAATATTATTGCACTTGAACTTAATACATGTTTAGGCTCTCTTTTTGTTCCTGTATTATTCCTAATGTTGTGTGATGGCCTTGTTCATTTTACAATTTAGTGGTTAATGATGTCAGTTTTAACATACACACTGTATGAACCACTATTAGAAATACATTAGACAGCAATCTCAGCTGAAATCTGTTTTCTGCTTAACAATATGTTAAATGAAGTTACAATATTTCTGCGTTCGTTTAACTCAAAACAGACATGCAAATAAACAAGTAAATTTATGCCCATTTTAGAATTCAGTAGCTTAAATTTTTAAACTCACATAAATTCCTCATTGTAGGTTAGCTTTAAATTATCACAAGGTTGACATAAAAAAATGGTATTTTTCGTATTTCCGTGAACTTAGACAGAGTAAGAAAGCGTTTTCCTTACTGTAGTGCATAAGAGAAGCAGTCAAATAAGCGAACACCAGAATATATTGCTTCTAGGTGGCGCATTTCAACCAAAAAATATGTCTTATAAAAGTGCCAGCGTAACACTTCCAGTTGGAGCCTTTCTTCCAAAATTGCACCCTTGAAAGTAGTACCAACAGGTGGGCCGAAATCATGCTATGTTGTTTGGCTTTCAAAATTTCGGCTGTGGCTCTCGTAGTGTGTGAGGTTACTCAGTTCCGTTGGAAGCACATGTCCTCCAGACCTAATTTGTTCAAATGCGGAAGAAAAAACTCGGTTAACATGGCCCTTTAGAGCGCTGTCGTTTGATCAGTGGCGTCCTCGAAAAAAAAATGGCCCAATGACTCCTCCAGCGTGAACAGCGCACCATGCAATCACTTTGAGAGGGTGTAGTGGCTTCTTGGTGCCCCAGAATCGATAGTTTTGCTTGTTCACATACCCGCTGAGGTGAAAATGAGCCTCATCGCTCATTATGCTTTTGGTCGAAAAATCGTCAAATTCGTCAAAGACACGATTATTCCACGTTCTTGGGTAGTGTATCGCTCCACGGGTTGCTCACGTGTACAGCTGTCTAGTTCACAAATGTAAAAATTGATTTGCCATTTACAGAAATAAGAGCAGCTTCCAATGGGGTGATTTCTTTTGACCCCCTTTGCAATTTGACTGTAACATGATCCTTCACCGTATAATAATTCAGAAAATAACTCTGTTAGCTTCATACGGGCATGCATCTTAGAATATTTTTAGCTCACGACATGGCAGTTTCAAGAGTTTTAAATTAGAAGCTTTTCTAATTTTTTTACCTGTGGCTTATTGAATGAAATAGAGGTGATTTTTTCAGAAGAACCTTAGTTAATCTTTACATAACAATTACTTGAGTTGCAACAAAACTTCGCCTCAACCATGACGAGCAAGTTAATGCTAAAAGTTGTGAAACAAATATACTTACTAGAGTACTCGCAGTCATAAAACATTAATTAAGTTAATTAAGTGGGTGGCAGCAAAAACAAATGGTTGAGGGCAAAGTTTTCACATTTAGGCGAATGAACAGCAAAATGAACTTGAAATGAAAAAGTATTTTCAGAAATAAATTGTTTTAGAAACTTTACAACTTCTCATACAAAAAATTTTATTATTCAGGCATATAAAATTAATTGTTGCATACGTTTTAATAACATTTGAGTTTTTCTAATAGAATTTGAAGAGCAAAGGATATGTACGGGGCTTTATTTTTTGCGGAGAAAAGCTATTAAGTTGCTTAATGGTGCGAAAAATAGCAAAACAACAAACTCTTTGCTTAAAAAAGAAAACTTCGAAACAGAAACAAATTCAACCTAAATTATATTCACTTCTTCGTACAAACGCCTGAAAGCAGGCTTCATATTTTATCACTTGGCGTGCCAACGGTGATTACAGTCAACAGCAACAATATTCGTTACATAAAAAATCTTAAAAAAGAACTTTATTAACAGGAAAACATGTTTGAAAGTGACCCAATCACACAACATTAAATCATCATAAAATTGTAGTTCATAATAAATCAATGTCTTAATGTGAACGCCATTTCACTTGAGCAAATTTTCTTCTTTTTAATGCTTATTCTATAAAGTACATACCCTGGATGTTTAATGATTGATGGGAGAAAAAAAATCAGTTTCGCTTTCACTTTCAGTTTCTTATGATTTGACCAAAACCAGGCGTTGACAGTTGATAACACAAGGATATTTATTTGTCTAGACTGAACTAAAATGATTTTCTCAATCAAGTGGCTTCTATTGCAAGTTTGTTAAAAAATTAAGGAATATTGTATTGACAGGTATACAAAAATATATAATAATTATGAACAAATGAGTTTTACTTGTGGCAGACGCTGACCTTGAAATTGAGAGAAACAGTACAATAAGTCTTAAATTAATAAAAAAAAAATTTGGCAAAATGTTAAATTAAAGTATTACTTGAGAATTTAGGGAGTCACACGTATATTAAATATGTATATGAAATTTAATAATTTTTGACACATTTTATATGTTTGGGTGTCTACAACTTTAACAAAGGAATTTCCAAAATGAGCTGCAAGAATCTTTCATGACAATATTTCTCATATGCTAATATTTGTATGGTCTGTTTTGAACAATCATATTGTTTTCTGCAAACATTAACATTTTTATCACCAAGTTATTTAAATGCCAACTCGTTGGCATTCAAATTGTTACTTAAGCTACAAATCTATTCTCCTTTTTTATTATTATTGTACTTAAGAGCGTCATATGAACATTTTCTGTTATTATACGGAAACAGGAACAATTGAACACAGCAATAAAATTAATATATAGGTAGCAATATATATCATTTTCTTTTATAAAATGGAATGCATACTAAAGCAAAATAGGTGCAAAATAGTGGCCATAACTAATTGCCATTTTTCAGTACTTTACTGCACACATGCACAAGCATGTCCTGCAAATTACATTTCTATCAGTTCTTATATTTAAACGCCAAATAGTATGCCTACTAGTTGGCATTTAAGAAAAATAAACAAATACAGGTGATTAAGCAACACACAGGTATTCACCATGTGCACATGTTACACCAAAAGTTTCAATATTTTCCTCAATCAATGGGAAATCCTTACAAATTCTTTTATGAAAAAATTTGTTTAGTAAAAAAGTTCACCTCAGATAGTGAAAACCGAACGCTAGACTTTATCGTAATAAATTTAGTTCAAGCTGGGCCAGAATATCATGGTTACACTGCCACTAAATAATTAAACTTGTAACCACAGTGTGAACGTCTTCTTGTTACAGTTTAAACCACAGAATGTTTTGCTGAGAGAGACGAATTTTTGGAGTTATTATTAATATTAATTATTAGCGAACCATCAAATGAATTTCGTAAACTAAAGCTATGATCATATATGTGCAAATATTTAGCCTAAAAAACGTGACCACTATTTTCTTATTCAACTTTATTTTGGGCATGCCAACAACTAAAAATTTAAGCTATTTACCTGAATACAAAAACAAATGACAATAAAAAAACTGCAATAGAACATAAAAAATATATTCATATTAAAACACATATAAAAGACAGATCCTGAAGCTGAACTATAAAATGATTCGAAATATATAGATCTTAGAAAAGAAATGACGTTTTATTTAATGTATCAAGGGGAGGGAACACAAAAAAATATTATGATAAATTTAAAAGGATACAGACAGAAAAACAGAAGAACATAATAACATTAAATTTCACAAGAGCATACTTTGAGGTTATCTTTAAGCAACGATCAATTGCAATATTAGGGGCAAATTTATATCTGTAATTACCAAGTTTTTGTTAACATAAATAATTGTTCACTGTGAGTTTTGGATTTGGTATTGCTAAATACAAAAGCCTGTGAAACAGATTGTTATTGCCGTGTGAGCGTATTTTCATTTCTAGATGTTTGTTAGCATGTGAAAATCACCAAGACTAGTTAGTGGTCACGTTATTTGTGCGCCAATATTTTTTGTAGCCTTCATTAATGTTCATGTGATTGACAATCTTCTATAGGACGAGGCAAATAGCTTAAATTGGTATGCCGATAGAGAGCTCTTAACATATTTCATTAAAATCCGCAGATCTAAGTTTGATGAATATGCGAAACTTGTATTTTTGAGTGGTTACTTATTTTATCGGGCTTTAGTTCGATTTTTACTACCGAGGAAAGATTTTTTTTTTTTTTTTTTGTAAAATTGTACTGATCAATATTTTTAAACAAGACAAGAAAAATAAAGTTGAAGACTTATTGGCTAGGGAACATACCATGGGTCTGTCATTTCCACCATGATGATCATTAGTACCCAACTGTTCGGAGCCTAGATCCTGACTGATTGCACACTGTTTCTAAAGGTCAATTCAGACTATAACATTTTGGATATTAATACTTGTCAAAAATTCAAATAATACGTACAAATGTAACAGTGTGAATGCAATGCGTTATATTGACGAAAAATAATGCAAGAAAAATTTTACATCCCATATGGCTTCAGCAGTTTTTGAAGTTTTGCAAACGTCCATCAGCACACAAGAGGCTTCGACACCACGTTATAACTAAATGCATATTGTTTTGAAGTAGCAAGGGTTAGTCATGCTGATACCTGAGCTCTTCCAATTACACACCATATATATTTAACTGGATTAATCACTATAATCAAAAAATTTAATGGATCGCGCATTTAAATTCACAAAAGTTGATATAATTCTTTCTGTGTCAATAAATAAATTTTAAAGTAAGGGAAAGTTAGGTGGTGAAGATAAATTAATGCTCGTAATACGCCGACTAAAAGTGAAAAACAAAGTAATTGCGAGGGCTAAAATACCTCATATAACACTTACATCTATCTTAGTCTCTTGTCAAATTTAATGTTTTACCCCAATAATTTTCACGCAATGCTTTTACAAAACAAATTTCTTCATTTATGTGATAGATGTGGGATATTTCAAGCAAAGATAAAAAATTAAAATCGACTAACAAGATTTAACATTTACCTGGAATCCTGGCCACTATCAGCAGATTCTTGTACTCTCATTGCATATAAATCCTGGGAGAATAACTATGTAATGGAAAAAAAAGAAACAAGAAGAATAAACAAATGGTTTTAACTTACATTAAGCCAAAGTAAAAATGGAAATAAATATAAAACAAAACTCCACACAAAAAAAGTATATATTAAACAATTGTTAAGACGAAATAAAACAATGAAAGTTAAGTGCTTTTAACAGGAATTTACAAACTAAAAATATACTGTTAAAAGGATAGGCGTAAGCATTTAATGAGATATTTAATTTATTTATATTGTTTTTCACATCTAACTTACCTCTCCATTCTCCGGTGGATCGCCATTGCCAAATGTTGAAGCAACCACAATTAAAAGGGCTTCATGTTCAATGGATGAAATATCGTAATCCGACATGCAATAGATCTTTAATGAAACAATAAAAATAAACGTTTAATTAATTGCCATAATTTATTAATTTAGCACCTTGTAACTGAAAAGAAAATATTTAATTACAATTTTATGGCTATAAATAATTGCGTAGATAATAGAGTGTTACAGTGGAACCTTAACTTTGCAATAACCCAGAATGGATTACCGGCCATCTTGAATAAATAATTGCTTCACTTATAAAATTAGTTACACTCTCAAAATTAAAAGATGTCTACAAAGTGAGATTTTTTTCCAATCCTGTAGACAAAACAATTTTGAACTACATGAACAACATTTCCACTGAAAGGTGATGATGATTTATTTAGACTTTCTTAATCTTAAATATAGCAACATAAGGCTTAACCAATCCTACCGAAATGTGTCTGGAAGACACATTTACCAACATGTCAACAAACCAGTATAATCACACTTGACTTCGATTTTACTTCCACAAAATTTGCAAAGATTTCCTGTGATAAAATTTTAGTGATCAAAATTTTTGAAAAAGACATGAAAAGTTGAAGACTTTCTGGCTGGGGTACATGCAATGGCTGTTTCGCTTCCATCACGGCGCTCATCAGCACCCAAATTGCTCCGAGCCCAGGCCATTGCCAACCGCATACAGGTTTTAGGCAGCAGCGCATAGCCATCGTACCAGCTGAGCTCTTCATTACAGACTGCCTATATATAATCTTATTGATTATCATGTAAGAAAAGACAGTCTAATGGCTTCAAACATGGCGTTTAAAAAGTGTTTTTTTTTTTCGAAACAAATCTTTATAATACCCTTTAACTAAAGGGTATAAAAAAAAGAAAATAATATTAATATATTAACATCTATTTCTATGAAATTAATAACTAAACTGATATAAATAAAAAAATTATTTTTTGAATTTTTATACCCTTTTCAATTTTTATATAAAGGGTATAAAAAGAAGAAAATAATTTTAATATATTAACATCTATTCCTATTAAATTTATAACTAAACTATTCAAGTATATGTTATAAATAAAAAATGCATATTTCGTTGCTAATTTTTGGGCCTGAACTATGGTGCTCTCTAAACGCCAGCGTGGAGTATAAAATTGAATTTTAAAATAATATTTGTAACAACAGTATTTATAGCAAAACTTAATGCACTGACATCATTGCTACCAAAAATGACCATAGTAAAAATTTAGTATCAAAAAATATAATATCAAAACCAACTCATGTCACATTTACAATTTTTTTAAATACTCGTGTTTCATTCTCCTTTCCAATTTGAACAGCTTAGACAGTTATTCGCAAAAACTATGTTTGTTTTTGCATTGCTATATTTTATAAGATATTAAATTCCTATCTATGTATTTAAAAAAATGTGTCAGCAAAAATATGAAAGACCAGAACGTAAGCAAAAAAATGTTTTTATCTCTTTTACCTGTGTTGCAATTATGAACAATAATATGCCACCTAATTTCATATGAAGGAACATGAAGATACATACTAAATGCCATTCTAAATGCTGGTATTATAAAAGAAAGTTTTATATCAGCAGGAATTAAAGCTAAAGTTGTTTTTAACAGAAGAGAAAAGAAAACATTATTGAGACTACCAACGAAGGTACTTTTGAGAACTGCCAACATGAATCTAAAATACATCACACATTGTTTAACACTTGCTCAATTCAAACCTCTTCGCAATGATTATACCAGTCAGTTTCAAAAATTTTTTTTTTCCTCTAAAATGTTAAACAATTTTTGATTGACTTTATAAAAGCAATTGATCGAACAATGTGTATTATTGTTCCCTTTATATACCATTGAAAAAGCCTGCTTAAAACATTTTGACATTTATGTTTAGGTTATAACGAAAAAAATATATTGCTAATAAGCATTTGTTTCTCTAGAAGCTGCACTGTCGCAACGTTTTTGTGCTAGTTTTTTTTTTCTAAGCAAGCCATTGTACCGCAAGGCTTGAAGTCGCCTTGATGGCTTTTTAGGAAAGCTGAACATTTTTTTACTTTAAATTCAACTCAAAAACAGCTGAAAACACATGTCTAGTTCGATGTCAATTTTTTATTTGCTAAAATCTTTCCTGAACAATTAAAACTTACTTGATCTAAGGCCTGGATACTTTTGTGCAATATTACGCTGGCATTTTCATGGCTTACAAACTTGTAACAGTGTATGAAGCATAGATGACACTTGATTAGCAATAAGGTTTATTTGTGCGACATGACATTGAAATTTCGTCAGCGAATTGACAATAAAGCAAATGTATTTCGCAGGCAAAGCAAAACCATCCGCACTGTTTATAGTTTTTGTGTGGTACCAATTTTTGGCTTTGACTAGCGAACTGCAAAGCCAAGAATTTTGGAATACAGGAAAGTATCGCTTGGTCTTGGCACCACTAGCTAATTTTCCAATTTCTATAGTTGCTTAAAAGGTGCAAAAATTTCGATCACACCACACAACTCAGTAATTGTGAAACAGTCTCTCTTTTACGTATGATTAATATTTCGTAATTTACATACATTTTTTGCCAACAATCATACATCATGGATGGTTGGTTTTACATTCAGTTGAGAACAGTGTTGCCAGTAGATTTTTTAATCCCGGGTTTTTCATACATCTCGGAAAAACTTCCACTAAAAAAAACTTCACACATTTTAGTCATTAAAATTAAAAAAAAAAATTGTTCAAAAAATTTACTTAATTATCATGTGTATAATATTGAAGTGTTCATAAGAAAATTTATAGTGAAACTAAAATGTGTGTTTGGAGAATGTTTTCTTTATAATGATTAACAAAATGTATAAAAATTTGTAACGCTAAAAACTAAATTACAATACAGCAAAGTCCTGTATCTTTTTAGTTATTATGTATCTTTATAATTATTATTATTTTTATTATTATCCTTTATGCTAAAAAACTGTAAAAAAAATTTTTCGAGTTGTATAAAATTGCTTAATATTTCCTTTATAAGGTGTAGTATTTTTAAAACTTCACAATAAAAAAGTGTAATTTTGAAAGCTAGGAAAAAACTAAGTTTTTTTAATATTTTGAACAATAGTATACTTTAAAATTCATTTATTTTATATCTAAATAGTTTACTTTGAGGAAAAAAAAATCTAAATTTTTTCCAGAAAAGAACTGCTCTATTTTCTTAATGAATGAGATTGATTCGTTTTAATATAAAACATATCAAGAATTTTTCTACTACAGGCAGCACTTGTCTTGATAAGTATTTAATCAGAGAAACAAATAAGTAAATGGCAAACTTTTAATACTAACTTGTGCATTAAAAGCATGTCCCAATAATTCACACAATTGTTTTGCATACTGCTCAGATTTTCCCGTTTCAGTAGCATACAACACCGTCGCTTTAATACGCTTCGACAAAGCACGTCCAAATAATTTCGATGTAAATTTCACAGCCCTGCAAAATAGAAAAGATAAAATGAGTTAAGTTAGCAACAATAACTCTGCATGTGTCATTAAGTAAATATATACTACATTCTTGAAAACATGAAATATAATACTTAAGATATTGATTTAAGATATCACCCCAAGTAAGTACATCTAATTACTCATTGTCACTTTGTTGACAGGTGTAATAAAAAAAGGACAGTAAAAACAATTAAATAAATAAAAGCGTTTAAAATTATCGATTCGGCTCAAAAAGGCCTCTTGCACAAAGAAAAACCATTTTACAATATGGTTGCGATAAGAATAAATAAGGTTGTGACAACATTTTTTGGTCCCCTTAAACAGTTTTTGTTATAGTTTGCTCATTTTATTGTCAACATCTATGGAAATTGGAATATGGCTACATTTCTTGGAAGGAAACAAGATCTACAATAATTGTATATTGACCATTTGAACAAACTATATCTCTGATAAACATAATATTTTTGATCCATCCAAATGGTAAAGCTGGAAAGGACAATAGTATATTTGGAAGTGGCGATATTATCGAAGAAATAAACAATAGTATGGTAAGGGTTCACAATATTATGTTTGGATGGGATAATAGCATAGTTGGAAACGACAATATGTTTGATAAGGACAAGATAATGGTTTATTATTGAATAAAGCAATAACATCCTTAGCGGTCACAATAACATAATCCCCGAAATTTTTGTTAGTGTTCTTTTATTTAACAATTAATATTGTTAGCTTGTGACCATATATTTCAACAATAGTATGTTTCTCTTCGAATATAGTTACATCATTCATATTTTTCTACGTGCAGTAGACTTGACACTGTTTAAATAAAATATTCAAGCAAACTTTTAATATCAAAAACGATTTAATCACTTTGTTACACATTATCCTTCTCTTAACAGCTTTCAAGCTTTTTCGAGTCTACTGACGAGTTGAGTTAAGTCATCGATTTATAAACTGTCGAAAAAGCAATAAATAATCAACTGATAGTAACTTAAAAAAAGCCAATACTAAAGTAATTTTTAATTTTCCTTACAACTTTAACTGCCGGTTCCTCTAAATGTGAATGGTGTTTTCTTTTGCATATTTCTATTGAAAACAAAAACAATTTTATAATTTTGATTGGTGTTTTCAATACACATAGGCACAAGAAAATTGCGTTTGCGTTTCAGTTGAAATAATTTTAAAATTAAAGTGCCTTAAACTTCGATATATGTATGTGTATTTGGAAAAAAATTTTTTCATTAAACAAACAAAAATAGTTGAAAACCACATACATGCATTTATTGGCGACCTCAAAATACAATTAGGTCATAAAACGCTTTAGTTGCTTTGCACATCAGACATATGTATGCGCATATTTTTATTACTCGGTAAACACATGCAATTAAAGTTCCTTTCGAAAACACAACTATTTCATGGACAAAGAAAAAAATTCTCTTTGTTTAACATTTTAATCGTCAAGATGGCACATTTAGTGCCAGCCACATGTACGCAGCATGAGCTTTGTACTGAAAAAGACACTGAATAGAAAACTGTTTGTGGTGGAAAAAGTTTTTCATGATTGCTTTTGCTAACATATTTTTTCTAATATCAGTTTATGAAGGTTGGCTTTTGAACCCGCGAAACATAATGTTTGTTTGTTTTTTCGGAACTTATTTAATGTTCATGAGAAGTTGGGTAATAAAATGCTTATGCTGGAAAAATATATACAAACGACGCAAAACAGCTATAGACATAATGGCCAGAGAAACTTTTAGGAACAACTTCTGGATAAACAAAGCCAAGAAAAAAACCAGCTAAAGTTCCTTAACGTCCTTGCCTAAAATCATACGTAGCAAGTAATAAGCAGTGATTATTGAATTTTATTTCACAACAATAAAGAACTTCCAAAGAAGTTAAAAAAAGTGCAGAGAGCACGTATATTTTTTCTTCTCACTATTTCGTAGAATAAACAGTGAAGAGTCCAGCAGGTATCCGAAAATGTTAGAGATTAAATATTTTCCAGAACATATTTTCGCCTTGTGTTATAAGTTCTATTGTTTGTTTATTTCATTACAGAAAATATATCACCCGAAAAACGATAAATAAGGTTCTCTGTATTTGATTGGAGATTGAAATAAAGTTTTTTGTTTCTTTGACTATTTCATACTAAACGATTAAGAAAAGAAAAACAATCTGTTTTAAAGATTTCTTATTCAAATTGTGTTCCTAGGAGTAATCGAATAAGTAGTAAAGTTTCGGGACATTCTTTTAAGTTTTTTCCTGTCTATAGACATCGTATAGACGGCTGAAAAGGACAGAAAACAATTATTAAGGTCTAATCCAAGTTAAAATAAAATATTTGAATTTTCTCTTAGTACAGATAAATAATTAAACTCATTTTTAACTATTTTTATATATTTTATACATATTTAATAATAATAACATTTTTAAAATGTTATTATTAGCACAAAACTATTTGCTTCTTTTTTAGCATAAAATCTAGTTAAAATCTTGGAGAATATTATAAAACAAAATAGAAATATCTACTTTATTATTCTATTTCCTAAAGACTTGACTTTAAGGGGCAAAAAATGTAAAATTTGTATACAAAAAAAATTTTGAACTAAAATTGTCATATATGTTTATGGTCCATGTTTCGAGAAGCTGGTCCTGTAAGCAAGTTAAAAAAACAATCATTAGTTTTAACTTTACAGTCCAACTCTCTGGTTTGTAATAATTATGCCAGGCTTGAGTTCGAGTTTTACTTCCTCAAAATTGAGAAAGATTTTTGGGTATAAAATTGGAGTGGTCACCATTTTTAAAAAAGCCTAACCTAACCTATGTTTTAATATAGAAAATTCGTTCAACAATAATTAGTTTGTATCGGATTTTGGAAATATCGAAATAAACCAAAATTTTTTTAACAACGCCGCGATCTTAAACTTAATTTTTAATCTCAAAAATATCAAGCAACAAATCTTGAGAAAACTAGCATCAAAAATATATTTGTTATTATGTATATATGAGAGGAACGAACAAACAATTAATCAATCATGAGAGAAGTACAAGCGTCCTTGTTCCAACTTTCCCCTATATGACATATTATAAAAGCTATTAAATTTTAAAAGATGCCAGCAATTTCTCAACAAGCCAATTTTCCAATAATCTTATGGCTTAAAAGGCCAACCAACAGACTTAATTTTAACTCTGTTTTCTTTTTTTTACACATTTTGTGCAAAAAATAAAAATACTCTTCCTGCCAACGTTTACATGTTGAACATTTTTTTTATGACACCATAGTAAAATGTTTGCCCACTTCCATCACATGTTGAATGTCTGAGGGCCAATTTACTGCAATGAAATTTTTATGAGATTGTTGCAAATAAAAAAATAAAAAGAAAATCAAATGTACAAAGACAGTCATATTTATAACAACACAGCTTATTGGCGGGCTATTTTTTTTCTATTATTTAAATGAAGATATTGTACTCGTAGGAGTAGGATGTGCGTGGTGCAAATTAAGTCGTTTCCATTATTTATGAGGCATTTATTTTTTAATAAAATATTACAAAAAATTTTAACAACTTTTCTTGCTGTCACCAGTTTACCGATAATGAAAAAAAGTTCTGGATTTTGTTTTAAATGTACAGTCAAAGCCCGGTATAGCGAATACTCAGTTTAACGAATATCGGATATAACGAATGGCGAAATTTTTACATTAACTGTCTTATGTAGCGAATGACAAAAAAAAATAAATCTCGATTTAACGAATGGCAAAGCAAAATACATTTAAAAAATCGTTACAAATCTACAAATATTCAAAACCAAAAAACTGTATAGAAAACCCCTTCCCACGGAGGAACAATTTGTTTCTACTGTATTTTCTAAAATACTTCTTCCTCACAAAATTTGAAAACGGAAATATTTAGAGAAAAAGACCACAAAACGACCTGCATTTGCAGATTGGCCGGCACTTTCCCGTATAAGTTGTAATTTGACAAATATTCAAAACCAAAAAACTGTATAGAAAACCCCTTCCCACGGAGGCACAACTTGTTTCTACTGTATTTTCTAAAATACTTCTTCCTCACAAAATTTGAAAACGGAAATATTTAGAGAAGAAGACCACAAAACGACCTGCATTTGCAGATTTGCCGGCACTTTCCCGTATAAGTTGTAATTTGACAAATATTCAAAACCAAAAAACTGTATAGAAAACCCCTTCCCACGGAGGCACAACTTGTTTCTACTGTATTTTCTAAAATACTTCTTCCTCACAAAATTTGAAAACGGAAATATTTAGAGAAGAAGACCACAAAACGACCTGCATTTGCAGATTGGCCGGCACTTTCCCGTATAAGTTGTAATTTGACAAATATTCAAAACCAAAAAACTGTATAGAAAACCCCTTCCCACGGAGGCACAACTTGTTTCTACTGTATTTTCTAAAATACTTCTTCCTCACAAAATTTGAAAACGGAAATATTTAGAGAAGAAGACCAGAAAACGACCTGCATTTGCAGATTGGCCGGCACTTTCCCGTATAAGTTGTAATTTGACAAATATTCAAAACCAAAAAACTGTGTAGAAAACCCCTTCCCACGGAGGCACAACTTGTTTCTACTGTATTTTCTAAAATACTTCTTCCTCACAAAATTTGAAAACGGAAATATTTAGAGAAGAAGACCACAGAACGACCTGCATTTGCAGATTGGCCGGCACTTTCCCGTATAAGTTGTAATTTGACAAATATTCAAAACCAAAAAACTGTGTAGAAAACCCCTTCCCACGGAGGCACAACTTGTTTCTACTGTATTTTCTAAAATACTTCTTCCTCACAAAATTTGAAAACGGAAATATTTAGAGAAGAAGACCACAAAACGACCTGCATTTGCAGATTTGCCGGCACTTTCCCGTATAAGTTGTAATTTGACAAATATTCAAAACCAAAAAACTGTGTAGAAAACCCCTTCCCACGGAGGCACAACTTGTTTCTACTGTATTTTCTAAAATACTTCTTCCTCACAAAATTTGAAAACGGAAATATTTAGAGAAGAAGACCACAAAACGACCTGCATTTGCAGATTGGCCGGCACTTTCCCGTATAAGTTGTAATTTGACAAATATTCAAAACCAAAAAACTGTGTAGAAAACCCCTTCCCACGGAGGCACAACTTGTTTCTACTGTATTTTCTAAAATACTTCTTCCTCACAAAATTTGAAAACGGAAATATTTAGAGAAGAAGACCACAAAACGACCTGCATTTGCAGATTTGCCGGCACTTTCCCGTATAAGTTGTAATTTGACAAATATTCAAAACCAAAAAACTGTGTAGAAAACCCCTTCCCACGGAGGCACAACTTGTTTCTACTGTATTTTCTAAAATACTTCTTCCTCACAAAATTTGAAAACGGAAATATTTAGAGAAGAAGACCACAAAACGACCTGCATTTGCAGATTGGCCGGCACTTTCCCGTATAAGTTGTAATTTGACAAATATTCAAAACCAAAAAACTGTATAGAAAACCCCTTCCCACGGAGGCACAACTTGTTTCTGCTGTATTTTCTAAAATACTTCTTCCTCACAAAATTTGAAAACGGAAATATTTAGAGAAGAAGACCACAAAACGACCTGCATTTGCAGATTGGCCGGCACTTTCCCGTATAAGTTATAATTTGACAAATATTCAAAACCAAAAAACTGTATAGAAAACCCCTTCCCACGGAGGCACAACTTGTTTCTACTGTATTTTCTAAAATACTTCTTCCTCACAAAATTTGAAAACGGAAATATTTAGAGAAGAAGACCACAAAACGACCTGCATTTGCAGATTGGCCGGCACTTTCCCGTATAAGTTGTAATTTGACAAATATTCAAAACCAAAAAACTGTATAGAAAACCCCTTCCCACGGAGGCACAACTTGTTTCTACTGTATTTTCTAAAATACTTCTTCCTCACAAAATTTGAAAACGGAAATATTTAGAGAAGAAGACCACAAAACGACCTGCATTTGCAGATTGGCCGGCACTTTCCCGTATAAGTTGTAATTTGACAAATATTCAAAACCAAAATACTGTATAGAAAACCCCTTCCCACGGAGGCACAACTTGTTTCTACTGTATTTTCTAAAATACTTCTTCCTCACAAAATTTGAAAACGGAAATATTTAGAGAAGAAGACCACAACACGACCTGCATTTGCAGATTTGCCGGCACTTTCCCGTATAAGTTGTAATTTGACAAATATTCAAAACCAAAAAACTGTATAGAAAACCCCTTCCCACGGAGGCACAACTTGTTTCTACTGTATTTTCTAAAATACTTCTTCCTCACAAAATTTGAAAACGGAAATATTTAGAGAAGAAGACCGCAAAACGACCTGCATTTGCAGATTTGCCGGCACTTTCCCGTATAAGTTGTAATTTGACAAATATTCAAAACCAAAAAACTGTATAGAAAACCCCTTCCCACGGAGGCACAACTTGTTTCTACTGTATTTTCTAAAATACTTCTTCCTCACAAAATTTGAAAACGGAAATATTTAGAGAAGAAGACCACAAAACGACCTGCATTTGCAGATTTGCCGGCACTTTCCCGTATAAGTTGTAATTTGACAAATATTCAAAACCAAAAAACTGTATAGAAAACCCCTTCCCACGGAGGCACAACTTGTTTCTACTGTATTTTCTAAAATACTTCTTCCTCACAAAATTTGAAAACGGAAATATTTAGAGAAGAAGACCACAAAACGACCTGCATTTGCAGATTGGCCGGCACTTTCCCGTATAAGTTGTAATTTGACAAATATTCAAAACCAAAAAACTGTATAGAAAACCCCTTCCCACGGAGGCACAACTTGTTTCTGCTGTATTTTCTAAAATACTTCTTCCTCACAAAATTTGAAAACGGAAATATTTAGAGAAGAAGACCACAAAACGACCTGCATTTGCAGATTTGCCGGCACTTTCCCGTATAAGTTGTAATTTGACAAATATTCAAAACCAAAAAACTGTATAGAAAACCCCTTCCCACGGAGGCACAACTTGTTTCTACTGTATTTTCTAAAATACTTCTTCCTCACAAAATCTGAAAACGGAAATATTTAGAGAAGAAGACCACAAAACGACCTGCATTTGCAGATTTGCCGGCACTTTCCCGTATAAGTTGTAATTTGACAAATATTCAAAACCAAAAAACTGTATAGAAAACCCCTTCCCACGGAGGCACAACTTGTTTCTACTGTATTTTCTAAAATACTTCTTCCTCACAAAATTTGAAAACGGAAATATTTAGAGAAGAAGACCACAAAACGACCTGCATTTGCAGATTTGCCGGCACTTTCCCGTATAAGTTGTAATTTGACAAATATTCAAAACCAAAAAACTGTATAGAAAACCCCTTCCCACGGAGGCACAACTTGTTTCTACTGTATTTTCTAAAATACTTCTTCCTCACAAAATCTGAAAACGGAAATATTTAGAGAAGAAGACCACAAAACGACCTGCATTTGCAGATTTGCCGGCACTTTCCCGTATAAGTTGTAATTTGACAAATATTCAAAACCAAAAAACTGTATAGAAAACCCCTTCCCACGGAGGCACAACTTGTTTCTACTGTATTTTCTAAAATACTTCTTCCTCACAAAATTTGAAAACGGAAATATTTAGAGAAGAAGACCACAAAACGACCTGCATTTGCAGATTTGCCGGCACTTTCCCGTATAAGTTGTAATTTGACAAATATTCAAAACCAAAAAACTGTATAGAAAACCCCTTCCCACGGAGGCACAACTTGTTTCTACTGTATTTTCTAAAATACTTCTTCCTCACAAAATCTGAAAACGGAAATATTTAGAGAAGAAGACCACAAAACGACCTGCATTTGCAGATTTGCCGGCACTTTCCCGTATAAGTTGTAATTTGACAAATATTCAAAACCAAAAAACTGTATAGAAAACCCCTTCCCACGGAGGCACAACTTGTTTCAACTGTATTTTCTAAAATACTTCTTCCTCACAAAATTTGAAAACGGAAATATTTAGAGAAGAAGACCACAAAACGACCTGCATTTGCAGATTGGCCGGCACTTTCCCGTATAAGTTGTAATTTGACAAATATTCAAAACCAAAATACTGTATAGAAAACCCCTTCCCACGGAGGCACAACTTGTTTCTACTGTATTTTCTAAAATACTTCTTCCTCATAAAATTTGAAAACGGAAATATTTAGAGAAAAAGACCACAAAACGACCTGCATTTGCCGATTGGCCGGCACTTTCCCGTATAAGTTGTAATTTGACAAATATTCAAAACCAAAAAACTGTATAGAAAACCCCTTCCCACGGAGGCACAACTTGTTTCTACTGTATTTTCTAAAATACTTCTTCCTCACAAAATTTGAAAACGGAAATATTTAGAGAAGAAGACCACAAAACGACCTGCATTTGCAGATTTGCCGGCACTTTCCCGTATAAGTTGTAATTTGACAAATATTCAAAACCAAAAAACTGTATAGAAAACCCCTTCCCACGGAGGCACAACTTGTTTCTACTGTATTTTCTAAAATACTTCTTCCTCACAAAATTTGAAAACGGAAATATTTAGAGAAGAAGACCGCAAAACGACCTGCATTTGCAGATTGGCCGGCACTTTCCCGTATAAGTTGTAATTTGACAAATATTCGAAACCATATATGCAAATACCGTTGGATTGTGTGTGTTTTTGGCTTCTTTCTTTGCATTGAAGGAACACGTGTGATGCGTTGCTTTTTTCGTTAAAATTTTAGTAGTTTTATTTGGTTCATTGTGAAAACGAGATGTCGATTTCTTAAGAAATGAATAATATGAATGAAATGTAATGATAAACCTACACATGTTAATAGCATCCAAACATAGCTAAATATGTATATGCCTCTATGTACATTTATGATTTTTAATGAATTTACATATTAGAAATAAAAACAATTCTTAAATGAACGTTAAAATATCAATTAAAGTTTTATTTCTACACTGAGTTGTCATTACAATTAAATGTTGATGTTTTTAAAACTACGGACCACCGTCTTTTATAAAATTTTAAGATAAAAAATTACTGTTCGATATAACGAATATCTCGGAATAACGAAAGGTCTGAACATTATATCATTCGTTAAACCGGGCTTTGACTGTATTTTTGCGAACGATCAAACAGGTTCGTCATACATACAATCATAATTGTGTGAATTGATGGAAGTTTATAAATATGCTTCAAAAGTATCATGGGATGTGCGTTTGATTGTGCATAAAGTAGGCAACTCATCAATAATTGCGAAATTTGTGTGCAGGAGTATATTCACAAAAAAGAAATTAATGAAATGTGTTTTATGACTATCACTAAGAAATTTTTGAATCAAAGCTTTTAAATGCATTTTAATTTATATCTTTATACATTTATATATTCCACATCATTCAACATACTTTTTAGTTTTTTAAGTCTACCAACGACTTTATTAAAATCAACGAATTATCGGCGGCATATAGACGGCTAAAAAACACAAAATAATGAATAAGGTCAACTTTTAGACTTAAAATAATACACTCAATTTAAGCACAAAACATAGATGTTGAAGCACATCCTCGAATAAGGTTGCAAATTACAAATTTTTAGAAAGATTAAAAAATACCTTTAAAGTCAGTTCTTAATTCAATTGAAGGCGAAAGCCTTGTATGAAAAAGAGAGAAAAATTGTCTTATATTTGCTGTCACCTTGGTTGACTATATCTATTTTTTCTTAATTTTCATTTAAAATTTGCTCAAATATTTCCATTGAAAAGCCGACAGATCTATAAGATCGTTGTTGATTTTTATAAATTTTGAATACGAATTTTATTTTCTGCTCTCATCTGCAAAGAAATGAAAGAGTTTGAAGGTTGGCAGAGAATATTATTAAGAAAGATAATAAATAGAATGGGAGCAAGAGCGCAAGCTTGTTATACTCCTGAATTTATCTTGAACTCATTTGAGGAAAACCCCATCTATATAAAAGATACGGGTAGTGCGGTCTCTTAATAAGCAACATAAATCGAGAGAAGCCACACTCTCAAATATCTTGAAAATTCTAGAGCAACCACTTTACTCTCACCATTGTAATGGCACCTCAAAGACGAAAATATTTAAGAGATAGAGGGCAAAGATAGGAAAAATCCTCTAAGTTTTCTCGCAATTTTTATTATACACCAACAGATTTATAGAGTGTCGAAGCTTTTTCGAGGGCTGAATATTCACGAGACGTTGTAAAGACAAAAATAAATATTGATATAAATTTAAAATACTATAAAATTTCGTTGATAATAAAAAAGTCTACTACAATTATTTTTAATTAACGTGAACATCAACGTGAAAGTTAAAAATGAATTTTAAATGTTAACACTTTGCTGATATCACAATTTGCATAATGTATGATGCGAGTATAAACACATCTCACTTAACACTTGTTAAGTAATTGAATCATAATATAAAAGTTTAAACGATATTTAACTGACAAGTGAACTTACAAACCTTAACTACTACAAAATTGAACCAAAAATATAGAAATACGTATGTATTTTCACAAATGTGTGTAGTTAAGCTGACTTCTGTTCTTATAAAGGCAAAAGAGTCTTTCATCACTCATTCCTCACATTAATTGAGTTTAAGTTAAAAATCTGCGGGTTTATTTCAATTTTACCACAAATTTATTAAACCATCAGCCAGTCATTTGTTAATAAATTTGAAGTTTAAAACATTAAATTTATTTAAATAATGCACCACTTTTTTCCAGAGTTATTTGATTGCGAATTTTTATTATCCAAAACAAAACTCTGTTAGCACAGGCATATAAATGGGATTTATGAAGAAATTTTAATTTCAAATACATTCAAAAGATTTTATTTGCCTTTTTTTGAAAACAGATAAAAAATAAATTGATAACAAACCCATCAAACGCATGCACAAATAAATATGTATGTATATTAACAATTTCTTCACACATCATTTATTTGAAAATTCAATTAAATCAAAGAGAAGCTTCTAAAAGCCTTAAAAGCATTAATAAAAATAAGCGTGTTGTTGTGCAAATGTTTGCTTGTGTGCAAGGAAGCATTCTTATAGATTTCTGAAGAGATATACAAATATTGAAAAAAATGCATACATTTGTGGCCAAAATGAATACGCATGTATGAAATATATAATACGCCTAAGAGTGTGCTACAAAATTCACAATGCTTAGCACAACTGAACCGATTTGGGCACAGAACTCTCTTAGCAGAAAAATATTCATTCGTTGCAAAAATCGTATTTTTATGAAACAAATTTTAAGTATACAATTGAGTTTAAGCACACTTTGCAGTGTCTTTATTTTTCAACAGCTGAAAATAGCAATAATCTTAAGCAATTAAGCGAAGAGAGAACTTAAACGATCAATGAGGCTCCTATGCTAAAACTGTAACTAACTTTTTGATAGAGAAGAAAGTTATCAAGACATTACTTTTTTTATATAGCTTCAGTTTTTGTGGCATTGTTGAATATAATTTTTGTGCTTTTATTGAATTGTTGAAATTTCACTTTCAAAGCCAATATTTAATATTTAATGCTTCAAACACCAAATTTTGTTGTATGTAAAATCAAATTTGGATATTTAAATCTTGGGGACTTAATTACTTGTGCGTTTATTCCAAAACAAAGTTATGTTTCAAATTAATTAAATAAATTAAAATAATGCAAACCTTTTGTAACCTTTTAGTTGTTGCTTTGCCTCTCCTTGGAGCAAGAAAGTATTAAAATAATTGAATTGGTTTGGCAGAACGGCCGAAGAACTTGTAATATTTTATAACTGGTAACTTTAAACATGGGGGTGTTTCTTGAAAAACCAAAAACTTGTATTTTTAAATGGGACTCATAAAACGGGCAAGATGTAATAAGATGTTTATTTAAGATGGATTTTATTATTTTTAAGAAAAAGAAATATAGTCAGCAATAAGACTAATTCAAAATTAAAATTAACTGAAAACTCTAAATCTCAACATTTTGTGGAAAAATAATAATAATAATAATTATAACAGCCAGAATACTACCAGAAGGCAGAGCTACAAAACAATGAAAAGCACTAACGATAAATTTAGTTTTATTGAACTGTTAATAACAATAATGATATTATCGTCAAAAAAGGTTTATTAAAGTGCTCAGGGAATGCAAAACAAGCTTGTCTTACAATTTAGCTGGTGGCATATCGTTTATTTCACCAATTTGCAGCATACATACGATTAAAGACGTCAAATTAATTTATTAATTTTTACACACAACTTTTAACAAGTACTTTCATGTGTAAACGGTGTGTTAGGCAAAGAAAGAAAGCAGTTTTGCAAACAAACAAATCGGAATTCATTGAATTTAATATTTTCCATTTTTTTGAATAAAATTCACAATGTGCCAAATATTTTTCCAAACACTTTACAACAATATTTTTTCATTGTTGATGTTTGCTTTTGTCTACACAAAGTTGTTCTCATACAATCACGTTTTTCGGGGTTGCCACGATTTACGGTACTGCTTATGGCTGGTCGCCCTCCACACATACATATAATATGGTCACTTTGAAAATTCCATTCAATTCTGTGATATCTTGTTATGTCTGTGCTTTAAAAAACATTGTTGAATTAAAAAGTATGCTAGATTTTGATATATTCTTTTACATGTTTTTTTTTCAATAGAAATAAAAAACTCACAAATACTTCAAATTGTTTGCTTTGTCCATTTATGGCCATAATACGGTCAGTAATTATACGTTGAATGAAAATATAAAAGGAATTTTCTGCCATCACAATCGCTAATACTCCTGCTTGGCCGACTTCAGCAGGGCAATGAAATAATTCACGTTTAATAAATCATGTAAACAAGCATGTTAACAAGTCCAGCAAAAGCCTTGACAGACATAAAAAAGCCAATCATTGTCAAGCATACATGTTTTTTTTTTTATCTCCAACAAGGAATAAGGAAACTATTAGCCAAAAACAAGAACAAAATATGTATATAAAGAATGAAGAAGGAGAAAGAAAGCAACAAGCACAGATAGATTAATATTTTAAAAGAAATAACATTTGTAGACCCTTGTAATCTACTTACGACATAATCCTTTTTGTGGCATCAATATGATGCTACTCAAGCCACAAGTAAAACCAAAGCTGAACAACAACAACAACCATCAGCCAGCAATATTAGCTTTAAAACTCATCCCTCAATAAAAATACAAGTTTGTTTGTATTCACATGTATGTATGTATGGGTATGCATACATATGTGTTTAAATAGTCACATATGTAAGAGCTTACATTGTATAAGGTTGCATCTTGCTGTGTACAAACTAATAGCAACCAATTAGACCTTCACATCTGGGACTTGGAAAAAGATTTGCAAGAATAAAGTCTTTATTGAGTAGCATGTGGTTTTTGATTAAAAATTTATTTTCCACAGGTAAAATATGCAATTTTCTACATTTATTTCCAAGAAAAATTATACAGTCTTTTCTTAATTAATATTGAAAGTGGCCAAATCAGGGCTGAACTTGAGCCAGTTAGGAATCATATAAAATAATTAGTACTGTTGGAAAAATTAAAATTCTAACACAAAATATAGAACAACTTGATTGGCTGAGTGTTGTTTTATAAATATAAGTCTGTGTGGTCAAGAAAGTAATCCCGCTTTGATATTTAGCTTAAGTCATTCCTGAGAGCTAATCATTCTACGGTATATGTAACTCTGGGCTTGCCTACAATAGTTTTCAAAAAGCCGATCTTTAATCGTTCCGCAAAATATATGCAAAAAGAAAAATAAAATTGTGACGGGAATGAGTATATCCAGTTGTACCCCAGCTCAAGTCATAATATATTTCTTTAGTTGAGTTGTTAAATAAAAATCAGTCAGTTCAATCATTTAAACTACAGCCCGTTTAATGTAAAACGAAATAAGTTTTCGTTCCACATTATGTCGTATGACCGGCCCTCAGCCAAATGGAGCTGGACTTTCCTCTACATTGTGTTGTACTCTGATTTCGCTTACACCAGTTTTCTTTATTATAAATCGGGCAGAGTAGTTCGAATAAACGAAACTTGTTACAGGCTAAATGTTTCACAAAGTTTCATCCATAAGCATTATAACTAAAGGGTCCGCCATCTAACTTTTTTTCAATTAGTGCTTATTTCGTGAATGGTAACACTTAGCTCATGTTTGATTTGACAGATAGTTAGTTTAATCCTTCTGCTGAACGAATATGGTTGTGTATACGCTTCGCTAAGTGGGCCTGCGATCGGCTTACAGAAGATGCCGATTTTGCAAAAAAAAAATCATCTTTTCGAAATCGGGCCATGTTGAACGAATTTAACAGGACGGCGCTACATGCCACACAGCCGAGGCTAAACTCGCCGTAAAACTTCCTGGATTTTTCTCTGTTTTTAATTCTTCTGATCTTAATATTTCGATCTTCAGGATCTAATTCCACATGTATGTTTTATACAAAATATTTTTTATTTTCTTTAAAAAATTTTAATGTCTCACTTTTAAAATGAAGGACTAAAATCAATGCCTCCTTATTTAAGAAAAAAAATTGTGCATGCTGAGAAAACTATTATTTATTTTTTTCTTGTTCGGCTTAGTTAAGGACACAACGATAATTGTTTTTGGTACTCAATTTAAATGAATTTACAATTGCATGTTACTGCCAAAAACAAAGGAAAATTCCTTTGGGGTTTTGTTTTGATTTTAAATAAAAAAATACATATACATGCATTATTGATAACTCACCTTGCTATTTGTTTAAAGTTGAACTTTCTACGTGGCTTCTTGCTTTTGCCATCACCGCGACCCTTCTTCCAGATGTGGGTGCGCCATGCTGGGTCCTGGTACTCAAATGAAGGTTTTAAGTAATACAATGCCATTTCTTGATGGAAAACGGGTGTAATTGAGCCTGATAAGGGTGGCACAATCCAAATCCAATCAGCAGGGCAACCATTACTAAAACAAATAAAAAACAAAGTAATACACAAGCGTATAAGGACAAGAAATAAAAACACGTAAGAAATCTTGATATGTTTTTACAACTTTTACAACCAGTAAAAATTGCTCTTCCCTTTTCAACAAGACAATTTATTCTGACAAATTTTATATGGGTTTGCAACACAATATACAAATCATTGTAAATCATTTGTGTATTTAAATTCCATTTGAATACGTGAAGACATTTGTCTAAAATTTGTTAGCTATTAATCTGTAGGATAATAAATTTGTTAACTTAGCCTTAAGTGTTGTCAACATTTAATATTAAGGTTTTGCCAATGTCATCTGCATGACAATTCCAAAGTTGCTGAACCTGGCAAATGGGAATATGAAGTGATTTGTCATAAACTGTATGTTGGATGGGTATAGTGAAACTTTGCGATAAACAAGAAGTTGTAAATAAATTAAAGTGGTTTTTTAATTTACATTTTGTGCGTATATAAAAAATTGATGGAGATGGTAGAAAGGTTTGGGACATCTAACACAGTGAATAAATAAAATATGTAAATTCAAAACTATGTTCTAAAATGTCCATTTCATTTTTTTTTTTTTTTTTGTGGAAATTAAGGTAGAGCGCAGCCAAAAACCTTACGCGGTTTGATGAAATACAACTAATGATTTAGGCATTAATTTCAACTTAATAGTCGAACTTAATGATGTACAATTTTTCTTAATTTTGTCCGGCTTGATTTCCATTTTTGCTTTCTGACTTTAGCAGTCAGTAACTGTTTTTATGAGCTACAGCTACTTTATTGTACAAAGATTGCTTTAGCTCAATTGATAATAATTTTATCAGGCTTGAATTTGAGTTTTACTTCCTCAAAATTAACGATTTTTTTTGTGATACAAATTGGAGAGATCAACATTTCTAAAGAAGGCAAGAAAAATAAAGTTGAAAACTTGCTGGCTGGGGTACTTACCAGGGCTATTTTACATCCACCACAGCGTCTTGGTAGACGTAAAACAGCCATGACATGTACCCCAGCCAGCAACCCTTCAACTTTACTTTTCTTGTTTTCTAAATTCTTGTTTTTTAAATTCTTTATTGCAAATTTGATATCTTTTGTGAAATTCCGCACTCTCCCACCCTGCTGTGACGTTTGCAAATATTTTCTTCTCTAAACGCCTTTTTGATGTGAATATCTGCGTTTTGCAATTGTTCACGAATTTTCACATGTTGGCACCAGTTGCATATTGTGCGGTTGCGCAACTATTTTTAGAGAATTTTTTTTGTAGTGATTATTTTTGTAAATTTTTACAACTTTCCAATGGTACCATTTTTCCACAAGTATTTTGCTTTCTTAAAACTGTTTGAATTTAAATTTTTTCAATTTGTCGCTAATTTTTTCACACTAATGCCAGGGAATGTTTTTTTCAATTTGCAAATTTTCGGTCATTTCCAGCAGTAATTTTTTTGCAACTGGCCCAACTTGATTTTGTCAAACCAAAAAAATGTAAATAGCACCATTGTTGCGTTTTATTTTTTATTAAATATTTTAGAAGCTTCTGCTTCCAAAATATTTAAGTAGCTGGGTGAAGGCGACATTTGTAGTTGTGTTCATGTAGCCTGCTGTGGCGAATGTGTTTATAGCATTAGTCCACTTTTTGATAACAGTTTTTTCTTGTTCAAAAATTTACAAGAGAAAGGAGCTCCTTAACGCCCATAACATGAGTGCAAGTTAATCTTCGATACTGGTTTAATTGACGTTTAACCTAGTACTTTTTGAAAACAGTGAATATTTAAACCACATTTGAAGAAAGTTTTACTTTAAAACTTAGGCTTTAAATAGTGTAAAACCTAAGCTATTTGATATTTTTGCAACGTTGCCAAATTTGTATATCTAAAAACAATCAATAATAAATGGTTCACTAATTTACCACAGTGGAGTTTAAACTACAGTCAAAACGCAGAACAGTTGAGTTAAACTAGAATTTTGACTTTAACTGATTTTTAGAGCATGAGCTTCTCAAAATTTTTCGAGAACTTAAATTTTCCCAGTTTGGAATTTGTTTAAATTATTTTTAAATTTATTTCAATGAAGGCCAAGCCCTTAAACTTTTTTCGAGAATTTTAATTTGTCCAATATGAGACTTGTTAAATTTATTTTTGAATTTGTTTCATTGAATGCTACTCAACCGGGGATTTATTTCTCGTATTCTTATTGGACCATTTTGATAGTCTTTGCTACATCCATACAAACAGACGTATGTATTTACCACAATAAAATCCTTAATTTATTTATAAAGCAAATAATTTGAATACGTTAACTTTTACATGTACAATTGAAACCGCATTTCAGTCAATAATTTCAACTTAACATAACATTAACAAAGTGTTTCTTTTTGCACAATATAAAATGGGAAAATATTTCAAAAACGGATATTATGCATACATTCACTGCTCACTTCCCTCTAAAACTATAAAGCAGTTCAACAAAAATACCATATACATAAATATATTTGCCACCACAAACTTAACAACCACAAGAACGTTTAATAATCGGTTCGTTAACATGGGTAGTAAGTGTTCGTATAAAATAGCCCAGATGTTCTGATGGCAGTTGCTTTATCTAAAATTGCTTATTTTTTATGACCTCTACAGAGACGACGATTTTAAAGTTAAAGTCATTAAAATTTTTTTTTTCGTTGATTCAATATATCTACCTGATTCAACATATCTACAGATATGTTGAAACAACAAGTGTATGCTTACTCGGGAATATTTTAGGAGAGATCCTGGCTCACATTTTTTTCAATCTTGGAAATTTCGCATATTTCAATATGAGATCCTTCGATTAATCTAAATATGCCAAAACCCTGAGATTGAAGAAATGCGCGCTAGGTCCATTCTACATATGTGATGCATGAGATACTATATAATATATATAGAGGCGCATGAAATAGAAATAAGTCTAAGTTCGCTGCATATGATTGTGTGTTTTATTTTTGACAACAAATATTCGTTGTCCGTTGCAGTTGTGACCTTAGTGTTACACAGCTGGAGAAAAGTTTATTTTATTCACTAGAAAATAAAATCTGAAGTATTTGGGGCGTGGAACTTTCAAACAATAATACAAATTTATAGCATACTTTGTGTGAAAATCACCTGTGTTACTAGATATTAAAATAAATTATATTATTTCTTGTTAAACCGTGGAATTATATTATATTTTTTCATAACTACCGGGACTGTGCAGTAAATTTGAGCTCATGTACTTACACACATCTAAGTATATGCAAATATACTGCTCGCTTTACACAATGTAAGCAAACAAATCGAAAACCATCAATTATTTTTACATGTTTAACAGCAACCTGTTACTACAAAATATCTGATAAATGTATTCCCACAGGTACTTATACCGTCATTTGCAAGAGCACTTGAACATATTTCACTGCGAAATCAGCAAAAGAAAAACTCTTTAAAATAATGTTTATGTGTGTGCGCGTAACAAAGAATTGAATGGTAAAACACATTTAGTTTGTCAAATAAGGCAAACAGGTTCATAAATTACTAGAATTTGCCACAGAAAAATGTTTAACATCTTGCAAAGTGACTTGAAATACACATATGCATAACTACATATATACATATCGGGCTTGTCGTTTTAGCACTTTCTTTACTGATTTATCATTAAGATTTAAAAAACAGGGTAACTGTTAGATCATTATGCTTTTATTGCTATTGGCTACCTTTTATTTAGCCCACAAAATCACTTTTCAACTTCTCAAAAACGTTTATACCACATTTCAACAATTTCAATTTTTTAGAATTGATATATGAAAAGAAATGAATTTCCAAAGACCCAGGAGCTGTATAGCTGAGAAGATGTGAGTTATAAAAAAGAAGGAACTAAATCTGGCTTCATATACGCAATTTAAAAATTCCATTGGTAAAAAATTCGTTTTACCCCTTCCATCTTTTTTTTACTTAACAATATATCCATCTTTTTTGTCTCTGCAATTATGTTATCATATATTCAAATCTGAAAGATTTAAATGGTCAAATAAATGTTGAAGTACCATAGAAAATCTATTTTTGAAAAAGGTATTCAGGGAAATAAAAGATTTATTAATTTATTAAAAAGGAAACTTGGCGGGAAAGTAAAAAATATATTTGTTATAAATACAGCAATTTCACAAGTAACATTTTCTAAATAAATAAAAATATCATAAATTGTATTCTGCTATTAAATAAATACCTTCGCCCAACTTTCCCGATAAAATTATTGAAGGCTAATCATACCTATGACTCCTTTACGGGCACTGATTAATCCTAAGGGCACCTATTTGGGCGCCTCGAAATTGTAATTTTCCCGCCATAACACTAACTTTACAACAGGTGTCATTAGAGCAGCCATCGTCAAAACCTCAATAATATTTCCTCGCCAATATTTTTTCGAACTTACCTACCCCGTTTCACGCTTTTCTCGAGGGTTCCCACACGAAAAACTGTATATCGGACGCCTCCAAAGTTATTTTCTTTATATGTATGTCATATTGGAATTTTTTTCTCATGCCAAATGCTATCGAAATATGGCACAATATCGACAAATTTTTGTTTATACAGATCGGCCCTGCCTAATATACGCACTCTTCCTTAGCAATATGTTTTCGAAAATATTCTCCTCAAATTAAATATTTAGTACTTCAAACTGACTTCTTAATGCTATTATTCAAGAACTGAACATGTTTTTCATACAAAATTTGTTTTAATGTAAACTTCCAAAGAGCACTATTTCTTGTATAAGAACGAAAATCTTAAATGTTTATCATTTAACGTTAAACTAACTTCCTTTCCTCTCTTGACGAGTCAGCAGAATAAATTAGAAAGCATTAGTTTCCAATTCAACTATTCTTGAAAGAATTAAACATTACTTATTTTCATATAACTTTGTCTACTTGTCATTTCTTCACCACATCATTAAATCTGTTGGATAACAAACAAAAACAATTTACATATTATGGCAACAGCCATGTGTGTCAGTTAACATTAATATTCCCAGCGAAACTTTGAAAGAGCACAAATGTTCTTATTTTAGAAATGTTGAGTTAATGATGATGATAATGATGAGTTTAACAAATGATGATTAACTCACCGCAATTTGGATTCATTTTCAAAATGTTTCATAAAACTTTCACTGGCGGTATGGTGATCAACAATGGTGACATTACGACTCTGATATGAATGTAAAACAGCGATGTTGACTTCAACAACCGCCTTGTCCTTCCACAGCGAAGTTGGTGTACGTGTGTCCAGATTCATTTTTATTGCCACAGTCTGTTCAAGTTAAAAGAATAAAAGTTACAAAAATATATCATGTTCTCTACGCTTTGGTATTGTACCTTTTGTGCGTATTCCAAAAAAAAAAGTAAATATGTTTTTGTTTTTTACATTAATTAACTTACTAAAACTCTTTTTAAACAACGTTTACTTAATGCATCTCTTACCTCCAAAATATTACGTCGATTTGTATCACACAAATTACGACAGCCAATTTCGGTTGACATGTACCAACCGCTGAAGGTGGTGGCCGTAAACTGTATGCCACCAACATCAAACAACATGCTGGAGACAGCCGGCAAAGCATACCAACGCAAGCCCAATTCACTAAACCATTCGTATCTGCAACACAGAGCAAAGCAATCAGATTAAACATATAAAAAAAACAAATTGAAAAAAGGTAAAGCGAACACAAAAGTGTACATTTTAATCATTTTTTCGCTGTAAGTTAAAATGTATTTAATTACATGCATGGTCCAGATTGTTTTACAAGTTGCAATGAAATTTGTCTTGCTGCAAAAAAACCAAGTGTGATTACATGTGTGCGCTACAACAAAACAAACAGTTTTGTTTTTGCGAAAGGTGAAATTGTCAAAAGTAGAGAAAATGAATTTCAACATTTGATTTGTTTAAACCTTTAAAATCATTTAATTAATGGGAGTAAAAATGATGACAGCTACACTGGCGTAATATTTCTTCATATGTGATGTGGTTCGTTCAAAATACACTACGCAACAAATGAAAAACTATTTTCTCAGCATTTATTGTCAGCATATTTTTTTGATGGGTTATGGTCCCACAACTACAAAAATCATCAGTAAAGGTATACATTTCAAATTATTTCTTGGTTGGCGAAGGGCAAAAAAAATTTTAATGTGTTTGTTGTAAAAAAAAAATTCATTTGTGCCTTGTCACTTTTCCATTGAAGAAAACATCGGCATATTTCATTCATTTAATTTCATACACAATACTCGAGTAAACCCATAATTTATATAAACAATGCTAGTTTTGTTTTCGAAAATGCTTGCATGTGCCTATATTTGCTTTGTTTACTACCCCAGGTACTCAAATATAATTTGTTTTATTTGTAAAGAGTATACTATTTGCTGAGAATTTTCCTCATAAGAGAAACAATAATTATATTTGTTCAGAGAAGCTAGCCTAGAGCAAAAATACAAAAAAAAAGAGAATGCATGTATGTAACTATTTGTTATTTCTACTTTGCCTAAAGCCTAGTGCGTAGGTATTAATGGACATGTAAAATTTAATTCAATAATGTTGTTGTTAGTCATATAGTTTGCGTTGCTAAATGTCAGGTATGCAAAAGTTGATACAATTTGACTTCAGCGTTCTCTTCAATACTCCAAAACTTCGAATAGAAAGACCTATTACAAATTTAGTTACTATGACTTTAACGACTTTATAAAATTATTTCATATTTATTAAGTTGCTATTCAACAAATATCTATACAATATTTATTAGATAAGCATAAACAATTATTTTTCTAATGAAATATTCCTAATAAATGTTCTTTCAAAGAAGCCATATTCACCTATTACGATTCCCCACCTTATACAAGGAATCACAAAAACACGTCCACACTTATCAAGTGTTCACAAAGAACTGGAGTTGAGTTATTGCGGAACAAAAGTAAAAAGAACATTTTCTTAGAAAAATTTTAAATTGTGAATTCTAAAAATTTACAAAAAATAGAAAACCGCAATTAATTTGCAGTTTTAATATTTGCTTATAAAGCTGCATATAATAAAAAGGAGTCTTTCCTCCGGAAAATCAATAGATGAATGTATATTTTATTCCTGGTAAATCAAAAGTACCTGATCATATAAAGGAAAATTATGGTTGATTGTGTAGTCGTGTGTGTGTGTGTGTGTGTGTGTGAAAAATATGACCCATTAGTGCTACAGCGACATTTGTAGCATTATGTAAACACATCAAAAATTATTATTAACAACCTTTTACAAGACTCTTGAAAAGCTGATAAATATACATTTGTTTTCCCTAAGAAGTTTACGAGCTTTCACTCATTGCCCTTATATTGGGCAATGAGTGGAATCGTAAGTACACACAGAAATAGAAAACGTGATGCTTGAAAAGTGTTGATCCAAAATAAAATAACAACAGCCAAGTGGCTCTTGACTTGACAAAGAGAATTTTTTTAATTCATGTGAACAAGTCAGACCAAAATTATCGTAGGGCTTTCAGTTCGATATAACATTTCATTTAAGATAAAATTATAATTTTTTTTAATATAAAGGGAATTCAAAGGTTGGCCATAAAGTCATAAATATAACGAAACAGTAAGACTGCTGGTTGTTCCCAATGTAATGATCATTACCGATTTTCATAAGACAAGAAAATGAAAGTTAAAGACTTATTAGGTGGGAAACATGCAATGGCTCTTTGTTCAGTTGTTTGCTGTTACATTTTAAGTTCTCTCAGGTATTTTTTAAAAAGTTTACTCAAATTTACTTTTCTTGTCCTCTAAAAAAAATACAAATCACCACAATTTATCACAAAAAAAGTTATAAGCACCACCTTGTATATTAAAATCAAGCAAATTAAAATTCATTGTGTCTTGTTCTGGAGACTTTTATAAACGAAGTATTTTTTCAAATCAAAGTCACAGGTGTTGAATTCGTTTGTTGCCTTAAGATGTCATAAATGTAGAATTTCTCAGTCTACTTGCCTTTAAAGAATGGTTCTTAAATATGCATAAGCAATTGCTAAAACAAAACACAGTGTATTATAAAAAAAACCTCCCGACAACTTTACCAAAACCTTTGGTTAAAAAAATTTAAAGTTTAACATATCTCATGTATTCCATCTAATATTGTTACACCACTATTGTCCTTAAAACTTGCATCAACATTAGTTTAAGGAATTAACGTAAAAGTGCACTTTTTTCTACCTGATCCGATTAAGTTGTGAAATATTTACTCAACTGGAACTGATTTTGTTAAATTTTAGAATTGAATTTTAAATATTTAGCTCAAACTTTAGCATGCTGCATATACATAAAAAAATAACATTTCTTGTAACACAAATATTTACACTAAACCACTACCTTTTAATTTTTGAAATTTTGATTTAAAGGAGCAACAATATGATATAGTTTATTTTTTCATCCAGTCTTTAACATTTTTTATTTTTATGATTATTACTTTTATATAGTTTCACTTCTGACATCATCAAAGTTCATTTATAGTGCCATCAAGCAAAGTGCTTTGTTTTTTCTTTATTAAACAAAGATATTTTTACCGAGCAAAAAACTAAATACTTGTGTTCGTCCGACATAAACCTAACAAACATAAAGGCAGTCATTTAAACCATACAAATTGTCTCAGTTTTTTGTGTGTTATTTTCTTCAAGCAATATTCATGTTTACTTCACTAATGCTGAAAAGTTGGTGTGGGAAATCAGTACTGCCATATAAAATACAGGTGCAGCACAGTGGCAAGTGGTTGAATTTGCAGCATCACACTCGTATTTTAGCTTTTGAAACAAATTGTTAGCTAAAATAACAACCGAAAAAAAGCTATGGCTGTTTTCTGTATTTT
Source organism: Sturmia bella (assembly GCA_963662145.1). Classification (NCBI taxonomy): domain Eukaryota; kingdom Metazoa; phylum Arthropoda; class Insecta; order Diptera; family Tachinidae; genus Sturmia; species Sturmia bella. The sequence goes on along the minus strand of OY759171.1, from coordinate 15,698,885 downwards.
TTCCAGCCGATTACGCAAAGTAAAAAATTTAAAAACGCAAAAAACAAAGTTGATTTTATGTCATTTGGTGCTGATTTTGCTTCATAAGGCATTCATTTCAATTCAACCGAGTTTACTATTAATTTGACCATGAAATTGATCGATATTAAAACAATTTAGATTTCAGTTGATTTAATATAGTGTCGATAATGGAAATGAAAATTAATGGCTGAGTTCACTACGCGACTGACATCGTTTGTCGATGTTCATATGTGGACAGACAATTTCAAACACAGAATCTCAAAACAATAACAATTTTCAAATTGTTTATATGTGAGTGTAATGCCCGCTTTTAAAAATTACTCTCCGATACATCGATAAACGATACGAAAGGGCTTGTGAATTCAGCCAATATTTTTTCGTTGTTATTTGGTTGTTCTTAATTCTTATTTAATATTGTTTTTTTATTTCTATGTAGTTTGCTTTTTCTGCACCGCTTTTTTATTTTTGTACTGCAAAGTCTTTCGTTCACCTCTGGTGGGATGCGAACCTCAACCACACGGCTTCTGATCAGCCTTCGCAACAATTAGATTCAATAAAGCAACAAAGAATTTACGTAGGTAGCTAATTTTAAATTAGATTACTATTTTTTGTCTAAATTTAACATGATCTTCAGTCAACATTTCTTCGTGTTAAGTTTACATTGCAGTTTTTTCTATGTGCATATGCCGTCAGCGATTCATGGATTCCACCCAACTCCTCAATAGACTTGAAAACTGTTTTGAAAAATGTGCAAACATTTACTTCATTCAACAGTGAATTTATTTTTAAATTAATAGTGAAAAATTATTTTTTATTCATAGTGCGAAAAGGGGACCCTATTACTAAGACCGCGATTAGTGGATTTGACTAAATTGGAAAAAAAATTGTTGGTGTCTATTTTTAAAGTCATTTAGAGATTAAGTTCATGATTTGCAGACTATGAACCATCAAATATCCGTTGGCAGATAAAGTCTAAATTTAAATCAGGTTTGCGTGTTTGTTGGTACATTTTGTATAACGTACGTACATACGATCACATGCATACATATGTATGTATTTTTGACACATGTGGGTGATGCATATAGAACTCATCTGTGCTCTGTTAACCAAATATTTATGCAGACAAACCACAATGTCCAATAAGAAACACAAACATTTTTAAAAGAGCATAAAATCTTCAACGCTGACAAATTTTTGCCAACCAACTTACAATAAAATCTAACTGACTACTTGAAGCAAAAAATTGTACTAAAGCACAAACACGCCAGCTAACCTATCACCCACCACCTTCACTTGTTTGTTGCTATATAATGACCACTTATGGCAGGTTTTACTAAGCACCTCAGTAGCAATAAGTACCCAGCAGGAAAATCGTCGCAACCCTTTATGGTAGAGAATATTACAAGTTTATTCTTCTTGTTCTTTTAACAACGAGAATATAGTAAGTTCTTTAGTCTCCATAAATATTTGTAGGCACTTAAAAATTTTTAAATTCTAACATTTATTAAGTTAGTTTTTTACAGCTAAGATCAATTTATTGCAACAAAAAACTTTTATTCTGAGTCTTTATTAATTGAGTTCTGGCTTTTTCAGCCGTCTATATCCTCTTAGACCCAGAATGATCCATTGCTATTGGCTCTTATAGCAAACTGTAATTTAATTAATGTTTGCATATCAAAAAACTTAATGCTAATGCTCATTGTAGTAAATGTGAAACAGCTATTAGCTGTTTTCCTTGCCATCTATAAAAATGTTGAGCACCACAATTTGGCACAAAAAATCTACTCTCAACTTTGAGGAAATAAGTCCCTATTAATTTGAAATTAATATATCTAAAAATCATACAGTTAAAAAAACTGGCTTATTATCTCCCTTAAGTTGCTCAAACGGCAAAACTGTTATTCAATGTGCTCCTGCAATATGCAATAGCTAACTAAACACATATTTTTGCCTAAAATAATACGTCTTCTTAGATATTTAGTAATACTGACTTTTTACCACTGGGTAACTACTGTTTTGCCCCCACAGTGATTGACAATTACGACTTCAAATTCTTTATATGAAACAGTAACTGTTGTGTCACAAGTGACACCATAAGGTGTCGGAAATGTGTGCGTGTGATTTGTATTTCAGCTTGAATCCTGGCAGTTCTGTTGAATTAATAAAATAACAAGAATATTTTAAAACTCGCAAAACAGGCTAATAAGCAATTAATGGGGTTACTTAATGGTAAGAAGCGCCACAATGCTGCGTCTTTCTAGTTCTTTTCAAGCCTCTTCTTTTCTTACTTCACGCCATCTGCCATCTTGTATTCCACCAATTTTTAGAAGACGTAACATACGCACGTAGATGTCTATAGGCATTATTAACTGCATGAGTGTTATCATTCTATAGAAGAAAAATAAACTGCAGGGCTGGAAACATACATTCATGTACCTAGACCTAGAACCATAGTAAAATTTTAACCTGCCAAATACCATGTGTGGTTCTATTTGGGAAAAACAACAGGAGGAAACAATAAGATAGTAAACTTACTTTGGATGACTTAATGGAACTTCTAAAATTAATTCCGGTGGATAATCGAAGTAATCTGGATCATGACCATTTGCTGAAACAACAAGAGGTAAAATGTCCCATTCAGTACCTTTACCCTTCCAGCCCAATTTCGTGCACACCTGCAAAAACATTAAAATGTAAATTTTTAACTGAACTAAAGCAAAGGAAAAAACAAAAAGTAATTGAAACCAACAAGGTTTCCAACAAAGTTTAAATTTTAAACGGTTGTACGGAGGAAGATTAACGCTTTAAATAATTTTAAATCGCAACTATTTTAAAAACTACAACCGGAAGAATGTCACACTAAACAAGAATTTAATAAAACTAACTTAGCTAAGTATGAGATTGACTGGTACAGCAAGGACTCCGTCTTACCGTGCTGGTGGCTTAACTTATTTCACTTAATAGCCTAGGGTTCCCACTACGCACTATTTCATTTTTACGTTTTTGTTGTTTTTTGTTGTATTTTTTGTAGTAGCGACAGGCTAACCGCCTTGTGTCTTGTGAAAATTTCAGCTTTCAGTTTCAGAGAATGGACGCGATGTATCTGTCTCTGGGTTCCATTTCACGCTGTGAGGGCAGATTCCCAGAAAAGGAACTTCAGGTCAAATATTACAATATTCTTATCATTGTATATTTTAAAGAATTATAGTGAAAAGGTTGCAAAGATAAGATTTTTTGTCAACAAGATCTAAAAATTCATATTTAATCGGCCAATTTTGAAGGTGAAAAGCACTAAAACTGCGGTCACTTTGGCAAATATTAGCTCACAAGACACGTTACCACCACCTTTCACTTCATCTTTCTTTTCGTCAAGTGCATTGTTATAAATAATAAGCAATGCATATAAGTACACTTATGATTATGGGCATATCCACAAACACTTACCAAAATAGAAGCGCAAGCACACTAAATTTCACAACATCATATTTTAAGGTTACATTTGCTCAACGCTCAACAAGAAATTTATAGCAAACAATTATTTGAAATAAAAACTTTGCAGTAACAACCATAAATTTACTTTATACTTTGCATTTGCTCATTGAGCAAACATAATTTTAAAATGTGCTCTTCTAAAATTTCATGTTTACGTTTTCCCCCGTTTTTTTTTTAGTTTGTTATTTTTTTGTTTTCATTGTTGTTTGTTATCGTATGCATGAGAATACATGTTCACTTTTAGTTGTTTATATGCAGATATTTGCCTAAGATAAAGGTCAACAAGAAAGTAGTGGTCACGCCTTTTTAGAAAAATATTCAATCATTAATTCATATGTTCAAAATATATTTTCACTCTCACACTGTTAATACATAATAAGCAAACATTTGTAAGATTATTGTTTCGTGGTTTTTTTTTTTGTTTTGTTATGATCTAAAAATAGCCTTGTAAGTTTGAACAAAAAATATCGTTTTAAAATTTTCCCTTTAACTTTATATTACATATTTTCTTAGGTAGTTATAATTTAAATTTTCAATTCAAATATTTCGCTGTAAAAATTCTAAATTATTTTTGTTGTTTGCTGTGTCATTCTAAGCCGAATATGAAAAAAATACATAGTCTTACCTCGGTGAATTCAACATTCATGGGATCTCCAATGATTTTGCCGTCGCTTTGTTTGTAACCAGCATACGAAATAAGCTGGGCATTCCAAATACGATAATCATGACGTCCATCTGTGCGCTGTGGAAATATTGTTATGGCCGACCTGTGCATTTAGGAGGTTGTAGATTTTTTTTTTTTTGCATTTAATTTCATTGTTATGTTTAACAAGCAGTCAAGTAATTTAACCAAACAGGAAAATTAGCGCAGTCATAGAAGACGAAATGAAAAATAAGAAAAGTAAATTTTAACAGTTTTTAATTACACTGTTGAATTAGGATTAGTAGAGTATAAGAATATTAAATTGCAGGAATTTTGTCATACATTGTCAAATATACAAGTAAACTATGTGCTTGGCCCATGATGTCATTTCGTTAAGAATTTTCTACATTCGGGGCATCAGAAAGCTGATTAAGCGTAACTAAATTGACCTGATATGGTGAAACTGATTAATGAAAGTGATAGATTAACTAGAACATTTTTTTTCTCTATTCTGAGGAAATAAAATCGAAATGAAGCCCTGTAAAATAATTTCAACAAAGTTGTGAATAAAACTTTAATCTGATCCATGACTAGTTTCTATAGTTTTACTATAAGTGTGATTTTGGTTTCTTCTTTCAAAGTTCATTAAGCCAGAAAAAAAATTTTTTTGCAGTTTTAATCTTCAAATGAAATTATTTAACCATTAATTTGACTTTCCTAGTCTAACCTTATGATTTTTTTCTTAATATAAGCGCCACATCTTAGTATTGTTTAGCCATAAAAAATGCAGAAGTCCATTGTTTGCTGATTTGTTTCTTTACTTATTGACAGTAATTAAAACATTTTCTTCATCCCACTAAAATATTCCAAATAGCATTTTATAGAATAAAAAAGTGTAAAACTAATGAATACTTTTTTAGGAAGTATTTAAATTTCATCGTTATCAGATGTGATTATATTTTTGTTGTCTCAAACTCTGTGTTTTCTAATATTGCTGTCATTAATTTTCTTAAGCAAATATTGTATACCATATGAAATTAAAAAATATTGCAAACAATATCATAAATGCAACGATACTAATCCCCATTATCTGCAGTGAAAATGTTTCGAATTAAAACCATAAAATTCAAATATACGTGCCATGTTATTTTAACATTATACTTTTTATCCACATTTGCGTGCATATATATGTATGCATGTATGTATGTATATAAAATGGAAAATAAAAATGTTTTTGCTTCTTTTGCTCATATAGCAAATATTTTGTGTTTGATTAAATTCTGCAAATTTGTTTTTTAATTTAAAAAATTTTGCACTGATGGAGATGAATGGCAACAGCACAGTTTAACATTTTAAACACTTGGTTATTGAATTTTTTATCGTTAAATCTAAATTGGTATTAAAATTTTTAGTTTTTATATTAATTGATTTGTAAGTCAATTAGAAATGTTAAAAAAAATTTTTAATTATAAAGTTGAAAAAATATTTACTTAATGATTGTATGACAAAGTAAAATCAAAGGAAACGAGTAAAAATATATAAATAATTACCAGTCCTTATACATTATACACATTACATACATACATACATACAAAATTAGCAAAAGAAAAAGTCAACGTATGCAAAATATACAGCTTGCATATTACTCATACGCCAAGGGGTACCACATCAAATATAAACAATACATTTGCACGTTTTTTCTCCTCTCTTTTACGTTCTTATTGAAGCATTAATTTTCAAGATATTCATGTGGATTTAAAGCTTTTACAGAGCAGCTGTGTACTAAACTGATTTCATTGAAATCAGTTTAATAGTTTTGGAGTGATACTTCTCTCGAATTGCTACAAATATCATCAAAATAAAACACATGTATATTGTTGGTGCTCTTGTGTCTGCTGAGATAAGGAGAAACAGAAAACGATAAAATGAGAGTTAATGTGCATTCATACATTTAAGGCATTTGCAGTTCATTTTTAGCTGTTTGTTGTTGTTTTATTTATTCATCGGGCTAATAAAAGTAAGACCTTATCTCTTCCTATGCAGGTACATGCACATACATATTTATACGCTTTATGTGTGTAAAATATCTACAATTCCTTCCTAAGTTGCGATAACTCTTTTTGTTCGAAAGATGTTGATTGATTCTTAAAAGTCTTGCTTACTTTTTTTTGAACATAATGAACATTTTTGAACATAATGAAGAGAAAAATTTTTAATCCAATAAAAATTTTTATCGGCTGAATTTAAAAAAAATTTGTCCAATTATAAATTGATTTCTAAAGATCTTCCTTTTTTGGAAAAGTTTGACGATAGCTCAAAATATTGATTTCTAGATAACTGTGTTTTTCAAGTTTTTTATTGTTTTTCAAATTTTATCCTTTTATTGGAGAAAAATGGATAATAGTACAATTGTAAATTTATGAAAATTAAAGGTATTAACCAAATCTTGTTGCTGTGGATACTTGCACTATTACGCATTAGTATTCGGGAATATACATATTTCTTTGTAAATTTAAGTAACAAAACTTTAAACTTAAAACTTGTCCTATTTTCGACCAGCAGATACACTAGTTATAAATGACACTCTGAAATGGAGATGCTCGCGAAACTCTCGCATAACGTTTTCGCTTTTAGTAGAAACTCTTTGAATGGGAACTGAAAAAAATTTCAACTAGACTTAGACTTGTTTTAGTTCAATGAGACAGAGGCTCTATAAACGTTTTTAAAATGAAAAAAATTATTTTTAGAAAGAAATTTTTCACTTCAGTTTTTTTTTAATCTTTTTGCATTTATTATACATGTTCAGTAAAAAGGTTTAGTTGATGTTATAAAATTTCATATTTTTTTCTAAGCGAAAAAAAATCAAAAGCCATTCAAGCGATAATTTTTCTATAAGACCTTCATAATTAGTTTCCATAGACAAACATAAAACATGTAATCAAAAACTCAAATACCAATGGAAAACCATTCGAAAAAATAAAACACTTCATTAACAAGCCAAAGAGATGAATAAATGGCAAGAATACAAAAAAAGACTACAGAAATTAAGATTGTTGAAAGTTTCTATATGTAGGAATACATTAGACAGCCTAAAGAATATTGATAAAAACCCATAAGAATAAACAAATACGAGGTTAGTGGTAAAAATTGAAACCACTCTACGGTTCATAATTGCTGCTTCCAGTACTTGACTAGTTGAAAAAACGATTTCTGCGGCTGAGGAGGCAGAACGGGTGCTTGTATTGGCCAATGAATATTATAAATCTATACACAAATGCTTATCGTACAAAATATTACAAGCCCCTTAAGACTCGTTACACTCAATAGGCATTCGATTTCTATTTTCCTCATTCAATAGTGTTTTCTTTGCTGGCACAAAATGTTGCCGTGATTCTGATGGTGCTAAATATTTATTTCTGACAAAAGATTACAAACTATTGAAATTTGTTGAATAAATACACTTCACTAGAAACAATTCTTTTTTTTTTAGAAGCATTAGAATCTAATTTTATAAATCACAGCTCAACGCCAGAATTTACATGCGTTAAAAATAAATAAAAAATTTTAAATATATTACAAAGCTGTTCTAGCTTTGTGTACAAATATAAAATTCAAATATATTTTCTGTGGTTTTTGTATATTGAAAACAACCAATCAAAATATTTTTTTAATATTATTGCCCTGCGGACCTATTCCGTAACTCACGAGATATCGCTAAAAATCCCGAAACTCAATTAATAATAATAAAGTGTGTGGGTGAAAATTGCCATAAATTTTCGTCTACCAATAGCGTATTGAAGTGGCCCTTAATAATTAATTCTCTGAAGTGAGGCTTTACATTACATTCAACATCTTCAACTGTGTTATCCTTAAAGCATCTGTTACAGCAACACAAGATGTTAGTGGACCCATAAAAACGTGTCCCCATGTTTCCCATGTTTCCCAATATAAATTAATTTCAGTTATGCACTCGTTTACAATCAAATAAACTTTTTTGACCTCTAAAACTTTGTTCGACTTAACAAATGCTCTTGAGGCATTAATAAATGGATATTTGCGAAAGTTTTAAGCCATGCTTTCTATTAGCAGCAATTTATAAGTTTTCTTTGGAATTAACAGGTGGAAAAGAAAGACAACTTAATCATTCTTGTAGCAAATTCCAAGCAATTTTCCCACAGCGCTTATTTTCCAAATAAGTAAATGAAATAAAAATCATCTACAAAATTTGATTTAATAAATTTAAAACTTGATTAGCTTACTTACATACATACATACCTCAAATTACCCTTGTTGGTGGCGTATTTAATGTGATTGCAAATTGCCTCAAACATGCCGCTGGTGGTAGTCACATAACGGCAATCAAAGACCTTTAAAAATACAAGAAACAGAAAAGAATAACAACATTTTTGGCTTAAGTAAACAATTTAAACGTGATATTTTCTTAAGGCTACTATATGCAAAACAACATATTTTAGCCCAGATAAAAATAACTGAAACTTATTCCACTTTTTATGCCAAGTGAATAAGTTTTATATGTATAACACAAAAATATATAAGAATTAATTTACATTCGGCCGGATTTGCAATTCAAATTATGATTTGTTTTTTTTTTATTACGACTGACAGTGGAGTGTGAAATTGTCTTTGGGCCAGAAATAATAATTTTATTCATTTTAACAATATTTTTGTTAAAATTATCTTTACACGTGTTTTTAGCGTTTTGCATATTACACAAAACAAAATTAAATGACAACTAAATATTATGGGTTTTATGTGGCTTATGAATAATTTATAGAACGCGATTTGCTTAGTTGCATGCAAACATTTAAAGCGAAAATAGTATTTTTCAGAACGGACCCATTGGTATTGTGACATATTCTTTCCTTTCTTTGTACTGTGAATTGTGTGCACACACAGAACAAAAAACAAGTTATAACGTAGAAAACAAGATTGATTTCATATTTTTCCGTTAAAATTTTTTCATTTAATTCATCCTGACTTTGTATTAATCTGAAAACAAAAATGTTTTGCTTTTAAAGCAACAGTGAATCGAAATAATGAACAAAAATCGAAATTTAAGCTATAATTTAAAATTTTTTTTTTTTTGTAGTCCTATTTTATTCTCAAGTATTTCCTTCTAATTTTCTTCTTATATTTGATTTGTTTTAAACTGTAAAGACTTTTGTTTGTCACTGAGGTGAGTCGAACCGTAACCCTACTACTGTAATTGAGCTTCATTCCCAACCAGCCATCACTGGTTTATTTTATCGGCCCTTGGTTCGATTTTGCTTCCACAAAATTAAAAAAGATATTTTATAGTGGAATTGTAGTTATCAACATTTTTTTAACGCTCCCTTGCGTTAAGACAGCTTGGTTAAAGCATTTAGCATATTATTAAGACTATTATTAAAGACAATTTTATCTGATTGAAGTAGTACTATTTTTAAATTCGGAAATCATGTGATTTCAAAGCATGTGATTTGTAGAACAGGCCAGTATACATAGAATGACCTATGAAAGTTACAATTTGATTCCTGCTAAGTATTACTGTAGAAAGGCTTTGCAGTTTTGTGGAAGAAACTGTCTTTGCAATATCAAAAAATTCAGCTGTTACTTTATTTAATCATAGTTTTCCTAATACAAAAAGCAAATAAAAAATAGGCAACTAAAAGCCATTTCATATTTTCATTTAAATTATAAACTATTTTATAACTTGTACCACTATGCACATTATTATTCAGTTTTAATAAAATTTTCCATTCATTTGTTTCAGCTACTGTCTGTGTACAATTTTGCTTTCAATTTGTAGTTTTTTCGTTTTTGTATTTTATTTAAACAACTTTCTTGTTACGTATAACAATCTTACAAATTTTTCAGCCATTTGAATATATAGTACGTATCCTTAGTCCTCTTGTTTTTATCTATCGTCTTTGGAAGGACTGAAAGCTCGCTTGCACTTTCAATTTAAAGAACAAATATATTCGCGGGTGCAAATGTATTTGTATTTGTGATTGTGTACTTTTAGGTGTGTATTTATGTCTTATGTGTAAACATTCGCTCTAATATTTTCACTTGAGTGCATTACTAATACTATTTGCAGATTTTTTTTTATCACCCAATAGATCTGGAAAATATGGGCAGCATTAAGTTTGTTAGTTCTGCTAAAATTTCCGTGGTTTTTTTGAAATATGTTTTGCACCGTTTTAGCATTATTACACTTCTTCAGGTTCACTTCACTGAAACAGTCATCAGCCAGCGTTCAGCTTTGTAGTGAACGTGTACATGGAGAACATGGTCACTCCCCAGCTAATACTTCTTCGAATTTACGTTTTCTGTCTTCCTTAAAAATGTGTATCACTGCAGTTTGAACACAACAAAAATTTTTCCATTTCAAGAAAGTCAAACGAAATTTAACCCTATTAAAATATGAAGTTAATAACTGAAAAGAATAAAAGTTCGATTAAAACGTAACAACTGATGTTTAAAAATCGTTTAGGCCCAACGTATAGTTTACAACGATGTCATCACTTCCTATGAGTAATACAAATGACAGAAAGCACATAACTTGCCGGAAACCCAATTTAGCTTGCTCAAAGAATATAAAATATATTCCAAGTAACAGAAAAAACAGCCGATGATGAAATTCAAAGTTGATCAATAAGTTGAATATAGACAGAATGAAACATTCAGCTAATGAAATGGCTCCGCGTTGTGATGTAGTTATGTCCCAAGTTTTAAAGAAATTTGTCTGCTGATGTTTGTTTTTGTGAAAGATAAATTGTTATGGTTGTAATCCAGCTAATAAGTCTTCAAGTTTACTTTTCGTCTCTTCTTTAAATTATATTTATTTATTTTCAATCTATTGCCAGCAAAATAATTATTTTCCTGAAGATGCTAACATTTTGTTGGCAAAAGGTTGAAAATAAATAAATATAAGTGCTACCAATTATTTTTTATAAAAAAAAAGATCTCAAGCTTGAATAATTTATTTAATAAAAACTTTATTAAAAATATTATGTCTCATATAATAAAATTTGATGTTCGAGATATTATGTAGAACATCTTAAATGGGTGTTCAGTAATTAGACACGTAATTAAAAGAAAAATTAGTAAATAGTGCTGCTTGAAAATAAACCGAAAGTTTTTCACAGCTCAACTATTTTTCAAACCTTCAGGGCACTGACAAGTAAGTACCACTTTATTATTCAGTGCTACGAGCACCTCCTGCACTCCAATGTATTCGTTTCGGCATACAATAAAATTTTTAATAACAGCAAAAACGATGACTTACTTAAATGAAGACGTTTCTGAATAAACTTACAGAAATTTGTTGCATGCTTTTAGGAGCAGAAATAACAAACAGCTTTTAGTTGTAGGTATGTAGTTGTTCACATCATCACCTGTTTTATTAATATTTTTTTATAAGACTCAACTTGTCAATGACTGCAGAAGGCGGAGGTGTACAAAAAGCATGAATGGCAAACAATACAAGAACATCGTCAAGTTGTTGGAACGGATGTTATGGCTGTGTTAATAGCAACATATTGTTGTAACAGTTTGTTTGTACTTTTTTACATTTTATATGTCTTGATCACCTTGAGTTTTAAACATTTTAATTTTTCTTAACTTATTCTTTTATTTTAATTTTTGAAATGTATTCTAATTAAGTTTCATATATTCTTTTCATTTTTATTTGATGAAATGGAAGGAAAAACTTTTTCATTTTATTTATTTATTTATTTTTTTGTAGGAGTACAAATAATCATTTGCATAATTAAATGTACTATACGAGTACATATCAATACTTGAACTACTGGTACTCATACACAAGGGATTAATATACAAAGCCTTTTATTACCTCAAATTGTTATTTTGTTAAGGATTTATCGGTACAAAAAAATTATTACAAAATTGTTTTTTGCATTGGAAGAAAAAACTTCAGCGTAAATACTTGCAAAACAAAACGTTATTTAACCCACACTCGAATTAATTACTTAAAGCCAATTAAAAGTTTTGTTATTTCAAGTGGTCGAACAGATAAACAAACAAAAAAATGTTTACATTTATTTATATAAAAAGCATTTTATTAAATAAATCAAGAATTAATTTACTTGCTCAACTTTCTTGGTTTTTCAACTCTTTCTATTTGTGGTCTTAGCACTTGAAAACTAAGAGTACTAGCACTCGAATCCAATAATATCCCTTATTTAAACATTCAGCCAAACATTTCATAAAAACAATGCTCAACAATAAAACGAACACATACTCGTATTTGCAAGTATTTTGTATTTTATTTAAAGTTTCATTAAAAACACACTAGAAAGAAAATTAAATAATACTCAAAACTCTTAAGTAACCAGACATTTTTAAAAAACAAAAGTATCCAGCAGAGTCGGGTGAAATTTATTTTAATGAAAACTATTTATGACTTCTGTTGAAGAAGTGTATGTTTGGTCATAACATACAAAGATAATTTTGTGGCTTTATTAAGCATGTAGCAGTTGCTTAGCTACCAAAAATTACTGCAAACATGGCTCATACACATACACATGAATATGTAACAAAATGATTGCTTATGAACGAAAATTCTTTTGAATTATTTACAAGTATTTACAAGAAAGGGAAAGTGGTGTATAATTGTTTACTTGAAGCAAAGAAAAAATGAAAATACTATAATTAAAGTTATGTGAACCTTTCTTGGTTTTGTATAAAATTCGAATTCGAGGAATACAGCAAATTACTACAGTTTGTGAATATACTTTTTATGAAAGGGAATTTATTATAAAAGTTACTTTTTGTAGAAGGTACTTTATACAAAAGCTACTTTTTGCACAGGTTTCTCTGTATCAGAAAATATTTTACCACCATTTTTATAAAGATGCTTTTGTTTATAAAGGCATTGTTTGTAAAAGTTAATTTTTATAAAAGAAGTGCTTGCCTTTTTGGGTAAATTTTGTGAAAAAGTGCTTTTTATTAAAGCAATTTTTCAGAATATATTTTCTAGAAGTTTATTTTCATAAAATGTACTTTTTAGAAAATTTAGTTTTTTAAAAAAATTACTTTTGTAAAAAGTACTTCTTACAAAAAATATTTTTTATAAATGATCCGTTTTAAAGAACATACCACTTCTAGAAAATATTTTTTAGAAAAGCTACTTTTTCCTAAAAGATGTTTTTGCAAGAGGAACTTCTTTTAAAAAGTTATTCTCATTAAAAAACTTTTATAAAAAAAAGGTTTTTTTAAATTATTTCCATAAAAGGTACTTTTTATAACAAGATCCTTTTTCAACGGGTAATTGTAATTAAGAATAGTTTTTACAAAACGTAGTTTTTATAAAAGCTATTATTTTTTTGTAAGAAGTTACTTTCTATAAAAGGTACTTTTAATAAAAGGTACTTATTTCAAAAGGTACTTTTTATAAATGGTTACTTTTTATAAAAGGTACGTTTTATAAAAGGTACAATTCAATTTATTTTAAAAAGATACTTTTTATAAGAGGTACTTTTAGTAATAGGTACTTTTTTGAAGGTACTTTTTATGAAAGTACCTGTATTGACCGCACAACGCAGGATATTAGATTTAGAAGAGATTATTTAAATTAGTACTCCAAATCAGCTGGTCTAATTTAACAAAAGCAAAATGGAAACTCTGCTTAAGAACAATTTTGAAAATTACGTCAAAGTTTTCGTTTACCAAATAACATTTAAAAATAAAAATTCAATATTATTGTCCTGAAGAAACTATCCGAAGAAGAGTGAAATATGAAAATTAAAGATTCAAATGCCATAATAAATGCAAGTTTTGAAATAATTCTTGTTTATAAAAAACTCTTCTATATAATATGCAAAAATGTACATGAATGGCCACACTGTTTTAGTGCAAAACATCTATTTCATTGAAGTTAAAGTGCATTCATGTGTTCTGTACTGTTTGAAGTAAAGTATAAACCATTTCTTGACATAGTTGTATCATTATACAGAACCTTTTCTCAAAAGACGTTTATAAGTGCTTAGATTTTAAGCACTTCTTTGTGATTGTCATTCTGTTTAATTTAATAAATTCTCTTGGCAGGGCTCACTCAATTTTTGCCATGAAACACGCATAATACCATTTCAAAGTAAAACTGTATATGACTGTTTTCAAAAGTCTGTATTGCTATCTTTGTGTGCTAAATACTTATTTAAAGTGAGAAAAAGTTTGAGTGATTTGAGAAATTTGAAAAAGCCGTTTTAATAACATTGTATAGAAAATTAATAGTTTTGATGATGATTGCGACATTTTCCCTCTACTATTCTTCATATTGCTTATTTTATGAAACAATATCTCGAAATCTGAAACTGTTTCTTACCAACTTTGCTTAAAGTTGAAAGGATTTAATCCATATTTTCGTAGCCATAACACTTACTTCTGGCGACAACAGTTGAACCATTCTAAGTATTTTGTTATTTTCACAGCTCACAATTAAGCTGAAAACTTGGCAGCGCTTGTCACTGATATGTAGAGGTTATGGAAATTTATAATATTCCCGAAGAGCAACAACTGTCAGTTTGTTTTTGATAGCGACGATAGTCGCGCTGTACATTTGATTCGAATTGGAAAAAGGCTAGTTCTATTTTATTTTATATATTTTTTTTTTTTTTTTGTTCTTAAAATTGAGAAAGATTTTTGTGTGATAAAATTGTGGTGAAAAAATAAGACATAGAAATAAATAAGCATAAAATTCAAAGTTTATCAATACGTTAAAAACAGGCAGTCGGTAATGGAGAGTTCAGGTTGTAGCATGTCAGAAAAAGAAAAGCAGTATGATGAATGAAATATGAAAGTCGATAAGTTGGTTGGTAAAATATAGGCAGTCAATAATGAAAGCCTCAGGTAGCAAGATGCATTTTTAGTATGACCGAGCTCGAAGCAAAGTGAGTGCTTGCTCGTGATCGTTGTGGCGGACATGAAGTGGCTGGGGCCATTAAACTTTACTTTTCTTATCTTCTTTAAAAGTGTTGATTTTGATAGCGAATTTTGACACGAAAAATCTTCCGCCAATACTAAGGAAGTTAAATCGAACTAAAGTTTAATAAAGCAATTAACAAGTGTAGATTATAAATTTCGACTTTGAAGTAAAATTTAATGTATTAATTATTAAGTTTGTTCGACAATTTTTCGTACTTTAATATCACTTTATTTTTCGAGGTCCTTATATTTATTTTTATTTATTGGCCGGATATCTTCTTCAGGGTAATAATATAATAATAGTTTTAACAAATTTAGTCGTTGAACGATTTACATTTATCGAATCAAATTAAATTGAAGTAAATAAAACTATCTGAGTGTCAATGAAATCCAGAAAACTGGATATAATTTGGCTTGCGGTTTTTTGCCAGTTGTATTTTTTGTGCCTGCTTGAAATTACTATATTATGTTTTACTTTTGGTCTAAAAATAAACTTTATGAATGTTTTCTGTCTTTTTTTTTGGGCCGTTTATATGCGGCAGACATTTCGTTGATGCTAATTAACTGCTCAGTAGACTCGTAAATATCTTAAAAGAATGTTTGAAACTTAACTACTTATTCCATTATTCCCCTGAAGAAAATGAGAATCAGAAATGTTCATACAAACCTTTAATGCAGAACACATTTTTTCATCTTGCAGCCCTTTTCCTTTCCTATACAACTTCTACACAACGAATTTTTAAGCAGCTTTTCAAAGTGTTTCAAGTCTAGTGACGAGTTGAGTAGCATCAACGAAATATCGACGGCGTTCAGGCACCTGAATAGCTAGAGAGGACGGAATGAAACAAGTCACTTATACCTAAAATCATAAACTTCTTTAACATAAAATATTTAACTCTTTTTTTCACATCGCTCTTTTGTAAGAAAACTTTATGAATTTTACCAGTAAATGTACATATGTACTTTTCTATTTATTTGATTATATTCATTTTAATCTGAATTTATTTTGATGAGTTTTGGAATTTACATGAAACGTGTTGAAGTGTCACTGACAGATTGTATGAGTATTTAAAACTAAATACTTTAATTGCGATGGCTTTTCAGTTTATGAATGACAAAACCATAGAATTATTTATACACATATTTATGCTCATAAAAAAATCACAAACAATATTTTGCCAAAATATGGGACCTCAACATGAATAGTATTTATGTACATATTTATTTTATATAAAAGAAAAAAGAAATGTGTAGAAAAATATGTGCATGAATAAAATAAAAACTACTTTACTTTTCCATTTAATGTTTTATTTGTGCGAATGCAGTCAGTCACTTAGTCGTTTAGTCATTTATTTATTCATGTCTTTTAACAATATGACAAAGTTTTAATAAAGTTTTACGTGATTTGTTTAAATAAATACAATACTCCACAGTACAAAAACTAAAGTCGATAGTTTTTATTATTTTTTTTTTGTGTCCTTTACCTCAAGCAAGGACGTTAACACAAGTTAGTTAAGACGTTTGCAATGCTTTTAGTTACTAGCCACAAGCAAAACTTATCACCGAAATACTTATCATTGCTCTTAATTATTTGATTGGGCCTCAGTTCGATTTCACCTCCTCAGAATTGAGAAAGATTTTTTGTGATAAAATTGTAGTGATCAATGTTTTTAAAGAACACAAGAAAATACATAATTTTATTGGCCACGAAGGCTTTCATGTATTGGTATTGAATAATAAATAATAAATAAATAATAATAAAAGTAGAGTTGAAAACTTATTGGCTGGGGTACATACCATAGCTTGTTTTACGTCCACCACAAAGGTCATCGCATCCACATTGCTTCGAAAAAAATACTGTTTTTAAACAGCAGCAGTGAATAGTTATCCTACTACCTGAGCTCTTCGTTACTGGCTGTCTCTATATACCGTGAGGCCTAAGATGTCACTCGACATCGATCGCTTGCTTAGTTACATGTAAAACAATGACGAGTTTTGTTGTTGTTTTCTTTGCATTTGCTCAAGCGAACGATGTCGAGTGATATCGTGAGCCTGGCACTTATTTTGAACTTTCCATTTTATCACTGTATTTTTCTGTTGATTGGAATATACTTCATATCCTCTTAGCAACATCTAATTAATTGATTTTTTTTGTTTGTCGCTATTGTATCAGTGATGTCAACGGTTTCAAACTTTTCGTTGGACCCACTGATTTTTATGAAAGTTGATCAATAAGATTAAATAGAGACAGTCGGTAATGAAAAGCTCAGGTGGCAGGATGGCCTGGGTTCGAAACAATTCGGGTGCTGATGAGCGACATGGTGGTCGTGAAACAGCCATGGTCCATTAGTCTTCAACTTTATTTTTTTTTTGTGTTCCTTCAAAAAAAGAAGATTGACCACTAAAATGTTATCACAAAAAAATCTTTCTCAATTTTGAAAGCGTAAAAGCTAACTAAAAGCCCATAAATTTTTAACAATTGTAAATCATATAGTTCAGCTATAAAATTAAACTAATCATTATTATTTAACTTATTAAACGAAATGCATTCTTTTTTCCATTATTATAAGTTTAATAATTTGATTTATGTTTTAGTTCATTTTAGTAATTCTTGTGATTATTATTCTTGTAGAGAACAAAAAGAACTAATTTTTTGGGGTAAAATTTAACGCAAATTTTTCTCGCTATTAAATATTTTAAGCCACTTCTCTAACAGTCCTTCACAGAACGGCTGTTGTTTAAGGGGCTGTTAACATTCGGTTTTGCCAAAAAAATTTGGTTGCAATTTTTGTTGACTATAATGCTTGTCATCATTTAAGTTCATTTCTCTAAAATGTATTCATACTCTGACATTTGCATTAATACAATTTTATGTATTCATTCATCTGTTGCATTAAGTAAACTTGGCCATCCATGACTCACCCTCCTGGTGCCCACCACACACAACCACCAGGCTCAATTTATGCAGTTGTCACAACAAATTGTTGATAACGAGTTGGTTTATTACAATCTTGTTTTATTTTTCAGTTTGCTATTGTAATTTTTCGTTTCAAACTAATTTCTTTAAAAATTACAATTTTTGTGTTATTTGAAAATCAAATAAAAAGCAAAATTGCTGAGGGATTTCATTAAAGTCAAAAACTATGTATTTTCGTGGTTGGAATTCAGTTTTTAAATAGTAATTCAGGAGGGAATAATTATTTTGATGATGAAGACCTTCTAGCGAAAATAAACGTTAGAACAAATTCGGTGGAGAAAAATTAAGAGAATAAAATAAATTCTGGTTTATAAATCTGAGCTTCTTTTCAATAATTGCCCTTAGAAGACAGGGATGCCCAGCACGTGGAAAAGACAGCTTTAGGCCAAAGATAACAGCAGCAACAATAGTTGCCGAGAAGCAAACTATTGCATTGGCCGAGTGGGTAAGATGGCTACGCCAAAGTTTTGAATTTTCGGTTCGAATCCTGTCAGTATAGTGGTTGGCGTTTTTGTGGCGAAATTCAGACGTTTTTAAAAAGGATGCTGTGATTTGAAGAAAACAACGAAACTTTTCAAAATCTACTACAAGCGCGCTATCAAATGCAATAGTGCTTGGTATATTTGACTGTCAAAAATAAAAAAAAAATCCAATTTTAAAATCGACAGCTATAATGAAAACTGTCAAACACAATAAAGGCGATGGTCTTCCACTTTATATTCGAATAAGAATTAACAGCCATAAAAGGGCATGCCATTAAAAAGCCTTTTTGGTTTAACTGGCGCTTTCACATAATAATTTGAATTTCCGTTGGCACAAATAATACATATATGTAAGCCTTCTAGCTCGAACATACATACCTGTAATTTGGACCACTGTATGCGGCCAATACAACGTGATGAGTTTCGCCAGGCTAATTTTGCACCATAAATCAATTCAGTTTCCGTCAATTGATAATGGCCAGTTGAATCAATACTCTGACGTACTTGTTTCCAGCGAGCTTCGTGAGCAGCACATGATAATCTGCAAAATAAAATGGTTAAATAATGACTTGAAATGAAATACAAAAAATATGCAATTATTGCTTTCTGCATGGCATATTGAAATATACCTTTAAATTACAACTTGCCAACAGAGGAAATTTAGTTCGTTGGCATATTATTTACTACAATTTTAAATTAACATTAGTTGTTTTTCCTGATAGAACATGAAGTAACAAAATCGCAACTTTCAAAAATATACTTACTTTAATATAAAAAAACGATTAAAAGTGTAACGGCGTGAAAAATCCACGAAAGCTTTGCTAACCTAAAAATAGACTTAAAGCAGCTCTAGCAGTAGTTTTTGCGAAAACTATAACGGGATCAAGAAATGAGAAAATATAGGCAAATTTCGCAAAACTCGGAAATAGACTAAAAAAGCTAACCAATTACAAAGAACACAATAAAACTGCGAAATTTTACGATAAATTTACAAAATGTAAAAATCCACGAGAATAACTTCTGCTTTTGCTAAAACACATACAAATTTTCATTCATGAATTCATATTCAGAACAATAACAAAATACGAAAATTGTTTTTATTTTCAACTCAAATACACCACACAAAATTTATTTACGTTTTATGAAACCCAGCAAGTGTTTCACAATTGGTCTATAGTTCGGAAAGAGTTGGCATTATTTAACACGTCCACGGTTGTAAAGATCACTTGCTGATGTGCCTCTTATCCCCCATCAAGACACTCACTCATCACCGGTTGTAATCATTTTGTAAGAACTTGAATTGGCTCGACAGGTAGTTTTGCCTCCAGTCGTCTTTGTTGAAAGTCCTTCTAATAAAATAGTTTCCCTTTTTTTTTGCTCACCAGAAAAAATCTAATCTAATTGTTTTGTACCCAGTTTGCAATATATAAAATTTCAAAATGTCATTTTCTTACCTTTTAATTGACGTGAAATATTGGTCTAAGAAATCTTTGGCATGTTCCAAAACAATATCAGTTTTACGAGCCTCTGCAGGAGCTGTGCCAAAATGCATTATGCTGCTCATGCATGTTGACTTGGAACAAGATAAAATCTGAAATAAAACAAAACTTGAGTGCTCAAAATTTCTTGTAATTGTCATAAATTTCAATCAAGCGTTTGGTTTTTTACTAAATTTTTATATATTCTTAAGCCACTTATTTAAGAAAATTCTGTTTGCACTTGCTACAACAATTCATAAGACTATGTTTATTTTTTTCAATTCCTAAAACTTTCTAAAGGCAAAAATACATACAAATAACCAACAACCCAGCAAAAAAAATGGATTTTCTTGCTGAGAAGAAACATTTTGTAAGCTAAAAGTAAGTTTTAGAAAATTAAAAAACAAATGTTTACAACCAAAAAAAAAACAAATGATTGGCTGAAAAATAACTGGGTCGATAAAATATGAGTTGAGTTGACTATACTTCAACTCAGGTTATTAATTTCCGGTAAATTTCAACAGCCATACGTGCTCGTTGACATAATTGTAATAAATATATTAAAGAATACACTGCCTCTATTGAGGTTGTCCATTGAGCACCGGTCCTAGCGTAAAAATAATAATAGTAAGAACATAGAAAATGTAGAAGAAATATTCGCTGACCTTACACTATAATATGTGCTTCCTTAAAAACTTGCAAAATCTGCACATCTGGCTGATTGTTCCAACACTTTTAAACTGCCTTAAAGCCCATAAAATGTTTTGCTGTGTTCATTACCAAGAGCCTTGAGATTCTTGTATTTTAAATATATTCAAGTGCTTAAGAACAATTTAAACAAGTTTCATAAGTTTTATAGCTTTTATAGCTTTTTTTGTGCGTTTTTCTTTATGCCGGAAATTAAAACATGCAACTTGAGCCAAAATAATACCGCAGTTGTTTTATTGTTTAAGAAAAAAATTGTTTAATTTATTGAAACTAAAAAATGTAATTATTGTTTATTATACAAAATGCCTTAAATTATAATATATAACAAGAAACAGAAACAAGACTGCATATAACTTTAGATGGGTATGTAAATAGGACAAAAAAGAGAGCCATTCTTTCGTCATTTTGAACAATTACGTGAAGAATTACATACATAAATGTGAATTGAATGGAATGAATCAATAAATTAAATGCTTTGAAAAGGTATAATGTATCAGGTTTTTCGAATGCCCACTAACCTGAGCAATAATACAAAAAGTACAAATTTCATATTTTTTAAAATTACTAAATAGTCTACTGAGTTCGGCGTACAACTCACATTAGGTACGGTACTTGGCTCATGATATCATTTTGTAGTGATTTAATTACGATATGATAGACTTCATTTGAGCAGCTGATGGGTGAACTTGGACAAAGGAAATTCATAAAAACTGTTTACTGCATTCAAATACTTTGAGAAAAGTTAGTGAAACGACAACGTCAACTACCAAAATATATACATTAACTGTCAGTTTATCGGCATCAAGCCTGTTCTAGCATTCTTATAACTATATTTTATTATTGTTATTATTTGGGGCCAATTATGCACCTTCTCGACCAGAAAGATCCTTTGCGCAGTCCTTGTTCCCTACAGACCGAGACCTAGACTATTAACAAATCTTTTGCCTGGCATCCAACGATCCAGCACCCAGGTATGTGTCTATATGCAGCGGTACATTCGAAAAGGATATATTCGAGTTTTAATTTTGTTTTTTGCTTGGCCAATATCTTAAGATCTTATACTATTTTCGTTCTTTGTTAAGCTGCTTAGACCAAAAATTCTTTCAGGTAATGAAAACTTCATTTAGTTAACATTTTTCCCGAAGTTTCGTCGATATTTTGTCTACTTTATCAAGGAATTGTCTATTTAAGATAGCAAAAATATGATTTAGTTTCAATTAAATGAAAATTAAAACATTAACAACTTACATTTATAAATTATTTTGTCACAAGCTTTCCTTCTCCTCATTACAGAGGTTGCAGGAAACATTGCTTAACTACTTTTTTTTTTTTGAGATAGCAATTTAGCTTACAGTGCCTTGTCATTAGATAAATATATTCAGATAAAAAAAAGATCAAAATATCGTTTTTGTCTTAAATGTATTTATGCAAAAGCTCGAACAAGTTCAATATGTATAAACTGGCAGTAAATGCTCTTGTTACAACTTCACAGAATTTCACATAAAATTATTTAGTTTATCAAACGCTTTTAATATTATGTATATTATTATTTAGCAAACATTATTACCCTGAAAAAGCTATTCAACGCAAATTGAAATATTCACAGATATGTATGTATATTAAAATCCAAAATATAAAACAAAGGACCCACAGCTCAAGTGGTAAAATATTATTACTTCAATTGTAATTGCAGACAGTCTTCAAAACTTGACTGCATTGTTATTTCTTTATTTATTTCTAATTACCTCAATCTTGCAAGCATACAAGTAGTAAAAACAGCTATTAAAAATGTATCCAGTTGCTGCTGCTTGATTTTAAAATCGTATTTAATTTAAATGGTTTTTAGTTTCAATGCTAAGATATATTTTCTATTTTCTACTCTATTTCATTTGACTTTATATTATCTATTTTCCGTAACATTTCTAGTAACAGCAGCAAAAACTAACTACCCGAATGTAAAAAAGCAATAAATCTCTGCAACAACAAAAACTTAAAGCGATGGTTAGACACAAAGCAGGATGTTTTACAGTGAATTAAAGTCAATCATCATCTAAAACAATTCGCTATATTGCCACCTGATGAGCTTTTATTCAAAGATTGTGCAATAAGCACAAAAAAACTCATAAAACAAAACAAGCAAAAAACAGTAGAAAACAGCAGAAAACGATACCAAACACCACTTCAAGCTGCTGCAAAAAGACACAAACAGCATCATCAGCCGTTTTTTTTATTAACATTTCAATGTAAGTGCGTAAGTTTTTATTTCCTTCACTACTTTTATTTACTTATTTTTATTGCATAAACAAAATTAAACACAACCACTTATTTTATTCTGGCTTGCTTCTCTTCTCTTCTCAACTCCTCCTTAGTGAAACTGTTGTAACATAATCGCTTGCAAGCTATCGTATACTTACTCATGTTAAATTGTTGTATACCGTTATAAAACTGAGCAGCAAAATCCAGCAAAAATATTGTTCTGGTTTGATGCCAACCAACATACGATTACGAAGTCTTTAACATTCAAACAACTTGTTGTTTAAATGGAATGAAATTAACGGTGTCTTTTAATTTCTGCTCTTTTTTTAATTTGAGCGTCGCAGAAAAAACACTCTTTGGTCGGTCTCTTATTACAGAAGAGCTAATGTTGTTAATAAGATAAACTTCTGCTACTCAAAGATTGTAAATATTATTATTATTGTTGTGAAAATCTAAGCCAGCGTAGGAGTTCAAATTAATATTCTAACTTATTATTTTAATAAGCAATACAGTGAAGAAATATTTTAGTTACGAATACAAAATAAAGAAGTAATTTAACTACCAGGCCCTGAATGTTACTCAATATCGGTCGCTCGCTTAGTTTCATGCAAAACAGTAACAGTAAATTTAAAAATGTTTTTGTTATTTCCTGTGTTTTTATGCGATGTTTGCTGAAATAGTTCTTTCGAAGGCATATTCCAATGGTCGTCATCGTCGATACATTAAGTCAACGTAACAAATTTTACACTTGTGTTTTCGCTACCAACAACAATTAAAAGGAATGTGCAGGCTGGATCTAGTCATTAGGTCAAGAAGATGTTAAATATATACAAGAGAGCTGAAAACTGTTGGCGAAAAGGAATGCATAAGCGCTAGTTTTTCGATATTAACTTGGTGTAAACGACGATGACGAAAATTGGAATGTGGAGGATTGCCCGTAGATTCATTTAAAAATTTAGCTTTTATGTCGAGCTTTTCTCTTCAGAAAGTACTTCTTATTAGCCAACTTGAGAAATCACTTGTTACAATTACAAAGAGAGTCTTATTGCAATGCGCAAACAAAAGGCAAATTGGATTAAGGAGGTATTTTTATCAAATTCTTTTTTTCAGTATTTATTTTAGTAAATATCTTTTTTAAGGCATTTCTATTAGGAATATTATTTTCAACCCTTAATTAGGAAGATTTGATTTTAAATGTATATTTTTTAAAAGCAATTTGGTAACAGGATTTTTAAACCATCATGAAAAAGATAATTGTTTACATGCAAAGTAATTTTTATTTCAAATGGTTGTTTATTAGAGGTTACAACTTTTTGCATATAAATGATAAGATAAAACCTCGCAAATTACTTTTTAACAACAAAATTTTTTACTTCTTAGCTTTTACCAAAACCTTCTTATTTTGCTTTGGTTTGCGTATAAGCCAAAGAAAAAAAAAATTATATTTTGGCCAAAAAAATCCTTTTTATCTATTTAACTTAAGTTTACTTTTCTTCGTTAAACATCATCGTTATGAGGTTACTGTTTTAGTAGCTTAAGTAGACAAAATAACTCAAATAAAGACCTTTTCGTGAAATTAAATTTCTTTAAGAACAACTGTATGCCTTTTTGCATAATAATAGCAAAAAAAAATTCATTTCAAGCAAAAAGTTAGCAAACGAATTTTTTCAAAATTATATCTGTATTTTGTTCATGTACATACACACATACATATGTATATACTTTAGTTATTTTTCTTACATTAAAGCAAGACGGAATATAAAGGGTGGGCCTTATGCCGTAAAAGCTTTTAAGGAAACTTTAATATTTTTTGATAGCTTAATATTTTAAGCAACAGTGCCCAAAAATTTAAATTAATACGACCGTAGTTCAAATGGTTGCTAATTAAAAACGAGGCAGCTAAAATGTTATTTTTCCTGCTTTTATTATTTTTATTTGTAAGCATTCATTCGAAAGTTGCATATGTATATATATGGTATAAATCTTATATTTTCATATATATATGTATATGCGGCGAAAACCCATCTAAACACATCTAAATTGTATTTCAAAAGATGTTAAGAATTTCAATTTATAACTGAAACAGTTAACAGTTTCAAGCACTCACCTCTCTGCCTTTAAAATGTAACGTATCGTAGACTTCAGGCCTGCCTTCAATATTTTTCAATCTCACCGGTTTGCGCATCAATATACTGCGACCCTCCTCATCGACATGTATAAAACTGCCGGCACGAGAGCGAAAATCTGTTGACATTCTGCGTTGTTGATTTTTTGGTGTGGGGGATAACTCGCGCGGCCCCCTTGAACCCAAGGAACTTTTTGCACCACTCACTGGTCCCCCATTATCAATTTCCACAACGACACTGGAACCACTGCGATTGCGTTCACGTCCAGGTGAGTTTTTATTGAGTGAATATTCCGCCGATCCTATAGAACCGCGGGCGGAAATGCTTTGCCTTTTTTGAGCATAATATTTTTTATCTGGCGTCATGGAATTTCCACTATTGGATTTTTCTATGCAGTTTCCAGTGTTGTGGTTGTGAGTTGATGTTGTGCATGGTGTTGCAGTAGCATTGGTGGCGAGCTGCGGCGTAGATGGTGGCGGTGGTGCTTCAGGTGATTGTGGGGTTGGCGGTTGCTTGCATATAAATACTTTAATTTGTTTATTATCGTTGTTAATATTCACTTCCTGTGTAAGTGGTTGCTCTTCGCCGTTTGACTTTGTTGTCGCTGTTTCGAGCAAAGTTGTAACATGAGGTGGCTGCTGCTGTTGTTCCTGTTGCGGAGGTGATGTTGGTGGTACGTCTTCTTGTTGTTGTTGCTGTTGTTTCTGTTTTTGTTGTGTTAGTGGACTTCGTTTTATAGCCACCATCCGTAAATTTTCCAATATCGTTGAAAAATGTGACATGTTCGTTGTTTATTCAGTTTTTCTCTTTTAACTTTTTTTTTCAACTTATAACGTAGTTGTTATTTTTTCGAGCTTTTAATTTAATTTAATTTAATTTTTATTAATCATTTAAAGTTTATCGTTTCCATTATTTAATAGAAATATTTTAATTTTATACTCAAACGTTAGTCTTTTTAATATACATATTATTTGTTTAATTTAATTCATATGAAAAGTTGTTTCACTGATGTTTGCGAATAAGTAATATTTATTTATTATTATTTACTATATTAATAATACGCAGCGGAATATTTTTTTATGAAGAAATATGGGAAAAAATTAACTTATTAAGAGCATTATGACTCCATACATTGTTTCGCATTAATATGAGATCTTTAATGACTGAGAATATAAAAACTTTATTAGGTAAATAAACCAGCTTAATAACAATATTTATTTATGAAACGAGTGGCATTGAGGTGGGGTTATTTATAGGGTATTTACTAGAGACCAATTTAAAAGTACCCACAAAGCTAATGAGCTGATTTCTAGTGTAATCACAAGAAAGAAATAGTGAGGAATCAGTTAATGGCTTATTATTGCTATTAAAGTGAAGAAATATGATAATAAAATGTGTGCACAGAAAAGGTGGGCTTCCTATGGGTTCCGCAACTACTTCAGTTGTAGCAGATATTGTTACGTTGCAATGTTTTGCTTTTTGCAATTAAGTAAAAAAAAACTTCATAATACTTTTAACTCTGCAACTATGCTTTAATTTGTATTCGGTAAAATTTACTTTATAAAAAAGATATAACGTTGTTCTTTGCCAACGCCAGAACTTATCGAATAAAAAATGAACACTCGCATAAAAAAACTCACTTACAAGTTATTGACTGGTTTTAACTGAAAATGTATTTACAACATCGTTTATAATTTCAATTAAATTTGCATAATTTTATTTTCTATGATACTAATTTTTTGCATAATTTCAACCTTTCAAATTTCTTTAAGAGACATTAACTTCACTCAGACATTCTCCAAGTTCCTCGAAGTATGTTGTACATTTTTAAACATTGCTTTCAAGTGTTCTGGTGCACAAAAGAGAAACTTTTCCATGATTTGGCAAATAACAGTTTTGTAAGTGTTGATATTTATATAAATTTAGCAATATTATTAACTTTGCCAGCACAAACTCGATTTGAACACAATTCTAAATGCCTGCACACAGAGTAAGCAACTTTTATCGCATATAACAAGAATTTTAACTTAATAAATTTATTAATTGCTCTATTAAGCAAGTATTGCAATATTTTCTGATTACTGTTGAAAATTATTCAAAGGAGGCTTTAAGCAATTGATAAATATTTTGAATAAAGCATGGGAAAGTCTTAACAACGTAATGTGAATATTAGAGTGGATCGATTTGTAAGCAAAAACATTTTTCGATATTTTTGCACCAATTTTTTGAGTACTTTTGGCATGAAGAAAATGTTCCACTACGTCATGTCAAAAAAATAATTTTCGAAGCTTCCGATTATCTTTTTTTTTTTCTTAACTCTTGTGTGGGAATGCCTTTAGGTGAGGCATGGTATGAGGTTGGTGTAGCAAGATTTTCTTAAATATGTTGATTCAAGCAAAAATTTTGCTTGGGTAAAGTTTAAATGGGTGCTGATAAAAAACCGCTTGAAACCGGCCTTGAAACCTATCTCCTCTATTCTTTAACCAAACTTTTACTTTTGTTTATTTAATTAATGCTAAATCAAGAGCCATAGTTTACAAAATGCAAGCCGGATCTCTTTAAGATGACTTATCCAAATAGCTTAATTGATAATACTTGATGAAGCAACTGAAAATAAATACAATTTTTCTTAAAATAAACACCTTACTCTGTCTTTTTATGCTAATTTCTTCTATTAAAAGCTGATTTTTTTTAGATAAACTTTGTAGGAATTAACCTAGACCAAGTAGCATATTCCTTCCTAATTTTAAAAATGTCTTGTTATTGAAAACGATTTGGTTTACAGAACAAACGTGAAAAATGTTTCATATTTGTGGCCATTTTATTTAAATCCAAAAATCAAAAGAAGTTTATATATTTTAATAATGCTTAACTTCTTATTTTTTAAGCCTTCTGTGACAAACTTTTTACAAAAAATTATTGGTATAATAATTTTATAATAAAACTGGTCTTTTGAAACGAATTGTATGTAAATAAAGTTTTATATTTCAAGCAGTTGTAAGGCTTCCTTTTACAAAACCTTAACTTTTATCATTTTGAAGATAAATGGCTACCAAATAGAAGCTCCTCTTTGAAACTGCTCTTTTAACTGATTTCTGAAGATTATCAAAAGACCTTACAAGTTGTTTTATACAAAAATTGCTGTTTGTTAAAGATTGAAGAATTCCAGAAAACTATAAATTTAAAATGGCACAACAACATACGCCAGCATAAAATAAGCCGTTTATATGCTGTTAATATTTTGCTGGAACTCGATTACAAATTTATACGGCCTTTATATTGTAACAACCATTAGCATCATCTGCCAGTTGTAATTTGTCAAAATAGAGTTAACAACAAATTCATTTGTGTCACGTTGGCGAATGATTGATATTAATTGTAACACATTTTCATAAACAGCAATCATACGACACGCTGAGCTTTGAGCAGAGTTTCTTAGTATGTGTTGCGACAAGAAAAAAGTTTGAACTTTTTATGACATTTAAAAATTATTGTACGGAACTTTTGAGCCGTATAAATTTGGTAATAATCAGTTGAAGCACTGTTGCCATATTTGTAGAAAAACTAAAAACTTCCAATAAAGAAAACAATCTGTGTTTTTACACCGCTCCGCTTGCTCATTAAAAGCAGAAAACCATATGTGTAGCTTTGGTCCATTTTTATTATAAAAAAAGAAGTCAAAAGCAAAAAGTGATTGAGTCCAAACTTTTAGTAGCACCCCAGCTAATGGCAAGAAGTTTTACTTCTTAATCTTCTTTAACTGTCAGTTCATCGATATCGAAGCTGTGCATTCAATTGCAGTTTCACTGTATTTGTGCTAGTAGTTAAATGATTATTACAATTGACATTATGAAAAAAGTAAAAAGTAAAGAGAAAAGAGTAAATTATGAATATAGCTGGAAAACAACTAGCTGTTTCGAAGGCGCTGCACTTCTCATTAGCAATAACTTTGATCAAAAATTACATAATAAAAATTTTTTTTTATTAATTTAACTATAGTTTTTTGCCTCTCATATGACTTTTTTCATCTCTTATGCATTAATTCATTTTCAACTTATTTTTTGTTCAATTGTAAAAACTCTTACAAATATATGAATTGTTACACAATTTAAATATTTCACCATACTTAGCACTTTTATTTAGTATTAATTATGTTTTAGTGAACCAGTCGTGTTACGACTTTGGCTGTATTTGTAGACAGTCTACTAGTTAAAATATTTGCTAATATTGGCATTAATAACAAGTAATAGGAATAACAAATATTACGTGGTTGCTGTTTCGAGGCCAATACGCTTCTCATCAGTACCCATTTCGGTCATAAATGTAATACTTTGTGTTTCTTATTTCTTTTTCTTTATTATTATTGTGTCGTGTGCTTATCGGATGACTTTTCTCAATGTCAACGAACAAACAAGTAAGATATTGATTTTGGACTAGTAAAATCACTGAAATAGCTTACAAAAATTTAACTAATATGCAGTTATTGCATGAAACTACTTTTTGATTTAAAACATTGTATAGGAATTCATTGACAAATAAATAAAATCGTTACCAAACAAGCACAATTAAAACAACACACAATCTTTAGATTGAAACAGAAACTTTAACAATTGTGCTATATACCACAAATACGTGTTTCTGCAAACTCACCCAAGGTTCAGTATGTTCACTACAACGATCAGCAGCATCTAATTTGCTTCGAACTCAGGTCATAAAAAAATTACATACTGTTTTTAAGCAGCAGCGCTTAACCCTTCTACTGCTTGAAGTTTTCAATACTCACTGTCTTTATCTATTTTATTGATTCCCTGCCAATTTGATCACCGTTTATTTTTCTGTGGCTTAGAAAATATGTTATAATATATTATTCAATATTCAATTAGTTTCCAGCTGAATTTTTAGTTAAAGTATTTTATTTAAAGTAGAATCGCAATCGCACACGGCTTAAATTAAATAATAAAGGCTGGCCTAATCCATACTTGAAAGAAAGGCACCGTAGTTGACTTAAGAAAATCCGGTCACCGCTTGGCCTTGGTTTGAATTTACCTCTGAGTATATGAAATAAGAATTTCACAAAATATGCTTAAGATTTTTTTTCCCCCACAAAAATAAGTTGTTTTTTTTTCAACCAATCGAGATTTTACTACAAAAAATCGGGCAACACCCGGATTGAATGTGTAAAAATCTAGCGCGGAATTTTTAATCGAAATTACTTCTAATGAATCTTTTTTTCACGACACTTTCATGCCTTGAATTCTTAAATAAAGGATTTTTTTAATTCATTGAAATATTTTATGCCCCTTTTATGTTAACGGAAACTGCTGGCTATTGGTGTGAGTTGTATTGTATAAGGATTAGTGAGGATATTGCTGGTTTCAGTTTGTTTAATTAAGTCAAATAAAAGGCCGGAAATTGTATTCAAATAAAAATTTATAGGTATTTATGTATTTCTGAAATTACCATTTCAAGAAAAGTTGAAAAAACAACTCATTTGGCTCCCTTAATCAAAACACAATAACAAATATGCATAAATTACAATTTTCATGTGGTTGACATGTTGTTTAGAGTCCTTAACCTTTCTTGTCAACAACTCTTTTAGTGCGGTTAATGCTTCAAATTCTGACCAACAAAACAAACAAAAAATCAGAGAAAATTTTAACGAGCACCCAACTAAATAGTATAAAAAGCCAAAAAAACAAAAAGAGAATACATACAAATCGCACCCAAACTCTTGCAAAACCAGAAACAAAAGCAACAGCAACAATAAACGGTAAAGAGAAACAAGTGTGAGAACGGAAAAAAAGAATATAAATTGAGCATTTGTTGTAATGTTTAATTCTCTTTTTTTATGTCTTTGTCTCGTTTGTAGCAAATCGCATGAATAAATACCAACATTTACATGTGATATTTTTTTGTTGTTCCCACGCTTCCGCATACAAACATATGTGTATATGTATGTGTGTTTTACTTACACATGTAAGAACTCATTTAAAAAAGTTTCGAGTGCAGATTTATTTGTTCATTCCTTTTTATTTACCAACACTGAGTATTTGATTGGGGCCAAGTTTTGCATATGAAAAGGTCTTCGCTAAATGTTTTGTGTGTGTGTGTGTTTTTGTCCTTATTTTTATAGTTCACAAAATTGCAGACATTTTCATCTCATTTGTATGATGGTTGTTACTCACGTTAAGTGTCACATTAAGTGTTTGGTAGTTGTTTATAAAATTGTATTTTATTGTTAGAAATTTACTTGATTCCGTGTTTTTCGGGTATAAACGTTAGGACATGGTTTTATTTGCCATCGGATCATCCATTTCTAAAAAGTGTAGAATTTTATTTTTAGCAACTTGGTGGGAAGGGGATCGATTCGTAGCATACGTTTTTTTTTTATCTACACGTGTTGGCAAGATTATTGAAAGAACAACTCTCTTGTGGCGGAGTTCGCCGTTGTATTCAAACGTTCCTAAGTTTGAGATTACTAGCTGTCTCCCAGCTAGTATTAATTTTGCCATTGTGTTCAGTTTATTAAATCACAAGCTGAAGTTTGAATTTATGGCTTTCAATTGAACACAACTGTTTGTTGAGAAAAAAAATTATCTTAAAATAGGAACAGTTTTTTTTTTTAATATCCTTAAGCAAATGTGCCCTTATTTTTTTGTTTCTGTTCACTACACATGCATGCCACAGCTGCAAGAATGTTTGGAGTATTGTTGTAGCTGTTTTTACTGGTACATTTTAGTCTTTAAATTTTTTCGTAAAATTTTTGTGATGCTACAGGTTGGTCCAACCATAATGCACAGTGTTAATTGTGAGGCACACCTTGGCATCAAGTTTTTTACCCAACTTAACTTGATATTTCTCGGTTTCAATGCTTGGCAATTTCAATTATAGAGTGGTACACAATTCAGCAGCGTGTTAAGATTGTGGAAGGCTTTAGATTTCATGTATCCAAAAAGCATGGGAAATGTTGGTTTGAGTGTTGTACACTGAATTAACTTTCTTGTTTCTTTTATTTGATTGCACCTCATGTTTTTCTTTTTGTTTTTGTTTTGCTAAAGAACAATTTACTTCAAATAAAACGAAATTATTTTTACCAATACGATAAAAATGTGAATGAAGCATAAAACTATTCACATGACCAGTTTCCAATGATGAGCTCTGGTAAATCAATAGATTTTTTTTTACAATTAATTAAAATTAGTTGTAAGAGAATAAAAAATGTATTCCAATTAACAAAAAAACGCAGTCATAAAACTGAAAGTTGATTAATAAGATTAAATATAGACCATCAGTAATGAAGAGCTCTGGTGTTAGAATGGCCAAAAACACTATGCAATTAGTTATGACCTAGATGGCAAGTAATTTATTTGCTGATGAGTGTTGTGGTGGACGTGAAACAGACCTGGCATGTTCCCCAGCCAGTAAGTCCTCGACTTTATTTTTCCTGTCTTCTTTAATAAGATCAATCAAAAACTGAGGAAGTAAAATCGAACTCACGCCCGATAAAACAATTTTTTTTCTTTTTTCTATTAATTTATTTCCATTTCCTGTACACAACGCGATTTCATTTATACTTAAAGTACAGAAATGTGTTAAAGGGGCACAATTGGTCCTAGGCACCACTTTTTTTTATATTAGCAATTGTAAATCATATACATAGTTCGACTATAAAGATCAATGATTAAGAAAATGTTTACACAA
Organism: Sturmia bella; assembly: GCA_963662145.1. NCBI lineage: Eukaryota > Metazoa > Arthropoda > Insecta > Diptera > Tachinidae > Sturmia > Sturmia bella. Next base: position 15,666,054 of record OY759171.1, on the reverse strand, counting down.
AATCAATTTTAACCTCTTGTCTTTCAAATTATTCTATTAACTGCTAAAAAATATTTTTTTTTATTTCTTATTTAACACAATATGGGTCTTATAGTTATAAAATGGTTTCTAGCACTGACTACCGGGGCCATTAGTTATTTTCTTTTAAGACTGCTAGCAAATAATCCATTAAAAATGTCTCAAAATTTTGCATAAGTACTTCTTTCTTAAAAAGCCATTTTGAACACCGAATTCCTAATTTAATATTTGCCAATTATTTTTATTTTTTTATATCTTCCTTTTCGCTTTTAAACATTATAATAATGTGATAAAGTTTACATAATACTGGATTAGTATAAGATTTATATTATAAGTACATTTTTTTATTATATATATATTATATTTTATTGTATATTTTTTTGCGTTTTACCATATATGTCAAGGTAACATTTTAATGAACCATAAAAGAATTCTATTCTTAAGTGTTCTTGATATAAATAAATAAATAAATAAAATTATATTTATGTTTGAAAATTCAATTAAATGATGGTAATGTTTTATCACAAAATTTTAAGTGGAATTTGAAAAATTTAACAAAAAAACCGTTCAACTTGGCTAATTGAATTACACGATGTTACAAAATTAAAAGAATTTTAAACGCTTTTGAAACAACTCTATGTGGATGGTAACCAATCATTTTGCCATTCTTATGCCCAAAAACTCAGTTGGAGTTGAAACTCTAGACTAACAACGCTTTTCTGTAGTTTAGTTGCAGCTTAAACTTGACTCTATAGCAAATCAGTAGACCATTTGTTATTTTAAAATCTAAATGCGTCCAGAAAAGTATTCCAGTTTCCCAAAAGGTATGTTTAAATTTTCATTACAGCATTAAAACACACCATATGTTACCTTGGAGGATATACGAGGGTTGCCTGTTATGTTTCGGGGCTTGGCAACCCTAGTGTTGCAACCTGCCAACTGACAGTTCCATGGTAAAGGTGGACATTTTTGAGATTATACATATGTACTCAAAACGTTTTGACATACGAGCGCTATTTGTGTTGTTTACAGTTACTTAAAAAATTCAATCGTGGTCGTAGTTCACTCCAAGACGAACTCACGAAGATTGTCCAAAATCAATTGTTGTTCCGAAAACCATTAAAGCTGTACGCGAACTGATATTATAAGATCGTCATGTGATCTTAGTTATCGTGAGATTGAGGCAACTTTAGGCATTTGACAATATTTGACTGTCAAAAAAATACGATCGCTTTCCTTCAAAACACGTCTATGACATTGTGACAGGTGATGAATCGCGGATTTATGAGTATTAGTCGACTGTGTGGTTGTTTCAAGATGAGCAAGATCTAACAAAAGTTGTTCGCGCACGCAGCAATTCCAAGTAAATGATCGCCTGTTTTTTCGAAGATTGTTCGATGATTAATTTTTGATTTTGTTCTCTAATCCCGAAATACAAAAGGCAACTCTCGTAATTGTAAAGGGTCTGCCAAATAACTTTTTTTTTAAACGGCGCAAAACATCGAGTATAGCGCCGGCTGTGTTAGGTGCCATCCTATTGAAACCAAATGTTGCCAATATCCTCCTCATCAATTTTTGTGAACAAAAATTCGTTCAACATGGCCCGATAACGATCGCCATTGACAACGGCCACTCCTTGCTCATTTTCGAAGAAAAATGGCCCAATTATGTCTCTGGACCAAAATCCGCACCAAACAGTGACTCGTTTTGGGTGCGTTGGCTTTTCAATGTATGCGTGCGGGTTTTCTGTGCCCAAAATGCGACAATTTTGCCTGTTTACATACCCGCCAAGATCAAAATGAGCTTCATCTGAAAAGATGATTTTTTTGGCAAAATCGGCATCTTCTGTAAGTCAGCGATCGCTGGCCCACTTAGCGAAGCGTATACACAACCATATTAGTTCAGCGGAAGTATAAAACTAATTATGTGTCAAATCAGACATGAGTTAAGTGTTACCATTCACGAAGTTGAAAAAAAACGTTAAATGGCGGACCCTTTAGCTTTTATTGTTCCCGAACTCTTGTGCGTTTTCGTCTGTTATTAAGAGAAATTGTTAATTGTTCTAACTTTACCGGACTTTGCTTAAAAAGTACGAGATCAAACTTATTATATATATATATATATATATATATATATATATATATATATATATATATATATATATATATATATATATATATATATATATATATATATATATATATATATATATATGTATATATATGTATATTAGTACTACGAGTTATCTCGTAGCCGGCCTTGTCGGTATAGATGTCGACTACGAGATACGACATATGTATATCGTAGTTGGCGGAGAATGCGTTAGTTCTATCAGTCAACAGTTTCCGGTGAATCAATTGTATTATTGTGTAGGATAGGAAATCACGGCCTTAATGGAAAATTTCCACAACGCCGAGCAAACTATCCAGCCATGAGTTCATTTTTGATATACTTGTTTACCTTTATCCTTAATTCACATTAAACAAAAGAATTTATTTACATTTATATTAAATTACTTTTTCAGGCTTAAGTTCAACCCTTGGTTTGTCACTACTTTTTAATTAATATCAATTAAGTAAAGAAAAGTAAAATTTAGTAGCTAGGTGGACAACCTGCTGTTTCTGGGTAGCAAACACCCAAACTTTGGACGTGTCAAATTTCACAATTTTGGCACAGCCGCTTTAACCACTCGGCAACCAAAGCTCACGCAATTTTACCTTCTGTTTAATTAATTTAAATAATTTAATAATTTAATATAAATGTATTACAACACAGAAGTTCAATAACAAAAATTAAAATTTACAGTAGAATTTATTTAATTTTTTAATATCTGATGCTTGGATTATTTAGTATCAACCAAGCAACGAACCAAAATTTGCGAGAGGAAAAATTGGCCCATACAACTGAGGCGCACTCTAATGTATTGTACATATGTATATGTATGTTGGTGGTGCTGTTAAAAACTGTGCTCCGGCTAAAATTTTACTTATCGTCTTTAATTAATGTTAATCATATGCAACAATTTAAAAAAGTGAATATAGTTTTATTATAAATCTATGCAGATTTTTACCTTTTTTTGTTAATTTTATGATTATTATTCAATTTTTCTAACACTAAAATAACGTCAAGTCTGAATTTATTAATTAGTTTTAATATGTATATGGAATTATTATTAAAAGCAAAGTATTTTACGACACATACAAGTAATTAATGCTATCGTCAATGCCACGTCAAACTATACAATATGCTAATCCGTAATTATTAGGAGTGCGAAAATATCTACTCAATGTAAACTCGAAGTCAAAGCGTCACTAGAAGGCATTTTATCACACTCTATGGCATGGTAATACGGATTTTGCACAATTGGCAGGACCATGGTAAAGAATGTGAAAAACTGTTTGACATGGTAGCGACTATAGAACAACCAACACACAGATAATATGTCTGTGAACGTGTTTCTTGTGATCCTTTGCATAAAATGTGAAGCCGTACTTGGGGATGTTTTTCCACTGGCTGTACAGGACTTTTCATGTTTAATAAATGCTTATTTGGCAAATGTTTTATAGATAACTGTCGAATAAGAACTGAATAAATATAAAACATTTTTTTATAAATAAGACCGTCTAAAGTCATAATAAGTAAATTTGTAATATGTCGCGTCCGATTTCCGTCTGTATACTCGAAGTATAAAATATTGAACAAGTTGCTTTAATTGCTGTTGTCTGAATAGTGTAGAAGGTACATACATATACATATACACTAAATGTTAAAAAGGCGATCCAACAGCAATTCTGACTTATACAACTTTGCAAAAACAAATGTTTTATTTTTTGTTTAGTCAAACGTCCATAAACACTCTCAAATTTGTCTCCGTTCCTTCTATTTACCTAGTTCCGGTACAATACAATGCATACATATGTATATACACATCCCCTAAGGATTGGTTCGAGATAAAAAAAAGCCCAGTCAAAATTTCTGTTTTGAATTTTAAGCAAAAAAAAAAAAAACAAACACTGTGTTTCAGTTTTCAGGCAATTATAAAATTGAAATTAGGTGGCCAAATTCCGAACAGTTTTATTTTATAAAAATAAAAGGTAACACACTCTAACAAGCATATATGTAATTGTTAATTAAGCATTGTGAAGGAATGAGAAAAAAATTTTTGTAATTTGTAAAATTAAAAGAATTGTATTTCCATCTAGCATTTTCCATGTCACACATAAAAATAATCTTTTTCTTCGAATATTTCATAATTTCAGAGTATTTGGAAGGTGTCTATCCCGTTTAAGAAACATTACAATAAATCAAGTGAGTTGTAATAAACTGCTAACAAAATAGTTTCACTTGTTTCACTCATAGACTTTATTTGTCAAAACAACGATTTTATTTTTTAGTTAACAAATTTCGCACAAATTTATTATACAATGAACTTATTTTTCACAAAATTTTAGTTTTAAACCAATATTCAAATTAATATTTGTGATTTTATTAATTTTTTTTTTTTAATTCAGAAATTTTACTCTTTTTATTCACTTTTAAATATTTTTATTCAAACCGTTACATTTTGTTGTTAAATTTTAACTTTGTTTTTTATTTCTAGGTGTTCGATTATTTTCCTACGACAACCGTGTGATGCGAATGTCGCGCAGCAACTGTTGTATTGCCACAAATGCAGCATCTTTAAATAGCCGAAAATATTTTGAACAACATTGTTTGTTGCTGTTGTAAGCAAAATAGATTACAGTTTTCATTTGGCTGTGCATGTGTGTTTGTTTCAACAAATCATGAATGAATTCATACAGGTGCGTGCGTAAACAGAGGCAGAACAGATGTGAGCAGAAAAGCGCAAAAGTGGACTGTATTTCTTATTCCTTAAAATGTTTATAGGACACATATGTATTTTTAGAACGGAATAAATAAAGGCAGCCTTTGGAAATTGTTGAACTTTTGGTTTTAATGTTTGCTAATTGGTTTTTGTCGACAGTAGCGTTTTCAGCAGCGGGCATTTATTTTGTAAGCTCTTTTTTGGAATTAGCTTTTTCTAGGTTTATCGGAACCTTGATTTGAATTTAATTCGAATTTTCCTAATTAATTCTTAAATGGAGAATTATTATTTTACAAAATTATACACACCTACATATGACTTTAGGCACTATAAAGGGCATAAAAACTGGAAAACACTTAAAAACAAATAAACAAGTAAACTTTACTTAGTAAATATGTTTGTAAAAGTAAAAATGTGGATAAAACCAACTAAATAACATTACTTTATTTTCAAAGCATTTTGGTGGATTTTGTTTAAATAATCAAAAACATTCATATTCATAGTAAAATTTTTTGTTTGGAGAAAAAGCGTTTGTGGCAGGCAACACTGGCGTTTGACAAAAACATAAACTGGCTTGAATTACCGGGCCCACAGAATCCTTCGAAATGCAACAGGTGGATATTTAAATAAATATATGCAGCATACTTTAAGGATGCACTTAGAGTATGAGTTACCCGGTTTATTTAAAATGGCATAGGGTGTTTCATATTAATGACTAAGGAAAACGCCATAAAGTATACTCTAATTTTTCCAAGTATTTCGTGAAAAATTCAAGCGAACAGAACCAGTCCTCTAAAGGGGATTTAAAACCGCTTCTAATAAAAACACACAACACATTTTGTTTCATTCACTTTATTGAAAAGGTACTTTTTTGTATTCAAGTTAGTTTTCAATTTATGCCACGTGGTATCATTTGGCGCCCATCGATAATAATACGGTTATTGATGGGAGCTCGGCAATTTGTACACATTATTTAATTTGAGTTTAAATAATTATGCGTACAGCTCTTTCTTTTAAAAATTTCACTTATTATATACATACATATATTTTAAAATTATTTAACAATAATTATTTTAAATAACTTACACACTATGTATAAGAAAACATATTAAGAGTTTAATAAATAAACAATTAAAACACGTCAATTTATACAATTTATAAGATTCATTAATTTTGAATAGTTATAACTTTGTAATAAGTTTAAGAAAATAAAAGATTGGTAAGAAAATATACAAAATGTTATTGCAACTAATCTTAAGTTTTTATAAATCATTAATAAACTATCATTCTGAGATTATGAATTATTTTAATTAAAAGATAAAGTAAAAAAATTAGGCATGCTTACGAAACTGTTTGTTGTCTATTGGCTGGTGATACTAGGTATAACAGATGATAAAAGCCGCTTATTGAGATGGATTCCAATCATATCTAAAGGTTTTAAGTTGACATATCTGTCTCCAAACTGGATCTCTGGCGGTTGAATGTTGTTTGGTTGGTGTTGCTGCTTCTCTTCGATATCATCTAGACTTGGTTCGACACTGACGCCGGCAACATTGTTGATTCTCTTTATCAAATTTCTCAAGAGAAAAAACAAACATTTAATTAATTAGTTTACTTGAAAATTTTTTGTTTGTGTGGTTTTAGTAATATTTGTGTGTTTAATGTTAGAACTATTTTTGTTTTTTTTTTAATCTTATTTTGAAAGCATCATAAACTTTAAAATAAATGTAAATGTATTGTAAAAACTGTTGTTTTAACAAGATTAAAAGTATAAGTTAAAAATAAAAATAATAATATAAAGATTGTTAACCAAAAATTATAACAAAATTTTTGAAGAGAGAAAGAAAAGTGGATAATTTTTCAACAAAAAAAAAGGAAAAATGAATTTTTATATTTTGGTAGATGAAAAATGTTTTCTTCTTCAGAAGGATTTCATGAGGCTGTTTAAAAATCACTTTGGGTTTTCAGTTCTTTTTTTTTAGAATTTGTTTTGCTATATTGGGTCCATGGAGATGTATCAATTTATCCCTTTTTCAGAGTTCGATTTTTTTTTCAAACATTTTTTTAAACATTTTTTCTTTTTTCAAATATTTTCACTGTTCTTTTTTTCAAAAAGTTTTTGAACGTTGTCATCCCTGCTTAATTTCAGTTTCGGGTTTTGATATTTTCTTTTCAGCACATAACTTTCATTCAAAGCGTGCCATGACATATTATTTTCTTTTTTATTACTAATTCAAAACGACGCATGCATGAAAGACTAATCTTCTTGACCAAATGTTAAATGTTGCATTATATCCAGACTGATTAGACTGTTTGACCAGATTACCAAATCGAATATGAAGGCGTGGTTGTATTGCAAATAGATATACCAGAAGCATTAACTTTTTGCAGAGCATTTTTGCAAGTATTTTTATCGAGTCTTGAAATTATTGTAATAAGTATTTTCCCAGTTTTGCTGTATTCGTATTCATTCACTACATTAGACGTTGCAGGTATGGAGAATCTTTCCATCATCCTTAAGGTTTCAATTTACTTTCTGTTTACATTTGTTTCCAACTGCAAAGACAATCTTCCAAAATTTTAAAGAACAGGCTGCAAAAAACGATAGCCCAATTTCGAAACGTATAACCCGTCAAGTCTTCATTTGACTCTAGCTGACGTATTCTGTGAAATTGAATCCAGCATTTATTAGCCCGAAATGTGTTATTTTACAAGTTTTGAATTTTGTCAAGTTATTTTGCCGGAAGTTGAATATTTTCTTTCATTATTTGAAATAACCGCAGACAGTCTCATTTGCAAAGAATTATTCCAGTACATTTGTGTTGTAATTATAAAAGGAAAGTTGTGTAAGTCGAAGAACGCAGAAAAGTCCAACAATTTTCAAATACAAAATTTTCATTAAAATTAAACCTTTTGTGTAAAAGGGGAAACTATCACAAAAATGTCATTTATAAATTTCAAGCACTTTTTTTCGAATTTGTTAAAGGGCATATCAAAGACAAATGTTCAAAACATATGGCACTTTTTTTAAGGGAATAAATTGATAATAATTTAAATAACATCTCCCAAAAGATGTGGCGTTTGATTTTTCTTTTGTTTGTAGATTTTAAGCTAGAAACATATATATTTTTTTTGCGGTTGTTTGATTTTTTGTGTAGTTTGGCAATTGGTTTTCGAATAGAGAACACTTGTACGTTGATAGAGATTTTATGTTAAAAGAGTTTAACTGATTTTGTTACACTAAGAGCATCGAATAGCGAAAACAACAGATGTAACAAAACTAAACAGTTTCCTCTTTTCATAGTGGCATTCTTTTTCCATTAATGTTATTGGAACGACGTCGGCTTAGTTGATTCATATTGCTATCGCTGATGCTACTTTGCAATCAATTTGTGCCTCATCGGAACCTACAAATGGCAAACTAAAACCTGCTAACCATTCTTTACATTTATCACATGATTCAAAACCTAGTAAGTCGGTGATGTAGACAATGTTTATATTAGGCCGATAACTGCAATTAGAAGATGAGAAAGAAAATAAAGTCAATTAAATTATAAAGTATTGTAAGTATCCATAATTATCTGTACACAATTGTACGTATTTAAAGTCAATGTGCAATTGATTATTATTCTTGACACAATTATATAAACTAGCAACCTACGCTTTGATAATGGTTCTTAAAGCAGCTTTGCGTTCTCTTTCGATAAACCAATCAATAAGGTGGCCAGCCATTAATGGTGCAGTTTTGTACAAACGGAACAGCTTGCAGTAATTGCCCATAGCCCAGGCGGAACGGAATTCCAAAGCATGGGCAATGGCAGGATTTTCTCGTTGAGCTTGTGTAATGGAGCGTAAAACAGTCGTTGTGTCTGGTACAGGAACAGAAAAATGAGATTTTATTAAAATAAATTTGTGGCATGTGTAAACTTTAATAATCTGAAATTACCTAAGGTATTTTTTGTAAATATGTAATACAAAATACGATAAGCTGTAAATTCTAAAGTATTCGCACTAGTACCAACTTCAGTGTACAACATTTTTAATTGGGTCTGACATTGATTGAATTCCTCATGATCACCCTTTTCCATAGCTATACGTGCATGCGTTTCATATACCTCAACGGTGAACTTATCGCGTATACCTTGGACCTTAAAATAGGAGATTAAGAAATATGAATATTGAAGGTCTTTAAAAAATGTTTTAAGAATACTTACTGTTAAATCTTGTCTAATGGATTTTAACTGATCACAAGCATAAAAATAATCCTGATTACTACGCCACTTTTGTTTAACATTTTCCAAAGAGTGTACCAACACTTCAACGGGTCTAACTTCGCTGGGAGCTGGTGCTTTGGTAAGACGCAAAAACGACTTTTCCAAATCACGACATGTACCAACGATGTGCAAATCAAAAAGCTCAATATTTTCACCATTCTCTGAATCATCAATATATAAACGCGAATTAATACATTTCTTAGTATTTTTACTGAGCCCGCCCTTGTTTGTTTGGCCAAATGGAGAGCTGGCTATTGACACAATTGACTTCTTAGAGCAATTTTGTGAAAAACGCGCGGCTCTTTGTTGCAGACGAGCAGAATCATCGTCCACAGCGCCCCCAATTGACGAAGAATAGAAGGGGGCTTTAGATTTACCACTACCATTTGTGTTGTTGCAATCGTATTTTTTGTTTTTCTTATTTAACAATTTTTGTTGTTTTTTACTAAGAAAAGACGAGTTATTGGAGGAAGAGGAAGAGGAAAGTGGTATAAAGTCAGAGGAAGACGATGAAGAAGATGAGGATCGACGCATTTTACGTGGACGCATTGGCGATGTGGAAGATGACCGAGAACGTGAACGCGACCGGGAACGCGAACGCGACCGTGAAACAGTACGTTTGTGACGATATTTTGCGGAAGAAGGTGATCTGAAAAGTAAAGTGAAAAATTTTGGTCTCATTAATTTTATGTCTGCCGCATTTCGGTAATTTTTTTCAGATTATTGAAATGTTAAAAAAAACGCTAAATTTGGGAAAAAGTAGTAAGATTTAAATGTTTCAAAATATGACATTCATTCCCAAAAAATGTTCTTAACAATCACTTTCCTCCTGCAACGAAATATGAAAGCTGACGATACTAGCAAATGAAAGTTTAACAAATTTCTTACTACTGAACAAGAACCCTTAGTCAACAAGTTTTCATACCTACAAAAAATCTTATGAACTGAAAATAACAAAAAATATTTTGGATGCTTTGAAATATCCGATTTACTGAGAGAAGTAATCTTCAGCCAACTATCGACATGGTAGGAAAGCGAAAAGCTAAGAGCATTTCTTTATTAATGGTATCATACCTATCATGTTTGTCACATTCCATGAATTTTATATTTAAATGTTCGAATTATTAAATTGCATAGAATATTTATTTTTACTTACCGCGACCGACTACGTGAATTCTTCAATTTATTTGCGCTACCAAATGAATTACGCTGCCCGAGACGTGCATTTAAATTACGCGATAAGCCGCAAGCTGGTTTATTTTTCAAATGGTCCATTGGAATATTCGACGATTGATTCTTATGATTATGCTGAAATGGATTGCGTTGATTTTGTGGTGTTGTTGAAGAAACGTTGTGAAGTTTGACGTTGAGATTATTACGTTCGCTAAAAACGCTGGGTATGGGTTCGTTTTCCCAATCTCGGGTCCACAACTCGTTGCGGTTGGCAGCAGCTATAATTTTTCCTTTTAGACAAATATCAATTTGATCCTTATCCAAGTCTGTCGTACATTTAGCGTAACAACGAGCGACATAGTTATTTAAAGACTCAGGCCAAGCATCGTTAGGATTATGAAATGCATTCGGTTTTTTGAAAGGTGTTGCAGTAATTGTTGAAGTTTTAGTAGAAGTTTGTTGATTGGAATCCAAACTTGAGTCAATGCTTATTGATTTACTAATGGGTGGAGGAGGTTTACTTAAATCTAAATTAGCAATTATAGGTGGTGGTGGCGGAGGAGGTATAGATGTATTAATAAATCCTGAATCGTCAAGAGATGTTCCATTTTGGACTTGACTTTCTTCAAAATGAGCATCAAATAAGGCTTGTTGCTGTTGTAGTAATTGATTTTGTTTGTTCTTGCGTTTACGTTTCTTTTTATTATTGTTACTATTACCATTATTTTGATTTGAGTTTTGAAAATTACCATTAAAATTATTATTCATTGCTTGCTGTTGCTGCAAGGGATTTGGGGCATTTGCCAAACGCTTTTGTTGATTAAGATTAAACTTAATGCCACCAAAATTTTTTTGCTGCTGGTTGCTGCCGTTGTTAGGTGGCGGTGGCGGCGGTCCTGAAGGCAAAGGTGGCATATGTGTGTCACCTTGCGGTATAACCGCATTGCTAAAACCGGGCGGAGCATTGCTATTTGAAATAGTCGAAGTAACACCCGATGATTGTTGCTGATTTTTGTTCATGCCATAGCGCATATAATACTGGTAGTAGGGCGAATATTGTTGCTGATAAGGGCCACCATTTTGGTACCAGGCATTATAGTTTGCCCATTGATTAGATTGTTGCTGCTGGTTGGCATTATTTGAGTTAACACTAGCTTGTTGATGCATCTCTTTTAACTGTGGTATAAGGGGAGCCACAAGAGCTTCAGTCATTACAAGTCCGTACAGAACAGAGCGTAAAAGCACCAAAGTATCGATTTTTTTCTAACCTCAAGTTTTATATACTGTTGCCCCTTTTTCATTAAAAAAAACTTACCTTTTCGCAAAAATTATTTTATCTATTAATGAAAAACAAATTCAAAGTGAAAAGCAGTACGGTTAAAATTGAGAAAATTTTCTATTTTTTTATAGGTATGTATACTATTAAAATTTTCGAGTCCGCCATTTTGTTTTTCTTATATGCGTACCTCTTTAATTTCTTTTCTTTTATTTCAAGTATACTACTGCTGAAATTTTTATAGTTATTTAAAGTTATTTCTTTCTTAGAATAAATATTTATGTAATAAATTACAATTCCATATGTAATTAAACTTTTGCTTTTCAATACAAATCACAGTTCTCACGCTGCAAACACTTCTAACATGTTATAGCTGTTAAATGACTAAACAACGAATGAAGCACAAAATACTCGTTGGAGTGAAAATAAAATTTTGTGAACAGTAACTAACAGGGTGTAATATACTTATTACAAAGTGAATAATCACCGGTGCTACCAAGTTCACAGTGTATGATTTCGCCTTGATACCAACTCAGAAAGAAAACTCACTTTGGTAGCACTGTAGGAACAACATCGATAGTCCATCGATAGCGAAATATATCGATATTACCAGTGATAGTACTTATTCCGGTCGCTGTCTGTCAAAAGTATGTAAAAGTTACGTATTGGAAATATTCGTCAAATATTCTTAAAATTAAAGCCTTATACAAAACTTACAGATTTTAGAAATGACTAGTCTTATTAGGAATGCTATAAAACCAAATTTGTATCGTTCGGCGGGCCTTTGGACAAGACACGTAAAGAGATCATTTTCTGCCGAAGGTGGTACAACACAAAGCTATAGTAAGGAAATCCTTCAGAAGCTTGTGAACACCAACAAAGTTGTAGTATTTATGAAGGGCAATCCTGAGGCTCCTCGATGTGGTTTTAGCAATGCTGTTGTTCAAATTCTACGTATGCATGGTGTTCAATATGATGCTCACGACGTTTTGCAAAGTGATGAATTACGTCAAAGTTAGTTATTTGATCTTAATACAACCTAATTATGAATCTGTAATTCATTTATAATTTTCAGATATAAAAGATTTCACAGAATGGCCTACAATACCGCAGGTATTCATTAATGGGGAGTTTGTTGGCGGCTGTGATATTTTACTACAAATGCATCAAAGTGGTGATTTGATTGAAGAACTCAAAAAAGTTGGTATTGAATCGCTGTTGCTTAAGGAAGCTCAAGATGGCAAAGATACAAAGAAGTGAATATAGTTTACTAGAATATTTTTTTTTTTTTTTTTTATTTATTTCATAATTTTGTAGGATTGTTTTATAAAATATGCTTAAAATATGTATGGCATGTTGTAAACGGCGTAGTTCATATGATTAGTGTGTGCGCCTAATACTTTTAAACAATAAAATTTAAGTTATCCCAAGGCACATTTAAGTAACCACATATTTTACCATCAAATTTGATTAATTGCATATGAGAGTTGTTTCAGGCACTTTTTTGTGTTTGGAAGTTTAAGCAAGGCCTATTTATATAAGAAATAAGGAGCCAGGCTTTGAAATAAATGGGTTTTATAGGTTTGTATAGTGGGGTTGTGGACCTCCTGAAACTGAAGTCAAAGTCTGTTGGAGGCTTTTAGGTTATTAATAATTCGAGTTTGAAGTTGCGGAATTTACTAAAGCCGACCCTTTATTTTTTCTAAAGCTGTTTTTTGTGCTTATTGCCTCTCACTTGTTTTCATAATGTGCGTAAAATTACGATTTATATTGTTATATGTATTAATTATTCAAGCTATTTTTCTTTGGTTTTTTTATAAAAATAATATTAAACAATTATTTATTTATTTTCAATATTTCGCCAACAATTTGTTGGCATCTATTGTTGGCGAAATATTGAAAATAAATAAATAATTGTTTAATATTAATTTTATAAAAAAACCAAAGATCAATAGCTTGAATAATTAATACATATAACAATATAAAGATCAAATAATATAAAGATAATACGATTTATATCTGTTGACAAGGATTTTTATACCATACCTATAGCCGTAAAATATCTATTTGTGAAGTGTTTTTACAGTTGAAAACAAAGCACGATATAATTGAAAACACAATGCATAATCTCGAATATTAAAAATTTTGCGTCACAAGTTAATGGAATTTAATTACATTTTTTGCTTGCAAAAATGGTAAGCTTGTGTTAGTACGAATTATCCATGTATCGTCTATATGGAAGCAGAAATTAAAGAGGTCGTTAATCAGCTGACTTCGAAAAATTGTCACAGTATGTATGTATACAGAAATTCCAGGCGGGCATAACGAGATAGCATATCAACGTCAACTCTGTTCATCGTTGTGTAAATGCTTTAAAGTATGCTGTCGTTTTGATAATTTTCTGAACCTATACGAAAAGAAAATGCATGTTATTTTTCTTGAAGTGCAGGTGAAAGATTACCTTATAACTAATAATCATGAAAAAAAGGCATGAAAATTACATACAAACATACAAAAATGTCCACATACATATGTCTAGTACAGACAATCATGTACCATGCTCACTACCGCACAGTTACGAAACTGTCAAACATAACTGTTCCGTCTTTCAATTGCCAAATGTGAAGTCCCCTCTAAATGAAGATACCAGAAACGATGTGAATTTCTTCACTCCAAATTTTCTGGCAGCACTAATGTCAATTTTAAACAAATGTCATTGTTGTTTTTTTTTAACCGAAGGAGAAGCGCCTTTTTTGTAATAAATAACTTTTCGAATTTGTTTTTTATTAATTGTAGCCACAAAATTTAAGATGTATTTAGTTTCAACGGCTAAGACCACTGTTTTGACAGAATTCAAAGACTTGGAAACAAGGTCTATATATCAACATTCCAATGGTGAAAATACAGATTTTCAGTTTTACTCTACACAACACATATTTGTGGAGGTAAATAAAAACTCTGGACTGGAGATAATGCGTATCAAAGAAAAAGCACATAGTATGGGAATAACATTTTTAATTTGTTTTAATGCACATATAAGATTTCTATAAATTTTCAGAAACGGATATACAGCGCGTGCGCAAACTCACCATTGATAATGTTTATTGTGCGGCATGCGCGAAACAGTCACTGGAAGAGATGGCTGTAGGTTTAGCCAATGGTCAGGTCAAACTATACAATTATAAAAAATCAGAATTCGTGCATAAATTTACTGCAGGTATGTAGTAAAAAATTAATGTAATCAGTGCAAATTAAAAATATTTCTTTGTGTCAGATTCGAATCGCAACTCGGTTTTATACTTGGACTACAATGCCTCCGATGAGTATATTGCTTCTGTATTTGAAAATGGTTCAATAAACATTTATGGGCATAGAACAAAAGCCAAATTGGACTCATTCAATATTGATGGCAAGTAAGTTTGCAAAATTTTCTTTATAAGTACATATTTATAAATACCAAATTTTCAGGGAATACTTTATTAATTTATGAAGCTTTCGTTCGCTATTTATTTTGGTTATTATTTATATTTTTATATACATAAAAGTTTTAGATATTTATTTGTCCTTTATTTTCCCACTAATTTTTGATTTTGAGCGCACGTACATTGAAAAATTATAGAATTATTTTGCTTCAATATCTTTTTTAATCATTTAGTTGATATTCGAATAAATGCTCCCTTTTAATAAAAAGTAACTTTGCAGTTCGACTCTGGCACGTTTTCATCCTACCAAACGGTTTCAGCTTTCTATAGCTTCGTATAAAGGAGCTGTTACTATCTATGATGTTCATTCAAAACGTAAACTGTTTAATGCCACTGATGCCCATGCCGCACAATGTCGAGACTTGTGCATGTCTCCTGGCATTCCTGAGACTCTTATCAGTGTAGGCTACGATTGTGTTATTAATATATTCGATACGAGACGTAAAGTTAAGCCTGTGCAATTAATTTATTGCCATCCATTGTCAACAGTGGCAGCTAGTGAGTGTGGTACCTATTTTTGTGTGGGTAACCTTAAGGGTGAACTTACGACTTATGATATTCGTAATACGAGTATGTTTTTGGCTTCGAAAAAAGTTCATGATACTGCGGTGACAAGAGTGGCATTTGCTCCTGTAGCTGCTGATACGAGCTCCAGTTTTTCAAGCTCAGGAGTTGGTGCAGAATATTCAACGGTAGCCATATCAACAGGAAGTGGTAGTACAGATTTACGCAAATCGCTCTCTTCGAATGTTTTAGCACCAACAGATAGCACGCGGAAACAACGAGATTCTTTTTGCGAATTTTTGGACTTTCAGGCGAATCGGGGTCAGGAGAAGATATCTCCACGCTTTGCCCCACGGAGAGAAAGCTTTGATTGGGAAGTACTCTCTCGGAAACCTCTTGATGAAAATCGTATGTCGTTTGTTGGAATGGGAGTTTTAGGCGCAACCACTTCAGCCACACAAAATGATTCCTTTGAAAACAAAGTGAACGCGTCAGAAGCATTAAAAGGTCCTCTAAGAGATCGTATTAATACACCGCACACAACACCGTTAGCAGGAAAACTGACACAAATTGTGGAGGAAGAAAAAGGCATTCAAGATACCACTGAAGCTTCCAATCAGAATATTACTTCTGATAGTGATAAAGAAAATCCTAATTTGAATTTAGATTCGATGTCCGCTAATCTAAAATCATTACGCGTTGATTTTGAAAGCACACCGCAACGTGAAAGAACTTCCATAGACGGCATATTGCTCACATCGAAAAATCATTTAGCAGCACCTCATGCTACTTCAACTGCTTCTAAGATCCCAGCTCTTCAAGCAAAAGCAAATACCACTGCTGACTTTCAGCAAGCTATTTCAGCTTTGCGCACAGAAATGCTACAACGATTTGACACTTTGGAATTTGAAATGAAATTTTTGGCGGAGAGCAACAAATGGCAATTATTGACTCAGAACTTTAACTTATGGAATCAAAGCTTCCAAGCTACCGAAGAAGTGCGTGATTGCTTAGGCGTGTTGTTGCAAGTAGATCCATTTGTAAATGAATTTTTAAGATTGAAGGAAGAGAATGAATTGTTAAAGCAACAATTAAATAATTTAACAAAAAAGTAATATTTATTGTGTATAAAGTTTGTTCTTTCTTATTTTGTTAAATTTCATCAATTACTCAATTCACAAGCACTCTATATATCGTATAAGTAAAAATAGGCTTAAAATGCTTTACGAAAGCCCATCTGTTTCTGTGTGCTCTGTTAACGTTTTTATAAACTATTTTAAGTCTGTTTTTGATTTTGTATATTTTTTTTGCAGTTGTTTAATGTTTTTATAAAATCAATTTTGCCCTTTGCCCTTTTTTCGCAATACATTCACCACTCAACTTTTTGAAAACCTATAAAATGAAGTTGTATTTTTTTTGTAACAAAGTTGCCCTGGTGTAAAGTAATGCGATGATGCAGCCGATATAACAGTGCATGGAGCTTGTGAATTGGGCAGCTATTTATTTTACTAAAAAAAAACAATATTTTGTGCTCTATGAATTTTTTAAAATATGCTCACTTAAATAAAGCTTTAATAAAAATTAAAGGAGTTAATAAAAATTAAAGTAATTTTTCGAATTTGCAATAATGATATTTTTTGATAACCCTGTTCTATAGAAGCTGTTCAATTGTATAAAAGAATTTTCAATATTATTTAGCCCTTTGAAAAGAACATACAATTTTGAAAATCGGCTTATAAATGGTGGTTATTTCAAAATTCACGCATTAGGCAGACATTTTCCCTGTCCGATCTCGTTTTTATTGATAAACCCTTTCAATGTATATTGAAAAACATCTTATAAATGGCAGAATTGAACAATTTTTACGCGTTCATTTTTGGTCTTTTGAAAAAGTGTTTAAAAAAATTGAAAACCGATTAAGTGGTCAGATTATGCTGAATATATATTTTGCCTGTCCGATTTTAAAGAAAAGAAAAAATAAAGAAATTCAGGCTAGTACAAGACTGACTCGTACAGCAAGAGTTCCGTATTACCGTACAAGTTGGGCTTAGCCCATTTCACTTAGCAGACGCAGGGAGCCCATGATGTGGGCCAAACTTTAGATTTTGAACTTTTTTGTTTTAGTATTTGTTGTTGTAGCGACTAAACAACTGCATATCCAGTAAAATTTTTTAAAAGTTTTTATCTCTTGCGGTTCAAAAGTTACACCTGATTCTCAAACCAAAGGGTGCCCCCTTGAGTAGAGTCACTATTCAATTTTTCATTTGTGTTATTTTTGGTGTATGTTGTTGTATAGATTTGGAAACTGCATATCCTGTGAAAATTTCAAGTATCTATCAATTACGGTTCAACAGTTACAGATAATTTCAAATTCTTGTATTGGAGCACCCTTTAGTTTTTAACTTTTTGTTGTTTTTTGGTAAGGCTATGTAACCACATCTCCTGTGCAAATTTTAAGTCTCTGTCTCTTATGATTCAAAAGTTAAAGCTAATTTTCAAAGTTTCTTGTGTGGGAACCCCCTTTAGTTTTTAGCTTCTTGTTGTTCTTAGCCCTTATTGTTGTAGTGGCCGGAAAGGGCCTGTGGGGGACGGGCGGACAGCAAGGTCGCAGTAAAAGGGTTCCGTTTCGCTCTATCAGTATGGAACCCTAAAAAAGGATTCTAACCATCATAAGCGATAATTTTCAAACAGAAATAAAATCGGTTCACCAATAATAGTTATGTCACTTCGTGACAACTATCACTTTTTGCGACTAATAAGATCTAGGAGAATTGCTACCAATATAACACTGCTGCTGTCA
The DNA here is from genome assembly GCA_963662145.1 of Sturmia bella. Classification (NCBI taxonomy): domain Eukaryota; kingdom Metazoa; phylum Arthropoda; class Insecta; order Diptera; family Tachinidae; genus Sturmia; species Sturmia bella. The sequence goes on along the minus strand of OY759171.1, from coordinate 15,647,702 downwards.
CCATCACAAACAAATGATGTGACCCTTAAGTTTTCACTTTGTGTATATGATTGCGATTAGGCGGTAACATCAGTCAGTAAATATTGCAGATTGCAAACTGTTGCAATACCCCGAACACTTGCGGAACACTTCCAAATGCAAAAGCGTCTTTTCTACTTTTTGCTAATGGAACTTTCTTCATGCACATAATGATATTAGTCCGTCAATACTTCTTATTTGTGTTGGGAATACAAAACTATGCTATTTTATATAATACAATTCAACAAATAAATAATGTAAAATATTGGAACGAAGTTCCTTAACGCGGCTTGCTGGTAGTGGAAATTAGTAGAAATCGTCACGAAAGCGTGTGAGCTGTTTATATGTATTGGTGTACTGTCGACAAGCAATTGTATATGATGGGCGGTGTCTCCACTGACAGCAGCGGAGACACCTACCAATAAATATTAATTAGTTGGAAAACGTTCCAAAAATTTAAAGAATCATAAAATTTCAAAATTTCAAAAACAACACAAAATAAAACATACAGATTTCAACTTGTATTACATTCAAAGATGAAAAAAAAACGTAAAGAACTTCGTTCCTAACGGGGGTCCCCCGACCGCATTTCTTTTTTTTATTTTTGGATTAAAATCTACATAAGTATGAATATACATATCGTTAGCGACATAGCGATACAAGGCCCTAAGTCGAATTATTTGAATTCGAGCTTTTGCACATTTCAATACAAAACAGTTTAATATATAAAAATACGTCAAAATCGGCTTCGAAAAAGACGACCTGGTGCCATATACATATATATTAGTCTCCACATTATATACATTGGATGTATTTATTACATGATTTATTTATTACTTTGTTTTTCTTCGTTTATTTGCTCAACCTCTGATAAATTATGGGTCATATCGACCTGAAAAGAGAAAAGGAACATGAATACAGAATCTATTTAGAAACATTTCTTTTTTAAAACTTACTGAAATTGTAGTATTAAAGTTTCCATAATCGATAAGATATCGCTCATTCAAACTGTCATATTTTATGACATTTATAAAACGTTGACCCCAGAAAATTTCTCTTGGTACATAAGAAGTTCTAGCTTCTGTGACCTGAGCTGTGGCAGCAGAAATACCAACAATACTTACATATAACTCAAACTGAGCATTAGTTACATCCTTGGCGCATTTAAAATGGAACAAAGGCGAAGTTTCGTTTATTACATGACACACTATTTCCGGCCATATAATAATCTGTTGACCATTATTTTCTAATTTTAATTCAGTATGGGTTTTTATTAATTCGCCTTCTTTGGTGCTTGAAAATACAAATGATTATAAGAGTAAATTTATTAACCCAGTACTAAACTCGGTTTAAAACTTACGGCTTGTCAACAATCATATAGACACGAATTTTTGACTCAATAGTCTGCTGTTCTCGCGGATCGCAAACCCGAAATAACAAGCACAGTTTGCCATCGCGATGACATATCTGAAAAGAATTTGAATAGAAGTTGTGCTTAAAATATTATTTAAGCACGATAGTGGACTTGCGATAACGTGAACCAATTCAAGTCGGTGCTATTGCAATTTATTAACAATTTTCAGTTTCCTTACTATTTCCAATTTTTTTTTTACTTTAATATTATGGCCCAATAACTTTGCAAGTTATCACAGGCATTTTTTTTTTGTTAACTTTTGTCAGTACAACAAAAAATTCTTTCTTCATAGTGATGATGATGTATGACTGGAATTGTCGCATCAATATTATGTAAAAATGTCAGCAATTATGTGAAAATTGACATCAATCTGTTTACAATGGTCACCGGAGAAATTTTTCCATAAGACTCCTGCTGTAGTTTATTAATAATACTATGCTAATCCTAAATTTAAAAAAAAACTGGCCACCTTGCTGGTAAAGCTGATTCAAGTACGCGGAATTCAATGATGATAACTGTTTTCCAAAGCTAGTGCTCATATTCACGAGCTCAAGTTTCACTAACATCCAACGATATTTCAGCACTGTGAAATGCATCTTAATTACGCTTCAAACAGCTGTGACAGTTTTCCTGTGAGTGTAGAAACCGGCGAAAAATAATGAGTTCCTAAAGCCGTTTTATTTAATATTATTTCATTTTAATACAGTTTTGCCACAAATGTTGACATAAGAAGGGGTTAAGTCTAGTTTTGGACATATTTTGATGCAAAAGAAAACTACAATGAAAAAAAAATCCTGTTGTTAAATACACATTTCTCAATTAGCAAAAAAAAAAAAACATTTTATCAAAAACAACTTTCAAAACTCTTTAATTTTGCATTGTCCTAAAACTTTATGATAGAAAAAGTAAGCAAAGTTCTACTCGGTTGGCGATCACAAATTTCTGGATACCAGAAAGCCAGTAAATCACCACTACTATCTGCACTATACTAAACACCCTGTCGGACATTGAGTAGTCGACTACTAAAGTAGTTAGTTTTAAGTTAACTTTTATGCATTCGATTTGTAATTCACTTTTTATGAACTGACTATAAGCTAACTGAAAAGTAATGCAGAATTGACCCAAAACTCAAATAATAATATACACATACACGATTAACTATTTACTTAAATGGCTTGCCGTTAGTTAAAAGTAGGATTTTATTGAGTAGATAAACCATTTTTCATTATTACAACTTCCCTTTAACAAAAGGTGTGTGTTAATAACAATCCAACCGGTAAATTAGCGGGAGGTTTAGCTTTTGCATTTGAAACTGAAATTGGAAGAATTTCCCTGAAAAATTTTAATTTTTCATGCAATTACTCTTCCTCCAGACTTGAACCTTTCAAAAGTATTGCCACAAATTTTGGAAAAAACTAATTTTTCTTACCGAAAAGTTGTAATAATGAAAATTGCTTACCGGCCAGTTTATCGTTCACATCTATTAAAGGTACCTTTTGCTAATGCCAACATTATCAATATTAACAGTGGGCATGGTGGCTGCTCAACAATCATCAGATTTCGATGTTCGGGCTGTACAAAAGTAAAATAAGTGGAATATAATATAAAAACGAAAACTAGGATGAAATATTAATTTAATAAAATATCACCACCGAAAATTATAAATAAACCCAGCCTTGGCTTTTACATTTCTTTCTGTGAGCACTAACTTTAAGTTAGTTAAAAAGTAATGCACAATTTTACTACTGCCTAGTACATCGCAATGTTAAAATACATAGTTAGTTATTTGAATTGAAAAGTAATCCAAGCGTCAACCAGTACCTGCTGGGAAATAGTTAGGTTTAAGTTTATTTTAAGTTAACTTTGTTTCCGACAGGGTATCTTATTATTTTACTCGTATGTGTAATCATATTCAATATCTGGCTACTTAACTATAGTTTGGCTAACACCCATACTAGAAACATTAATTTTGTTTTATCATAAAGTCTCAATGTCATACAAAATATCGTTAGACCAAGTGTGTTTTTGCAGCAAATTGTGTTTCGCTTAAACAAACACTTTCACTTAAAAACAAACAGCAAAAATATGTTTCAGGATCTTGAATATTCGCTTTACCTTTTTGGTGTGTCATATTCTAGCTTTTATGGTACGCTAAATTCTGAGTGCACTGACGATCGTTTTCCGAATATCTGGTCTCCGTCCGGACAGTGGGGGGCTTTTTAATCTACAGTTTGACGAGTTTTGCTTTCGCTTGCAATAGTGCTCCGAATAACTTGGCTTTGGTCAGGCGGTTGTATCTACATATGCATATTAAGGTGTGTCGATTTAGCAATCCAAATTGGGCCATTGATTTTTCCATAGCTCTTGGCATAAGGAAAAAAAAGTTCCACTACGACATATCAAAAAAGTTATTTTCGAGGCTTTTGCATTTCAAATTTTTCTGTTGTATATTTAGGGGTTTTTTCTCCCTTTTTTTTAATGGGGAGAAAACAATTATTGGAGGCTGGCCACACATTTCACTTCTCTACGGGTACAAAAAATTGAAAATCGTAAGCCTCAAAAATGATTTTTTTTGATACGGTGCAGTGGAACTTTTTTTCCTCACGGCAAAGGCTCTCGAAAAATCGACTCGGCTTAATGTACTTTCTGGTGTCGCTCATACGGTATTCTAAATAACAGATCTTTAGTTGTGCTAGCGGATTTGTTCTCTGTGCCTTGACGAATTTCGGTTTCACTTAGCACGGACTTATGGATTTTAAATTGTATTTTATCTGAGAATCGATTGTCTATAGAATGTTTACAAATTAAAAAGAATTATAATTTTTTGTAATTTATATAATAATTTCTGATAGGGAATCTCAGATTTTAGGGTATTAAAAAAATATATTAAAAAAAGAAAAGTGACCTTGAAACTAAAAATATATCCTCGAAATTTGTGTTGTGTTTTTAATATAAATTTTTGGAGCCCTTTACATACCTGCCGCTCTACATGTAGAGAAATAATGTATTCAAATGCTATAGATCTAACGATTCACTCCTACAACGCATCACGGCAAGAGTGAATCCGTTGAGTTAAATTAAATGTTCACATAATCGCTAGTGCACTGTATATGAATCTGTAATAACTTACCACTGCTTTGTCACTAAATTTTAATTTAGTTAATTGCTTGGCCGGTCTGGCGGTTTTTGCATAAATTATACTTATCATACCGCCTTCAATGGCAATTGAAACTATTATTTGCAGTATAAACAAAAACATAGTTTCCGGACACTCTTCACTGGGATATTTCTCGCCGAAACCAATTGTAGTTTGAGTTTCGATCGAATAAATTAGCATTGAAGTGAAATCATAAACGCCAATAATGCAGGGCTCTTTTCCTTCACCCAAACGTTCGCCGGTTACCTCATCAAACATGAGATCGCCATGAGAGAAAGCCACCATATAGCAAAGTATTGCAAAAAATGTCCAACTTAGAAAATAACTACCAATAAACATGGTCAACATATATTTCCAATCTAATTCAATCTATTGCAAAGGAAAAAAATGGCAAAAAAAAAAATAACGAAATATGATACAAGCGGCATTTTCTTACACATATTCTTGTGGACACATGACAATGATACTTATTAGTGTATTATTTGCATGAAAATGCGCCTCATTTTATTGTTTAATTCGAATAGTATTAGCTATGTATTAGTCTAGTTATTTCTGATACGTAATGAGTTAACAGAGTGTTTAAATTGAGTTTTTAATCATATAAACTAAATTTTACTCTTTGATTTGTATTGAGCTCTAGATCATCAGAATAAGTTTTTAAATTTTTGCTATCATTGGTTAGTGTTTTTCCATCATCACAATTAAATAGATTTTGTGTGTTATTTACAGTGCTGAATGTGGTAAATGTTAGAAATTTTTTAGGTAAGATCCATCTTACCAATGTTGTTACAAAGTCTCTTATATATCGCCAAGATTTTTCGGGAATTTTTTTAAATGTTACATTTTCTCGTCCATTCTTTTCTATAACACGATATGGCTTTCGGCGATAGTACAAGGTGTCAACTTCTGTGTGAAAGATTTCCAAACACATGTATTTATGTAAATAAAACTAAAGTTTTTCATGGTTTAAGGACTTAGACATTGTTACCATTTCTTCGCGCATCTGTTGCATTCAGTTCTATTGTGCTGCCAGCCCATCCAGATGCTATTAAGCTGTAAGAGAATTTTGATTAGAATTATATAAGACGATCATCAAGTAGAAAATATTTTAATTTAAAATACAGGATCAAGAAAGGATTGCAAATATTAATTTCTACTTCTACTCCCTGCTCTGGTGTGTGCAGCCTGCAGTTTTATCATAATAAACAATTTGATAAGGAAGTACTTGTATAAGCCCTATTAGAGATCAGTAAGTTGCTACGGTTATCAATTAAAACAAATTTTTCAATATTATTGTCCTGAAGAAACTATCCGAAGGAGAGCGAAATATCGACAAAAATATTCGAATAAAATACAAAACATATATTTATATAAAAAATACCTTCAGCTCAATAAAATAATAAAATTAAAAGAAAAAAATCCATTTTATTTTTCTTTTTAAGAGAGTGTTAGAGGTAATTAATGCTTGAAGACATGTGAAATGTGTGTTACCTGCTTTGCAGAAATATAGGGTAGAATTGGACAGGTGATGAAAGCAGAAATGAAGAGTTTAGAGGAATGCAAAGGTTGTTCGTTGTTATCGGGCTTAGTTTTTATATTTTTTATACCTCTGATTAATATTTTACCCGAATTAATGACAAAATACAAATAAGGGCTAATACATTTCATCATAACTTGAACGATTAGTGCGATTGAGACAGGTATACATATTTCGAATAAATAAGCCATATCTCATGCAAATCGTTTAATTGATGTTAACATTTACTTGCATACGTTTTTTTTTGTTGAAGTGATGAACCTTTTGCACTTCAGGCGACGAAATTTTATTACTATTGCCCAATGTGTTTGTGTCAATTCAGCTTATTATTGGGACTTTATCAGCTAATCAGTATTGAGATATTGCTGATATTGACGAACTACGTCAATTTAAAATAAAATAACTTAAAAATAAATAATAATATGTATATAAATTATATAGAAACAAATGGGCAACCATATAATATCCCATATTTTATGGGTATTAGTCTAGACCTCAGATGTAAAAAAAGAACGTCATATAATCTTTAATTGGCTGAAGTGTCACCCCCGGGTGACTATGGATATAAGTATATAAGTTTGTCATTCCGCTTGTTATTTCCTCAATTTTAATTTCCAATCCAAAAAAAGCATACATTTTTATACTCTGGAGCACTATCGATAGAAAAGTCGATTAAGCGATGCCCGTCTGAAGGCTGTTGAAATCATGGGTCTGAAAAAAACTATTTCACTTAGAAACAAATGTTTAATAGCAAATTGTTCTCACATCGTGTCGTATGTTTGCTATAGAAATTCAGCAAAATCGATTAATGAATAACCGAGTTATAGCCAGAAAACGGCGAAAAGTAGAACAAATTTTTATATATTGTAAAAAGTTGTAGAAAAAAATGTTTTACTTTAAAGTTAGATATCTTTCTAATGTAGACAGCAGACAGATTTGGCAAAAAGTAAAAAAAAAAATAAATATGTAAAAATTATCGACATTAATCTACATATGTATATGTATATAGCCGAGATATGGCGAAAACCGATTTCCCAAGAAGTTGGGCTTGTAAGCGAATTTAAACAAGTTTCGGCGCTAAGAAATATACATATAATAAAAGAAAGTTACGTTAAGATCAAAAGTAAAAACTTTCGGCACTGGTTCATATCTATCCCAAATATAGCGAAAATCGATTTCTTAAGAAGTTGGGGGTGTTTGCAAGCAAACAAACTTGCCAAAAAGCAATTTTGGTGCCAATAAGTTGTTGCAATATTAAAATAACTACTAAAGACGAAACACAAACAATTTTAATATCGATTTGTATACACGGGATCTGAGGGTGGGAACTGTTGATTGTCAACAGTAAACAGTTGTTTAGTAAGAGAAATACTCTTAATTGTTTAGTAGTAATTAAGCAAAAAAACCAAATTTTTATGGCTAAGTGCACAACCGTCTGTTTCGATGTCACCACACTTTTCCTAATTACACTTTTATCTTTAGATGCGTTAAATTTCACAATTTTAGCACTGCCGCTTAAGCCACTTAAACTCAGGCAATTTGATTTTCCATTTATATACTTAATCAATATAAACAAAAGAAAATAACTTCCTGGTCTCTTTTGGATGATATTTGCATCTCAGCTGAGAGTTGTTTTTATTATAACTTTATACATATTTATTTGTTTTAATTACGAGTTCTAATTGCTCATTACATTAATACAACTTAAGTAACTGCGCGCCACCAGCGTTGTCGCTTATACTTACATACATATAAAAGTATATTTTAATTATATTGAACTATACTGCAATACATTTATTGCTAATTGGCTTAAACTTAACGGACGGGTGCTGAGGAAAAGTGTGGCGGCTTCGAAACAGCTAGTTGTCCACCTAGCTAAAGCTGCTTGATGTTTTCTTCGTCTTGCTTAATTAATATCAATTACAAAAATAGCATTTAACGAACTTAAGCCTGATAAACGTAATACAAAATAATAACAATAATAATATAAGAAAAAGTTCGAATAATAAAAATTAGTTTAAATTTTTAATTCTTAAATGACAATAGTCATGGAATATTGATAGCAATTCTTATTAACGTCCATTTTACTAATCGCAGAACTTGCTAAATATCAGAGAAAATAGCAAAACTGTCACTTTGTTTTCGACGGTGATAAACATTACAGTGTAATGTGAGAATCAACTGATGTCGTATTTGAGCTTTTCGTTACAGAAAATCTCAAAAAGCATTAAATACTAGCATTGTTATGTACACATGTAGCTATGTATCTGTATATTCCTTTGTGTTCATAAAATTAATTTTCATTCTACTCCCATATAGTTATCACAGCGAAAATTCAACAATCTTACTATCTCAAACAATGAAATTTATAATTTATCTTGGCAGTAGCTTTTGATATATGTATTTTTCTTGCTGCCATAATTCTTGAAAAGAAATATTTTTATCTTATCACTTTTTCAAAGTGCAATAGATTATAATCATTTGATGTAATTAGAAATTTGTCATCATAAGTCAATCAAACTCAGCAAACATAAAAACACAATTGCTTACTCACTTATTTTCACTCTGTGTATATGAATCCAAGCGATCACGATTATATGACAATGAGTTTTTACGTCTTTCGCAACTGGGACTTTCGGGATAATAATCTTCTTCGAATAGTGTCTCCTTTTCCTGTGAACGTCTCATGGGTCTTGTTTGCAGTGGTTGGGGCTGGGCTGGCATCGATATGGAACGATGCATTGTGGGACTGTCGGAAGACGACATTTTGGCTGTCGATGTTGTGGGTTCTTCAACACTCATTCGAAAAGCTTTTGCTTGTAAAACTTAATTACAAGTAATTGAAATCAATTAGTTTATGTCGCTAATTTAGTTGAATTACTGATTTTACACTTAATTAAGTTCGTACGATTAAATTGATAGGAATTTATATTATATAATATTTCTTTCTTTTGTTTTCTCAAATCTATTTAATGCGAGTTCCGTTTAGTGGCAGTTATTATAGTCGACTAAAATGCTGGTTATTGAGATAACAAAGCTTTGTGTGGGGATGTTTAGTATGAGTTTTAATTTTTTGTTTATATTTTTTAATCTTTTAAATTGAGAATTTAGTGCATTTCAAGACGATAGATACACACTTACAACCTCATCACAATTGAAAGCCATCACTAGTTACAAATACATAAGTTACTGACGAAAAAAGTATGTAGTATTTGTTTTATATTCATAAAAATGTGATTGGCGCCCTGAGAAAATTATTATTATGCCTCCCCATAAGTTATTTATTTTTTTAATGTTAAGCAATTTTTCAGCAAAATATGACGAGGGCGTTAAGATATTAAATAAAAAATACCTTATTTTTTCTTAGCACTTGGAAACGGAATTATTCTTAAGTCACTGCGTAATATGACTACAACAGGCTTGCCAGCTTAACAATTTAGTGCAAGATTTAACTTTGGTTTAGCGTTAAGATTTTCCAAAAATAAAGCTGATGAGTAGCAATTTACAAAAGCATTAATACTTTAAATATAATTACAATACTTTCAATAGAAGAGACGTAACATTTATTCAAGAATAACTGATGTTTCAAATGTAATGAAAACAAAGCAAAGTAGAACATGTATTCGGAAAAATTAGACAAAGCTTACTGCTGCATACTATTTGACGATAATCGGCTTCTCAGAAAAATGCAAAAATGTCGAAAAAGTGATACGATATCATAAGAAAATAGTGAAAGTAAAAGTTTTTTAGTTACATCATTACATATTGCCGCACTTATACTTAAACCAGGTAAGCTACAATTTTTTAAATTGACTTTTTATGATGGAAAGTAATAGTTTGCACTCTACTGCATTCTTATCTTGATAAGTTTGTGTAAAAAAAATAATTAACGCCATTTGAAGAAACTGGCGAACGCCCTACAAAGTGAAAAAACTGTTAAGTATTTATCGTTTTCTGAAAATTTAATTGTTGTTGCTTGCGTGGTTTAAGAATAAACACTACGATATACCCTTAACAATTGTCGTGGAGGGTATGTAAAGGAAATCTAAAAAAAATTGCTTTTGAAATGATTTAAGCACCTTTTCAACTTGCAAAACAAGAAAAAATACAAGGTTGAAAGAAGGCAGTAGTGGAACGAGATGGGTAAGACCAAATACATATTTGTAGAAATCCTGTTGTAAAGCCTGCAGGGGCATCATAATGATGATAGCTTAATATAGAATATATATATATATATATATATATATATATATATATATATATATATATATATATATATATATATATATATATATATATATATATATATATATATATATATATATATATATATATATATATATATATATATATATATATATATATATATATATGTATATGTATATATTCATGAAAAAGTAAAAAATTAAAAAATTAAAAAAGGCCCACGATGTCACTCGACATCGCTTGCTCGCTTGTTTACATGCAAAGCAATAACAAAATTTGTTGTTGTGTAAGCAAACCTTGTTGAGTGACATCGCGGGTCTGGCACTACATTTTTTACTTTTTTTGCTAGATTACATACATACGTTTACTCTAAAACCTTAAAAAATCCACACTGAATTTATTGTTTACTTTGAGCTAAAATTACCTTATTTTAATTTCTTCTTATATTGTTGATTTTTTGGATTTTATTCAGACATATCCCCGGAGATAAAAAAAAATTATTGTTTTGAAACTACATTTGAATAATAAAAAACTCTATTAACGAAATTTTCTTTAAAACTTGGACTAATGAAGTTATTTAAATATTAACGGCTTTTATGGCAAACTCAACACGATTACAAATTCAATGTTGCATTAAACTAGTCTACTCCATAAGTCACCACTGCTACTCATTTAAGCAACAATGTGGGAGATTCTACTTAAATCTTAAAGATATTTTCATACGGCCATTTAGTTAAGATGGCGATTCGGATATGTTCACAAGTAAATTGAATAGGAGTTTATTACGTTCAAACTTGAAAATATGCATACATGTTTAATGAGTTGTGAAATAAGTGAATATATATATTTAAATTCATTGATTGTTATACAATAGCAGGAGAAATATTTTTTATAGAATACAGCCAGTTTCTGTACGGCCTTAAAATTGTATGTGCTAAAGTTCATTGCTGAAATATAAAGAAGAAAAGCAATAATTGTGCGAATAAGAAAAACATTTGGGAAAATTTATAAGGTGTGTTGATATTTTCCACGTAAATTGCAAACGATTACCAAGAAAAACATACCTACATGGGTACATTCATATACAGCTGAATAAAACGAAATCGTACAATAAAATAAAAGTTAAAAACTAATAATATAAAAGAAGACCACATGCATAAATTTGTTTATATATAGATAATATGCACTAAATACATTGGTGAAAAAAATTATAGTTTAAAATAAAATTAAAAAAATATCTACATAAAGTTGTTTATGCTGCAGTGTTTTTATGTATGAAATAATACTTAAATACAGAGATAGTTAAGCTTTAAGAAATCAGCTAATATTAGTTCGTTTTGTGCATGTGTGTTTTGTATCTCAACAATAGTAAGTTAATGACAACACATGCGACGGATATAATGCTTGCAACGACAACGGCACAAATAAAAGGTAAATAATAATACAAATACGAAAAGCTCATTGAGTAAAAATCATCATTGTTAACGACAACAACATTTAACACACAAGCCGAAGAACAACAAGAAATACAAACAAAACGTAAACTTGATTTTTTTTATTTCCCTTTTGTGACCAGTTGAGTGCGCTAGAAGAGATATAAATTCTTGGAATTTTGTTTTGATTAAGATATTTCTTAAGAATTTTGTATAAAAAACAAAACGCAAAAGAGAAAGAATCGTTGAAAATTTATTGAAATGGGAACTGATTTGCAGTGTGACCAGACTGATTTGAAGCTAATTTTAAAATAAATATAATGCTAAAATTCAATTCATTCTACGCAAACATATTTGCAATTTCTGCTTATTTTCGCACGTACGCTCAGGAGCGAAAGTTATTTTTTTAACTGCGTATTTTGCATTTTTAGGCAAGAATTTTGTAAATTTTTGGTCTCGCCTAAAAAGTAGGACTTTTACATTTTTTTTATCCTTCCATACAAATTGAACAAGTACATACATAAGTGTAGGTGCAGTAACAACGGAATTCTAATAAACTATATCCGTCTAATTCATAAAAATTATAACAGGTTTATAAATCTCTTATTTGACAGATTTTCCATACAAATATGTCAAATAACAGTCTTATAAACCTGTTATAATTTTTATGAATTAGGGGTATATGTACATACATAGGTACATTAGGGTGGTCGGTCGAGTTTGCAATCGATATTGCGCCATCGATTTTTCAATAGATTTTGGCATGCGGAAAAAAAGTTCCATTACGACATACCTAAAAAATTATTTCTGAGATGTCCAATTTTAAATTTTTGGTTATTTTTGGGCTACTATACAAGAAAGTGCTGCTAGAAAGTAAAATAATTGTGTATAATTATATCGAAAAGTTTGTTAATAACAAATCAATCTCTTCATTTTGTAAATATTCTTCAAAATGTCTTCATCCATTTTAATACTTTCATTTAACAGCAATAAACTAAATGTCAAAAATTCCGCAGCCAAGTAAATGCGTGAATATTAACTGCTTTTTTCCACATTTGTAATGAAAACAACAAAAACAATTCAAAAATTGCTATTGTTTTTTAATAGAAATATGCAAAAAAAAAACTTCGTTCACATTCAGAATTGAGGGTAAAAAGTCTGTACTAATAAGTATAATGTGTGTGCCTGTAATAGTAAAAACTTTCGTTTACATTTATTTTTGAACTCCGTACTAGCGTGCGGAAATTTGCTCAAGGAATTTACGAATGTGGATATCCTCCGTACCGTTATTGGCACGTAGTTTTTTCGTGACCTTTCGTGACGTTTAAAGATTTAATTGCACTGGATTTTTTTCAAAATTATTATGATCAGGTGGGAATAACACGCGTCAACATTTTCACGACTATATTTCTGATATAAATCAACTGATTGTTGATTTCTTATGACTACCATCTTACGGTTAAGTCAAGGCAAAATGCACTTTTAATTTGCTATGAAAAACTAAGGCTTACTTGAAAAGTGTTAAAATATGTTTGTACCTATGTAGTATTATTGTACCGACAATACAATATGGCTATACTGATATATCGGAAGTATCGCCGATATGTACATATCTATAAAGTTCGTGAGTCGAAAAGATGCATGCTAAAAATATTTGACAAAAATGACTGCTCTCCTTTCTTTGAGCCACTAGTTGTCTTTCTAACTTGGTATCGCCGTCGACTGGTATCACCGTCGGCTGGAGAAAGACTGTAAACCGTCCACATAATGCTACTTTATTGCAACTTGCAACGTTTTGCGATCCTTCTCATAAGGTGTGAAGTCGTAATAAGTGAAAGCGTGTCTGTAAACTTTCTTATTCATGAAAAATATTTCATGTTTATTAAAGGTCTATTTGTCAGATATTGTATAAGAAGATATTTGTCAAATAAGAAAAAGATTGAAATTAAGCCACAATTGTTTTATTTTTTCGTTATAAAGTTTTTATCAAACGTCCACAAAAATTACCCATTTCTCGTTGCTACCCCTATTTTCCTAGTTCCGGTATAGTGCTTCGAGTTTAGCGGTCATCCACTGAGTCCTGGTCCAACATAAAAAATTCAGTCATATTTCGAAAAATCTAATTTTCTAGGTTAATTAGGAAACACTTTTCTTTACCTTTTAATGCTACATTTTAAAATATATCGAAGTTATGGCAAAAAAAATTTGATTCACAGTCTGATCAGAAAACTTTAATCATGTTTTCCGAAATAAAATTTTAAATATTATAAGAAAAATACTATTTTACCTTGATGAAAAAATTTCGGTTGTGTTTTCCACCCATATTGTTTCAAAAACTTTAAATTCATTATGACAAGTTTGATTTCTGCGAGGTTTTTCGACGCTATACCCTTTGCTATTGGAATAAATTATAAGTGCTTTTATGCCAAACTTTGGCATTTATAACATCGAACTTCCGAACCACCCAACTGTAGATCCAAATTTAAATTTAAGTGATGAACGCAGAATATATTAGGGGAAAGAAAACATATGTACACATGTCTGCATATACATAAATATATCTGTACAAGTATATGTATCTAGAAACCATTTTCTTAATATAAAACCAACCTCACTTCTTCAAAATTAATTCGATTTATTTTTTTTTCTTGTTTTGATGTATGTATGTATGTACCTACTAATGGATCTCGTATTGGAGTATGCAAAAAATGAAACTTTGAAAAAAATTAACTCGGCAGTTTTCATATTGAGATAGCGATTTATAAATGCATATGTACAGTGTACATATGTAGATACATGCATATGTAATAGTACCTACTTAGAAATATACATACCTATCAAAAATATTTTGCATGCTCTTTTAAGCAAACGGAAGTTTGGCAACAAATCACTTCCTTACATAAAAGAGGTGATTTATGTAGATTTATCCTAATAAACAAAGTTATTAGGAAAAATAGAATTTTCGACATAAGCTACTTTTTCATATAGACAGGGATATACTACATACATTGCACACATTATAAATGCCTTGAATTTAAATGTTTAGTTTCCTTCCATGAATTTTAGAAAACTAATTGTAATTTGCGTACCTACTATTTATTTCTTCATATTTTTGGCTGATATTTCATGAGTTCAAAGAAATTGTTGTTACCTTGTATTGTATTGTAGATGTATTTACTACATACACAAACATTTATATTCGTATATGCTTGTATTTGTATGAATGTATGTATGTGACTATTTGTTTACTCAAAGAGGAGAAGAAAAATTAAAAGAAAAATAATTTAATTGACGTACGAATATTAAAAAAAAAATGTAGATGAATGTATGTGCACACATACACAGTACCTACCTATTCAATTTTCATACACACTTTTGCACATCCATACATACATATAACTACCAGCCAATTCATTCAACTGTAGTTCCATCTGCCCATACATATTTATTTTTTTCTCATTCCACCATCTATCAATCCGCATTCATCCAACAAAATAACCAGGCAAATAGCGATCCAGTACTGAGTTACAATCTACCAACGAACTGAACAACCAGTCAACAATAAACGAATATAATAACCAAAAGTTCCAAGAAACGCATTTCTAATTTATACCGAATTCTCAGAAGTGGCAAGCAAGACAAGAGAAGTTGGTAGTAACTGCACTCAGAAAAAAATAAAATAATCATGGATACGAACATAAAAACATACACTGTGTAAAATATCTAAAGCACTTACTTGTTATTCAATGCTGCTTTTACTTTGAAATTTTCAATAATTGTTGTTTGCAGACTTGTTGTCTAACAGCGACATGCCTTTCGTAAGGAAAACAAAATTTAATGGATAAAAATATCCATTATTTATTTTGGAAAAAATTGAAGAAAATTACTGATGAAACCAATCTGCCTCAACCAATATCATTACTCGTAGGCTCTATAAAAAGTATACAAATTTTATGAATATTATTATGCAAAAAATTGTCTACTTGAAGTGCGGCGTAAAATCAGTTTTTATACACAAAAATTTTTTTTTGGCGTGCGCTTTAAGTAGACATTATTTTTTTTTTTTTTTTTGCATAAAGCCATAATCTTAAGTTTTGGGCCAATTCCATATATTTTGGAAAAATTTTTTACGGAGTCAATAATTTGGGAAAATTCTTTTTTTAATTCTATTTCTTTAATTCTAAAATAATTTTTGAATATTTTACAGCTTGGAGATGACCATGATGAAATATTATAGGAGCTAACTTGTACTTGTTTTGCTTTAAGGAAATGAGTAACATTTAAAGGCTGAGTTACTAGAAACTTAACTTTCAACGTTAGACTTTTCAAATTCGTTCAACATTAGGGCCACAAGCAAATCTGCATGTTGTTGTTGTAAAATAATGCCAAACTTGAAGTTCGTAGCGAAAAGATTTATTTTCTGGGTGAAAAAGGCAATGATATATGTTTGCCAACTGATCCTAACGTATATGATACGTTTTTAGTAACTTCAATACAATCTTCTATTCTGTAAAAAATTGCATGTTTCCTCGAAAAGTGTGATAGTGTGGGCTAAGATTGTGTGCGTGTGACAGATTGTTTCACTAGTCTGTCCAATTTGCTAAAATTTCAAAACCATATTTATTTTTTCTATGACAAAGTATCTTAATGACAGATAGCCTCATAGTTACAACAATCACTTCATATATTTTGTTCGTAGAACTACTTCATATTCTGTCACCCATTTGTTCGTGTTTGTGTTGTGTGCTTTGACAGTTCTCGCAGCTAGAAGCAGAAGTCAGCTGGTCTTGTAAGGCTACCGTCTTTTTCATATCTGATGGCAAATCTCTAACGCCAATTCGAAGCGACTTATTTAAGTAGGACAGAATTCTATCAGATTGTTTAGCAATTGCAAGTGAATGAATCGTATTATTGTATGGGATAGTGATAGTGAATCATGCCCTCTACGGAACACTAGGAAACCATTCCATCTCTCAGAAAAAGCATGCTATAAATATTTGAAGCAGTGTTGTTTAAATTTACCAAGAATGAGTGCTACAACAGCAAAACAATACCAACAGCTTGCCTTGGCAAAAAGGCAACAATAATCATAATACGATAGTAACGAAAACTTAAGTGTGTGTGTACGTACACACATTGTTATTTTTAACACTCTTTCTGACTACTCTTTTCACACATTCACATCCATATAGTTATGGATGTATGTATGTAGTATTTACAGTGACTTGCAAAAATGTGCATTTGTATTTCAGTTCAGACTCAGCCAAACATTATTGATCCTTTTAGATCAGATGAGACGAAATGTTGCTTATAGGAAAACAGTTGGAGTTTTGTTTTAGAGTTTACCCAGCCATTTTCATATTCGTGTTTGTTCTATCGGCATTAAATTTAGTGGCTCACTGCTATAATTAGGAAAACATGATTAAATCATGATTACTTTGTTGGAGAGTGGCGGTCCACCTACTTTCCCTTAAAAATATTGTTAGAACTTTCAGTTTGTTCTAAGAGTTGTCCACATTAAATTTGATGTGACTTATTACTATTGTTGTGGAGAAACTCAGACCACCTTATATTGGCCCTTTTTTGCTGTTTAAATCACCCATTTTGTATGGGAATCGATGCCTTAGAATGCAAAAAAAAAACGCTTGAAGGGCTAGTTTGGTTTGATCTAATACGAAAAACTATAATCACTTGGTATCATGAAGCAAGATATAATAGGTCTGGCTGAAACTCTCATTGTGTGGCTACGGCTTGTTTGTAGATTGACCAACATATATGAGACTTGTTGACTTTTTCATGTAGATATGTAGTGTTTCCTTTTCAACTTTCAGTCGGGTAGATAATTCAACCTCTGGGAAATATTTATTGTCTTTGGATTTCTTCTCTTCAAAGATATCATGACGTCATCTGCATAATAGACTGTCGAACTGATCCATAGAATAAGTCTTGTAGAATTCCACATTGCATCCTTTTTCTTATATTTGTGGCGTTCGATTTACAATTTGTCCATCTATTTCTGAGCATATTGTCCATCCAGTGGAGTATCCCCCGGTTAACATAAAACTGGGCCAAAAAATCAGAGCAAGTCCATCTTCGAGTTTGGTTTAATTTACTTTTGAACTAGTAAATCATTAAATCAGTGAATACTTAAAACAGATTTAAACGAAAAAATTTAGCGTTCAGTCACCAAACAGTGAAAAGGATCAGCTCTTTTACAGTTTTTGCACTGTTGCGAAATTTCTATTTCTAAAAACAATCAATAATTGATGGTTCACTGATTTACTACAGTCAAGTTTAAACTACATACAATAAAATTTTTGTTAAACTAGAGTTTTAACTCTAACTGATATTTTGGGCATAAGTATCCTTCCTACCTTTGCCCATGCTGTTCAGCAAGAAAGAAGGAATTTTTAGTCAGAGCGGTCTTACTCGTTGGCAATTGAAAGGCAGACATTTTTTTGTATTCTCTTTTGGTCTGTCCAAAGCTTACACAGCCGTTGCGGACAACCACACATATACACAGGTAATAGCTTAAATATGACGATGGCATGAGCAAAATGATATGAAGCAACAACCTGAAAATTACAAACCTCGTCTGTCTCTCTAACACATGGGACATGTGTAAAACCCCACCTATGTATGTATATATGATTTTTTTTTGTTTGTTTATTTTAGGTGACGATATAAATAAGCTTCTATCTTCTTTTAAGGCTGCTTAAAGGCTGGCAAATTTTAGCGAACTGAAATAACTGTCACTGTACATATTGGCGCATCTCTTGCTGATCAAAATGCGGGAGCTTGTTGCAATCGTATGCTCGACAACGACTGTGGTTTGGCTCATATAAACATACTTACATATGTATTTCTGATTTGTGCTTGTTTATCTCACAAGTGGGTCTCTTTACATCTGTACTTCTTTGCAGTTATTCATCCATTCAAACAATATCGTTCATCTATTTGGTATTAATAGGGATTCTGTTTTTTTTTCTTATTGTTTTTATTTTATTTTTTTGGCATATGTGACCTTTTAGGGGTCCATACACTCATCATTTTCATTGTTCTCATATTTAGATGGAGTGAGTGTCAGCTGTTTGTTGCATTTTTATATCTGCTGTTTTAATTTAGCCGGAATTTATAAGTTCATTGGAATATGTTGTATACAAACATGATAACATGAAATGGGGATGCACGAGGGAGTTGCCTTATGACATGCGTCTCATTAAAGTGGTTTTACTTTCCACGAAAAATGTTTCATAACACTGTATGTGTATGTGTGTGCAAATAAATAAAATTCCTTTTAAAACTGAATATTGGATGCAGGATTTTATACCTACCTAAATTATTAAATTATGTATACTATATTTTTCTGAGAAGTTGTTTCTTTTCAATATTAGTTTTAAAATAATTTTGTTTGCATCTGTGTGATGCTAAAGCTAAAAATATTTTTTTTTCGATATGTTACATAATTAATTCTAAGAAATATTTTCTAATTAATTTCTAAACCAATAAAAAAATGAGTTATAAAATAGAGGTTTTGTGTTCCAGTTTAAATCGAATTGAAAAAAATATATAAAAAAAAGTGTTGGGAACGTTGTTTTTCTTTTGCATATTTTGCAGAATTTTGTAATTGGAACTGAGAAAATGCCTAATAAAATTGAAAATATAAATTTGATATGGAGAAAATGCCGAACGAAATTCAAATTTTCAATTTAAAAATGAGAAAATTGAAATGCCAATCAAAATCATAAATCAAATTAAAAATTTAAATTTAAAATTGAGAAAATGGCTATTGAAATTGATTTCTAATCGAGAAAACTTAATTGTATAAGCCCAGATCAGATAAGAGCTTATTAAAATATTTACATACATACATATATATTTGTCCAATATACAATTTTGCTCCTTACATTGTACAATCTAACCAACACGCAAATTTGTCCAACATATTTTCTGGTACTTTAATAATTGTTATTATTATTATTATCATTTGAGGTCGCGACCAAAAAGATATTTTTTGCAGTAGTTTCGGTACATTCATCTTACATTTTATTTTTGACCAAATGATTTCAATTGAGTTAAGATCGGCGAATATTTCTTAATTAATTTTTAAAATTCTTAACTTCATTCTCAAATTAAAATCTACATTTCTAGATATCATGTAAAATTTTCTGAATTTAGAACGAAAATTTGCTAATTTCATGATTAAATTGAAATTTAAACTTCAAATAGAATTTCCTCAATTTGAAATTGAAAATCACCATGTTCCGGTTGCAATTTGAATTGAAATGTTGCATTTAAAAATAAAAACTATGATTTTACTCTGTCTTTAGAAAACAGATTATTTCCATTATGATTTTTTTTTAATAAATGGAAATGCATATTTCCATAAATCAATCAATCAATACCTATCTGCAGGACTTTCAAGAGAATAGGACTATATAAATGATGCTGTATTTGTCGTTGCAGATCGCCAATAAGTTGTATACCTTGCTATACGATCAAACATCTCAAATCGGAGACTTCAAATTTGTGATGACACCTTCGATAAGTCATTTTATTATTCTTTCTTTCCTTTTTGTACCTATAAAACTTTCTGAATTGAACTGTTCGTGTAGTGTATTTGCTCAATCATGCATTATGTTATTTTTCTTGCTAGAGAGATCATGTTAACACATGAAACAACAACATCAAAAATGCAATTTAACAGCCACAACAACAAGAACAACAGCAAAATTATTGTTTTACCTCAATTTCTCATAATAAAATACTGTGGTATTACTTGTCATACAATCAGACGGGGTATACTTTGAACGGGTCCGCTTTTTCTTGTTATAATTATCGTTGTTGTTGCTGTGGCAACTTTTTTGTGCTTCTTTTAATTTTATTTTTTCTTATACTTATGTATGTATGTACGTATGTACATATGCATGCATATACTAGATACATGTATGTATGTATGAATATTCGTTGGTATTTTGAATTCGTGGAATAATTTTTTTTTTAATTGTTCACATGAAATTTTTTCAATTGAAATCGGAATTAAAAGTAAGGAGAAAAAAGCAATATGCATACACACACACCCATAAACACATATATGTATATACATATAGGTATACATACATAGTATGTATGTGTATATAAACATGTTTTGTAAATGAAATGTGTGTGAATGCCAAATTTTTGATAAATGAAAACACTGGAGGCGTCAGTAAAATTCTAGTGTGAATGCTTTGTTGTTGTTGGAAGAAGGTGTAAAGTAAACACAATCCATACTAACAATTCAATATAATTTCCTTTCAATTTAAATAAATTTTAATTTAAAAAATTGGTTAAATGCGTAACTACATATTAAAGTACGTGTGTACATACCAAGTAGAAGTGCATAAAAACATGATTGTTCTTGTTTCTGCATGCCCATATCTACATACAGATGACTGAAGATTGTATTCCATATAAACAATCAACTGACGATATTGATTGTTGCTACATTTTTGAAATATAAATTTCATACGAAATTCAATTTATTCATGCAAATAATTTATTTTTAATTTTGATTTTTTTTTTCATTTCCGAGAATAGACCATTATGGCAAATGTACATATGTATGTATGTATATGTATAAATTCCTACGTATTTGATTTTTATTTAATTGCTACTAAAAAGAGAAAATCATAAACAAAAAACTTAATTATAGAAATCGAATAATTCTGGGAAATGCTTGCAACAAAACAGAGACTTTTTGTAAGTGTTTTTATGTTCGTACTTTGAAAACTAAGTAAATATATGTACACTCAGAAAACTTTGTCAGTAAAATTAACTGAAAACACTCTTTAAAACAAATGAAACTTCTTTTAAAAACCGTCCTACTTATTTTTCATTTCAATTTACCTATTACTTCATTTGAATTTAAATGCTAAAAAATCTATGGAACCCAATCGGTAAAAATAATGATTTTTCCTTTATTCTAACTGACAAATAATTCATGTGTAATCAACTAGTAAACATTTTTTATTTTTTCTTGCGTGGTCATTTTATTTACTTATAGTTTTCTATCCGTATTACCTATCTCTTTTTTCAATTCGCTAATTTAATTTTTGTACTGCAAAGCCTCAGCTGAGATTCGAACATGCAGCATCTCGACTTGAAAGCAGCTGCTATACCTACTCCAGCCATCGCAACAATCAGAACTCAAATTCAACAACAATTAATTTAAGTAAAGAGTATGTATGCTACATATGTATATAGAAACCAAATTATAAATATGTATATTTGTACGTAGTAACAGCTTGGTTCCTTCATGTATGTGTAACATAAGTTACTACTGTCATTATTAACTGTCAGCGAAAATCCGTATTTATCTGTAGTTAGGTTTTTAAGTAACTGTACAAATCAGTTAAAATTAAAATTACATTCCTTTTTAAACGTTTAGTCATTTAAAAATAACTGCACTGATTACTTCTAGAATAAACTACGGTCAGTTACTGCAAAAATATTCTGAGTGTATGTACATATGTAATGCTACTGAATCGTACGATCTGTTAAAAATGACATGTGTGTCCAAAAAGTGTGATAGTCTGGGCTAAAAATGTATGTCTGTGAAAGACCTTTTGATAAGTCTATCCGATTTGCTAATCTTTTAAAAATATACAAAAACTATATTTTTCTATGCGATCAGAGTTGCCTTTTCGAAGTTGTTAGCAAAAATATAATAGTGTGGCCGTTTTGATGCGACTTTTTGAAGTAGGACAGTAGAATTCTATTAGATATAGCTAGCAATTTTCAGTGAATGAATTGTACGATTGAGTAGGATAGTGTATCACGTCTTTAACACATATAAAATGGTTGAAGAGTTTTTTTGTACGTCTCCATGGCACTTTAGAAACACGCATACCTAGTCTTTTATGTTTGAGTTACTTGAAGCCGCAAAACGAAATGCCATCAGAAATACAAATGAAAATGATAAATAATAAAATCCATGATAGTGATATACCACACAATCGCTACATTCATTCACTGGAAACTGATAGCAAAATCTGATAGAATTATGTCCTATTTCAAAAAATAGCATCAAAACAACTACACTATAATAATTTTTTAAACAAGGAGAGTTTTTGAAAATTTTCCGACGCTTAACAAATCGGTCGACTTATCAAAAACTATTTCACACAAATACACTTTTAGTGTGTTTACTATTACGGTTTTGAGCACACATATAATTTTTAATAGATCGTACGTTTGAGCAGGATAGTGAAGAAATATCAACGAAATAATAAATTTTCACAACATAAATGCTTATACCTTAAAAGCATTATAAATAGTGTGAAATACCCTATCGAGTTTTGCTTTATTGCATAGAGAGATATAGTTATCTCTAGTTATTGTAAACCAAGTAAAAATTAACTCAGAAAATGTGTCTTTATCCCATTTTTAAATTTCTTTGCAGCTCAACCTCGTTTAATAAAACTCACTTTTTTGGCCTGCAAAACTTGAAAAAAAAATTCTGGGAATACTTAAAAGAATTTCTTTGTTAAACAAATTCAATTGAATTTATAAATTCGAAAACTGATCAAATTATTGCAAAAAATCGAATCCTTATAAAAACTGTTCACATGTACATGTTTTTTGTGCATGTGTTCGTTTACTACCACTTCTTGCAATACGAGAAATAAAACCTTTTTTGGTCTCTTAAATTTCTGAAAATTACCTTAACAATTTTCTGACTTTTTGTGTGTGTGTATGTGTGTAAAAATATATATGTATAGAATTAAAAGCAAACCTATGAAGGGATCCCATTTCATTATTCTCTCTTTTTTCACTTATGTAGGTATTTAGTTGTCCTTCCACTTTTTTTTCTAAATACTTCTTGTTGCTTGTTTTTAAATGTCATCTGGCTTCCTTTGAACTCGTGTAACCTCGTTTTTGATCTTTAAATAAATACAAATGTGTGTGAGACGATAATACACAAACACAGAACACATATTGTCAACAGCTGTTATATAAACACACAAACGTCTAGGTATCAAAAATTTATTTTATTTTATTTCATTTAATTTTTTTTCTTACTTGCCTTGTTTTCCTGTATCAAGCCAACACTTTTGTTGTAGCTGAGAGCGTGTGTTGTTTGTATGGTGTAAATATTTTCGGTGTTTTCTTCATCGACTTTCGTATCCTTACAAAACGCCTGCAACACTCGCACTCCACTTTTTGTTGTCTTGTTGTTTATTTTATTTATTTCGGTGGATAAAAAACGTGTTCAACATGTCTGCAATTATTTGAACTATACAAAACAATTTTCCTTGAATACTTTATCAGTAGGGGCACTTTTTCTAAATTTACTTGTTGTTATGGTTGATTGTTTATCCTCTTTTGTGCACTAACCTAATATTTATACTATATAGCCTCGATTCACTGTGTGTGTTTACAGCCCCATTACTATTTATGTTCATGTGACACCATCAGCTTTTGTTCTTGCTTGAGTTGTTAAAAAACACGTTCATATTGTATGCATGTAAATATGTATGTATATAAAAACGGGTTGATTTGTATGGGAAAAATGTGCCATCTATTTTTCGATAGCTTTGGAGATTAGAAGAATCATTTTCCAGGCAGCTCAATTAAAATTTTTTATTTAAGAAAATTTTATATGAAACATTTATTTTAAAACGTATTTCAACTTATTATTTTTTATGATTACCGGTGTTTGTATTTTTGCATGGTGGTCCCCATAAAGGGGACGTGGTACCAGATTGGTGCGTTCGAAAAAAATATTGGAGAGAAAAAATTACTGGGGGTGCCCGTAGAGCAGTAAATTTTTACTGGTTTATTGCATACTTTTCAATTTCACTTCCTATTTTGGCAAACTTTTGTTTTGTATGTTAAAGATATTTATACAACTTGGCTCTTTCTAGTGCTATGTAACTTGAACTTTGAATAGCACGAAAATGGTAGGCGCGTACGTCTACGTGTGTGTGTTGTAACTCCAAATTTTTTACTTTTTTTAAAGAAATGTGTGGAACACATTGTCTTTTACGTATTTCCTTCCACATATAATGTAGGAAGATTCAAATCAAATACTACTCCCTCTTTGCTTCTCCCCAACAACCTATTTTCACTGTTCCAGTACAATGCACTGCATATGTAGTTGTCGTCTCCTGTACCACCTTCCTGGTGTGTTATGTGGGTGCGAGATTGATAGCTGAAGCGCTGATGGTGTAGCTGTCATGTCTATAGAAAGCTATTATTATCCATATATTTTTTTTCTAATTCTTGGCACCAATAGATATTTTTATAAAAAAATGATCGATACATTTTTTTAAATATCTAGTTGAAAAATTATTTTTAAGATAAATTTATGTTACGCTTTTTAGAAAATCTTGTTATTGCCTTCCGTACCTTGTTGATATTATATACATACATATTATTGGTCATATTTCAAAATTATCATTCCATATTTCTTTGAATTGCCTGACAGCTTTAGGTGCCTAATATTTTTTTAAATTTATAATATTCAATAAAATCTTATATTATCATGTTGGTCATGTGATTAATAATAAAAGGAAAAAACTGCACGGAGACATCTTAGAAATCGTTTATTGCGTCTTTAGAAGTGTGTATAGGAATTTGGTTCAAAACTAAAAAATATATGCATACATACATATGTACATGCATACATAGAATGAATATATATTTCATGTATACATATGTACATGCGGCTGCTCGTAGTATGTACAAATGTGCATATTTTGTTTTTATTTTTAAATTATATTTCCTAGAAAATTCGTTTATAATTAGATAATAATATTGCTATTTCTTTTTTTTTTTTAATTTCTGGCACAAACTATTTTCGTTTTGTTTTCAAAGACAACAGTTGGGCGCGACAATATAAAAACAAAATTAAGAAAATTTGAAATTTTGATTATTGAACTGAATATTAGTAACTGTAATTTCTTTTATAATTTTGATATTTAATTTATTTTTTATTTTAATTATAAGGCTAATAAAAAAATAAATAAATTTATTTTTTATTCATATGAAATGTTGGGTCCCAGCAAGTGGTTGTATGATAAATAATTTGGCATTTTCGATAAATAATGTGGCACCCATTTAAAGCTGGTTCAACTTAAAGCCGACTTTAATCGCAACTATAGTTAAAAAAAGTTAGCAATACTTCTTAAAATTTAAGTTGTTTCTAAAAAGAACCGGCTTTTGTGTTTGACTGTAGTTAAGGCCCTTTATTTTTTGTTTACCCAAAAATAATATTGCTAGCTATACTCGAGTTACTGACACACACTATGAACCTGGCATAAATGAATAGCAACAACGAATTGAAAATTGTGTTCAACAACAAAAATTTGGTGTCACAATTTTTGATATTTTCCTATTTTAGATAATAATGATTCAATATTACTTCAAAGATAGAAATTTGTTTATCAATTGACAAAAAATGGAATAAAATTGAAAAACTCAAACGCATAAAAAATATGAAAGATTTCTTCTTTTCACTCCTTGCGGGTAACAATTACAGGAACAACAGCTTGCTAAATCGCCAACTGGCAATTTTTAATACCTACCTGAAATCATCATAATGACGGTAAATCGTCAAATCTGACAGCTGTGGAATTAAGCTGTTTTTTACTTTTAAGATGTGTGCAATCTCAAAACTCTAAATGCGTTTTCTGCAAACGAATTTTTTTTAGTTATGATCCTATTGCTGCAAAGGCTCGATATATTTATACTCTATGGAGTCGGAAACTAAAATTATGGAAATCATAAACTGATTCAAAAATTTTAAATTTAATAATCAACTAAGTTAGGAATGTTTGTGTAGTAGAAAAAATTTAAAAGTGACTGTTGTCACATCCGCTAAAAATACTCCAAAACTGTAACAAAGTAATAGAGTAGCGTTCAATCAACTGTATAACTGCTACTGACTGATTAAAATGGAAATAACACAAAGTATGCAAAAATATTTGTACACATATTTCATTCTTCTTGTTATTAAATCAATTAATGCACAGTGGTATATTGAAAAAAAAAAAAAAAACAGTATCTTTGAAACTTGCTATCCAATTGTAAACCAATGCATGCAATACTTAAGGCCGGGAAACACCAGCCTACTCAATCGTACGATATCATTCGCATCAAAACGGCCACTTTATGACCACTTTTGTAAACAACTTCGAAAAGTCAACTCTGATCGCTTAGAAAAACTATAGTTTTTGAAAATGTTCAAAATATGTATTAGCAAATCGGACAAACTTTTAAAATATTTTCATACACATAAATACATTTTTAGTCCACACTCACACTTTTTAAGCACACATGTGATTTTTAACAAATCGAACGATTTTGAGTAGGGTGGTGCATCACAACTTTTATAGAAGACGATCTCAGTCTTAAGAATGTGGAGAAATGCTTGGTTGGTCAAAGTTGATTACATCCAGTATGAAAAATCTTTTTGGTTTCTTAACCTTTACAAATATTATGTGATTTTAATTCACTTAAGCAAATTTTATCAATAGACTGTGAAAATAAACCTTTTTGTTTCGTATCGGTTTATTTTTGCGTCTATACGAATTAACTTAACTGAAAAATTTTTTCAGTTAAGGAAAATGCCATCCGAGGTAAAGAATATTAATGTATGTTTGGCCCTAGTTTATGACAGATTGGCGTTGTCTTAAAACAAACACAAATAATTAAAATGTAATATGTGAAAAAAGTTTAAGTAATACAGATTGATATGAATAGAAATCGCAAGCGACAATCAGATAGCAAATTATTTTTTTCATTAGGCCCCACTGTGAGTTGTTAATCGTCTTAAAACTATAAATAGAAAAGCATTGTATGTGTTGTATAAATTGGAGTGTTTTTTGTTGTGCTGCGTAGTGTGTTGGTGGGGTACCCCAACAGCAATCAGTTATACTATGCACTTGTACATATGCATGTTTGTACTAAATACATATAAATAATATTTACCACATGCGGGTTAAAGTTGTTTGGTGTCGGTTCTTGAACCTTGAGTGCAAAAATATGAATGTATTAAAATGTATATTCTTAAGTGTAAATTAAATTTGATCATAGAAAGAGATAAATTATTTAGTTTTATTTAGTTTAAGAAGATGGTATTGTTGTAAACAGCATGTGTGTTTGCACATGATGATTTCTATAATGCCAGTTTTCTTTCTTATAATTTTGAGTTTTGCTATTAATATACATGTATACATATTTTTTTTTTTTTTTTTTTTTTTAGAAAGAACTTATTCTTATTTAATGACCATTTTTAAAGTATGTGTTGCTTAAATTTGAAAATTATTAATTTAAGTGAAAGACTTTTGCATAATTCTTCGAATAACTCACAGATTTTCTACAAAATTTGATTAGAGTTTTGTTTGTTTGAATATTGGAAAACCAATATTCAACAAGTGCTACATTTATGTATGTATCTACTCTAAATATTTTACTGGAGGGGTAACAAAAGTTAGGTTTTCTTTTACTCCAGGAGTAATAACCATTGACATAAGTAGTACTTATATGTCCTTTATAATATGTCCTTTATAAATAACTAATAACACTTTATAGCCCATTTACACCAAAGCGAGATTTGTTAGATTTCAATTAAACTCTATTTTGAAATCTGGATCGCCTACACCGCTGTTTGCTGGCATTTATCGAGATTTCATTCCAAAATCTATTCTTTTTTATATTCTTGGTATGTAAAGGGTTATCCAGTTTGCGGTTTCAAAAGTAAACGTAAATAAAACACATATAAAATATTTTTTTCATGATATTTTTTTTATATTATAAAGTTTGAATGTTGACATTATGTGTGAAACACTACATCATTTAAATGACCACCACGCGAAGTGTTGCAAGCATTGATTCTTTTGAGGTAATTTTCGGCCACTTTTTGACACATATTGGTCGGTATCTCAGCCATAACTGGACAAACGTTGGTTTTTTAAGTGCTCAAGAGTTAAAGGTTTATCTGCAAAAACATGGTTTGACAGATGTCAAATTCCAGTCTTATACTTTTGAAACCACGAAATGGATAACCCATTATAATTTGTCTACATTTTATTTTAATATGCACTTAAAAATAAATTTTATTGAAAACAAACTTCCACGGCTTTACTATGTTTTTTGGTTTACTTTTCCTTTAAACAGCAAAGTTTTGTTTGTGCAGGGTTGAATAGTTTAGTCCAAAATGTAAAAAATCATAGTAGAATCGCTTGGTACTGAGCAGATTTGGAGAGATTTTGCCAAAATCTATTTAGGAAGTAAATTTCATTTGAGATTTGGAAAACTCATCTTCTAGATTTTGATTTAAATCTCGGTTTCTTTACTGTCCAGTAGGATTGTGTGTGCAAATTGGAATGTAAACCGTCAATGTATGTACATGTATGTTAGGGTAGGTCGACTTAGCAATCGATATATGTAGGTGTGCCATCGTGATTAATAAAAAGTGTGATTTAAAATTTTTGTTTTATTGGTGCCCCCCTAAAGAGGCCTGGTACTGGGTCGATGTATTTGACTCCTCTACGGGTAGTACCTGGTGCTTCTAATTGGGTGCTTCGAAAATTAAATTTTCCCCCTTACACCAACTTGACCTCCAGGGGGCCCGTCGTGGAGAAAAATATATGACCAACCCCCAATAATTTTTTCTCCCAAATATTTTCTGTTTCAACAAACCCATTCAAAAGTACAAAAAAAAAATTTAAATCGTATGCCTCGAAAATTATGCTTTTGATATACATATGTACATGTCAAAAGTATAATATCGACTACATTTTGTCCACACAAATCGATTATTTATTACTTACATGATATAGTTTTGATTAGATGAAAATAAAAGCTCGATAAAGTACTTACAAAATACTTCTTAGTTTTCGTCAATAAACCATTTATTTTAAAAGATATGCTTTTTAATTTCGATGCTAAGTGTTCTTAGGCTTTGGTGGTGCTATTTTTCTTACCGTAAGTGTATATGAACAGCGAATGGCAGAAACAATAGCAGTAAACTTTCCATTCAATTATTTTCTACACAGCTTAGCTAAAACTGAAAGTGTTTTCGTTACAAAACGATATGGGAAAGATCCCATTTTCTGCCTTCCCCTCTATCCATTCCAAGTAGAAGAAGTTAATGTCCAAATTTCTACAGAATACATAAGATCATTCATCATATCTTGGCAGACGGATTAGTAGTTCTTTTTGTTTTTAATAAAATTATATTGTTTCTTGGAAAAAATAAGAACAATAAGAAATTCTTGAAATTTTGGTAATTAAATTTCTCTATGCGATTAAGTACTTATATGTATGTTCAGTCTGTTTCTTAATAAAAAAAGATCTCTTTAGAATATTTCTTTGATATAAAACCAACTAATTCTGTGGAAAACAAATATTAAATAACCTTTATAATCATAATTTTTAATAAAATTGAAACAAAAAGTACTCGACTAGCAGATTGTCTTTGGTTGGTAAAGCACTGACAAAAAGAAGTTTGTTAAATAAAAGAACAGTTTCGTATCTGTTCGCTTATAAGTTTTAATATACATTGCTAGCAAATTAGACTTTTATAAGATAGAACTTCTTCGGAAAAAATATGTAGACAAAAAAATTTGTAGTGTAGGATGGGGTCACAAAGTGAAGAAGATGAAACACCTCAGAAAAAACGTTGCTGTCATGCGGGTTATACA
Source organism: Sturmia bella (assembly GCA_963662145.1). NCBI lineage: Eukaryota > Metazoa > Arthropoda > Insecta > Diptera > Tachinidae > Sturmia > Sturmia bella. The sequence continues at coordinate 15,617,245 of OY759171.1, read as the reverse complement.
TTACATAAGTTAACTGCGATAATTGTTAAAGAAAATTCATTGACATTATTGCAGCTTATATGAATTTGACATTTGCAGCACTAAATGTTAATGATATTTATTGCTGGTCTGGACCAAACTCTACAAAAAATGTTTTGCATTTTGTTTGTCTAATAATAGTGGTGAGGCTGTCAAACCTATAACAACCACATCCTCTGTATATCTTTTGACAGTTTCAGTATGAAAACACGCAAAATCATATGGACAGATGCATTGACTTGATAAATAAGCCTTGGTCTAGACAATGATAAAACTAATAAGTTAGTCTCATTAGCTGAACCGCTGATCATCTGACTTCGTAAAGCTGTTAAGAGAATTATAGAGATAAATAGTAGCTAAAACGAGATAGCAAATTGGCGAAAATTCTGTTCATCTCTTTCCCATAAATGCTGTCAAGTTTGTATCAGTGACAGTTTTCTGAAGTTGCACAAAAATAAAATGAATGCTAATTTTCTTGAAGTTGTTCTTATTTGTAGGGAAGAGGTTAACTTATTATTTTTATTATGGTCTAGACGGAGAGAAAAAGTGTGTAAACAGAACAAACGTTTCCATACTCTACACAAATGCATTGTCTTCTGCCAGACTTGAGCACTGAACTTGAGCATAAGCGGTAAATTGTGGGCCCATTAAATTTTGCTCGCAAACATTTTTCTGCAGCACTTAAAGCTCCTATTTCCCCTGCTTAAGTGTGGTCCCATACAAAAATAATCACCCCTATTATGAAAAATAATTCCGTAAGAATGAATTGAATCTTTTTTCTTATTCCTCGTTTTATAAACATAATTTTCCTTGAGGGGAAAAAATCTGAGGGATAAAATCAGCCCAATCTTGAATAATAACTTCGTGAGAATTTCTTATCTTTTTCTCATTCCTCGTAGTTTTCGTTGAGAAAAAAGGCAAACTTGCGAGTGAAAAACGTAGAAATCATGAATTGAAAAATATTTAGGAATTTAGCTCAGGGTTTTTTCCAGCTCTTTTTTAAGGAAGACAATCGGAGCAGTGCTTGAAAATCGCATAAATATGAAAATTATTTTATAAAAAGCTTTTGTGTGGATCACAAAATACAAATATGTAAATTCTTAAAGCAAAAATAATATACAAAACACACAATTACTAAAAATGGAAAGCACATTTTACAATTTCATGCATATTGAAATAAAAGCCTAAAAGCAAAATGGCTGCTTTCAAAACGAAGAGATGCCACGCTTTCATAGTTTTTGTTTCTAGGAAATTTATGATTGCGTAAAAGTTTTAACAGTTGCAATACACATTCTTCAAATATTTTTTGTTTCAGTGTATACGGCTATGTATATTTTATTTGCTAAAACTTGATAACAGTTGTATTTTTCTTGTGAATTTTGCTTATTTAGGTATTTCATTTATTTTAAATCTTATCTCTTATTTAGTATTCGATTTTTTTCCTACGGACGAGTGCGGCCAGTACATTCCAGTTAGGATTTTCAAATTGTTTTTCTTTTACGCGGAAAAATTCATTCATATTAATTTTGTGACAGAATCAAGACAAAGAAAATAAAATAAAGCCACAACCCAGCAACATTTTTTTTCATTTCAAATTATCAGTGGTTAATTAATTGGAGGTTTTTGCTAAAACTTTTGCGAAATTGTACCGAAATTTTAAAAATAAATATTTAAAAAGCGACAGACTGTTGCAACATGACGTTTTGAATAAATTTATACATGCCGCTGAATTTTCCAGTACAAAATGTTGCCGTCATGGTGAGTGTGCATTATATTAGATTGCTTTCATTCTCTTACATTGTATTGTAATTTATTTGTTGCCGCAAGGGAACAAAAATTATACAAATTTATACTTTTGGTTGAACAAATTCAATACCATTTGTATAAAAATATATCCTATACTTATTTTACAATTGTTAATAACTTTATCAGGCTTGAGTGCGATTTTTACTTCCTCAAAATTGAGAAGGATTTTTTTTTGTAATAACACTGGTGTGATCTTATTTCAGAGACTATTTTAAATTTAAAAACTATTTTTGATTTAAAATAATTTGTAGAATTTACAGTTACAAAATCCTTTTCAAAAAGTACCAATATGTATAAAATTCTTGCAAAATATATTTCTTCTTCACTCGAATTGTCTGTTGTGTTTTTTGCTACTGCTTAATGTTTTTTTTTTTTTATAAACTACTTCAAATCTATTATTGTTTTTTACAAATTAAAAATAGCTTTAAAAAAAATCTGAAATAGTTTATTAAAACAATAACAAGGACCCGACTCAAAGCTTGAAAGCGTTGTTATCACGGATGCAGTAGCAACAAACACAAGGTACTTCGATACCAGGTAGCCTTACAAGCCCAGCTGACTACTGCTTTTAGCTTGAAGAATTGTCAAAATATAAAACGCAAATGCGAATAAATGGGTGACACTCAACAGAGCAGAATATATTTTACATATTCGCGGTGATAAAATTGAAAGTTGATCAATAAATATTAAATATAGACAGTTAGTAATGAAGAGCTCAGGTAGTATGATAGCTAAGCGCTGCTGCTGGTTCGAAGCGATTTGGCTACTGATGAGCCTTGTGTTGGACTTGAAACAGTCATGGCATGCTCCCCAGCCAATAAGTCTTCATTTTTTACTTTTCTTGCCTTCCCTAAAAATGTCTTATCACTAGAATTTTACCACAAAGAAAACTTTCTCAATTCTGAGGAAGTGAAATCGAACTAAAGCGCGTTAAAAAAAAATTAACAATGGTACCAAGATATATTTTTGTCTTTTGGAAAGTATTCTCAGAACTTTTGCAAATCTTTTAACCATCCCAAATTTCCGCGTTGTTGCACCAGTTGCTTTCTTTCTAATTGTTTGACGTTTTTATACAATACACTTGTCATTTCGAAGCTCTTTTTTCTTTAAATTTCTGTGACTTAGAGGTTTTATCGTTGTTTTCCCAGTTTGCTTCGCATTGCTTCAAAGTTGCGTCATTAATATAAAAATATTTGCGCAAAGATGAAACAGAAAAACTGGATCTCCCGTAATCGATTTAGATCACTCAAGCTCAGAAGCAAAAAAAAAAATTACCACCTTGACAGACAATTTTGCGTATTTATGAGGTCTGCTCACATGATGTCCAAACACAAGTTGCATCAAAAGCCTGACTTTATGCTGATATTTTGTGGGTGTCTTTTTTTAAGTTAAGATGTTCAAAATGTTGTTTCAGAGCAGCATACAATGCGACTTTTGATGCAACTAATTTTTATAAATCATGTGATTTCAAGCAAAGTGATTTTCAGAACAGACCCGAATTTCAGGGTAATAACATTTAAATAATTGTGGCTGGTAATTAACTACAAAGAACACATCTGCTAGAACAGATTTAGTAGTTTGTAAAACCGTTAAATGTTTTGCTAAGAATGAATCAAATGTTCAAATGGTACTAAAATTCACGAAAAGTTACAAAACAAAAGAATAGAATTAAAATACACCAATACCCCAACTTTCGTCGCTGGTTGGGATCAGTGAAAGCCAGCGTAAGCAATACCTTATGTTTCACTCTCCCTTCTTATTTATTTGAAATTTTCAATATACATATGTGTCTTCTTCAGCCCAACGCTTGTGTTGAAGCTTGTTTGTGAACACTTAATCAAATTGGATGTGTTTTTTGTGATCCTTTGTATGAGGTGTGGAGTCGTAATAGGTAAACGCGTGTTTGCTTATCGGATTCTGTAAAAAAATATTCCACGTTTATTAAACGCTTATTTCAGAAATTATGTATGTATGCTCGTAGGTATTTGCCAAATAAGAACTTAATAAACAAAAAATATTTTTAAAAATAAGACCGTTAAAGTATAAATTTGTAATAGCACTTACCGTGTCATCGTTTTATTCTGTATATCCGAAGTTTTGCAATTATTGAAGAGGTTGCGTTAACTGTTGTTGGCTGGATAGTGTTGGGAGGTGTATTCACTGAACACTAAACAGATAATTAAAAAGCAGTTAATTCTAAATTCCTCAATTTTACAAAAATAAATGTTCTGTTTTCATGTTATACTATTTTTTTTTTTTTTTTTGCTTAATCAAACGTCCACAAACACTCCCCTACGCCAACCAATCCAGTACAATTTTTTGAGAAAAAAAAACATCAAAAAAGATTACGATTAATAGAATTGTTTTCATATTTATTTTTTTTACTCGCCTTAGTAATATTTTTGCTTTAATTTTTCCTTGGAACGTACACACAATTTTAAGTTTACTGCTGCATTTTTTGTTTTGACAATGAAGATTCTTTAAACCACCTTTGCAAACAATCTTTTTCAGTCTTATTAAAAACCAAATATTTAAATTGTGTTTAGGTTTTCAAATATGTACTTTAGAATAAAGTTAATTTTGAACAAACATTGATAAAAAAAAAAATATAATTATTTCTCGGAAAAACGGTAGTAAAGAAAAAAATAAACAAACTCATACGAGTATACACTTGTTGTTTAATCGGTAATTTTGAATTTTACTATCGCTAAGAATATTTCACTATGGTTTATAACAATTAAAAAACATCCAAAATGAAAAACAAACATTGAAAAGTAAGTTGTCATGATTCTTTCTGTTTAATTTTACTACAGTGGTTTAAAGTGCAATTCTAAATGTTAGACATTGTTCCTGTAAGCATAGAAAACAAAAGCAAGTTAAAAACTTAAATAACAAGACTAATTTCATGTTCTTTATTTCATATTAATTTAACCTGATTTTGAATTCAAGAACCAAAATGAAAATTAATATTTAATTAATTATTTAATTTAGATCTTTGTTTTTTATAAAATATAATTATATTTATTTATTTTCAATATATCGCCAACAATTTGTTAGCATCTTTTTGTTTGAAACATAAACCATGTTCTTATAAAAAAAAATAGTATTCTTATGCCCAAAAAATTAGTGCAAGCTCATCTGCAAGACAGCTTGGCGCGTGCCAACCTTATATTTTTAGTTCCTTTGCGCTTGAAGCAAGTCATAATCGCCCTCATAACTCTACTTTGAATTAAACCCTCTTCTTGTTGCTACGGCTTGTTTACAGATTGACCAATTGATTATTGACTTTTTCATTTACACATGTAGTGTTTCCATTTCAACCATTCGGGGATGACTCCTAGATACATCAACATCTCGGAAATATTTATTGTCGTTTCAGGGAAGTGCGGCTCTTCGGCTTCCTTGTAAATAGGTCAATATCAATTGTGTTCGGACGTACATACAAACACTTTGGTTGAGTTCAGTTGTGTGCCAGGATTATGGCCTCCTCGGCTCTCCTACACAATTGATTTGGATTTCTTCTCTCCAAAGATTTCATGACGTCATCTGCCTAGCAGACTGTCTCGAATCTTTCATTGGTCAGAGTCCTAATAAAGCCCGTATCGTACTGGCCCAAAAGCCAGTATCGTACTGGCCCATAGAAGGGGCCTTATGGAGCTCTGCATTGTACCCTTTTTCTTATATTTATGCCGTGCTCTTTACAATTTATCAATCTGTTTCTGCGCATATTGTCCATCCAGTGGCATATCATTTCCAATTTTGTGAATAATATCAGAATGACAGAAAAGTTTTCTAGAAAACTAGATTTTTAACTCTTAACTGATTTTTTAGGCATTAAACTTCATTTCACCAGTAAAACAATATATTTAATTTGTTTAATCAAATAATTATTAATACATTTTTGTGTGCTTTTGTTTCTTATGCACACAAAATTGCTTTAAATAAGAATTTTCCTTTAATTTTTGCCAAGCGTAGAATTTTAAATTATTACACCGGTATTCATAAAAAATAAAACGTTGCTCAAATACATTTTAGAAAAAATTTTATATGAAAAATTTGTTGTAAAATGTGTTTCAACAATGTTTTATTTTTTATGAATACCGGTGTTAAAGTTTCGTGCATGATCATGCATGCTTTCATTCGAATTATTCTAAAACTTTAAAATTCATTCACAAAACTATTTGCTTTTAACATTAAACAAAGCTAAATCATGTGCGACTTTTTAACTCGAAATGAAATATTATTTGTTCCCTGAGAATTATACTGTATTAAATCTCTTGTATTGCACAGTGGGGGCGTTAACAAAAAAAGTAGTAATAAATTTGCAGCTTATACGTATACTTAATTTGATTTCGATAACATTTCGTACTGCATTTAAAAATGTGATAGTAGTAGATTTCTCTAGCTATTATTATTTATATGTATGTATATTCATTATTTTAAATGATGTACATATGTATATGTAGCAATTACAAGTAGAGTTCTTAAGTTTGGCCATTTTATTTAGTTTTTCGATCCCTGTTACTAAAGTAAGCAACTTCATTGCTTCATATAAACATTTTAGAAATCATTTTACAATTAAAATAAATTAAAAAATAATAATGCATTGCCATTTATACAGATAGTAATGTTTCGTTTCGTTTCTTTTATTATTGTTAAACACTTGCATCCCTGTTGTTTTTATGCACTTTAGCAATTCTTTAGTTCATTGTTGTTTAGTTTCATGAGCATTTTGTAATACAATGATATATTATTTTAATTTCCAGTCAAACAATACGAATTTTGTGCAAATTTGTATTCGCATAAAGAATAAACTGCACTATTCAATGAATGAAATAATGTTTGTGTGTATGTGCATAGAAAAATACGTAATTAAATAACTGCAACTCTCATTATAAAAAAAAAATAATACACAATTATTGCACCGCACCAAATTCTCATGAAAAATATTTCAGCACGAGTATGATCTATCTACCTTGCACGTACCAGAGATGGAAATCGTCTAAATGCGGCGTGACCATATTGCACACAGTCTTGTGTGATCGCAAATAATTTTATTTTGCTTTGTAGTGAGTCAAGGTTTTAAGAATAAGTCTATGCTAAAAATATATGCTTGTTGCCATTTAATTTAGTGTTTTTGAGATCTGAAAAAAAATTAAGTTATTGGAAACTTATTTTTTTTTTAATTGGGAATTCCATAACTTTTTTTAACATTGAGGGCCCTTTTTACAACTGCTGGTTATCGAATTGGACCAACTGTCAATTGCTTAACAAACAAACAAAAAATAGTGCAAAGTATGACTGCTTTATATATTTTTGTTTACGAAAAATGGTGCAATGACAGAATTCATGTTGTTTTTGGAAATAAATTATAAAATTTTACAAAAATTTGTGAATTTATGAGCCTTTTTCACAATCTAAAATTATGCTCTCATTAAAAAATAATCAACTCGCACCTCTTTTCATAATGTACGATTAAAATTTAACATGGACTTTAACGACAAGTTTGGCATACAAAAGTTGTCGTTGAAGGAAATGCTGTTTTAATCATACATATGGTGAAAATGGCCGTAATTGTCGGTTTGGCTAACAGGGAGATTTTTAACTGCCGGTTACTGATTTGGTTTTCACCAACTTTCAATTAGTTTTATTAGCTTTATTTATTTTTGTTTACGAAAAAATGACGGAATGGCAAAATACTTGCTAATTTTGTGGAAATAAATCATTAAGTTTTGCAAAAATCTTCATGCCACATACAGAAAAACCATTTCGACTGTTGTAGATATTTTTCTTCTGAGATTCACGCTTTAATATTGAAAATATTGCAAAAAATATGTACACACATACATGTGTATGTATGTGGAATTTATTTACCTTTCAATTTCGATTTGATTATTGTTTCTTGTTTATTTTCTGATTAACATTTTAGGCAACGAATTTTGATCGCTTTAATTTAACACCAACTTTCTTGTTAAACGGTGACGGTTAAAACCTAATCAAACATTGTAAAATACGTATTATGCATCTAACTGGTAGTTACAGTTCCAATTAAAGTATAATCAGATTTGCACGTGCAAATGCCCATAAATATTTTTTTACATTTGAGTAATTTTTAGAGCCATTATTACAACTTGCTGTTAGTTAAAAGCAGGACAGATAAACCATTTTTCATTATTACAACTTCCTTTTGAGAAAAAGTGAGTGCTAAATATCATCGGAACAATAAGCCAACCGGTAAATTAACGGGAGGTTTAGCTTTTGCATTTACCGCATATGGTTGTGTCTTTGCTATATCAAACTGAAATAATTCATTCATTGGAAAAATTTCCCTGAAAAAAAAAAATTCATTACTTTTCTTCCAGACTTAAATCTTTCAAAAATATTGCCACAAATTGACAAAAAAAAACAAATTTTTCTTACTGGTAAATTGTAATAAGGAGAATTGCTTACCGTCCGGTTTATTGTTCACTTCCATTAAAGGTACCTTTAGCTAACTCCTCCTAAATCATTCAAATAGTCTTTTGAATAATTTCCGTTTATTTTTTTAATTTATAAGGAAATCTTTCAGGAGAAATTTTAAGCTTTTTCAATGGACAATATTTCAATTGGTTAATGTCTTCATATTTTTATAATTGCATTTTTCAGTACCTACTGTAAGGAAATGAGGAGAAAAAGAAATTTTAATATTTTTTTTTCATATTTTGTACTTTTCTCCTGGGCTGAAACTGTGTTCTTTAACATTATCTGATTTCAAAACCCTGCTAACTTTATTTTTCAGCATTAAAATTAGTAACACAAGCAACAGCAAAAATGATGGCCACGTTCCCATCACTATGTCATGTTTACAAACATAACATCAAGAAATGCATATGCAAAACTACACTTGCATATCTATGTGCATATGTATGTATATGTATGTATATACACGAGTATGAACTTGTGGTAAATTTATAATGCATTCATGCATTTGATATAATCAAAAATGATTTTTTATTGTTGGTTGTCGTGTGTGTGTATGTAAGTATGTAATATTTTTACGTAGAAGGCTATTTTGAGGTTTAATGATTGTTCGTTGCATTTTTAAATAATAATTAGAGATTGCTTTGAATGATGCAGCTTATTTTCCAATGAAAGTGATCAAATTAATTGTCAATTAAATTTGTTGTAAGGTAAGAAAAATATTCAAATTGCGTTATTGTTGCAAAATAAAACGAGTATTTAATAAAGTGAATACATATATTATGTATGTTGTAACACATATGTATATGGGTTTGAAATTTCAAAATATTAGCGATTTTCAATAACTAAAAATTGTTATGAATTTGTAACGATTGTTACTGGCAAGTTTTTCTTAACATACCGTTTACACATGCAAATAAATAATTTCTTTTATAAAATAAATTATAAAATTTTTATTAACAATAACTATTTCTGTATATAAATCGTAGAGGTTTATATACAACAATTAGAAGGTCGAATAAATATCACAAATAATAACTATTTCTAAATTTATATTTAATGCATTGTCAAGTTGTGGGCTCACTTGTAAGATATTTGGTTGCCAGTGAGTTTTTTCTAGTACGTTGGTGAAATAACAAAAAGAAAAAAAAATGGTGTTACCCTATAAAGATTATAAGTATTTGAATTTTAATAGATAACTTACATAAAAGCATTTTTAATATATTATTATTATTTCATCTTACATACCAAAGAAATAAGTTAAAAAGTAACAATAAAATTAGTGAAATATGGCTTTTATCGATTTGTAATGTGTATAAATTTATTATTTATTTTGTGAACAAGTTATTCGTATAATTTCTGCCCCATTATAGTTTCTATGGTAAAACTATGGCAATCCAGACATTAAAAAAAAAGTCAAGTAGACGAGCTAAAAAATAATAAACGATATCGAAAAAAACATTTTCTTTGACGACATTTTGAAACTAAACTTGCTCTTGTCTGTGTAAACAATCATGCAAGTAGCAAACGGGTTTCATTGCCTTGTTCAATGGATTGGTTGTTAATATGTACACACAACTTGTAACAAGTTGCATGTACTATGTTTACACAGTACATGCAATGAGAGAGCAACAAAAGAGAGTAAAAAACTGAGACACAAAAAGATTGCGGCTAAGTCTTGCTAGTAAAAGTTTTACTTGCTAGAATTTTTCAGTCAGCTGTTTCATATTTATACACACCAACTCAGCTGTCTGAAAATTTATCAAAAGTGTAAAATTTTGGAAAATTTTCAATGTAAATAAGAATCAATGGCACTAAAATAAGATGTTTAATGCAATTGTAACAAACAACAAATGACCTGGAACATCAGGCTCAGATGAAGTAGGGTCGTAAATAATATGAATACCTAGATTAAGAATCCCTAATGCTGTATAAAGCTGGCAAATAAAATTTAATTTCTTATTAGGTCTACAGTTTCAAGCATAATAATTCTGATTTGTAAATCATTTATTTGCAAAAAGATTTTCGAACAGTACTACTGAATATTTCATTGTCTGTATTCTTATTATGTATTAAAAAATTACTCAAACTTCTAAAACAAAGTACATATAAGTTCTTTTGATCTTATATTTTTAATGTTAAGCCGCAACCTTCTTAGCTTCTTTACAGAAATTAAAAAGTAAAAGAAATACAAAATGTTTACGACATTTCTTTATTTATTTCATTGAAACGAAGTAGACATAATTCTCGAAAAGAAATTATTTTTAAACTAACATTTGACATTTCTCAAATTTAAGAGCAGTTCTTACTCATATATGTATACCATTTATCTTACTAGTTTCTGCAAGTAAAACTATTGAACCCACTTAATTGATTCTATTTTTGCGAATTTGTATTAACATTTAATTTCATTTGACATATACATACATACATATATTTTTCGAATACACATTTGTATGTAACAAGGTTATAGGTACCAGGAACGATAGCGATAAAGTATGAATTATTTTAAAATAATGTCGAATTATATTGCTGTGTTCTTTTTTATTAATAATCATTTTTATATAAATCAAAACTATTTTGCTGTATTTTATGGTTATCATACCATGTCACAATTATTTTTTCTTTAATGAATTTTCTAAGAATTTAGGCTTTTTATCGCGACAATATTTTTTGGCATTTAATCTCTACATTTTTAAATCATGTTCAATATTTGATCATGAAATGTCGCACATGAGCAAGTATTTGCCCACGTTTGCCCAAAAAACGTGACCACTATTTTCTCGTTGATCTCGTTGATTGAACAAAAACATGTAAAGAAGCAACTGAAAATCCACATTCACATGAATACAACAACAAAACGTTGCTCGCTGGAGCATATTTCAATGTTATGTCTGCTCAACAAGCAAATATACGTTTAGAACCAGTTTCTATTTGCTGTTATAAAAGCCAGGCAACTACAGATCATGTAAAAATTTTAGTGTTCTGGCTTGTACTATTTCTCAGGGTAAATGCTGTAACGGCAAACGGATGGTCAGCGAAGTCTCAGTAAGGGCGGTTCGTTTTCACTCCATGAGTACGAAACCCTAAAAACAATGACTAAATAGTCTATTTTTGAGTGCTTGCTATAATTTAAAATCAAAGTAATATTAAAAGTATGTACTTGAAACAACACAGAGCCAAAACTACCTACGAAACGTTTTTAGGCTGAGGAGTATCGCAGCGAAAAGAAACGCAGATTTTTCTATAGGCATTCCTTATTATTTTCCTGTGCTAAATTTTATTAATTTTGTCAGTGAGGAAGAACGTATAAAATCAATGAGAAAACTTATTATTCACATATGCATTTTTTACTCAGTCTCTTAGGGATGTTATTACGACTTGACGACAAGGTTGACTTTAGTTAAAGGTAATTTTAATGGAAGTGAGCGGTAAACTGGCCTGCAAGCAGTTTTCATTGTTACAACTTACCGGTAGGAAAAATTGTTTATTTTCGAAATGTGTGGCAATACGTTTGAAATATTTAAGTTTGAAAGAAAAATACAATTTTTCCGGTAAATTTTTCCAATCAAATAACCATTTCAGTTTGATATAGCAAAGACACAACCAAATACAAAAACCTCTCGTTAATTTAACGGTTGGATTATTGTTCTGGTAATTAATTTAACACTCTCTTTTTGTGAAAGGGAAGTTGTAATAATGAAAACCATTTCAGTTTGATATAGCAAAGACACAACCAAATACTAAACCTCCCGTTAATTTTTTGTGAAAGGGAAGTTGTAATAATGAAAAAGTGTTTATCTGCCCGATAAAATCCTGTTTTTAACTAAAGACAAGTTGTAATAATGGTCCTTAGAAAAAAAAAACGTACTACTTCTATTAGGGTTTCTTGTAAATTATATACAATAAGAATTTCTTATGGACCCCCTTATTAAGTTTTTATTAAAGTATTCCTTATAGAACTCATTAGGTTGGTAATGATCAGGTTCACATCATACTTAAATTCGTTTAATGATGGCTGAGTTTGTTGAGTGGCCGCTTGACTGTGTGTTCGTTCGAATCCCTCAAGAAGACGCTTTTTAAAAATCATTAAGAATACCTGATAACAATTATAAGTTTCTTCTTAATTTTTTGAAAAAATTATTAAATAAATATTAAAATAATAAGACTTTTTTCTTGAAGAAAAAAAACTTTTTTCTCAGTTATTAGATAGTTTCTCTGCGAAGAAACCCATTATATTGCCGTAATTAACCAATGTGCACAATGTTGGCAATAGTCTTTATTTTCACAATTCTTTGAAATACACCATTTGAAATGATTGCATACTTTGCGAACAAAATTCACATAGAGGTATGTAGACGTCATAATCGTTTTTAGAGTTGTGATAATATTTCAAAAAGTTTTGCATCATTCACCTACGAACAAACAAATAAATTTTTAAGCATACATATCGTTACATCAATTTAAAAAGGCCCCACATCACTTGCTTTTCAATTCGAGTTTTTGGCATGTTTTGTAATGTATTAAATAATTATATGATGAACTCTGAAAAAAAGTCGGCTTGGGAAAAACGACTTGGAGCCTTTCTATATTAAGGTAACGATATGTACGTGTTCATGTTGAAATCTAACGACGTTGGTAACTAACCAGCAACGATTTGAGGCTGCCATAAAGCAAATTAAATTAAATAGAACGACAGGTAAAAAACCTACCTTTAATCTGTCTGCAATCATATATACTTTGTATGTATGTATGTATGTATGTTTCTTAGAATGTACACGAGTTTTGTGAAAAGCTTTCAAGCTAAGAAAAAACACCAGACAGACCTTTAGTGAGTCACTAACAAAAGTATTTCTAAAGAATACGACAAATGGTGTCATTCTTGTATGTGGATGGATGAGTGTGCTATTTTTTATTGATAAAATCGCTGTTTTTGGAATTCAAAAAAAAACAGGTATTTTAAGCTTTTTTTATAATAAATACCGATTTTCACTATCACTTTGATTTTTAAAATTATAAAATTTATGAAATTATGACAGAGCAATTTAAGTAATCTTTATTTCACTTTGGGAAAGGTAACTAAGAAGCATTATTAAAACCATGGGAATAGTGCTTTGATAGTTTTTTTTTTAAATCGCATAACTACATATATAATTTTTGAATATGCCTTAGTAAAATGGTACCAATTGAAGAAATGGAAATTTGGATATTTAAAACCGCTTTTCAATTTGCGTTATGTGCAAAAATTTTCCTCTGGCAGCATTCTTTAACCCATATTTTCAACTTATGCATCGAAGCCTCTACGACCTCCTCTACAACCCTATAAACCTCATGTCTTTCAAAGCCAGGCTACTTAAAAGTTTCCCCAATTTTTTGCAACTTTTAATAGCTGTGTGTTTTATATAATTTTACCCGTTTACACATATGCATACATTTTAAAATTTTTGCTAGCTTTTTTAAATATATGTATAATCAAATTCTACTAAATAAATTCTATGCAAGTTAATAGGTGGTTGATTTGTTTTCTCGTGCAATTTTCCATCTAAATGTGAAACGTTTTTTTTTACAAAATAAATTCTATGCAAGTTAACAGCTGGTTGATTTGTTTTCTTGTGGGATTTTTCCATCTAAATGTCAAACGTTGTAAATGTCAAACATTTATTGCATCTTATATGAATTTGACGTTGGCTACAATAAATGTTAAATAAATTTGTTACTGCTCTAGACGGGCGTATATACATACATAAATAGTACTGACGAAACTTTAAGGTATCCTTCCCCGGTGAGTAATTAACTGAATGTTATTTAGGTTTTACCACAAATTTCACATAACCATAAACAGCGTTGTAGACGTACACTCATACTTATGTTGGCTGTATGTTCGTTAGTCATTATTTTCTTTATAAATGGTTTAAACTTTATCAGATTTTTGATAACAGCGGGCTTGATGCTTAGTAGTTTCAATTGTAAAATTCCTATCTGGAAAATTTTAATTTTTTTTCTTTTATTTAAAATTTCCAAAATCCATGCTACTTCAAATTAAATGTTAGTGTCAGTGTTGATTGTGCTTTACGATTGTGTATGTTGAAATTTGAATTCATATAATTTTTTTTTTTTACTGATTTTCAGGTTGTCTGAAGGTGTTAGTTACAGAGTAAAATCCTTATTCACAATTGACTTACACTTAGTTCAGGCCACAGTGATTTAATTTGTAATCATTTTATTGAACATAAAGCCAATTAAAGAGAATTTAAGTTGAACTATCTTGGATATTCATGCATTTAAGGTTAGACTTTTGATGTTATTTTTCAAATTCACAATTGCTACTTTACAAGTAAGCAGTCCTCCAGCGTTATTATTTATGTATTTATGTAAATATTTATGTAGGTAGGTATTTTAGATCAAAACAATTTTATGGCACGCACATAGAAAACAATTCTTGTGTGCTTAGTCGGTGGTATGTGCTCGTATGAACGGAAAATAAATGTGTATGAGAAAGTGTATAATGTTAACTAGATTTTTATCTAACACCCTGTAGATCTGTTGGCATAAACAGTGTTGAATATTTATATAGAGATTAGACATTTAAATATGTGATTTATTTGGTCAGTGATAGGAGGGAATTTTTTTTTTAATGTGTTTACTAAGGTGGGGTTACGCTGCACGTTTTTAATGCCTCAAGGACAATAACAAAATATACATTTGAAAAATGAAAAAAAAAACAACAATTAAACAAATAAAAGAATTACAAAAAAAGATTTACAATGGTTAATTATTTTATCCCGTTTGAGCACGATTTTACTTCCTTGAAATTGTGGAAGATTATTTTTGTGATTAAATTAGAGTAATCAAGATGTTTAGAGAAGACAAGAAAAATAAAGTGGAAGACTTACAGGCTGAGTGAGAATAGACGCCGCTGCTGGGCACAACGTTTTCATTTATTTAGCAACGGTCGAAAGGGTATGTCAACTATTGGATTTTTTTATATTTCTGAAGATTTTCCTAAGTCGGCAGTGGATTTTCACTAAAATGTTTATTAACTCCTTCAGAGTCGGTGTGTAAGAAAATGTACCTCGTTTACATTAAATGCAAATTTGTTGTGTTTCTATAAACAAAAAAATAAGTCTGAATGGCCTGTTATCATTTGATGTTTTATATATCATTGACTTTTAATGGGTGAACAACAGAATTATAAAAAAAAATTAAATGTTTAGATTCACTTTTTGTAGAACTGCCTGGGGAAGGGTTAACGAAAATATTGCCAGCAAGAAGAGTGTCCGTCATATGATGCATTATAATATAATCATATTATGATGGACACTGCTGATTTGTTTGTACATCATAGTTTCTATCATTTTCTTAAGGGCGAAATGATGCAAACATTCGTGTGTTTATTTTTAATCAAGGAAAGCTAATTAAAATTGTGTTGTGGAGACAATTTTATGTAAGTGTGATTTCTTTTTAAACCAGTTATTGATCATTCCAAATCTTTTTTCAAAATGCCCATCAAATTACACACAATGCTATCAATTTCTTTATTATTAAATAAAAAACAAGATTTTGGAAAGTTAAAAAAAAAACAATACAAAGAGAATAAATGATCTATTTTAGAGATACATTTAGATGAAATTAAAAGAAAAACAGTAGTCAGTAGCAGTTTTGACAATAGAAAACCAAATCATATGGAAAAAAACTTTTTTTTTTTTTTCTTAAAAAAAAATAGGACAAATGAACCTATAAAAACATTAATGTATACTTGATATTTCCAATGAAAACACCAAATTAGTACGAGGAAAATAAAATATTAACAAAAGCGTTGCCATCTGAAAGCTATAAAATTGCTTTGCATGTGCTAGTTATGGAGTTGATCATGTATTGATTTCCATCTGCCATTTCTTGTAGGATTAGTTTTGGCTACTGGGTCAAAATGTGCTAACTATAGGTACACGTGAAGTGTTTTAGATAATACTCAAATTTCTCAAATTAAATAATAATATTCGTATGCATAATAACAGTTAATTGAGCTTAACACTATACAAATCATAAAGCCACAATAAATTCTTGACAACTCAAGAATTTATTGACTCGCACAAAAGCGGCAAATTTAAAACGAAAAAAAAATTAAGTGCCGACTACTGGTGCAGTTACCCTATATTCACACACTTGTGTGTGTGTGTAAATAATTCGTAATCTATCTAAAAAAAGAAGAAGAAAAGAAAAAAAACAATTGTTAAACAATTGTTTTATGTCATATAAACTTGAGCTAAATTATTAGCATTGCTTAGAATTTGCACGAGCTGCTTGCTCAGTTGAGAAACCAAATCAATATTAATTAAAAAAAAAAAATTAAAATACCTAATTAAAAGTAAAACAATTGTTCACTGCATCCCACCACCACCACTATCATCACCTTTCATTAGTAGAGATTATTTCACAACCCCGTTTCGTATTGTCATCGTCGTCGTCATAATCTTCGTCATCATTATTATCGGGGCCATGATTGCCCCTGTTTTGTTGTTGCGATAATACATACATATGTATGTATATACATACATACATACATACATATGTACGGATGTATGTACACACATTTTGAAAATTATTTTTTCGTGTCTAGCTGATATTGAGTAAAACGTTGCAAATAAGTTTTCATTCACTTCATTTCAATTTCAGTTGTTCAGCAATAATCACACAACGCACAACGCTGCTTAATTTTATTCAATTCTTTTGTTTTATTGAAGAAAGCTAAAATCGAAACTAAACAACAACAAGTACCTAATGAATAAAAAAAAGGTGTGTAAGAAAAAAAAAGCTTAAAATAATCGTGTCAATTTTCATTCATAAACTTTCTTGAAGGGGAGGGTTTCTATTTGATGTGGACGTGCCTTAAAAATGTTTTTTTTTTTTGTTTTTAATCAAGGAAAGCTAATTAGATTGTGTTGTGGAGACAATTTTATAAATAAATGAAAACAAAAAAAAAGCCAGAAACTTATTTGGTTTCAACTTCCGTCGCGTTAAGTGCAAAAGTAACAAAAGAAAATTTATAATTTATTATAAGCTGCACGTTTTTTGTTTATTGCTTTGCTAATCATTTCAACAAAAATCTTTTAAAGTTTTATTGTTCTGATAAGTTGATTAATTTTTCAATAAGAAGTTTTGTATGCTTTTCAATATCCAAGGAAAAACATAATATTTATTTAAGGTAATAACTTCATTTGGACTTTGGAAAAAAAAGTTGACGACAAAGGTGTGTAAAGAAATGCTGGTGTGTTTGATTTTAGTTTAGTTAAATCGTATAAACAAAACCATACATATGTACACACGCTGTATTTAAATATGTACATGCATCTGCACATATTAATGTGACAAAAGGAAGACAACCCTACCTAATCCGGTTGGCTTATTTATACACTTGCACATACTTACATACATATATACGTAAGAATGTATGTGTACAAACAGTGAATTAATTTTTGTGTGGCTTTCAGCTGCTAAACCAAACCAACTAGTGAATGAGTGAGTGAGTGGGTGAGTGGCTTGGGAACTGATTTATTTCAACGCAAAAGAATTTTAATTTAAATTTCATCCAAGTACCTACTGAGAAGTATTTGTAAATTTCCTGAATTTGTAGTATCAATAAATAAGACTGATTATTGGCGCTTAGAGCGTGACACAACAATATTGCAAAAATAAAAAAACAGAATTTTAAGTGAAGCGGAATGATTTCGATTCCTAAAGCTACACAAGCTGAATAATAATGTGTACTTAGAAAAAATTTAAATCACTTCTGATGAATAAGACATTAAAATAAATTTGGCATTAAAAATTTCCGACTCTCGCGTTACACCAAGCAACGTGTACACTCATTGAACACCCAACACGGCTGTGATGTATTTTAACATGAATAGGATGAGTTAATTTTTGACCTCATGACACTTGTCATCACGGTACTGTCAACATTTACATCAGGTGATTGTAAACAATGTAATGACAATACATCATCAACAAAATAACAAACTAACATCAGATTAACAACAACTTAAGATTAGATTTGATGATGTCAAAAGATCATCAGTGCAATGACATGCTGACATCTGAACAACAACAATTTGGATTCAATTTGAGTTTAAAAACTCGTCCGTGCGATGACATATAAGCATCACAGAGATGATTTGAGCTAAACAAATTATTTAAACTAAAGATGAAAAACTACTGAAACTATTTTAAAAAGAAGTTTTACTAATAAAATAAGAATTACTGAAAAAACTAATAATAGTACACAAAATAATTGTTTGAAACATATGATAAACATAATAATTACTGGAAAAAACTAACAATAGTACACACAATAATTGTTTTCTTAAAAATTTAGTACTTGCAACCTGATTGCAACAAACACTTTAAAACACAGAGCACAATTAATATAAAACATACAAAAAAAAATTGATTCGCTAAACAAACTCTTTAATTGATTGAATTGAAAACCTAATCGAATCAATTAAAATTTTATTTAATTCAATTAAGAAATTAATTAATTAGGGCAAAATCAAACAAGTTTTAATTAGTGCAACAATTTTTGTAATTGATATTACAAATTCATTGGTCTTGTCTTTTTTTCGGTGCATAAAAATTCTTAACATTCTTAATGTAGGGTTTAGCACAACGGGATCTTTCTAAGACCCAAGTGCTCCGGTCTCATGATCGGCAGCCCGTAAAACATAATCTAGAGTAAGTGTAAGTAATAGTTGACACGTTAGCTTAGTCTCTACTTAGGCTATTTACCTGTCTTATGACAGTCGGGTGGGCACATTATTAGAGTTTTATGTAAGTAAAAAGGAAATAAAAAATATATTAATTCAGGTCCAAAAATGTTAACTACTACAACATATTTTTTAATTGACATTACAACTCCTATGAATTAATTTTTTTCTGTGTAGTTATAACCTGAGTTCGAAGCAATTGGCTGCGTAACAGCCATGACATGTTGCCCAATCGAAATCAATCTTCAAATTTACTTTTCTTGTCCGCTTTAAAAATGTTGACCACTACAATTTTACCACAAAAAAATCTATCTTCAATTTTGAGGAAGTAAAAAACGAATTTAAGCCCATTAAATAAGTGATTAACAATTTGTTTCATAAAAATATTTTGTGTACTCAGCTCTTGAGAGAATAATAAAATTAAAACTTTAAATGCGTTTTCTGCAGAACAAGCTTTTTTGAATTAAAAGTCTTCACTCGATTAGTAAATGAAATTGGAACACCCAAAAACTTATAAAATCATTCTCAATACGTTTTTTGTTATTTAATATAACTCTCCCTCGACTTCTAAGTCAGCCCCCTTCGGCCGAATAGTAAAATAATGTGAGAGAAGAAATTGGAGCACATGACAACTTATAATAAAAAGACAACCATTACGCATTTTTTAATGCAAGCCCCACTCTTTTATTCATCGTCTGTGGACTACTAAAATAATGGCTGCTATGAAATCGGAGTACCCGAAAACTTATGAAACAACACCCATTGAGTGTTTTTATTTAACATTACTTCCTTCCCCTTCCACATGATTGGTGAAATAATGCAGAAACGGAAATAAGATCACCCCAAAAGAAATGAAACGATGGCCAATAATTTTTAATATCTTTGTAGAAAAAAAATTCTTGAAACATTTCTTACAGATTCATAAATTTTGAATAGCCTTGGCGTGGAAAAATTGCTTTGGTGCCTTCGGTCGGATCCTGGCGAATGAAGTGTGGCATTAAGCGGGAGTTTGGGGTCCAAATGTTGGACTATAAACTAGTGTAAGATTTTTTTAACGGGAAGGATTTCTGCTCCATTTAGTTGGTAAATAAATACTAGTTTTCACAGCTAAAATCTTGCAATTTACATAATTGTATAAAATTTATTTCGTTTCAAAATCTATTTAAACAAAAAAAAAAGTTCTTAGAAGTTCTAGATTGAGACATCAGTTTTCGCTGCAATTTAAGTGAAATAGAGTTATAATGTGTTTGCTCCCGATGTTTGTTTATATGTGCATATGTAACTCCAAATGAAATGATAAATTTTACAACCAAATTCAACAAAATTTTTGCGGACTTTTTTTTTTAGAAAAAATCCTCCCATTCTAAATTTCTTGGGAAC
The DNA here is from genome assembly GCA_963662145.1 of Sturmia bella. Classification (NCBI taxonomy): domain Eukaryota; kingdom Metazoa; phylum Arthropoda; class Insecta; order Diptera; family Tachinidae; genus Sturmia; species Sturmia bella. Next base: position 15,596,822 of record OY759171.1, on the reverse strand, counting down.
GAAAACATGAAAAAGTGTTACGGCATTCGTGATCGAATATAATCGATAGTGAAAATAATGTAAACCAAGAACGAAATAAGCAACAAACGCGTAGCATTCTACCACAAATTCATTCGTGATCGGAAGAACCTTGGAACAAAAATATTGTAAAACAAAAACCAAATAAGTAACAAATACACAGTATACGTGACGGAATTGCTTCAATACGAATGCCCCAGCCATTTTGATTGTTTTCACAATTCACTTATTTACTTATCAATATTTTTTTTAATTGTTAAATTTGTTTTGAATTTTTCAAAATTGTGTGTTTCATAATATTTGTGATAGCCAACATTTATAGTTATGTATCTTTTAATCAAGAATATAGTTTTGTTAATAATTTGCATGTTTTTGTGTTTCTTTTTCATTATCTCCCATAAGAAATGCTGGTGAAAAATTTCTAGGCTTTTGTCAATTTACGTTCTTTTTTCCCCAGTAATCTTTTCCCAATGAAATTTTTATTCATAAAGCAAGGAATGGGAGAAGAGCATTTTTGTTTAAGTTGGGCCATAATCCTAGACACAAAATCGCTACTTTAACAGAGCCCTATTAATGAGTTAACATAGCTCTGTTAAACACAAAAGATGACGCATTCTGGATGCATTTGTAACTTAAATCTACACTAGTGACGTTTTCTTTCCCAAAAAAAAAAAAAATATACATCTATTTTAAACTCCTTTTTCATGACACACAAGTTTTAATAATTATAAACAAAAAACTTTTTATCACAAAATATTCTGTTACCAAAAATTTTTAGAATAAAATGGCGCCAATTTTGTTTTAAGCAATGAGAAAAAAATTGACTTCTGAAAGTTGAGTTGTCATACGTTTTGTTGTCGTTTGCTATCACCTTTGAAAACTCAGAAGATAAAATCTTGGAAAAATGTTGAAGCGAACTGGGATGCGGGCACCTGTAATGGATTCGGCTTGGATGCAAGCAAAAAACTTGTGCTATCAAGTTCACCTTACATGAATTCGCCTTGACTTCATACATTTTGTATGGCATAGTATTGCATCAATATAGGCTTAGCAGTTAAGGGTTTTTTGAATTCATATGACGATATGCAGCAAAGTGAATGTAGTTTTTGGTAATTTTTTTTATTTCTGAATTTTTGATTAATTTTGCAATTATTACTGTTTTCTTTTTTTTTTCAAATATTAGCATTAACATTTTTCATTCATTATAAAAATTCATTATTTATTAATTGTTGTTTGTTTTTTGCTTAAAAATTTCCCAGAATTGTTTTATTTCAAAGCTAATTAAAAATGTTTATTTGTACGAATACATGAACTATAATAAAATTTGATAGAGATTTCGCAGAATTTTAAAGGTTTTTTTCGTTTTATAAAGTAGTTTTTGAAATATTTTTGTGAAAATAAATACATATACATATTTATATGCAGTATGTGTAGATTAGGGGATCTCTATTTCTTTCATTTATTTAATTAAGCACTTTGTAATATCTGTAAAAGTAGTGGTTTAGCTTCCAAGTAAATATACATATGGATATGTACATCTGGAAAATGTCATTGTCATATAATATGCACATTTAGAAGAAAAATGCTACTTTCGGCAAAAGAGTTGCCATATCTTTTGATCTTTTGTACATACATACATATGTATGTTACGCGGGCTGCCGCTCACGAGACCGACCCACTTGGGTCCTAGAAAGGTCCCGTTGTGTTATTTGTACATTTGTAAATGATTTTTGATTTTTTTAAAGCTTTGTTTTAACCTTTTTGTTTATAAATAAAAACAAATAATTTTTGAGTAAGTGTTCTGAAATTATAACGTTTGCAAATAGTTAGCATTTTGGTGGCCAGGAAGCAATAACGGAAAAGTCGCCGATTTAATTTGACGGGAGAGCCAAAATGAGGTTGACTGGCTTAATTTTTTTTTTATATATGCCAGTCTAAAGTGCATCTTCGTAAAACAAGACTAAATTAGTTTCAATAATATTTTCATATCACATACATATAAAATCACCCACCAAACAAATGAATAGGTAAACATATTTTTGTACATTAGTGTTAAAAGTAATTTTTGCAAAAAAAAAAAAAAAAAGAAAAACGTTTTGCTGAGCGGTAACTCAACAAATAGAAACAAATATTTTTCTATAGGAACTCGTTATTATTTTCATGACTCAGGTTGCGTTATTTGTGGCACAAAAAAAGTCAAAGATAAAAACTTATTGATTCTTGTAAAGTCCTAAATCACAAAAGGCTATTTTAGTTTAGCAATTCTCTTTTGAACTTGCTTTCGTGTCCACACAGGACAAATTTTGCAGCAATTCTTATGGCACTTCTTGTGTTTCCTTTAGCTTTTATTTTCATGCAATTTGGCGCTTGTTTTTATTTTGCGTTAAGAAAAACAACAATAATATACAAAGCTCTTATTACATATACTACATACATACATCCTTATAAATTTAAATTGTTTCACATAAACACCTTTTTGCTTTATTTATTTACCATTAATATAGTTATAATAATAAACTTTTTTTTAAATCAATGAGAACACCTGATAACACTTATAAGTTTTCATAAAGTTCTCCCTATTAAAATAATAAGACTTCCTTCTTGAAAACAGTCATACCTACCTATCTTATCAGCTTTGTTCTAATTTATTAGATGTTCATTAGGCACTGTTTTCTCTGCACACGTTAGAACAAATTTGATATTAAAAATTTGTAGTTTGCATTCTTTTATTTACTATTCTTTTCATTTTTTAAAATATCAAAAAGAACTGTATGTTTATAAAATAAACTATATAGACATTTCCATTCCTTCATTTTACATCACCAAATGCACAAGTTTCGCAGTAACTGTTTCATAGTCTAGACGCGGACTTATGTACCTATCCACTTACATATATACATATGTATATGAAAGGCATTCAGGCAACCAATCTTTTTTAAAACATATACCAACTTTGCGTTTGCTAGAATGTTAAGCGTACTCGTATTTATTATGCCTCCTTCTTTCTCTAACCACTGCCCACACAGTCGACACATTCATTTGATTATGTTGCTTGAAATACACAAGTGCGTAGTGTGTTTCTCTGTACGATACGAGTTTCCGTTAAATTAAGTTTCCCAGAATTTATGAAATACCCTTCGCATCCATTTTATTTTTTTAAAAATATAAGAAAATACATTTTTTTTCTATTGGCGTTTCTTTGAATTTGCCTGCTTGTGCATGCTTGGTTTTTGTGATATTTTAGTTGTTTTATTTTGTAGGGTATCAAAACGACAGCGGGGATCATTTTCAAGTAAGCCATGAAATGAAGTGCTCTTGTTGTTGGTATTTTTCACTCTTTCTTGCAAAGAGTTAAATAACCAAGGAGGTCAGTTTAGATGGGAATTTCAATTTAATAATAGTTGATTTCATGGCAAAATAGTTAGAGTGTGTCTCAACGATGTTCCAAAGAAAAAAAAACGAGAGTACACTGGCATGCACATACATACATATGTATGTATGTACGTACCAATGTAGTTACATGCATAATTTTTATATTTAATCGCCTATTTTATTTTCACCAATTTAGAACAAGTGATGATCATTACAAACACTTTGAAACTTGAATGAAAAGTTAAGTTCTCACATGCATACATATATAATTTTAATTGGCTTACAAATTTGTCATTCATATTGATCAGGGTAAGGGGTTTCATGCATATATGGTGGCTAGACTAGTCTACACTATCTTACAATCAGTCAAAAGTAGCATTGGCACTCCAAATCAAGGCGAAATAAACCAGGTGGTTGCAAGCGAAAATCCCATACATTTTGTTAGTGTAAAATATTGTTGCCAAGTCAAATTCTGAATTCGCCTTGATAGTTCTGCTCACTCACTCTTACAGCAGGAAATGTAGCTTGCTCAATCGATCATAGAGCAGATAAAAACCATCCTCTCTGCTGTTAGATCGGGTGAGCAAGATGAGCAAATTTTGACTTAATAAAATGAAAAAAGCGGGAAGCAAAAAATAATCACCTAAGCTGTCAAGTTCATCATATTGAATCCGCCTCGCTCCAAATATAGCTATAGCGTTAATGAAAAATATATGTGGATGACAAATTTCTTGACGAGTCTGTCCGATTGGCTAATCTTTCCAAAAATTAAAAAAGAAAATTAATTTTCTATGCAATCAGAGTGGCTGACAACGTCATTTTAAAAATATTTTTATAAAGTAGGGCAGAAGTCTATCAGATTTTCTAACAATTCTCAGTGAATGAATCGTACGATTGTGTCGGATAGTTAATCATGGTCTTAAGACGATATAAGTATGTACATACAGTGGAATCTCTCTTGAGCGGACACCGAAGGGACCGTTAAAATGTGTCCGTACAAGGGAGCTGTCCGGCCAAGAGAAAACTACAAATTTAAGTCAACAAAAATTTGTCTAAGATTGATAATTTTTCTTTGTTATACACTTCAATAACTTCTATTTTTTGCTTAATAGTTAATACAGACCTCTGTTTATCCATTTTCAAACGTCACGAACGTAATAATGTATACAAACGAATGAACAATGCTTTCCAAACTACAATAAACAAACGCATACCTCTGTTATTTGGGGAATCCCATAAATCGCGTAAGTAATGGCATAGATTACAAGCTGTTGGTCAAATAGGTTTGTTTGTTTGCAAGAATTAGTATTGACAACTCTACGAAGCAGAAGAGTAAATTGTAGAAAAAACGTTAGATTGAAAACATTATGTGACATAGAAAATATTTAGCATACCCACATTTAACAATGTTATGTGATGTAGTAAATATTATAAACCGTGCCCTGTTGTTAAAGCGAACAAATTAAAAGAGTCTTGGCAAGCTTTTTTGTAAATTATGACATGAAAAAATCGGAAAAAATAAGCTAAATGTCCGTCCAAGAGAATGTTTTTTTCTCAAGCGGATGTCCGCGTCCGTTCATGAGAAGCGTCCGTTCAAGGGAAATCGACTGCAATGCTTTTCTTATGGAGCGCTGCCGGGACCTGGCAACAATGTCCGTCTAATAGAGGTGTCCGCTTATGGGAAGTGTCCGTTAAGGGAGATTCCACTGTATATACACCTGTAATGCTATGAAGCAAAGTATATATTATAAGTCCATATCACTAATTGGTATGTTGTCACGACTCTACTTAAAAGATGGTAGCGCTAACAACTCATTTTTCAGTAATCGGAAAAAAACTTAATTATAAGTTTAAAATATGTATAGGTTTCACAACAGTGTTTTTTTAACAGCTAAAAACTGCAAACCTTGACATTTTAAACACTACAGGTACCTATTTCACAGAAATGTGGCAAATAAATAAAACAATGTAGATGATATACTAATCCTTTCGTATCTGCTAGTAAACACATACTACATAGTTGGCACACATACTCCACATGTTCATACCTATTTATGTATGTATGTAAATACGTACGTAGGTGAATGATATTGTTGTATAATTCCGAAAAAAATGCATTCTGAAAAATAGCAAATTATATACATACATACATATGTAGCTAGATACCATGTTTCAATTTTCCTTGAATAACAAATTCAAAACAAAATGTTTTTCTACTAAAATTCATTAAATGATGTTTTCACCTACATACAGCAAAACATAGGTAACCCAATGCGTCACACATGCATCCAAATACTGGCTCTCCAGTGCAGCAATTTTTTTTTTTTGCCTTCTCTTACGTAGATTTGAAATTATTTTTCCGTTATTTCTTGGAATTTTTCGCTTCAGATATTTTTGCCAACTCTGATCATTCGCTTAACAGCCAGAGTGTGTGAAAATGTTAGACTGTGTTGGCAAAATGTGTACGTCTGAATGTATGCGGGCATGATAAATTTAGTACCATCGCTTGGCTTTCGGAGCAATTCTAATATCATAATGACTAATCACCAATTTAGGTGCCAAAATTCATGTTGTTTTTGTTTTGTGGTTAAAAAACATACATAACTGAGTAAATCGGAACATTTAAGATATGCAAGCAAAAAATTAATACACAAGACTCTTCATACGTTTTTTTCCGAGTTTTAAAAAAACAAATATTCGAATGGTTCAAAACACATTTCATGCATTATAACAACTGGTCGTAGAGAAATATGCATGTAAAATTTATTGGCTAATATTTGCCATCGAACAAGGTGACCACTACCCGCTTCGATAAGCTTACGCTATTGTGAATGACACTGGCGCTATTGTGAACTCGCAAACAGTTAGATTTTATCTGCTGAAAAGTGATATTTTTTCAACCATTCGCAAAGTGCAAAATTATTTGTATGCTAATTTATTTAAAATCAGATGTATAAAATAGCAACGTTCACCACCAATTAGTATTTGCTTATCCGAAATTAAAAAAAAAAATAGAAAATACTTACATTCTCTAATTTTTTATCACTCTACACCACACTATTAAAAGCTAAATTGCATTAAAAAAAATTCGTTGAGCAATGAAATATTAATTTTACATTCGATGCTCGATCTTCGATACTCAGGGAATATCGAATGTTGCCCATAATAGAGTCCATATGCTACACCTTTTTGCAAATGCAGCAATGCAATAGCATTTTCTGAACATTATGAATTTCTAATTACATAGTGGAGAATGTTTAATATCTATTAAAAACCTTTTTTTTGGAACGAAGTTCCTTAACGCGGCTTGCTGGTAGTGCAAATTGGTAGAAAAAGTTACGAAAGCGTGTGAGCTGTTTATATGTATTTGTGTATCTGTCGACAAACAATTGTGTAGGCTGCTGTCAGCGGAGACACCTACCAATAAATATTAATTAGTTGTGAAAACGGACACTATCAGTTGATAGATGTCGCTAAAGTAAAGTATGTCACAACAAAAAACAGCAATATTGAAAAATTTTCTTCGTTTTGTGGCAGATTGACAAAAAAAAAATACTGCATGTAGGTATCAAAAGTAAACAAATAAAATGTTTCAAAAAGTTTAAGAAGCATATAAAATTTAAAAATTTCAAAAACAACACAAAATAAAACATACAGATTTCACCTTGTATTACATTCGAAGATGAAGAAAAAACGTAAGGGGGGCCCCGTTCCTAACGGGGCTCCGCCGACCATATTTTTTTTTTTTTCAACTAAAATCAAACCGATGTGTTTGTTGGGTATTCGCGTTTATATAATCATACATACATATGTGTGCATGTATGTTTTGTTTAGGAGTAAATTTATGATTTTAGAGAAAACGTTTTAAGCTTATTGTACTTATATGTACATATGTATGTATGTATGTATACATAAATACACACTTCAATAAATTCCATGAAATAGACAAAACCATCAGGAAAAGTAATTGCGTAAAATAAAATGATAAATAATTGAATTTTTTTTAGAAATATGAATTTATTTCGAATGTTATATTCCACAAACTGTGGCTAGGTTTGGTTTCATTGGAAAATTAATTTGGAACTAAATACAAATTTTGTTGAATGTTCATGAGAAATTCTTATTGAGAAGTAGTAGTAGCGCTTCAAATATTTTTTTATGTTTTCTATACGAGTCTACTGACGAGCATTAGCGAAATGTAGGCGACATACATGTACATTCATATGCAGATGGATGAAAAAGACGGAAACCAATTAATAAGGTCTAGAATAATAAATTTCGTTGAATGTTTTTGAGAGTGTTAATGTTAAATGTGTTTATTTCTTTGTTTTTTTTGCAGCTAACATTTTACCTCAATCGCTACAAAATACATTTCATAGGAAGATTTTGCTTTAAGAAAAAAGCAATACTGGGAACTAGAGTCAATGGAAAATCCTACAAATGTTTAATTGAAGAATAGGTACGTTTTAGTTTTAAATTCAGATGGGTCATCGTTTGAGCAAAACCGCTGCAAATAGTATTGCCGCTAAAACAAACGCTTCAACAAATGAAAAATTATTAAATACAACAACAGCAACAACATCATCTACAAATATAATACCAATTCCAAAGAGTAATGCACAACAGTTCTTGGGTCCTACAATAAATTTACAAATACAAGGGAGTCCTTCGGCCTGTAGCATTAATACAAATAGAGCTAGCAGTAGTATTACAGCAACAGCAGGCACTTTACAACAGCAACAAGATCAATATAACACCAACACTAATACGAGTAGTATAAGCAGTAGTCTAACATCAGTTAATAATTTATCGTGTGGTCGGCAAATAATCATTAAAATTCAATTGGCTAAAATGGAAAACGGAAATGAAACACCAAGAGCAGCCACTTCATCATCTTTATCATCATCATCAACGTCATCATTTTCTCAACATCAGCAACGACTGCGACAGGACACTTCCTTAACAAGTTCGCCATCTGATTGTAATCTCAATTCCACAGAACTATCAACCACAATAACAGCGGCGGGTAAACAATTTTTAAATCTTACTTTGAATAGCAGCACCAGCAGCAGCGGCAGCAGTAGTGGTAGTAGTAAGAAAAGTAATTGTAATTCTATGTCAAAGCCCAACACTACTACAATGACACCAACACCAACAGCAACATCCACAACCCCGCCATCTGCTTCGCTACTTAGTAGAGCTGCTGGCATTTCAATAAATAAAAATAACAATTATTTGAATTCAAATAATAATAATAATAATGGGGCTGCCGCCACAAGTGGTTGTAGTAACATCAACAATAGCATCATGTCAAGAATTAATAATGAACGGCCGGAACGTTTCAATTCTTTGCAATTCAATGATGAAATTGTTGAAAATAATATTGGCGAAATTGTTGAGTATTGTGAAGTGTTAGAAGATCATCTTCAGCAACCTCAAATTGGCGGTAACAGCTGTAGTAGCACCAAAATGCTTGCAATTATTGAAGGTAAGCAAAAATTTGAATTGCACACATACACTCAGAATTTGTTCGCAGTAACTGACAGTAGTTTATTGCAGAAGTTATCAGTGCAGTTATTTTTAAGTGAATAAACATTTGAAATTTAAGGAGATTTTAATTTTAACTGTAAAGCACGAGTAAACTACACCAACTCCCACGAATTCGTTGTGACAAATTTAAAAAAATACATGAACAAATATTTATTTGCTTAGTTTTGGCCAAAAAAAAATTGGCCTCTACTTTCTTGTTGATTTTTATTTTTATCCTGGATGCAACAATAAACAACAAAGAAAAGAATACATAGGAAACACCTAAAAATATTAAAATTCTTATGAGCCTATTTTGAGGTTATGTTTGCTCAGCAAGGATATACAAAATTTAGAGCAAACTTTTTGTAAAATCTTTGTAAGAACAATTAATTGTTAGCTGTACATTTTGTATTTGCTCGTCGAGCAAACATAACCTTAAAATACGCGCTTATGAAACTTAATGATTTTACGTTTTTTGCCCGTTTTTTCTTTTCGTTGTTTGTTGATGTATCTCCATGCCTAGTATGTATGTATGTGCATTTTAAGTTGTTTGCCTTTATGTATTTGGCCAAAACAGAGAGCGGTGATCACATTGTTTTATGATCTAATATTTGACAATGTGTTCCAATATCAGGCAAACTTTCAATACATATGTACATATGTGTGTATTAACGAATTTGTTGCGAGAAGTCTGACTGACTTCAAAATAGGCCGTAACTTTTAGTTTGATGTGTGTATACCCTGGATATAAAATCGTTTAAAAATTGCATTTCATACTTTTTAAAGTTGTAAAATCAAATAGCATTTTAATAATATTAAAATTAAACACAGATGTTCATTTTATCTGCGACGTATGTATGTATGCAGGCATATTTAAAATGTAAAACGTTTTGTATTCGACAGATGTTATTTATTATAGAAATATCTTTCATTTTCAAACAACTATAAAAATAAAATATATGTATTTATTGTGTCATATTTAATTTTTCTCGTTTATATTAAAATTTCAGATCCCGATAGTGATGCTAATGTGTGTTGCCGACGTAAATCAAAGTCTTTAGCAGCGAATGGCGGAAGTTCAGTGTCTTCTGGTGGCAATAGCACGGGTGCGAAAACGAAAAGCAGATGTCGCAAATGTAGTTGTCGCGATGCTTTCAAACGTTTTCTGGATCCATCACACTCAAGATCATCAAATAAGACCAACAAACAGCAAAAAGAACAGAAACGTTCCAAATCGCAGGATAGACATTCCATTAATAATCCCATTTTAAATAATACAAGAAACCAACAGCAACCACAACGCAATTCTATACATTCCACTAACATGAGCTCAAATATTACAGCAAATACACCTGCTATTGTTTTACCCCCCTCCTCAGTAAGCAATCAAGTGTCGTTGTGGAACACTGGCGCAGGTGCAAGCAGCAGTGACGTCATAATACCCCTCACAACGCCTGCACCTTCACAATTTGTTGTGGTGCAGTGCGCCATTGTGAATCCTACCACTCCAGCAGCTCTTCATTCTTCATCCACAACCACCACAAGCACAACTCCCAATACCAGCCTTAATTTGCTATCAATAACAGCCCAGGATTTATCTCCCTCAATATCAACAACTTCCTCATCAAATGATTTAATGGTTAAAGTTCCTTCGAATGGCACAAGGTCAGCTGAAAGTGCGTGCGGCTCCCCAGGTCCTATCGTACACTCCCAAGTTGATTTTGTTCATTATCTGGTGCCCGATTTGGAACGCATAACCAATTCAAGTTTCTATTGGGGCAAAATGGACCGTTATGAAGCTGAACGCTTATTAGAGGGCAAGCCAGAGGGCACATTTTTATTACGTGATTCGGCGCAAGAAGAGTTCTTATTTTCGGTAACATTTCGTAAATACGGTCGCTCTTTGCATGCTCGCATCGAACAAAGCGATCATCGCTTTAGGTTAGTACTTACATTTTATAATTCTTGCACTTGTGAAAACAAATTTTAATCTGTTGTTTTATGTGTTTTCCGACAGCTTTGATTGCCACGATCCCTGCGTTTTTACTGCATCTACTGTGACCGGCCTTCTGGAGCACTATAAAGATCCAGCTTGTGTTATGTTCTTCGAACCGATGCTTACCATACCGCTGCATCGAAGAAACTGTTTTTCCCTGCAGAAACTATGTCGTGCCACAATTGTCTCGAATACCTCATATGATGGTATCAATGAATTAGAATTACCGGCACGTCTGAAATCGTATCTAAAGGAATATCACTACAAGCAAAAGTTGCGCGTCAAATCCAATGAACCCCACTACGGCTTGCACTCCCAATAGTGTAAAGATATACCGGCAATTACGCGCCGTCAACAGCAGGAATGCCCACCTATTATAACAACGTATCGCAAGGCCTATCATGTGGCCAGATGTCAATACAAACATGATACATATCATCAGCGCTTAATAAAATGGTACGATGGCAAGTTGCGTTCATTGGAAGAACACAAAAAAATGCACGCCTACAATTGTGTAATTTTCTAAAGAAAAAAAAAAGAAATATCAAACAAAGGCAGCAGCTTCATTTAATTATACATACATACATAAATATGCATTATTTATTTTATTATCAAATGTTTGTGAAGTAGTGTAAACGTATTATGTATTTAATTAATATTTATATGTAGTATAAATAAATTATTTATTTCTAAAATTAGCGTATTATGTATCAAATATAGACAGACAATCCCCAGTGAATTATTTTTTTTATAAAGTAATACTGAAAATAATTGACAACTTAAATAATATACAAATCAAAATAATTAAGTTTACAACATATACATACTACATACATATATGAAAACTAATACCACTTAATCAATAATCAAAATGTTAACTTATTGCATTACTAATTGTTTCCAAACTATTCGTATTATTAAAAGTTTAACTAAATCATGTAGGAAAAACATTAATAGTATTAAGATAAAAAAGACTTGTATTTTTGTCGTTGTCGTCAGCGCTGCAGAAAACAGTGGCTATTTACACACAGATAAAAAATTCTCATTATGTTAACAAATATTTATTTAAAAGAAAGAAAAAACAAAAATAATAAAAATAAAAAACAATTTGTTTTTAGTGTACCAAACCAATACACTGATTAACGTAAAACTATGCGTTGTTTCACTATAAAAATTATGTATACATTTTTGGGGTATGTTTTTGGTTTAACAATGTGTTTATCGAAAAAAAAAAAAAACAGAAATAAAACAAAAGGCAAAAATAATGTGCGAACTTATTGAAATTGAAAACGAATCACCAGTTTTACAATTATTGTCATATGCGAAACACTAGTGCTGGTCTACCGTAAATACAGTTTTTACAAATCTGAGAAAGCCACATGCCATTTTAAACAATTTTTTTTTTATAAAAAAACATAACCTCAAACAAAATATTCATTGCAAACAACAGAGTAGGGGTTTCTACTACTGGAAATTATGATTGATTGTTTGAACATTTTCCCAAAAGCTTGCAAGTCTAATACTGAGTTAGTTGACACCAATGAAATGACAACATATAGAGCCCGATTCTCATAGTCACTTTACTTGTTCGTGCCTGTGACAGCCGCAGCGATGTATTCTGCTATTGGCTTAAGTGATAATTATCCCGAACAACTAAAAACAGTCCTCATAGATATACATATATTCTACCAGTCGCAAATAGTGATGATTGACGAGAGTGACGGTGTGATATGATTTCGAGGTTCAGCTCCATAGACATCTAGAAAACGTACAAGAAACAGTTCTAAGATTTTAATTTGTATCAATCCGTTGGCTCTTAGAGTGAATAATAAATGTATATGTTTAATCTACTTCTTAAAAATTTCATCCTAGATATATACTAAACTAATTACCTAAACTTTGCAATCTATTAAATCATTTGTGTTGACTTTATGCGAGAACGCATATAAAAAACACATAGAATAGATGAATTTTGATATTTTTTTTTTTTTTTGGTAAAAAAAAGAATATACATATATTTGCGTTGGGGGTAAATTTGAGCATGTTTACAAAAAAGGGAAACGTTCACAAATCGTTTAAAAGAGATCAAAGTCGTTTCAGCTCAATCCGGGAACGAAATTTGGACAGGCCGTAACTGTCTGCTTTAAAGCTTGCCTAAGTAAACTTTCCTCGGGAAAATTTGAACAAACTAGAAAACTTAAAACTTAATAAAAAAATATGCTTCCGATTATTTGTTCACAAAAATTAAATTTTTTCCACAATACATACAAAATTTTTCAAGGAAATTCTTGCTCCACTGTATTCATTCTATATTCAGCGACTAACCTCCGCTGATGCAAAACGTATTTCCGTTACGTCTAAAATGCTTAAACGAAAGTAACAAAGTGCTTAATTAAGTTATTGTTGTCATTACATGTGCATTTATTTCGAAACGAAGCGATATATAAGGGGTTAATTTATTTTTCTTACATGTACTCCGTTTTGTATATAAATCTAATACACACATCACCGAAAGAATGTTAAAAAAATCTATTCTAATTTAGGGCTAACTTGTGCGTTAACTACTTGTCACTAGATGACGCTGTACAATTAGAGTTTTCGCTCCAGTGGCATCACCTCAGCGTCAGATTTTCACATTTTTATACTAAAATGTCAAATGAAATGTAAATGAAGAAAAACAACATAAAAGGAAGGAAAAAATTAAAAAAGTGTTAATATTGTAAAAAACGCGCGGATTTTTTGCAATTTTTATTAATTTTACAATATTTTAAGTGCTTACATTTCATTTTACCACACAAAGCAAATGTTTAAAAAGTAATTTTACCCGAAAAAAGCATTAAAAACAAGTGTTTTATATCAGTGAAATATAATTTCTGCCAAAGTAAATTTACTGAAAACAGGCAGCGATTATTTTTGCTGATTTGTTTTATGGCAGCAAATGCTAGTTTTTGTTAATTAAAAATTTAATGAAATCTAAATTATAGTTCTTAATAATAAGTTCGTTTTAAGAATAACCATAAATATATACTGACGTGAAAATAAGAATTTGGAAACTATGACTTCTGTTAAAGCAGCAGAAGAGTTTGATGTTGATCTGTTTGAGACCCGCCTGGAATCTCTGAAAGACACGCAAGAAGGTATACAGCAAATGTCAACATGGTGCTTGGCACAACGTGGTCAACATAAAAAAATCGTTGCCTCTTGGCTTAATGTATTTAAAAGGGGTAAGTAAAATAATATATGTATTTTGTGGCCCCCTGCCAATGTGAAATTTTACCCATTAGGAAAATGGGTATAAGGATTATCATAAGAACTTCAAAACTTGGGTTAAACACAATAGCTGAAGTAATTATCGACCATAGTGTTCCATATCGCGTTATTACCGGCTCGTTGAGTCCCAATATTTTTATTTATTTAATGTCATTTACATTACAAGATTGAAAATGTAAAGTAATGGTGGTATAACTTGAGTGTTTCATGGCAACCTGACGACAAATAAGCGATGTACTACACCTCAAAAGGAACCTGCAAGAGGAAAGTCTGTCTTGTTCTAAAAACATGTACTAACATGAATTTCAGATATATGTATGTATGCCTGAGATTCCATATAAAAGCCGGCTTTTACAAAATTTTGATATAAATTTCATCATTAATCTTATTCCACACTACGATTTGGATCGTTTCTAAAACGATAAGTATCTAGATCAAAAAAATGCTATTGTTGCAAAAGCGTAAAATTGTGCGAAAAAGTTGCACACAATAGTCTGCATAATCGCGGAAACTTATGAAAAATTAAAATAATGTGTTGAAAATGCTAAAAAGTAGCGGAAACTATTTCTAAATTAGGAAAACTTTAGTTTAGTTATTTATAATTGCCAGCTAGAAATACAATATGTTTCTTTTAATTCAAAATTCTAGTAAATAAATAAATAAAGTAAATAAAGAAAACGGCGATAAGCCGAAATTATAAGGCTTTAAAAATAAAAACTGAACGACTAGAGGAATTTTGAGTCCGCCCTCCATGAAAGTGTATAATTACCGTTTTCGGAAAATTATTTATATGGTATACATATATCTTCAAGATTTTCTTCGTAGTCGCTGGTAGATGAAACTCTGATAACAAAACTTCGTTAGAATTGCAAAAAGTTACTTTTTTGTAGGCTTTAACCGATAAATTTGGAAACAGATAAGGCAAAAGTCACAAATTTAAATTAATACATATTAATTTTTATTTCGCTATTCAGAACTTTCTTTTTTTTCTGGATGATCTTTTAGTTTTAAAGTTTTTTTTTAAGATTCAAAAACAGTTTTTCTCTATTTTCTGTCACTACTATATTTGGCAATGATACTTTTAAAATTTTTTCATTGAAAAACTAAAAATAAACATTGGTGGCTATTCTGAAAAACGCGCCGAAGAGGTAAAACTTTCCTTGGCAAACAAAAACAAAATATGAAGAATTGTTTGTGTTTTCCCTACATCGCAAGAATAAAATTAACGAGGTAGTTGGCCACGCGTATCTCTTTCACCAGTAAACGGTGAATTTTGTACGAAACATAAAAACAATTTGTTTGTACTCTTGACATTTTGTTCTTGTTTTACATGTACAGATTCACTTCACTAGCACGTTTTTCCGAATAAGCACCATTTTTTTTTTTTTTTATAACACTATTCAAGGCGAGTTAAGGTGGAGGGCTCTTCAGCCACACTATCGCGAACAGCAGCAATATTTTTTGCAGTACGAGCTGTACGAGCATGAATTGGTATTTCACATATTTCACAAACGCGGTTTGCTCAAATTTTTGCAAGATTTTCCGATTGTTCGCACAATTGGACGATTAAATTGATCTGAAAAATTACGAAAAGCACGATATGTATTTTGTTTTAAACGCCCCTATTCATAATAAGCCTGAATAACTTTAACGCGTTGCACGATTGTGTATTTTTCCGTGGTTCAAATTGAGTTTTTTTAAACAAAAATTTACATATTTTTTGCCTGCATACGCTTTTTTGAAAAAATTAGAATTATAAACGCCAGCCCCACGATGGCACTCGACATCGATCGTTTAATTACCAACATTTTACAATATTGTTGTTATTTTTGTTTTCGTTAAAGCGAATGATGTCGACTGACATAGTGGGACTGACACAAAATTTCAAAACGAAAATTAGAGATAATTTCTAATTTTCGTTTGTTTATATTGAACTAGAAAGACCAATAAAATCATTAACAATTGCATACCACATACTTCACTATAAAATTAAACTAATGCTTAAAAATCTCTGAGCCTGGCAAAAAAGTTGAAACCATTGTGATCACTGGTACAATAATAAATTAAATAAACGTTGTTGAGAGAATATAAAAATATATTCCAATCGACAGAAAAACACAGTGATAAAGTGGAAAGTCAATCAATAATATTAAATATAGGCAGTCAGTAATGAAGAGTCCAGGTGGTGGGATGGCTATGCACTGCTGCTTAAAAACAGTGTACAATTAGTCATGGACTGGTTTCGAAGCAAATTTGGATGCTGATGAGCGACGTGGTGGTCGTGAAACAGCCACGGTATGTACTCCAGCCAGTAAGTCTTCAACTTTTCTTGTCTTCTTCAAAAATGTTGATCACTTCAATTTTATCACAAAATCTTTCTCAATTTTGAGAAAGTAAAAATTGAACTAAAAAGCCCAATGAAATTATTAATAATTGTAAATTATATAGTTCACTATACAATTACCCCCTAATTCATAAAACTTATAACAGGCTTATAAGACTGTTATTTGTATGGAAAATCTGTCAAATAAGAGCTTTATAAACCTGTTATAATTTTTATGAATTAGACGGTTAAACTAGAGATATTTTCTTTTGAAAACCCATGGGGGAAATAATTAATTTTCAAATGTAAAATCACCATACTCGATTTTGACCTGCTTCACTGTCATAATAAAAATTTGTATTTTAAAATCATAATTTAATAGTTTTGCTTTTAAACATATTATAAGATAAAATTGTATTTTCCAATACAAAACGAAAAATTGCAACCTGAATATTCTTTATTTACACAACAAAACTCTTAAATTTTTGCTTTTATTTTCTGAAAACGTATAAAAAAGTACTCATTTTAAGAAACAAAAAAATTAAGCTTTGAAAATAGAAAGAACGCGGTCGTTTCCAAAACGATTCTACAAAAATTCCACATTTAAAAAACAAATTTCTTTTGTTTTAAAAATGTTTTTTGGCTCAGTATATCCGTTAGTTTTTCTTATACTTTTTATTTTTAGTATATTGCAGTTTTGGGTTTTTCTGGTAATAGTTTTTTGACTTTCAATCAAGATTCACTGCAATAACAACATCTATAATGTTCTCCAATGCGATAGAATATTGAAAAAGCGAATAAAATATATCTGCTCTGTTTCAGCAACCATGCAATTTTAAAAAAATATTAACTTTCTGAGGAAAATTTGGTTGTCATAAATACATTCCAACCAAAAACAACATTTTATATTTTGACGCTCTATATCGTGAACCAAGCTGTAAAATTTATTTCTTTAAATTTTCTTATAATAAAGCTAAATTTAAACTGTGAAAAATATTTGAAAATGTAAAAATCTTATACAAATATAATTTTTATACTAGATATACTATATAAATATCTCCTTTACATTTAATTTTAGTACGCGTCGAACATCGTCTGGTATTGTTTTATTTGGCAAACGATGTCATACAGTATAGTAAAAGAAAAAGATATGAATTTGTTGAAAGTTGGGCAACGGCTCTACAAAAAGCGACAACAATGGTTAGGTAAGTTAATAAATATTTCACAAAGAAACAAACAAATTTGTTTAAAATATCTTTATTTTTATTATTTTGGATAGACCTTATTAACTGTTTTCTGTCTTTTTCAGCCGTTTATATGACGTCCACATTTCGTTGATACCAGACGACTCAAAACTCTGTTTCTTTTAAGAATATTTAAAACATGCTTTTAAGTTTTTGAGCGGCATCAACGAAATGTAGGCGGCATATAGACGTCTGAAAAAGACAAAAAACAATTAATAATACCTATTTAGACCTAAAATAATTGATTTAAATTGGCGCTTATGGCAAATAAATAATTAAATACATTTTGGAATATGTTTATCTTCCTTTTTTTAGAGATGAAAAAGTAAAAAATAAAATACTTCGAATATTTAGTATTTGGGAAAAACGAGAGATTTATAATGAAGAGTTTTTGACAGATCTCTGTGGACTTTTAAACATAGCACCTCCAAAAAAAGCACACACACCGGCCATTGATTCGGAGGACTATCAAAATGCAAGTCTGATTAGCAGCATACGTGAATGTGTCGAACTATCGGAAGCTACGGACAAAAGTTTTAAAAAATTGCCAAAAACGCCAAATTGTGATATAGAAAGTATTAAGCAACAGCTTAAAGATAAAACACATTCAGATGATGTCGAAAAGGAAATAGAACGTTATGTAACGTACATTGGAGCATTTACAAAGAATCTACAGGCCGAAATAAAGTGTCGCAAAACTGTGCTTAATGATGTTGATACAGCTATTAAATTTTATGCTAACCAAAGAGGAGAAGTTAAAGTTGTAGTTAGTGTAAGTATTATTAAGGTTTTTCACTATTATTTTTAATTTTTTTTACCAAGTTATCACTATTTTTTGCTGTTTCTTTATATGAAAGTCTTATAAAACTTGTTTAATTTTCTTTTATTTTGTAGGCTTATAAAAACTTTGGTAGCCGCATCAAGTTAGTAAAAAAGAAGTTAGATGAAATTTCTCCTAATTTGCCTAGTCCTATACCGTCACCCGATATAAATGCACCATCTCCGGAACCAGATACTGATTTACAATTACCTGACGATCAAGCCCCACTAACAATGGTGAGTTTTTGTTTATTTATTTATTTTTTTTTTTTTTTGCTTGTCAAAATCAATTTCATTCAGTGTATCATCAGAAGCATTTTCTTTGTCTTCATTATACTGGGCTTATGCAAAAGTAACACGAGAACTCTGGTGCGAACCACTTTTTTGGGTTATGTTACGTTTAAGAAGCATATAACAAGTCTATTTTCAAAATCATTTAGCTTCAAATCATGTGATGTGATGTTATTTTTCCTTTTTTTTTTGGAAAAAGAAACCCATATAAATTAAAATTAAAACACATATAAATTAAAAATTAAAGTTTCTAATAAAAAAGATACAAAAAAAACTTGTCTTCTAGAACATTTAGTTTGTATCATTTTAACAAAATTCGTTAGAGACATAGATGTTTCACATCCATACGAAATTTTGTTAGTAGAATATAAGCCTGAAAGTTATTGATAACTAAAATATTTCTAACTCTGAATGAATTTACTAGTGTCTGGTCGAACTTACTTTTTAACCAAACCCGGAATTGAGCACAAACTGAGCAGTTGTACCCCAGCTGACAATTATTAAAATTTAGTTTTCTAGTCTTCTTTGTATGGGTTGACTAACTAAATTATATGTACGAAATTTTTTTTATTATCAGAACTTTTTGAAGAATAATTTCAACGGCTACTCAAGCTACATGGATGGTAATTTGCCTTTCGACATTAATGATTTTAAACGCGATGACAATAGCAAGTCCTCAAGTGAGTATACAACTACAACGAACTTAATGTTTTCGAGCACTTACAACTGTTTTGAATATATCTTACTAAGGTCAACCAATTGAGGTTATTGGCTCAAGATCGGATGATGAAAGTTACAACCCAAGTGCTGAATACTATAAACCAGAATCTATTACTGCTTATTCCAGTTCTAATAATATGGCAATACCGGGTCTGGCACCTTTACCAGTGCCGGCGGTTCCTGCTGGTGGCTATACTTCTCTAGCCAGATCCTCACATCAATATGGAGATGTTCTACCGCCGCCTCCTAATCCACCATTGTTTGGCGGTGTTTCGAACTCGCACACAAATAATTTACACCACAATTTGAACACTGGCTACAATGCCCATAATCCAAGAACCTACAATACCGATAACTCTTATAATCCAAACGTTTATAATCGCCGACCTATGGGCTCTGCTCCTGTTCAACCTTTAATGCCTCCGCCTCCCATGCCACCAACTGTTGGGTCCATTGATTCTGATGGCAGTGATTTTAATTCTACTTGGGATATGAATATGTCGTGGACTAATCCTTTAGATAGTTCTAGCGTTTCAAACTCATCCTACAGTCATACACCAATTGATACACCACATTCACCACCTCATTTCGACTCAGATGCACATAATTCAGACTCAACAACTTTAGAGTATTCTGATCACGATGGAACAATGTCAACAGCTCAAGATGTTGATCATCGTCAACTTATTTTACCAGCCTTTGGTATTGGTACCAAATTAGGTTTAAGCAAAGGTATTATAAACTATTGATACAAATTCAAACAATTTCTTATAAAAAATGTTTTCTTAGAAAAAAGCCGTCAATTAGATATAGACCACAGAAATCTAATATCACTGACTGGTTCACCGGGCGCAACTGAAAATGACAAAAAAACTTGGTACCAAGAAACGAATGAGGTTTGTTGCTCTTCAGCTGAAACAACTTTACTTTAATAGTAATAAAACAATTTTTTTTTACTTATAACAAAAGCTTTCGGGTGACGTTGACTATCGTACATTTGGACAAAGCATTAAGACCATAGAAACCACTACAACTTTGCCATTTTTAAATGATAATTCCTCAGTTTCATCGAATGAGACTTCATTAAACGTAAGTGAAAGAATATCTATTATATTTAAATATTTAATTACATTTTAAAAAATGTTACAGATAACATCAACAGTCACCTCACCTCAGAAAAATAACAGTAAGTATTTTTAAAATTTGTACATCATGCAATTGCATATTTTTCTTTTAAATACATTTAACATATGCTTTGTACTTGAAGGTCCTTCAAAAGAATCTCACAAAGATGTAGAGAATCCAGAAGGAGGTACGGCAGGTTATGATCCAACAGATATGGTTGTTGATATGGACATGTCTGATGATGATCTTGATGATATATTTAGAGGTTTGCTTATTTATTTTTATGATTTTTCTTTAGTTTATTACACAGCTGCTGAAATTGTTTATTTAACGTTAGTGACTATGATTTTCAACTATTCTTTTTAATCATATTCTGTTTGATTTTCTTAAAACTATTGGTGAAGTTCAAGATCAATATCCTTAGATCAGACATAATATTAACATGGGTTGCTTTAAACATAATTTTCAGCTTTTCGGCTTACAGTTCTTTTTTAAATTTTTATTTTTTTCAATTTAGTAAACATACTTGACAACACAAAAAACCGGAATCTGTTAAAAGCGAATGTTCCTCTTTTGTTTGAAATAAAGCTAGACTATCCTTGAGTTTCTCCTTATCACTTATGAAGAAAATTCATTTCCTATCAGAGCCGATGTTGACAGGTTTTACGACTTCTCACCAATTTTGGAGATTTTCTATAATTTCAGGCAATTAACATGCGATTTTATGATGTTTCCAATTTATGAGCCACAGTGTATGACAGGTCATAATTATGAAAAAAAAACTCCATCTCTTAGAATCCAAACTCATTGATATTGGATTTGAAACCGGGGAGCTAATATAATTAGATTTTATGAAATCCCATAGCGAAACAAAGTTTTATGTTTGAATTTAAGGTACAGAAATCAATATTAATGATTTTCTACCCGAAAATTAAACTAACAGCTGTTTTTTTTTGTATTTACTTTTCTTTTGAACACAAATCACGTGACTAAGTCTAAAAATACCTTTGGTTGTCTCGCTTTTCAGTCGTCTATATCCCGCTGACATTTCGTTCGAAAAACCTTGAGAGATTGTGTTAAATTTTACTACTTATTCTACTAGGTTTAGGAAAATAAAACGATAAAATTGTTTTCTGTATTAAAGATTTGTTTGAACCTTTGTGATTCGAGTTTACTGACGAGTTGAGTAGCATCAACGAAATGCCGGCGGCATATAAATGGCTGAAAAAGACAGAAAACCATTCAATAAGGTCTATTTTTCGAAGTCAATTAATACGTTGTGAAGTAACTATATTTAAAAATAGTTATAGTGTGTCAAGCAACCCATGTTTTTATTTGCACTATGCTATGTCGATCCAGGAAATTAATATAAATTTTTTGTAAAATATTCTTTTATTCTTCTCGCACTGCACATTTTAATACATATTTGAAACAAAACAGAGGTAAATGAGCAAATAGAAGGAAGTAATGCAGAAGATATCCAGACAGAAAATGAAATCGACGAAACTGAAACTCCTCAGCAAGAAATAGAAAAGCCGAGCATTCAAATGACGCCGCAAAAGACACCACTACTAGAAACGCCGCCCGAATATGAAAATGCAAATAATTGGGATTTGACAGCAGTTGGACATATGTCCGAGCAAGATTGGAATCAAATGCAGCATATGCCCTGGCAAAATAATAATAGAATGGGTGGTGGAGGTGTACCACCGCCACCTCCAAGGCCCCCTTATCCCATGCAATTCCCCTACATGGATAATGGTGCGTTCAGGCCACCAAATGGAAATATGATGGGAGAGCGGGGAGGATTTGGAGCACGTGGGGGTGGTCGCGGTTGGCTCAATTCGCCTCAAAACCAATTTCGTAACTTTTTCAGACCTCCCAGAGGAGGTGTCGGATCTCCATATTTTAATCGCGGCGGTGGTCGCGGAGGACCTGGTGGCATGCGCGGAAGTCCAGGTTTTCGGGGTAAATTTCGTGGAAAAAATAATTGGATATAAGAAATTTATTAATTCTAATTAAAGAAAAATTATCTATCAACACATATTATTTTTTAATGTTCTTTTAATATTTCAAAATATTTTGACAAATAAGTTGTTTAATAAAACCAAAAAGTAACAAAATACTGAATTCAACTGTAAATATTAATAAAACCTGATAATAACTTTTATGGTTCAGAAGAGTTAAAAATATATTATAATAAGAATGGGAAAAAATAATTAAAATTTTTATTTTTATTCGTCAATAATTAAAATAAAAATAAAAGACAAAATTATTTCGAAAGATTTAGAATCAAGGCGAATTTATCTATGTATATAAAAAGTGGAAGCATAGGCGAACCAAATTCGCCTCGAATGAAATTGTTTCTATATTTAAAGTTAATAGAAGACATTTTTTAATGTCTTTGGCAAGGCGAATCCATTACAGGTGCTCGCATCCCAATTCGCTTCAACATTTTTCCACAATTTTGAGCTTCTAAGTTGTCAAAGCTGAAAGCACAAAACGTATGACAACTCGAGAGAAAATGTTGAAGCGAATTGAATTGCGACCACTTGTAGTTGATACGCCTTGTTCTTTGCTATTCTTAATTTGAACCAAAAATCCAAGATAAAATTTACTTAAATTGTGGTTTTCGGAGGCAACTGCACAACGTAAACAACCTTTCCTGGCGAATGATGAAAACATTTCAAATGAAATCGACAGTTTTGATATAAAATTGGGATAATTCTAAATAGAATTGAGAATTCTAAATTGAGAAAATTCCAAATCAAATTGTGAATTATGTTGCTGTAGTGTAGTTATGCGGCTATCTGGTATCGAGGTACCTCGGCGCAAGGCAATAATTTTGAAATTTGTTATTAGTTTTCATATAAATTCTGGTGTTGCATTGTGAATTACAAAATTATGCCCTAAATTTCGTATTTCATTTGGAGTTTTCTTAATATCAAATTGAAATTGTAAACTCCAGTTGCGAATTTCTGCATTTCACATCTTCAATTATATGTTTGGAATTTTCACAATTTCTTTGAAATTCTTTTCAAATTCATATTGACTCTTCTCAACTTCAACCAGTGTTGAATAATCCCACACACTCAACGTCTCAAGCATGTAATTGGGCATTCAACGAATGGGGCTTTATCTTCTTGTGATAACCGGACATTAAAAAAAAGTGTTATTTTAGCATTACAAGAAGTTGATACATAAACAATGTATTGAAACGTCAGGAAGTTAGCTTTTTAGTATTTTTAAATGGCACCGTTTTGCAGAACATACTTCAATATTAGTTGTGATCCCGTACTCAATATTTTTGGGAGCCCGCGAGTTTCCCATATGCACGAAAACTGCTCCTGTACTCAAAGTTTGTGCCAGTGAGAGAGTTTTTGGGAGAGAAATATTCCTGTTCTTCTTGGACAAAACAGTCCGCACTTTTGCTTAGCGCTAGTTCGGGCAAGTAGTTAAATAAGCAGCTGTTTTATAACGTAAGCAATAACAAAGTTCATCTGAATCAACCAATATAACAACAGTTTTGACGTTTTTTAATTAGTACTTCACACAGAAGCACCTGTAAAGCACTTTATAAACCAAATGTGTCCAGAAAAACATTTCAGTTTCCCAGAATGTATGTTTAAATTTTTATTTCCGCGTAACAGATGTTAATTTTTGTGCTAGAAATTTGGTTTTTGGTGCTCCCATACTTTTGAGCGTTTTTGTGTATTATGCAGAGAAATTCATGATTGCTCTCACTTTGCCCAAAAAAACATTGAAAACAAAAAATTTTTTAATTTTATTCTTGCTTTCAATATATCGCACTTGTTATTCAAAAGCGTAACAACTAAAAATTTTTAAATTTTTACTTTTTACAAAAAACCAAACAACAGAGATCATATCTATCCACTGTAAAAATCTCCCTTTCATTTGTCTTCTTTTCCGTGAAAAAAAAACAATGACATAATTTTTTGCTGTAGAATCTACAGAACCAGTTTTTGGCCTCTACGGAAAATTCATGAATTTTGAATTGTTACGCTTTTGAGGAACAAGTGCGACATGTACGCGAATGAAAATTTCGTACGCGTGTAGAAAAAACAGGCAGTTGTTTTCATAAATTTTAATGGTTCAGTTACATATAAGTAACAAACAATTATTTCAAGTCCAAGCTTGAATGGCTTGCAATTCAAAACTTTAAGGGCCAATCCCACGCTGTCGCTCGACATCGTTCGCACGCATAAAAACACCTAAAATAACAAAAAAGAAAAAATTAAATATTTTTATTGTTTTGCATGTAACTAAACAATCGAGCGATATCGAGTGATATCGTGGGCCTGGCAGAAAATTTTTGTATTTAGTCATAGCACTTTTTTTTATTTATAGATTTTGTTTGTTTGTTTAAGACCTATGGCTTGAAAATAATTTAGCTGCTTAGTACTTATGCTTCCACTTGATAATTGGATTCGCCTTGATTAACTTTACGTCTACACTAGACAAAATTTTGCTGAGATAAACGTGGGAAAAACAAAACTTCATACAGAACCTGACGTTTGTCAGGTCTAGACATTAAATTAAAACTATAAACGTTTCTGTTTTGATGTATGTAGCTTCCATAAGTTTTGTACTAAAAATTAAATGAAACAAAATAGAAAATAATATGAATGTAATAAAGTTTATTAGCTTAAAAATCTATTAAAATAAAATAATAAATTATTATTTTAGGTCTAAAGATAGACCTTAATGTTTTGTGTCTTTTTCAGCCGTCTATATGCCTCCCACATTTCGTTCATCAGTAGACTCGAAAAATCTAAAAAGAAGACCTAAAATAATACATTTCAATTGGCTTTTATAGCGAATAAATAAATAATTAAGTTCATTTTTTAATAAAATAATAAATTAATGTTAAAAATGTTTTTTCCCATTTAACATTTGAAAATTAAAATATTGTCCTAATTCTATAGCTCTTAGTTGCTCTGGTAACATTAAAGACATAAAATGTTCTTAAAAATTTCTCTGTCAAGAATGTTAACAGACAGATGTTATAGAGTTATAAAACAACAACTGGCATATTCACATGCCAACTTTAATTATTATAAGTATTTTTAGACTGTCATCAAAACTAATTTAGATTTTAAACATTTATTTTTAAAAACTTTTTATCTATAATTTGGAAAAAAAACCATTTCGATATTCGAATTAATCAAAAATATTTTTTATATCTTCCTTTTTTTTTTTTTGTTCTATTTTTAGTCCAAGGCAAGTTAATAAGCTGACTGCAGTGGCTGATTTAAAAAAAAAGTCACTACAATTTTGCACAAATTCATGTCTTGTATAAAAACTATAAAATATTTTTTTATAAATGAAGTTTGAAACAGAATGTTATTAATTCGCAACTACGACTTGTTAGTTATTAATTTGTCTTTTAAATATTTCTTCAAAACTCGTAAAATTTATGTATTAATAAAAACAAATTTTATTGCTAGGTGTTCAAAACAAAAATCAAAACATTTTATTAACACAAACATTTTCAATGTAATAAACAATGCTTCTTAAATTAAAAACGTTGCAGAACGCTACTTAAGATAGATGATAGATATTACACATTACACAATAATGCAAACATGCATAATTCAACGAATCACGGTTAAAAAAAAAAACGTAAATAAATGAAGAAATATTTATTAAAGTTTGTTCTCAGATTAAACTAATACTTATTTAACTTCAAAAGTTTTTCCATTCAAAAGACACTATTCTGTGGTTATAAAACGAAGTTTCGATTATAAATATTTGAACGTTTTAACTTGACGTCCACACCTGACATAAGTTTGTAGAGACAAACGTCAGAAAAAATAAAGAAAAGCCTAAGACAAAAGTAATTGTTCGACGTTTGTCTCAGGAAACTTTTGTCGGATGTAGACGTTAAGTTAGAAGAAAGCCGATAAAAGTACAAATAGCACTTCAACATCGATTTCATTACATATCGTGCGAATTTTATCCCCTCCCCAACTGCCCATATTAGACATGAAATGCTGTTAAGACATACATTCACAAATCGTACTTTTTCATGGTGATGTATTCTTTGTTATAATTCTTCATCATTTTTCATTGAGCCCATTTACACGAGATTGTTTTTTAGTCCGCATAACTTTTGTGTTTTCCAAAACACACGGGATTAATTCATCTGGCATAAAATTGTATGCGTATACATCGTTTTTAATGCATTTTGTTGTTTTAAAACTTTGAAATGGAAAAAATGACAGTGTATTGAAAATGTTCTTACCTGTCCAATGTAATCTGTATATTCAATTGAAGTGTTCCCATATGAGAATATTTTTGTGAAAGTGTACAAGTGCTTATGTCATCACGATTGGGAAACACCATTTCCCAGTTATAAAATAAGAGCAATAATAACGGGTGTCCCAACAATTTCGTTTTGGTACATACCTTGGTAAAGGGTATATAAGATTCGGCATGGCCGAATATATCATTCTTACTTGTTTTGTGTTGGGACCGAGTTTTCAAAGCAGCTGTTAAGACGGCGAGAAAATAGTGCCAGCCTCGGCCCCCACCTAACAATAACATCGCGAAACAATAAAATTGTTTTCTAATCATGAAATTTGGCTGCTCAGAATCAAATAGCCTCAAATTTATAACAGTTTTGTTTGCTCCTACTGTAAAAAAGGAAAATGTGTTCTTACAGCCTCTTGGATTTTAGATAATGATATGTATGTTACTTGAATATTATTTCTTCTTTTTCCAAAAGGAAGACGTCAAACAACATGCAAAAATATATTTTGCTCAGAAGAAATAGGTGAATTCAGCTCGAAGGTATTCTTAGATTATACTTAAATATATGCATATGCCGAGAAAGGGGTGACCACTACTTTCTGTACACTATACTAAGCATACTATGCTTAATATTGTGTTTAAAAGGTGAGTAAAGTACGTTCAACAAAGATACATGCTTCAAATTGATTTTGTTTTTGGAACTTTTGCATGGATTATGGATTATATTAGATGGGGCTTAATTCAAGTGATATCCGTGAATGATATTAAGTAAGGGACACAAAGAAAGCAAAATTATGACTGAGGTACAACTAGCTATTTCGAAACCGCCATGCTTCTCATCAGCACCCATTTCGGTTATAAACTTATAGGGGCTGATTGTCATAGTTACATCACATCGTGACAATTTTCAAAAACAAAGTAACATTTTTGTCACTTTTCACAACAATTTTCACTTTTTGTGACTGGAAGAATGCATATCGTTGAGAATTATTAAAACTGTTTCGTCACCTAAGATATTGGGATAACACAACACTTCGAGTGTCACTGTGACAAGCAAGTGGCGCAACTACGAGAATCAGGCCTATAATCATATATAACGCATTCATTCCTATTTTGTTGTTGTCATACTTTGCTTTGTTTGGGAGAATTTGTTTGGTTAACTTAAAATTTCAAACCGAATGGCTTTGCAGGGTTTGCCTGTTTGTTGTATAAAGACATTTTAACAACATTCTTATAATCAAAAGAATTAAGCAACAAACTTAATTTTTTATTTATCAACACCGGGTTCGTTGCCTGAGTCTTTTGATTTTAAAAAAATATTTAAAGCTAGAGATTTGTGCGTGAGTGGTTTTTGGCTCACGTGACACAAACCTACGAGCAACATTTTTTAAATCACGCAATTTCACGCACGAAAAACGAAAAAAAAAATTATCACGACCAATCACGTTTATATTGAAGCAAAATATAAACATAAAAAATGTTATTTTATTTGAATACATACATACATCTGTGTTCGGAAATCTTAAGACATAGTTTGAGAAAGCCTTGCTTTCAATGTTGAACAACTTCTTTGAAAGAATCACTATGGACAATTTACAAGAGTCTTTTGATAAATTAAATATAATTAATTTTAATTTTTTGTAGTCAGACTATATTGGCATAATCAACATTTTTTAAAAAAGACAAGAAAAGTTAAGTGGAAGACTTACTGGCTGGGGTATATAACATAGCTTTTTCACGACCCCTATTTCGTACACCAGCCAGTAAGTCCTCAAATTTACTTTTCTTACCTTCTTTAAAAATTTTTGATCACTCCAATTTTATCACAAAAAAAACTTTCTCAATTTGGAAGAAGTAAAAATCGAACTAGAAAGCCCCATAAAGTTATTAACAAATATTATAATATTGAAGAATTCAATTAGGATCTAATAAAAACATGTCTTCTAGGACACTTCACCACTTATCACAAATTATATAGAACTATTATTACGGATTATTTCAGTCCTGTTTTGTTTGTGTTCTTTTAGCAAGCTTCGTTAGAGACTTGGATATTTCACATTACTATTAATTTCTGCTAGAAGAATGTTGTATCATAAATATTACGACTTTTCGTTAAGTCGACTTAAGTTGCTATCAATTGTGACCACCGACATATCGTTCAGTTACGCAAACAACTGACAGTTATGCGGCTTTGCTTTTCTTTTATTGCCCGCCTTGACGTCGAGAAACACCTTTACAGTTCTACACAACCTGATGCAATGTTTACAATTTCTGCTGCTCATTGCTTCAGAAGTGGATTATCATCGGTGGATTGCTGGCATTTCGAATTGTTACTGCTGGTACTAATTTTTACTTTTATGTATGATTCAATTTAAATTTCAATACGACTGTTTACCGAACTATTTTCTTTTGCAATGTAATATATGTATATCCAAAAAACCATCCAACATTTGATCATGAAGAGTTATAGCAAGAAATCTACTCATATAGATCATATGCCTATACATATCATAATTTGCTGAACTAACAACAATTAATTTAATCTTTAAAATCCACGCTTTTTGACCTTAATTTCAAGAAACTCATGCTTTCAAGGTGTTAATTTTTATTCATAAACAAAAAAGTAACATAAATTTGGAAAAAACACATTCATAGATAATCTAATTGTTTTAATTTTGCACTACATGTAGCTTATTCTGTTAAAATTGCCCATAGAATTCTTTCCCGATTTTTTAAATTTTTTGCTTTTCATAAAAATTAACATTTGTGTAGACATTGACCTAAATTAAATTGCATTGAAAAAAAATAATTCAAGGAAAAATATGTGAATGTTTTTAAGACAATTTTGCGAACCAAGAAAAGTTAGTGTCTTAACTTTTTCTTGAAATTTCGTGAAACTTTCTGAACTGTCTCAAAATCATGCTCACGACCATCGCACATCTTTATCTAAAACGTCTTCTAAAATTACATATGTAAATGCAAATCCAATTAAAATTAAGAGAGAAAAGTTTTGTTGTCTGGATTTCATACAAATTTTACAAAAAAAGTTCGGCAGAATCAAAAAAAAAAAAATTGCTTTTATTAATAAAAAAATAATAATGAAAAGACTCATGGCGTTTTCGTTTCTAAAAACAAAGTATGCATTTATCTTTCACGTATTTTCTAAAATGCGATATTTGGGAAAACTTTAGAATAAGGTGTCAGGCTCTGAGAGAAATGAGTTTTATGTTAGTAGAGGTCGTGGACTTCCCAAAATTAAAATCAAAGTCTGCAGGAGGCTTTGAATTTTACTATTTTTACGGAAAAAAGAAAATATTTGTAAAACAGAGCTGCCGGAGGTAAATTTTTCAACAAAACGTAAGATCGTGGATTCATAAACGGGTTTAAGCATCGAAAATTGTATTTTTAATTGCAGCTTATAAGACTTTTAATATGTATGCAAAACTTGTTCTTGGCAAACGGCCTTCGGCCGACCTTCTCTATGATATAACCAACAATGGCTTCGCGTACAAACTCTGAAAGATCTGGTAGCATAGTTTTTAATTTTACGGGAATTGGTATCATTATGCTAAAGCCGATACTGATATTTTAGTGAAATTAAGATCAAAAGAAAATACTGTAAAAACCATAATTAAGTGTAAAGAAATAATAAAATATTGATTTTCTGTATTTTATTGCAAGACAAAATGGAAAATATGGATTTTTTTTTTGTAGAAACGAAAACGGTATCAGAAAAAAACCCATAATTTTTCATACACCAATACCAAGTTCGTTTTCTCAGTCTTTTGATTTAAAAATTGCTTTTAAGAAGTATTAAGAAAAGACTCAAGTAATAAACCTCAACTTGTATTTATCGATTTCACGTTCGTTGTCTAAGTTTTTCGATATCAAACAACATTTGAAGCGTCTTGTAAAATGTATGACATTAGGATTCCAATTTGTAAAATTCAAAGAAAAAAGTTTCTCATACAACAAATGGATTTCATAAAAAATTAAAAATAATTTCAAAATTTAAAAAATGTTTGCTTTGTTTTTTATGAAAAAAATCAATTTTTTTTCCTGGTTTCTTCGAATGAAATAATGAAGTTTC
Source organism: Sturmia bella (assembly GCA_963662145.1). NCBI lineage: Eukaryota > Metazoa > Arthropoda > Insecta > Diptera > Tachinidae > Sturmia > Sturmia bella. Next base: position 15,565,752 of record OY759171.1, on the reverse strand, counting down.
CCCTAACTCATACATACATACACAAGCGCACCTTTTGATGTTTTACAACAATTGATAATTTTAAGTATCGCAAAATCTTTTTGTTTTAAAGTTTTCCAAAATATGTTTTTTTTTTTAATTTTTGTTCACAAAAATTGTGCAATGATAGAATTTCATGACAGTTTTTTTAAAATAAATTATAAAATTTCACAAAAATCTATGAATTTAAAAGTGTAATTTGGGAAATTAACGTAGTAGTTACACACATGTGCGTGGGTATAATTATGCAATAAAAACATGTGTATGATAGCCAATACGTGTGCAGCATTTTAGATGCAAGGGAGCATGAAAATTTTTGTCAATTACTGTGATATGAAAAAAGAATTGAACTACAGAATACTTATAGTATATGAATATAGAACTCTTCCTCACACCATTTCGACTGTTGCTGATATACTTTTCTTCGATTCACGCTTTAATATTGAAAATATTGCAAAAATATGTACACACATTTTACATTTTAATTTAGATTTTATTGTTGTTTCTGGTTTATTTTCCTTTCAAGTCCTGATTAACATGTTAGCCATCGAATTTTGATCGCTTAAATTTTACACCAACTTCGTTGTCCAATGGTGACGGCTAAAATCGAATCACACATTGTGAAATACATGGAATGTATCTCAGCCAGTAAGTCTTTAACTTTACTTTTCTTATCTTCTTTAAAAATGTTGATCACTCCAATATAATCCCAAAAATCTTTCTCAATTTTGAAGAAGTAAAAATCGAACTCAAGCCCAATAAAATTATTAACAAAACATTTTTGTCTAACTGGCTATTAAAGTTCCAATTAAAATATCAGATTTCGTGTAAATGGTCATTAGTCTATACAAGGAAACGAGTTGTTGAGAAATTTTTTTTATGAAAAGTGCAGAGCGGTTTCAGAAAGGCTTTACACACATTTTTCAGATAAGTCGCTTGTTTGTATTGCGTATTGTGTGGACATATAGATATTAATAATTATATTAATAAATAAATTCAGGCAAGTACGGAACTGCCTCGCACAGCAAGGGCTTCGCACTACCGTACAAGTGGCTCAGTTCATTTCACTTAGCAGACGCAGGGAGCCCATTACATGGGACACCTTTCAGATTTCAACTTTTTTGCTTTGGTATTTGTTGTTGTAGCGGCCAGTCACCTGCATATTGTGTGCAAAATTTCAAGTCTATATCTTACGGTGAGTAGAGTAACATTTAAATTTTGACTTTTTGTTATTTTTGGTACATGTTGTTGTGTGCGCCTGTGTCAAAAGTTAGAGCTAATTTCAATTTTTGGTATGGGGACCTCTCTTAAGTTTTTAACTTTTTGTTGTTGTAGCGGCCGGGTAAGCACACTTCAGCTCTCTACCTCTTACCGTTTGGGAGAATGGGGCCTGAGACTGAGTCTGAGTGTGTAAAAGGGTTCAGTTTTCACTCTATGAGTATAATTAATGCCTTGGGTTGCTGCAAATTCACCTGGACCTTGATTCTCAAAAATACTACTTTTTTATTATTTTTTGATTTAAACCCTTGAATAGTTAGTTTTTATAAATGCAAATTTAGGTTGTAATACAGCACTTGTAAGATTTGAGAAACAAAGCCCCGCTGGTATGAACGAGACATGTATGCGTATTTATTCAGAATAATGAACTAAAAGAAACAATTAATTCACATTATCTTTGTGAAAGAGAACAAATAATTCACGCAAATGAGATATCTTGCCCATGTAATTTTTTTTACAAAATTAGTTGTTTTTATATCAAAGAAAGAGATATTTTTTTTTATTATTAAGAAACATACTAACGATAAGTACTCGCAATATTACACTGACAGTGTAATATTGCTGATATACACAGTCAATATATTATATTGACAGTGTATTGATGTTGAATCTGTTCGTTAGTTGCTTTTTTCACATAAAGAAAAGAAAATCCAAATTTTTAAATTTATTTGGACTAACTGGCAATCAAATTAATATGTAAATATATTCCTGCTTGTTACGGCTCTCAAATTGTTCGAGAGAATGTAAATATGTTACTGCTTGTTACGATTCTCGAATTCTTCGAGAGTTTGTAATAGACAAAACGGAAATTTGACTGCTTTCTCTTTAGTCTTTTACAAACTCTCGAACATTTGGAGAGCCGCAATAAGCACTATTGAACTCACTTTGACAGTTTCGAAGATGTATACAATTATAATATTTTGCTTTCATTTGGCAAATCCTTTTTTTTGTTTTTTGGTAATTGTTGTACCCCAGCAAAATTCATAGTTTGGTTTTATTATTTTATATTCATTATTATTAATCTTCATTATTCATTATAAATATCAGCCATATCAATATATTAAGCTAAAACGCATCTACATATATATAATAAACCAGAAATCCTTCTTCTTTTTTTTACTATTTTGTATAGCACATTGTTATAACGAATATCGAAATAGTTTAATTTACAAAAACAAAACATCTCATAACTTTAATTAGCATAACTTTTATACATATATGTATGTACAGTGCATTGTTACATTTAGTAAGAATTTTAGTACTAGGAACATCCAAAGTGTTTGTAAATAGCTTGTAATATATTTAAATCATTTGTATTAATTTAACTTTGTTGAAATTAATTATTAATTTTAATATAATTTACTGTACAAAATTACATAAATTTTTACGAAAATAAATACATAAAAAGTAAACCAAAGATCTATTAAAACTATTTTGTTTTTCTTGTCTTAATGTTTAGATAATTGTTTTCTTTTACCTGCTGTGTGCTGAATAAGAGCAGTGAGTACTTTTTAAAATCGGCAAGAAAATCATGTATTTAAATCATTTTCCCTGTTCATGGCATGTAATACGGAAGTGTAATTAGAAGGAAATGATCATCAAACCTCTTGTGTTTCAGTCGGCACGGCACGTATTAAATTAAATTGCGGCATTTTTTGTTTGGTCTCATTTTCAAACAATGTTGTGACTGCTTAAATCACGCCTACCACTTAATATTCCTTTAAGGATAACCAAAGCAATGGCTGTCAAATTAACTAGCTCTTAAGAAACAAGTAACCTTTACCGCCAGCGAGTGGTGGATATTTAGCAATTAATAAAATTTGATTTAGTTAGTTTGTGTTATTTTAAACTAGGCGTCAGTTAAAAGATAATTTTTCCTGTAATTTTTAGTTTTTTAGATCATGTTTAGTTTTATATACACAATGTTGCCTAAAACGCAAAACTCCCCAACTGGCAAAAAAAATTCAAAACATACTTTTTTTTATTGAATCTATGGCGTTTCAACAAAATACAACTGTGCCAATAAATCAGCCTTTTGTATTTTATATTTTAAATTAATAATTAGAGCTTGAGGTCACTTGTTTTTTTTTAATGATTGCTTAATTCAATATTTCGACACCTCAATGGGTATCTTCTTCAGGAGTTTTATCGGCTTAATGTGTATTCAAAAAAATTTCGAAATATTGGATTAAACAAGCATTAAAAAAAACAAGTGGCCTCAAGCTCTAATTATTAATTTAAAATATCAAAAACAAAGTTTATTATTTAAAGTATTTTTTTTTATTTTGGTCTTTTTAAATTGGTCTGTTTAGACGCAAAATAATAATTTGTAATTGTCTCTTATAGAAAATATAAAATTCACTTTCGAATATTCAAAATTTGTCGAAGTATGATTTCGTTTGGGACTTAATTTTATTGCAATAGTTGAAAAAAAAAAAATGTTGCAATAAATTGAAGATTCCAGTTCTTCAACTGCCAATAGTTTATTTTTATTGAAATCTTTAAATCAATATTAATTAAGTTGATTTGTATATATTTTGTAGTGAGCAAGTGATATGACCAGAGCACATCGCAGACCATTCATTGCTGCTATACCACCTGTATAGAAGTCTGTACACAGAGAGAAAAGTCCCATTTTAGAATTTAAGTGAATCATTGCTGGATTAAAACTTTATCCCGAGCAGCTTCAAAAGTATGTAAAACTACAAACGGAGTGAATTAGAGAGCTTAATGAAATGGGAAGGCCAGGACCTGTGAATATATACACGCTTAGTCAAATGGCCGTTAGAGCGATCTTAGCTGAGCGGACTAAATTACGAAAGTAGTTTGGGATTGCAAAAACCCTATTAATAGTTACTGGACTGGTGGTGAACTGCGCTTCATATGGGTGCCAGAACATTTGGGAATAACTGGAAATAAGAGAGCAAACTCACTAGCTTCTAGAGCATGCGAGTTAAGTAGCGTTAAGCTTGATCTGTGCGAAACCTTTCGATGCAGTTAAATTCGAACTAAAAAATTGGGCCCATAGAGCCCATTTAAATCTCTGCAATAACGAAACTGTGAGAATCAATGCAAGAATTCTATGGGGCAATCCAGATGAGAAAAAGCGGCGGGACTGCTAAGACTTAGCAACTTAGTGTAGGTTGTGTGTATTTTGTATTCAATTATGAAAAGTAAAGGATGGTTCAAGCATAATGCACAATGTTAAGTGTTAGTCACACCTCATATCCGGTTTAGATAGATATTTGTAATTGAGTTAGTCAGTAGTTGGTTTATTTACACAATAATTTATTTGCTGTCGCATACAAAATGCAACTGATAAGCATTTGCCAGTTGCGAAAAAAATCTGTCTTCACTTTAGTTGTCCAGATTTCAAAGAGGCAATGTATAAACAGAAAATGAATAGAACTTGGAAGTTATTAGGGCTTTAATTGCCACCGAGAATTTTATGGGGGGATCCAGACGAGGAAAAAAAGGAAACTGTTGAGTTTTAGCAAGCCCGAATTAAGCAGAATAATAGGAGTTATGACAGGTCACTCTCAACTACTGGCCCATCTTAACCGCATAAGAATAGCGTGAGTGGATGAATGATGTGCGAGACATTAGAGCACTATTTATGTCAGTGCCCCGCCTTCTCACAAATACGGTCGCGATATCTTGGAAGAGACTGGGCGTATGCTGAAAGAAATTAAGGAACTTTGTGAATGGCACAGAGTCGTAGAACTTTTTGTGGTTAAATACACGGAGCGCACAGCAATGCTACACTGGCTTCAGTGTATGTCACACGACATGGGCTAACATATCCCTGCAATCAACCTAACCCTACATTTTATTAATATAAATAATTGTAGAGCAGTTTTCATTTAACTTCACTGGTTTTTAAGTCAATACTGTCTAGTTATTGACTTGAGATTGACCAATATTAAAACAAGTACCAGCATTTTAGAATACAGTCGTTTCTAATTTGTTTCTAATCTATAATTATAGATCCAAATTGTTTTTACAACCACCTTAGTTTTCTTTATTTTTTTTTTATTTTCATAACATATGTATGTACTTATAACAATAAAGAAATTCATACCTCAGCACCAAATTGGCATTTTAGAGGCTCGCTGGCAAAATTAATATATTTAGAAATGTTAAATCTAATTGTATTATAAATCAACAATATTCAGAAAAAAAATTTTAAAGCTGTCCTTTGTTGATTTTATGCTGTTTTTTCTCTGTGTGTAGACCTGGTAAACTTTTCAAGAACTGTTTAAAAAAAAAATAGTGAAAACTCAGATGTGTTCAAATAAATTTTCAATGCAGAAAAGAACTTAACCGTATAATATTTATTCAATACACTTCTTTTTTTTATAAATAAAATTTCTGTTAAATTGTATAAAATTACAATAGTTTTTTTTAATTTTTTTTTGTATTTTTTTTAATATAAATTATGACACTTCAACACTTACATATGTATGTATATCTAACAATTTCACTTACTTTCTATGCATAACACTTAAAAATGTAGAAAATAAAAACTGCTTATTTACAAGTGTTTAACAATATACCTAAAAATCCCTCGTCAGCAATTTAACCAAATCGCCAATGTAAGCCTGAGCCATTTGCAGGGTTTCATATTTCGATAAGCGACGGTCGTTGCCCAGTGATGGCACTACGTCACGGAGCTTATCGAACGCATCATTTAAGCTATTCATGCGTCTGCGTTCTCTGGCATTGGCAGCTAGACGACGTTTTCTCAAAACCTCTTGAGAACACGAGGAGGAGGTGTTTGTTACGATTGATTTCACAACTGACTGATGGCGCTTCAAAGTGAACTTTGCCGTACTCAATTTCAGCAGGCTAGGTCCATTTGAAGCATTTTCTTGCATCTTGCTGGCACTGATCGCAGATGTGGATATCGTTGTGGGATAACAGTGCTTAGGAATGTGCTGGTAAGTGTTATAAAATTGCTCCAGCTCATATGTAGAAGTTGAAATGCTATATTCGGCCGCCTCAATACCGAATTCGTTGCTATGATTTGATTCAGACATGGAATCATTTGCGGAAAAATCCATATTATAGAAATCCATATTGTCCATATTTAATAAAGCACCATGTGAATGTTCCAAAATATTATTATCCAAGAGACTGCTGGCATGAGACATGTTACTGATGGGCTGAATGATAATTTCTTCCTGTTGTTTTTGTTTCTGAACATTTGTATAGTTAAATTGTTCGGCAAAATCACTTGACAACATTTTCTACACTCTACAATTTAGTTACTTTACTTTTCACAGATGTAATGAAACTGTTTCCTTAGCAGCATCCTTAATTCCTATTTATACCATTCCTTGTTTTAGCCCAGTGGTATATTTTGTTTAAGCCTTTATATGATTGGTTTAAAACTGTTGCAGCCCATAGTTTGTACCTGTTTTTGAAATTTCTGATTCGCTCTTGAAGCACATATGTACCTACAAAAATACACACGCATTGACTTTTAGATCTCACTGCCTCTGAATAAAATTGTTGTTTGTGTTTCACGCAATGTTGAGATGATCCTTTTGTTAAGAGTATTTGTTGCATGTCTTTTCTTCTAAATGTTGGTGCATTGTTATGAAATTGGCTTGCGGTCAAAACGTTTAATTTTCTCTTATTGTTCTCATTGTATTGCAAATAAATACAATTTTTTTAAATACAATTTAATCTTGTGCATTTTGCTAGTAAAATTATTTATACATATGTATTCTTTAAAATATAATTACTGTGGTTGATTCTTTCATAAAAAAATAATTTTCACTTTCCGTTTCTTTTATTATTTTTGTTTCGTATCAAGTTTTTTTTTGCTCTAAAAGATATTGCTATAGTCTTTTGATATTGTCCAACATTTGTTAGTTTATTTTATGTATGTATGTTTATGCAATCGACAGGGTATGTTCTTTGTATATTAAAAGAAATACATATGTACATATCGATGTTTTTAGGTTATGTTTACGTTTTCATAAATATAAAATATATTTTTTTGTTATTGTTTCTTTTATTTGCAATCTATTCAATTTGGATAATAGTACAATTATATAAATGAATAAAAAATAACATGAATTGCTTAAGTTCTTTTAATATAAAAATACCAAATCAAAATATCTAATTAATTACAGTATGCATTGTAGCCAAACAAAATCATAGTGAAAAATATTACAATATTATTTTTATTACAAGAAAAATTTTCAAAAATTAAATTTATTATTAATTGTAATATATTATTCTAGGTTTAAATTAGGGATGGAATGGTATGAGTACATACCCGGATATTTGTCTCTCGATATCAAATACTTTTCTCATCAATACTTTTTTTCAAGTACTTTTACTTTTAATCAAGTACCAAGTAGGTGTCGGCCAAAAAGTACCTGTATCGGTCAGTAAGTGCTTTCAATACGGTCCCACTATCTACAGAGACATGGTCTATCATACCATTCCTGTCATCCTAACCTAAGCTAAGCACTTTTGTAATTAGATTTTTAAAATAAAACAAAATTATGACAAAATAATATGCAGAAGGTAAATACACTACCACAACAATAGTGGTCAATTTTTGACTTGATATTTAAATTGTATGCTTGATATACCAGTTTTTGTGTTTCCCTTATCTTTTTTATTTTGTTTTAGGAAAAATAACAATAAATTAGAAAAATACTGATACACCTTTATAAATTTAATTTATTTCATTTAAACACTTGTTTGCTTTATGTATTTACCATTTATAGGTGTTTCTAACTATTGTACTAAAGCGGTGTGTACTCCACAATCCGAATAAAAAAGAAACGTCAATTATTAGCCAACGAAAAACAAACGAATAGTATATCAAAATAAAATCGTCAAATACTTGTTCCCTCTCATTCCCCTCTCCCGATTTTTCTTAAAGCTCAAAAACTGCCTCAAATAAAGTTGCCGTGTATGATTTAGCTAGATCTAAAAGTGTTGCAAAACAATTAAATTGTTTTCTGTATCAAAGGTTTGCTTGAACATTTAAAAAAGAAAACAATTTTAATAGTGTCTATTTTTAGATCTAAAATAATACTTTTCATATTTTTATTTCTTACCAAGTATCGCATTGGCAGATAGACTATATATGACCTTAAACTGACATTATACATGCACAGTAATATTTTAAGACTATCATGGCTTCCAAAATTCCAAAACAATCTTGGACGACTAATTCACTTTATCCAATACTAGTACTTTACTACACCCGTTTAAAAAAAATATATATAATTTTCTTCAAACGAAATTGCAGATTTATTAAATTTTCCGTCGCTTTCTTGCTGCTTAAAATAATGATAATTACTAAACACAACATACATAACTGCTGACACTTAAAGATTTGTTCTGCTTTTGCTTTTAAAAATTGCTTCTTCATTCATTACGATTTATGTATGTTTGTATCTAAAAATTAGAAAACAATGGCGCAACATGATACGACCTCATTAAGATAATTACGGTTTTTGTTGTTTACTGATTTTCAATAGAAGTCATAAATGTCACATCATAGTTTGGTCTTTAATATTTATGTGATGACTGTTTTTGATACACTTTTTTGTGAACTTAAACCGTAACTATGCATGTACTATATTCTATAATAGATATGTACGAGGGTTGCCTTTTATATTTCACGGTTAGAGAAAAAAAACAAATATCACTATTGCTTGTCAAAATGTTCCCCATGAAGATCTATACTCTTTTGCATCTGCTTAAACCAATTGTGGAAGCCTTTTTGTCACTCTTATTGAGATATCTCCAAAACATGCATTCTGAATGCAGTATCGAAAAACGTTGACCTCTCAGTTTGTCTTTTTTTTGTGCCAAGTCAAGACTATACTGCGGCTGACTTTTCAAATCGATGTTTTGGGTGCTCAAACATGCAGTTGTTTGAGCCGATGCGCGAGAATTGGCATTGTCGTGGTGAAGAATGATCCGTCTTCGGCGGTAGGTTTTGCTGAATTCTTGGAAGATAACTGGCAAACAAATCGTTGTGTACCATTCAGATTTGACTGTTCTGCGCTGTTCTAGTGATGCAGTTCTTTCAAGGTGAGTAAAATCCAACAAAAGTTACTCATGCCGGACTGTATGGTAAAAAAAAACATATATGTCCAATTTTTCCGAAAAAAATAGGTGACAGTTTGCTTGGAAGTCAAAAAGTCGGAATGTATGGTAGAAAACCCATGCATATCTCGTCCGAAAAAAAAACAGGAGACCATTTGCTTGGAAGTGCTGCGTGCATGAACAACTTTTGTTGGATTTTGCTCACCTTGAAACAACCAGACAGTCGACTGCTGTTTACTTTCGGGCTCATGCGCATAAATCCACGATTCATCATCTGATACGATGTCATAGACGTGTTTCAAAACACTGCTATCGTATTTTTTGATAATTTTTTTCGACCAATTGCCGCTAGCATACCATCGATAAACACTGCTCCTTCATGGAGCTTGAACACCAAAAATTGAATTAAGTTCATCCGTGCACTGTGGCTGAGTTAATCCACACCGAAAGTTATAAACAATAATATTCACGATTTAGTTACATTTTTGGGCCGAGATGAATATTTTAAGCTGCTGTAAACAACACAAATAGTGCTCGTATGTCAAAACGTGCTGAGTACGTATAACCTCAAAAATGTCCAACTTTACGATAGAGCTGGCAGTTGCCAGATTGCAATACTAAAGTTGCCAGTTACCGAAACATAAAAGGCAACCCTCGTACGTATATAGATTTGGAATAAAATGCATGTTTGTAAGTATAGTATAAAAGGAGCGATAGAAGTTTGTCACTACTTTTGAATGTTACAATTACCTGCTTAACATTAAACATATTGTTTTAAACAGAAGTCCTTTTAATGAAGAGCAGCACGTACGAAAAGGAGATTGGTGTCATTGCCTGATGATACTTTTCTTTAGCTACAATTTATGTTTTAAGCAATTGCTGAGAAGGTGACAATTCAATTAAATAATGTTTCATACATACATACACATACAATCTTAGATCGGCAAGGATGTAATAAAAACTAATCTTTGAATATAACGGCAGCTTTTGGCAATGTCCGCATGAAGGTTTTCCAATTATTTTTAAAGCAAATATTTGACTAATAAATTGGTTTTATGCTGTTCACACTTCAGTTCATTGTTTGGTTTTAGGTACAAAAATGTACATACATACATATATATGTATTTTACCAAGGCCTCTTTATTAGGAAGTATTTGGACATTTTTTTTAATAAATATGTATATGTAGGTCAATATTTAAATTTTGGTTGAGGCTACAAAACCGCATACATGTAACAACTTTTACTCGAACAAACAAACAAACAAAATCATATGTATGTAAGTAAAATTGTAATGCATTCACATAACCGCAGTCATGCAATACAGAGATGCATATGTATGCAATATTTGGAAACTTGCAATCAGTTTGAATAAAGGAAATGCTTTCTTTCTATCAAAAGGTGTTAACAAAAGTATGTCATGCGCACATACAAATATGAATAATTTGTTTATTGTTTGTGTTTTGTACAATAATGAACAGATAGCAATTTAAATACATGTTCATACAAATATGTAAGTATGTATTTGTAATTAAGTAGATCATTCTCTAAAGTAACAAGAAAACAACTATTATAATTGTAGAGATTAATATTTAAGAGAGACAAGAAAAAAAAATAAATCCAAGCGCTGAGAATTGCAAGCCAAAGAATAACACATAGTTTGCTTTCGCTAACTTCATACTGCATATTCTATACATACAGGTAGAAATAAGCTGAATGTAGTACAAAATTGACTGCCTGTCCTTCATGTCGCAAGAAAATATAGGCGATCGAAATGTTGTCGCTTGATTTCGTATCAATTTGGATTCTTATATTACGACAACTTGCGTTCGCATGGGCAATAAATTTTTGCTATTTATTTCACAGACATACCAGATCAGAAAATTAAAATTTTGGCTGATTTTTTATTGAAGTATTGACAAAAACGACTAAATTGTTCTTGGGTAAATACAATCATTCTTAAAACTGGTCAGCTGTATCTGATAAGCCAAAGCAAATACATATCTACAAAATAAACAGAGAGCAAAAATAACAGTCTTCTGACATGATAAAATATCATCCATAAAAAAGACTGCAAAAAGATCATTGCTTTGGTTAATGTTAGTTAAATATATATGTAAATAGAAAGTAAAATTGCCTGAGCTTTGGTTGCCGAGTGGTTAAAGCGGCTGTGCCAAAATTGTGAAATTGACACATCCAAAGTTTATAGGATGGTTGCTAACTAGAAACAGCCGGTTGTCCATCTAGCTATTAAAATTTTACTTTTCTTTACTTAATTGATAATAATTAACAAAATTAACAAACCAAGGGTTGAACTTGAGTCTGAAAAAGTAATTTAATATAAATATATTACAATAGTTCAATGAAATTAAAATTTTCAGTAAAAAAGCAAATATTTAAAATTTTTTTTAATTTAAAAGTATTTTTTCATAAAAACTATGCACTTAAGTAAATTATGGACTTAACCATAGCCGTAAATTTTCGTGGAAACCGAAGAAGACGCTAGTGAAGAAGTCGAGATTGTTGCAAAGCTCTTGCCACTCTTCTTCCATTGAACTCTTTGACGCACTGAACACTAAAATTTTTCTCTGGGAAACTCAGAGTTTTCTTCATTCCAGCGAACAAGTGCCAGCAACTGTTCCATTGTTGATTTCTTAAACTTATGCCAAACTGTTTAGGAAAACTGCATACATATGATAATTGTGTAATATATTTACTAAATAAAATAAAAATGAAATAAACATGAATTTTCCAGTTTTATTTCCTAGCTTTTTAACAAATATATATAAAATTCTTTCTATAAAAACACTGACGTTTGTGTTCACAGTGCAGACCACATGATCGATATAGAGGCATCGAATTTTATATGAAAACACTTACGTCTTTTCGACTCGTCGTTCGAATAAAAGAACATCATAGAAGAAACCCAAACAATTAATACAAGGCACTGGAATGAAACCCGTAGCCAGGGGTTTTAAAAAAAAATGTTATGTACTTAGAGGTTTCCATTTGCAGTTCAGAGCGCATTCGATAAAAACAATTTAAATTCCAACTTTGTTACCCACCCCATTAGAGGGTCTATTGTTGAGTATTGAGTACTTGATCACAATGAAGAATTGCTTTAGTCCTAAAATGCAGAAAATCAAAAAGTCAAAATTTAAATCAAACACGCCTCATAAGACCTTTATTCTATTGTCGCTATTTTGACATGGACGTATCTTTATACAAATAGTTATGTACATACATAGATACGCATGCATGTGATTGTGCACAAAACAAGGCAGGTAAGTATATGTAAGTATTTGTTTGATTTTTCATTGTCCTTAAAACTAACAAACCGTTCCTTATATTGTGTGCACATACTCGTACATACATACATATGTTTTCTGCCGCTAATTAGAATTTTGTAAAATTATTTTATTCCCATACAAACATCATAAGGGGCGTTTCACAACCTTTAGGTAACATGTAATTATCGCTTTTACCTTCTTTTGCGTTAAAATGGGCATTTGTGCATACACCGACGTATTCATATGTACTTTGTATGAATTCTTGAGAATTTGCACTATTGTTTTCAGATTTCTCAAAGTATTCAGTAGTAAAATGAATATTGCAGCCGATACAGGCCGTATCTGCGGTCGCGTGGCATTTTTGACATCTTGCAATCGATCAATTGGAGATCACTCAGATCATTGGCGGCATCATCTGTGTTATCTATTGTTTCCAACAATTGCTTTAGTTTTGCTATTATATTATTTTAAGGATTTACAATTGAAAATTGCGTGTGAAATAATTTTTAGTCATTTTTTCATGTTAGTTATGCTTGGCGTTAAGGAGTCTACTCTTATCTAACAGAGATACATACATATGGGCAAAAAGGAATTCCTTGAAAAGGTACGCGATGAAATTTAGAGAAAATTTTATGAGAAAAATTAAGAAACAAAACGAAATGGAATAAAGAAAGAAATAAAGAACGAACTGTAAATTGCTGTCATTATTTTGGTAGATGCAAATGAACTTTTTTGTTTGTTATTGCTTACTTTTTGCAACAGCTGATTGTCAAACTACTGGCCCAAACTAGCACGAAGAAAAAGTGCGGGCTGTTTCGTGCAAGAAGAACAATAATATTTTTCTCTCAAAATCTCTTTCACTTGCACGAACTTTGGGTACGGGAACAGTTTTCGTGCTAATCGGGCTACCGCAGACTGATAATGTTGAGTACGGAATCTATTGCTGACCATTGAACTAATTGCCCAAACTAGCCCATAGAAAATGTGAGGGCTGTTTGCAAGAAGGATTGTTCTCGCTCAAAAGATTTCTCACCTGCACCAGCTTTGAGGACGAGAACATTCGTCGCATATTATTTTTGTGATTGATATTAATCAAATAAGACAAAGAAAACATCAAGAACCTTTAGCTAGGTGGACAACTAGCTGTATCGAAGCCGTTACACTTCTCGTCAACACCCGTCCTTGAACTCAGCGGCTCATGTTTTTAAAACTCTAGCCACTTTAGAAACATGAGCCCCTGAGTTCAAGGACTGAGAGATTTTTTTGTCAAATTCTTACACAAACACTTGTCGTCCAATGACAAGCTAATTTAAAAATCATGCATTTCCCCCCTTAAATTGAACCGGATTGCATGTGCTTGGTGGAGTCCATGATTCAACAGCATTTCGTTTTTTTGGTGGATTTTTAACTAAAAAAACACTCATGTTTGCTCAAATATATCTTTTATTACATATAAGGATTGTGAATAAGATCTTGTATATTTAAATTATTTTTTATAGGGAGCACAGTGTTGTATGAGTATCACTTTGTTAAAATAAAATAAAAGAGATATTACATACATATACAGGAAAAGTAAAACTCTAGTGAAAAAAATTACCACTTGATAAAAATGTTGTAAAATTTTTTCATGTTTAACATTTAGTCAAAATAATTAGTTTATGTTTTAGCTTGCAATTGTGGTAAACAATTGTGATATGGTCAATAATTTAGTTTTAAAATACATATGTGCACAGAAAAAATTATCATCAAAATATATTCAATCAACCACTTGCTTGAAAATATTTTTCTTTTCAATGAATATTTTTATTGTGTCTTTTAAATTATTGTTTGAGGCTACAAAATTGAATTTATTTTTCAATAAATATGTTACAAAATTTGTAACTGAATTTACGAATTTCGTTGCAGGACCTAAATTTAATTTCATTCATTTGATTCAGCTAATAATGTGTTTGAATGAAAAAATATTTTTTTCTGTGTATGTGTTAAATTAAAAAAAAAATAAAAATATATTAGTAAGTATTGCATGATATAAAAATATTTTTTTTTTAAATAGAATACATAAATGATTTTGCTAAATATTTAAAACAAAGCTTTTATCACTTTACAATTGGAATTTATGAATTCTGTGTGTTTATGAAACAAATTTTGTTGCATATAATAATTATTTGCTTTTAGCAGAGAATTCGAAAATATGCAAAAGCATTTTTTTTTTGACAGCAAGAAAGTTGGACATGCATTTATTGGTTGACATCTTTGCGTATTTAACTGAACATAATTTTTTACATATTTAACCCAGCAAGCATATTTGTATCGTCTTTGTATCGTATTTTTATTTTGTCTTTTAATTCATATTACAAATAATTTGTTTTTGCTTTTCTATTTTATAATTTATCTACTTAAGTATCGTATTTTTATTTTTTTTTTAATTCTTAATTTCAAAACACATTTTTTACTTTTCCCTGCATATGAAACTTTTTCAGAGCAATTTTCTGATTTGTTTGCTATGAGCAAACAAAGTCAGCAAGAACTATTTGAAAAAAAAAAAAAAAAAAATATTCCCCCGTATTCAAATTGAAGTTATCGTCACCACATCAAGTCTATTCCATTTGCACACTCTTCTTCGAAAAAAAAATGTTTCAGCTTCTTGGTGTCTGTCTGTCTGTCCATACTATGAAACATTTGCTGCAAAACTTTTTCAAATTCTCTTTTGCAACTGTATTGGTGTGTGTCAATGAAATATTTTTTTGCCTTTTTAGCTTTTGAATGATACTTGCAGAAATATGTTATCTTCTAGACCTATGGACTCGATAAAGCTTATTAATCACCTTTAATTGTTATTGGTAGCGAGAGAACAAGTGCCAATTTTTTACTTCGACTTAATGCGACGACGACGACGACAACAACAATTGGAACATGGAAGATTATACAAAACGATAAGGTTCCGGAAAGCGCTACAACTTGAAAATGGCAAATTTCTAGAAAAAGTACCACAATAAATCTAATTTCTGTTTATTTTATTGCAATGCTTTCATTTGCATCATTTACTTTTTTCATGTACTAATACAATGTTGTTACTATTGAACTCTAACGGTTCCGAGTTGTAGCGTTTTGCCGAACATTTCTGAAGAAATTACCTTCTAGACTTTTCTATATATAAGCAAAAAATATTGTCTTCAGGAAATTAATCGACTAAACAATAGTAATGATGTTAACAAGCTCTCATTCTAAGAGTCGGGGACACGTCAATTTAATGTTGAAAGTCAGCCATTTTAAATTCATTTTATAGCACAACAAGTGAATGCTATTGACTTTGTTATCGATTAATTTCCATAATATATACATACACATAATAATTATGCTATAAAATCATAAATACACAAATAACAACACAATGCTTTAAAAATTTTTACATTTTCAAAAGAAATAATAATTGGAACTTGTTATAATTTTACGCAAAGAAAGAAAGGCAAACATATTAAAACAAAACTGTTTTTCATAGAATTTTAAAGCCATAAATACACAAACAACAACACAATTCGTACAAAAATATACAATTTCAAAATTTAGTAAGATCTTGTTGTTTGGTTTAGTTTTTAAAAACATAATGTTGATTTTCTAAAACAAATCACTTCTTATGCAAAACAGTTTTTAATTGTTTTATAGCAAAAATAATAATAAAAAATTAAAAATACTGGTATCAGTGCAGAAGTTGGTTTCTTATAATTTTAAAAAAATAACTATAATAAATTTAACATCAGCATTGTTTATTTAATGCAGATAATTTGTTTTTATGTAAAACCTTTTTTGTTTTTTTTTTTTTTATAGAGTTGTGGAAGTGACAGTGCTCACGCCATGAACTAAAATTGTAGGAGGCAATTCGGCTGTTAATTCAGTTAAGAACTCCATATAACGAGCACTTCGATCCCCGAAATCTGGTGTATTAATTGGTGGTGGTGCCGCCAAATATATGAAAGATAAAGCTGTTTGGTCCGAGCGTTCACGGATGATTTGATTTGCTCTGAAATTATTAGAAAGAAATTAAAAACTCTTTATGAAATAATGCTATTTAACCACTTGGCTTCCTTTCTGCTACATCAAACAGTTTAAAGTTTAAAAACTTTAAAACAAAAATGGAAAAATTACACGAAATCGGTTTAGCTTAAGCAAGATTCCGTTTCCGAAATTTTAATTACATTTAACTATGATGTTGTAATTTATATACATATATGAATCTAAACTGGCTCAAATTCCAGCCTTGGTTGGTCACTTTTTTTTATTAATATCAATTAAGCAAAGAAAAGTAAAATTTTAAAGTTATTAGGTGGACAACCGGCTGTTTCTGGGTACCAAACCACTAATATAAATATGGCATAATATACATGCAAACATCCACGGTTCGAAGTTAATTTGGATGCTGATGAGCGGCGTGGTGGTCGTGAAACAGCCATGGTATGCACCTCAACCAGCAAGTCTTCAACTTTACTTTTCTTGTCTTCTTTAAAAAATGTTAATCACTGCAGTTTTATCACAAAAAATAAATTTTTTTTTCAAATGTGAGGAAGCAAAATCAAACTCAAGATCGATAAAGTTATTAATAAGGATATTTTTCAATATACATACATACGTAAAAAAGTTTTCTTACCTCTGCATATACAGCAATGATCGATTAAGCTTTTCATCTGTCATTACTTCTGTGGCTGATTCGGCATGTTGGGTGAATTGTTTAAGTATTCGAGAGTGTCGTGTGAATTCTGTATCACGTGCCCATTCCTGAATCTATTTCAAGGAATAAAATACAAAGAATCATAAATTATTCATGCCTCCTAAATGTGTTCAATTTTATTCTTCTTAAGGTATAGTTCACAAATACGTTTTGGAAAAGGAGTAACGGCTACCATCTTGTTGCCTTTTTTTCGACCAAGTGCACGTACAATAAATACGAAAAAACGAAAACTGTTCCCATACTCAAAGATCGGACAAGTGAGAGAACTTTTGAGACAAAAATATTTTTGTTCTTTTTGCAAGAAACAACCCACAATTTTTCTTCGGGCTAGTTTGTGCAAGTAGTTAAGCAATCAGCTGTTGCAAAAATCAAGCAATAACAAACAAAAAAGTTCAACTAAATCAACCAACAGAACAACAATTTTTATGGTTTTCAATTAGTATTTCATATAAAAATTCCTGCAAAGGACTTTAAAATCTAAATTCGTGCAGAAAAATGTATGTGTTATTTTTTAGGATTAAAATGTGGATTTTGGTGTTCCCGTACTTTTGAGCTTTTTGGTGTATTATTGAGAGAAATTCATGATTGCTCTCACTTTACCCAACTTTGCCCAAAAAGTACGGGAACAAACTTAAATTGAATGCAAACTTTCAATTGTTTAGTAAGTTTTTTTCAAAAGTTAGAGCAAAATGAAGGAATGAATGCATGTATGATGGAGCAGAGTCATATTTCTCAAAACTTGCAAGCAAAATACAAAAAGCCTTTTATTTACATAAAAAAATCGACTTTGAAAGCCCTATTATAAATAAGCTTTAAAATAATATACTGCTTATTATAGAAGGTCGAAATATCAAATACGTACATATGTAGAAGTAAATTATAAAGTTTGAATAAAAAGAATAAAAATGAATGTACATTTCCTACCTCTATTATATCAGCATTTATTCGTAACGACTTCAGACTTTGTTCTAGTTTCACTTTCGAAAAAATTTCAATTTGTGGCATATTAGTTTCTTGTGTCTCAAAAGTTGTTGTGGTGCTGGTATTATCAGTTTCGCACAAAAATACACGCAGACGTAAGTGATTCCACTTGGCCAGCATAATAACCGAAAGCTGCATCATAAACAATGACACAACATCAAAAGGATCTTCAGTTTTCGGATTGAAGACATTAATTGGCCAGACGTCAATATATTTGACATGTTTGCTTCTGTGAAATTATACAAAGAGAAGAGATAAAATTTTATACTTAAAAGAATATAAATAATGATTTTGTTGTAAATTTTGTGCATTTCTTATGAATTGTATTGTGATGGCTATAGTAAAGCTGAGGATCAACGTACTTAGCTATAAAATGCTTGTCCAAACGATAAAAATGTCGACATAAACATAAATTCTTTTTCATGCGCAAGATATCGCTAATGATTGCAACATATTCGGTAACATCAATATGCTTGTTTTCTCCGTCGCGCCGTATTGGAAAATTTTGCATTTCGCCAGAATTGAAGCCATTAGTTTTGTAAGGAGATGCGGAGCTTAAATATTTATAATAACCAAAAATATACCAATTGAAAATTATTTGAGTCGAAATTTCACGTTTCATAAGAATTGTTAAAACTTACTTTTCGAAGAAGTCTTTTGGCACTTCGTTATCGTAGAAGCCCAAAATTATGGTATTGGGTTTCATAGCGCCAATGCCAGATAAACGTATTAAATGTTGAACTCCTTCACGCACGGAATTTGCCACAGTTGTTTCAGCAAAAGCTTTAACACGCATATGATCTACATATGAGAGCCATTGTTTGTTATCCTCCGACGCAGGATCCACTAGATCAGTGGGACTTCCAATTTTAACATGGCCAATAATATATAAGCCACTCTTTTTCATATCATTAACAAAATCCACCAGAGGACAACAGGAACGTGGAGAGGATACCAGCAAAAGCATTTGGGGACGCCAAAATTTCACGTGTTCTTTGCGAGGATCCAACATAAGTAAATATTTTCGTACCTTTTAAGTACAAATTTTTATTATAATTTTGTCTATATTTATTTTATATGTATGTACACTAATAAATAAAAGTGGATATTTTCTTGTCCGTCTTTCTGTTTGTCCAAGCAATTTTCATGGGAATTTAACTAAAAACCGACGATTTTATCGAGCAACATATAGGCTAATTTTTATGTAGGACTATATCTCCAAGTTGTTGAGTCCATTGGCATGTCTTGTGTGAAATGTTTTTTATTTGTGAAATGAATTCTGATTCCAGTGATGACAAAGAAACAAAACCTAATATTGGAAAGGACGCTGCTTAGACAGAAATCGAATGTCTTTAACCTCCCGGTTCATAAGTGAGTAACAAATTCAACATTAATAAGTGTTAACAATAATTGTTTCCTTCCTTGAATGGTTTGAAAGTTACTTTAGACTCAGTAATAAAGCAGGTTTAAGAACCAAGTGAATAATTTTTTTTTATAACTTTCCACGTAGTGCCTCTTCGAAGTCCCACTATGATAGATGGATTTTTTTTAGTTCTTCAACTAGTTTTTCAATCTAATTAGCGTTCGTTATTTTAATTCCGCTTTTTTAAAATTTCAATTGCTTTTCTTTTTTAGTTAAATGACCCAAACATTCCTGTCGGAAACTAAGTTAACTTTAAAAACGCTAAGCAACAGGTACTGGTTGACGCTTGCATTACTTTTTAATGGAAGCAACTAAATTTTTTAGGAGTTAAAATAATTTTCAAAATTGGTTAATAAAAGTTATTCAAAAATTATTTTTTCAATATTTTGTATGTTCCAAAAAAATAAACAATTATGGAACTCAACTGTTTCAGAGTAAAAACTAAAGTCTCTTCATCAGGCTCAAGTTCGTTCTTTATTATTTTTGTGATTAATATTAATTTAACAAGACAAAGAAAACATCAAGGACTTTTAACTAGGTGAACAACTAGCTGTTTCGAAGCTGCCGCACTTCTCGTCAGCACTCATCCCTGAACTCAGGGCTCATGTCTCTAAATTTTTAATTATATCCAACACACCCATTGTTACTTTTTTATTCAAGAACGGTGCTGACGAGAAGTGTGGCCAGTTCACCACTCTGCTAAATGTCTTTGATGTTTTCTTTGTCTTGTTTAATTAATATCAATCACAACAATAACATAGAAAGAACTTGAGCCCGATAAACTTAATTCAAAACAAGCATACAAAATAATAATAATAATACAAGAAAAAGTTCGAATAATAAAAATTAATTAATTTAAGGCTGTTCACAAATAATGGAGTAAGTAAAAAAACCAAATAATTAACCACCTTTTTTTTAAGTCGATTGCAAATAAAACTAATAACAGAAAGTTTTTGTGCGACTGGACTCGGAATCAGATTTTTTTCGAATATTACAGTTCGAATTCGATGGCGTCTTTCATGTCTTTAAAGCAACATAATTTTCCCCAACTTACCTGATGAAACATCAAGGCCTGTGATATTGAACCCCATTGGGCTGATTGTGTTGCTGGCGAGAATAGATGCAGGACAATAACCAGCAATAAACATAGTATTATACTAGATGAAGCATAAATCGGATTAATAACAAACATCATTACTAGTGTACCAATCAATCCAAAGAGGCAGGTGTGCCAAGTAAAATATTTAAAGAGCGGCCGAAAATTGGGAGCACCTGTCAATTCAATACCCAAGCAGGCCAGATTAGTTGCCAAATAAGAGAGCATAAATAATACTGAATTAATCTGGGCAATTGCATTCAAAGAGCCAATTAATAGTATACACTCCACCAGTACCCAACTTGTAACAACTGCAGCTATTGGATTGCCTTTCCAAGTTCCCTTGATTACAAAATTTGTCAAAGAACCAAAAACCTGATCTTTCGATAGAGCTTCCAAAATACGACTCGAGCCAATAAGATTACTTAGGCCCGTAGAAAATGTGGCTGTTAAAATACCAATTGCGGTAAATGGTGGCCAAAAATTTACATACATGAGGAAAAGGTAATTGTTTTTCATAGTTTCATGGGGCGTAGTAAAGGCCATTAGAAAAGACAATATAACATATGATACAAACGTAAATGCTACTGCTGATAACGTGCCTAGTGGTATACTTTTCGAGGGACTTTTTAATTCACCCGACATGTTTGCACCAGCCATAATACCAGTGACGCCTGCAAACAGCACACCAAAAGTCGTAGCAAAGTCCACTATTTTGCCCTTAGAAGTATAATCAGGACCATAGGTTTCATTCAGGTTGTTCCTGAGAGTATCCGAATTTAAGCCGGTGTAATTCAAAAGCCTAGTAACATTTTCAGGAAACAAATCGTTTTCATCTGGTACGGGAACCTAAAAGAAATTAAATATTTATGCATTTAAAAATACAATTTTGAATTTTAATATTATTAAAAATTTAACATATGTTCCAAGGTACCTTGATACCAGGTACAAGCTCAGCTGATTACTACTTTTAGCCTGAAGAGCTGTCAAACACAAACACCCAAATGCCAATAAATGGGTGATATGTACATTAGGGTCATAAACAAATTTTGTTTTTGTTTACAACAAACACATAAAAAACTTCATAAAATTGTTTATTAGCATGTGTCAAAAAAAATTAAATTTCTTCTTCTACTTTTCCAACGAAGAAAAAAGCTGAAATGAATACCTATAATATTTAAACCAAGAATATGAAATTTTCTTTTTAAAACTTGGCACATTTTTTTACAAAATAAACATTTAAAAAATGAAAAGCAAATGCTTATTATAAAATATAAAAGAGTTTTCTTCTATGTTTCGAGATTTGGCAATCCTAGTGTTGCAATCTGGCAACTAACTGCTTTTTTGAGGTTATAAGTACGTTTTGACCATGGTAACCTAATAGTTGCGTTGTTTACAATAACTAAAAAAGATTCATCTCGACCCAAAAGTTGAATTAAATCGTGAACGTGCATTAACTCAACAACAGTGAATGGATGAACTTAATTCAATTTTTGGCGATGAAGCTCCACCAAGGTCTGGTGTTTATTGATGGTGTGGTGAACTCAATGCGAGCTCTCACACATCGCCTCAAACAACTGCATTTTTGAGCATCGATTTGAGGTCAACGTTTTTCGACATTCTTTTTATTTTATTTATAATGTAAAACAAAGGTTTGATCGCCGTAGAAACCCCCAAAGAAAAAAGACTATTTTACAATTTTTTAACTTAGTTTTTTTAGTCTCTACAATAGGAAAAAATTTTAAAATATTTTCGATAAAAATATTGTAGAGGTTGTTGGTATAAACATACATATTTATTGCTAAAGAGCTACTGAGACTAGTTACGGAGTTTGTTTTCTCTCTTATATTTAACAAATTCTTATATTTTTTCAATTGTTAAATTTTCATTTTTTGAATTGCTCAAAAATCAAAATACTCTTGTGAAAAATTACTTGTGAAAATATTAAGAAATCAAGATCGAGAATAATTTTACAAATTTTGTTATTTTTAGGCATCGCTTTTTATTCATCTACATATGTATGTATATTTAAAACGACTTTTGCTTTATGGCTACCCCTCACAATGAAATATGAATGTTACAAATATGTAGTTAGTTTCGATAAAACTGATAAAAACAAATTAATACCCGCTGATAACATAAATAGTAATTTAAAGCTCATGTTGCCACAATATAAAGAAAATGTTAACAATTATTCATTATATACAAAAATGTATGTATGTATATAAAAACATAATTAGAAAATAATTTTTAAAAGCCTTAAATACAGTAGATAACACAAAAATACAATAACATAAATAAAAAACACAACTATACATTTCGCTCAGGAAAAAATGTAAAACTTTTATATGTATTAATATTTGTACGATAAGCTTGGTATTGAACACTACGATATTCATGTATTTATCTACAAAAATATATGTGCAAATATGTAAAAAAATTTAGGTTTCAAATGTTTACTTTCAAATATGTACATTTAAGAAAATCTCTTTCTTACCTTGGTGGGACCTTCGACCAAAAAACTTATGTATGTGGCTAGTAAACAGACCGTTACAATACCCAAAATAAGCACAGATGTTTTGGCAAATAATGAAGCTCCTATTAGACACACCAGCAGCATACAAGTATTTATCAATGTGCAAAAAAGGAAACGCCACCATGTACCATCGGGCAAAAATGCTTCGTGGCTGGAAAAATAACCTCCAGGACCAAAGTTATTCATAATACCTTCAACGCAACCGGATATAGCCATAGCACAGCCCACAACATTTGCTAAAAAGAACAAAGTTCCTATGGAACCACCAAATTCGAGACCCAATGTACGACTTATCATGACTATGAAAGCAAAATATTTGTTAAACAAATTAAATGTAAAATAAGATAAATAGGCTTACAATATACGCCTCCCCCTTCCACAGCACCGTTTGTAGAAATTGCACAAACAGAGGCGACAGTAAATAATAAAATAATATAGGCAATAACAAATTGCAAAAGGGTAATATATAAACCTGCATTGCCAACAATAAAACCTGAAATTATGAAAATAAATATTATATTAAAAAAAAAATAAACAAGATTTTAAGCTGAAATAAGAGATATCAAATGTTATTTAGGAAGATCAAATAAAATACATAATTAATTGAAAAAATAAATAAATAAAAATTCTGTTCTTAAAGAAAACAATTTAGAATTTGTAATTTATTTAAATATTTTATTCAGAAATTAATCTAGCTATTTATTTGCTATAAGAGACAATTGAAATGTATTATTTTAAGTATAAAAATAAACCTTACTGGTTTCTGTCTTCCTCGTTGATGCTACTCAACTCATCAGTAGACTCGAAGAAACTTAAAAGAATGTTTGGAGCCTGACTACATATTCTATTATTCCCATGAACATTCATAATGACCTTATTACTTCTTTTCCGTCTTTCGTCTTTATGCCACCCAGATTTCATTTATGCTACACTACATTTAAAATGTTTCATATAAACACTTTTTCACTTCATTTATATACTTTAACATGAAGAATAATAGAACATGAAGAATAACAGAATGAGCATGAGAATAATAGAATATGTAATCGAGTTCCAAACATTACTTTAAGAGGACAGTGACGAATGGAGTAGCACCAACGAAATGTCGGCGGCATAGACAGGCGGCTGAGAAAGACAGAAAACAATAAAAATGGTATATTTTTATACTTAAAAAAATACACTTAAATATTTTAGTTGTTGTGGAAATTTATTTCTGCAAACTGCAAATATGTAGTTCACTATTAACGCCGGTAAAATGTAGTAAAAACACATTTTAGAAAAAATTTTACTAGAATTTTTTTTTTTTTTTTTAAGAAAGATTTGTTCTAAAATGTCGAAATTTAATTTAATTATAAAATTATAACCATATTTTTGAAGACATTTTTTTTCCTCGCCTAGACATAGATTTCTAATTTAATTTTTTCTCCAATTTAATTTAAACATTTGTTGCTCATAACTATTGTATACTTTGCGTTATTGGAGTAGAATATGAATCATATTTGGTATTGTGGGCTTGATTCTTAAATTGAATTAATAAAAAAAAAATCAGTTCTCCAATTATTCGAAAATCAGTTTTTTTTGATTCACAATTTTTTCGAAAAATATAAAAAAAAATAGTTATAATGTAATTTAATATAAATGTAAAAAAAATTTATTTTATTTTCTGGCTTTTCAGCCCTGGTGATCACTCTTATAGTCACGTCACACCGTGACCATCGTCGCTATTAAATACTAAGTGACAGTTTTGTCGCTTTTCGAGACAATTATTATTTTTTGTGGCTAGTAGAATACATATCTGTGAGAACTACTTCCAATTATTAGTGACAATTGTCAGTTAAGCAGAGTACATCGCTTTGGCTGTCACAGTCACCAACAAGTGGTATGACTATAAGAATCAGGCGCAATTCGTATCCTCTTATTTTATTGTTAAAATAATCTTATTTAATAAGATTGTGAATTTCTATATACTTTTTTTTTTTGTTAAAATAATAAAAAGCAAAAATTGAAATATGCATAAGGCATTACATAAATATTTTGTTAACAACAAAAACCCTAAGAGGCCGATTTAGCTTTTTCGTTCATAAATTATATTTTCAGCAATATATTTAAAGAAGCAATATACATATGTATTTAAAAGGTGTGTGATACAATTTTTTGGTCCGATTTTCAGTAAACTTTATAAAGGTGTCTAATATCGACCTTCAATATCGAAGGGCCTGTCCAACGATGTCGAAAGTTGACGTTCGAGCAACAGCACACTGATTAAGGGCCATTCAACTCACGAGAGTTGCCGGGACTTTTTTTTAATAAGACTGATGCATGAAATTGGCAAAAGAAAATTCATTGCAATCCTCCATATGTGATGTTAAGTCTTTAAGACGTAAGAGAATGTTAGCGTAGGTACATCGTAGTATCGGTTGTAAGATCTCAAACTTAAGAAACCTGGTACACAAACAATAATAGAGCATAATTATTATTTGATAGTACGTTAATAGTAAAAATTTTCTTATGTATAAAAAAAATTTAAATATCTCCCTCTTCGGGCAGGCGAATAAATCAGTGAGCATTAGTGATAGTGAACGCTATATCAAACGAGTACTCCCGCATAATACCCTCATCAATCATTCGATTGATATTAAGCAAATTTCTCATGTATTAAAAAATACAAGGAAATACAAAAAAAAAATTTTTTAAAATAAAACTTACCCACACGAATGAAAACTAAAGCGCTGAACATAGACAAAGCAACAGGGCTAAAAACTCCAGCAAAAGTTCCCAAGGTCCTACCGTTACCTTCGGAGTCTTGCATGCCAAACTCAACGTAGCCATTTACTCCGTTTTGCGAACTTAAACGTCTGGGAGCACCATTACTCGAGCCAAACAGCGAACCAAAAGAACGCATCATAGAAGCGGGACCAACCGCACTTTGTGTAGCTATGGGTGCCGTTTCAGGATCACCGTTAATACTGCTTGGAATACTCATTGTGATGAAGTAACCTGCAGGCTCTTACACCACCAGACAGCTGTTAAGTTTCTTTGTTTTTATTTAATTTCTGTTAGTTGAATTTATGTATGTAGTTAATATTAATTCACTCCAAACTCTTTGTTTCTAAAAAGATACAAGACGCCCACAAATAAGAAAGCTTCATTATAATGCTTATTTTATTGGTATGTTGATGACGAAAAGTAAAAGAAAAAACTTAAAACTAATCTAGATTTTTATGTGCACATATGTACATACTATGTGGTTAAAAATTTAATTCTAGCTTGCAAATTAAGCTGAGAAAAGAGAAAGTTGTAAAATTTTATCTCTGTGTTAATCTAGGTTTTCCACTCATATTTAATGTTCTAATTTTCACAACAAATATTGCAGTGCATTGTTTTCAAATATATTGAAACAATTTATACTTTTTAGTTCACAAATGCGTCATCCGCAAAGAGATTCAAAGACGTCTATCACACGTAAACAAATAAAAAATAAACACAGAAATTTGCCCCACTACTGGAGCTCCAAAAAGAAACTGAAGAAATTCACCGTTTATTTGGGGAGCAAATATTCAGTGCTGCTAACTCTTTTATTTCGGACAGTTGTTGTTACAGAAAACAAAACCAAAAAATAGTTTTTGGTAAGATATTAGTATATACATTTCACGTTCAGTTAAGCGTGACTGATTGTTTAAAACATAATACAAAACCTTCCTTATTACGATTCTCGTATTGGCTAAGAGTTTGGAATACACTCGAGTACTTTTTCTTTAGCATTTTACCGTCATAAGCAAGGATAAAACTATTCTTATAGTTTTCATATTTTTTACCACTTTTTTGTATGAAAGTGAAAAAGACGTAAACTAGTCGTACGTAATTGCTAAGTATGGCAGCACTCAAAACAGCTGCTTGGCAGCACTATTGTAAAAGATGTGTTTATTTACATTATTTATCTTTTAGCAAACGTTTGTATGGTTTGAGTAAAATAAAAATAATTACTTTGTGAATAAAATAAAAAGAAAAGGCAATGGTTAGTGATAGAAAACGACGTTCGCGATCTCGTGATCGTTATATAGATAAGGAGCGTGACAGAGATCGCGAGCGAATAAGGGATTCCCGTAGTGGTGTTGAACACGAAAGGCGCAATGCCAGACGCACACGTTCACGGTCAAACGAACGCAGCGGTCGCGACCGTACTCCAGACCGTTCACAAATCCGTCATCGTGAACGCAGCAGGGAAAGATCACGTTCTAAGGAGCGGTTCCGCGGATCAGATGTATCTAAAAACAAAGAAAAGCGTGAACGTGAAGAGGACATAAGGACGAAAGAGGAAAAGCTGTTGAAACAAGAACAAAAGCTAAAGACAGAAAAAGGGTTGAAAATTGAGGATGAGGAACTGTTAGAAGAGAGACGTAAAGATAAAAAGCTAGAACCGCTATCGTTAGAGGAACTTTTAGAGAAGAAAAAGAAGGAAGAAGAAGCTCGTGCGAAGCCGGTGTTTTTGACTAAGGAGCAAAGAGCTGCCGAAGCTTTAAAGAGACGTCAGGAGGAAGTTGCCGCTCTTAGAGCGGCACAAACCGGACATCGGGTTGCTAATTCAACTTCCACAAAAAGCTTAGTCACTGCATCTAGCAGTGGGGTGGATAATAGCTTTAGTATTTCTGCAAAAAAGCAAGAATTGAAAATGGATCGTAGAGCCGAAGGTCGGGAAAGGGATCGCGACTTTGATCGAAGAGATCGAAACAATGATGATAGAAATCGATCTGGTTTGGAAAAAGATCGCGCTGGGCCGAGTGATAGGGAAAGTAAAAGGGTGGATGACTTGTCGAGCAAAGATAAAGAAAAAGAACTGGAAGCCATCAGAGAACGTTATTTGGGAATTGTTAAGAAAAAGCGTCGTGTTAGACGCTTAAATGATCGCAAATTTGTATTTGATTGGGATGCAGCAGAAGACACCTCTGTGGATTACAATAATCTGTATAAAGAGCGGCATCATGTGCAATTTTTTGGGCGTGGAAATGTGGCAGGCATTGACATTAAGGAACAAAAGCGGACACAAAGTAAATTTTATGGCGATCTGCTAGAAAAGCGGCGCACAGAAGCAGAGAAGGAACAAGAAAAAGTTCGTTTGAAAAAAGTGAAACGTAAGGAAGACAAACAAAAGTGGGATGATCGTCACTGGTCCGAAAAAGACATGGATGAAATGACGGAGCGCGATTGGCGTATATTTCGGGAAGATTACAACATCACCATTAAGGGTGGAAAAATACCCAACCCCATAAGAAGTTGGAAGGAGTCCGGATTCCCTAAGGAAATTCTAGACATTATTGATGGTGTTGGCTACAAGGAACCCACTCCGATTCAGAGACAGGCTATACCAATAGGTTTACAAAATCGTGATATTATAGGCGTAGCCGAAACAGGTTCTGGTAAAACACTGGCCTTCCTTATTCCATTGCTGTCATGGATACAGTCTCTCCCTAAAATCGAACGTCTGGAGGATGTTGATCAAGGACCTTATGCTATTATCATGGCTCCAACACGTGAACTGGCACAACAAATTGAAGAAGAAACAACAAAATTTGGTCAGCCATTAGGAATACGAACTGTCGTAGTTGTGGGTGGTCTTTCGCGTGAAGAACAAGGATTTCGTTTGCGAATGGGCTGCGAAATAGTCATTGCTACACCCGGTCGCTTAATAGATGTTTTGGAGAATCGCTATTTGGTTTTAAATCAATGTACATATATTGTTTTGGATGAAGCAGATCGTATGATTGACATGGGTTTTGAACCAGATGTACAGAAAATTTTAGAATACATGCCTGTAACAAATTTAAAACCAGACACTGAAGAGGCTGAAGATGCGAGCAAGTTAATGGAAAATTTCTATTCAAAGAAGAAATATAGGTGTGTGTGCTTTATATACATTTTAAACGATATAAAATAATTTGTAATGGTCATTATTTTCAGACAAACCGTGATGTTTACAGCCACCATGCCCCCCGCAGTTGAACGTTTAGCGCGTTCTTATTTGCGTAGGCCGGCTACCGTTTACATCGGTTCGGTTGGCAAACCTACAGAGCGAACCGAGCAAATAGTATATATGATGGGTGAAAATGACAAACGCAAGAAGCTTATGGAAATTCTGTCAAGAGGTATTGACCCACCAGTTATTATATTTGTTAACCAAAAGAAGGGCGCTGATGTTTTGTCCAAGGGTCTGGAAAAATTGGGCTACAATGCATGTACTCTACACGGTGGCAAGGGACAAGAACAGCGTGAATATGCATTGGCTGCTTTAAAATCTGGTGCAAAAGATATGTTGGTGGCAACCGATGTCGCTGGTAGAGGTATCGATATTAAGGATGTGTCTTTGGTCATCAATTATGACATGGCTAAAACTATTGAGGACTACACCCATCGTATTGGTCGTACGGGCAGAGCTGGTAAAACTGGATGTGCCATATCTTTTGTTACCAAAGATGATAGTCAATTGTTCTATGATCTTAAACAATGTGTAATGGCGAGCCCCGTGTCAGTATGTCCGCCTGAACTGATGAATCATCCAGAAGCCCAACATAAACCTGGCACTGTCGTAACAAAAAAACGTAGAGAAGAAAAGATTTTCGCCTAAAGCTTGGAACATTTTCTATAAACTTATGGCTGAATTTGAAAGAATTGGTATTGATATCAAATAAAATATTTGAGAAATAAAGTAGTTTTTATGTTGTCGAAGTTTTTATATTTTATCTCATTAATCTTAAAAGGAAAGCGTGTCTGCTTTGCTTTGAGTCGAATGGTAAATATTTGTCATAAAAATTTAAAATTACTTCTTCAATTTTAAATCCAAATTTTTGATATAATACAACAGCGGGATTTGTAGCAGACACATGTAATGTTATATCTTTGGTCATACATGTCTAAAAATAAAAGCAATATAAATAGTTAGTTTGCATGGATTTAGAAAATTATACCTGGATTAAATGATACAACATAAAGGTTGCTATGCCACTTCTTTGCCATGCTGGCCTCACAGCCATAAAGGATATATAAGCTTCGTTGAAACCAACATCGGGCACCAAAAACCCGCATCCTATAACTAAATTTTTGTAGAGGGCAACTACGCTAAAATCCGGATAACTCAGACACTCGGACACTACAAATAACAAAATAGTTAAGGCATTGATTTCGACATCGTTAGTTTCTAAACTCACTGTCAATTCCAGGCCAAAACAAGGTTTGCAGAAGGGCATTTACTGCGGGTATGTGGTTAGGTCTTACATAACAAAAATCTATGGGTGCTCTGGTGGGTGGATATCCATTGACTTTGTATTGTAATTCGCACATTACCTGAGATGATTATGAAATCAAACGAATGCAAACTAGAATTTCAGCATAGTTATTTACCTTTAGAAACGGTGGAAAACATTTCCTATTGCGATAAATAAACGGATGCAAAACACGTTGTGTGTATGGAGATTCGAACAGCTCATATTGAGAAGATCCTGCAATACGTGCATAAAAAGATTTTTTTGCATCAGAGGAAGACAAACTGATGAGCTGAAAAGTTATTACCACAATAAGTTATCAAACATAAGCAGGCTCATATTAGCGAACTTACTTGATAGCGTTCTATAATTTTAGTCTGATCATTTGAATTTGCGATACGACGTTGATTTTTATCGCCAACATAGTCATCTAAATTAAATATTGGCTTGCCATGTTCCCGCTTCCATTCGCGAATACACAGCTTTCTGAAATAACGCCGAATATATGGAGGAATATTGGTTTGTAGTTTGTCCTCTAAGCTGAAAATTTTACGTAATTTTTGTAACAACACCTTTTCTTCATATTCGCTCATAGGAATTAGTCTGCAAGAAAATCAACTGTATTGTAGAAAAAATAGAACGGTTTCAATATTACTCATGAGAGCTGTTATTTAATGGCTCTGTTTTATATTCCGGATCGTCTTCAACCTCCTCCACACAATTATCTACCAGCCATGGCCACTGGCGTTTTAGAGACTTTGTAAATAAACTTGGCTTGCAAGCAATTAATGTCTTACTAACATTATCCTCATCCGAAAGATTGTTGTCGTCCTCTTCCACAGTGCTTAATTGATTACAAACACTTTTTTCAGTGTCCGAGTATGATTCTTTCTTAATAAATTTGTCACTTTTGTAAGGGCTACGCGCACCCGTAGATGAATGAGAAAGGCTATCATTTGCCAATTGTTGGAAGTTTGTTACTTGAATAATACGTGGCTGATATTCATCTGTGTCTGAGTCTTCATCGTCTTCGGAATCGCATTGTTCGTCTTCTTTAAGAACAGCTGGCTTTAAGTCGTTGGTAGTTGTATTTTCATCATCAAGCTCATGTGGAAGTTCCGCGTTCATTTGCAAAGAATTATCATTTTGGCTAACAGGTATCCAAAACATATGAACAAACAAACGTAGTATAAATTAGCATTTAAAGAAAAACTTTTTTTTTATGCCAACTTACAATTGGTCCAAGCTATCTGGTATATTTTTGGCCATACCAACTCCTTGAATAGCAGAAATATTACCACCATACTGTTGCTGATCAAAAGCCGAACTTGTGTAAAAGCTCTTTAACTTTTCATTGAGCACCATCTGTGTATTGAAACCACTATACAAATGTCCATTTAAGTCCATTGGTTCGGGTTTTATTAATGATGGATTATCAAAGAAGTTTGCATTGTCATTATGAGCTTCCAGTAATGGTGAAATATCACTTTTGCCGGCGTTATATACCATTGGTTCTGTTGCCATAGTAGGCAATGAATTGAATATATTCAGGTCATCGCTTGCCAAGCTCTCAGCTAAGAAATCCATTAAGCTCGACTGAACTGTATTAAGGGGCATAGCAGGATCATCAAGAGGTGTCACAACATTGGAGTTCTGTTTATTTAACAAATCGTCATCTGAAACGTTAAGGGGCTTTGCCACTTTTGGTTTCCGACCCATGTAGGGACTAATAAAGGTTTAATTAAATCATTTTATGATTTCCTTACGGTATTTACTCACATAGTTCGACTGCAGGAATCCGTCAGTAGTAAATCTTCATCGGATTCATCACGCTTAAGACGTTTTATTTCATCATTTGTTGAGGCATCACTTGTATAACTATCATCATGTTGTCGTTTGTCTAGCCGAATTTGTTGACGTTTTAGGCACTCCTTTTCATCTGAAATTTCAGTTCATAAATTTAGCTGATAAAGTTAAAGTTCTGATTTATTTCTTATTCCCATTTGCTTCGACCTTTTTCTTTGTTAATTATAGGATTTCTAAGATTTCGAAAAAAGTATTTAGAAAAAAATTATTTGCTGAAGAAGTTTTCGAAAGGAAAACGAATTATTGAAAATAAAAATAACAAAGAAGGACTTCAAGCTCAAAATCTAAGAAATCCTATAGTCAAAGTTCTGATTTTTTTTTATGTTTATTTTTTAGGTATACATATAAAAGCAATTGTAAAACCTATACCACGTATTTTATTCATCCAAAATCAATATAGATTAATTAGGTAAGTACCTACCTACATGCACAAGCTTATGACTTTAGTAGCCATAGTTTAAGCATCTACCTACTTGAATAAGGCAACTACGTTCTTTAGGCAACTTACATAAATTAAAGATATGTTTTGGCCGCTTATTAGAGTGAGTCAACTTCCACCATCCGGTTTCCTCAAATAATTCTTGACCAGATGTGAAATATTTCGGACTGTTATGGGATAATGCGCCTGAGATTGAACCAGTCCACTTTTTTCGTCGTTTGCTACAGAAACATGTTTGCGGTGTTAGAAACTCAATGGGATTTCGAAATTAATTTAGCTTACATAGAGGAATCAAATAAAAAATCCCAATGTTTATCGATGAAATTTACGATATGTGTTCTCCAATGAAAATAACCATGTCGACTGAGTCCTTTCGATTTTATAGACAAATTGTACAAAGCCAATGTTATTATGATTAGCCAAGGCATTCGTTGACGCACAAATTTTTCCTGAACGCCAGTTACATCTAATTTAGCATGTTTTGCTTTAGAAGTAGATGGTTTATCTAGTTGATCTTGCACACATTTTGCACACGTGAAATCGAAGAACACATCACCCAATAAATCCCCAGGTGTGCTGGCGTGTCTTAAACATTTAATATGTACATCACCACCACAGTTTCCACAATGTAAAAAGTCTTCATTTATTATTTCTAAAGAGCAATAGGAGCATTGTACTACCGGCATTATAAAATATTTATTTCACCTTTTAAAAGTTTCATAAAATTTCCAAGTTGAACGGAACTTGTTTAATAACAAAGCGTGTATAGAATGTGCACAAAACAAATACTGAAATAAACGTGAAAGCTGCTCGAAGATTGGCAGCACACTTTAAGGTACGTTCACACTTAATCTTATGATTATTAAATTTTGCATACAAAAAACGGGACCACGACTTCCTTGCTTGCCGTTATTTTGGGCAAATATGTGCTTGCAAACAAGGAAAAATTGTAATGCACATATGAATATATGAACAAGGACAAAAACGAAAAATAACATCTAATTTAACATAATGTAAATTTCAAAGTATGTATTAAAAATACTACTCATTATTAAATAAAAAAAAAAAAAAAAATGTTCACTCTAATTTTTCAACATTTGTGCCACAATGGCAAATATTCACCCCCGAATTCATAAAAACTATAACAGGGGGCTAATTCTGGCAATCGCATACGAGCGAGTTTTTAGTCGAACGTGCGATTTTTTTTACTTTTGGGATTCTGTCACTCGTTATCCAGCAAAAGGTATCGAAATTTGTAATGACGGCAGTCGATTACAAGCGAACGTTCGAAAGCAACCATGAGAGTTTTTACTCGAACGCAAGAAGCGTTCGAGTTATCGTTTTTTTACAATCAAAACAAAAAGAAAAATAAAAGTATACATACAGAAATATAATTTCATTTGTTTATTTATACTTGTGTTGTAGAAAGAAACAAACAAAAAGATAATTTCATGTGTATGTTTTAATCCCTTAATAATAAAATAGGAAATGTAAGTACCGAATTAAAAAAAAAACAAATATGTATAAACATAATTATATCAATAAATTTTTATTTTAGGTCAACAGTAATAAAAATAAATTATGCCCAAAAAGAGATATTGGCGTATTCTTCTTCGAATGACGTTAACGTTTTTATTCTCGTCGGATTCGGAAGAAGATGAATAAAACAAGCTTTCCGGATTCATATTAATTTTCAACAAATTTCTTTTACACAAGCAACAAATTTCTTTTGCACAATATTGTTTGTTTACCTTTTTTATTTGCATTTTTAGTGTTGTAAAACGAATTTATACACGATTTTTGTCCAACAATATAAAACAAAATCGATTCGTTCAGTATCGGATAAAAGAATTAGAAAATAAAGTACGTTCGAAATTATCTTTCAATCGAATGCAATTTCGATCACGACTGCCAGAATTAGCCCCCAGGCTTATAAGACTGTTATTTGACATATTTGTATTTAAAATCTGTCAAATAAGAGCTTTACAAACCTGTTATAATTTTTATGAATTAGACGGTAAGCTATAATAATTCAAGTACAGAATATAATACGTAATGTATGTAAATATGTAAAATTCAACATACTGTCTACCCTTTATGGTGTAGCTCCGGCCTGAGAACATATGTTATAATTAATTTATCGTGGGGATTTACCGAAGAAGTAAGCAAACAATTCCCTTTTTTTTACATATGTACATATATTTAAAATTTTTAATTATGATAACTTTTAAATTTGAAGTGAAAATATGAATGCCTCTGTTAGAAATAAAAATTCGCTTACCCACCAATACAAAGAAGAGCCGAAGAAAATTTCCATCATACACGTTGTGTCGCCAACAAACTCCGCAGCTATGTCATTATTAAATGTTAGTAATTCAACTCTAATCAATTCTGCTCCAGGCGACGAATTTAAAAACAGAAAGGTTAAAATTGAACCGATATCACCAAAAACCCCAGAAGTTTACCGACAGCGGAAAAGTATGCTCCTGGAGTACAAAGAACTATTTGCTGCTTTAATGAAACTTCCTGACAGAGAACTGCAAAAGAAGTTGTTGGATGTTATCAACAGCCATCGTACAATTAAATACAGGACTATTGAAACTCAAACCGATCATGCAGAATTTACAGCATCAATTATCCAAGATGAAGCTGCACCAACTGCCAACTGTGAGAGTGAAAGTAGTTTATCAAATGTTAAAAGTACTAACAAGGAGGATGAGAAGAAAAAAAAGCGAAGAAGAAAGGTATCGTTACCGCA
Source organism: Sturmia bella (assembly GCA_963662145.1). NCBI lineage: Eukaryota > Metazoa > Arthropoda > Insecta > Diptera > Tachinidae > Sturmia > Sturmia bella. Next base: position 15,530,008 of record OY759171.1, on the reverse strand, counting down.
AGTTAATAAAGAATCCCGCGCTAAACAATTGGCCAAAATAAATAATCCACAAACGACAAATATCAATAATGCAAATAATAAAGTTGATTTAAAATACAACCTGTGTAAACGTAAACGCAATAATTCATTTTGTGTCTCCGAATGTAGTTCAGATGTTGTAAATATATTTGAAGATACAGAAGCAATTCATTCAATGGAAATTGAACAATGTTTTCTGCCATTAGAAAATGGTCTTTTGTAAGTGCAAATAAACCGTTTCCAATGAAAACAAAACTAATTATTATTTTACTTTTCAGACCTATTCAAGATGCTGTTGTTAGAAATCAGATAAATAAACTAAATTTCTATATACTGAAATGGCGAGCATATAGGGATGTAGATATTAACGATATACTTACTGATGATGATGAGGTACGTGTACTTTTAAAATATATGTATGTATATTGGATTACTTGTGGATATTTTTAAAGTCAAAGTAAGATTATAATGCAAATACCATAATAATTCATTCATGAATTATAATAAAAAAAAGTAGGTACATAGTACATTAGTTTTGATTTCTAAAAATGTTAATGACATGTACATGCTGTCCAATTTAATTTTAAAAATATGTGTAAAGAAAAGGATTATAATACTCTTTATTGCAGGACTTGTTGCAATTGGCAGTTCTTAATACTTGTGATCCTTCAATTGTAGGTCTTTTGTTGCAAAAAGGCCTCAATCCCAATAGTTTAGATGCCGACTCGAATACTGTTGTGCATATGGCCATATTAAATGACATTACTGCAGCATCCTTGGGCCAACTAATGAAACATATTGATTTAAAGCTACTTCTGTCGCTGAACGATGATGGGTATTCACCTTTACACCTGGCTGTAAGACAAGACCGTTACCTACTAGCGGAATGCTTAATAAATGTGTTAGATCAACGTCTTGCAAAAAAAGTGTTTTACAAACGGCCCGCTGACGAACTAGAAACAGATGAGATTGTATTAAAAAAGCAGTTTAAAAATCATTATGAAAACATATGTCAACAAATGACGAAGGATATAACTGAGTTTTGCGTAGTTAACAATCATGAATTGAAACAAAGACTTTTGCAAGTTGGTGATCGCAAAAGTGGTAACACGGCTTTGTATTTTGCAATAGATCTAGGTTTTGGTAAGAAAATAAAACCATTTATTTCAATATCTTAATGTAAAATATTTTATTTCAGAACATCTAATTTATTTCCTTCTCGCACATTTAACTGATCCACGCACTCAAAATTTAAGTGGTATTGACTGTAAATCTTACATTAGTGAATTCGGTAAATCATTAAATCTGAGTTTAAAAATCGAAAACGCTATGGGAAAGGTAATACAAATGTTGTCCTAATTACAATAACTGTCGGGAAAACTATAGAATAAAGATACGCTTAAATTATTGGTATATTTAACTGTTTTTTTTTTATCCCCATTTATTTGTTACATCAAATTTTGATAATTTTTTTATATTTAAATGTCTCAATGATGGAGGTAATTTCTTTGGCAATAATTTAAGGTTGCTTTTTGTAACTGAGTTTTTCCAAGGTAATTGTGCATTCTCTCTTTTCGATTGTTTTAAGTTTGATTTTTGATTAACACTTGCGGCAATTTCCTTCAATTTACGTAATTGATACTCATTGAAATGGGTATACTGGCAATACAAATCATATTTGCAGAAGCTTTTAAAATATCGAGTACATTGTTGCTTTTTGATTTCTTCTTCATAAAGTGTTCGAGGATCTAAAAATAAAAGAAAATTTTAATTAAAAAATGTATGTGTAGAAAGTTTCATTGCAAACACTGGACTCCACACTAAAAATTTTTACAAGTACTTTCTTGAAGGACCTAAATAAATATGTAACTTTATTTATTTAACGGGGCACTAGTTACTTCAGAAATATTTTTTACGAGGAAAATTGTCAGCACGAAATTTTATTCATGTATTTTAAAAATTCAACTAGTTTATTACCATTAAGGAAGGGTCTACGCTTTGAATGCAAGTAAAATTTTGCACATGCCACGAAACAAGTGTTTCATGAGAAACCAGGGCGAATTCGCCTGTGAGTAACGTACCTACTTATTTAAAAAAAAATGTAAAATAAAGTTATCGATGTATCATCAATCAATCACGCAAAAACTTTGATGCACCTGATGTCCTATTTCTAAAGAAGCAATTGCTATTATTGAGAATGAATGACGTTCTCACCTTCGAACTTTTTCATATAAGAAGTTTTTATTATTTTATGTTGTAGACCCACATTATGAGTTTTGCGCAAATTTTTGTTATTTTTCATGTAACATCCGCAATAATCACAGAAATAACTCTTGCCACCCATTTTTTCCCAAATTTGAATGGTAAACCAAAATATTTACTACCACACAATTTGACCCTTTTATACCTCATTTTCAAACACTACGCATGATACAACTAATAGTTGTATCGGGCATGTATGCAACAATTTTATTGCTGACAGCGTTGCCATTTTAGTGCTTCTTTCAGCACAATTTGGGGATTTTCTATATTTAGATTAAGAAAATAAAAAAAACACCTTAATGGCTATGTATTACTGTGTATGAAATAGGTGTTATACTATTACTTCACATGAGATTTTGTGTACATATTTTTAAAACTATTACTAATAAGCATGGTTGAACTGAGCTATGGTAATATGTAAAGTTTTTATATGACCTTTGGTACAATTTCGAAAGCCTCAATGCCATCACTGTTCATACTTTTCTTCCAACACTGCTGCATACTTCAATCTACAACTGTGTGTAAAGGAAAGAAAATCAATTTTTCATTGTGGAAGATTTGTTCTTAAAATTTGAGAATTTTATTTCTTAAACATCGAAAAACTATCTGAAAAAAGAAAAAAAGTAGTGAGATAAAAGTATATTGTAGTACATTTAAAAAGAAAATCAAAAATTTTGAACAGCATGGATCGCCGTAAGTCGCCATTTTTATTATTTTATGCAGGGAATTGTTTTGTGAATTCATCTGGCTTACATGAACATACATATGTGCATATGTTTGTGCAACGGCACAACTTAATTTCGTTTGTGGTGTATGTATGTAATAAAGTTTCAAGTTTGTAGAAAGATGAAATTAAAAGTAATGAAAATACATTTCAATTGGCTCTTAAAGCAAATAAATAAGTTCCTTTTTGAATACTAAAATAATTTTTGCAATAAAAATCCTTGTTTGATTTTTAGTATACGAAAAATTTTATAATTAATGAAATTATTTTTTCCTGAAGAAAACAGACAGATTTATTATTTTATTTATTTATTTATTTCATTATTTAATCTAATAATTATTAAAATATATTTGTATCAAAAATCAACAGCGGCAGGTAGAATAATTAACTATTTTTCAAAACATAGAAATATGATAGTGTGGAAAGTGTTCACGGTGAAAACATTATTAAAATTAGAAATTTTCTGGAAGATAATTTTCCTAGTTATTTGACTAGTAAGCTTGTGAAACAATTTAGAAACAGGAAAACTCAAAATATGATTAGTGCAGGAGACCCATAGATTTTCAAGACTTTCACGTGTATACCAGGGTTATCAGAAATACTGGCAAAGTCTAATATATGTACCTATATATCAAGAAAAAATAGGTATAGGATTGCTAATAGAAGTTATAACACATGGGATAGAATTTTTAGTAAGACCAAAGATAGGTTTGATAAATGGTATATGTCGAATATGGTGTATAAGATTCTTTGTCGGGGAAATGATCAAGAGAATTGCAATAAGGTTTATGTAGGTTCTACAAAGAATATATTAAGGGCAAGAATTAATTAATACATTTTAAGGCGGAAAACATTTTTTGAATGTTTGCTAATGAAATTATTTTTTGTTGTTTTTTGAGTTTTATAATTATTTTCCTAAAGATGCTAACAAATTGTTGCTGAAATATTGGAAATAAATAAATACAATTGTTTCCGATTATTTAAAAAGAAAAAGATATTAAGCTTGAATAATTTATTTAAAAATTTATCAAAGTATTTACATAGATGCAAAACGGAGTTTTTTGCAATTACAAAACTGCCTTCAAGCTTAAATAATTAGGCAAGAAATTAGTTTAAAATATCAGGATTATTATGGACAGTAACGTGCAGTTGATAAAACATTATTAAAATATTCATACACCGATAATTACTATTACCATGGCTTTGTATTACTGTGTATGAAATATTATTCCCCCAACAAATGCTTGAATGTGTCCCTAAATATAATACATGATGGCTCTGACATTCTTTTTGTTGACGTCATCAGGATTCTTGGAATTACGTTGGATAAAAATCTGCTCTTTGATTATCATATAAATTTTCTCAGCTCCAGAATAAATTCTGTTTTGAGATGCCTATACAACTCTAACTTTTTTGCACCTCTATCAGTACGTCGTCTTTTAGCTCAGTCGCTTCTCATGCCACATATTCGTTACTGCCTCTCCGTGTACAGTGGTACATCAAAAACAAATCGAAACCGTATCAAAATTTTAGTAAACCGAATTGTCAGATATGTCTTCGGACTTAGAATATCTATGCATACATCAGGCTATGTTAAACTACTTCTTAATTGTTCCTTCAACAATTTTCTAAAAATTGATGCTCTACTGACTCTGTTTCAAATTATTTCATCACAATCTCCTCCTACCCTGTCCGAAACTTTTATATTTTCTAAGTCTAGTAGGAATCCTACTATAATTATTCCGAAGATATGTAACTCCTCCTTTGAAAGATCCTTTCTTATTAGAACCTGCAGAATATGGAACTCTCTACCATTACGTTTAAAAAGGTTTAACATGTCTAAATCAATTCTTAGAACTAAATTGCTTGAACTCTTCGATGATCAAACTTAAATATTTCCTACTTCATGAATTCTACTTATTCTTAATGAGCTAGTGTTTATGATTAATGTTGTTTGAGAACAAGGGCTGTATTTTTTCTGCTGAAGTATGTACAAATATCTTAATAACTTTGCAAAATTTTATTGTTACCAAATTTAGGTTTATGAACAAAAAAAAAAAAAAAAAAAAAGCTTATACATAATACTAGTTTTTTTAATATGAATTATTAATAATACTTTCATTTACTTACTTTCTATTACAATTTATATGTATGTATATATTAATCATATATGGCCCAATGGGCTCGATTAAATAATGAAATAAATAAATAAATAAATAAAATAAAACGATTCTTGCAACAAAATTGATAAATTAGTGCTACCGCTGGCATTTCGCAATACGAGTTCATCAATTTTGTTATTAACTTTTTTTCTCTTATCAACCGCACTTTGCAGTGATAATGTTACATTGTTTGAAAACTTGCGAATGTCGCCTTTGCCCATACGCCAGCATAGGAGAAATAACTTAGCCTAACGCAGTGTAACAATGTAGGCCAGAACAATAAACCAAGAGTTTTCAGAATTTTCTAGATATTAGTAATTATTTTATGAAATATTTATTAGGTTCTCGCAGTATATCACCTAGACGTCATCGTAATGGCGGCAGTGGTGGGGGAAGTTATCGCCGCTACAGCCGTTCTCGCTCAAGGTAAGTCTTTCTCATTGCTGTATACATATATGTATGTACATGTTTTTTAAACAAATTAAAAAAAAAACAACCTTATAGGGAGCGAGGGAGAGAACAAAGCTATCGTAGTAAACGCAGTACTCGGTCAAGATCTCGTGATCGTAACCACCGACGTGGCAATAGTAATGATAATGACTTGTATCGTGAGATTATTAATCAAGACTATCAAGAGGAAAGAAATTATGGTGGTAATAGCGGTTGTTACTCTCGGAGCGGTGCTGGTAATAGTAATTATCGGTCAAGAAATAACGACGATGAATATATAGATGAACGTGACCGCTATTGGAATGAAAGATCACGAGAGAAGGGTCGTGATCAAGATCGTGATTATGACAATCGGGATAGAAGGTACTGTTTTTTTTTTTTAACTTGTAAGTAATATTATACTCTAGCATTCTCTATAATTCTTAACAGAGACAGCCGACGTTATGGTGGAAATGGAGGTAATAGTAGGCGTTATAATTCCGCTGATCGAGATAGCGAGGATAGTGACGAAACAATGAGTAGTCAATATTACAATAAAATTCCTTCAAATACTATAATAGTATTGGGTCTACAGTCTCAGATCACTGAAGCCGATGTAATTTATTTATTTTTTCCCTTTATTAAGTAAATAATTGCAGGTATTATTTTTTTTCCTAAATTTGATTAGATTAAAAATTATTTAATACAAGTGGGAATGGCGGCCGCATCAATACGTCTCATACGTAAACGTACTACAGGTAGGTTTCCCAGATATGTGATTATTAATTTTTGAACAAATATTAAATTGTATCTAAGCGTTCTTAACGTAAGTATTAAAGTTGAAAAAAAAAGCAAACTACGCTCTGCATCATTATACCAAATAAAATCAAATTCCCCCTTTCAACAATAATTTTTATAACAAAAAAAAAAAAAAAAAAAAAAAAAAAAATAAAACCACCTCAAAACAAAACTTGATGATTTTTACAAAAACATTTTGTATTTGCTTCTTATTCAAATTATTTAGGTGCATCACGTGGTTTTGCATTCGTCGAGTTTAATACGATAGATGAAGCTGCACATTGGATGGAAATAACTCAGGTATCAACAAACAAAACAATTCAAAATGGGTTATGAAAAGTGAATATACAATTATAATCATAAAGATGATGAATGATAATACTGAACGAAATTACTACGACAACTTTTTCCGACTTTGGACAACTGACATTTGAAAAAATTTATAAAATATTCCTTTTTTCAATTCAACATTTTTTTCGGTTATGAATTTCGTCTAACATTTAGCTGTTGTCTCCCTGACAACTATTTTTGTTGATAACGAACGGGCGTTTCAGTATGCTTTAGCATCCATTTTTAAGATTGTAAAAGCAAAATAATTGTAAAAACAAAATAAAATTGAAGTTTCTTTTATGGAATAAAAATTTTTGTGTTCAAAACGCTCTGCAATTTTCCTTAACCACATTCATCGAATAGATTTGACCAATTTGAGATAGTTAAAATTCTACTCAAATTTTAAAATACATACGCACATTTTTACAAACTCAAAGACGTACTTAAGGTAATCACATCATTTGTGTCAATATGAATAACCAAATACGCAAAGTTGGATGTTCCCTCATCTAAGCCATAGTTAAGATGAAGAAAGAGAGTATCACTGAAAATCATGGCAAAACAAAACTAGAAAACAACAAAAAAATTCTGTACGGTTGATTAATAAGACCAGCAAACCGGTGACTTGTATAGTCTGTGGGATGTTTACTTATGTATGGAGTTTAACTAATCGGTGATTTTTCTTTTCTCTTTTCTTTCACACACTATAGGGTTCAATACAGCTACAGGGTATGTGCCGTGCAACATTGCAGTACAGTCATTCATTACAGTCAAATAAAAGCAAAGCAAATCCTATAGATTGGTATTGCGGAAAGGTGGGTGGCGACATTTTTTAAAAATTAGAAAGTCTTTAACTTTTTTATGCTATTTCCCTTCTTTTATTTTAAGTGTGGCATGTTCAACTTCAAAAGGCGTGACAATTGCTTCAAGTGTTATGCCTCCCGTGAAGAAAGTGAAAGTGGTGGTGAAGGCAGTGATGAAATAAGCAACATTCTCACTAAAAGTATAAACATTAAAACAATTTTAAATTTCTTAAAAATACAATTGCAAAATAGTTTTATTAACAAACCTAGTTTTGAAATCTCAAATCTCAGTTTTGCATATTCATCATATTATTGTTAAAAAGACAAAATCGCTAATTAAAAATGAATATCCCTAACTCTACATCTACAATGCAGAAATCATGTTACGAAATTTGGATGTGCTGACTAATGAAGAGGGGGTTTTAACAGCGATTACATTACATGCACCTGACTTGGCGAAAAAAATTAGCAAAGTTTTGGTGAGTCGTGATGCGTTAACTCAGACCTCAAGAGGCATTTGTTACCTACACTTTGAAAGTTTAGTGGATTCAATGAATATGCACAATTTATTAAGTACGTTGGAGATGCCGCTAAAGATTGACAATAAAGAAGGTAAATAATGTGGCTTAATTAAAAAAAAAAAAATTCAATAATTAATACTGAATATTTCTTAGTAATTGTTACTTATTGTATTGATCATGAAAATCGTCAAATTGTTCCTAAGAAACCAGACCTATCAAACGCTGGATCTGCGGGCGGCCAACAAACAATTGGTCCATTGACAGCAGCAGAATTGGCTTCTACTTCCGCAGGCAGTAGTGGCGAATATACTTTAGCTGATGTACCGCGCTTAGCCGAGTACAGCGCTTCCTTATATGCAAGCACACCAGCAGAACATGCTCATTTCTTACAATATTATTCAGATTACTATATATCAGAAATATCTAAGGGGTCCTATGGAAATTTGCCAACAGACTTGCAAATGACTGAGGCAAACTCAGGAGCTGCTGTTGCTTTATCGGCCATCCAACGAAAGCAAAGAAAAATGAACAGCATTGAGACAACAGCTACAGCAGCAGCCGCCGCAGCTGCAAGTGCGGCCGCTGTTGCAAAGGCTTCATTAGCGGCTCGTGCTGTGGCCACACCGAAAGGAAATGATGGCAAGACTTATCGTAAGTTGAAAGCAATACTACTCTTTATGCTAAATATAACAATTTTGTTGTATTTACAACAAGTTTTGACCCCATTCACCAGCAAAAAGAAAGAAAAAGAAAATTTCCCCAGTATATTTCAAGGTTATGTTTGCTCAATGAGAAAATACAAAATGTACAGCGAATAATTGCTTGATCTTACATAAACTTTGCAAGAACAAATAGAAAGTTGCTCAAAATGTATATATATATATATATATACTCAACGAGAACATTAACTTAAAATATGCTGTTGTGAAACTTTTTGAAAATTTCTCTTTATTTTTTCTTTTCGTTGTTGGATCCATGTGAACTGCATGTATTTTAAGTTGTTTGTATGCTGGTTTTTGCCCATAATAAAGGACACAAGAAAGTAGTGGTCACGTTTTTTACGCAAATATTTATTCTTATGTGATCGCACTTTAAGCAGTACTTTAGTCCAGCTTCTTGTTACGTCCTTCTTTTTATTTTCATAAATAAAAACCATTTAAATTAATGATATAAATTGTTCATGCTCATACAGCTTCCCCCGATGTTTCATTATATCAGTATGACGAAACTTCCGGTTATTATTATGATCCAACAACAGGACTTTATTATGATGCACATTCACAATATTATTATAATAACGAGACTGGAGCGTATCTCTATTGGGATCAACGTAAAAGTTCGTATGTTTTAGCAACGCCAGCCGCAGCCGCGGCCACAGTACAAGACGTAGTAAAGAACGAAACCGAAATTGAAGCTAAACCAATTGTCACAACAACAGCAGAAGACGACACAAGCAAAAAAGAAAAGAAAGAAAGTGGAAATAAGCATGACAAAGTGAAAGTGGCGAAAAAAATTGTTAAAGATATGGAAAAATGGGCAAAACAATTAAATCAAAAGAAGGATTATACAGTGGTGGCTACACCGCAGCCAATTCTTTCCAATAACAGAAACGACGATGCCATAAAGCCATCAACAAGTGGTGGTCTTTCAAGTGGCTATGCTGATGTAGGCTTTTCCATTTTAGAAAAGAAAACGGCAAAATTGGGCGCATCAAATACATTTATGTCTTCCATGAACTTGAGTGCAGGTGCAGCGAATAAGATTATTCCTTCATACGGCTCTGACTCTGATGAAGACAATATACCACCTCCTTCTAAATTAAATCCCACTGCGTCATCTGCGGAATTGGGTGAAAAGGACTATGTTGATTTTCAGAAGCTAACATGCCTGTTATGCAAAAGAGCTTTTCAATCTTTAGAAATTTTACAAAAGCATTTAAAGATGTCTAATCTTCATAAAGAAAACTTAGCAAAACATAATCTTGAGAGAGGATTAACAACGCAGCAGCAGCAACAACAACAGCAGGCCGAACAAGATTCTCTAACAGCTGCCTTGTCGTACGTTTTTTTTACGAAACCTTAAAAAACAATTTCTTTTAATGTATGTGTACTATTTAGTTATCGAGATCGTGCCAAAGAAAGAAGACTTAAATATGGAGAAAGTGATCCTCCACCACCAAATCGTAGTCGGGAGCGTTTCGAAAAGGAGATCAGCAATCTTACCTCAAAACAGCAACATCAGGACTCTCCTGCCATGCCTATTGGTTCGAATAACGTTGGAAATCGTTTGCTACAAAAAATGGGTTGGTCTGAGGGACAAGGTTTGGGCAGAAAAAATCAGGGTCGTACAAATATTATCGAGGTTCGTATTGCAAAACAAAAAGAAAAAAAAAGAAAAATAAAATAAAAAAATAATAATTGATTTTTTTTAGGCAAATGCTCGTAATACTACTGCTGGATTAGGCACAAAATCTGGCATTGGTCCTGGTGATGATTACAAATCTTATATTAAGAAAATGATGAAGTCCCGTTACGAATCTGTATAATTTTTCCATTTTATTTATGTTAATTAAAATGTTTTATACATAATGTATAAAGTTTTTATAAACTATTTTTAATATTATACCTAAATTTGCGTCTGTATATAAAAACTCAATTTGTTTGAATAGAAAAATATAACGAAATTACTTTGCACTATTTGGAAATGTATAGAAAACTGTTGCAATTTGTGAAGAAATGTCGGCTTTACCAGGTGAAATTGACAGCTTAGGTGATTACCGTTTGCCTCCCTTTTTTTCTGTTCCTCTGCTGTGGGAGTGAGTGAGCGGAACTATCACGGCGAATTCAGATCTTGACAAAAGGAAGAATTTTACACTAAAAAATGTATGTTATTTTCGCTTACCACCGCCTAGCTTAATTCACCTTAACTAAGTACGTAACAGTTTCTATTATGAGCGGTAATTTTGGTAAATTGACAAAATATTTTGTGGAAGTTTGGCGAAATAAAACGGTAATTTGGTATGCAGAAGTGTTTTGGTATAAATTGAGAGTTTTTGGTACTTCTCTAGTGTAACTTCGAAATCGGATACTGGCAACACTTGTGCTTAGCATGTGCTGTTAAATTTCATGTTAACATTCCCTGGTGGTTGTTTGTTGAAACAAGGAAGAAGCAACAGTATTTTTGACATATAAAAAAAATCTTGTGCTGTTGGCTGATTCGGTGCTAATGATTTTTAAAACTTATTCTGTGAGTTTAAAAGAAATGCCGATAATTTTTGTGATATAAATGTATTAAATAGTGATTCTTCAACAGAAATAAAACATATTTTGTAGTGAATAAAAAATGTTGGAATTTAAACTCATAGAAAGTTTTTCGATAATATAACAGAAGTTGTTTTGGCAGATGGAAAAACCTGCATTTAATAATTAAACAAAATAGAAGAAATATTTAAATAAATACAAAGAATATGAAACTGGTCAACAAGAATTTGGATAAAGGAGGCCAAGGGTAAGTACGATGAAATAAGTTTAACTTTTTCAATTGTTATATTGTATATGTATGAATATAGCTCCGTGGCTTTAATACCAGAAGAATCTGAGGACATGTGGCATGCCTATAATCTGATCTCTGAAGGGGATAGTGTACGTAGTACTACTATACGCAAGGTTCAAAACGAAACAGCTACCGGGTCCAGTACCAGCAGTCGAGTTAGAACCATTCTTACAATAAGAGTCGAGTCAATAGACTTTGACACACAGGCCTGTGTTTTACGTCTTAAAGGACGCAATATTGAGGAAAATCAATATGTAAAAATGGGTGCTTATCATACTTTGGACTTGGAACTAAATCGCAAGTTTGAACTGCGTAAACCAGAGTGGGATTCCATTGCTTTGGAGCGTATAGACATGGCGTGTGATCCCACGCAATCAGCTGATGTGGCTGCAGTTGTAATGCAGGAGGGCTTAGCTCATGTGTGCTTGATTACTCCCAGCATGACTCTGGTGCGCAGTAAAATTGAATGTAGTATACCCCGGAAACGTAAGGGAAATATACAGCAGCATGAAAAGGGGCTGGCCAAATTTTATGAGAGTGTGATGCAAGGTATATTGAGGCATGTTAATTTTGACGTGGTTAAATGTGTACTCTTAGCCTCGCCTGGTTTTGTGAGGGATCAATTTTTCGATTACATATATCAACAGGCAGTAAAGTCCGATATCAAAGTGCTTCTGGATAATAAAAGCAAATTTATGCTTGTACACTCGTCTTCCGGCTTCAAATCTGCCCTCAAAGAGGTTTTGCAGGAACAATCAGTACTATCTAAAATATCCGATACTAAAGCCGCTGGCGAGGTCAAGGCCTTAGAACAATTCTATACAATGCTGCAGTGCGAGCCATCTAAAGCATTTTATGGTAAAAAACATGTGCTAATGGCTGCGGAGAGTATGGCTATAGAGACCCTCCTTATATCAGACAATTTGTTTCGCTGCAAAGATGTTAATCAACGCAAAGAGTATGTTCAACTTGTAGAAAATGTTCGTGATGCCGGCGGAGATGTGAAAATATTTTCCAGCATGCATATATCTGGTGAGCAGTTGGCACAGTTGACGGGCATTGCGGCCATATTGAGATTTCCAATGCCAGAGCTGGAAGAAGACTCCGATGACGAAAATGGTGCAGTTGACTCAGATTCGGAATAAAATCAAATCGCATACGCTATATACATATAAGTGTTGTTATATAAGTAACTCGCATTAGAAGAAATTAGTTGCAGTTTTTTTTTTATACGTAAGCGATACTTTTATACTGGTGAATACCATAAAAAATAAAATGTTAGGGAAATGCATTTTAGGAACAAAATGTATTTCAACAATATTTTGTTTTCTATGAATACCGGAGTTAGTTTTTAACAAAATAAAAAGGATTATTTATACCTTAGAAATTAGATACTTTCTATAATGAAATGAATAAAATAAGAATCAAATACGTACATACATATGTACAAAAATAAACTTTCTGTTCTATTTGGATTTTTTTCTTTCTTTGATGTAGACAACATTTGTGTTGGAGAAGTTATGTAAAATAAAACTTTTTTGGTAGATATTGTCAAGTACAACAGAAATTTTTGGAAATTTCCATTCCCAAAATCTTGAGTAACGGTAAAAGTCTTTTGCAGAATCTGTGCAGTTCTCCAGCAATTACATGCTTTTGTAATTTCTTTTTTGTAATTCTTCGAATTTCAATATTTATCATAATACATGTAGAGACCATTAGTCTTTTTGTTTGTCTAGATAAAATTTTTGACAAAAACAAAAAAATGAGTGAAAAAAAATAAATTAATTAAAAAAATTTATGTTCTGTACTCCTAAATGTTTAACTATAAAAATAGTTGATTTCTTTTCCGATCATATTCGCTTAGAAATTTTTCGTTTATAAATCTCTGCGTTCAGTAAATTACGATTTTTTCATACATATGGATACCATAAGTTTTTTTGCCTAGATAAATTTTTGCCGGAAAAAAATTATGCTCAAAAATGTTTAACCATAAAAAAAATAGTTGATTTCTTTTCCAATCATATTCGCTTAGACATTTTTCTCTAATATGTCGCTGAATTCATTAAAATTCGTTTCTGAAGCCCTTTTTGTTAAAAATGTTGTATTCCGTATTCCGCTGAGAAACTTTGTTAAGTGATATTACTCAAAAAACAAATGTATTTTCTGAAGCAGTTTTCCAGCGGAAACTAAAATAATAAATTAAGAAATTGTTAAAATATTTTTCAAAAAAAAAAAAAAAAAAAAGATTCCAAGGTCGATTTTGGAAAAAGACAAAAGTTGAAGCAATAAAAGACAAAACAATTATATTATGAGTTTTGCTACATTTAGCTCATAAATGTTCACTTATGATGACTTACATATATTTTTTACAAGCAAAATAAAAAAATAAAAGCTAACAAAAATTTTGTTAAGTAGTTATAGCCCCCATTTCTGTAAAGAGAGTCAGTCATCAATTGATCACAAAGCTCATTTGCTTGCAGCTTTTAAGCACTTTTTGCATCTACCTTCTCATCAAAGTGGGAGAACCAAAAACAGCTGTTTCACTTTATTTTCAAGATACTTTTTTCGTGGGGATATCTGCGCCCATCCAAACAAAAATTATACTTAACAAATTTTGCGTCAGAACCGTGCGCGCTCTCCACACGAACGAACCTCTAGCACAAAGCGATCTAGACTTTTGCGCTACGTTACTTTTTTTTATAAGTGAAAAAATACACATATTTTTCAAATCCCTTTAAGTTGTGGTGTGAGTGAATAATTTCTATATGAACGTGTGTACATATGTGTCCACATGCTTAAGTATAAAGAAACAAATGCAGATATATTCTCATATGAAGTAGAATTTATTTTTAATGTGTTTGTTTAAAAAAGAAAATAAATTAAGAAGAAGCAAAAAACAACAAAAATTCCATTAATTGTGGGCCGTAGAAAAAAGAAAATAATAATATAAAAGCGGGTGAAAAAGTAAGAAAAACTAAATTAGAAACAAGATTCGAAAATATAAAATTTTAAATAGCCAATCGATATACGGAGTTCCATTTTTAACTAGAAAATAGCTAAAGAGTGCTAATATAAGAAATTTGTCAAATACATATTTTTCTACTAGTGTTTTTCTTTATATTTTTTACATTGCTTGATATTTTTAATAACACTTAAAATAAGAGGGAAAATAAATAAGAGTGTTGAGTGTCTTTTCTATTTATTATTGTTGGTATGAGGCTCGCAGCATGAGCGTATAAATATCTCTTTTACAATCTGGTTGTTGCTGTTGTTGTTATTTCTACTTTGTTTCTTTTTTGGAAATATTATTAATTCACCTTCAAAATCTACATACATAAAACGCAAATATAACAACAACCAAGAGCCATGTTAATAATAAGAATGTACATTGTACATACATACATACATACATGCGTGCATTTGTATATTTGAAATAAAACAAAACTCAAATAAAAATCAAGATCGTCAATGTGTCTGCTGCCATATGTGGTCAATAAAATTGATAAATCTTAAAAAAACAAGAAAAATAAAATAATAAAAGCGAAATAAAAATACATACTCTCAAAACAAGCAATAACATAAAAAAAACAAAATTAATATAATTAACAAAAGTGCTAAAAAACACAATTTATATTACAACCAGCGTTGCCAGAAAGTGAATTACTGCCTGTGACAAGAAAATCATAGATATCGAAATGCATGATTCAAAAATATAGCATTGCGTTAGATTACTCTTTCGGCACTTGAAAATAAATTTTTACTCCTCGCATCTACGTCATCGTATAACGCTTTCCAATAAGAGTTTGTTGCATTACTGCATTAATTTACGTCTATGTTGCTATTGTTTTCTTGCTCTTTCTCTAGATTGTTTACAAATAAAAGTGAAAATCCCGGACCTTGCGCAATGTAAGCGATTTCATTCATGATTAAAATTTAATGATTGCTATGGTTATGTTTCACGGGCTATTAGTCGTGAAACCAGCCCACTTGGGTCCTAAGTGGTCCCCCACTGTGTCAAAGTTTAGTGAAAGAAGTTATGAAAATCTGTTGACGAAATGAATTAAGCAGCAGTATTTACCTTTATTGTCTACATTAAATAAACACGTCAGCATGCAAGCTTGTGCCACAAAGCATACAGAGGTGAAATGCGGCCAAAACGAGATAGCTAACCAGCGTGACCTCTGTACATCTTGCCTCTGGGAAAGCTATAAAAATTGTAGCAAAACAGAGGAAAAAACGTTTCTTACAGTTCCTTTTATGCGGTAAGAAAGAGTGTATAATTTATAGTGTATCTATTCCTTTTTAAAAAAACGTTCTATCAGCTGATTTGGACGATTTTCAAAAGTCACTTTTTCCACCTCTGTTTACTCTGTGGCCCGTACATCACTCTACTGAGCTGCTACGAGCGCATAATTCGTTACGAATGATTGATAAGGCAATATGTATCTTTAAAAAATAAAACTGCTTCGCCGCACAAGATATGTTTGCCATTCTAGGGTTAAAGTCCATTTATACCAATAACCACAAATTTAAAATACAAAAAAACGAAGATGTTTTTGCGATGTATAGTTCCTATCATAAAGCTACTGTATGAATATTGTAGAAAAAGTAAGCAAATATACTGCACGAAATTAATTAAGAAATTCATACATACTCGCAACTGTAAAACATTTCTGGCAACGCTTGTTCATATATACATATGTATGTAAATGTACAATATATATGTAAGTGTATATAATTAAATGCTAAAAGCCTAACTGCCTCCAATATCGGTAAATTTTCTTATCAGTTTTTATTTGAATTAAAAGTGTTTGCTGGTTCTTAGAATAATTAAATTTTTTTATGTTATTTTTTCATTATGGCGCTTCGACAAATTTTCATCATCAACATGTAATAATTAATTTTCCATTTTTATGAAAGGTGAGCAAAAAAAAATTATTCAAATACGAAACAAAATATTTAAGCGCATTCAAATCATTCTGTATCTTGGAATAAACATTAAGTTGGAAGAAAAAGGAATGGGATTTTGGCCGGCATCTACGGAAATTTTTAAAGTGAATCTTCACAAATCACGAATCTTATGTTCTTTGCAAAAGTACTTTATTAGAATTACTCAAAATTAAAAAAAAGAATAACAAATTCTGAAAACTCTTTAAATACTAAAGATGTGATAACTATTTTCATTTTGCTTGAAGACGAATTGGACACACGATATGTTCTGAAAAAAGTCCTGAAATTTTTGTATTCAATTATTTAATTTATTAAAATTTTGCTCATAACTTTGTTGTATACAAATGTCACGAATTGATACATATTTTTGATAAACAAACTTGGTGTTGTGCGAAATTTCTGTTGCTTCAATATTCATAAATTTCCTTTTTAAATGAAAGTAAAGAGCTTGTAGCAAGAGTTTACTTTACTTTACTTTACTTTACACTGCAGTTGCACGACCAAGTTTTGCTACCAAGTTTTTTTCACATACTGCTTGTCAAAATTGATAGCTGTGACGTAGGCTGCACGCAATTCCATAACAATTCGTTTTCCAGATGCCGTAAAGAAGAAAATTAAAAATAGCTTCTTGCATATTCTGCTAAAAACATTAAGGCAAAACCTCCTCTTCTATATTCTACATTAAATCCAGAAACTAATTCAGATTCTAAATCAATATTTTTTTTAACTATTTAAATATAATCATAATATACAAATAGCTCTTTTTAAAATTAATAAATTTAATGGAAATCAATGTAAAAATAAAAGTAAAAAATTTGTTGGTTTTGCACGTAAAAATTTTTATTTCTATTTTTAAGCTTGAATCTGTTTAATTTTTATCACTTTTAATTGCAGCTTTCAAACAAAACAAAAAAATATTTGCAGATAGAAAGAAAAAAAATTGTTGTCAGCTCTCTATGGAAAGCAAAAATTGTCATCAAGTTTGCATCAATTTTCAAAATTGTGAGTGTATTAGTAAAAAAGTGTGAATGTATTAAAACTTGAAAAGCAAAACTTGATCGTGTAACCACCAAGTAATAGTTTACCATAGGACAACTAATATGCCAACGCAAGCATAAGCGAATGCCATACGTAGGGTGTTAGTAGATTTTTCACCACTTAAATTAAGTCAATTCGTGCCAATTCTTCTTCTCTTGCCATTAAAATAAAATTATTTTTTATACATGTGTATTTTTTAAATTTAATTTTTCATGGTTTCATATGTATATTTAAATAAAATTTATTTTTAGCACAAAGTTGTAGATATTTTTGTTGAATTGTGTTTTTTTTTCTTTGAACATTTTCGTGTGAATTTTCCGAACTTTTCAATTTATACATACACACATACAGGTATATGTGTACATCAATTCTGTGTGGTTTCTTTTTGTTTTTCTTAAATTTTCTATGGAATAGGAAGAAAAGTTATTAATATGTATCCAAGAGAATAAATAAATAAATAAGAGATGATTATTAAACAAAAAAGAAATTGTAAATCACTTATACTTTCTTGTTAATAGGGCGTGTGTTATTAGTTTGTATTTAGTTTTTTTTTATTTCTAATAATGATGTAATAATTATTAACCTGTAATATTTGTATGATTGATATACAGGGCAAGTCAGGGTACCAGTAGTCAGCATGTTAACTTTTTTTCGTTTCGAATTTGGCACTATTACGAGAGTAGTTACCAATTTATTGTTGGCGAGTGTTTGGCTTGATTTCAAGTTTCCCTAATTGGGGGTCTCCACTAGCCATGAACATGATGTCGAGCATCGCTCATGGCTGATGAAGACCGCTCATGTTCATATTTCGGCCATGCTCAGTCAACGATGTTCGCCACGAAGCGTCATTTTCTGTTTGACAGTTCTTATGGAAATTACCATAGAAAAGAAATAAAAAATTGTTGAAAATTAAAAAAAAAATTTTACAAATTTAAAAATACAAAAACCGAGTGCATATATACATAAAATACTGAAATAAAGCAAAAATATGAATGAAGTAAACACTTCGACAAATCAAAAATTATGACTAGTTTGGACACACGTGTTCTCCATGTACAAAAACATGAGCGAATTAATACCGTTGCTTTGCCGGCGTCTTGTTCATGTCATGCTCAAGTTGATAGCTGGTGGAGACGTGTCGTAAGGTCGGCATGTGCCAGTTGTTGGCGTGGTTTGATTAAAAATGTAAATAAATAAGAATAAGTATGGCCTAAGATAAAAATATAAGCAGCAATTCAATAGAAATATACATTTTTATTCGAGTATTCATCTTTCACTTCTTCGTCGTCGAATATTCGTTTTCGATGGCTCGACATCGATAGATTCTAAACTACAAGCGGATAAAAATCGTTTTCAAGGTACCTCGATATCTTACAAGCCCAGCTGATTACTACTTTTAGCTTAAATAACTGTCAAAATACACAACACAAACACACAAACGCCCACAAATAGGTGACAGAATTTAAAGATTTGCAGCTACAAAATACATTAAATGTTGGTCGGAGTTGTATTTGTTATAGTTATAGTTATAGTTATATGACTATCTGGTACCTAGGTTCCTTGGTATTTCATCAATAAATCAATTGTGGCTCGCACAGTGTGTGCCGTTGCTCTGTCCTGTTGGAACCACATCTCCTCCAGGCCTAATTCGTTCAATTGTGGCAAAAAAATCCGGTTAACATGGTTGTCGTTTGACCAGCGTTGGCCGCAAAAAAATAAAATGGCACGATGACTCCTCCCGCGTGAACAGCCCACCATGTAGTCATTTTGAGCGGGTGTAGTGAGTGGCTCCTCGTGCATCACTCGTGGATTTTCGGTGCCCCAGAAGCAATAATTTTGCTTCTTCACGTACCCGCTGAGCTGGAAATGAGCCTCATCGCTCATTATAATTTTAGTCGAAAAATTGTCCACTTCGTCATAGACATGATTATTCCGCGTTCTTGGGGAGTGTATCGCTACATAGATCGTTCACTAGCATTCTTTCTACAGCTGTCTAGTTTGCAAATATAAAAACAGATTTGACATTGTCCGCCATTTGCAAAAATAAAACTAACTTCCAATAGGGTGATTTTTTTGGCCCATCTTGTATTTTAGAATATCAAACATTAAAAGAACACGTATTTGTGTTGAAAGTGAGTTCTCGAATAATGCGATTGTCTTATTTCTTCCACTAAGCAAATATAAGTTTAAGCAAGTAAAGGGTCCGCCATCTAACGTTTTTTTCAACTAATGCTTATTTCGTGAATGGTAACACTTAGCTCATGTCTGATTTGACAGATAATCAGTTTTATCCTTACGCTGAACGAATATGGTTGTGTATACGCTTGAACAACGCTGGGAAATATTGCCTGCGTTCGACTTACAGACAAAATCATCTCTTCAGATGAAGCTCAAACAAGTAAAATTGACGCATTTGGGGCACAAAAAACCCGCACTCATACATTGAAAAGCCGACACACCCAAAACGAGTCACTGTGGTTGGTGCGGAGAGGCAAAATTGGGCAATTTTTTTTAAGTGGCCGTTACAGTCAATGACGATCGTTACGGGTCATGTTGAACGAATTTTTGTTCACAAAAATTGAGTGGCGCTACATGCTACACAGCCGAAGCTACACTCGATGTTTTGCGCCGTTAAAAAAAAGAGTTATTTGGCGGACCCTTTACAAGTATTCAAACATCATTGTGTAAATTTTTTCTGTCAACCATTTAACCTGCTCGTTTTCTTAGCAATGTTTTAGTTAGTAGACAAAAACTAAATAGCGATTTTCATATATTATTTTAATCTAATTACTAAGCTGAACCGACTTCAATAAAATTAAGATTGCACAAAAAATTTATTTAGAATCGTTTAAAAGTCGAAAGTCGACGCAGAAATATGGGCGTAAAAGGAATGAGATAGAACGTGTTTATGCGTTAATTATATATGTATATTATAGATTGTGAGACCGTTCTTGTGAATTGCAATTTTTTTGTTGTTGCAGGTTTTCGTGGTTTTGCAGCTGCTTGTGCTTTTTGCAACTATTGCACTTCTTTGAAGACATTTTTTACTATTTCATATACTATAAAACTGGATAAATTAATATTGAACTTAAAATATACTACCGATAAAGTAAAATGGACTACCAGACCAACAAAATTCCAATGTAGCGCTATTATGTTTGTTGCACAGTGTAATAATACAAAAAAAAAAAAAATCATCTAAACAGAAAAAATTTAAACAATAGCGACTCGTATTAGAACTACGTACGTCAGAATTAAATTGTATTTAGCCAGCGCATAAAACACAGTAAAAAAAATGAATGGGAATTTGTGTCGAAATAATTACTGAAAAATTCAATGTACACATGTATCATTAATATATGTAATCAAATAATATTTTTCTCTGAAGAGATTTTTGAATAAATTTGAAGTAAAATTTATAAAAATTACTAAAAAATATTTATCATAGCTACACACACACACACACAGCTGTACATGTGTGTTTAACTTGATTTTAACACAAAACAAATGCAAAAAAAGTTATCTTTTTATTGAAAGATTGTTGGCCTCCAACAATCGACAAGAAGTGTGAGTGAGTGAGTGAGTGAGTGAGTGAGTGGCGCTGCACACTCATTTGACGTAGATATTAAAAATAAATTTTTATTCGAAAAGTAAATTTAAACAAGAGAAACCCAAAATATACTTATTTTGAATGAGATTATTGTTTTTCTCTTAAATGGCACACACTAAAATGATAATTTTTTTTTTTTTTTTTATAAAAAAAAGTGTGGGAAAAATGATAAAATTAAACAAAAAAAAAAAAAAAGAATGAAAATTATACATAAATATTCGAGTAAATATAAAACGATTAAACTGGTTTTGCGTAACTGAATTAAGGAAAACAGTGCTTTAAAATAAATAATAAGATACTAATATTTAATAATAATATAAACGTGCCAAATATATTTGTTATTTAACTTTGTGTCCAAAAGGAAGTAGAATGTTTTACATACGTTATACATGGGTATGTATGAGTATGACTACCAGTTTCAATCAGAAACATCTGGTTAATGCCGGCCATACGCTACACTAGTTCAGTGACCGTATTACGGCATACGAGATCATATGAACTATCGAATAAAACTAATGTAGAACAATTACAAAATAAGCAATAAACGCATAGTATACGTGGCACAATTCGGCCTCAGTGCTCAAGTCGGGCAATTATATATGTAATTTGCATGTAATTTCACAGGTGTTCACTTCGGAATTATAAACTTACTTACTTATGCTTATTTTACTGCTTTACTTTACACCGAGCGAAAACTCGGTGTGCTTCGCTACCCCAGTAATTGATTATATCATACCCACTTCTTATCCAATTTCGCAAATCTTTCAAGTAGTGATATATGTATGTATTTATGTCAACGATGCAGCCGCTTACACTAACTACTTTTTCCTGTTCCCATATTTCTCATACATAAGTGCTATTGAAAAAGTACCAAAATGTAGTTTTTACCAGTTATATTTCCTTACAATTTAAAATTTTAAAAAAATACCAGACACCTGTCCAATTATTTTTAGTAGACGTACATGCTCTGTTTGAATTTTTATGCCAGTTGTATCAAGTCCGGAGATACCAAATTACCGATTTTGCCCTTTCTATTCCTTATATGTCAACATTTAAAAAAATTCAAAATTATTACAGCATATTTTGAGGGGAGTAATATTTAGTTTTTACTCTGCTGGATAAATACAATTGAAAAAAAGTACAAAAATGCAGATTTTATCCCTTCAATCTTCTTAAAATTCAAAACTTCAAAAGAGTACCAAACACCTATTTAATTATGTTTAGTAAGCTTTCAGGTCCTTTTTAAATTTTTGTGCTACCTTTGCTAAGGCCAGAGAAATTGAGTTACCGGTTTTACCCTGTTTTACCCGATTTTGGCTCTTATGTGTTTAAATTTAAAACAAAGATGAAATCTATTTTGGCATTTTTTTGGGTAGTAATACTATGTATTTAGTTTTTACAGGAAAAACCTGTGCCCATTCCTCTTCTACCTAAATACAATTGAAAATGAAAAAAAGTAAAAAAGTATTGTATTAATTCAGGTTCAAAAATAGACCTTTTCAAATGTTTTCTGTCTTTTTCAGCTGTCTTTTCGTTGGTTCTTAAAGCAAATAAATAATAAAGCAAATAAATAATTAAGGGCTGTTTTCCCCATTGTAATCGCTTTTGAAAGTTGCGCTCAACAGTTCTTGCGATTCCAGGCTGACAATGCACATACACCAATTCGAAGCCATCTGCTAAGAAGAGTTGGGAACCCTGTTTTACAACACCGTTATCATTTCTCCAGGATGCGCGTTCATTAATGACCACTTTGAAATTCCTAGAGAATGATAGTGTTTTATTCATTGTCTCTGTGGCCGCAAGACTACGCAAGGCGTATTCCAGAAAATGTTTACGATACGAATGTGTCCCATATAAAAATCAAAAAAAAAAAAAAAAAAAAAATATGTAAATCAGAAGTTTCGGAAAACACTTTTATATATTATTTTATCTATAATTTTTGACATTTATTGTTAAAATTGAAATTAATTAAAATTGTAGAAAATAAAAACAATTAAAGATTCCTGACGATGCTAACAAATTGTTAGCGAAATATCGATTAATAAAGAAGAAAAAAAAATATAAAGACCTAAAGCTGTAAAAAATAGTGTTGTCAATTTTGAAAATACTTTTATTCTCTTGCCAAAAGCTATTGAAAACTCAATGGCACATTGTTGACAAACTGTAGTCCTTACAAATTGACCTCCTCTAGGATGTTTCTCATAACATTTTAGTAAAAATAATACAGAAAAACAACGTTTTTGAGAAAATTCATTTCAATGGAATTTTCTACCTAAAATCTGCAAGTAAATCAAAATTCAAAACTGAACTTATTTTTTTGCTTTAAGAGCCAATTGAAATGTATTATTTTAGGTCTAAAAATAGACCTTAATGTTTTCTGTCTTTTTCAGGAGTCTGTAACCGCCGACATCAGTAGACTCGAAAAAATCTTAAAAGAATATTTGAAACTCAACTACTGACTCTAAAACTTCCATAAACAAAATGAGAATCAGAGAGGTTCAAGCAAATCTTTATTGCAGAAAACGTTTTTTCGTCTTTCTTTTAAGATTTTTCGAGTCTACTGATGAGTTGATTAGCATCAACGAAATATCAAAATATACAGAAAATATTAAGGTCTGTTTTGAAACCTAAAATATTAAATCAAAACTATTACAAAATTTGCGAAATAATATCAAACTAATTTTCAGTCAGGGTAAAATAAAAATTTCGTGAAAAACTCAACTTAAGATGTTCTGATAAAACACGGCCGATATGAATGTCTGTGCAATGCTACAATTTTATTTGCCATCACCCTTTTACACAATTATTTTTATTTTTTTAATAAAGTATTTTTAATAGTTTTTTACGGTTTCTTAATATCTCACAAAACTTTTGAATTCGTATTGAGAGATTGCCTTTTACCACTCACCTTCGTTTGAGATAAAATTTGTACATGGTTGTTGCACTCATTTATTTGAACATTTCGGTGGTTTCTTTTCAGTTGTTTTTTTTTTCTATGCGTCATAAGTTAAAAATACTCAAAGAAAAAAATATATATGTATATTGAAAATAAAAGCAACAAATTCGAGTTGCAAAAATACATAAAAGCATACATCTACATACAATCAAGATGTTTGTAGATAAGGTGGGCATTTTTAGGTCGAAAAAGATGAAAACGGCTGAAGCAATATTGGCCAGGTTCAATCGCTTGGTACTCTATACTAAATACCTACAAGCAGCAAATAGTAATGAAAGGGAACGAACCTCTTATTTCGATACCCCTTTGATTGATTCCTTCATTAGAAATTATTTGGGTGGAAAATCGTAAGATCTAAACTATTTTGGCTTTGCAGGTACGGTAGCTTTCCGGTTTAAAGACTATTCGATTTTATCTCTGAACTGAAAAACTGGGCAACCTGTTGTTTTCATGTTAAATTAAGCACTCATTTGCAAAAAAAGAAACTTAAATAAAAAAATTTAAAGTTCCTATTTTACAACTTTATTAGCGGCCGATCTTCAATTAGCTATTTATTTATTAACATTGACCCAAGATCTGCACAATGTTTGACATTTTTGACTTGCTAATAATCGAATTTCAGTTTAATGTTTAACAACAATTGTGTAATGTTTGAATTTGCACAATTATATTTCGAAAAAGATTCAAATAAAATATTAAAGTCTTACATACACACACATACATACGTATACATGTAACTGACCCTGCACTGCTCATTATATTCAAAACATCAAAGCTCGCAGCTCTTTTGTTGTGCTTTTGAAGCCTGTTTTAATGAAGCAGGCGGAAGAATTAAAATAAAGTTGATTAAATAACTTTCAATTTTATTTGAACTGCAAATAAATATTTCACAGGATGAAACAGCGTTTGATTAATTTGGGAGTCTTGGAGAAATAAAAAAAGTTTGTAAAGAAAATGTGACTGCTATAAATCGTTATTAAATTAGAATTAATAACGCAAAAGCAGCTGTTTGTAATCAACTTAAAATTAATGCCATACAAATTTTATTTTCAAAATGATTTTTATAAAGGAAATTAATGTTCATTTTGTTAAACAAAGAAGTGTTAGCTGTAGTGTTGATGAAATATCAGGAGATTTGAGACAACTAATGATTCATGACTAATCAGTGGTTAAACTCAGATCGCTCAGGATTTTTGCTATTTACAATCATCTTCTTTATCTGGAATAGGTAGACAAAAGCTACTCCGGGTATAAAGTACCCCTTAGATTTTAACTTTTTATTCTTTTTAGTATTTGCTGTTGTAGAGGCCCGCCTAATATATACACCGTGAACAATTTCAAGCCTCTATCTCTTATGGTTCAAAAGTTATGGCTGATTTTCAAACGAAAGGGTGTCTCCATGTATGGGCAGTAGCTAAATTTTAACTTTTAGCCATTTTCGGTATATAACGCTGTAGAGATCAGCGAACTACATGTACTGCGAAAATTATTTAAAGTTTCTATCTTTTACGGTTCAAAAACGAAAGTCTATTTTTAAACTAAAGGGTGTCTCCATGCATAAGGCAACCTTTAAATTTTTACTTAGTACCAATTTTGGTGTTTGTTGCTGTTTACGTCTGCTAATCTGCACAGCATATACTGTGCAAATTTCAAGCCTCTATCTCGTACGGCTCAAAAGTTACAGCTAATTTGATCTAATTTTAATAGTTTCTTGTGTGGGGACGCCCTTAATTTTTGGGTGTTTTTAGTATTTTTTGTTGTAGCAGTCGGGTCACCACATATGTATACTGTGAAAGTTTCAGTTCTCTAGCTCTTACCGTTTGCGAGAATGGGGCCTGTGACGTGCGGTCGGACGGACGTAGAAGTCTCAGTAATAGGGTTTCGTTTTTACTCTATGACTACGGAACCCTAAAAAACTGGGTTTTTCTATTTTATTTTAGAAACCAAAAATTTAAAATTTTTCTGAGAAAAAAAAAAATTTTTATGATGTCTTTTATATTTTTTTACACTAAATTTTCGTTGGTGACAACCTGAACCGAGTTGTCAGTAGACTTGAAAATATTTGTGCAAATATGTTCAAATATTTTATTTCATGTTCTATTATTTTTAGAGAGTTAATAAGAATTCCAAAAGTATAAGAAAACTTAAAGACAGCTAACAAAGGTTTTGCATTTTTTGAAAATTTTCTCTGTCTTTAAGAGCAATCAATAAACTATCATTCTCAGAGTGCAAAATCATACCTGCTTCATGTTAACGAATACCAAGATTTTTGGAATATTTCACAGAAAAATTGTGTAAAGAGAAGAAGAAATTATTTTTTATTTTAAATATCATATACCTCTTTCTGTAAAACCACATACATACATACATACGTATTTGGACATTTTGAATAACGTTTATTATTTTTTTTTATAAAATTCCACACAATTTATTTTATTGTCTTAACAGATCAAAAGATGCTGTGGGCGTGTGACCATTTGACATTGTATCTGTTTAAACATTTAACTGCTTTAGTACTGTACATACATAGTTATACACATACATATGTATGTAAGTAAGTATACAAAAAAAAAATTAAAAAATACTTTAAAATTTAGAGAAATTTCATTTGCATACATAATATTTTTTTGCAAAATGTTTCCATAAAGTAATTTCGCATGACAATTTATTTTGTGCAATGACAATTTCAAACAAGGACAGACAGACAGACAGACATACATTTACGAGTAGAAAGATACAATGTGAGCGATAGACCAACAAATTGTGACATAATTGTACCAGTTTAATAAAATTTAAATTTAAAATGAATGTCATTCGCAGATGCAAATCAAGTTCAATGAATTATTTATTAATTTCTGTAATGCGATAGAATATACAATAACAAGTTAATTTCATATAATTTAATAAAATTGCACATCAACAAAACATACTTTCAAATTGTTTTTATTTTATACGCCAAGTATTGATTTTTATGTCAGCATAATATTCTTCTGTAAACGATATTTAATTGTAAGCTTTTATGACGACATACTTTTATTTAGCTTTAGGCAGGCAAACATAATTTTTCAGTATTGTTGCGGCGACCATTGATCATAAACATGGTATTGTTATGGTTAAATATTGGTATTGTATAGATTTCAAAATATTGTAAAATAATGAAAAAACAAATTAGTTTAAGGCAACTAGTGCCGAATTCTTTTCTGGAGAAAAGAATGCTTTTGTTTTGCACTTTTTTTTTTCTCAAACTGCGAGTTTTTGCACGAAAGTTACAGCTAATTTTCGTATTCTCTGGTATGGAGATTAAATTTAGTTTTCAACTTTTGTCGCTTTTCGTATTCGTATATAAGTGAAAATCGAACTAGAAAACCCGATAAAATGATTAACAATTTGTATATTGTTGGCGCCATAATTTTGATTATGTTGTAACTTGATAAAGTAGACACATGTAAAAATGCTAATAAAATGGAGTTTATTGTATGAAATCGATTTTTGTCCAATTTACTTCAAAGTTAAATAAAATATTCAGCCATATTACTGGTTGAGGACGAATATTCATCATTCGTCCACGTTGTGTTTTCAGCATCATACAACAAAATTAAACAGCGTCGTATTGAGTGATATTCATCATCCGTTTTAGTTGTAAAGTAAAATTCATACCAGGAAAGCCACAGAAAAATGGCAATTTTGAGGAGCATGTAGCACGATGGATTTTTCTTCAATTAACAAAAAAAAAAAAAAACAATTGATTAAAACATCAACACCGGCATTCATAAATAAAACAATGTTGTTGAAATACATCTTAGAACAAATTTTCTATGAAATGCATATTGGAAAAATTACTAATATGTATTTGAACTATATTCTATTTTTTATGTATACGGTTACAAGGATTTTGAAAAGAGTATAAAATTGAACAATAATGGCGAAAAGGTCATGTAAATAGGATTTCCAATTTCGTTGATATGAAGCAAATTGTGTAGGTTTCTCGTTAAGAGTCTCGTGACAAAGACGCTAAAAAACTAATGAGGTGTAATGGCTGCAAAATTGTCTTTTAACATGTAATGAACCAGTACAATACCCAATTAAATGTGAAGATGTGAACGAATGATAACATTTTTCGATCTATACAACCATACATACAAATTACAGATGTGCGCATGAGTGTTTTTTCGGTCTCACGTCATGCAAGCTTACGATCACCATAATAACGATCACCCCACGTCATGTATGCAAACGTGTAAAATTTTTTCAATTACGAATTTTAACGCACGAAAAATCAAAAAAAGTTCTCACGATCAATCACGTTTGTATTGAAACAATGAGTAAAACTTTCCTTGGCAAAAAAAAAAACAAAAACAATTGTTTGTGTTTTCCATACATTGCAAGAATAAAATCAATGTGACAAATGACCATGCGTATGTCTCTCTCTCTCTCTCCCTAGTAAACGGTAAATTTTGTATCAACAACAAAAACAATTTGTTCATGCTCTTAAAGTTTTGTTCCTGTTTTCTATGTATGAGTTCACTTCACTAGCACGTTTTCTCGACTAAACACCAAAATATAAAAGTAAAACAATGTTATTTTATTTATTATTTATTTATAATATATGTATACATCTGTGGGTGGAAGCGAAAAGAGCCAGAGACTTGAAACATGATTTCGAAAAAGCCGTGTTTTCAATGTAGACAAAATCAGAGTGTGTGACTTAGAAAATTTTTTTCATAAAAAGAATTCATATACATAAATAACATTTATTAAAAACATGTCTTTAAGAAAATTTTGGCGTTTATTGCGAAGCATTATTAAGGATTATATCAATCCCTTTTTGTGTGTCTTTTTAGCAACGAGATTTGGATATTTCACATAACTAAGAATTTTTGTTAGTGGAACTTTATAGCATAAATAACACCATTTTTCCTTAAGTCGACTTAGGCTGCTATTGCTTGTGAGCACACAAACAAACAACGGATAATTACGAGGCTTTGTTTTCCTTTTAATACACGATAATTTCACTACAACCGCTCATCTCTAATATCGTACAAATGTCTAGAAAGAGAGCCTGATTGCAACATACTTTTTAGTTTTTCATTTGATTTTTAAAAACGATGACTAATCGAGAAATTAAGATTATATTAAAAGAAATAGTTAAATTAAAAAGAAAACAAAACAAAAGAAATAAGTAGAGACCACCCACACAAATTCTCATGGAAGAGAGCGAAATTTTAGAACAGCAATACAAAACCAAATGATCTTACATATACACGTATGTATATATAAAAATATGTGTATGTACTGTGTTCATGTTTTTGTACAACAAATTTTAGCAAGCGTTTTAAAGTAATTTAAATAATTTCTTGTATGTATGTACGATAACTTAAATCAATCCCCAAGTGTCAGTGAACTTGACAAATCATTAATAATTGGAATTTTGGAAAAAAACAAAATATTTTTTATATACATACCTATGTATAGGTATATGTACATGTAATAGTATGTAAAATTCTGTAAGCGGTTTTGATAATTATTTACCTTTTACATTGTTTTGTCAAATTGTAAGAAATAGACGAAGCCTACACTAAAAGTAATAAAACATGCGTAATGTAAATGTAAGAAAAGCAAACCTATTCATACTTTTTGTACCATATGTGAACTTTATGCGACAGGTTTTTTAAACTCAATTACATTTACATGATCAAATGTTACAGATAGCAATACGATTTTAACGATTTTACTGTTTCTATTAGAGTTTTCACATCATATAAATTGATAACCTGCTTCCTGCTCATTTTTGGGGAGGTTTGGGAAATAAAATAAAGTCATAAAAGCAATAACAAATAAGTGTTATATCTCATTATCAACTTTAATTGGCATACTGATGTTGCTGCCAGATTTTGAATGGCATCCTTCACTTCTAATTTTTCTGCTACTCACACCAAAAAAAAAAAAAAAAACCAAATTTTTTCCTCCTCCAAAAGTTTGTCCGTTTTAGGAAGTCATCTTAATAATTTTTCTTTATGTTTTTGAACTTGAGCTTGTCTACTTAAGAATGTGCAAACAACTCAACAGTTGTTGATGTTGGATATTAATTGCCGAGATAATGAATCAAAAGAATGCTTAAGAAAGATGACCAGAAAAATAAGTTGTTAAAGCGCAAAAGTTCTACAAAATGGGAGGTTAAAAAAAAATCTTTATTACACAACACCCTTTAGAATAAATAAATTTTTTTTTAAACAGAAAAAAAAATAATATCATTATTTTTAAGTTGTTCTTTTTAAGGCAAAGGCTAATTTGAATGTTAAATACTTTATGAGCTTAAGTTTGTTTTTTGTTTTTTCTTTTCTTTTTTAGTATAATTAGTACTTTTTTAGACCACAATTCTTTTAAATTTTATCATATGCCCATGAAATTTGTTTTCAACAATTGAACCACTTGTTTGTTTTTCCCTCTAATTTTGCCCACTTAATTACAGGGTTATTAGCTGACCCAATTAATGATGGCACATGTTGAATGAGAGCAACAAAAAGAAACGAAAAATACAGATGATTATAATTTTTCAAATAAGCAAATGTACTCTGGTACATAAAGTGTGGCTGCGGGTCATTCCAACAATGTCTAATTTTTATTAATATCTTCAGAAATTAGCCAAGTAATTTGTTTTGCAAATTGAAAAGGAACAGAGTGTAAATTCTCCACAAAAAAAAAAAAAAACAAAAGCGAACAGAACAATTTCAATGAAATCTATTTTTAAATGGCAATTGTAGGTGAAGGTCAGGTACATAAAATTGAACACAGTAATTTGCCAAAATTATCTTTCTCAATAAAGGAATGAAAGATGAACTTATAAAAGTGTTTAGATGTACCGGATGGCGCAACATTATCGAAGGACCTTGACTAGTGTTTAAGTGTATTTACCCCCATATAAGGTATTTTATTTCGTAATTGGGGATACAAATTTCGCGAAAATCTCCAGGGTATTTCTGGGTATTTCTGGTCAAAGCTCATCGTATGGTGAATCAATATGGAGAATATAGAACATGTTGCTTGACCTATGAAAAGAAAAACGTCCAAAAGTCTTCCTTTTTCTCTTTCACAAAAAATTTGCGTCTTCCTTTTTTTGACATCTAAATAAATGAAAGATGGAAGATGTTGTCAATGTAAACGACTGTTTCACATTTTCTAAATCTTCACGTGGATGTCAGTCGATGTAAAAAGGCTATAAATTTGTTTTCTGAAATGTCATGGTACAAAAGCAATCGATTTTCTGCAATTTTTTTAGTGATGGCACTAAAAAAATCGAAAGATGTAAGATGGAACAAAATGAGAAAGGATCATCTTCTGCTGATGTAGAAAGATGTAGAATTTTCGCCCTGTATAATTCTTATGGGAAGATGTAAGATGTGCGCTAGTGTAAAAAGGCTATTACTCACAAAGTACACAGAGGTAAAAAGCTGTCAAAACGAGATAGCGAACTGTTCGTCTCGGTTTTGGAAACGTTCTGGAATTAATAACCAAAATAAAACAACAGAGTTTTTTTTCAGTTCCTCTTTATTCTACTTTGTGATTTTATGCTGTAAATAAATGTTGGTTTTTGTTAAACTGATTTAAATAGTAAAAAAGAGTTTTAAATAGTGTTTTTTCTTGATAATATTTAATACAAAACGTGTAGTAACATATATTTGTTTATGGAATAGTGTCTTGATTGTACAATAGTGCTGAAATTTTTTTGTGACTGTGCTGTTTCTGTGGTGGTTGTTTATAAAAACGTGCTATTTTTTGTTTTGTTTACATTTGTTTTTCGTATAAAGAGCTTACTATATCTATTGTTTTATGCAAACTGTCTGTCAGCTGCTTTGGACGATTTTCAAATGTCACTTTTTTCACTTCTGTATACTCTGTGACTTACAGGTGTAAACGTTACAACAACCTGATGCAAACTAAAATCAAATTGTTTTAATTCTTTTGTAGAGTTTCCTTTGTAATTCCTTCTTTATAACATGTTTCCAAGACATTTGTGCTTAACACACGTGCTTCGCCATTAAACAATTTGGAGAGCGAATAAAGTAGTAACTTCATATTGAAGCTACATGTGAAGAACGAAAAATTCCTGCCTTCTCTAATTTATATCACAAGTTTATCTACACTATCTGACAAAATCATATATTGTAAACAAGAGCAAACAAAAAAAAAAAAAACCTAATTGTCCCATCAAAATACAAGTTAAGATCTGTGTTGTATTTAATGCCCGGCAATGCCAACTCGTAAGACAGTTCTATATGAATGTGGTTTTTTTGCTGCGGCAACACTTCACTTACTTCTTTTGTCCATTTACAAAAATTTGCTTCACGAAATTGGTAAAACATTTATGTTGGCTTCAAATCGAAGCACATAGACGAGTCGTGTAAAGAGTGTGATTCATAAATATAATTGAGAGAACAAAGGGGGTGATTCGACTCGTAATGGAAACATACTATTAAGCTTTTCTTTGTTTTTAATTTTTCTTTCTTCATTCTTTTTTAATTCTGTTTTTAAGCTTTTCTTTTTTTTTCATGTAGACATTTGCAGAAAATTTGCTTTGTATAACAACCTTCAATTTGTTATGCATTTATTTTAAACACAATCATGGTAGACCATAAAACGTTTCCTTGATTTTATGTCTTCAAAACTTATAGCATTGCTTTCCTTTTTCATTATTAATTATTTCTGTGTTACGAACCGCATGTATTATTACTTTCATCATGTTAAGTATCTATTTATGTACATTATTCATTTACCTGTGATTCAAAAGGCATTTTGAAAGCTCATAGATGCACATGTAGGTGTGTTCCTGTAAAAAACAAACAATAAAACAAGTAAAACATTAATAAACATAACAAAAAAAAAACCTTTATTATTTTCCGCGTTTCATAAGTTAATAACTTTACATGCGTAATTTTTTTTTTAAACCCGTTCTGGCAGTGCGTAAAAGTTGCGTGCGTGTGTGTGTGTGTGTATGAAGTGTTGATTTTTACTGCTTGCAGCAAATATTTTGCCAGTTTATATGATTTATATAATATTTGTGTTCAGAGCAAGTTATTTTTTTAACCCTGGAGAAAAAATTTTAGTAGACGTTCTTGAAATAAAGTTGAAAAAAAAAAAAATTTTAAAAAGAAAATAAATTTTTCGGGATTGAGTTCGATTTTATATCCTTGGAATTGAGAAAAGTTTTTTTTGTGATAAAATTGTAGCGATCAACATTTGTAAGAAAGTCAAGAAAAGTAAAACTGAAGACTTATTGGCTTCAATTCTTCAATTCAATAATAATTTATAAATTATTTTGTAACTTTGTTGATTTGAACCTGGAACCTAACCACTGCCATTCCAGTCACTCTAGCAATTCAGCTGGTTACATTGTTCCAACTATCGAGTATATTCTATCACGAATGCCGGAATTCGGTCTCTGGATTCGAAACAATTTTGGTGCTGATGGGAGTCGGCATAGATATAAAACAGCCAGGGTATGTAACCCAGCCAATTATTATTTATATTATTATTTATAGCATAAATAATAAATAACCACTGCCATTCCACAGTGGTTAGGTTCCAGGTTCAAATCAACAAAGTTACAAAATAATTTATAAATTATTATTGAATTGAACAAGTAGAGCGGATTATTTCATGTACAAATTCGGGATTACAAAGGCTTCGGAAAAATTGAATCAAGTTCATAATCATCACACTTACATCAATCCCAAATCAGTGTCAAAAGTATGGCAAGTACGCATGTTTCTAAATCAAGTACAGATTTTAGCCATATATAATTTTTTTCTTAAATATTTTCATAGGTTTTTTTTCTTTTGCAAGCTTTAATACCCTTTTTCAACTATGTGAAATAAAATTTAGTTTGTAAAAGTAGAGCAGGATTTAGACTTCAATTTGATATACGGCATACATTTCTAGGTCCCGGATTCACAGAGAGTTTGTAGTTAGAAAACATTTAAAATATTTCAATTTTTTAAATGTTTAAACAAGACTCTTGTCATTGACAAGTGTGCATTAAATCCTTCGCTGTTTTGTGCTTATGCATAAATTTGCTAAACATTTTTCCTTTTAAAGCTTTCATAGATTTTATAATTGTTTATTTTAATTGAGTGTGTTACAAAGTTTAAAATTATCGCCATTGCAAAAATTCTCGAAGCTCTCTTTTGAACGTATTTAGGGTTAACAATGACGTTTGTAGGAATCAAAACAAGTCAACTACCGCGTGCACAATCACATACAGTCATACATAAGTCCATATTATAGACTCTATAAGCAAGAGAGCAAGCAGCTCATGAACGTTTCTCAACGAAAATAAAAGTGTTTTATTTTTATGAGCAACAACATTCAATGAAATGCTACGCGAGCAGCACGGGTTGTAAAAACAATAAAAAAAATCTTTATTTAATTAAGTAGCAGTGATCTCATGAAATGATAAAAAATACCTACATATACTATACGAAAATTCAAAATATATCAACAAAAATACATACCTACATATGTACATATCTACAGACATAAATACCCACAATTTGCAGAATACTACACACAACATGCCAACAGACAGAGAAATAAATAAAAAAATAAAAAAAATTAAATCCTTTATTGACGATGTTGCTTTGTGTATGAAAACACCCACCCACAACATAAGCGGGCCGGGGGTAAAAATTAATTTTGATTTAACATTTATTCTGAATGCTGAGAAACGTAAAGAAATGAATACAAAGCAGACGTAAAAGTTTTAATTAAATTGAATATATTTTAAAAAGGCTACTGATGACAACTTTAAACAAGTTGAATTTTCAAATACACATGCTTAAGTTGTGACAATTGACAGAAAGTGTCATAGAGATTAAAATCTTTGAAGACTTAATGACGAAAGACAAGCACTTCTAAGATGATTTATTAGAAGAAAACAATCAATTGTTTATTTTCAAAGCAACAAAATAATCCATGTACTTCAAAAGTGAGAGATAAATATTTATGCGTGCAGCTACATGTGGGCGCGTCCATGAATATGTATTGAATTCAATCTGCAGTTACGCTTAATAAATTACAAATGAGCTGCGATGTTGATTAATGTGGTCCATAGTTGCTAAGTAATGTATATTAATCATAATCATTACTAATTAGATTATTTTTGTTTGAATAGTAAAATAATTGATTATATGTAATATGATTACTTTCGATTTCCCAAATAATTAATTAACTAAAATTAAAAAAAAAATTTTGAAATAGTATAGATTACTTTAGATTATTAAAAAAAAATCAAAAAGAGTATGGCAACACTTTCAAAAAATAGTATGGCAACACTGCGTACAATGTACATGGAATAGGCCATATATAATAATATGCCTACAAATATTTGTATGAATTTGCATACACAGAAAGGAATAATATACGTTTTTGACAGAAAACGAATTTAGATAAAGCTTTTGTTATAAAAGAGCACTATTTTTGAGCTTTCTAAGCTTGTTCTTCGATAAATCATGTAAATTCGAAAGAGGATAAAAATACTCCTTTTCATAAGCAAAACTCGATATTCTACTGTAGACGTAAGAATTTATCGAAAGAATTTTAATTTTATGAATAATAACGCTATTGTGAATTAAGCTGATTTAGATTGTTCACAATAGTTGAATTTTATCAGCTCAGATCAACACTAAAATATATTTGGCCTGATCACATGACAATAATTTGTGATTTTATTTTCAATTTTATGATTTTTACTTTATAATTCTCAATTATATTTAGATTTTTTTAATTTCTATGAAAAATGGTGTAAAATAACTGCAACAATTTTATAGTGTAATTTCTTTTCTGAAGACTAATTTAAATTGCCGTATACAAATTGGCGGTTAGGAGCAAATTTGCAATGTAATTCAAACCAGAAAATTGCTGGTATTTTGCTGTTAACTAATTATTTTCAGTGTATCTAGCATGTCCATATGACACTGTCTTAATGCACATTATGTTAATTGTGGTATTAAGGAATTTGGTGTATTTAGGTTTCATTGTGTATATACAAATGTATTCTATATACATACATATGTATATGTATATGCAGGCCTGCATACATTAATCCTTTTCAAATCGATTTTCCCCTTCCTTAGCTTTAAAAATTTTCTCCCTAATATTGTTTGCTTGCATTAATGATAAATAAGTAATTAAATAAATCTGCACGTATTTAGATACTTGACATTAATCATTATTTAAATGGCATGTTGTCAATGCGTGACAATATGGCAGATAAAACTACAGGGATGTAAAAAATTAAAATTTTTTTTTATAGCAAAAACAAAAAATATATATTTTTCCATTTTAATACACTTTAAGAGGTTTTTAAAATTTGTATTTTCTGCCATATAAAATTATGTTGAGATACCGTCTTTTATTTCCGAACACATAATGTATTCATTGGAGCTGGATATGTGCTTGTATTTCATAATATCGCACACCCAATTCAAACATGACTCAACTCAACTGTGTAGCCATTTAAAGTTTGATAATTACATTTTAGGCATCTATGCTTAAGGCTTTTTAGGAGCCAAATTTCTGTGAGTAATTATTTTCGGATCGGATGCCAAATTAAAGTTGTAAATTACCCAACCCTGATGCCTGTCCGGAAAAATGATACCTTTTTGCAAATGTAATATCATGTTCACATATGCCTTTTTAATTGAAACAATATTCAGTTAATTGACAATATATTTTTGGTGTTCATACATACTTAATATTGCTACGACAATTAGCATTTGACAGGTGAAAAAAATTATTGTTTACATCTGGTTATTTTGTAAAGGGTGTTTTTTTCGATGTATAGAACTTTAATTTGGCATTACTGTTCAAAATGGCGACCGATTTAACAGGTGTCAAGTGATTTATGTTCAGTCTGGTTGGCAATATTTACATCATGAATAAACTCACTCGTGAACAAGGCTTGCAAATAGTGCAATTTTATTTCGAAAATAATGGTTCTGTGCGGAATACGTATCGCGCACAATTTTTTTTTTTAGCGATGAAGCGTACTTCTGGTTGAATGGCAACGTCAACAAACAAAGCTGCCGCATTTGGAGTGAAGCTAATCCTCAAGTGCATGTCGAAACACCGTTACATCCAGAAAAACTGACTGTTTGGTGCGCTTTATGGGCTGGTGGAATCATTGGTCCGGACTTCTTCAAGAACGATGTTGGCCAGAACGTTACAGTCAATGGTGATCGATATAGAGCTATGATTACTAACTTTTTCATTCCTGAATTGAATAACCATGATGTCCAGGAGATGTGATTTACACAAGACTGCGCAACATGCTTGTGCCACAAACGCATGACCATTTGGAAGACAACATTCGCCGTGTTATTGCCGATATACGGCCAGAAATGTTGGAAAAAGTCATCGAAAATTGGACGTCCAGATTGGACTACATCCGCGCCAGCCGTGGCGGTCATATTTAAAATGTAAGCCACAAGATTATCTTTCGGATAAATAAAACTCATGTCAATTGAATAATCCATCGTTGTTTTATTGCAACTTAAAGTTCAATACATCGAAAAAAAAAACACCCTTTATCATAAAAAATTTTAAAAAAAATTTTGTTTTTTGTTTATTTATTTTGTTGATGTTTGATTAGTCAAATTTTCACAAGGAGTGTTCAATATGTACTGTTATTGTAAAAGCTTGTTCATTTGGTACTGTTAATACAAATCTAACAGTGTTGCATTATAAATTTTAGTCATTATTGAAACAATTATCTCTTAATTGCCAATAAGCTAATTGTAATTTTTATATGAAAATTTTGTCTCAATAATGGCTTTAATTGTTATAATTTCAATATTGCTGCATATATGAACAGTATATAAAGAAAGTTGCTTTGATTTCCCAAATCTAAATTAAAGTTGTAAATTTTCCAACCCTGATGCCTGTACGGAATACTATACCTTTTTGTAAATCTAAAGAAAGTTGCTTTGATTTCCTAAATCTTGTGCCCAAGAATTATTATTTATTATTGTGTTGAAGTGTTGAGAAAAGTAAAACTGTTGCAAGACATAAAAATCTGTATTAAAAGTTTGAACAATCAACCCATGTATAGGACAGTTTTAAAATTTTTACTGGTATGCGTTATTATATAGACCTGGTAAATGCGTTTAGTGTGCAAATATCAAGCCTCTGTCTCTTACGGCTCCCTAGTTATAGCTAATTTCAGTTTCTTGTATGGGAGTAGCATTTAGTTCCTAAATCTTTGTTGTTTAGGGTATTTGTTGTTGTAGAGCCGTAATTACATGTCCTGTAAAAATT
This sequence comes from Sturmia bella, assembly GCA_963662145.1. Lineage (NCBI taxonomy): Eukaryota > Metazoa > Arthropoda > Insecta > Diptera > Tachinidae > Sturmia > Sturmia bella. Next base: position 15,491,545 of record OY759171.1, on the reverse strand, counting down.
TCAGCTCTAGAGCTTTTATGGTTGTAAAGTTGCAACTAATTTTGTCTAATTTATACAGTTTCTTGTATGGGAGCAGCCTTTAGTTCTAACTGTTTTGTTGTATTTAGTATTTGTTGCTGTAGCGAGCGAGTAACCACATGTACTGTACAAATTTCTGCTTTCTAGCTCCTGCCGTTTGGCAGAATGGGTCCTGTGACGGACGGACGGTCGTAGAAGTCTCAGTAATAGTATTCCATTTTCCATCTATGAGTACCTGGAACCTAGCCATTGCCAGTCCAGTCATTCTACCAATTAAAAACTGAAACAAAATTCAATACTTATAAAAGCGCTGGTTACGAATACACCCAAGAATTTCGCACACATTTTAAGCCATAACAGGATTGATGCTATTTAATAATTTCTACTCGGCTTCTTTTGAGTAAAGTACATAAGTGTACTTTACTTAAGTTCAAGTACGTGTCGTACTAAAATCAAAAAAAAAAAACTTTAATTTAGTACGAGCTTTTCCTTTCTGTGTATATACATGCAATGGCATCAGAAGATCGTATATGGTAACTCTTTTTTCACTACAGTAGGCATATCGCCACTAGGCTTAACACAAGTGTACTTAGACCATGAAAGTGGACACACGTTGCAGTGCTCTGGTATAAACATAAATTCATAAATTACTTAAGTACATATATCTCTTTCACTATTTCAGCGAACTAGACTTTATCACACAATAAATAGAAATTGCCTAAAATCGAAACATTTACACCGGTATTCATAAAAAATAAAACATTGTTGAAACACATTTTAGAACAAATTTTTCATATAAAATTTGTTCTAAAATGCACTTCAGCAACGTTTTATTTTTTATGAATACCGATGTTATTGTTTACATGCCTAAATATGTGTTTATTTATGTACAACTTCTTATATAAAATTCTATTTAACAAAAAATAAAAGAAACAAAAAATTATGCAACATCAAACTATGTTTACTTTTAGTGTCAAAATAATTTCCTTTTTTTTGTGTTCTCTCAAAATCACTTTGGCGTGGGTTGTCTACAGATGCAAATCTTAAATACATATTAAAAAAAGTGTTCATAGTTGCCATTGTATTATATTGCGGCCATAACTTTTCTTAATGTTTAACAAGTCTTAACACCGAAAATGCTTTTAATCTTGAAAACAAACTCAATGTACTATTAAAATAATTAAGCAAACTGTGACGTTGTTGTTTGCTTTGATATCTTATAATGCAAGAATAATATTATTTATGAATTTGTTAAGACTGACATTATGTTAAAAGATTTATTTTATATTTTCGGATTGAGAAGCTTTTTCAAATAATGAAATATGATTTTATCACGTACTGCTTGAGTAGGAAAACTATTACTATGACTGAGATGATTATCATTTCATAAGCACTGAAGGATGGAACAAGTGTCTAACAAAAGCGAATGAAAAAGGGGATAGTACAAGTAATTATTATTTTTTTTTTATAAAACTATAGAAAAACAAGACCGATTTTGAAACAGAAAGCGTTGCATGGTGGAAGATTACATCCAAGCCACAGAGTAGACTTTCAACGACAACCCCATGTTTATTTGTACGAAGTATCAACAGTGTCTGCCTGCACTACACAAAAAAAAATTGTGGGTAAATTAAACCAATTTTGTTGGCTGGAATTGCACCAACCAGTGAAAAAAGTAAATCTAACTAATGAATATTTGTAACAAAAAATTAATCAAAAAGAAATTGTTACTGAAAAATGTAAATGGTTAGACTACGAAAGAATTTCTTTTGGGTTTTCGCAAGCTGGATTCGAACCTAGGACCTCTTGAATGTTGGTCGAGTGCCCATCCACTTCTTTATAGCGGTACTTTAAAAGAAATATACTCTCATGCATTTTACAGATAGCTTTATGGTAAAGTTAATATTAAAATTGTATTGATAGATATTCAATGGTACTGTTACTATTCAGAATGTTACTTAACAATTTATTTGGGTTATATATTTTTTACATTATTTCTAAATTTCAAATACAATTTCCATTTGTGGCTAAGTTACGCCTCCGATCTGGTCAGTTCAACCAAAGAAAAATTGTTATGATCAAAATTTTACATGGTTAAAATAATATAAGATATTTTTCCGGTGTATCTATGGTGTATCTAAGATATTTTTCTATGTGGTCCCATTAGAACCACCTATTCACTAGTTCGCCAGTAATAATGTGGATTTTCGAGTACACCTCCATCCCAATTGTCAATAGAATGAAGTATTGCGTGGAGCTTACTATGTCGGCAACAGTGACGACAAAGTCTATAGAGAAAAACTAGTACCAATGTCTTCATGTGGACCCGTTGGAACCACCTAGTCACTAGTTATCATTTAACTATGTGATTTTTATTTTTAAGCAAATGTTAAATGTGAATAGCAAAATGCATTGTATGGCATTTAAAATGTCAATAGTGCCGATGACCTAGTCAAGAGTGAATCGTTAGGTTTTTTCTGCTGACATTCCCCTCAGGTTCTCGTCAGCTATATTGGCGACAATATTTACAGAGAACACTGGTAAGATGGTCTTGATATGGTCCCATTAGAACGATCCAGTCACTAGGTTTTAGGTCATTAGTTGATTTGCAATGACAAGGGCATGTTGAAGGTCAATCGAAAAAAGTATGGGGTCAGTAGTACGGGTGACCCTGTCATAAAGCGTAACTCTTGCTAAAACATGTCTGCATGCACTCAGAGTCTACTTAATAAAGTCTATACAGCTGATTACTGTTTTCTGTTCCAGAGTTTGATCAAAACGTCGAATGCTGTTTGTAGCTTTCCATTTTATAGTACTAACTGAGACTTTGCTATCCATCTGCCCATCACAGCGTCCATTCTTCGAAACAGTAAGAGGTAGAGAGCTGAAGTTTTCACAGGACATGTGTTTACCCAGCTGCTGCAACAAAAAATGTTAAATGTTAATGTTAAAAACAACAAAAAGTGGAAAACTAAAGGGTGCTTCCATACAATAGACAATGTATGGGATACTAAAAATAACAAAAACTAAAAACAAAAGGGTGCCCTTTTGCAAGAAACTGCAAATTAACTGTAACTTTTGAACCATAAGAGATAGACAGCTGAATAGAATGAGGTACGAACATAAAATAAAAAACGAAAGGGTGCCTCCATACCAGAAACTGAAAGTTAGTAGTGTCTCCTACGACAACAAATACGAAAAACAATAAAATTCTAAAATTTATATGGTATCTAATACATTGAGGGAACCCTGTGTCATTTTGTGTAGTAGTAGTATGCTGGTAGTAAATTAAATGCAAATGGGTTTAAAATGTAAATAAACCATATGTTGAGTTGCCAGACTGCCGGCTTTGCTGGCATGGCCGCGGTTGCTCCGGCTGTGGCTCGTCGGACGGGCGTGACTCTTGCCGGCCAGTCTGGTTAATCACTACACAAAAAAAAATAATACACACCAGCCTTTTTATGGTAAACAAAAAAACAAAACTAACTAATTTGTGAGGCCCGAAAGTGAAATCTGAAAAAGGAAATTTTAAATAAAAAACAATCAAGCCATTTGTGCCGTCGTGCGGAACCCTTGTCAGTCTCGTACTGGCCTGAATTCATTTCCTTGTATTTTTTTTTTTTTTGATTCAACAATTTTCCAATAGTTGGGCGACTTTCTCAATGTTTTTAATGGGCTGCATCTACTTTATCCAACATATTCTTTGTATGCACTTGAATATATTCAATACATTTTCTTTTTAATCTCGCTGTCAAAAATAATTATAAATTTCGTTTTATTAAACATAATTTTGAATATAAATTCAGTATTTACATACATACATACAATATTCATTAAAAACAATAATTTATTTTCTAATTTATCTTTCAGAAAAGATTGACAATTGAGAATTAAATAAAGAAAATCAAAAATTCTAAACATCTGCAACTTGCCAGCCTGTCAAATGTTGCTGTCTAAAAAGATGATTTTAGTGCAGCGCTTGACAACACATTAATGAGAGGAAAAGGATACAAGCGTACACACACGCATATACACAATTCACAAATTTATATTGTAGTTAAGAAAATTGGTGAGTTTGTTTTCGCTGCCTTTGACAATTTATATTCATACTAACTCACGTTTCATTTATTTTCAGTTTAAAGTATTACCCGAAACCACCTGGATTGGAAAGCGCGTTCGCTTACGTTCATAATCATATAAATTTACACAAATTCACACTCACACAAAACAAAAATGGGCAAAGATTACTATAAAACATTGGGAATACCGAAAACTGCCACCGATGATGAAATCAAAAAAGCCTACAGAAAACTGGCGCTACGTTATCATCCCGACAAAAATAAAGCCGCAAATGCCGAAGAGAAATTCAAAGAGGTTGCTGAGGCGTATGAAGTGTTATCGGATAAAAATAAAAGGGAGATGTATGATAAATATGGTGAAGATGGTTTGAAAAATGGAGGTGAGTTACTCAGGCATAAAGAAATGGGGGAAAATGGGAAGAGATAAAGTAATTCTTGGCGGCGTAGCGCAGTTTACCTTTCCAGCCTAAGCTTGTTTCGTGAAAAAATGGACGCTTGAAGGTCAGCCAGGAAAATGGCTACTCTCAAAGCCAGGAGCTGCCAACTTTTTCACAGTAATTTAGAAGCAGATAATTTTTTTTCGAGAAAAATATTTTCTCGTGACAGGACATTCCACAAGATTATTGCTAATTAGTCTGACTGTGTTATGCTACCACTACAATGTATGAAATTACTGTAATTTTATTGTCCGCTTTATTTATTGCAGGCAGAAGCAATGGCACAGGTTCCAACAATACATTTACATATCAGTTTCACGGTGATCCTCGGGCCACGTTTACACAATTCTTTGGCTCAAGCAATCCATTTGCTTCATTCTTCGGTGACATGGGCGATAATCTATTCGATAAGAATGCCTTTGATCTGGATACGGAGCACGACTTCTTTTCATCGCCTTTTGGTGGCCTGGGCTCACGTCATGGTCTCGGTGGTGCGTTTAGGTAAGTCCAATAGCTCAGCGAATTTATTTTGGTAATGCTTTAAATAATCCAGAGAAGGCCCTCATTTAGATCGCATTCATTCAATGTTCATACACCATTTAAAAAGGAAAAACAACAAGATCCGCCCGTGGAACATGATCTGTATGTAACGCTAGAGGAAATCTATCATGGCTGTGTTAAAAAAATGAAAATCTCAAGGCGTGTCCAGCAGCCAGATGGCACGTCCAAGAAAGAGGATAAATATGTGAGCATATCGATAAAGCCGGGTTGGAAGTCGGGCACAAAAGTGACTTTTCAAAAGGAGGGTGATCAATCGCCTGGCAAAATACCAGCCGATATTGTGTTCATTATCCGCGACAAGCCGCATGCCATGTTTAAGCGTGAGGGAAGTGATTTAAGATATACCGCCCGCTTAACACTCAAACAGGTAATTAATTATGTTCCAAATTACTCAAAAAAGAAAAAGAAAACTAGTTCAAATTATATTTGAGAATATAAGTTTTGCTAATAGCAAAAATTCTCACACTTTAAATTGGTAATTAAAATCAAATCATGAAAAAATCTTGTTAATTTAGTGTATAAATGGTGATTTTCCATATTAGCCGGAGCTCCAACCATGCAGGCATTCATTCATTAATTTGATCAATACAGTTTATATCGCTTCTTTTTTTTTCTGTTGTTGCTCAATATTTTTTCAAGCAGTTTTTCCCAAATTAATCAATGACACTTTTTTGTGTGTTTTTGCTGCTGCTGCTGCTGTGTAGTTTAATTTTCAAAATATTTTTATGGTCAACCAATCAAAGTTTTGTTCTTGTTTGATTGTTTTTGGTCTTACGGCCCAAATGCTCGTAAATAAATACTGTATGTACATCTGTGTGTGTGTGTGTATTGGACCATGCTTAAGCTCTTAAATATACAGTCAATAATAAAAATAAAAAGAAGAAAAATATTAAAGCATTTTATGTGAATTTTTCCCATCAATTTATTTCCATTCAACGGTAGCAGTATGTTGTTGCTGTTGTTGTTGCTCTTGTTGCCAACGATGGAGTGAGTTTGTTGTGCTGTTAATGACATGGAGTTTGTTTGTATCTCTACTGTATTTTCGTCAACTTTTGTCATCAGCTCTCAACAAGAGTTTACTGAAATATTGATATCGTTCGTTTACTTTTCCTCTTTTGTTAAGTGTTGTGATTTTTGAGCTTTTTGTTGTCGTTGTTGTTGTGTTTGTTGCTTTTTCCTTTCGTAGTCGGACTAAAATAAACATTTTTTGTTATTGTTTGTTTAGATTTGAATGGCATTTTATTTTTGAAAATTAAAAACGTCATCATCTCTATTCTACTGATTTAAGATAGTCGTAGTTTCATAACAATGATTCGTCCCAGTTAACAATTTTAGGCTTGTGTTAAGGCCTTCGCAAAAGAGGGGCAATTAATACCCTGCCAATACCATGAGTAGGATGCCAAGTCAGCTCGCATGTTTATAAAGCGCCTTATGTCCAGATGTTGCTGCTTTCTGCTACTTATTGTAAGTAGCATATTATGCTGATTTCGCCAAAATGCAGTTCACCATTGTCTAGTAGGGTGTCTCACAGAAAAAAAAACGTGCTCCTTACACCACCGCATATAAAGCATTGATACAAAAGAGTTACAAAAAATTTTAATTTTATTTTTTTATGCCGAACGTAGGGCTCGTTAAAATACATTTTTCGTTATATCTTCGGCATTTGCAGTCGGATCTCAAAGTGTGATATATTCATGTTTTTGCTTCGAGCACACGAATGTTTGCTTGACCTCAAATATACCGTTATCCCCCCAGATCTCAGTTGCTACCACCCTAATCATAAAAGAGGAAATTACCAATCGATATTGCGCCATCGATTTGTCGATGGATAAAAAGTTCCAATTGTCAATAATTTTATTAGGCTGGAGTTCGATTTTACTTCCTTAAAATTGAGAAAGATTTTGTTTTTGGTTATTGAAGAGCTCAAATAGTAGGATGGTTATGCGCTGCTGCAATGATGTGGTTGATGATGAACATAGCGGTGGACATGAAACAGCCATGGTACGTACCCCAGCCAGTAATACTTCAACTTTACTTTTCTTGTCTTCTTTAAAAATTTCAATCACTTCAATTTGATCACAAAAAAGTCTTTCTTAATTTTGAGGAATTAAAATAGAACTCAAGCTTGATAAAATTATTAACAGTTGTAAGTTACATATATGTATATGTAGTTCGACTATAAAGTTAAAATTAGTGCTGAAAAAAGTTCCAGAATGACACAACAAAAAAATCATTTCGAGGCGTCCCCCTTTAAATATTTCCTTGTGTTTTGTGCGGAGGTCTGTCACGGCCTGAGGGTCGGTCATATGTTTGACTCTTGTGGAGGAAATTTGGAGCTGATTAGATTTAGGTTCCCACATTGTGCCCTCTAGAAAATTAAATTTTCCTTCCAATACATCAACTTGAACCAGAGTGGCTGTAGGAGAGGCAAAGGTATGAACAGCTTCCAATAATTTTTTCTCACCGGCAATTTTTTTCATGCCACCGACCCAGTCTTGTCTTCTAAGGGACGCTCCAAAAGTACAACAAAATTTAAACTAGGGTGCTTCGAAAAAGGTTTTTTTGATATGTCGTAGCGCATTTTTTATTTCCTCATGCTTAAGCTATAGAAACACCGGCGGCTTAATATTGAAAAATATTTGTGCATACAAATAGAACCGGCCAATATTAATATATCTATGATTGGATAAAATTTATTGGATATAATGTTGGCACACATACACATATCTTTTATATGCTGATAAGTCCAACTAGCATTTTTGGCAATTTTAAAATGAATTCAAGTCTTCGTCGATTGCTCAGTGCAATTGAAATTGTCACTTATGCTCTTGCTTTTGAGTAAAAAACGAGGTCTTTGTGTGAGTAAACTGTAGCCTACGGCAATTTCTTCTGAAAGAGTCTTTAATGACTCGGCTCTCTAAACTATTATGACTCAATTTCGATCAATCCCACAATCACATGGGAATAATTTATGAATCCTTTTTTCAGTAATATCTGATATTATTCGTGGTAATTTTTGTGTTATTATCTTTTTCTGATCGTCCAACTGACTAATCAGTGTTTTGTCATATAAGGAAGTCTTGAAAGAATCATTTTGCTGACATTATCATCAGCCAATTGCTAGCTGGGAAGTCCTTTACTGGGTTTCTGTGCATTCGTATACGAGTATATACATACATATGTATGCATGTCTATGCATGCGTGCAAATTACACATACTAAAACTTATGTATGTATATGATGGGTGCATGCAAAGAAAAAATATGGTAAATACTGTTTCATTCAACTTTGGTAAAAATTTAGTGAAAATATATTTTGCTGTTGTTAAAGCTGCAGTAGAGTGTCAATTTCTTTGCGCAAAATTTGTATTGCCTCTCTCATCCACAAAAATGTTCTCCGTAGAAAAAAAACTCCACTGTGGAAAATTTTAGTCGGATTACATTAGACAAAGGCGTGCCGTATACGCCCATAATATAAAAAGCTTCACAAAATGTACCATAACTTCATTGGGATAATACGTTTAGAAACTGAATTTTGCTACTATTTTGAACTCCACTGATCCCTAAAAGGATGGAAACAGCAAAAAAGTAAAAACTGAATTTTACTCTTTCAGAATGCTCCATATAAATTTTGCCATTATTTTAAAATTTAAAAATATCTCTCATCTGGGAAATTGCTGGACCGGCTTTGTTTCTATTTTTCGAATTAGAAATCAAATAATTCGGCCATTTATGCATCGATTTTTAATACTTTTTTTGGTTTTTTATGGAGTCAGTTGTAATGGGGTAAAATTTTTGAAATTTTTAAATTGTTTAAATTTGTTGATATAAAGAAATTGTTTATTAATTCAAGTTTTGTTGAAGCAAAAAAAAAATTTAAGAAAGCACTTTTAACTTAAAAACTGAAGAGATTTTTTTATATGTGAAATAAACCAATACAAATTCCGCGTTCTAATATTTATGAAAATTTTATACATTTATTTTCTTGAGCTAAAGGTTTTTTTTTGTTAAAAATATTTAATTATTTTTGTCGTTATTTCGCTCTCCTTCGGACAGCTTCTTCAGGATAATAATAATAAAAATAGTTTTTATTGGTTTTTTTCAAAATTTTGATTTCAAAATTTAGTTTTTATTGTCCTGAAGAAGCCATCCGAAGGAGAGCTTTAACAAAAAGAGACCTTTAGCTCAAGAAAATAAACATATAAAATATAAAAACAGGGGTCGAAAAAAATCTAATAATAAATTTATGGACATTGTGAGGCATCAACGTGTATTCATCAACTGACATTAAAAAGAAAAAGAAAAGCGAGCTAATACCATCTACTACCTATAACATGCAGTTGTGGAAGTACAGAGCTCGAAAAAAAACTTATTTTTTTCAGAAAGGAAAATGGGTACGAAAAGCAGCAGGCAATTACTCGCTACTTTACGTCCCAGGGTTATTGTGCGTGAACAGAGGGTTTGTTTGCTCCGAGCAAATGTTACGAGCAAATGTTACATTTTACTTCGCCAGAAGCACTTTGGAGCTAGTTAGGATGATGGTGGTAGCTTGTGTAGCTAATTTTGCATAGGAGTACCCCTAAGAAGGGTTGATGGAAGGTTTGCTCTGAATAAATGGCTAGAAAGCGAAACTAATGATGAATGGTCATGCATTTGACTCCTTTATGGGTACCGTGGGGTTAGTAAGAGGTAGAAAATTCATAAAAATGTTATAGAGGTATGAGGTTGGCAACATTTTACCTAATTAGAGCTGACACCATGGCAGTTATGGCATATTTTGTGAATTTTCATTTGGTACATTTTACTACATCTTCCTTCAACTTTTGGGTGTTCTTCTAACGCAATCTAAACACATTTTCGGCGGGAGCGAAAGCACAATTCCGTGTTTTTATAAATAAGACCGCGTTTTCTAATGTACATCTTTACGAATATAATGCTCATATATTGTTTTGCAAGTTCATTTTCCAGAGGAGTGGCTTTTTATTTAGAAGGCATTAAAAAACAATATGCGTTTTTGATAAATTGTTTGTTCACTTTTCTTAAATTTTTTTACTTTCACTTATTTACTCATTCGATACAAGCAGAATTATGACTCAGTTTTCAGTATTGTTAAGGATTTTTTTAATAAGTTTTAGTGCAACATGGCAAAAAAACAAACATTACTGATTTAAATTGAACTCAATTAAACGATTGTTTAAAATTTGCTTCGCACCTGCTTCATTAATATTTGGTAATGGTATACATGTATTTTATATATTCAACCAAATTTTTCTCGTTGTGTATCTCTCTAGGTATGTGCTTATGTATACGAATATGTTTGAACGTATGTGTGTTTTTTTAGTCATGTTTATTTAAGGTGTTAAAGTTTTTCACACATATTTATTTTGCTATTAAAACGATCTTTCTACTTTGTTGAAAATAACAACAATGCCACAATAAAAACAATAAATGAATTTAAAAAATGTGTGATACTGGAAAATTGTTTCATTTTTTCTGTTTAATTATTAAAAAAAAAAACTTAACTGTTATGGTTTAAAAAGATTGAATTAAGCAGAAAAAGGCTTGTAAGGCCAATTAGACCATAGTTATTTATTATATGGTATATAGAAAAAAAAAATAAAGTTTTTAATTAAATGTGAAATAATTTTGCAGTTTAATTTCTTGGCATGCATGAGAACATTAAAAAATGTTTGCCAGCATTAAAAAAAGATTAATTGGTTGAAATCATGTTATTTAACAATTTAGGCTTTTGAAATTGTTTAGTCTTGGTAAAAAGTTTTAGGAATTTAGAGAATGAGTGCTGAACGTTTTGTTAAGCATTGCGTTTGCAAATGTCCCAAACAAAAAAAAAAAAAAAAAAAAAATTTAGAAAAAAAAAATTGGTTGATTTCACCAATAAAACTAAAATCATTTCAATGCGCTTTTTTTATATCCTTTACCAAGAGGGTATACCATATCCATAGATACCTCGTTTTGTAAAACGCACTTTTTCAAACGCTCTTTTTGGAGGGCCTGGAACATTTATTTAATTGTATCTACTTTCACGGCATTGGTAACGTGTACCTTCGGCCTTAAAAGTTCTGAAATATACAAAAAACATTTCACAACCAACCCGGCATTTAGACGGGAAAGTGCTTTCATTAAATTTTTGTATACGTATTATGAATAAAAATTTCAATGAAATCTGTGACTTTCTTGCTCAATTTCAAAGGAACGTGAAAGTTCATTTTAAAAATGTTGCCCAAGCGAAGAGTTGCAAGTATTATAGTTTTATTTAAATAGAAATTGCCAAGAATAGAATTGCCAACACTACTACAAACATAAATTTATAGGGCAACATTCGAAAATAGTTTTCAGTGCTAAACTTTTATTAATTAATTTAATAATTATCACTATAAATATGCTTCATTTGTGTTCTTTATTCATATTTGCTGTAAAAATGTTTTAAATATATTCTAATGTGCAAGATAATTTACAATTCACAATTATTATTCTACTGCAATCCTGTAAATTTGTATGTGCCGTGGAGTAGGCAACCGTGCTTACTACCTTGTCACTTTGCTTTCAGTAAATGTCAAAAAATTACTTTCAGGAATATTTTGCTGAAAGCTGAGTTAAAAGTTACAAAATTGTGAGTGTATTGCAACTTTCAGCCATTTACTTTCCCGTCTCAATGACGGGTAAAGCACTGCTCACACGACATGTTTTACAAGTCTTTAAGTCACATGTTTTTCTTTATGTCTATGAAAATTTTTCAATTTCCATAATGTTTTTAATTTTTGGTCACAAATGAATGTGTACAATTACATATGACATTTGACAATTGGTGTGATTATTTAAAACTATTAGAAGAGCCAGCGCAACGTGTGAGTGGCAAAAAATTAATTCTTTCCCAAAAATGTAAATTTTAGAACAATTTCTTCTTATGAAATTTGTTCTAGAATTTATTTCCAATAATTATTATTTTTAAATACTAGTGTTTTAAAACTGTTAGAAGTCTCAGCTGGTAAGAAATAAAATCTTTTTAAAATATGTTCTACGTTTATATAAAATTTGTTCTAAAATGTATTTCAAATAAATATTGTTTTTGTTATATAAACACCGGTGTGAGAATTTGCAAACTGTTTTCATGATAAATTTATCTCAGCAAGGTGATTTCTCTAAACAAAATCTAATTATCACTTGCATGAAATTAATTTTCAAAACTTCTCCAGTTTGTTCTGCTTTATTATTGTGCAATATTTTTTATCCTTGTTTTGAATAAAGTTTGTTTTTGTACTATTTCTGTCACCTGCTATTTTCCTACATACATGAACGAGTACATGCACATGAGTCGGTCTCAGCAGGAGTACAGTAAATTTAGTTTTCCATTTTTTCTTGATTTAATTTTTTTTTTATTATTAAATGAAAATGATTTATAAGACTTTGACGTGCATTTCAATTAAGTTGACTTGTCTGGGTGCTTGTTGTTTGTGATGTTTGTGTTTTTTTTTTGTCTGAGGTGATTTTGTATGACATGCCAAGAAAATTTCACGCAATTCAATGCCAGTTACGATAGATAAACACACAGCTGACAAACATGGACAACATCCAAACGTTGAGGGATTCCTACAATGAAAAATATTTTTTTTATATGCAGTGATATTTAACAATTTGTTAAAACAATTTTAAATGAATTTTTAACGCTATAAATAATTTATATTTGAAATACAAGAGGGGGAAAAAACAAGACGAGAAAATAATAATAAATTCTGGCAGTAATAAAAAAAAAACTGAATTTAATAAATATTAATAAAGCTAATTGATTTATAATGGTTTAATAATACATCAGGGGTCAGTTTGTTTGAAAATAAATAAAAACTGCGTTTACAGTGACCAAAATAAATAAAACCTTTTTCATCGTTATGGACAACATAATATTGTTGTCGCAACCAAATTATAAAATGGCTGCCAATCAACATCGACAGGATGAATCATTGAATTTCTCGTTCCATGAAGCCAGTTTTTCATTGGCTGTGTAGCAACTGGCACTATCCCATTGGAACCACACATCCGCTCCCTATCCTCAATTCCTGGCCCCTAGAAGTGTGTTGTCAACTTGCGATAGCGAACACCATACACATTAAATCCTCATTCACGAAGAATTAGGGGACGATATAACTCACCAGACATTCACTGTTACATTGCCTTTTCAACAATCACTTCCGCAGAATTGCTGCTTTGCCCAAAGCAACAATTCTGTTGAACAGTTTTTCAAAAGTTTCGATTTGATTTAAAAATTTTTTTTTTTGAACATATTAGTTCTATACTTTCCCTCCTTTCTGGTGCTACTTAAAAAAAAAAACATTTTTATAAAATGTCTTCTTTCCAAATAATGCAAATTTAGTTGCATTAAATTTGGTATGTAAATGGGTGGTTTAATCAGCAAAAATCTCTTAACGCTCTAATTTGAAAGATTGATTTGTTACGCTGCTGAAGTAGAAAGTTGTTTATATAGTCAGACATGTATGGGTATTTGTGAGGATTTTAGTTATAACTTTAACTGAACTCGATTCTGCTGGCATGACTGTTGCCTTGACTTCACAAAATTAAATGTTAAAAATTCTCCACTCTAGATAAAATTCTGCCATCCACTTTTTGTTCGGCCAAGTCGACATAAATGTCATTTAAAATTTTATTCAAAATGTTAAAAATTTAATAAAAAACATCATTCATTGATCGATGACGTGATCGTTACATGGTGATCATAGTTTGTTGTTTCAAATAATACGTGTTTGTTCTACATGATTTTTAAAGCTGTTTTTTTTAGCTTATTCTTTTTTTGTTTTTCCATTCTCATGTTTTTAGCCATATACGGAAAATATCTGACAAACTGGTAGTTGCTGCTTATTGGCAACAACAAATTTACTAGAACTAAATTGTTAACATTTTATTGAACATTATAGTTTATGTCTGTTTTTGCTAAAAATTGCCGGTCACATGTTTTTCTTTTTCCAATACAAATATACTTTGCTAGTCTAATTTAAATATATTATTAATATTATTATTAAAAATGACCATAAATAATTTCAAATGTTTTTTTTTGGCTTTTAAATTGTAAAGTCTGTATGTGTGTTGGTGTCATGAAAATAAGCGCCTCAAAAGTATTGAAATCATTTGGAATTTTGCTGTGTAGATAATGCAGTTACAGTCGGTACCATCAGTTTTTAAACTGCGTTATCATTGACTGTGTATATTAATCAGGGCACTTAGATTTTTCTAGCGTTGTTTCGCCAATTTCAAGTTTTCCATAACCAAAAATTCCCTTTGAAAATAACTCCACTTCAATACACTTTTTAAGCATCGAATTGCGAGTATGTTACTGTGTTCACACTGCAGTTCATTTAAATTGTATGTATGCCGTATATTTCACATTTTTATTTAATGTGCAGTACAATCGATACAATTAAGTTCTAAATAAAACGTCACTCAAGTGGTCTCCATGAATTCTTCTGCAGGAATGATTTTAACAAACGCAATTTTCGAGCACTTTTCCCACTAAAGCAAGTCGCATGTTGTGACTGGCATGTTTAATATTAAAGTGTAAAGCTTGAACAGCCTCCCTTTATTTCGAATGAGCAATGACTTCAAGTACGAAATAGTCTAATAGTGTTAAATCACAACTTGTTGGAAGCCATTTTTCTCACAAGCCACTTTTCTCACAAGCAATTCAATTGTAGCATTTGCCCTGCATAAGTTATTGGGGTACATGATCCGCTTTAAGTAAAAAGGAGTAGCTACAACAAGGTACGATGTAATGCAAATATGGATCATGATGAATCAAAAAAAAAAAAAAAAAAAAAAATAATTGGTCATACTCGCAACACCTGATTACCATGTGGTAATCCATGGAGTAGTGACCTGAAGTAATTTCAAGACTATTCCTGTGTTAATAATGTGCTGAGTAGTTACTTGGATTAGTTTTTTGATTATTCTGACGTAATGTTTTTTTTTTTTTTTTTGGATTACATGGTCCTCTCCTAGGATGTTGTAATATAAAATGGAGCATGTTTTTTCATATACTTTTGGACCAGTCCTCGCCCCTTACACGCGTGTAAGGAGTAGTTTTAATTTCTGCAGGGTAAGCATAGACATCAAGTGTTAAGAGAGCACTATTATTATAATAAAGTTCCTTATGAAAACCTTATTTTAATGATCAATTATTGCATTGAAATAACTAAAGCTGAATATTTGCTAAAAAAAACTTGACCACTATTTTCTTGTGGTTTTTGTTTTTGAGAAATTACATTATGTGCATATACATTCTCATGGGCATAGTAATAGTTAGCAGCAAAAAGAAAAACTAAAACGGGGGAAAATGAAAAAATCATAAATTTTACCGTAATTTTTTAAGGTTATGGTTGCTCAATGAGCCAGCACAACTTTCAGCACAAATTTATTTTATATCTTGCCAAGTTTATGTAATATCAAGTAATTACTCGCTGTAAATATTATGTTTGCTCGCTGAGCAAACATAACCTTGAAATATACATTTATGAAATTTAATCTTTTGATGGGGTTTACCGTTCTTCAGTTTTATTGTTGTTGTATCCATGTGATTAAATACACACTTTTAGTTATTGGCCGCAACAAAAGTTGACAAAAAAGTGGGACCACTACTTGTTTCGCATTAGTAACATTTACTAATGCGAAACTACCTTAAATGGTTTACTGTTGGTTAATGCAATTCACTGAATAAACTTCAGTTTTATCAACCTGCCACATAATCAATACATTTCCACCACAAATGCCAATTCATCCCTTCAATTTTTTATTTACAAATAAACCATTCATGATGAAATTATTTATAAACATTTTTTTAACTTGACTAATAAATTATCACTTAATTTGCGTTCAACAGCAACAAACTTTCATAAAGCAAACTTTATTTAACAATTCTTCTCATACCTGCGCTTGTTTTGGCAGTGGCAAAAATATGAAAAACTGCATTCAACAATTAAAGCTGACAATAAAAGCAGCGAAAAAAAAACTCTTAATAAAAAACGCAAACATTTTTAAGTTAATTAATATTTACAAATTACATGAAAATGTTTTCTGTCTAAATTTTTTTTGTTGACTTTTATTTTGAAATTTATTACATGACCAAAAATGTACGCTAGTACTCAGGCATTAAGTATGTCAAAGTGTTAATAAAAATTTTCAAAATTTCAACAGCTTTTTTTTGTCTCAAGTTCTTTTTGGGGTATTTGTGATAACTTAATAGCCCATGCAAACGCCTTAAAAGGTTCGTAAGCTGGAAACAAAAAACAAATAATAAATAATTGCTTATTGCCAATGGAAAAAAAGAACTTGAAATAAAAAAAAATAAAATTCGTTATTACATGTTGAGAGCCAAGAATAAGAAAAAAAATCAGCAAATTGAACTAACTAAAAGCAGGGGACGGTATCCTAAGGCAAGACAATCGAGGAGAATTGAATCTCGTCTCTGGCTTATACAAGGTGGTCAAAAGAAATCACCCTATAGGAAGTTGCTCTTATTTTTGCAAATGGCGGCCAATGTAAAATCTACTTTTACATGTTTGAACTAGAACTAGGGGCGATACACTTCCCAAGAACACAAAATAATCGTGTCTATGACAAAGTGGACGATCATTATGAGCAATGAGGACAAGCAAAACTAGCGCTTCTGAACTCAAAAGTATTTTCAAAACAAAATGTATTACGAAACTATAACGCGTAGTTATTCACATCAAATTCAGTACACAAAGTATACAGAGGAGGAAAATGCGCAAATCGAAATAGAAAATCAAAGTAAAATGTATACATCTCATTTCTAGAAATGCTCAAAAATTTGTAGCAAAACAAAAGAAATCGTTCTTCTTTTTGCTTTAAGAAATACTATAAAATGCATAGTATATCTATCACTTTTTAACGGACATTGTATCAGCTGATTTGGACGATTTTCGCAAGTCAGTTTTTTCACCTCTGTATACTCTGTGGTTTCAATACAATATTTCTTTACTTTAGGCTGATAAAATAATTTGTTTTGCATTCTTTTGCTGAATTGTTGTCAGCTTTCTTCCCTCCCAAATCATCCACATGATGAAAATGACCAAGATCAGATCATGCCCATAAAACATTCTGATCGTTTCAAGAAATGCTCAAAAATGTGTAGAAAAACCAAAAAAAAAAAATTTTTGTTTTACCGTTCTTTTAATGCATTTGAAAAGAGTGTACAATCCAAAGTATATCTATCACTTTCTAACAGACATTTTATCAGCTGATTTGGGCGATTTTCCAAAGTCAAATTTATCACCTCTGTATACTCTGTGGTTTCATTGCAGTATAACTTTAATGTAGCCTGATAGCAACGTCTTAAGTTGCGTATTTTAAAATAATTTATTTTGCTTAATTGTGGTTAGCCATCTTCCCTTTCAAATAACGAAAAAAAAAAAAAAAAATAAAACCCATCAAGTTGATGAAAACGACCAAGATCAGATCATGCGCATAAAATATTCTGATCGAATAAATAAATTCCAATTCAATTGCAATTCCATGGAGCCTCACATCTATTGAACGCAAAACAAAACGTAGCGAAATAATAAAAAAGCGCAAAACGAAAACAAACAAACAAACATATTAAAAACGTTACCAAAATACGTAAAATTCTGTTTGAAAAAAAGAAACGGAGAACCGAGACATTTAATAGAAAAACTGCATTAATCTTTTGTAATAAAAATAGAACGAAAATAAATAAACAAAAAAAAAAAAAAGAAGAAGCTGCCATCCATCTATCGATAACAATGTAAGCGATGCAGATGACGATATGACAATAGAATGACAATTTCTATTTGTGCAACTGCATGTTGAGACAACGGAATATGATGACTACAAATCCACTTGTACAAACTAACAAACAAACGGCTGGACGGACATTTTCACTAGCTGCAGCATTTTGTTGTTTTATATTTGACTTGTTCGCGTTGCATATCAACGTTTAACAATTTCGTGGGAGTAGTGTTGCGAGGGAAAATGAAAATAATGGATTTTGTAGGGAAGCTTAAAGAACCAAAGTACCCTGCAGGATAAGCTATAGACGCTGGAGCGATTACTTGCCAACTATTGAAATAAATGAAAGGATTTGTATGAACAGAAAATTGTTATTTTGCAAAAAAAAAAAAAAAAAAACGATTTGTGGCAGAAATGCAGATGGCTTAAAATAAAATCGCGTTTAAGTGAGTGAGGCAAACAGAAAAAGAACAAATGCGTTTCATTTCTAGGAAAAACTTAATCAAAATATTTCGTTTTTAATCGAAAACGCTGCCATAGCATATTTTGTACTTTTGCTTCCTGGAGATTGTAAAGAATATTTTCCAATCTTAACTGCTTGTCCAGTCTACGGCACTGTCCACACTGGTCTTGTCTAAGTAATTTTGAAGCTAAATACTCTCCCCTCACCCTCTTTCCATTTTGTACCATGCCAATCACTAATTCTTGCTTTTTGCCCTGCCACCGTATAAATATTGCACAGGTATAGTAGATACTCAGATACTCCAGTTTGAGCATTTGATATTTGTTTTCTTTTTGCACGGTTTGGCAAGTTTTTATTAAAATGCAAATTGAATAAAGTTTTGCGCTTTTGTTATATTGAAATCATTTTTATTTGTGCCACTGCAATTTGCTACAAATCGAATGGAGTATTGTAATCTATTGTTATTTCTTCACAAAAAAAAAGAATATTCATTCTTTAATAACAATTTGTCGAACGGAAAATTTCATTGACTGTGTCATCAGCAACACAAGAGACAGAGAGAGAGAGAGAGAGGGGGGAGAGAAAAAATCCTAATTTGTCTATGAAATGAATGCTTCGTTTCCTCCATAAAAGTTAAGCCAATATTCGTTGGCATTTTTTGTTTTTTTTGTTTGTATTCTTATTTATTTGTTAGACAACGTTAACTTGTCTATTAAATCACGTTAAGTATTTGTCATAATTCCATCAAAAGCATCATTGTCATTGCTGTCATTGTCAGCATAAAATTTAACGCTTGATATGACATTTTATAGGTATGATAGCAATATTTTTTTGGCTTTGCAATTTAGATCTCGAATTTGAAATTTGTATAGGTATGAACGTACATTAGGCCGGGTCGATGTGTGTGGAAAAAATGGTCGATCTTATACCATCGACTTTTCCATGGATTTTGGCATGAGGAGAAAAGTTCCTCTACGACCTTTCATAAAAATTATTTTCCAGGTGTTTGATTTTCAATTTTTGTTTGGTATTTTTGTAGGGCAGCTTTTGGCATGAAGGAAAAAAAATCCACTACGACTTATCAAAAAAATTATTTTCGAGGCGTTCAAGGTGCTTGCCTCTGAGGAGGCATGATACCAAGCTGATGTGTTCGAAAAAAAATGTACAGAAAATAATTATTAAATCATTATAAATTCATTTTTATGGTGGTTGGCGTTTTCGCGGCGAAAGTCAGGCTTCTCCGAAAACTGATGCCGTGATTTGCAAGAACTACGAACATTTTCAAAATCTATCACAGGAATTTGAAGTTTCAATTGACTACCCCAACTTGCGACATGGTGTCCATGGAAAAGTCAAATATATACACACCGACCCCATGCAATGCCTCTTTAGGGGCACTCCCTTGCAAAAATGTATAAAAAATATATAAAAAAAATTTTTTTTAAATTCGCAGTGGAATTTTTTCGCTTTAGTCCAAAGCTGTAGAAAATTCGATGGCACAATATCGCTTTAAGATATTGAGAATATCTACATACTACGCCGCGACAGAATAAATAAAATTGACCACTAAATTGGACTAAAAAATAAAGTTTATATTAATTATTGCATTGAAAAAAACCGCATTGAAAGAAAAAGCACTAAAGAGCACAAGTGGACAAGCAAAATGACTGACTTCGAAATGAGAAGCCTCCTCTCTTTAGTGTTTGTTTTGCTCTTCAAATATTAATGGCTGGAGGAGTTTTCTCTAGAAAAATAGTTACTTTGAGAGGGAAACTCCGTGAGAACATTAATGTTTCAGTGCTTAATTTTTATGCAATAAAATAAATTAAAATGTGCAAAATTAAACCATAAAAAATAAAATATTTTCATGTGTAGAACATTCCATAGCAGTACAACAAAAACTTGCACAATTTAACACAAATAGAAAAAAAAATGAGTTTGAAATTGGCTGGCATTATTTGTCCAGCATAAGATTATGTTATTTTAAAAATCTTGACCATAATTAGACAGTAAACACACAAGTTATTAATCAGTTTTTGTTAAACTGGAAACAAATTTTAGTTATTATTTTTTGTGACTAAATTTGGCGCGTGAACCATTTTTTTTACAAGTCACAAAATGCTAAAAATGTATTAAAACAGCACAAATTTTTCTGTGTTAATATTGTTACAAATTTGGTCGTGAACGGACCGATTGTGATTGTTCTAGAACGTACTAATCATCGTTATTTTATATGTGCGTATATTGTCTTGTTATTATTTGTAAATGAACACAGTAGGTATATACACACATGCATACATAGAAGCTTGTTGATAAACAAAACGGCAGCACAGCGAGTGTGCACATACTGACACACATGTGTGGATAAATAAGCACAACAGCGAAATAAAAGAAACCACCACCGCACGATACAATATTCGTGTGTGCATGTATGTGCGCGACTCAGATGCTTGAGTTTTGCTGCCGCGTGTAAGTATGTCGGTGTGTGTGTATATCTCTTGTTCATGATGAGTCATTGCACATCGCATGTATGTCGGTATGTGTGTATATCTTTTGTTCATGATGAGTCATCGCACATCGCACTATAGATGTGGCGTGATTAGCTTCTGTAAACGTCTAGAATGTTCTAGTAATGATCATTGGAAGTATAAAAGCAGCGAAGCTCAACGCTGAACAGTCAGTCGATTTTTAGCTGCGCTAACGTGTAAAGTGTCTTAAGTAATAAAAAGTGATTAAGTGAAAGTGTTGTTCTTTTAGTAAAGTGTTCTTAGTAAAGTGTTTACAAGTATAGTGTGTTCAAATAAATAAAGTGTTGAACTGTTGGTTATTGTAAACTGAAGACTTGAGTGTTCTAACTTCATTACAATTAAAGAATCTACGGAAAACGTTTTGAAAAGGTTAAAACGTAACAATTGGTGTCAGAAGTGAAATTGTAAAATGAAGTTCGACGAGCTTAAAGTGGAACAACTGAAAAAGGAGTTGTGCAAGTTGGATCTGCCCACAACTGGTAATAAAGTGGAGCTGCAGAAGAGGCTAATGGAGGAATTTATTCGGCTAGGCCTGGACATCAATACTCATGACTTCGAAGAAAAAGAAGAACTGGAGATGAGTACACGAGCAGTTGCAAGTAGCATGGATTTAAACTCGATGTTTGCTGCCATGATGCAGTCTATCAAAGAGGCGTCAATTACAACAAATGTAATGATGAAAGCGAATAATGAAATGCTTCTAGCAGAAATAAACGCAAAACATACGACAACGAATGAAAATTTGATGAAGCTTTCTTCCGCTATAAACCAGAGAGTAAATGCCATGGAAGAAAAATTTGTTGCTCTGGAAAATGAGGTCGATCAAAAGCTTCATAGCCTGGAAGCTAGAATGAATGGCCTTCAACTGCAGGAGGGGCCAGTGCGAGTCATTCCGGAAGTCGCGAGCAGAATAAAAGCGCCCACCTTTGATGGCAGCACACCTTTTAACATTTTCCAGTTTCAGTTTGAAACCGTGGCCAATAAAAATTCATGGAGCGAGGATGAGAAATGCATTGAGTTAATTTTGGCGTTGAAGGGTGTCGCTGCACAGGTCCTGGAAACGGTGCCCGCTTCATCAAGAAATAATTATGAAGTCATCATGGCAGCTTTGCAACGTAAGTATGGTGGAGAGCACAAGAAAGAAATCCACAGAATGGAGCTAAGAGGCAGAGTGCAGAGAGGCAATGAGACTCTTCAGGACTACGCAATGGAGATTGAGCGTCTGGTGCAGCTTAGCTATCCTGGAGAGAGCTACTCGTTTTTGGACCATTTCAAGACGGAGGCATTTGTGAACGGAATTCGAGATCCCGACATAAAACTTGCTGTATGTGCAACACAAAAGCCGTCATTCGCCGAAACCGTCTCATTTGCGTTGGCTCAGGAGACAGCCAGACTGATTTCAAGGCCACAGGTCCACAAAATACGGGAGCTAGAGGTAGTTCATGAGCCAGGAGATGGCTTGGCCGGTATGATTAAAGAGGCAGTGTTGCAAGCATTGGCCGAAATCTCGAACAAAGGCCGAGCTAAGTGTTTTAACTGCGGAAAGACTGGCCACTTTCAGCGCAACTGTAAAGCTCCCAGGAGGCGTACTGGATCCGTATCTCGACAGAGGCCGAGCAAAAGGGCAGGCCAACAACAGCTGACCAAGAAGTCACGATCATACCAATGGGGAAACGAGCAGAAAGAGTGCGTCATTGATGTTCGGCTAGCGCAGATAGGTTCTCACGAAGACTGGCCAACAGCGCAAGAAAATGACCCGGTGCTCGGAAAAATAATAAATGCTAAGAAGAGTGATAGCAGGCCTACACGCAATGAAATTGCGGCTGAGAGCCCCCTCGCTAAAGCTTATTGGGCACAATGGAGCAGCTTGCAGCTGGTAGACGGATGCTTATACCGTATATGGGAAAGTGCGGATGGCAAAACAACTTCTAACTTAATAGTTGTACCATCATCGAAGATACCGGAAGTTTTGCGAGAGTTCCACAATGGTCCCAGTGGTGGTCACCTTGGAGTTAATAAAACACTGGAAAAGGTAAAGCAGCGTTTTTACTGGGTTGGAGCGCAACAATCAGTAGCCGACTGGATAGCGAACTGCAAGGAATGTATAGCGGCGAAGGGTCCAGCACGGAGAACTCGAGCACACCTGCAGCAGTACAATTCAGGTGCGCCCTTTGAGCGAATAGCTATGGATGTAGCAGGTCCTTTTCCAGTCAGTACTGCCGGTAACCGTTATGTCCTTGTGGTGATGGACTATTTCAGCAAATGGCCAGAAGTATACCCCATACCAAACCAGGAGGCTCAAACTGTGGTAAATGCTTTCATCAATAATTGGGTGTGCAGATATGGTGTTCCAATGGAGTTGCATTCCGATCAAGGCAGAAACTTTGAGTCTGCAATTTTTAAGGAAATGTGCGAGCTCTATGGAATAAGAAAAACCAGGACAACACCACTTCATCCGCAATCTGACGGTATGGTTGAAAGATTTAACCGCACGCTGGAGGAATACCTGAGGAAAGTAGTGAGCGACCATCAGAGAGACTGGGATGAGCACATTCAAAAATTTTTGTTGGCATACAGGTCCGCTGTGCATGACTCAACGTCTAAAACACCAGCAAAAATTGTCTTTGGAACAGAACTCAGATTGCCTGGCGATTTGGAATTTGGCACAAAACCTGTACCGAAAAATGAGGATACGGAGAATTCTTCGCAGGAGAAAAGTGAATTGCACGAGCTACACGAATTTGTACGCAACAGAATTCGAGTAGTCAGCGATAAAATGAAAGCCAGATACGATCGAGCTGCAAATTCCGACGGATTCCGCGAGGGACAACTGGTTCTACTATATAACCCACAAAGGAAGAAAGGACTGTCTCCCAAATTACAAACGCATTGGGATGGACCGTATAAGGTGATTAAGAGGTTGAACGACGTTGTATACAGGATACAGAAGCATAACAGCCATCGATCCAAAATGAAGGTTGTACACTTGGAACGACTCGCAAGGTACGGAAGTAGTGGTTCTGGGCCTGTTCGGGACGAACAGGCTTGAGCGGGCGGCAGTGTTACAAATTTGGTCGTGAACGGACCGATTGTGATTGTTCTAGAACGTACTAATCATCGTTATTTTATATGTGCGTATATTGTCTTGTTATTATTTGTAAATGAACACAGTAGGTATATACACACATGCATACATAGAAGCTTGTTGATAAACAAAACGGCAGCACAGCGAGTGTGCACATACTGACACACATGTGTGGATAAATAAGCACAACAGCGAAATAAAAGAAACCACCACCGCACGATACAATATTCGTGTGTGCATGTATGTGCGCGACTCAGATGCTTGAGTTTTGCTGCCGCGTGTAAGTATGTCGGTGTGTGTGTATATCTCTTGTTCATGATGAGTCATTGCACATCGCATGTATGTCGGTATGTGTGTATATCTTTTGTTCATGATGAGTCATCGCACATCGCACTATAGATGTGGCGTGATTAGCTTCTGTAAACGTCTAGAATGTTCTAGTAATGATCATTGGAAGTATAAAAGCAGCGAAGCTCAACGCTGAACAGTCAGTCGATTTTTAGCTGCGCTAACGTGTAAAGTGTCTTAAGTAATAAAAAGTGATTAAGTGAAAGTGTTGTTCTTTTAGTAAAGTGTTCTTAGTAAAGTGTTTACAAGTATAGTGTGTTCAAATAAATAAAGTGTTGAACTGTTGGTTATTGTAAACTGAAGACTTGAGTGTTCTAACTTCATTACAATTAAAGAATCTACGGAAAACGTTTTGAAAAGGTTAAAACGTAACAATATGAAGTAATAAAAAAAAATATTTAATATAATTCAATACAATTGAAAAAAAAAATAGTTTTTGTGAGTACATGTTACAGAAACAAACGTGTAGGCATTAAAAAAATATATTTTAAAAATAACAAGGGGTCATTCCGCGATAAACAGAAACTCGTTGACACTCAAGTTTAAGAAAGTTTGCTAATAATTTTATCAGGCTTGCATTCGATTTCACTTGCTCAAAATTGAGAAATAGTTTTTGGAGATATAATTATAATAGTCAACAGTTTTAAGCAAGACGTTTTAAGCACAACGTTCATCAGCCCGTAAATAAATGGCTGCGAAACCAAGCTTAAGATCTTCTATATTTTCTAATGAGAATATTTGAATATAAAATTTTGTAATATGGCTGATTATTCTTGCACTTTATATTCATCAATATTTATGATTTCATATTTACCAATTTTCCATGGAATAGCCCAAATTTAATTTTAAGTAGTTTGAATTAATTATTTATTTATTTATTTTGTGTTAATAATAAAATAACAAGCAAACTGTTATTATTATCAATTTTAGTTGTTGTTGTTGTTAATACAAAACACAAGCAATAAAAACCGCAACAAACTGCAGCACATTAGCAGAGTGTTACAATTGTTTGAACATTTGTTCAAAAAAAATATATATAAAAATGTTTGCTAAATTTGTAATTATTAGCACAGCTTATTTAAACTTTTTTTTTTAGAATTTGAAATGACTTTTTTGCCACCATAATAATTTAAAAAACACTCTTGTCAACATTAAGTTAATCCAATTAAAAGTTTTTTTTTGTGATTTTGTTTTCGACAATAGAACGTGACTTTAATGTTTAAAAACCAATTTCATGTTGCAACAATTCTTTTTTTTTTTGTTTTCTCCAAAAATTAAGTATTAACAAAGAATGGTCTGCAAGGTGACATTTATGGGTCAAAAAAGAATGTAAATCTGATATAATTTGCTAAACAAATGTTCCAAGAAAGTTAATGGATTTATTATAATGGCCACATGTTTTTTTCAATGCAGCGCAGCAATTGATGATTGAGTATCAACAATGTTGTGCCAAACACAATAAATAAGTGGAAAAATTTGAATTAAAGTAAATGAGCAAATTGAATAAGTTTCGCAAACCAAAAAAAAAAAAAAAAAACAACAAAAAATCATATTAATGAAGCCCATAAGGACAGGGAGTTATAGTGGAGCAGATTGTGAATCCTTAACTACCTCCTTGGGAAAAAGTTAAGAAAAAGAAGTGTGCGAATTGTCAACAACTACTTGAACGAATCACTTCCAACTTTGAGAAAAAAGTACTGAATTTTACAATAGTATGTCATTCTGTAGTTTTCCATGTGCGCCGAATTGCTGAAATTTTTTTAATTTTCATTTGCAACAATAAACTAACACCATATTTATTTATAAATGTTAAGTGGTTAAAAAATAGCACCGATGCAAAAGAGCGAAAATTCCCTAAAAACTAAAAATAAGGAAAAATACACAAAATTTAAATAAACAATCGCAGAGAATGTGCAAAATGCCAAAAGAGCTAAAGAAAAAGTTTTCATAATGTTAAATAGTTTTTTAATATATTATTAATAATTGTTAATAATTTGATCGGGCTTGAGTTCAATTTCTACTTCCTCAAAAGTTCGAAAGATATTTTTGTGATCAACTTGGAGTGATCAACATTTTCAACCAACAGAAGAAAAGTAAAGTTGAAGACTTACTGGCTGGGGTACGAACCATGTTGCTCATCAAAACCCAAATTTCCTTCGAGTTCAAGCCCTGACTAATTGTATACTGTTTCTCAGTCATGGCCTATGATCGAAGCAAATTTGGATGCTGATGAGCGTAGTGGTGGTCGAGAAATAGCCAGTAAGTCTTCAACTTTACTTTTCTTGTCTTCCTTAAATTAAAAATTTTTTTTGTTGTGCTGAGAGCTTCTTTTCGCCTACTGCAAATTTTTCGCTGCATTTCTTGCCTTGTAGTCTTGCTTTTATAAAAAATATTGTAGTTACTTGTTGTAATTAACATTTTTAATTTTTGCGTAAATTCACTTTTTCACATTCCCAGTATTTTTGGAAATTGGTGCCAATACCTTATATTCGTATATTTGAAAACTTTCTCTGATTTTTGCGCTGCGTCGTCATGCTGGGACTTAGACCACTGCTTGATTGTTTTAAAAATATTCCAAGCCTATTTTTGAATTCTGTAACCTTTTTTTGTTGCAGATATGCGTGCTTTTCCACCCTGTGTCCCTTTAAAAAGTTCTTGGTTTCCTTTTTTAAAAGTGCCGGGAGCTTATTTTAAATTTTGGTACTACGTAAGATTTTCGCTTATGTGCACATTTTCGCACCCCGAATACTTTTTGACACTGGTTAATTTTTTTTTTTTTTTTTTTGGAAACTGTTAAGACTTCACTTTAGTATATTTGAAGTTTTTCATGCCTGTGCTGTCTATCAAGTATTTCTCTTTAACTTGGAGTTTTATTTGATTGAAGCTAGAATTATTTCATATTTATTAAAATACACTAAAATCCATGATTGATTAATGATTTTCATTCGAAAAGCAAAAATAAATAAAACTGTCAAGCAGAAAACAATGAAACTAAAATTTAATGGATATTTGGTTACATGACATTAAAATGCGATTCCATTCAAACGCACACATGTGGAGAATATTGAATTGTACATGTTAACATTATATTTAATGCTCTTAAGGATAAACATACAGGCAGGCAGAAACACATTTACACACACACACACACAAACGCACACACACGCACACAGCCACGCATGACCAGACATTCGTAAGCAATAAAATCAGTTAGACAAACAATTGCCAACATTGTACTCGATTAGAGCGTTAGAACACAAAAATAAATAGATTGTGCTGTATTTGGTGGATTGAAAGGAAGAGAAAAAGAAAACAATCAATAAATATAACTGGAAATATAGATGGACTTTAGTAACATCAAGATAAAAATCTTAACAATAAGTCAACAAAAATGAAAACAAAATACTGAAGGGTTTTTACGTGACAGCACCAAATATTTTATATCTTTAATTCCTTATTGATTTAAATTTAAAGAGTCAGAGATTCTTAATAAACTACATTGGTTTTGTAAACTCAAGCATTCGGCCATGTTCCATAAAGTGCTGCGATTTAAATTTTTAAGATTTTTTGAAGAAAAAACGATTGCTGAAAATGTTATGCCGTTTTTTTTTTAAATTAAATTTGTATATTTTTTGCACTTCTCATTTTTTCTAAAATGTGACTTTTGTAAGTACACTCAAAGAAAAAACATGTTTCATTATGGTTGCAGCAGCAATTTTAAGTTCTGCACATATTAATGTGACAGCGCATAGAGAAAGGGATCTAAGGATGAAAAAAATCAATTTTCACTTTTTTTGTTTTTTATTTTTTGATGTGGACCACATCTGAGCATCGAATGAGATCGATCTCATGCCCCAAACGTGTTCCCTCCCAGAGATATGAAGTTCACCAGATATACACGTATTTAAATCTTTAAAATGACTCTCCTGAACAAAACCGGTTTTTACCATTAGGTCCCTTTCTATTTTGCGCGTCACATTTAATAAATTTAGTCTAAAAAAATTACAATCCCCCGATATAGAATGTTAAATTAATCGAAAAGAATACCAAACAGTTAATCCAGTAGAGAAAAAAAAGAAAAAAAAAATTACATAAGAAAAATATATTATTTCTAAAATTAAATCTTGTTGTAACCATGTAATATGGTAACGGCAACCATATAATATAGTTGCAGCCACAGGACTCGATAGCTGACATATACATTATGGTTGTCTGCAACCAAAGTATATTCCACCATATATTGCTCTACCAATATATTCCTCTTCGAATGCATATTTTTCTGCGTGTAAAACAAACTTAATAAATTATTTTTGTGTTGAGTTTATCAGGCTCAAGTTCTTTCTCTATTACGCTTGTGATTGATATTCATTAAATAAGACAAAGAAAACATCAAAAACATTTAGCAGGATAGACAACTAGTTGTTTCGAAGCTACCACACTTTCTCGTCAGCAACCGTCTTTGAGCTCAGGGGCTCATGTTTATTCACAAAAATAATATAGAAGAAACTTGAGCCTGACAAACTTAATACAAAAATAAAAATTATGTAAGAAAAAGTTCGAATAATAAAAAATTAATTATCAAACTAATTTTTGGAAACACATTGCCCCTGCTGTAGACACGAAAACAGCCTTAAATTAAAGCAAATTTTATTATTTTAGGTGGGTGTAAAAATACACCTTTTCTGTATTTTTCAGCCATCTATATGCCGCCGACATTTTGTTGATGCTAATCAACGCATCAGTAGGCTCCAAGAATCTTAAAAGAATATTTGAAACCCATTTACTTATTCCAAAATTCCCATGAACAATATGAGAATCATAAATGTTTAAACAAACTTTCAATACACCAGACATTTTGTTGTGGTGCAAGAAAAGTTGTTTAGCATCAACGACGATGAAAGAGACAGCAGATATTAATAAGGTTTACTTAAAGACCTAAAATAACACATTTCAATTTTCTGTTATAGCAAATAAATAATTTAGTTCAATTTTGAGTACTAAAACATAATTTTTAATTTTACTTAAGCAATGATTTAATATTCCTATTTTCAGGCCTTATGTGGTGTGGTGTTTCAAGTTCCTACCATGTCCGGCGATAAACTACGCATCAGCACCATGCAAGAGATCATCAAACCCAATACAGTCAAACGTATACAGGGCTACGGCTTACCGTTTCCCAAGGATACTTCACGCAAAGGAGATTTATTAGTAGCTTTCGATATACAATTTCCCGAAAAACTAACAGCTGCTCAAAAGGAATTACTCAGGGACATGTTATGATGTGTTACAGCCACCAATAGATCATCGTAGCAGACATAAAAACGTTATCGATGCCTACAATTTAGAATTTAAAAAAAAAGAAGAAATAAAATTAAATTAATTGAAAGAGTTGTAAAAATTTTAAAGCAAGAAAAATTTACAATCATTTCACCGGTTGAATAAAATATAGTTTTGTTTGAAAGCTTGCATTCCAAGCTATATACTCACATACACATACACAAATGTATTTCTTTGGGATGATATCAATAGAAAACCTATTGTTGACAAGTTCACCAGTACTACTGTCATCCTATTTTCTATTGACATATACCAAGCACTTGTCATTAAAAGTCAACTAGTGTTCTAAGAACTAATGACAAGGTGTTTCCAATGAAACCACATGACAGCTATGGTACTGATGTTTGTGTATAGACACTATGGCCAGTGTTGTTGTCACAGTAAACTGCTTACAATATTTTTTATAATAGCCATTAAAAATTTACCTAGTGACTTGCGACTTAACGACTAGATGGTTCTAATGGAACCACACAATACATTTCTGACATTTCCTTAGTTTTATAATATAATATAAATGAACCTCGAGCAAAAAATGCAGATACTCATTTGAGACGGTGTATAAAAAGTCACTGATACAGTCGATAACTCAAACTACTAGCAGATATTTACCCCTAGGTTTTCTTCAGGAACATGCTTGTCACTAAAAATGAGCTAGTGACAAGATGGTTCCAATAGAACCATATGACGAGCATGGTACTGGTGTTTTGGTATAGATATTTTTGGCAGCACGCTTCACATAGCAAACTCATTAAAATACTTCATATTTTCGTTTTTTAAATTTTGATATTTACCTAGTGACATGTAAACTGGTGACCTACTGGTTCTCATGGAGCCACAAATTATATTTTTTATTTAATAAAAATAAACATCAAGTATTTTTTTTTCGAATAAAAAGATGCAGAAAATACATGGACAATATGGATAAATAAGGCCCTGATATAGTCGACAAGACTGGTGACTAGGATACACTTGCCTCTAAGCTTCCTTCAGGAGCGTGTTTGGCATTAAAAATCAACTAGTGATTTGGGAACTAGTGACAAGATGGTTCCAATGGAACCATATGACGACGTTGGTACTGGTTTTTCGATGTAAACATTTTCGCCCGTTTGGTTGACACAGTAAACTTTATAGAATACTTTGTATTGTTGCCATTTAATATACGATATTAACCTAGTGACTTCCGAACTAGTGATCTACTCGTTTTTATCGAATCATATGTTACGTTTTTTGCATTTTTTATATAACAAAAGCAAATATAAAACAAATAATAAAAACAAATAACATAGTCGACAGGACTGGTGACTAGGAGATACTTGTCTGTAGGTTCCAACTAGGTACAATCTTTTGATTAAAAATCAACTAGTAATCTGAGAGCTAGTGCCAAGATAGTTCCGATTGGACCTTATTCTATGCTAGTGCTAGATTTTATAGACAGTATGGATGAGATAGTATATTTTTCAAAATATTTTTTTATGCTTGACATTTAAAATGACTTGTGAACTAGTGACTACATGGCTCTAATGGGACCACATAATAAATTACGAACATACTTCATTGAGAACTGATGACTGGGAGCCAATTGTCTGGGGGCTTCCTTCAACGTACAATGTCTGCATATTCATCTGAAATCAAAAAAATATGTGAATAACAAAAACGAAACTCATTTTATTTAAACGGTGCACAGTGGTTAATTTTTCTTAAGTGATGTAAATTCAGTAAAAAAGCTACAAATACCATTCACAAATACTTTTTTTTTTACTAAAAAATTTTATAATTTTTTGAAATTTTTTGCGTAATGAAAAAAGTTTGCCTCAATTCTTTTTGAAATAAAAATCTCTACTAACAAATTTTGTTGAAATTTTAAAAGCTATAATTTTTTTTTATTGTAATAATGGTGGCCATTTACCGAACTGTGGTGGCGTAGTAAATATTTATATAGAAAACAAAAGCGAAACTTCAAAAGAATTAATAAATTTTTAATTTGTGTATTAGAAAAAATCAGCCAAATTAGCAAATTTTTAAGGAGTTTCTCTATATGCAAAAATTTTTTATTGCTTCCATCCGTTTTTCAGTTCGGCCATGAACATTTTTTCCGTCTCTCTAAAGCAGTGTTAAAACGAAGTGTTTTTATAAAACATAATGGCTGTCGATTATATGTTACCTGTCTCATTGAAAAATAAGTTTTATGGCAATTTTCACAATGTATGATTAAGACTTAACGTTTACTTTAGCGTCAACTTTTATGTGTCAAACTTGCCGTTAAAGTCCATGTTAATGAAAAGAGTCGCTAGTAATGTATCTGTATGTATTTATGTATGGGTATTTGCTTTTTAGAAGCAGCCTAGAAAACTAAAAAAAATTTAAGAACTTTTTTTTAATATGAAAATGCTAAATGTTTTTTCAAGCTTGAGGTCCAATTTTATAATTTATTTAAAAAAATTTCCTTTCCAATATTTCGCTAACCTATGGGTAGCATCATCAGGGATTAAGGTATGTTTATTAAAAATGACCTTACAGCCACACGAAAAAAGCTCTTCTTTGTTGAGTTATTTTATATATAAAGAGTTTAATTTTGAAAAAATTAAAAAATCTTTTAAAAAATAAAAAAAACTAACCGCCTATTTTCCAGTGAAAATATATGGTCTGTGGTGTTACCAGAATTGTAGAAATAATTCATACGTACTGTTGTGGATACGGAATTGAAAAGTAAACACTGAAATCGGCGAACAGTTCAAAATTCACCGTTACGTAGTCTTGCCTCGAGGCATTTTTATTTAATGTTGAATTTAATAGAAATAATTACTGTCTTGAAAAATATTTTCTTTATTAAATTTCTTCAATTTATTATGCTGTGATGAATTTACTCCTACCATTCAAGTACGAGTATCAATCAAAAACATTTTTTTTTGGTGTCCTGCTGCTGCAGTCAGTCAAACGGTTTGACAAGAAAAACAAATATTTCCCATCAATAAGAATGTTCAATCTCTTCAATACGGCACGTAGACATTCAGTCAAACTCATTATTTTTCCCAAAATTATATTAATTTGAAGTAATGAAATATTTTTATCAACAGAGACTACATGTAATATTTAATATTGGATTTTGTGTTATTTTTTTTCTTTTACTTACACTCACAGCTCATTTATAAACATCCCTTTTTTGGAAGGCAAAAAGGAATGTGTGCCGAAAGTTTTGCGATGAATATTAACTAAAGGAATTTATTAAAATAAATTATATTAACTACAGCAAAAACGACAGGGCAGCTGGTGATTTACATGTACATATGTATGTACATTAGGGTAACAACGTGTTGGAGCTGGACTCTTTCATTGCAATTAAAACAATAAATTCCATTACTGAGCTCAATATTTCAGGCCAAAAGTCAATAAGTTGTTAGTCATTTGGTACAAAATTTTTTCAAATATTGAGTAAAATTAAAATGCAATGTTGTATAAAGTGAGTATTTAAAGATCTAAGCTTGCAATAGGGAGCACAAATTTACGACGATGGTAACTGCAGCTCAAATACTTCCCAAGCTC
Organism: Sturmia bella; assembly: GCA_963662145.1. Classification (NCBI taxonomy): domain Eukaryota; kingdom Metazoa; phylum Arthropoda; class Insecta; order Diptera; family Tachinidae; genus Sturmia; species Sturmia bella. Next base: position 15,458,362 of record OY759171.1, on the reverse strand, counting down.
TTTTTATTTTGTTTTTTGGGGTTCCAGACTTATAGAGTGAAAACAGCACCCGTTTGTACATCACAGGCGGCATTCTTCCGAACGAAGAAAGCTAGAGAGCTGAAACTTTCACAGAACATGTGGTTACCCAGTCGCTACAACAAAAAATGCTAAAAGCAATAAAAAGATTAAAATTAATGGAGCTCCCCATAGGAGGAACTATGAGCATTAGCTAATATTAGGCGTAAGCTTTGAACTATAGTGGTAGATAGAGACTTGCCAAATTTTCGTCTGTCTTTTTTCTCAATTTCGCTCCATTTCTTTATATATTGAGTTTAGACCAAGGAAAATTTATTACCGCCTGCACTTGGCAGCACAAGATATTATGTTTTGCTTTGTTCAGGTTTCAGCACCGATCGTTGTGAGTTTCCTTTTCGTTTTGCTTAGAAAAATATAAGTAAATGGCATTTTCTCCTAAATTTGTTGTGATATCTTTTTTTTAGAATTATTTGTGTTTAACATTATTTTTATAGTTGCTGTTTATTACATATTTTAATTAAAATACTTTTATTGAATCAAAATTTTTATATGAGCAAAGGCGCATTATTTGTTTCACCGGCTGCCAGTCGTGAGACTCGTCCGGCTGGGTCTCGTTGTACTAAAATGCCCATTAGGCATAAAGAAAGCTTTTTTTCTCTTGGCCAAATGTACAGGCTATGATGAATTCAGATCTTGACAATAAATAGTATGTTTACAGTAACAAAGTGCTTGTGTTGGCTTGTACACTGTGCGACTAATGCTAGTGCATCACCTGCACTAGGAAGTCGTTTTGGCTTAGATGATCCCAGCTGGACTTTTCAATGAAAAAGCTTAGACATGTCGTACTTAAGATCATCTAAGTCTAATTTTAGTTAAATTTAAGAAAATGATCAAATCATATGGGATGTTTATTACAATAATACACAGGTATTATTTGAATTCTTGCATGAACACAATTATGGTCTGAGCTGCTTTCAAGTAATAAAATATCTTTGCCTTATACGTTTTGTAAGTAACCGATTAGCTGACATAAACAAAAATAACAATTAAAAATGAAAAAATTCTTAAAAATAAAATAAATTTCAAATAATTGTTGTTCATTAATGCAAAAAAAAGAGAAAGATAAATAAATTTAATTCAAAACATATCATGATACAATTGATGCCCCTGAAAGTATACACTTTAAAATTTATAGTGCTTTGATTTAATTACCAGCTTAAAAATGCCCCATAATACCCAATTATTTGTATTTGTTGACACTGAAATTGTGTGTGTGTGTGTGTAGTCTATATGAAAGCGAGTTGCCATCAACTGTGTATTTAAAGGACTAAGGCAAAAAAAATTTTTATTTTTTATTTTTGTAGATTAATTTGGTTGCAGGTAGATTTATTATGTGGTCTTTAACCATTCAATTAATATTATTTTTTTTTGAACAATTTAACATTTTGTCGATACATCAGGTGATACAGAAAAAAGAAAAATGTACATATTTTATTTCGAAATTAAATTTCTGTGGAAATCTCAGCCTTTAACTTTAATGAATTAAATTTTAAATTTAATTTTTTGTTTGAAGGTAGACTATTTTTAGTTTTATTATAAATACGAGAAGTTTAGAGATGGTTAAAGATTTTATTATAATAGATTTTATTATAAAATAATGTTTTGCAGCTGTTTACTGTATTTTTTGTAGCCTCATTAACATGTGGCGTACAGTTGTAACTTGATGCTCCTTCGCTCGCCAGTAGAATCAATTATTTTTCAAAGGCCATTTTTGCAATAAAGCGATAGCTAAATGCATGCTTTTGTTACCACAATTTGCAATAATATCGTTACGTTTTTATCTTTTCTTAAAAACAACTTGCAGATTATTTAATTGGAAATGATTCTGTGTTCTTCTGCAGTTTTAAAGTTATAAATAAAAACATTGCAGGACTTTTGTTTTTTTTTTCAAATTAGCAGGATACATACAACCGTAAGAAATCGGAACAGTTGTTATGTTTTTAGAACTAAGATAATAAACTTAAGGAAAATAATATTAATTTTTACTTCATGTTTATGAAATATTTACAATAAGAGCCTCATAAATATTAAGTAATCTTTATAAATAAGACCACTAACATTTTGCGTTCTCTTCTAGAAAGAACATTATCAACTTTTATAATTTCTTTTTTGATTTTACAGTTGAACTGTAGGACTTACAACTGTTAGCGATTCTATCAGCCTGGAGTTTGGTTTTTTAACTTCTTCCAAATAGAGAAAGATTTTTTGTGACAAAGCTGAAGTGATAAATATTTTTAAAGAAGAGAAGAAAAGTAGAGTTGTAGACTTACTGAATGGGGTACATAAGTTGGCTGATTGACGACCACCATGACGCTCATCAGCACCCAGATCGCTTCAAGCCCAGGCCATGACTAATTGTATACTATTTTTAAGCAGCAGCGCTTAGCCAGCCTACCACCTGTGTACCCTTTATTACTGACTGTCTATATTTAATATATGTTTACATTTGATAACTGTCTGTTTTCTGTTGATTGGAATATACTTTATATTCTTTCACCAAGTGATTTAGATTTTTAGGCTTGTTGCTAATCTCATAGTGATAACAATGGTTTCGCATTTTTCACTAGGCCCAGCGATTGATGGTAAGAACAATTGCAGCCTGCTTCCTACCCCGGGGGTTTCTTTGTATTTATTTTTGCTACAATTTTCTGAGAGCCTGGCGATTTTCTCAATGCATATACATATACCGAGTAGCGTCTATATCATTGAATATACATTGAAAGCTGCATTAAATAAATTATTATTTTTTATTAAATATAATGAAATACTTTTTTATAAACAAAGCTGGGAACAAAAACATGTGCCGCATAACAACAATTAATGACAACAAATGCGTATTTTCGAGTCCCCACAATTCCTGCTGAAATGTATAAAATTTTTCTGACGATTCGCAATTACAATAGTGCGCTGCAGCAGCAACATCGCTTCTTCTATGCTGCGTTTTATTTTTATAAACTTAAAATTTATTTTACGATTATTTCCACATAATTCGTGGGAGCTTCGTGTGGCCAAAACCAAATTGTTGGTAAGATTCTTTGATTTTGTGGTCTTTTGTGTTTTGATTTCAGTTTTATGCTGGTATTGGGCATAGATGTTGGACACATACGAGCTGTAGTTCTGTAGCAGCCAATCAATATTGTAGCGTATATTCAAACGTCTTACTTCATTTATGGAATGTAACAAAGAACGTTGTAATTTCTTGCAACTTTTTATGGCCGATTCGAGAACTTTTGATTCTTCCATGCTGTTTGAAAATTTAACGTTTCAAGTTTCTGCTGCAATTTCGGTGTTTGATTAAATTTTGTTTTTGAGGTTGGGTATTTGGGTGAGTATATTCCTGGTTTTACTGTTCAATAATCAATCCATAGCGCCAAATTGCTGGAGTGAGTTATGAAATGGAAAAATTGGTTTTTGTAGTAAATTTTCAAAATTTTATTTATATCGTTTTGTTTTTAGTGACAGGGAAATTTTCGGAATGTAAAAAAAAAACCAATAGGGTGTTTCGAAGTATATTTAATAAAGTAAATGCAACTCAATACATGCACATTGAGAAAGTCTCCAAGCAGATAGGAAATTAAAGCAAAAAAAAAAAAAAAAACGCTGGAAAAAACCAGGGTAAGAAGAATGACAAAGGAGTTGATTTTTTCGCCAAGCGAATGCAAAAAAAAAAAAAAAATCAGGAACCTAAAATTATTTTCTTATTATTTTATAATTTAACGGATTATCCATGTCATGGTTTCAAAACTATAAGACTGGAATTCGACATCTGTCAAACTAAGTTGTTAAACCAATTATTTTTTTCTCAGTTGAAAGTCTGACATTGACAAAATTGGATCGTAATATCGCAATATTTCCCAGCGTATACACAATCATAGTCGTTCAGCGGAAGGATAAAACTAATTATCTCTCAAATCAGACATGAAATAAGTGCTACGATTGACGCTAGATGGCGGACCCTGTAGTTCTGAGCTTACTAGCTGATTTTCAATGATCCTTCAATGTTAAATGTCTATGGAAAAATGCAATGCAAAATGTAGTAGTATTGGTGAATCACTAGACAATTTCTGCGAACATATCCCTGATGCATGAACTTTACATATTATATGGTGAGCACATATTATCAAAGCTTTGTTCAAAGTTTTGCTGGCTTTAGAAAATTTGTTGTGACACAGCCAACATGTAAATTAACTATTGACACCATTGATCAAAACGTTTTATTGTTAATCCCCATGTTCCTTTTCATACGAATACTACGAAGCGACTATTGTATTTTCTTTGAAGTGTAAATCAAGTGTTTTTCTTTATATAAACCTGCATTCATATGCCATAATATTAATGTTTTGTATGTGTATTGAGTAGAATGTGGCAGCATTTTGGAAGAATGTAAAAGCAGTTGAAGCTGTAAAACACCAAAATTGCACAAATATTCTTCTTCATGTGCTGGCATTCCATACATAATTACATACATACGTATGTATGTGTGCGAATGAGCGGGTGTGTTTGTATACTTGTTTGTTTTAACATTCATTCTATCAAAAACACAAGTTAATTAAAATGATACTTAATTAGTTGTGTAATTGTAGCTAATTAACCTTTTGTGATTAAATTTTAGTAATTTAACCAACAGCGCGTACGATGAATGCAAGCCAGTGAGAGTTCAAATGTAATAATAGATTTTTAATATTTAAAGAAATCAATTGATTAAATAATTACTCAGTAATCGAATGAATGCTTGAGTGTTTTGTGGGACAAGTAGATAAGAAATATTTATTACATGCTTTTGTTGGTTGAAATGCAGTGATAAATAACTTTTACCAGCACTAAATGTTTTTAAGATTTTAACGACACTTTTTGTGTGTTCTTGTTACATTTTAGGCAGCATGAATAAGTAATGGCAAATATTATTTGTTTTTGTATTTTTTTTTTAGGTCTAAGTATGTCTAATTAATTGTTTTCTGCCATACAGCTGCCTTTATTTCGCTGATTCTACTCAACTCATCTGTAGATTCGAAAAAACTTGCCATAATGTTTGAGGCCTTAAGGTGGCATCACACGATTGCTGCAATGCATCGATTTTACACAATTTTTAATGTGGTCTGAATTGGAGCACAATAAAAAATTTGTCCCAATCAAACTATCTGCAATCACATGATTGTCTCAATTTTACTGAAATTTTATTGTCGCAAAACAATCTACAGTGAACTCGCGTTAATGTGAACTTTTAAAAACCAAGCTTGTTCACATTTTCGATGTACCTTGTGACCCTAGCTTCTTTGTTTATTAGAATAACCCACAAAGAAAAAAAGACCAGGCGTTGGTAAAATAAGGCGTCTTTGTATCAAAACATGTTCAAACAATAAAATTTAAGTGAAATTTTTTGCCGAATCTTGAAATGGGTATTCATTTTTAGCAAATGAAATACTAAGGCACCTCCCTTTCGTGCCAAAAGAAGACTGCTTCTGCGTTTGATCTTAATTTTAAATAACATTTAAAACATTTAAATATGTATGTTTGCTTTACTCTCAAAAAAGTAATTATACATACATAAATGTTCATAAATACGCACGAATGCCATTGTAAGTGTTAAAATATGAAATAACAACGAGAGATCATAAAAGACTATGAGAAAATAACGTGAAGGGTGTATAAAACATTTGAGAGTAACACTTAGCAACACAAATATTCCGTTTTAAATGAACGTCATTTATAACATGAGCTTATTTTATGGTTGGGAGTTGTTTTTCTGCAAAAAACTGTTGCTCACTATTTAGAGCCATAAAATTTTGTTCACAATTCAGATAGTTCATATAAGAAAATGAATGTTAATATTGGTGGATAGTTCCCTATTGTGGAAGTTCACATTACCGCGAGTTACCTGTAGTATCAATAATTGCCGCATTATAGTTGAACGGCAACTCTGAGAAACAGCTGTTGTTGCTGATGACAAACTTTGTTTTGCAAAAATAAAAAAAAGGGTTAAAAGTTAAAAATATGCTTTGTTTCTTAAAAAGAAATAAAATTGCTTCGGCTATTATTATAATGTTGTGCGGTCTGGCCGTTTTCTGCCCCCTGACCAGACTTTTTTTTTGCTTTCTTACATTTTGAAATGCAGTTTTAGCATTGGCTCATTTGGCTTTACAGTTTTGCACCGCAAGCCCCGGACAAACATTTTGGATTCCTCGCCATGTGTTTTTCCCTGAAGATGAGCCAGGAGGCAGTATTCAATCGTCCATAACAATGCACTCTTCGAAATCCTTGTTGAAACTGCAAGAATTTTGCAATTGTTATAATAGTAACAACAACTGAATTTTACTCGCTGAAAAACAAAAATTATATTTCAAAGTCGCGTTTAAACAATTTTCAAACTAAATAAATATATACATATGTATATTATTAGCGCGTATTGTCTGTTTTAGTTGCCGCATGAGAACACAATAAATATTGGTGCATTTTTAGAATTTCTCATTGGTGAATAGTTGTTTATAAAGTGTTCACACAGTTGTCGCATCAGGGTTGTATTTGATTGGGACCAATAGAAACAACATTCGTTTTGGTTGCCGCATGAGCCAATAAATTGTGCTATCACACGATTTGTATATAAAATATAACAAAAATTGATGCATTGCGGCAATCGTGTGATCCCACCTTTACTACTTTTTTCTCTTCTTACCATAAACACAATTGTCATCACTCATGTTATTTTGAACAGGTCATACGATTTTAGTGGGACAGTGTATCTCGGCTTTAAGTTCCTAGTCCTTGTAAAAATTGAAAATAAATAAATTTTGACTAGAAACCATTACAATATTCGTGGAGCCTCTCTACAAATCAATGGATAAGGCGTCCCCACAACAATTTCGAAGCTGTATGTCTTCGGGCGTTTGGCAGTTTTGTGGTTTTGTTCAACAAAATACTTTAAGGCAAAAAATATATAATTCTTTGATCAAATCATTTTAATTTCCTTTGCTTCAAATAACTAAAATATTCTTATTTTCTTGAAAATCACGTTTCAAATTAAAAACACAAATGTACGCAGCTCATTAAATAGTAATAAACTGTGCAACATTTGCAAGTCTGAAAAGTTTTCCTTTGCGCGTCAAGTATTACGGTTGTTTTTCCAAAGTCCTGCAAATGAAAACGAAAGGGGGAGAATCAAAACAAAAACATCAAAGTAAAAGTTGTACAGAGAGAAAAAGATAAACAAAAAACAAATTAATTTGGCAAAACTTGGCAAACCTTAAACAAACGCCAGAAAAACCCTTCAAAAATGTTTCGCCGAAAAAAAGCTCTTCTAAAAACATGCAAAGAAAATTGAAATTAAATTTTGGCGGTTAGTTTGCATGAGGCGCATACAAAGCAATGGCTGTTCTCAGTCTTTGTAATTTTTTCCTCCTTTTTTGTTGGGCAAAATATTTTGTTTGAATTTGTTGAAGAGTGAAAAAAATTTAACTGCAATTGATATACCATAGACATCATCAAAGCCACCGATACAGATGCTGCTTGCTGATGGTATCATTTTCCAGAGTACGCACCCCCCCCTCCCCCTAACTAAAAAAAAAATCCACTTATTTTCAACAACATCAAGTAACTGCAAACAATCAACAAAAACTCAAATAAAATATAATCTGCAAAGAAATGCACGTCTATTATGTATACAAAACGTGTGCATGAACAAAACTTTTTACAAGCTTGCTCCTCTTTTTGGCTTTTAAACATGATTAGACTGATTTGAGCATCAATATTATAAAACGGTTGCAACAATATCAAACCAATGAACATGGCAAATAACAAGACTAAATCACTACAAACTGTACAACGATTATCACAGATGGAAATCGTTATTATTGTTGTCCTCTTCAACTCGATGTTGTTGTCTTCATCTCTTCAGCATCGCCATCAACAGCCCTGAATGCTGTGCACTGGAGCTTAGAGCACTAGCAGTGCAAAACGAAAGAGGCCTTGTCATTCCAATCGCTGGCGGAGGCTTGTTTTTATTGTTAACGCCAAAACTGCCATCACATGTACAACTTTCAAATTTTTTCTCGCTTTGTGTGTGAATTGAATTTTAAAAATGACTAGTACTTTCTGCCAAATGAAATGAGAGCAACAAATCTGAAATCTGTTGAAAAAAACGTTCATTTCTTCTCAAACCAAAAGAAGTACGTGCCAGTTTTATATACAAGTCAGATTTTCTAAGTGGGTGGCATGGCTTGTTCTTTTTTTTGTGTGTGTTTTCTTCAAGTTAGTACGAAATTTTATTTCATTAGAAATCCATACCCATGAAAAGAAATCAAAAATCAAAAATGTTTCCACCAATACAAAAAGTTAGAAAAGAAGAAAACAAAAAGCGACTGAAATGAGAGTTAAGGGAAATTGGAATCGCTTGAATATTTGAAAACAGTAGTTAAGCCGAAAAGAGATTCGAAAATTATGATTTTCCAAGAAAATCACAAACAAAAAAAGTTCATCTGAAATAAACAACAATTTCGATATATTTTCACTCAATATTTTATACAAAAGTAACAGCAAAATAATTAAAAATCTAAATGTGTGCAGAAAAATACTGCAACTTTCATTACAGCATCAACTCATATTTTTTGAGATAGAAATCAGTGTTCCCATACTTTGCTGCATTTCGGTCGACGAGCGTTTGTATTTAGTGATTGGAGAATAGAAACAAATACTATCAAAAAACAAGCAAATATCATAAAAAAATAATCGCACCAGAAATCCCGATAAAATTATTAACAATTGTAAACCATAGAGTTCACAATAAAATAAAATTAGTGCTTAAAAATCGCTGTGCCTGACAAAAAATTTGAAACTAGATGTTGGTGAGAGAATATAAAATATATTTTAATCAACCGAAAAACACAGTGACAAAGTGGAAAGTTGATCTATAAGACTAATCAATATAGACAGTCAGTAATGAAGAGTCTGGCACTTGGACTCTGGATGGCTATGAGCTGCTGCCTAAAAACGGTATACAATTAGTCATGACCTGGGTTCGAAGGCAAATTTGGATGCTGATGAGTGACGTGGTGGTCGTGAAACAACCAGTAGGTCTTCAAATTTACTTTTATTGTCTTCTTTAAAAATGTTTATCACTGCAATTTTACCACACAAAAATCTTTCTCAATTATGCGGAAGTAAAAATCGAGCTACAGAGTTATTATTTTTAAAAATATTCTCCATGAAGATTTATAAATTTTGTATACCTTTGGACCAATTGTCGAAGCTCTTTTGCCACTCTGTTTGAGGAGATGGCTCAAAACATGCATTCTGCGTGCAGTAAACGCTTCTTCAGGTGTCGAAAAACGTTGACCTCTCAGTTTATTTTGTACGCACAGGAATAAAAAGAAGCCATGCGGTGTCAAGTCAGGCCTATGCGGTGGACGAATCATCAAATCGTTGTTTTTGGTGCTCAAAAATGCGGTTGTTTGAGTGGATGTGGAAAAGCTCGCATTGCCATATTGAAGAGAGATCCATGTTAATCGGTTGGTTTTCAAAACAATCAATTTAAATAAAGAGTATGTAGGAGGAGGAAAACCTTTCCGACCACTGGAGAGCCCTAAAGGGCATGTGGTAGACAAAAACGCTGCTAGAGCCGCCACGCAGGGAAAAGTTCGATCATATTGTGAACCTTGGCGGAAGGGATATCAGACTATACATAATGGGGCACTGTAAGCTAGATTACCAGCTCAAAAAACTGAAATTGGTAAACAGCGATGCCAGCAGATTCTGTAATGAAAAGAAGGAAATGGCGAAACACATGCTTTGTGAAAGCCTCTCATCATATAGACGCAGACCTAGATACCCAGGCACAGGATTGTTGGAAACCAAGGACACCGGTAACATCAAACTTACAACAAAGGGAGCAAAATGTATTTACAGTCGAGGTGTATAATTGGCCTCAAAGAATAATACTAAATATTTGCCAGACAGAAAGCTACAAAAACTCTTTAGCAGATACTTAAACGACTAAAGAAAAAATACATTTTAACTTTAAATGTTTTGTGAAATGTTTTTACACAGACAAAAAGAGGTTATCAAGGCAACCGTATTAATTTTGAAAACCACTGTGTTGCGGTTTTAAACTTTTTTCCATCACGTTTATTTTTTACTTCTTCTGTCTAAGTTCTATTTTTCACGTTTTTTTTTAAAGATTTTTTAATGTTTTGTTCTTTTGCTGATTTGATTTGTTTTGGTTGTATACAGTTTGCCTTTTTGGTTTTGGTTTCCAAAAAAAAAAAAAAAAAAACAAAAAAAGAAAAAAAATTGTTTGTTTTTTTTTTCCTTAAAAAAGAAAAAGAAAACTTGTTCTAGTTGTTTTAACAGTGGTTGGTTGGTTTTGTTTGGAAGCTTGATGTTTGTTGGCTTTTCATTGTTGTACTTTACGAATTTTTAGCAAATGCTATGTGGAGTCAATAGACAAATGTTCATACATACATACATACGAATAGATGTACTTTAGCCATGAGCATTGTTCTCCTCAATTCAACACAGATAGAGGGAATGAATGTACTTTTACTTAGCACATATTTAAAAATTTTACTCACGTTTCGGAAGTTTATGCCATTAGCGATAAGCTGGCGTAGTTTTCTTTTTTTTTTTTTTATTTAGATGCTACTTGAACAAAGTTGTTCACGCACACACATACATTTGTTAACACAAAGGAGTATTCCAGCAATAGGCTATGCGAGGCTGTTGTAGAAAAGGCCTTTATCTCTTAGACCTGGTTCCTTTGCCACAAAAAGCGTTCTACACACAGAAAGAAAATGGCAGTTCTAAATTTAAATTTCTATTACTTGATTTTAGTAACAAAAATACTTCATAATTTCAGTACGCATGTTACAAAAGTGAGCTTAAATCTAGCCGAATAGTGATTATTAAATAGAACTGATTTTATTATGGCTTAAAATGAGTACGGCATTCTTCGGTGTATTGGGTAACCAACACTTGTGTGTGCTTGTATAAGTGTTGAATTTTGTTTCAGTTTCTTAATTGCTACAAATGGAAAGAGCGGCTGGACTGACAGCAGTGCCAGGTTCCAGCTTCATATCAGCAAAGGGAAAAATTAATTTATAAATTATCACTTAATTAAGGAAGTAAAGTGGATTATTTCCTGTAGGACTTTGCCACTAAATAGGCTGCAGAAACATCGAATCAAGTGCATAATCATCACAATTGAAACAAACTCAACCTTTCCGTACCTTAAATCGATACCGATCAGTGTCACAAGTATGGTTAGTATAAATATTCTTAAATAATGCTTGGCGTTCTTGGTTTACAGTACAGATTTTAGTAAACCCACGTTGTAGTAAAGAAAATAATGAGATTTCGTAAGTAAAATGTTGAAATACCCTGTTAATACAGAAAGTAATTTTATTGTTTTGCAACAGATTATAACAAGCGTTAGATAGTAAGTAAAGTTCTCAGCGTTTTTCGAGACTACTAACAAGTTGAGTGGCGTCAGGAAAGTGTCGTCGATAGAGAGCTAGATAGAAAAAAATAAAGATATCTTCATAGAATTAAAAAATTACCTAAAGGGTACTCAATTGCTTTTTGCTGGGCTAGTTAGCTGCCTATACACTGGCGAGAATTCGTTGGTGCTCCACAATTCGTCAATATCAGTTATAACATAATGTGCTAATGCTCAGATAAACTCTGTTATTTGGAAACCCGGCTGCAGTTTGATTTATATATTTGTATATTATAAAGCTTGTGGAGCTCTAACATCATGTGATTCCAAAGGCAAAAAAGCTACTTGTCATCAAGAGAGTCACTACTGACACGGTCACCAGTACCACTGACATATTATATCCCATACAATGTAGTTCTCTATTAAAATTTTACATGTATATGCCATGGCAAATCAACTGGTGACCTCAGACCTACAGACTAGGCGACCATGGTACTGGTGTTTCTGTGTAGACATTATCGTCAGAGTGATTGGCATGGTAAATTCATATAAAACATTTTTCTATTGATATTTAGCATGGATTTGTCATTGAAAACCCATCTAGCGAGTTGAGAACTAGTAAGATAATAAATGATGCCAGGCACCCCATTAGCATTATGTACAAATAAGGCACCGTTATGCTTGAGAAAACTAGTGACTTGGAGGCATAAGGCACTAGGCTTTCTTTAGAAAGCATAATTAGTAGAGCTGTGCAAATGCTTAGCACACACACACGCACACACACACACACACACAAACGGATGTCACGTTTTGGGTGTAGGCTTTTAAAAAGGCCAGTTTATTTGTACTTTTTACCCTGGAGAATGTTTTACATTCCTTAATAAGAGAAAGATATGTATACCAATACAAATATGAGTGTAAACACACGTACGTTTGCTCAAACTCATACTTTTGCCAAAGTAACGTTATTTCTACTGTTCATCTTGTTAGTGTTTGATTTGAATTTGCTTGTGCATTTATTTGGCAAATGTTGAAATACTTTGGGGAACAAAAAAAAAAAAAATTAAAATATAAATATATTGGCTCTTTTACAAACGGCAAACATTTTAAGATTCACTTTTAGTAAGTTTTTAACATTTATATTAAATGAGTTTAAATCAAATGGCTCATTTTTGCGATTTAAATAACGATGCGCCATGGGTATTGAAATCCACTTTTGTGATTTATGATTCAAAAATGTTTTAAGCTTTATTAAAAGCAGTGCTCAATAAGGAGGGTCTTGAGTGAAGAACTGAAATGGCCTTAGAAAAAATATTCACTCCTCTCATGAATAATTTTTCCCCTAAAATTTTTTCCCACTTCCCAAAAATCTGTTGCCATTTTCTAATACAATATAATTCAGGGGTGAATGACACGCACAAAAAAATGTTTCCATTCAAAATTTCGCCTTATCGTGAATGGATTTTTCCAAGACATTTTTCCCATTTTTTGTATCAGTTTGTTAATTTTATTTTCTTTGGGGAACTAGAAAAAAATTTAAGTAGTTGTTACATTTTTGAATGGATATATAAATTAACTACAAACTATTTTTAGGTCTAAATCCATAAATAATGTGCAACATGACATACTTCCCAAAAGCATGCAAAATAAACCATCCATTCCATATGGTTTTGTAAAGGTTTCAAAAGATGTGGTGGCCGAATTTTGGAATTCGCTAACAGAAGAACTCCTGACAATAAGCTCTGGTTTCTTCTTCTGATGGATATTTTATCCATTCTGCGCAAAGACTTCTTTCTAAGGCAGCCAACACTTTAGAGAGCACCTCGCAAAAATTAGATTGCGTCATTCCTACTTCGTAATCTCTTTCAACACTTTTTTGCTATCCCCCCTCTTCAAAGCAACGTAAGTACGGGCTTAATTTTACGAGGGCCAGAATACCAAATGATCGTTTTGGTTCCGTTAGAGAATCTGTCTAAATATTCAACAGCCTGTCGTGTTGAATAAATCTGAAATGGAAACAAATTGATTTAAATGCTTTAAATAAACTTAAGCCACTTACAATGTATCGGACAACTCTAAAGGATTAGATGATCGTCCTGCAAAGCGTGACAAGCTATCCGCTGTTGCTGAATCTCCTCCTCTTGTAGTGATATAATGGCATCAGCTCTGAACATTTTTTATCCTTTAAACTACAAATTTGTGTATATTAATAATAAAACTTAAACACAAATTTTCAATAATTTGTACTTTGTATTTATATTTTCTTCTCACTACATATTGATAGCAAAACAAACGTTCTCATGATATTCATGATAGCAAATCTCCCTACTTGGGAAATGAGAATTTTATGGGAATTAAAATTTCACATTTTACTCAAGATTAGGGAGATTATTTTAGGTCTAAAACTACACCTTGTTAATTAGCTCTTAAAGCAAATAAATAATTAAGTTCAAATTAGAAAAAATAGTTTAGCGAGCCACAGCAACGACTTTTGGAGTGGTTTTATCATATTTTGGGGCTTTATTTCATATACTGAATTGTGAGCTTATTAAATGCAAAATAATCTTCCAAAAACTCATTAAGAATTAAAACCCCAATAGGTTTTTTAGGGGATTGTTCCCTTTCGTAAATTGTGAAGAAATTGTAAAATGTGTAAATTGTATCCTGTTATTTCCGTGATCTTTCTTCGTAATAAACAATGTTCAGATAATTCTCAGAAAACTTTTCGTCTTACTGTGACTTTTAGATGGACTAGCCGTCAGTTAGTTCGAATTACAATCTAATCCAAACTTTTAGATTTGCAAGCGCTTTTTGGTCCACTGTGCACAGTGCTTTGAGCCCAGGTAGCAATGGGGCAAAAAAATGGGTTTGTGATTTTTTCCAGTTTTATAAAATGCTCTAGAAAAAGTCAGATGGTGGGAGTGTCTATTGCTCATTTACGCCAAAAATTTGTCTTTAATTTTTTATATACATAATTGCAGATAACATCATATGTAGCCGTAGATATTTTATGTTACTAAAATGAAAGTGATTTTAAACAGTTTAACTAAAATCCGTAGTTTGTTAAATATATTCGTAGGTACTATGTGTTTCTAAACTATTTATGCCGGTATTCATAAAAAATAAAACACTGTTGAAATACATTTTAGAAAAAATTTTTCATATCAAATTTGTTCTAAAATGTATTTGAGAAAAATTTCATTTTTTATGAATACCGGTGTTAGAACTCTGAAAATATTTTTTGAAAATACTTTGAAGCAGTTTTCCTAAAATGATTTTATAGCATATAAACAAAATTTGCTTTTAAATTAATTAATTTTTATAAAATTGGTTTTCTTTGCCAGCTGTATTATATTTTCAAAACATTATTACCCATTTAAAGTGTCTACAAGAAGTTTAATTAAGAAGCTCTCAAAAGCACAGTAAACTAAGACTCCAAGTGCTTTTATCGCATAACATTATATGAACAAGAAAGTTAAATTTTACAATTAAATCAAGCGTGTATAATTGCACCTTTTGCCCTCCCACCATTTATGTAATTAAAAAAAAAAAAAACGAATATAATAATTTTTCCTATCACCGTAGGACCCCGTAGGAGCAAACACTTGCTCTACCAATACAAATGAACTTTTGGTAGTAAATTCCAACATAATTCTTAGCATAAATAATATTCATTAATAAGAGCCCATAAACGCACTTTAGTTGAAAAGTTGAATTAAAATCATTCCATACCTGCTGACACACAAACACCCGCACACACACACACACTTACACTAATGAACACTAAAGAACCCATGTTCACCAAGATGAACCTGTAAGTCATGCCACTGAAATTACAAAAAAGAAAATATATAAAATATATTCTGCACGCATGTGTATGTGTGCTTATTACTGGTATTTGTTTCCTTCCGTCCGTTTTGCGCATTCTGTGAGTGTGTGTATTTTTGTGAGCAAAGGTAAATACAGCAAAATGTACGAGTGTATGCTGCACACCCACATGTCAACGTCAAGATGTATGGACTTTTTTATTTAGCTCGGAAAGTGCTCATTAAAGAGGATTTCAATTTATTTTATGTGTATATAATATTTTTTGCTTTTATGCTGTGTTTATTTAAACCGTGTTTTTTTCTTCTTTAGCCAAACTTGCTGAGTTTCTGATGTGTTCGGTATGCAGCAGTATTTGCCGCTATAATGAGCTTTTGTCGCTGTTGTTACATTTGCTGTAGTTTGCTAATACCTGAGTTCTACTCTTAATATTATATATATACATAAGAGGCAACAATGAACAGCACGAGTGTATGCATATTCAAATAATAAAAATAATGGCAAGAGCTTAAAGTGTGTAGAAGAATGAATTTTCACTTTAACGCCTCTGATTTTTGCTCGGCTTTCCATTATGATATGAATTTTTTGTGCTGTTGGCGAAAAGGTAACATTGTATACACACTGTTTTTGTTGTTGTTGCTGTTGTTGAGCCAAGCAAAGAATGAAAAATTATTCTCTTGAGTGTATTTTTGTTTACAGTATACTTGTGTGCACTACTTTAAAATTTTATGTGATTGAATAAAGTATTTGCTTGGCAGCATGGCAGTTTGAGTAGGTCTACAAATAACATAGTACAGCAATAACAACAAAAAGGGGTTTTGGCAAGGGCCTCACTATTATTTACTCGTGTCAAGTATTTTGTTGAACATGCACGAGCATGCTCGTCGTATGTTGGCCAATATATATATATATTATAATAAATGGATTTTTTGAAAAATGGCACACTCTTCTAGTGCCTAGAAAAACCATATTACAATATGATTGCTGCAATAATATTTAAAAATTTGCAGCAAACAAAATGTTTTCGTTTAAAATGCCGTAAACAAATGTTGGCGCCCGTAGTCACAGTTTTGTTACAGTTTGATTATTTTGTGTTCACTATCCATGAAAATTGAAATATGGTTGCATTCCTATGGAAAAACCAATATATACTACCATTTTATAATGAACATTTAAACAATCTTTGTTTGTGGCAATCTAAACAAAATATTGTTGCTTTTAACAAAGTGTTTGGTTGTTGCCGTTTCTGCAGTATTTGTGTTGTGATTGAAAATTTTTTGTTCACAACGAATAAAATTTAAATAAAAATCGCAGCTTCTAAAACCGAAATAAAACAAATGTACAACATAAACTATGGAACTCATAAAGAGCTGTTTAAACTATTTAAAATTTTTGTAAGAGCCACAGCCCAGTTTTAAAAAAAATTTACTCCGAAATGGAAACTTTGCATCTGCAGGAACAGCTTGCCTCAAACAAGAGTGCTTCTAATTATTGCTCCCACTGTTTGTATGTACTTACGTACTAATCTGTAGCCAGCATAATCTCCCTGGCAACAAAATGCAGCAAATGTTAAAATGCAAAGTCAACTTTGCTCAAAAAAAAAAGAAAAAAGAAAAATTACACATCGTATTCACATGCCAGCACCTGCATTACTGTTCATATCTGCTCATGTTTTTGAAAACTTCATGTTGTTTTTCCTCTTCAAGCCTTTATACTTGTAAATTTTGTTACTTTTAGTTGGTGCTGTGATGTTTCTTAAGTTAAGCTTGTTCCTAGTGTAACTTAAAAACCAAACTGGATACACTTTTCTTATTGTTGCTGTTGTTGTTGTTGCGTATTAACTTAATGTGTAAAAAAGACGGAGAAAAGAAAACAACCAACCACGTACAAAACACCTGCGTCCAGCTTTTCAGCAAAATGTATGTTTGTTCCCTTTCTTTTTTTTCCGTACATAAACCAAAGACTTGTATTAAAACCTTTAACTTCAACAACAATATTAATATGCGTTCTTTGTAAAAGGCATCACCTTGCTTCAAGTTTTTCATATTTATTTAATTTTTTTTTTCTTGCCTTTCTGCTGTTGCTTTTTAAATATCCAATTCAGTTGATGGGTTGAATAGCAGGGTCTTAAGAGTGTAAAGGTGTAAAAAAGAAATAATATTATGTAAATATGGTGGCTGAATTTTGTTCCCGTACTTTTTGTTTTTTTTTTTTTTGGTTGAAAATATGAAAAGCAGTGAACTCCCAAAAGAACTTTAATTTAATGGTTTTACAGGTGTTTTCTTTTGCAAGTAACTGGAATTTTAAATCAAGTAGTTGAGTAATTTTTTTTGTTAAGAGGTTCACTTAAAGCCAAACCCAAAGGGCTTGCATTTTTAGCAAGTGGGAGCAGGGGATCAGGAATATTTGAAAGGCCAAAAGTGTGTTTCGCAGGAGGAGAAACTACTGACATTTAATTCTTTTTTAAACTAATTGCTTATGTGCTGTAAGAGCTAATTAAAATGTATTATTTTAGATCTAACAATATGAAGTATTAAATGTTTTCTTTTAGCCGTCTATGCACTGACTACTCAACCCGTCAGTAGATTCGAAAAAAATCAAAATAATGTTTGAAACTTGACTATATGCTGCACAGGCTGTTTGGCGCAAAGGTATGCTGCTTTTCTTTGCCGCCATTTTGGTAAGCTCTAGTGTTCAGCTTTCATATTTGGCAGTCGAGAGGTCGCGTACAGGCAGGACTACAATGGAATTACTGCGAGACCACTTTCCACAACAACATTTTACAAGAAATGGTGATTTTGATTGGCCTCCACGGTCGCCTGATTTGCCTGCTTTGAACTTCTTTTTGTGGGGATATCTGACAAGTAAGGTTTATGCAAACAAACTAGCATTTATTTTGGTCTCCCACTGAGAATTAAAATCATTAGCCCACCCAAGATGAGATGAAACCCAACTGAGTGCAGCCAAAGGTGACTCATCATGATTGTGTAGAAGAGAATCGTCAGCTGTACGCTGAGCTGCTTGAGAACTATCTCACTAAGATGGTGAGGAAAATCAAGTATGGAAATACTGCGGAACACCACACGTTATATCATCATCCACAACTAATAATGTGTTATAAACTTGCACACTCATCATGCTTGTGTAGAAGAGAATCGTCAGCTGTACGCTGAGCTGCTTGAGAACTATCTCACTAAGATGGTGAGGAAAATCAAGTATGGAAATACTGCGGAACACCACATGTTATATCATCATCCACAACTAATAATGTGTTATAAACTTGCACACACAATTTGCTGCCATCGAAAAAGCTCTGCAAGTCATTGGGCTTGATTAAAGGTAGGATAACATCTATGGAGGACTACTGGCTATTGAAAATGAGATGAGTCTCTCGAGGTTAGGGGAGTCGTAGGACAAAAAAGTTGTGCATCGTCCTCTCATTAGCAAGACATTGTGTTTAATTCGTGATCGATGGAATTATTGAATAAAAATAGTATAAAACAAAAACGAGATTTTATTTAGTTTATTAATTTAAGCTCAAGGTCACTTTTATTTATTTTTAAAAATCGTTCAATATTACGATACTCCTTTGTGTATCTTCTTCAGGAAAATGTGTTCTGAAGCAGATACACAAAGGAGTATCAAAATATCGAACGATGTTTAAAAATAAATAAAAGTGAGCTTGAGCTTAAATTAATAAACTAAATAAAATTAAATTAAAAAAGGTCGGAAAACTAGTATCCAGAACAAAAACGAGATTATCATCTTACAAATCAGACACAAAAGAACAAGTGACAGACAAACGAACGTTCCAAAAAACTGCACTTGCGGCCCATTGTGCAGCAGCAACCAAACATAAGATTGAGTTAAACAGAGTGAGAATACTGGAAAGAGAGACAAATTACAGGAAGAGATATTTAAAAGAGATGCTTCATATTATCAATATACCTGCAGATAAACAGATCAACTATAAAGCAGACACAGACAACTAAGTACACATATACAGATACACAATCTACAAATATAACTCAATATAGCTCTGTTTCTTTACTCTACTTTGGGATCCCAATTTGCAAGAAAAGTGTTGCCGTACTTTAAAATTGGGCAAATGAGAGTATTTGTGAGAGAACATTAAGCTTCTTCTTCTTCTTTTTCTTGCACGAAACAACCTGTACTTTTTCTTCGGACCAATTGGGGCAAGTAGTTCAGCTGCCAGCTGTTTCAAAGAATAAACAATAACTTAGAAGAAATAAATGTTTTGCGGAAACTAAAAGAATTGCTGGAAATTAGTGTGAAAAAAAAATTTTAAAGCATTCTCCAAAAACTTGTTGATTGTTATATGTTTATATTTACAAAATCATTTATGTATATGAATTTATGAGTTCTGCTGTGTTCGTAAAAAGTTTTATGCATTTCATTACTTTTAATTGTTTTGGGAAACATTTTTTTAACACAAATTAAATAAAATATGTTAATATTTTTTTATAAATTTAGCTGTCAGAATTCTGACGTTTTCTTTGGTGGTAAAATATTTGTTTTTATACGTTCCCATTATGTTATGGAGAGAAATTATAGTTTACTCTTAGTTTACCAAACTTTGGCCAAAAAGTAAAGAAACAGAGCTTATAAGACATACAAATAACAAAACAGTAGGCAAGAAAAGTTACTTACGTTAACAACTGACGAGACTACTCATATAATAAAATAAATATTAAAAAGATGTATGTATGTATATATGTTATGTTTCGAGGGCCGCCGGTCCTGAGACCGACTCACTTGGGTCCTAGAAAAGGTCCCGTTGTGTTATGTGTATGTATATATGAATAGATTAGAAATATGCAATATTATAAGTGTAATTTAATGTTTCCTTGTAAATTATTTTTAATGATCCCTGAAGATGACCAATAAAGTTGGCCGAAATATTGGAGATAATGTAAAATAATTCCTATAAATTTAAATTTAAATCTAAAACAAAATAAGCTTCAAAGACATAGCAAAGTATTGGAATTCATTAGATTAGGAATGCCGTAATACGACCCCTGTGGTGCAATTAGGCAATAAATTTTAACAGTAATAAAATCGTTTAAATAATTTAACATACCTATAAATTAGCAATTGTTGGCAGTCAGTAACACTTTGTGAAGACATTCGCAGGCGTTTAAAATTAGCTGGTTTTAAAGGCCGGCTGATTGGTGTTAGCTTAGGGTCAATTTCATTTATGGTGTTTATTTTAGCTTTAGAAATTTTATTGAAATGACTTTTCAACATTTGGCTTACGATTTATCCGAAGATTAGATCCTCAGGGTTCTTTATTAAATATGCACGTACTGCAATTAATAAATATTACTTCAGTTTACTTACTAGGCACATAATAGAAAGATTAGACAATTTTTGTTTTGTTTATTTTTTGCATTCTTCTTTGTGTTTGGTGCCATTTTCGACGAAGCTGCCACGTATTTTTAAATTATTATTAAATTGTTTTGAAATGCAGTCGTAGGTGTTAAATGGTAGTTAATGAATCATATAAACGTTAGTGCAAACCACAATACTTGCAGACAGGGCAAACACTTTTAAAATCATTATAAAATAGTGAATAGCGCTACTGGTATAGTTTAGCTCTTTCATACTAAAACAATTCTTAGTTTATCAAAAAAAAAAAAGAACTCGTTTAATAAAAGTTAAAGGTATACTAAGTGAGACATTCAAGCGTTTAGTAGCACAGTACATGGTACTGAAAGTATCGTAAAACTTATATTTATTATACAAACAAGCCTGCTTACACCATGACAACCAAACGCAATTTATTTTGCAAAAAAAAAAAAACAAAAGTATTTATTTCTTCATTTTATAACAAGCACTTGAGCAAAATACTCATTATTGTGTCTCATGACACAGCGTAAAAGTATGGAAAAAAACCATAACAATGGATTTTACTGCCAATCCCTTTAAGAAGCCCATGAATGCAATTCAAAAGCAGTGGTATCGCATACTCATAGCACGTAAAGTGGGCATTGGTGCACAAAATGAGCCACTGCAGCCACCAGAGGACACTTAGTAAGTGGAAAAAGGCAAACTTGTCTATATATATTTTTATTTAAAATTTGTTTTAAAATTATTGCATATCCTGCACCATCATTTTGCCAAAAAAAAAAAAAAAAAAAATTGACACCAAAATGCTTTGAATGATGAACGAATTTTCCACCATTTTCTTTGGCCCAATATTGATGTTTGCCTTGGCAGCCAAACAAAGTGCCGTAAGCGTTACAAGCAAGCATTTCATTGTTACAATCAACAATTTTGCAAGGAAATCGAACAACTAGAGGCCATGCAACCCAGCGCTTTGGATGCCATGCGTTTGCACAGGTACAAAAAATTGTTTTCAATTTTGGCAAAAATTTTAAATTCATTAAATTTTTTTTGTTTTGTTTTAACTACATATTTCCATTGACCTTGTTTTCCCACTTAACGCAATAGAATGTAATCATAAAGAAAATTATGCACAAAATTTTTTGTGTTCTTGTTTGTTTGTAGGATTTTTTCCATCACAACACTGTGGCCTCCTTTGCACTCAAAGCGAGAGATCAACTTGACACTTGAACAACTAGAAAACGTTTTAAGTGTCAACGAAAGAAGACGCCTGCAGCATATTTTAAAATATGGCATTTGCGCGAATTGAATAGCGAGTGCGAGCAGCACAATCGTCGCATCCTGCCATAAACCAAGCGCACGTAATAAAATACGAGTACCCAACATTTTATTCCACCAGCTTGTTGTTGTCTGAAGTGTTTTTGTTTCAAGCTGCTTGCTGTTTGCTGCTCTTCACCAAACTTTTAATGCTTTATAATGTATATAGTGTAGTGTAATGCGAAACCGAAAAATGCAACACAAACAAACAACAGAGCGCGTTAATAACATTTAAAACACCCGTGTTGTTTCTAGAAGTTCAAAGGAGAAAACGAACACTCTTGTTGTTGTTGTTGTTGCTGCTGTTGTTAATTTACAAATAATTTCAAGTGGAAATACAAAACAGTTTATCAAGTACTGGCACTAGAACAGCAACTTGATTGTAGCAAAATTTAAAGGAATTTTAAGTAGTTTAATTCTGTTTAAAGTGATTTTAATAAAAAAATAAAATAAAATTCTTGATTTAAAGCAGGGAAATTAAGTGTGTCAAATGAATGCTAATAGTTTGGTATAGAAAGGCAGGCTCTGTATTTTTTTCGTTAGAACAATTTCTCTTTACCAAAGACGGAGCAATGCAATATTGTAGCAGCAATCCAACCTGTAAATTAACCGGAGGGTTAAGTTCGATATATATTTATACCATATTTAGTTGTGCTTTTGCTATATCGAACTAAAATTTTTAGTTCATTGGAAAAATTTCCTTGAAAAAAAAATAACTTGAACCTTTCAAAAATATTGGCGCAAAAATTCTTCTTACAGATTTTTTCATAATGTATGATTGAAACTTAACATGGACTTTAATATGCCAAACTGGCCATTAAAGATTTGTCGTTAATGTAAACCTTGAGTCTTAATCATGCGTTGTGGAGATGACCCTTACTGTCAACCTATAATAATTAAAAAGTTTTTTTTTGGCCAGCTTGTGGCTCGTATCCGTCAAAGCCAAATCGTAATAAAGTTCGTTACACATATAAATATTTAGGTTTTTTTTTTATAAAATCGCTTAATGTGTAATTTTAACGCTTTTAAAATTTTGTATTTCTTGCTTCCCTTTTTTGTATGCTTCTTTCCGTTTTTCGTGTTGAGTACAAAACAGCTGCATACTGTATTTTCCGTTTATTTTAAAACTCCATTGAAATAAAAACTTAAATAGCATGAAATTTTTTTCCATAATATTATAATAAATACATTAATATTTATTTATTAATATATGGTTGACTAGCGATTATATGCGCATTAAAGTGCTCGTGCTCAGGGGGTGGTTGATTGTTTGCTTGTGTAAATGATTGTTGTTCATTTCTTGTTTTTTGCAAGGGGGTTGCTGCATGTGGCAACTGATGTAAATAAACAACTGTTAAGAAACAACAGCTGCATGTTGCTGTTTTTATGTGTGTTGTAAATATTTCTGTTATTTTTATTTTCGATACGAAAATATTCATTATTTCTGAGTATTATTTAAAATTTAAGCTTCAATTAACCCGTAAATTGTACAAAACCTCTACAAACCCATTTACAGCGAAGCGTAGTAATGGGTAAATATTTATGTAGGAATATTTTAAAAGTTTGTTTAACAAGTACAAGGTTCAATGTCGTTGTTAACTTTTTCTTTGCTTGAGGTTGTAAGTAAAAGAATTGAGCAGAGTGGTTTTGTTATTATAAAAGTGGGGAAGAATGGATAAAAGCAGGTCTTAAAGGAGGTAATAAAATTTTCTTAAGAAAGAGTATATAAGGCCCATGTCTGCATGAGTGCGTATCAGATGTTGTTTTAACACAACAGTGGTGATGTTTAGCATCATTTATGTGGCATGATAAATGATGCTAATTTTTTCACTTCATATAGGGTTCTCTTATTATCAGACTTACGTTTTGGTTTCGAAATAGTATTTATTGCTTAAATGTGCGGTTTTTGCAATCGATCGCGTCTATATGGATCGATACTAAAAAATTTTTTGTTGACTTTTATTATCACCAAATTCCCTTTTTTCTTTTCTGATACAATTTGATTTAACGCGCTTATGTGCCAACATTTCTGAAAAATTTATTTCGTTGTTTATCGCGTGTATATAGAGGCCGATATTACGAACAATACAATAAGCTTTTCTTATAACCAATATAAAAACCACTTAAAGGAAGATCACAGTTCTTCTTAGAATTTTGTTTGAGCAAACTCTTTGTGTCTACTTTTCCCAGTAAGAGACAATAATCTTCATTTCAAAATTGCACGTTAAATTATCATAAGAACAGAGTTATGGTTTTTCTGGGGCTTTTTCAAAATACATATGTATATTTATGCGTGTTCTTAATTTCATAACGAAGAATCCTTTTCATATTTGTTTTGCCACATACCTGAACAATGTTTGAATAATATTTGTGTGGCAAAAGGCGGAGGGTTGTTACTGAGAATAAAAGTAATATAAAAAGAAAAAAGCCTTAAAATTATCTAAAGAGGATTGAAACCTTGTTTCTTATTAAGGCCATTTAGTAGGCAAGTTCCTTTTTAATACGCTTTATTGTTCTTTTGTTAAACGAAGGGCGCTTAAGTTTGTAGAAAATAAAATGAATATTTCTTCAAACATGCTTGTTGTTATATTAATGTGTTTTTTGTGTGTGTCATGTTTACATCGTTTTACTTCTGCTATTTGGAACTAATGGTTATTTTAATTTAACCACTTAAAAAGATACTTAAAGAATATTTTGTGAGTGCATGGTGAACAGTTTAAAATTTTATAATATGAGCATGGAAGCAGTGTCTTGCTGTATTATATATATAATTGAACTTCTTACGGTAAGTGCTAAGGGTAAATAAAGTGTACGCTTTTTTTTTGATTCTAAACAATTTTATTTCTGGTCCTTCAAAATGTATAAATTCTGGAGCAGTATTAATAAAAATTCGAAAAAGCGGTATTTGGCTGTTTGTTATACAGTTATGCTGATCCAACATATGAGCTCACGAAAATCGTGACCACTAATTTATAGTACAATTTTTTTCTTGGGATAGTATATAGTGTAGAACAACAACAACTACAGCCAATCAATTACTACTAATAGTGTTCATACTAATAATAATTGTTTGAGCTTGAGGTCACTTTAATAATCTTTACTTTTGGCACTGTTTTCAACATTTCGGTATCCCTTCGGTACCTTCGTCAGGAAAATCGTTTTCCTAACTAAGGTAAGCAAAGGGGCACCGATGTGTTGAAAACAGCGTCAAATTTAAAGTTTATAAAATTGACCTTAAATCATTTTTATATAAACAAAAAGTCAAAGATTTTATATATAAAGCAATTAATAGTTTTGATTATTGCAAGATAACAACTGGCCTCTCGTGGTCAGAAGATGTTAATTGAATGCTATATTCAAGTGATTTGGTTCGGTTGAATTTTTTAGGCGAGCATAAAATGAAAAAATTAACGTCCAGGTGATAAAAACAATTAAATTTTTAATTATTTTTTGTATTAAGTTTAACATACAAATATAACTATATAAGAAAAAGTTAGAAAATTACAAATTGATTAAAGTTTTATATTATTCTAAAGAATAAAATATTTCAGCATATTAGAGACTTTGTATCTTAATTATGTCTCAAAGTATTTGAAGCTGTGGAATTTCAGATAGAACTTTACCCTCAAAGCTAAAGACTTTTCTGATATTTTGTTCTGTTTATACATCCCTACTATGTTAGTAAAAAAAAATCAAGATAACTCTTGGATTGCATATTGGTTGTTCTTCACCGTACCTCATTATAGAATTATTTTTTAAGGAGCTTTGAAGTCCGAATAGTTTTTGCGATAATGCTTTTGTAATACGTATACGTCGTGTAACAAAAGGAAAAAAAAATCGCAGAAACTGTAGCATACTTTTGAAGTGCATCCATACGAATACTTGATTTATAATTACAATGCCATTGCTAATCCGTCAGCGGAGCAAACAAAGCTTACAAAGTGTTGCCTATTTTTGAGGGTATAATGACGTATACTTGATAAGTTGTGTTATATGCAGTTCACATATGCCTTTTTAATTGAAACAATATTCAGTTAATTGGCAATATCGTTTTGGTGTTCATACATACTTAATATTGCTACGACAATTAGCATTTGGCAGGTGAAAAAGTTATTGTTTACATTTGGTTATTTTGTAAAGGGTGTTTTTTCGATGTATAGAACTCTAAGTTGGCATTACTGTTCCAGATGGCTACCGATTTAACAGGTGTCAAGTGATCTATTCTCAGTTTGGTTTGGCAATATGTACATCATGAATAAACTCACGCGTGAACAAGGCTTGCAAATAGTGCAATTTTATTTCGAAAATAATGGTTCTGTGCGGAATACGTATCGCGCACAATTTTGTTTAGCAATGAAGCGCACTTCTGGTTGAATGGCTACTTCAACAAACATAACTGCCGCATTTGGAGTGAAGCTAATCCTCAAGTTCATGTCGAAACACCGTTACATCCACAAAAACTGACGGTTTGGTGAGCTTTATGGGCTGGTGGAATCATTGGTCCGTACTTCTTCAAAAACGATGATGGCCAGAAAGTTACAGTCTATGGTGATCGATATAGAGCCATGATTACTAACTTTTTCATTCCTGAATTGAATAACCATGATGTCCAGGAGATGTGATTTCAACAAGACTGCGCAACATGCTTGTGCCACAAACGCTTGACCATTTGGAAGACAACATTCGCTGTATTATTGCCGATATACGGCCAGAAATGTTGGAAAAAGTCATCGAAAATTGGAAGTCCAGATTGGACTACATCCGCGCCAGCCGTGGCGGTCATATGCCAGAAGTCATACATATTTAAAATGTAATGCCACAAGATTATCTTTCGGATAAGCAAAATTCATGCCAATCAAATAATCCATCGTTGTTTTATTGCAACTTAAAGTTGTATACATCGAAAAAAAACACCCCTTATCATAAAAAATTTAAAAAAAAAAATTGTTTTTTTTTATTTATTTTGTTGACATTTGATTAGTAAAATTTTCACAAGGAGTGTTCAATATGTACTGTTATTGTACTGTTAATACAAATTGTACTGTTAATACAAATCTAACAGTGTTGCATTATAAATTTTACTCATTATTGAAACAATTATCTCTTAATTGCCAATAAGCTAATTGTAATTTTTATATGAAAATTTTGTCTCAATAATGGCTTTAATTGTTATAATTTGAATATTGCTGCATGTATGAACAGGATATTAAGTTAATTTTATTGAGACTTTTAAATTTTTTTCATATTACAGGAATTACGAACATAAAACATGAAAACTTAAAACTATATATGTAGTATTATTTTAATAACATAACTTTTTTTTAGAAATCATGCTTCTTGCTTATCACATGATAAGGAAAGGAAATTAACAATATATAATTATTAATATAGTTGTACTAAAATTAAAAAAAAGCTTGCTCCCGGCTTCCATCTTTACTGGTAGAGTTATATCTACCCTAATTGAACTTAACACTAAAATCTTAAAACTAATAACAACAAATAATAATAAAAAAAACAAAACAAAAAATAAAAAAATAAAAAAAAGGAAAAATAAAAAAATAAGAGAAATAATAATAAATAAAAATAATAGTTTAAAAAAAATAAATAAATTAACTCTACCCCCCATGAACACCGGGAGTGGTGACTGAATAAAAGTTTGGACCAGGAAACTCATTTAATTCCTCCTGTAAAATTCCAATGCTAGAAATGTACTGGGTATTTGAACAAATAAACCGTCGTTTATTAGATAAAATATCTTGAATAACACTACCTTCCGTATACTTGATATTGTAATACACTTCAAGAAACTAGATTAACCATTGCATACTTTTTGAGGCGTACTAGACGAATACTTTATATTAAAATAATGCCATAACATTTATACGTCATATAAGCCAGTACTACTACGTGTACACTACGTGTCTGACTAGATTTGAACAAATCAGGAATGTTGCGGATGGTTTTTAGTTTCTGTTGTGGTACTTAATTACTTCCTTTTTGCCATACAGTGTATTCTGTTAGAACAATTTTTTATTTTTCAGTAGTTTTCTAAATTAAAAACACTGTCGCAATCCCAAACTTATAACTATGCAACACTCCTACACACTGCATTGTACGAAATATATAGTGCTTACCTGCAAGATAATTAGTACAATGAAAAAGTGTATTGCACACCATAGGAAATAGCTGGTAGCTCAAATTTAAAGCAAGCCCCAGCCAGAAATGAAATAGTGAATTTCTTTCATTTCTGCAAGAAATTTCAGAACTTCACTTTTCAATGAAAAATTCAAATTTCTGAATTGATTTTATACAAAACTTACTCAAAAATTTAGAATTTTTCTTAAAAGCATAAACAACTGCGCATCTTTTGTTAAAAAATTCATTATAGATTTTATAATGGAAAACTCGTTTCCTGGGACTGCTTTTGCTTATGAAATTTACATGAAAAGCTTTTTTAAATTTATTTATTTTTTTCAAAACATTTAACATAACGAAATGGTCCACTTTCCTTTTTAAATAGATTGAAAACAATATTTTCTTAATTTACAATTGTCAAACAATGGCAGCATGCCAGGCAGTTGAAGACGATGATATTTTGCCAAATGTTTATGCACAGCATAAAGGAAATTTTGATTTCTTTTCCTGCCTGGCAGTTAAAGAAAAAAAACTTCATCAATTTTGCTATTTCAATAACTTTTCAGCATCGGGAGAAAGCAACAATAAATGTTTGCCATCAATATAAAATGTTCTGCCTGCCACCAGCTGGCTTACCAACAAAAACTTTTGGTGCCTACAATTAAGTGGAGTGAGTGTTTCATCATTTGTCCCATAAATGGAAAAAGGAACAAGTAATGGTAATTGATATTGTTTATTTTTTATGAATTTGTGTAAGTCTGTGTGTGTGTGTATGAGTAAACAAGCTTTGTGTTCAATAGGCCAACTGTTGTGTAACAAAAGGCCATTTTTATTTTAATGGCCAGAGAAAATTATAACGACAAGTCATTTGTATTATTGAATAGCCAAAAAATTTAAACCAAAACTTTGTCTGAACTTTTGCTCCACTTTTGTCCGTTTTTTTTTGCTTTTTGGCATCAGTTGTGTAAAAAATAATATTATTAATGATTGTTTATTTTTTATCATGGCTTTCAATTAAATTAATTGCTTAAATATATTTGGAGGATTAAAGTGTCAGTTAAATGCAGAAAAAAGCCACCAGTAAACAAGAGAAGACGAAATGATAAGACCATTTAAAAAGAAGTGTAGCATTTAAAGAAAAATTGTGACAATATTTGGCCACCTTTTTTGAAGTTTTGAAAGCGTAAACAATTTTTTTTATTCATTGAACATTCTTTGGTTATATTTTGTTGAAGAAATACATATATCCATAAATTGCATAAATACTAATTTGTTAAGTTTCATGTTGGTAAAAGTTAATTGACCATAATAAAATTCTTGTTTTAAAACTTCTAACCACAACATAGACAGACGGACAGACAGACAGACAGACAAACAGTTGTTGCTTTCATGTTGACTTACTTGCATTTAGAGAAGAGCATCTTTCATCACTTAACCAATAATGAAGCAAATTGGAGAAGCAACAAAAAGTACAAAGAAGTCTTAAACAAAAGGTAACAACTGTTAACAAGAATCTCCTTATGATTTTTCTTTTACACATTAAATTTAATAGCTTTTGTCTAATGCTGGTACTTTGCACATTTTAAGTGCTGTTTTGCAGAAACTTGTGGTACTCAGTTATAGCATATGGACTTTTTTACATGTACAAATTCATATGTGCATACGAGTCCGTGCTTATTTGGAAAACTTTAAAATGTCTGGTGTGTGGTTTTGCTTCGAATCTTTTAATGTGTGAGTGGTGGTAGGAAAGTTGGCTAGGTTGAAAGAGGTAAACTTTTTTTTTCTTTCTCTTCAATATGTTTATAATGTTTTGGTATTCAACTTTTCTAAAGATTAAGCATGGTTTTTTGATAGTTAACTAGTCCGTAAGCTACTTTACTCTTCTAGAACGTTCGCTTACACTGTTTCACAGAAAAAATAAAATAAACAGAGAGAGTAGCGCTTTTGGCTGTGTGCTTGGCTTATTCCGTCATTAAACAGGCGGAAAGAGAATCGTAAGATTGAAAAACAACTTTCCACCGGGGTGCGATTCTTTTGAGACGTTTCACTGTCAGTGATAGAAAAAGATTTCTGCTTTTCATGATAAAAAGGCTGAAGAGCCGTCCACCTCAACTCATCGTAGAGCCCAAACTCTTTGTTATAGAGGCACACAAATAAGGGCCCCTGATATAAATCTGGCTTGGTATGACCTTAGAGAACTCAAATCTATTATGAGCCCCCATTCATTTTTTCTTGCCTACGGTATTCGATCCCGTGCCAATTCTCCTTGGGGTGATCCCCAATAAAATAGAAAACTAATTGAAATCGAATGCCTGATTCCAAAATGATTTTTTTGTTGATATATCGTAGTGGAACTTTTTTTTTCTCTCATGCAACAGACTATTGTAAAAGCGATGGTAAATTTTTCATTGAATTTAATATTAAAGATGTTTTTTATCTCATCTCTCATGCTTCAATAAGATTGCTTGACTCTCGAAGACACCATTTTAGTCACAAAAAGTTTGTATGAATGATTTTGTATGCCTAAAAGTTTGATATCGGCAGCCCATCTCATTACTTTTGGTTCTATCAGTTTTGCTACAATCATACCAAGAAATGATCACGAAATGACGACAAGTAGATAAAAGTGATAGTTTGAGGTAAGATTTTGCTAAAACAGGACAGTCTGGCTGATGAAAAAACAACTGCTTATATCTGTAGCCCTTCTCTACCAGTGCACTGCAATGCACAAAAGACAATTTGTGAATTTTTATGATCGCAATAGTGAGAAGACGAACATTTGATTTTTTTGCAACCTTGTTGGTATTACCCAAAAAAAAAAAAAATTTACAATTTCCCAAGTCATCATTTCAATTTTGAGAAACGGTGCTAAGCTGTTTTTTTTATATTTTTTTTATTATTGTTCTCTCTTTCCCATGTAATTTACGGTTTTGTTTGAGCTGTTAGTTTGTTTTTTGCTCTAAAGTAAAAGTCCTTTCAAAAAGTAAAAGTTTTTTGTTGCCTGCCCTTATTTCATTCTCAGGTGTTTTTGTTTAATTAAATTTTTTATCCTGCTGCTCTCTCTCTCTCTCTCTCTTTGCTATTTAAGTTGCTTATTTGTATGCTATTTAGGTTTTTAAGACTGTTTGTTCTCTTTATCAAAAAGTTCTTTTCTTTGCTCACAAAAGGCACAAGCAAAAAAAAAAAAAACTTTAATGTTGAACATTCAGTCAGCCAGTCAGTCAGTTATTCGTTTATTTCTTTACTTTTGTATTCAGATTGTTCAGCTGTCATTAGCTAAATTAGATTTTAACTTTATTTTGCGTTTTGTGTGTTTCTCTTAATAAGTTTTTTTTTATATGTATATATACATATAAATTTTATGTTCTGGTTTTTGTTAAATATGCACAAAAAAAAAACTTTAATTTAGTTGGCTCCTCAAAACTGGAACGGTCTTTTGTTAATATTAGTTTGTTTTTTGCCATCTCAAAGCTTAACGAGCTCTTTAGGTAAAGTTCCTGAAGCATAAAACTGAGGTTTTGTTTCAGTAGAATTGTATGTACAATCTTGGACTTTTTTTTCATAGTGGTGTTCTTAATATATAAATATTTTTAGTTTTAGTATTCATCTGATTTTAGCCAATATTTTTTAATTAGATGAGAGTTTTCAGTGAAGATAAAATATTGTGTTTCATTTAAAGTGCCACTTTTTATACAAATTCTTGGTATTCATTAAAATGAAATGAATTTTATATGCATTTTAGAATAATTTTTTTTTATCTATTAACATATGCATGTGCAGGTGTTTTTTTGAATATATTTTGTTTTCATTATTCCTGACATGCCACTGTTCGAGTATTTTTATGACTTTGTGTACTTCCGACTAAAATAAGAATACAACTCTCATGTTTGGACCGATGTCTCAAACTTTATTTTGGGTTTACTCGAGTGTGTGCAGGAGAGTGCATAAAAGCTCATCGCTGACAATAGGGTGTACAACTCTGTTGACTTACTGGAGCATGGTCGCAGTATAGGGTGTGTCACTCTGTTTTATCGCTATTGCGGGCCAAATTTTAAGGGCTGATGTAAGTTTTGATTATCTTATCATTAAGCTGGCGACTCAACGACATACAATTCTTCTTTGAAAAAGAAAGAAGTTCAATGGTTAAATGACATGATCTTGGTGGTGATCATACCACGCCATTGAATTTGTCACTCAAAAGTGCCATTGATTCTATGGTTGTGTAGAAAGCGGCAAGATGCTACTTGAACTACATGTTGTCTTCATTCTTCTTCGATTTTCCTATTCGGACTATAAAAAGTTCAGTATTATCTCACGATAGCAAACACCATTCACAGTAACTGCCGGATGGGCTTAATTTTGAAAGAAATACAGCCCGATATCTGGGTGCATTGATTTTTGACAGTCACTCTTGGATTATCATTCTTCCAAATGCGGCAATTCTACTTATTGAGGAATCCATTGAGGTGAAAATGTGCTTGAAGATGATTCTCTGATCATCCACTATTGCCATTTCTTGCCATCCTTCTGACCATTGATTGCGCTTGGAATGTTCAAGAGGCCTTAGGTGTCAAGTCAGTTGCATCTTGCAAGCTTGTAAATGCAAGTCTTTGTACATAATGTTCATCAACGATGAGCGTGAGAGGTGCAATGAGTTGGAATGAACAGCTTTTCAGCCACACTCTCGCAAACAGCAGCAATATTTGCTGCAGTACAAGCTGTACGATCATGAACTGGTATTTTAACGTCTGCTACAGACCCGCACTACTTAAATTTTTGCAGAATTTTTTTTGATTGGATGCACATTTGGACGATTAACTGGATTTGCAAAATCAAAAAAAGCAGGGTATGCCTTCTGATGACTTCTAACTTTAACGGGTTTCTCGATTGCGTATTTTCTCATGTTTTATATTGAATTAGTCTTGAATTAAGAGATGTCAAATAAAATGCAGAAAAGAACTTAGTGTTTGTAGTTCACACTCAACATCGACCCTTAAAATTTCACCACGCGATAGCTGCCCAAAATATTTAATATTTAAACATGATAGAAACAACAGTGCTATCCAATAACGGACTTTTGTAGGTATTCCAAAACTATACCTTCTTTAAGGTTTTCCTTCATCCTCTTTTATATCAAAACCTTTTCCTTAAAAGACAGTCAAATCATTAAAAATAAGGCGAAAGT
This sequence comes from Sturmia bella, assembly GCA_963662145.1. Taxonomy (NCBI): domain Eukaryota; kingdom Metazoa; phylum Arthropoda; class Insecta; order Diptera; family Tachinidae; genus Sturmia; species Sturmia bella. The sequence continues at coordinate 15,425,033 of OY759171.1, read as the reverse complement.
TGATCTGATTCAGGAAATTAATTAGTTGTATCAAATATTTTCCAGGAAGTGAACGTGCGTCACAAGCTCATAAACGCATTAAATCAATCGAAGCCTTTTACACTGCCTTCTCGAGCAGGCCCTCTAAGAGGCCAGGTATGGATAGGCCTGCGTATTGTATTATATTGTGCTTGAAAAATATATGATTATGAAACCAGATAGTAAGGTGCTGGTCCGCCAGATGATCTGCTTACTCCTTCTTTCTCCTTCTTTCTACTGCTGGGTGATCTCCAACTGAATTGAGTTGTGCTTGTATCCATCTGCTACCAAGGCGGCCAGTAAGTTTCTTAGCTTAGCCAATGTTGATGTGAGCACTGAGAGAATACAGAGAGATTTACCACTCTATATTATCTCAGTACAGCTGAGAACCAGTGCTGGGGATTTTGATACTAGTGAAATTTCAGTTTCACACTAGTTCCATCACCTGCAGGGTCATGACAGCGTTGCACTTCATACTCACATTGTTTTACAATTTATGTGTGACTTCAGATATTTCCTTGAACACATTTTTAAATCAACACTTGCGTTAAGAATGACACACCAGCTGGGCACATTTCATATCATCAACACATAATCATGTACCTTAAGTCTACCGGAAAATAGATAAAAATACAAAATATTTTTTTTCTTTTGTGAAGCAGCAGCAGCAGCAGCCAAAATTCTTGCAAAGCAGCCTGGACGGAAGTAGTTACACAATATGTGAAAAGCATGAAACTCTAAAATGCCAACTTTTTTTATTTTTTAAAGCAAGTCTTTTTCAATAGTAGTTTTTAAAAGGCAACTCACGTATGAAAATAGTATTTTGATACGTCATGTATAATGGGATTTGTTTATTGCTATCATTTGCTCTAAAGTTTCGTGTTAAAATGAGAACATTTTATTTTTTATTCTGTTGCCTTTTGCTACACATTTTAAGCGCTATTGCTTTTACGTTTTGGTTTTGCAGACACAACGCATGTGACTGGAAATTTTTTTTTTTTTGGAAAAAGCACTAGACTGTTGCAAGTTGTTTTCTGCTGTTTTTTTTTTGCTTAATAATTTTGAAAATTAAGCACAAGGTGTTTGTATATTTTATAGAAATGTTTTTCTGGAACTTGACATTGGTTGAGTTTTTTTTCCGAAAAAAAAGGAAAATGTTTAACTGCCACCTTCGGGTGGAGAAAAATATAAAATGCAAAAAAATGTTGGCAAGTTTTTTATTTGGAAGCAATGTTTTATATCACAGGCAGCAGTATCTTTTGCATAATGACTACGTAGTTCTTGGGCTACGATTTTTTTTTGCTTTTGCCACACAACTATCAGCAGAGATAAAAAGCTTTGTATTATTATGAATATTAAAGGTTGCAACACTTGTGTTAAACTTTTAAGCCAAAAAGTATTTTCAAATTTGAAAACTTAAGCAGACAAAAAACAGCTTGCGATGCACGTTAGAAAAATAATGTAGAAATCTTTGCTTTGAAGATGAAATAATTGTGGGTGATCCTGATGGTTTTTAAGGGTCTTCCAGTAGCTTTATGGAAATGCCAACTAAAATTATCACACTATTTTTTAATATATTCCTTCATATTTGGGAAAATTTTTTTTTCTGATATAATTGGAGTGATCAACAAGAAAAGTAAAAAAATGTTGATCACTGCAATTTTATGACAACGAAATATTTCTCAATTTTTAGGAAATTAAAATCGAACTCAAGCCTGATAAAATTATCAACAATTGTTTATAGTTCGACTGTGCAGACAAATTAGCAACATTTGGTACTGACTTATTCAGCATTTTAAAAATAAATGTTCTGTTTTTATATTAAAAGTTTTTTTTTGCCTAAGCAAGAGTCCACAAACAATCCCCAATTTCAATTTATCTCCCCACCAATCCTTCCAATTATTTGGACTAGAATGCAGTGAGAAGGTATAGACAAACATACATATGTTTTCTGCTCGTATATCACTCTCATATCTAAAGAATATATTTATGTATTTTAGTATAGTAAAAGTATGAAACAAGCACTTATTTGTGTTGGAAGTGATTTCCCGAATAGAGGCGATAAAATTCTCCACTTATTTTAATGTGTTATTTTCTACATATTAATTTCTTTAAAACCAGACTTTGCAGCAAATATTTTAGATGTTGAAATTAATTGAAACTAAGAAGAAAGCTTAAATTGGGAATTTGATCTTTGAAAATATCCATGCGTTGGAATTTTTTTTTTTTTAATTTTAAAGATTAACAAAGCTACTTAAACATTTTTTTACATTTTTTATATATTATGATTCTTATGCATAATAAATATTTTAGGTTTATTAAACTCTTAAATATGAGCCTTAAATAATTTTTATGAATTAGGGGGTATAACTTTATATATTCTTTTCATTTACAAAAAAAAAAAATAAAAATCTAATATTTTTTTGCCTCAGTGTATCACATTAAATGGCTTTGCGCACCCACTTCCCAACAGCAGGAATATTTGATGTTTGCACTTTCCATCTTTTTTTTTAGTGCGTTTATTTTTTATATTATGAAATTTTTATGGATTTCCTTAAGACATTTGCACCTGATCTTCCACAATGTTTTAAAAGCTGCATTATAATATTTTGACAATAAGAATAAGAAAGGAAGCAACACAAAATGGAATGTAAGCAAGCTGAATAATAATACTTGCAAAGCTGGTTTAACATTTGCCTCCCGTAAAGACATTATACTTATTGTTTTTCACAATGTCCCTTTTTTTTTGTTTGTTTTATGCCTTCATAGTCTGGTGAGCAGGCAGCAGGCAGCAGGCGGCAGTAGCATCAGCACTGGCATTGTAATCACCTTCATCATTTGCTTAATCTTCAGCGTCATACTCTATTCTGCACAACAGTTGATGAGTAATGCTCCTAAAAAAGTTTGTGAATGTTAAATGCTTCACATTGTCTACACATACAAACGAATGCTTTTAGAATATTGCTGTCTCACCTGCAGATGCATAGAGAGCAGCGAAGTGTTTGTGTGTGTGTGTGTGTGTGAAGTTTATTGTTATTTTGGCTTTGTAGTCCTTTCTGCTACTGTTGCTTGTTGGTGTTGTTGTTGTTGTTGTGCTATTTCTTTTAACTTGTGAAATTGTCTTCTTTGTCACTTCTGTTGTTATTGTTGTCATTGCGCTTAAATCTCATTTGAGTTATTGCTGCAATTATCTTTTGAAGTCTGAAGTTTTAAAAAATATTTTTGTCTTTTTTTTTTATCCAACAGTTTTTGTTTTACATTAATTCTGTGTAAATGTGAGGGTGTATATTTGGTTGTTTATGTAGATGTCGCAGCATGTGTTTAATAACAAAGTTTTATGCTTTGCAGCAACAGAGTGCTGCAGAAATAGAAAGATGGTAGCTTTCATCCTTAAAGGAATCTCTATCCTGGCATTTATATGTGGATTTAAAGGTGCTTTTCTTTACCTTTCGGTGTCATTGCGTTGACAACAGTGTTAATGATTGTGTTGATCCAAGTGATTATGATTTTATTATTTGTTTGGTATTCTGCTGTACGCTTAGGATGTGATAAGAATTTTGAGCAAACAAAATTTTACATCTACCGAATTGTTGGTGAGAGAAGTTGAAACTGGCGAGGTGGCAGTATTAACACTAAATGTTTATACATTATTAATCCAGCTGAAAGCATGAATTTTTAAAGAATTTCTTTTTTATTGTGAATTATTGCAGTTTAGCTTTAGAGTATAAAATATGCGAAGAAGCCGAAACGTGAAACAAAAATAAAAAAAAAAACAAAGAATATAATCTCAAGTGTGAGGGGCTTGGAGGGAGCCGCTTGCGTTGTTTTTGAGGTGGGCATTAGTTCAAAAGATTACTCTGACTGATATTGATTAAAGGGTCAGGGATCAATGTACGAAAACTTGAGAGCCTTCGACAGGAATTGAGCATACGACCTCAATAATTCTTTGCTGGTTACTGTGCCAATTCATCCATTTAGGCGCTAAATTAAATATTTTTCAGAAGAGTATAGAAAAAGCAATCAAAAATGTGGTCCACGATAGTAATTGCAAATAAGAAAACAGATTTTAGAGATTTATCGTGACATTTTTCAAAAAAATGTATTTATTTGCTTTAATAGCCAATTGAAATGTATTATTTTAGGTGTAATAGTAATAATAGACCTTATTAAATTTTTCTGTCCTTTTTAGCCTTGTATATTCTGTCGATATTTCGTTTATGTTAATCAACTCCTTAGTTGTTAAGAAAAGTAAAAGGGTTGCAAGACGAAAAAAATGTTTTCTATATCAAAGGTTTCTAATTCGGTTTTTTTTCGACCCCTGTTTTTATATTTTATATACATATTTATTTTTTTGAGCTAAAGGTGTTTTTTTTTAAATATTTAATTATTTTTGTCAATATTTCGCTCTCCTTCGGATAGTTTCTTCAGGACAATAATAACGAAAATAGTTTTTATTGGTTTTTTTCAAAAATCAATATTGATTTTTGAAAAAAAAGATGGTCCAGCATAATGGCTGCACCATCTTTTATTGTCACATTCATAAGTATCTGCACGAGTGTGAAGCCCCCTAAGCCCTGGGTTGTAACTTAAAATATCTTTGAATTAAAAGTAAGTTCCCACAAGAAAAAAAAAAAATTATTTCATTTTCCCATCAACTGCAATAACTTTAGAACATTAAATAATTTAACTAATTTAAATTAACAATTTGTTATTTGCTCCAACAAAGAAACCAAAAGACCCAAAAACTTCCGATAGCAAAATTCATAAAACACAAACTAATTACAAAATAAACCGCACTCCTTTACACGTTTCCAGCCAGCCATAAGTTTTAAAACTACAGCAACAAAAAACACAGCCATTCAACTTTTCTAAACATTCAACTGTAAAGTTCTTGTACAACAATAACAACAAAGCAAACTGAGCCTGTATTACTTTACCCTGTTGTACTGGTCTGAATGTTGAATAGACCAAGATACTGGTATGCAAATCCTGTGGAGACAAAGATGTCATGATATTCGTGAACTAAACTCCTTTTGCATCCTTGGGAATAAAGATAAAGTTATGCCAGAATACCAGGAAATAAAGTAGAAAATTGGACATTAAATGCAAACAACGGAATGAAAATGAAGAAAAAAAAAAATGAAATGAAAAAAAAAACAAAATTCTTTAGCAAACTATTTTTTCATTTTCTTCTCAGCTACTATTTGGAAAATTAACAACACAATTAAAATTTATATATAAATGACAACAGCAAAAAAAAAAAAACACACACACACACAGGAACAGAAGCAACAAGAAAATAGAATAAATAGAATGTACATATTTTCCGTGGAATTAAACTCTTAAGAATGAATTAAAATTAAAATGGACTAACAACTTTTTTTTTCTGCTATGTTATATTTACTTTAGAGCTATTGAATGGGCTTTCTAACAGGAACTAAAACCGATTATTTATTCGGAGAACTGTAAGTGTTTTTCTAAATGAAAAAAAAAATACCTGGCCGTTTGAAAATTATGGAAAATATTGTTTTTAGAATAATTGAATTCATTTTTCATGAATTGTGATATTTGAAAAACTACAAAAACTCATGAAAGATTTGTGCATTACTAAAATGTTTAACACAACATTATGTATAAGCAAAGAAAACGCAGGTTCAATTATGACTGCGGCAACAATTCTATGTTCTGTTTAATTATTCTATGGCTGCAAGCAAATAATATGGTTAAGGGAACCATATTGTGTGGTTCATATAGTATAGATGTAGCCACATAGTATGATGATTGTCTATATAGACCACACATTCAACCATATATATCGAGAACTTTTTGTCTTTTTTAAAAATGTTGAGCACTGCAATTTTACCACAAAAATAAATCTTTCTCAATTCTCAGGAAATGAAATCGATCTCAAGCCCAATAAAGGAATTAACAAGTGTAAATCAGAAAGTTCGACTTTATAGTAATTTTTTTTTTGGACAAATATTCGGAACAATTTACATTGTTACATTAAAAAAAATATTCACCCCTATCATGAATAATATGTGAAATTTTTATTACCTTAAAATTTTCATTTCCCAAGCAGGGAAATTTGCTATCATGAATATCATGCATTTCTTCTAGTTCCATAAAGAAAATAAAATGAACAAATTACCAAAAAAAAAGGGGAAAATGTCTTTGAAAAATCCATGCACGATAAGGAGAAATTTCGAATGGGAACATATTTTATGGGAAAAGTTATTCATGATCGCAATTTTGGGAAATGGGAAAAAATGTTAGGGGAAAAATTATTCATGATAGGGATGATTATTTTATTTTGTTGCGTTGCATTGAAATAAAAAAATAGCTGATGTGGAATTTTTTGTTTACTATGAAGTGATTTCCTCTAAGTTTTGAATACAAATCTCAATGTTGACACTAAACTTTTTCATATAATTTCACATCTGCTGCAGAAAAATTTAAACGTAATCGCTCACCCTACTAAGAAAATTTGCAATGAACTTGTTCAAATGAAAAGAGAAAGATAGAAAAAAAAAGTTAGAGAAACTAGAGTAACATTTTAAATCAAGAAAGATTTTCTAATTAAAGCCGTTCCACTTCTTAAATAAATATGTTCCTTTTTGCATGTTAAATTAGACAAACTAAATATCAACAATAACTAACAGCAAATTGCACTGGGAAAGTTCAATAATAGTTAACAAACTGAATAGTAATTTCAGATGGAAAAAGAGTTGGGAAAATATTTTTTAAGTGAAGATTTGAAAACATTCCTTTGAAAGTTTTTGCTGCATCAACAGTAATTTTTAAAGCATGTACAAAATTAAACAGCCATGGATTTATATTTATTGATACTAAGATATTTATAAATTTGATTTTTTTGTGTTAAATATATGCTTTGGAAGACGAAAAAGACCATAAAACAGTCTAAGAATTTACACAAACAGAAAATTTGACATTCAAGCCATTCAAACTAATGGTTTATTTACTTTCTTCGATACAAAGGCGATATATTTTGGCATGATAACTGACCCTAAACTCATGTGAAAAGATCACATCACACAAAGGAAAAATAAATTAACAACTCTTTTGGTTATCCAAGCTATTTGATTAAAACAAACTCTTCTTATAAGACAAAGCTAAAGCAACGGTCTGACAATAGGGCATAGAAATCTATGGCGCTGCAAGCATAACTTACCTAAAAATTGTTCAGCGAATCCAATCTAAAATATAGCGAACTATTGTCAACGTAAAATGATACATAGCAGACGAGGACATACGCCGAGATCTAAAAGTCTTGATGGATGAATTGGTAGAGTGTCCTACTAAGAGTCCCCGAGGTCGCAGGTTCGATTCTTGCCGAAGGCTTTGGGTGTTTCTGCAGACAAGCCAGTTCGCAGTTTTGTGTTGTTTACAAAAAAAAAAAAAAAAGAATTAATAACAGAATTCATCCGTGATAGCAGCCTCAAATATGCAACTTGTTTAACACAACAATCTAGATAGCCTGACAATCAGACTGTTGCAAGCAAAAGAGGCTCTGGCACTCAGAATACTTTAGCGATATGCACCAGCAGAAGTAGTTTCCAGACTCTAGAAGGAGCAACTTGCTGTTTAAAAATAGGATTTATATCTGTATATTGCATGCTTATATTATGCGGCACAAGTTATACAAATTATTGATTTAAAATAACTAACACCCCTTCTGTCACTTTGGTGACAGCTGTAATAAAAAAAAACTGATAATCAAAAGAAGAAAACAATTTCACTGACATTTTTCAACTCTGAGAAAGTAACATCGAACTAAGGCATAATAAAGTAATTAATCTTTGAGCTCAAATTTAAAGCAGGTGCGTAATAAATGTTTTGTTTCCTTTTAGAACATAAAACGCCAGTTGCCTGACAGTAAAACTACTTTAAAATAATTTCTTACTGTTAATTGTATTTAAAACTCATAAGAGCAGAAATTTTATTAGAGCAAAAATATGCAAGTACTGGGTATTACATTTACAAATCCACATTTGCTTACTAGATTTTATAAAATTTGACTTTTGCTTCCAATATTAAATTGATTCATTAAGAATCTGTGGAAAACTAAATTTTTCTCTTTCCTTATTTTCATATTTCCAGCTAAAGGATATCCGTAATCAAAGTACAATCTTGAGGATTATTTTGAATAGAAAGAAAACAAAAGAAAAAAAAACTTTTCTTAATTTTTTACTAAACAAAGTGTATTTGAATATGAGGTGACTCTTATGCGAACTTTTAAATAATAAGGCCTTTGTTGCACAGAAATCCCTTTTACAAACTTGTCTTCATTTTAATCTAAAGGAAAAGTTTGCTCAGCAATTAGACTCTTGTTGGCTATTGTTTTATTAAGAAACCCCAAAAGACAAATTTTTGTAGATAATATTACAGAGAAATGAACTTTTTGCTTCTTAAGCAAAAAAAAAAAAAAAATCTACATCACAAGTTAAAAACTAGGAAATTGACTACTCACTCACAAGATGCATGAACTTAAATAATTTTAAATAAAACAAAAAAAAAATATTTAGTTATTTTCTGCTCTGCCAGAACAAATGCAACTGACCAAATGTATGACTGACTTTTTGTCCAAACTACGAACAGAGGATATATAAGATTTAAACCATTAGAAAAAATTTAGCTTTGTGTTGCACAAACTCTGGTAAAAGATTTAAACTGTAGTGAATAGAAAGCTTATTTGTTGTAGTTGTTGAGTACAAGTAAAACTTTTCGAAATTTCAAATGAAAAATGTTAATGGATATTTTTGTATGGCTTAAATAAAGAAAACTTTGTGCCGGAAACCGGAAAACCACTAAAACTAAAGTGTTTTTTCTAAGAATAATATTTAAGTTAAAAGTAGGGAAAAAATATACAAAGAGATAGAGAGAAAGAGATAAAGAGAGAGATAGAGAGAGAGAGAGAGAGAGGGAGCTAAAATAATATCAGCAGCTATTGAGAGGAAACCATGATTAAATATTGCAGTATTGATTTCTAACCACTTTAAATTTATTATTTTAAATTTGAAAACAGAAAATGCAACATAAAACAAGTTTTCTTTTATTATGTTTTTACATGCAAGTTGCTTAAGACTACCGCAAACAAAATTCATAGTTACAGTTGAAAATTATATACCAAAAGTAAACTACAAGTTTTATTTTATACTCAAAGTTTACAGTTTAAATTTTATTGCATTCATCATACTTACTGCTATAAATTTTCGATTGTCTTTCTTCTGATTTCAATCAATATGGATTGAAAATTGTTATTGCTGTTCAAGGGAACAAAGGAATACCAAAAAGTTATGGATAACACCTCTTGAGAGAGAATTTATTATAAAATAATTTTTATACTTTGGTTTAGCAACTACCAGTGACTAAATATTTAAAAATTTATTTTGGTTTTAAATTTGTTTGTTCGTTCGCATAAATATATTACATATTGACATGTTTGAAATTGCTGAACTAATTAATTGAATAAAGTAATCACAAGAAACATAAATGCAATACAATTGACTACACAGAAACATACAAAACGACTTAAGTTACGTTCATGCTAAACAAATTTTTGTCGGTAAACCCGGACTACTACTGTCCATTGGTTTTTGCAATCAGAAAATCAGCCATACTATTCCAGGCAGACGTCTAAGACATAGAGCTTTATGTGAGGGAATGCTGAGGTAGGCGTATATGTAGTTAAACAGCTCTGATAGCCAATCAGCTGTAGAAGCGCTAACATCTTTTTTATTCCAGTAGACACTAGTTTAAGAATGTTGCGAACTTTTTCAGGTTTTACCTTTCAGGAACAAATTCGCTATCTTGTGGCTAGTGAGCCATGGAGGTCATAACGGCAACAGCAGGATGGACTGGTTAGCCAGTCCAGCTCGCAATACGGCTCCTTAAAAGTCCTGAATCATACTGTTGGCTTCACAATAGTTGAAAGGACAGTATTCTGCTCCAATGGGAGGAGGAACGAATAGCTTACTACTGGAGAGCCCTAAATGTCATATGGCAGTCAAAACGGCTTCTCAATCTGCGCAGAGTGCAGTCTGATCATATTGTAAACCTAGGCAGAAAAACCATTGGACCATAAACAGGGTTAGTGATGAGGTACTGTAAGTTAAATTGCCATCTCAAAAAACCAAAAGTTGAAAACATTGATTCCTGCAGACTCTGTAACGAGGAGAAGGAAACGACAGAATATATACTTTGAAAGTGTTCCACAGCACAAAACCACATACCCGATTGCTGGATTGTTTGATCCTAGAGACCTCAATAATATCAATCCCATGGCTGTAATGCGATTTGCTGATAGTCTAGGTCTTGGTATATATAGAAAAAGAGGCTGCACAAAAGATCATTTTGCTCAAGGTGCACAATTGATCCCAAATAATAATAATATTAATATAATGGATTTAAGGGCTGTAGTTAATTATAATATTGTTAATGGCAACAGTAGTATGATGCCCAATACTGAAATTCTTAGTAAGAACATGTTGGATCTTGACTAAAGAACTAAGCATTTTATTTTAATAATATTAATGTACCCGTTCAAGCCTTATGTTACGGTTACGGTTAAGATTCAGCCACACGTTACGAAAATATCATATTTCTCTTCGAGTATGGTCACCTCAAAAATAGTTTTTTTATCTGCAGAAAAAAAAAACAAACAAAACATATTAAAAAGAAATCACATTCATTTATTTATTTCAAATAAGAAATTAATTAAGTAATACTCTTGCTGTGCATTTCAGTTCCAGCAAAACAAATAAAAGAAATCATCTCATGATGATTTGATTACAAAATAATTAAACAATTATTTGCTCAGTGAGATGCTGTCTAAGTGGAATAGATTCCAAAAACAACATGATCTTTTCAAATTTTTCATTTTTATGAAAAAGAAAAAAAAAACACATTGAAAAGAATTACAATGATTCACAGGAAAAACTCAGCAACATGTAAGAGCTTCCTTTAAAAATATCTACAAAAAAAGTAAATATAGAAATTAATACAAACTTATGGCACCATGACATCAAGAACCGCAAAAAAGAAAGCAAAATTGGATATAAAGTACATCTACAGTGTGGCTTTCACATACATTAAAAATAACGAATGCCAGGAAGTAAAAGAAATTGAAACAAGAAGCAAAATATGCGCACCCCATGCGGTTTCACTGATTAAACACAAGCTGAGCGCTCTTGTGTGTGCGTCTTAAAAGAATATTCTTGAAGCAGATAAAAACTTACCCCTGACACACTTTGCACGCTCGACGAGTTTAAGCGGATGTTTTAAGCAGCTTACAAGCTTCTCTAAGAATTTTAGCAAAAAGTGTTGAAGAGAAATAAAGGATATTATTATAATTGAATCAAAGCTTTTTTAATTCAGTTAGAGCGATTTTTTTGAAGGGTTAATATTCAAACATTTGCTATATATGTATGTGCATATATGTGCACCTTACTTTATCTTAAAAATTTTAACAAAACCCTGTTTGCAACAAAACACTGTTTTCAAACTGTGCAAAGATTTTATTAGAAGCTATTTTTTTGATATGTTTAATTTTATATATACATATAGTATATATAATTGAACGTGAATGACTGACGGACTGGGGGAGCATCGCCCAGCCCTAAGGGCTAAAGCTAGACTAATCAAATTTCGTATGATGTATGGATCCACTAAGACGGGATTTTTGGAAAGAGGTACAAACGGGGTAAGATCGGTAATTCAATATCTCCGGACTTTGAAAAGGTAGCACAAAAATTCAAAAATCACCAAAAAGTATAACAAAAATAAACAGACAGGTGTCTGGTACTTATTTTATGTTTTGAGTAATAAGGAGATAAAACTGGTTTAAACTAAATTTTGGTACTTTTTTGAATTGCTTATATGTAAAGGACAGAAACAGGAAAAAACTGTAAATTGAATTTAATAAACATTGGAAAATTCTCGATATAACTTTGTCACTATTTTTAAATTTGGACATTTAGGGGGGTGAAAAGGAATAATTCTGTAATTATTCATCTCCTGTTCTAGTACAAGCAACAAACAAAAAATATTCTAAAAGTACCTGAAAGCCTACTAAAAATAATCGAACAGGTCCTTTGTAAATATATAAATTTTTTTGTGCAACTTTACGGTTTCATTGAAAATGATACTTTATTTAAGCCCATATGATATTTCATTTTTCTTTCATTAATTGGTATAGAATTGATAGAAAGAAACAGCAATTGCTAGAAAGAACCAAATATACAAAACGTAAACAAAACTGGCATCTTTTTTGTAAGTGTTGTATTCTTTTTATTTTCAAGAAAGCGCTAGGAAATAAAAATTCTCCAAAAAAGAAGCGTTAAATCGCAAAAATTGTCCATAAACCGCTGACACAGCAACATTCAAGTTTGAAATGTCAATTTTAAGTTGAAAAATTTTAAATTTTTTTTGACATAACCTGATTTTTTATCGATAACTTCAACGAAAATGTTGACAGTTTTGCATATATCTTAATATAATATGTAATGTAATATACTATTACATTATATTTGCACTGTTCTCCAAAACTTAAACAATGCAAGAAAAATGTAGTGTCATACGGTCATTAGTAGACTAAAAAAAAATTTTGGAATTTTTTATGAAAAACATGCAAGCAAGTAAAGGTTCGTATGTATATAAAAGCAATAAAAATTCTTAAATATTTTATATAAATATTTTTATTTTTCTGCGTTTTCCAGCAAACGTTGGCATTATTTTATTACCACCCAGCTTGAAAAGAAAATCTTTTTTTTTTTGCACTGATTACACCCAATTTTTTCAGTACTATTTACTTCTTATTAAATAAATTTCATTTATTGTTACATTTCATTAAAATTTATTCGTGCGTAAAACAATTGCGTTCCTTCGCATTTTTCCTACAGCTACACACACACACACACACACACACACACACACTCTTATATATGCATATACAGATAGCTGTGTGTATTCTTCACTGATTTTGGAATATAACGTATAAAAATATTTTCATTATTGTGTTCATTCATTAAGTTTATCCCTTTATTATTAAATTTTTGTACATTGTATTTCGAGGGTTGCGAATATTTTATTACAATTTAAATTCCTTAATTAAATATAATCACTGATATTTACAGTATAATATAAGGACATAAAAACTGTTTCTCTACTGAACTGATGCAAAGCTCAATAAAAAGGGTAAATAAGATTTCGAAAAGCTGTTTGAATGAATCCTTCGTTAAAAATGTGAAAAAGTGTTAGATCCGTTGATTTAGAGGGCAACGAAAGCGAACCGAATATGTAGATGTTTGGTAAGTTTTTAAGTTTTTAAATTTTTACATATTTTTCTAATGCTTTGTTATGTTAAAAGTAGTTAGGTCTGACTACCGGTAGCCCGCGAAACATAACATAATAAAAACTTGGAAAAATATGTGAACATTTCTTAAGGTATGGTCCCACTTAAGCTTTTGTTTGTCCGTTTTGCTTACAATGTGGGATCACAACTTTCTTCTTGACCGATATTTTAGGTAAATACTTACATGCCAATAAATCAAAATGCATATACATATGCATATACAGCATCGAATAGAAAAAGGCAAAAAAAAAACCTAAAAAAATTAAATTTACAACAGCATATTTGATTGTTTTATTTGCATAACAAGTGCAAATAGAATGTGGAAAAAATTTGTGCTTGCTTTTGCAAGGATTTTGTAAGATCAAATAATTGTTTGCAATAAATTTTGCTTTTGTGCCTGGATCAAACAAAACCTTGTGTAATTTAATGTTCTTACTCTGTTCTTAGCCTTTGTTAGTGTTTGTTGATGTGCCCATGTGTATGTATGTACATGCATGTGCTTAGCCAAAACAAGTATTTTACAATAATCTGACCGCATCGTTAGAACCATATGAGTGGCTAAAACATGTTGTATTACAACTTTTCACAAAATTTGAGTTGCCAGAGCAATGCTGGGAATACAGTTGGAACGAACGGCGAATTTTGTCCAACACTGCCTAAAATGTCGGGAAAACACTGTTTCCTAGAAAAAACTGTCTGTGCAAAACATGTACCTGTTTGATTTATTTACATGCAAGTTTAGTTGTTTTTAGTTTTATATTAATGTGCCTAAAATAACGCGAAACAAAAAAGTTGATATTCGATTTTTTTGTGCAAAATTTTACCATCAGCAGCGTCATAGGCTTTTTACACTTACTCTCGTTTTACATCTTTCACCATTTTGGCAAGATGTTAACATCTTCCTATACGAATTCTATATGAAAAAAAACTCAACATCTTTACAAGATGTTCATTTCTCATTTTGCTGTATTCAACATCTTTCGATTATTTTAATGTCATCACTAAAACTGAGTTAAAAAAAAATGATAAAAATTCATACCATCACTAGAAAATATACAAGTGTCAAAAATGTTTACAATGAATATCCTTTTCCCTAATAATAGCCATTGCTATTCTAAGGTCTAATTTTTTTATTAGTTTAAATCTTAATAAATTATTAAAAATTCTTAAAATGTCCATATGCGTCTTGGACACGAAACATGTTGCACATAAAGCAAGATTTCATCCTCATCGTCGCCGTCGTCTTGCATAATTTCTAATAATCTCGCAAATTGAATTTGTAATTGGTTTTGGTCTCTAATTCGAGAATTGCACAATTTTTAAATTCCATTTTGTTTAATGTTTTTTATTTTGCTCAAACTCGTGAAATAATATCTGACAGATGAAAAGTGTTGAAAATGTAATGTAAACAGCTTTTTTCAATTTTCAACATCTTCAACACACATCTTAAAGATGTGAGTTAATTTAAATCCGCTTTTAGTGTGAACGTACACTTAGTATGTATGTAGTATGACTAATGAGAGTCATGACAGACCACTCTCAACTACTGGCACACCTTAACCGCATGAGAATAGCGGGAGGAGATGAATGTAGAGCATGTGGGGAGGAGAGCGAGACACTAGAGCACTATTTATGCCAGTGCCCCGCCTTCTCACAATTACGATCCCGACATCTTGGGAGAGACACCGTGCCAGACATAACCCAATTGCGGGGCGTATGCTGGAGGAAATTAAGGAACTTTGTGAATGACACGGAATTCCTATAGACCTATGGGTCAAACTGTATCACGGTAAATCCACGGAGCGCACAATAGGCCTATACTGGCTTAGGTGTATATCGCAAGACATGGGCAAGCAAACGCCTCCAATAAACCTAACCTAACCTAGTATGTTGATGTATATTTGATGAATTTTTCAAAAACATGTGCCTGTAATTCTTCCATGAATCCATGAATGAGGCGGGATGAATATCAATGAAATGTTTCATCAACTTTAAATATGTCACTACCACACAAGTAAGAAAAACCACAAGACATCATCAAAAACTTATCAGCATTCTGCACATGTGTGATCGTCTCTTATTAATTAAACATTAAATGAAATAGCTTAAGAATCCGTCTGAGCATATCGCTGAACAATTGTGGTATGTGGAATTTAGACCCTTTAGACCATATAAAATATTTTAGATTTATTAAGCTCTTATTTGACCAATTTTGCTTACATTTCGCCAGATAACAGCTTCTTAAGCCTGACTTAGTTTTTCTGAATAAGTTTGCTAGTAGTTTCGATTTAAGCAGATATTTTAAATTATTTTCCAGTTACCAACTTAGGCATAAGATAATACGTTTTACTTGGCTCTTATAGCAAATAAATAAATTCATTTTATCAATTTTTAAACTTAAACACTTACACATGAATTTTTCTGAAAGCTGATAATATTTTTTACATTGTGCAAAAAAAAATGATTGATCTTTCAATATATTTCGATAAAACCACAATTTAAACAGCATGCCGATGTTTTCTACATTCGGATTTCATTTAATTTTCTGTTTTTAATACAATATAAAGTTGGTTTGCCCCAAAATGTTTTAAACAAAATGCAAAATATTAAATATTGCTTCTTCACATCTAGCCGACAGGATTGAGTTATACGTCTGTAACGCTAAAATTTTGCGATGCAATGCAAAAATACTCAAATTTTGCATTTAAATTTCTAATCGTATTAAAATGCTGTTTTGTTTTCTGGTGGTTTTTTGCCCTCGAATTCCCCATATATCAGCCATATATCATTGTGTTTGGTAAGTATACTTCTTTTCTTGTTATTGTTGTTGCAATAAACAGCTGTACATAATATGGCAACAAATAAAGCAATCAAATAAATCTTCCTAAAAACATGCTTCATTTAATGCACATTATCCTGCCACAAGATGTGAGGTTAGTGGAAAACGATGGATGCGTTATTAAAGGAGGCCTACAAATCAACAGCAGAGCCACATCATGCCAGCAACAAAAATTATAGAAAAAAAAAAAAGAAAACGTAAACTCAAAAGCAACATCCCTTTTTAACATTTGCAGTCAGCAGGAAATGGCAAATAAAGTTGCCCAATATGAGTTTGAGTTAAAACAGAGAAGAAACCGTAAACAATGTGGAGTAAAAAGTCATTGCAGATTTTTCTGTGCTGTTGCTGAAAATTCAACAATTACAGCGATAAATTACAGCAAACATGCCAAAGTTGCTGTGTTATGCGGTTGGCTTTTTTATTGTTGTTGTTTTGTTTTTGTAACTATAAGAGCAGATTATCTCATTAAATGGAAATGAGGCAGTAACAACACTTGTTCGCTGTTCTGCTTTTCTTGCCTTGTTGTGTGTCCTTCTTAATTTTGCCATTCTCATGGTTCAAATAGTGAATTCATATTTCTAACATCTCAACATGTCCTGGTAATAACACAATTTTTCAGAACTTAATAAGATAAAAATTCACTTCGTAACGTTTGTGTAGTTTTTTCGCTTTCATAGGTTGAGTTGAAATATGGAAGGGAAAAATGAAAATAAAAATAAAAATTCTTGTCACATACACACTTGTAAATATATATCTATACTTGTTACTGCTATTGAAGTTTTTGCCATGTGTTCTCTGCTGGTAAAAGTGGTGCTGGTTATGTGGAAATGCAGTGAAGAGCAAAATGAAAGTGACTTTCAAGTTCTATTGTATCTGTAGACAGACAACTTGTTGAAATAATGGTTACTGTATTTCACATCTACAATAAACAGTATTTACAATTGTTAATAATTTTAACTTTCTGGTAAATTTTTACTTACTCCAAATTGAGACAGATTTTTTTCGGATAAAATTGGAGAAGACCTGAATAGTAAAGTTGAAGACTTACACCAGTATTCATAAAAAATAAAACATTGTTAAAATACATTTTAGAACAAATTTTTCATATCAAATTTGTTCTAAAATGTATTTGAGCAGCACTTTATTTTTTATGAATACCGGTGTTACTGTTTGGAGAATTATTAGCAATTGTAACTCATATATTATTTTTAGTCTTATAGTGAAACTATGTAATCTACAATTGTTAGTAATTTCATCGGGCTTTCTAGTACAATTGTTTACTCCCTCGACACTGAGAAAGATTTTTTTGTGGCAAAATTGGGGTGATCAACATTTTTTTTTTTTGTAATAGGACAAGAAAAGTAAAGTTGAAGATATTTTTTGCAGCTAAATTGGAGTGATCAACATTTTTTTAAAGATGACAAAAAAATTAAGGTTTAACACTTACTGGCTGGATTACATACCATGGCTGTTTTACAACCTCCACGTCACTCACCAGCATCTAAATTTGCTTCGAACCCAGGCCATTACGAATTTTATACTGTTTTTAAGCAACAGCTCAGAGTCATCTTACCATCTCAGTAATTATTACTAACTGTCTGTATTTAATGTTATTGATTAACTTTCCATTTTATCATTGTGTTTTTCTGCTGCTTAGAGTATATTTTTTTGTTGTCTCACCAACCATCAGTGATAACAACGTTTTCAAACTTTTCGTCAGGTCTTGAGCATTAAGTCAATAATTTTAATAAATAATATATTTAAAAAGAAATAGCAAATAATAAAAAAATTATTATGACTTCAGCTGTGAAACGACTGGCTGTTTTGAAGCCGCTACGCTTTGCTTCAGTACTGATTTTTGTTATTAATGTAATACTTTTTATATTAAATAGCAATAGTGGTGTTCCACCTTTTCTTTATCTAACTGAAATTGATAAAAAAGTGACCAACCAAGGGTTGAAATTGAGTCAGGTAAAAAGTTATTTATGTAGTATAAATGTATTATAACACCATAGTTCAATGAAGTTAAAAATTTTTTTTAGTAATACTTTTTTGGTTTTAGTTTTATTATGACAAATAAATGCAATCATTATGTTGTGCTTTCTGCCATCTCATTAGCATGAAGTAACATAAGAAATTTGTTGTCTACACAATCATGTAAACTTATATACCAAAACTCAATACTAAGAACAATCGCTGGGCATGAGGAAATGTAAAAATAAGTCCTAACAGTGCTTCTTCCTTAAAGAAAGATTTATAAAATTAAGTGGAAAATATTATATATTTCTACTCGTTTGATTTGCCTAAATGTGTAACGACCTATAGAATTCGATACCTTAGAAATACCTGCAGCATAAAGTCTTCTAAATGCCCAATTTCTTATGAACCTCTCACAAACATTAAGTGTGATTTAACAAGCAACATAAGTTGCATAAATTTTTTCTCTGAACTTGTGGTTTGTGTCTGCTAGTAAGGGACCTTATGACAAAAGCACAATATTGGTGTCCAATTCACATCGATTCGATATGAAATAAATGTGTCTGCAAATCTCTAGTACAACGAACTAAATGTGGCGTAATCTGTTTAACAAGTGAATTTGCTTCGGTAAGATCGCTCTTTACTGCTGTTATTGGTTTAAATTTATTTATAACAACGTACCAGGCATATAGGTTTTTATTTTTTAATTTTTTTATTTAAAAATATAATTAAAAAAATCAAATTTCAAAAGAGGTAACACTGACGTGGTTCTGATATATATTTGCGTGTATATTCTTGTCTACCAGAAGCACCGTTATGTCCCATGAAAATTGGAATGCCCGCTTTAAATAACTATAATGCCCCGTATCCAGCTTATTTAACTTTGCAATTTTTTTCCATGTGCAACTTACACACACACAAACACACACAAACACACACATACACACACATGTTTGCTCTAAAGTGAACAACATTTCTTTATGAAGAACTTTAATAATACGCCTAATTGAGCTTAAGTCTAAAATTTCATTTTCTAGTTTTAAATTCTCAACTTGTAACCTCATTTGGATGTACCATTATTTTAAGATTTTAATACCTGCCATTCTATTATATTTTCTAAAGCACACAGCTACAAGCACGCATATAAATTCTACACACCCTCCTTTCGCCCGGATTATATGTTCAACATTTATATCTACTTATGTGTTGAAAAACATGAATTTATTGCACATATTATAAGTCTGATTATACACATTTATTTATGCCAACATCCTTAAAATGTTCAATTGTAGCTTTATGCTCGTAGTCGTGCGTTTGGGTACGGTTTTGTAGTTGTCTGCCCCTGCATTCTTACTACAACTCACGCAGTCACCCAAAACATACAGACACTCATGTGTATACGTTAAAACAGTTTAAATTCATGCGTTGTATGCGTGTTTAATGACCAAAACTTTTTTTAGCTGAGTATGTGTGTGTACATATATAGAACTTGCTTCATTGGTTTGTAAGGACTTAAATCAATGAAACTGGTTAAAATCCTGAAAAGTTGGCTAAAGTTACAAATATGGAGTGATTGGTGTCAGTATCTAGCTCTATCTCTGCGGCAATGCCATCCCCATGAAGCACATGGGGACCACGACTGCTGTTGGCGGCCCAAAATTCTAAAGGATTATCAAGCGTTTAAGCCTAATCCTAATTAAGCCTCAGTTCCAGTTCATCACAAGGCAGTGTCTGTTGCATGGCACCACAATACTATCTGGATGCCATTGGAATTATCAATGTTCTCTTCGATGCAATCTAAAGTAGCAACCGCAATCAGTATGTTAGAGTCAAGATAGGCAACTCAATCCATGACCAGACAGAGTGACTCCGAAGAGCCCTCCGGGTTCACCGACCCCGGCACTGCCAAATTAACGTTAGGTGCAGGTGCCTTACGACAAGCTGCAACCGCTCTAGATCTGCCTAAAATTTTGTCCTATGCCCAGCAAAGTACAGCAGCAGACTGGATAGGAACAACAGATGGGTTGCTAAGAGTATATCCTCACTTAAGGTTAGATTATGTTGACTGTCCATGTCATGCGACATACACTTAAACCAATGTGCTCTTGTTGAGTGCTCTGTCACACTTAAGCTTTTGCTGAAAAAAAGTGACCAATACTTTATAATTTACCATTATTACAGGTAAGTGCATGCATGTCCCTGCAAGAAATAGCTGATGGAAATTAACACATTAGCAACCAATTACTAACACAAGCAAAGCAATTGTATAGCTTTCAGCGTTGCCATTTCAATGATTTTTTTTAATATTTTGATTTTCCGTTCAACTGTATTATGTTGACCTTTAACATTAATATTTTTATTTATAATGTGAGTTCGGCTTGAGGTGCTTTAGTAAATAATTTTACACCAAATTTAAATTGATATAGCAATTATTTTATTATCTCCAATATTTTGGCCAACTTTGTTGGTCATCCTCAGGGAGTTATCTATTTAAATTTTTATTATATTATATTAGTAGTGTCGTCAGTTGTTAAAGTTAGTAACTTTAACAGTAGGCGAAAAAAGCATTAAAAACTGACGATACTACTAATATAATAGAATACAAATTTAAAAGATAACTCCCTGAGGATGACCAACAAAGTTTGCCGAAAAATTGGAAATAATAAAATAATTGCTATATCAATTTAAATTTGGTGTAAAACTATTAACTAAAGGACCTCAAACCGAATTCACTTTATAAATAAAAATATTTTGATTTTCCCGTATTAGTTTAGTAATTTCATTTGGAATTATGTTTATGCAATAATATTTTTATAGGTTTATTTATCCTTTTTTCTTTGAAAAAAAAAAAAAAACTGTGCTGCAGAAGTTTCTTCCATATGATTTAGTTTTCTATTATTAAACTTTAATTTTATTTAAATATATCTCTAAAAGGTTTTCAATTCTCTTTGTCTCTTTGAATTGTTTTTTGATTTTTTCCGAAATTTTTTTATTTATTTAACAATAGAGAAATTAATAACATTGTTTGTAATTTTGTGGGCATTTTGAAAAAAAAAAAAGATTTCGAAAGATCACTTTATTGAAGTGGTTACGCTGGCTTAAAAAAAAATTAATCATACTTACACTAATGTTTACATACATTTTTTTATTTTTCCCTGAAGAAAATGATAGAAAGCCTGCTGTTTGAACCCATCAGCAATGTCGGCCATATGATGCAGCCAATGACCGACACTGTTTTTGCTAGGAGGTGGAATGAGTCGGGCAAACTGTATGTTCCTGGCTGCTCATTCATTCTTCACTAAACTTATTACTTATTCTTTTATTTGAGTTGCCATTTGAAAATTGTATATATCACTAGCTTTGAATTTCCACGCTCAACAAATTCACTCCAAAGTGTCCTTATTACGTAAAATTGTATTCATGTTCCAGTTTTGTCCTCTTGAATTTTCACTTTAACCACGTTTTTGATGCCTTGCTAAGAATTTGACATATGTACGTAAGCAGCCGATTGGCTTGAGCGTGTGACTGCATATGTGTGTTCGAGTATTTAGCGCAGCGTCGAACATGGCTGGCGTGAAGCAATTTAGAAAGATGTTTTTTAAATGCGTTGACATGTTTATTTGGTACTTCGCTTTATTCGCAGATCTACAATTTTTGTTTGCCACCAAACAAACACACACAGGCACACCGAAATGTGTTCCTGAAGTGGTGGTGGTGGTGGTATCTAATTTAAGATTTGTTAATGTATTTCGTTGCTCTTAAGTTATTTATTTATACTCGTACTGCTTATAAAATTTTGCTGGCATGTGTGTGTATGTGTGTTGCCTTTGTGTTTGGAAACGAGTGTATGAGTTAAGCTGCGGTTGACTTTACATATGTTTCAAGCCTTTTAATTAATGAATTAATGTTGGTTGCTAAGCAGTGTTGGCATGGTATCAATGTATCTGCTTGCCTGTCTGTCTGGCTGTCATTTAAAATAAACAGAGTGTCGCATATTTAGAATCCTTGTTTATGATATTAAAGTCTTGTTATCTTTTTTTTTAATTTTTTTAAATGCACTTTAATATTAAAAAATTTTGCGAATACACAAATGAAATAATTTAATATTCATTAAAGGATTTTACAGTAAAAAAGTATATATACATATATATATATATGTATAAATATAATTAAACACACATGTAGGTATATACATCTACTTATATGCTTATGTTCACTGTTATTAACGTAGTTTTGTGTCAGTAGAAAAACTGGGTTAAATATTAGTATGCAAAGCATGCAAAATAATATGTGTATATCAAGCATTTTTAACGACTTCATTTATTAATTTTGCGTAGTCAGGGGTTGTAAATAACATCTAAATGTCTTTGGTAGATGAAAGCTCATTAGCGTGAACCGATTTAGCAATTATTAGCCTTCATAGAGTGAAAAAACAACCCTTAAAATGAGAGTTTCCTATCTGTCCGTCCGCCCGGCCGTTTAAGCGCTAGAAGGCTAAAATTTTTGCAGAGCATATAGTTATCCGGCGGCTACAGCAGTCAGTACAAGAAACAAAAAAAGGTTCATAAATTTAGAACCGGAAAACGAGTTAAAAAAATGCTGACAGACACATTACTTTCCCGCGGTAAAAAAGTAGTCGTTAAATCTTAGCAGGAAATTTCTATTTTCAAAGGGAAATATTGGGCATGCCTCTTTCACCGCATCTTATTATTATCAGATTGGGAACCTGTTTAGATGTCGTCAAATATTATAGCAATTATTTAAAAGATATAAAAATGGTTAACTGTATGTACTGTGAAAATTTCAGCTCTCTAGCGTTTACCGTTTGGGAGAATGGGGCCTTTGATGGACGTTTGGACGGACGGATAGTGATGCCTCAGTAAAGGAGTTATGACATCACTTTTGGAGTATGGAGTCCTAAAAACCTATTTGGTTAAAGAAAAATTTAAAAATTTAAAGTGTATTTGTTTTGCACTTATATTATTATTTTGAGTTGCTTGAAGATTCGACCCTGGTATGAGGCATGAATATTAAAATATTACTCATACGACAAGATACCGTAAAATACGCAATCACAGAAAGAATAGAGAAAAAGCACTGCTTACTTTACATAAATGCGAATGTCTGATATTCTTGTATACTGCAACATATCAATATTTTTGTATTTTACAGCCCTCCTGTTCATGTTTG
Organism: Sturmia bella; assembly: GCA_963662145.1. NCBI lineage: Eukaryota > Metazoa > Arthropoda > Insecta > Diptera > Tachinidae > Sturmia > Sturmia bella. The sequence goes on along the minus strand of OY759171.1, from coordinate 15,401,637 downwards.
CTAAGCTGGACATATTTTCTTAACTCATCAAAATGATTTGATTTCGGAAATATTTACTGACCATTAACAAAAAAAAAACTGCTGAAATATTCAAGTCTCAGCAGTTGTGTATTAATTTAGTTTATTATAGCCTTTGCATTCATACGCCTCCTTGCATATTGAAAAAGTTTTACATTCTCCAAAAATGCATTTCTTTAATGGAGTAGCAGTGGGGTCATTGCAAAATTATACAAAAATATTATCTGCCTGTGGGCAAATTGTGAGCAAGTTCTATTTTTAGAAAATCTTATTTATATTTTTATAATATTAATATCTCATCATTTTTCTACTCAAAGTCCTTAGTTGTTTTCGCAAACAATTCAACGTAGTACAACAATATAGTTTATAAAATTTTTAAAAATGTATTTTCAACTTGTTGGTGCACTTTTACTTGTCTACATATTGACTATAAATACACAAATTGCAAAATCCTTTTTCTTTCATAAACTATTCATACAACAATAGAAGAAGTTAAAATTAATCTGCATAAGTGACTTTGAAAATCATTCAACAAAAGCTTTGGCATGAAAAAGTCTGACTTCTATAGTTTATATTGAGTTGATTGTTTGGAAAATTCTTTCTCATAATATTCATATGCAATATGAATAATAACAAAATATAAAATTACTCTTGTAGGTTTATTTAAAAATAACAAATATTCATTTGGCTCATTGAAATTTGCTTTACAAATAAATGAATGAAGAAACTTAATACATTTTCAATAAACACAACAAATAAAAATCAGACAACAAAAGATTGTGTTCATAAAGTGCAATTGAGCAGAAGGAGGAGGAGTTACAAGACAAAAAAAAAAGATAATAATAAACTTGAGCAAATATTTTAGAATGCAAGAAAATCATAAATAAGAAAATAAAAAAAAAAATAAAAGTAAATACGATAAAAATGTAGACACAGGCGCAACAAAAGATGAATTCATGCAAATGTTTGATAGCTAGTAAAAATTAAACAGTAGTAATGAATTTAATATAAAATAAGCAAATGAATAAAAGAAGCAAATACCCGAAAAAAAAGCTTTTGCGAAAACAATAATAATAAATTATCTCCACAAATTTAATATAAAATAAACAAATTCGCAATATAAGCTTATAATTAATTTTGCAGCAAATATTCGAAGAAGTAGTTCGTTCTTTTTTTTAGCATTTTTGGGTTTGAAAAAATTTTCAAAATTTAAAGTATTTAATGTTTTTGAAAACTTTCTAACTTCAAACAAATTGCTCAAATTCTATGAGCTTGAAGATAAAAGTTTTTATTTATCCAAAAAAATATACACCTTGCAAAAAAGCCACATTTTCAACAGTTACAATTGCTGAAAAGTTTCTCATAATCCTTGAAATATTTACGAAAATTTAAAACCAAACAATTGCTGATACTTAAACAAAATTCCTGTTGCTTTTGGCACAGTATGTGGCCATTTAAATTACTGCCAAATTTAAACATGTTTTATGGACGTATTGCATTTTGCACTAAAAATCTGCCACCCGCTGTTCTGATTACTAAGCAAGTATTAAAACTGGCAGTCAGCCATTGGAGTTCTTCATTTCCCTAATAAAAACAGCCAAACCGGTATAAAACCACTAGAAAATTACATTCATACAACCCAAGCCAGTGAAACGTGTTTAATACAATAAACTGAACGAATTCAAACAGCAACAACAAAACCATGCAAAAAAAAAACACACATACACCATCAAAATTAAACATTTTAAGGCCACCAACAACAAGTAAAAAATTTAAATATATTACAGCCACAACAATATACAGAGCTGGGGTTCTGGCTTGTTCTTTTTGAGAGAGAGAAAGGGAGGGAGAGAGAAGTGCAGAGAGCTTTAATTGATCTAAATTTATACTTTGGGCAGACACATTTGAACTGAGTTGTCTATATAATAAACTTTGTTCTTAAAAAACGGATTCGATAAAATCAGCCTCAGAAATTTGCGTTGCTATTTATGTTTATGAAAACTGAAATTTTTCTTTTGTTGAGATGGAGCAAAAATAATTGAATGCCCTATTGCCGTAAAATGATGAAGCGCGTTGAAAAATAAGCATAACAGGCAAAAGGCTAATAATTTTATCAAGCTTGAGTTAAATTTTTACTTTCACAAAGTTGAGAGAAATTTTTCCTGGAATAAAATTAAAGCGACCAACATTTTTAAAGAAGACATGTTATGTTATGTTATGCGGGCCACCGTTGGTGAAAATGCCCCACTTGGGTCGTAGAAGGTACTTCTTGTGAACTGTAGGCAGATAACCCTACCTGCTTTCCGCCAGTTTCGACCTAAACCAACCCGATGAACGGAGAAACGAGTCCATCCTGTCCAAACCGCATTCCGACACTTCCGGTAGCCCGTTTAGTGTCGGTCTGCAAAAGACCGACATGAGAAGTAAAAGTGAAGATTTGTTGCAATCAAATGTCTTTGCCATGTGATTGATTATGTGCACTATCATTAGCGGGCTGAATGAAATATTTTTCAAGATTAAAAAAAATATTTTTTTGAACAGCATTGTCGTTTTAATGAAAACTATATGAAAAATATATAGTTTTTTGATGCAACCAAAAACATATGGTAGTTTTTAAGAGCAAACACTAAAACCAGCACAGTTGCATCGCCTGTACTTTAGTGACGCCGTCAAAAATAAAATCGACGGCCACCAGCCATTTTACAAACGTTCAATTTGATGTTTATATAGTGAAAAGAAAAAAAAAACAGATAAGAAATTGTGTTTTTATCAGTCATTGTAGATTGTTATTAATAAAACTACAATTAGTAGTTACTACTAAAATTGTTCTTGATAAATTTTTTTTATGGAATATCCTTTTGGAAACATTTTTATCAAGCAATAATATTTTAGTTTTTTAATATATTTGCTATTGAAAATAAGCATGGCCAATGTCAGATATAATTGCACATGTAAATCTGTGACCAAAAATTTAAAACCTTATGTAAATTGAGAAATGTTGACGGACATAAAGGAAAAGATGTGATTCGAAGACATAAAAAAAACACATGTAAAACATGTCGCATGGGGGGTACTTAATAGTATGTTTCCATTACGAGATGAATCTCCTACTTTGCTCGCTCAATTATATTTGTGAATCACACTGTTGAAACGATTCGTCTGCGTACTTCGATTTGACTTTTATTTTTAATAAGCCAACCTAAATGATCCATTAATTTCTTGAAGCAAATTTTTATAAATGGATAAAAAAAGTAAGTGAAAGTGTTGTCGCAAGAAAATCACATTCATATGGAAATGTCGTTGGCATTGCAGTGCATTAAATACAACCCAGAATTTAACTTTTATTTTTGTGGGACCATTACGTTTTCTTTGTTTTTCATTTTGTTTGTCTACAATTTATGAATTTGATAGATAGTGCAGATAAAGTTGCTATACAAATTAGAGAAGACAGGAATTTTTCATACTTCGCATGTAACTTCAATATGAAGCAACTTCATTTGCTCTAAAAAATTTTGTACGGCCAAGCACGTTGCTTCGCTGCTGATTAGGGTCTTAAGCACAAATAGAGAGCGAAGCAAATGTAGTAGAAATATGCTATATTTATAAGACAATTGATTCATTTTTATGGCTTTTTTTTAGATATTTTTTTCACACATTTTTCCTTAGTTGAAGAGTTTTTTTTTGCAAATCTTAATAATTTGTTGAGATTAAAAGAGAAATAAAATTAAATATGCGAAAAAGCCAAAATAGTCAGCCTTAGCTTTGAAATGAAGCTAATTGGTGTTTCAGAAATATTCAATTTGTTAAATGCTTAAATGAGGACCTTGTTGCTGATAAATGCTTTTGGACATTTTATGTTTATCAAGTAACTTTTTAACTATTTTTTTTTTTAAAAATCTGAACGAAAATTTTCCAAATTTTTGGGCTTTTAGAGTAAAATAATATAACAAAAATTAGCTTTAATTTCAAAAGTTATTTTTATAGTCAATAACACCATTTGGCTTAAACTGCTTCGAATGGTCTGAGGTACGATGCGCTGCTGTGCATCACTGCGAAGGAAGTTTTTTTTTATTATTTTGGGCAAGTCTTATGTTTGTTTTTTAACTAAGTCCATATGACTTGGTTTTAATCTTACACCATTTTACTTATTTTGGTTTTTTTTTTCAAATATATTTTTTATCAAATTACTGCTGCATTGAATTTAATTCGTTAAACTTATGAAAGAGTTTGTCTTGTCCAGTTGCTGCCATGATAGATTTTTTTTTTTTAATTTTTTTGTTATACTTTTTCGTAACGAATACTTTTGAAAACTCATTTGTATTCTATTTCCGCTCGACTTGTTATAATTATAATATTTTTAATTACGATTATGTTCTCTTTTGCTTAAATGCATGCTAATTTCATTTCAATTAAAAATTTATTCTTTCCTCATTATCTCTAAATATTTGTTTTCTGTCCGCTATTATAATTTCATTTGTATAAGATCCTTTAGCATATTCAGCTCGAATTGTAATGCAGCGTTAACACAGAGCGTTCGGCCATTGTTGAACAGAGGCCGGAGCAGCGGTGGAAGTAAGAGCAGAGCCATCGAATCATCATGAAACATGATACAGAACAACAGCTGCCAATGTTAATGTTGTAAAGACTGTGAAATTTTGCAAAAACTTCAAGTACTGCGGCGTTATTTGTATTTTTATGCAAAAACCAAAACAACAGCATTACGAAAAAAACAAACAACAACAACAACAACTAATAACAAAATTTTCAAAAACTATTGTTTCAGAATTAAGAGAGAAAAAAAAGAAAACATTATTTTTTTTCGGAAGGAAAAAAAAAAAAATTAAACTAGTTTAACCAACATCGTGTAACTTACTTGCGTGTAAGTAGATTTGTGTTCACTGGAAACTTTGTTTAATTTTCCACGTTGTTTTAGCAACCAAACGAGTAACAGCTACAACAGCAACGTAACATTTGCTATTAACAATATGGGAGGTTAAAAAAAAAAAACGAATTATAAATTGAAGTTGTGGGAGGTTTGATTGTTACTTTAGATGCAGGTACTTGTGTGCTTCATCTAAGCACTTTTTTGCGCTTGTTTTGCCATATTTGTAACATGAATGATGCTGATTTCTTTTTTTTTTCTAACTTCTAACGCCATTGTTGCTACCGTTGTTGTTACTAATTAAAATTCATTTTTTTTCGCCATTCTCTTTCTGGCGCTAGTGGTTGCCGTCACACAGCATGCTATTATAGTTGCGGTTGTTAGAGAGTAGAAAAGGTACCAAAGGAAAAAAAAAAATTTATGCTGTTGCCAGGATTTTAACATGGCTGATTTTGTTGAAAGTTGTTACTTAGACATATCATGTTAGACTGGCCTTAAATTGTAGTAGTATTTAGAAACCCCCGCTTTAATGCTGTTGCCAGTAAACTTGTTTTTCACATGATTTTAGAAAATGCAGCTTTCGCTTGTACCACTTTTAAGCTCAATTTGGATTATTTGCAAAATTCATGTGTTACCCGAAATCGTTTTACAGCAAAAATGGAATTGCTTAAAATTTAAGTCACATTTCCAACTATCCATACTCAAGTTTAATTATCAATTCCAGCTACAAATTTAATTACATAGCAAAAAAAAAAAAAACAAAAACTAAAACACTTCTAGCTCATAAATTTTTCACCTTCAATAATCCAATTGAATCAGGAAGGATATTGGCAAACAAACCTTCGTCACAACAAATATTCAGCATATGTTAAGACAGCTACATTTAAGGGTTATTTGTGTTTTTTTTTCTTTTTTGGCATTAAGGACCTTTTAAGCAGCCATTCATGAGAAAAATTCAAACAACCAAAAATATGCTTGTTTGAATGTATAAAATATTTACACTCCCAATACAAGAAACCATTAGATAAATTGTTTTGCTTTGGAGATTGTAAACCAATATTATCAGGCATTAAAGCATGCATTGACAAGTGTTTTTAATTTTATTAATGGTACAACCCCTTGTTATTCCAGCAGACAGGTTGGAGTGATGCTTAAATATATATATATACATATATACCATAAAAATCAAAGAAAAAAGTTAGAGCAAACAAAAATCAAAGAGGAACTTGTTGGCAAATAAAATAGTACGAAAAAGCAAAATCCTTTTTGTGCGTCCACTTCCCCAAAGAAAAAAAAAACAAAATTATACTTAAAGTCAATATTTTGGAAAATGGTTCAGTTGAGTGAAATAGTAAAATAAACATATAAAATGAAACACAAATTGTAGCAAGCAAAACAAGCTAGAAAATAAAACCTTAAAGTCTTATCATTCCTCCAGACACTCCATTAACGTTATTTTTCAAAGTCTCATTGGAGTCACTTGGCCAAATATTTCATTCGGGTGGTTGGAATCGTTTGGCTGCAAAAGTGTGTGCGTGTGTGTCTTGCAAAATCTGTTGCCCAGTCAAAGGATTAGAAATCATTCATTTCTGCAGCTGATTAGAGTGCACGCCGTACTTACACATACCGTGTTGTTGCTGGTTTTTTAGTTTTTTTGTTCTCTGAACTTTGTTCTTTCTAACGATACCAAATGACTAGTGATCAATTTTGCAACGAAAGATACAGTGAGTAATAGGGAGTTGTTGGCAAATTTTTCCATAACTTCAGCTTTATGTTTGTTTGATTACGTTGATTTATGTAACTTATTTTGCTCGTTTTGACGATTAAGCTCTTGACATTACTTACCTTATTTATTTCCAGTATTTAAGACGAATGTTCGACTCAAGTGTATTCTTAGTTTCCATAATGGAATTTTGTGTTAAATATTTTCACACAGAACATATCATTATACTTATTACATTTAAAAAATGAATTCTTAACCAAATATTTAATTGCCAGGGGCCCTAGGTGCATAGGCCCTAGCTTGCATCGGCCTTAGAGAACATATTAATTCTCTGATTTCTGCTCTAAAACCAAAAAAGGCAAATTTTTTGCTACCATAATGGAAGGGGTGGGGGGGGGGGGGGTTAAGGTGTGTTTCCTGTAGAGTTGTATATAAGTGCAGGTCGTTTTCTTCACTTGTGTGTGTGTGTGTGTAGTGAGTAATATAGTTAGTGTGAATTAAATAAAAAAAAGTAAAAAAAGGACAGGTTTCTACCTCAAGTAGTTTTACATGTGATAAAAAAATGATTCTTTGCTTTGAAAGAATTTTGTGTAAAACATGTTCACTGAGCAAATATTTTGCAAACAATAAAAATGTGTGTGATGCAGCATCGATTCGAGATTTGTATGTTTTGCTTTTATAAATATAAACTTATAGATCAGGGGCTAACAGAGGTATTTTTGTTCATTTTTATTTTCTTTTTAAGCTATTTGGCAAAAACTTTATTGTAGTTTTTCCCCTTGCAATTTTATTTCATACACTCAATTTAAGCTTGCTTTCCCCCACCACTTGTGCTTTATACAGTCTATGCAAATATTTCTTTTATTCTGCTCGTTGAATTAATCACTTTTCTGTTTCACTGCATTCATTTGGCCCTAAAAAAAAATTTCCTGGAGTAAAAATTGAAAAGAGTGTTTTATGATCAAAATCAATTTTGGAAAATGGAAAAGGTGTTGTTTCTGTTTTAAAATTTTATCGCTAGAGAAGTAAAAGCATGAATAAACAAGCATTAAATAAATCGCCTAAAATCCTTCGAGACCTTTAATACTCTGCTCAAATGACCGTATGTGAATTTATTGAACGCACGTGATAGTTAAACAACATACACACATTCGTACTGACTGCTGCTAACGGGGGTTCATGAAAAAGGAGACTTTAGCATTTAAGCACCATTACATGGTATTTGATTACGATTTGATTTTACCATTTTTTTTTTTGTGGATGTACAATTTTTTTTACACAATTTATTGGCTTTTGGGGGAAAAGCCATCACATGCAAAGCTCTGCTTTTCTAGGGAAAAGTAAGCACTATTTTATTTTATTTTATTTTTAAGTTAAATTAGCTGCAAATGTAAGTCGTTTAATAATTTATGTTTTAAGCTTATTAGAGATTAAATAAAATAATGTCAAAGAAAAAAGAAGTAAAATTAAGCCCCTAAAAATAGACAAAGCTTTCTGCTTACAAAATAATAATCTTACACTCAATGAGTGATCTAGTATTTTACACATACGAAGAAAATGTGCAAATAAATAAAGGCTTTGTTATCTATATGCTCATAGATCCAAAGCAAAATTCGTGTCGGGTGGGGGAAAAATCTAGGCTTTCCTTGAGAAAATCTTATGGGTACCTCTGTGTAGTTTTCCCACCATCTAGATGTCGCTGACATTTCGTGGAGGCATCTCAACTCGTTAGTAAACTGGAGTCTAATGTGTAATTTCCTTATCATAGTCTTTGCAAAGTAGTTTTAAGAAATTTGCAATATGAAGGAGTATAAATAAAATTAAATACATTTTCTTGTATTATGTTTATATAAAATTTTATGAAAGTTTTTGCATTGCAAGTGCACATTGAGAAATTTTTAAAATATGAATCTCTATAACCTTGACAAAATATTTGAAACTAAACCAAATCACTTGCAATTTGTCGTAATGCAAAAATATAATTTATTAAAAATTTTTGAAATATATACCGGGTCTGCAATATAAAGTTTTTTTCAACTAGTGCTTATTTTGTGAATGGTAACACTTAGCTCATGTCCAATTTGGCAGATAATTAGTTTTATAGTTTCGCTGAACGAATATAGTTGTGTATACGCTTGAACAACGCTGGGAAATATTGCGACATTACTTTGAAAATTATCGTAATGTTGCAGAATGTGTGCGAAAATTGCGCAGGGATTTTGGAAGAAGAGAAGCACCATCAGCTCCGTATATTCGTTATCTTGTGAAAAAAGTGAAAGAAACTCGCATGCTCATCGATAAACCAAAGCGTGAAAAGCCAAAAACAGTGAATATACCCGAGAATATTGCTGCTGTGGCAGAAAGTGTGCGTGAAGCGCCATCATCATCAATTCACCGTCGTTCTCAACAGTTGAACATTTCGGAGATCTCATTGAGACAAAGTTTGCATAAATAATATAAAAAAAAGAAATTTGAAAAAATATTCGGTGGTTTTTTATAGCATTTTCAAAAAAAAAAAAAAAAAAAAAAATTATTTGGGACTCTTTAGAACATGTGTGAAAATATATCTTGGTTTGTTCCTTCAGAGTGTTCTGTTTAAATTTTATTAACGATAAAGCTGGTGGCTGGTAATTAGGTGGTGAGCCTTTCATGTTTTCTAATCTTCGTTTTATTTTAATTAATGTATGTTTATAAGGTGTTTTTATTCTTTGGAAAATCTCAAGTTGTTGAGATTTTCTTTGAAATTTCCATTTTTAAAGGGTTTTGAATACAAATCAATTCAATATATTTCAAAATTTTGGCAACATATTTATATGTTTTATGAAAACAATTTTTAATTAATTGCTTCACATCATTCTTTTGAAATTGTTTTATTTAGAAGCCTGGTGGCTTGTAATCATATGCTACATTTTCAATATATTAAAATTTGTTCCATTTCTTTAATATATGTACATATGGATTTTTTTTAGTTTTTTGTAAATTCTTATCCGCAACTGCATTTTATTTATTTTACTTAATTTTACCTCCCTTAAGATTAATACTGAGAAAACACATCTGCTCATTGGTGTTCGTTTTTAAAGTTTATACAGATAATCCCTCACAATTGCTTTCAATATCTTGGCAATTTATTATCTAATGACAATTTCAACTGAAATTTAAACAATAGCAACGAACTTTTGCTCCAAATGTCTTTACAAAATCCAACAAGTTAAGATTTATAGCTGCATTTCAAAACATTTCGCAACAACAAAAGCAAAAACCTTATTCTTCCTCCCCAAAACAATGCTCTGCCACACTAAATGAAAAATCTATAACACAAGCGACAACACAATACGCTTAGAGAAATCGACAATGAAGAAGATGACGGCGATGGTGACGGTGACGGTGACGGCAACGATGACTACGACAAAGACTCAGCCATTGAAAAACTATAAGACAAAATAATACCAATACAATGTGAAAAGAGATTGCTGTTCAATTTCATCGTCGTGCTCCGAAATGACAGAAGCAACTTTACTACCTCTATCAATGTAGTGACAGCATAGAAAAGGCACTGAAAATCCTTATTTGAATTCACAGAACGAACCATCCTCACTTTTGTCGAGAAACAAGAAAACAAAAAACCAAAACGTTGAAAATTTTGCACAGGAAAAGTAAAACAACTACTCTGCACTACATGGGGAAAACTGCAAAACGACTGTTTGTTAAAGGCAGAAATCTACTGGCATTATCCTTAATGGCGCATAGACAGTTTACCTTCAATGAAAGCCATCGATTGTGAACCAAAGACACACGCAGAGTAACAAGTGTAAAGGGGAATCGATGTGTGCACGAATGAACGAATGAGTGAATGAATAATGGCAAATACTTTGATTGTATGCAAATCTGAAGAGGTAAACTTTTGGTATAAATTTGCATTCACGTAGATTTACTTTATGTTTTTATGTTTGGGTTACATGAATTATGGATAGACAAGACATATTGTTACAATAAAATGCTTGAAATCATTATTTTTCATGCAAATTTAATGTTAATATTATTTAAAGTTGTACAAAAGTAATACATACATATGTATTCGGTTGATTTTTAATGAAATTGAACAATGTAGGACCAGAGATGGGATAACTTTTTATTTTATAGTATGCTTTGTAAAGGGTGGTTAGATTTTAAGGGCCGATGTTGATCTGGAATAAATTTGTTCATATCTTTTTTTCATAATAACATTGGTATGGTTAAATTATGTGCAGAACAAAATATTGTCCAAGTGGCCGTCACAACCTCGGCAGCACACCTCCATTCGAGGGTCCACATTTTCGATGACTTCGAAGCATAAGTGAGGTCCTATACTGTTAGCGTGCTGAGGAGTATTATATAATTTGTAAACTGATAATTTTACAGTTGTATTGTATTATTATTACGAGGTTGGTCCAGGATGGCCCTTTGCACTGCGACCAAGAGTGATTTATTGTGGAACCCTTTTCCCTCACGAGTTTAATACAGCAAGAAACAGTACTAGCTTATTCTGTGGAAGCCCTTGCAAGTCCTGTGAACCCAATGTATAGGCCAACAACAGCCTGTGTCTTCTGTGGCCAAGTGCCACACATTCAATAATCCAGTGAAATTTTACAGTTACGTTTTACATACATCTGTACACTGAAAATTGTAAGCGCTTCTAAGGAGGCATCTTATGGCATCAGTGTATTTGAAAAAAAAAGTATTGAAGAGAAAAATTTATTCCTTCTGGTTCCAGGGTGCCCATAGAACAGTTAAATATTTGATCAGCACCCCAGTAGTTTTTTCTCTTCAATACTTTTATGCCAACACACCGTACTCCTGACACACTACTTAAGGGGTCTTTTAAAACCCGCTTCAGTAGCAAAGCGTTCTAGTAGTAGAATGGCTGAGATTTGCTGCTTAAAAAAAAACATTAGGCAATTTGGGTGCTAATGAGCGTTGTGGTGAATGGCATGTACACTAGTCAGCATATCTTTATCATTTAAAAATATTGATTACCACAATTTTACCATAAAAATATTTTCTCAATTCTGAGAAAGTAAAGTCGGACTACAGCTTGATAAGTTAAATAATAATTGTCAATAATAAAGTTCAAATTCAAACTCTAAATAATGATACAAAATAAATATTTCATTCAAAACGTTACCGCCAGCGCTTCTAGTCTTGTAAAATTAAGTGTTGCCAGTACCAGAATTTTCAAACGTTTGACAACTTCTGTCTGGGCGGTATAGAAAATTAAATATGTAATACGTGAGTCTTATCCCGCGTTAGCGTCTGCAGAGAAGCTCAAGATTTTTTGCTTTGTATGGCAACCCAAATTCTGAAGTTCATTGTTTATTTAATTTTTGTTAAGGTTATAGTGACTTTGTCTTTTGATCGTGGGTTCACTCAAATCCTAAAAGTGGTATTTTAGAAGAAACAAAATGAAGAAAATGCACAATTTTGGGGCAGAAAAGAAATCGGCATTAAGAAAATTGCGTAGCCAAGCTTTTCATTGAAAATCATTAAGATATATTTTTAGACCTAAAATAATATTTTTCAATTGGCTCTTATTCTTATAATAAAGAATTAAGTTCATTTTTGAACATTCAAAAGAAATTTTGATTTTTTGATACTTGCTAGAATAAAAATCGTGTTAGCCAATGGTCAACGCATTGTAAGGAAGTATGAAGGAAAACAAGTGTTGGAAGACAAACAAATTTTTTCTGTATTAAAAGTTTGTTTGAACACATCTCATTCTCATTTTGTTCAGGAGAATTTTGGAATAAGTTTTAAACATTCTCTTAATATTTTTTGAGTCCAGTGATGAGCTGATTAGCATCAACGAAATGTTGGCGGCATAAAGACGGCCGAAAAAGTAAAAAAAAAAAAATATTAAGGTCTCTTTTTAGACCTAAAATAATGATAATTTTTATTTTTAAGAATATTTGTGTTGGTAAAATTCATTCATTTAAAAAAATGAATATATAATTCGAATTAAGTTTTATTTTAAATGACACAATCAATTGTTACTTGATTTATTAAATAACCAACAAATAAAAAAATCTGTGACCTCTTAATTTCACTAAAAATGGCAAGCTTTTTTATTTAAGGCCCTTATTTCGAGCTTTTCAAATGACAAAACCACGTATTGTGCGTAACTATTGCTGTCGTTTATCTTTAATGGTCCAAGCATATGGAGTACGTGTTGCTCATTCAAATGAGCTACTTATCGTTTTTTTTTCATAAATATTTTAAAATACTTTTTGCTTATTTTAACATTGTTGTATTTGCGCCTTTAGATGAAATCATTGATTTGTGATAACATGCAGAGCACAGCAACTCCCAGTTCCATCAAACTGCAAAACAGGCAAGAAGCAAAAAAATAACTCGTAAACTCGCTCGAAGGGTGAGTGTCTTCTGGGATGTCATGACTGATTTTTAGCTTAAGGTAATGTTATCATCATTTTTGATTTTAAAATAATTTCCGTTTTTAACAGCATTTCGTTTATTTTCCAGCATTGCGAAGAGGAGGAGAGATTGTTTGTGTGTGTGTGTGTGCTGTATTGCTCTTTCTTTAGGGATTTAAATACATTTACGTTTGCTTTTTGTTTTTCTTGCAGCATGTTGTATGTTTGTTCATTTGAAAAATATTTATCATGTCGATTGGTTCTCGTATATTTCCGTTTACAAAAACAATTTTTTTTTTTTTGACATTATCCATATACATCGATCGGATATGCAAATTAATGGTGCATTAATCTTTAAACAAATGTTTATAAAGGGGGGATTTAATCGAGAAGAGATTGTAGGAGTTTATTCAAAAATTGGATTTTTTAATTTACAGATAAACTTAAATACAATGAACTGCTTTGTGACAGCTATTGTTTTGTTGTAGACAGGTTAACAGCAGTGAAGCCTGGGTATTGCGAAAGTGGAATTAATATGAGGAAAACACTGTTAAGAGCTGAAATCTTAAATTATAATAAAACACAAACAGTTAAAAAATACCCCAAATCAATATTATTGTTTGGAAGTGATATTTTTTTTTTTGGGTTTGCCATGAAATATTATTTTTTTCATATATGTGCCGCGATTGGATCGAAGCAGTTTTCAAGCTTATTTTTTGAGTAAACAGGGTTGCCAGGTCCTCTTCAAATACTCCATTGTTCTTGATTTGTTGGCTATTATGCCCACATTTTTTACAGTGGCCCACAGAAAAGCTCCAGCGGCGGTTCTTGGCGGCAAATTGGTACCACCATTTTAGCTTATTACTCAGCTATAAAACATTAAAAGCAATCAATTTTTTGTGGCATGAGCTGTGTGGCAAGTTGCTTCATTCTGTTGAATTTAAAAATCGTTCTCACTAGTACCATAAAAAACTCCATTACCATAGTGCGATACATGCCTCTACTGGAAGTAATTTTCAGGAAACAATTGTCCAACCTTTCTAGGTCAATATATTACGCGGCGGCCCGCGTAACATATTGTTCAATTATGTGGATGTTTCATAGGGCGCACTTAACAGAGACTCGTTATGAATGCAGTGGCTTCTGTAAAATAATTTGCGGGTCTTCTGAGAAGAAATGATTTGTTTTTTTTTCGGAAAATTTTGATTTACAAAATTTTTTAATAAATATTAATTTTGTTGAAGCGTAAATTGATTCGTTTTATTCAGCAAAGATACTATATTGAATATTCTGAAAAAACAGAATGCCAGATAGAAAATTACTCTTGGTCTAAATTTAGGAGAAGATATTTGCCTCCAATAAAAATAACGGTCTACCTGTAGGCAGGTTGGTAAGCGAGAGATTATGTGCTACCGCTTTCTAAGCTGTTTAAGCATCACAGGATTTTTATTTTTGATGTCCCACTTGGTATATGATTTAGCTTCCCTTATTATATTTCAAACTACCCTAGATATTTATGCATTCATTTTAACTTAGTAGTCAAATTATATGATTTATAATTATTAACAGGCTTAGCGGGCTATCTGGTTCGATTTTTACTTGCTCAAAATTGAAAAAGATTTTATATGATAAAATTGCTCAGTATTTTTTTAAAGAAGATGATAAGAAAAGCTAAGTTGAAGACTTACCGGCTGGGGCACATACCATGGCTGTTTCACGACCACCACGTTACATTGAATTGTTTGACATAACACTGTTCGCTATATCGAAGTTTAACTGTGCAGCATTTATTTATCTGTTAATATTGACTTTCTTTTTCTTTTTTAATAAACCTAATAGCATGAGGAGAGACGGGTAAGAGTAAATTAATAAAAGGTGAATTCAATTATAGGCTAATGTTATCACTAAAAGCAGGAAGCAAAACTGGTTAAGAGGAAAAGAGCAGGCAGAGGTGCTGTTACAGCTTAATACAATTTTTGTAATGAATCTTAAGCAAATCTTGTGTAAAACTTTAGGACTATAAGTTTTTTCAAATTAATTTTCAATTTTATGAAGGTGCCCATAAGAGATTTGATTTTTTGATATCTATATATAATGCAATTTTAGCTTCTCTACTAACCCGTTCCAAAGAGCACAAGTGGGTGCAAATAAGTAGAAAATTGGAAAAAAATCGCCAATTTGAAGACATGTACTTTAACAAATTTTTAATAACGTTTAATACTTGCAAAAATTGATGCTACCGCAAAAGTGCTAAAATTTAAAAGCTGTTTGCAAATTGCAACTCAGCAGTTCTTTTTAATACGAGTTTGTTTTTTCACAAAAGATTTTTAGTAAATTTTTGCAAATTTTTTTTTTGTGAACTTCCTCGGTTTTCTATCCTGCTGTTTGGTGTTTTGACTTGGTATCGTTTTTGCCGACACGTCTTTGGTGTCCAGTCTGGCTGGGAGTAGGATTTGGTCTAGGCTTTGCTTACACTTCAGGAAATTTTTATTTACGTGAGCTAATCAAGGCTAAAGATGCAGAAGAAATGTATGAATTTTAATATGAAACTCAATCCCAATGTTCCATAAATGTTAAAAATTTATTAAATTCAATGCAATCAATGAGATTTACTAATGTAAAAAACAAAACAAAAAAAAAACCGAAAAACAACCATCTTTGTTGTTTTCATATTCAAATATTTTTCATATGCTCGTAAATAAGAAAATAGAACACACTACATTTGAGAAATTATCTTCTGTTATATTTTTTTTCTGTTATATTTTTCTTACAAATGCAAAGAAAAGTGGTGGTTGAGACTCTTAAGCAATGCACAAATGAGGCAGATTATTTGTTGCTTTTACTATTTAGTTTGAAATGCAATTTTCTATAGTATCTAACTATAAAGTATTCATTAAGTATTGAACTATTTCTAACCCTTAAGGTTTTACTTTCCAGCTTGATAACATAATTTAAGTGGATGAGATTTATAGCGTTAATACTAAAACAAAATCACTTAACCCTGTGTAATAAAACTTTCCTAAAATTTAACTTCTCCTTTTTTCAAAATCAAACTAAAATTGAGTTTAAAATACCACAGAAGACTGAGGACTTCTTCTATCACCAAATGCGTACAAAAGTCGTTAATATCATTTTACAAGAAAACGATAATAAATGTGTCGCGACACTTTTGTTTAGTTTTTAAACGAGTGGAGAAAGTAGCGCAGACATGTGCACGTTAAAATCGAATTTTGTTTTGGTTGAAAATAGAAATGTATTT
Source organism: Sturmia bella (assembly GCA_963662145.1). NCBI lineage: Eukaryota > Metazoa > Arthropoda > Insecta > Diptera > Tachinidae > Sturmia > Sturmia bella. The sequence continues at coordinate 15,385,351 of OY759171.1, read as the reverse complement.
AAAGGAATAAAATCCTGGATGCCAACACATTGAACATTGAATAGTTTTAAAATCAATTCAATTTTTTTTTAATTTGCAAAAGATATTTTAAGGTCAAATAAAAGAAGAATCGAAAAGTAAAAACTAGATTTACAGCAATGTAAGCTTAAGGTTTTCTTCATGGATAACCTGCTTCTAGTTAGCTTATAACTCATGTCATAACTAGAGCTGCTACTGTTTTTTAATTAGAGTTGGATATTCGTAATCAAGAACTTATGTGTTTCAGAATTCTTTTAGTGCCGCTGTTTCGACTTCTATTTTAGGATAATTTTATGAATAGTTTGCTTTAAGAACTATTACCAAATGTATATCTTAGTAACCATTGCCATAATTTTTAGCTTGATTTTACTGTTTCATATCTCTGCATACGTTTTTATTCTCCTGCAAATAACTTTCACCCTCTTTTCTCCCACCAAATATCTAATAAGCGTGCTGATGATGCTGATGGCATACGACAACGGTCGTCTCGTGTTTTGAGTGTTGCAGAAAGAAAGTGAAATTGCCACTTGATACCACGTACGAAGGGTCATAAACGCATTACACCTGGGTCTATGCAGCATATAAAATATTTGTGGAAATAAAGCTGTTCCTTGCTAAACAACATAAACAATTTCTGTAACTTCTTTCTTTCTTTCTTTTAGCACTCCTCATGCTCTGTATGGCTTTTTGGTATGGTATAGTGTTATAAATTAAAATTAATAGAAACAGAAGTGGAGACTGTGCGAATGTCTAAGTTTGTGTAAGACCATGGATTTGTTTAGATGTGAATTTGTTCCAAACTTTAACTAACGACTTTCTTTTGTTTCATAATATGAGGTAAAAAGCCGGGTTAACAGCTGCTCAAGTTTTTAAGAACCATCGTACTTTTAGGAGGGTGATTTATATAATTTTTTGCTGTTCTGGTTCGATGCTCATGCTCAAGGAAAGGGAAATTAAGGTTTTTTTCCAGTTAAAGAAAGTGTGAAATGTAACTGTTGTAGTTGTTTCTGTTTTTCTTTCTTCTGTATTTTTATTTTACCATTTTGTTGGTTCTCATAACGGCGTAAAGTTTTGCCTTAACGCTACATAAATTCCTGTACATTGTGGGCTGTTGTTTTGCCGGGGATTAGATGTTGGCAAATTTGTGAAAATTACTTATTGTTTATTGCGGTGGTGTTGGTGGTTGGAGAAGCTGTGTTTTTTATGTCTTTTTTTCTGGCTCTGCGCCTTCAATTCTAAATTGTGTTGAAGTGAGAAAAATGTTTGAAAGCTTTTGTTTTTTGCTGTTAAAGGAGAAATACTTGCTTGATCTTTAAAGTCGCTTTGCAAAATTTAAAATTGTTAATGATTTTGTAAGGCTTGAGTTCGATTTTTATTTCCCCAGCATTGAGAGAGATTTTTTGTGATAAAACTGGAAGCCAATTTTCCTGGTGACAAGTGAGGTGTTGGTCCTAAAACAGCCATAGTTTTTACCCCGGCCAGTAAGTTTTCAATTTTACTTTTCTGGTCTTTTTTAAAAATGTTGATAATTCCAATTTTTCCACAAAATATCTAATCTTTTTTAGTCTTGAGGGAGAATAAATTGAACTCCAGCCCCATAAAATTACTAACAATCGTATATCATAAAGTTTTTTTTTGTAAAAGTTAAAACTAATTAACTCAATTATTTATTTCCTTTAAGAGCCAATTGTAATGTATTAATTTAGGTCCAAAAATGAAACTTTTTAAAAAATATTTGCTGGCTTTTTCGGCTGTCTATATACCAACGACATTTCGTTGATCAACAAAATATTTTTTAAAAAGGTTCATTTTTGGACCTTAATTAATACATGCTAAAACTAATAGTAAGAAATATCTTAAAAAATTGGTTTTCGTGTAATTAGAAGATTTATATGAATTTTTTTTTCAAATCGTTAAAAACATTTTTTTTTTCATTTTTGGTAGTTTGCTGTATCCGTTCTGCTGACAAGTTCATTTTATTTTTTTCTTCACAAAATTTTTTTATTAGGTTTTTTGAGCTTAAGTTTATTCTTAGTTGTTGCTTTGTTTGATATTAATTAAACAAGATAAGAAGTAAAACATCCAATGAAATTCGCTAAGGTACAAGTAGCTGCTTCGAAGCTGCCACACTTATCGTGAGCTGCCGTGCTTGAACTGAGCTAAGAGTCTTTGATGTTTTATTTGTCTTATTGAATAAATATAAATTACAACAATAATGTAACTGAGAATTAGTTTTAATCTTGTGAAAGTATTACAAAATAAATATTGAAAAAAAGTTCGATTTAACAGCACAGGAATAGCGGAAGAAGATGCATGTTGAGCATGTAGGGAGGAGAGCGACACACTAGAGCACTATTTAGCCAGTGCGCCACCTTCTTCCAAATACGGTTCCGATATCATGAAAGAGACCCATTACCAGATATAAATATATATTATTGGAAATATGATGGAGTAAATTAAGGAACTTTGTGAATGACATGGAGTTTTTATGGACCCATATCTCAAACTGTTCATGGTTAAATCCACGCAGCGAGTAACAAGCATACTGGCTTAGGTGTATATGGCACGACATGGACAAACAAACACCTGGTTTTATTCTTTCCGTTTTTTAAGATTAATATTTTCTTAGGCTAAATGCATTTTGATTATATTTTTTTATATTTCTTTGTATATGTTTGTCTCTAATTTGCTCTTCTTTGCATAGATTCTTCAGAGCAGCCTTCAGGTGAGCTAGTCAAAAATAGTGAAAATTTAAAATTTACAGTAGTAAATTTTAAGTTTCGATTTCCAAATTTCAAGTCTCTATCTTTTACGGTTCATAAGTTTACGCTAATTATCTTTTTGCTATATGTGGCTATCCTTGCGTTATTACCTTTTTTTTGTTTTGGTGTAAAAATATACTTTATTATTGTTTTTCTCTTTTTCGGCCAAAAAGATGTTTTCTGTATCAAAGGTGTGCTTAAACATCTGATTATCATTTTGGTCATGGGAGTTTGGGCATATGTAGTTGGGATTTAAATATTCTTGGAATATTTTTCTAGCTTACGAAATGTCGGCTGCATATAGACGGCTGAAAAAGACAGAACACGGTAACGTGGTCTATTGTTAGACCTAAATAGACAGTGGTTTTAAATATTTTGATATTTTTACTGTTTGTTGTTGTTGCACCAGTTTAGCTACATTTTCAGTGAATATTTCAGCTCTCTAGCTCTAAGCGTTTGGGAAGAATGGTCATTGTGACGAATGGATGGACGTTCACAGAAGCTTAAGTATTGGGGTTGCGTTTTTACTCTATTAGTACGGAACCTTAAAAATCGCCCGATATAAGCAAAAAATGATCAGGTAAGCTGTTCCATATATTAAATTGTGTTTACACGAATACTTGCTAACAGTCCCAATTACTTATACGTCAGTGGAGATGATGCAGGTAAAACTGACAGTAAACTGTTGCATACTTTTACGAGTCGTATAATGGCCGCTCATGCATTGAGTAACTTAATTATTACAAAAAAGGAAGTAAACTGCTGCGTACTTATTGGCATCCACAGGGCGTATACTTAATTAGTAATTGATATTTTGTCACTTATTCGCCTGGAATATAAAATGTTAAATAAAATAAAGTGGGAATTATTATATGTATATTATAATACTGTGAAAAAAACCAGAAATTATTATTTGAGACAATTTCTTTTCGCTCAGAGTGAATGAGTAACGTTCAATTGCTAAAAAGCTTTGTACGGATAATTTATGCAAAATATGTTTTTTGAATTGAAGCTTTTAGTCACTAAATTTTGAAAAAAAATTTAATAATCCCAATCATAAGCAAAATAGCACAATATTTTAAATAGTCACTTGTTTTTTTTTTATAAATGCTTGTTTAATTGAATAGTTCGATACCTCAATGGGTATCTTCTTCAGGAATTTGTTTTTGCTGAAGATTATACCCATCGAGGTATCGAAATATTGCGTTAAACATTTGTAAACAAACCTCAAGGTCGAATTATTAAGTTAAAAATATTAAGCAACAAAGGTCGAAAAATTAGCATCAAGAATAAAATAGAACAATAACACCCAATTTAGTATTTCCTATTCTCCCAGCAACTGCTATCATAGCAACCAATTTATTTTACTAGCAGTATATTTACGGAAATTAATTAATTAGTAATTTTTTTTAAATTTTCTCCTTCACAGTGCCTTGCAACTTGGTATGATAGGAATTAAGAAGTTTAGTGCTACATAGCTTTTTCGTTTTATTATAAAAATTGTGTTGCAAAACTATAAATAAAACATTAGTAATTTTAAGTTTTGTTTACATTTCAACTACCTTCATCAAATAAATTTCACTAAAACGTTTCAGTATTTTTTTTGTATTGTTCTCTTTATTTTGCTGTTGTACTCTGCCAATGGAAAAGCACCCAAAGGATGTGCGTTTATATTTTATTTTAGGTTTTTTTTATTGCACTTGGTGTTTTTTATTTTCGACAATTGTTATATTTCACACCGTAAAAACATATAAGCAAGGGCTACAGCACACACAACAGGATTGCATGTAAACAATCGTACATTTATACAAACAATAATAACAACCATAATAATTATTACTTTTATGTTGTACATTTAAGGAACAACAGCCCCACCAGTGGCAACAAAAGCTCAAGAAAAAAATATTGTAACAAGACCGAAAACCAGTACACAATTCTATCCAAAAAGAAAGTAAACACAAAAAGTATCTACTGCTTTTAATGTGTTCCAGGCAAAGGCACCTTTGAGTCTACAAATGAAATGTCTGCCGAGAAGTGTATGTGTGTGTGTCCGTGCGCAAGCAAGTGCCACTTAAGGCTTAAGCAAGAAATTGCTTGTTTATGTCGGTACATGTATGTGTGTGTGTGCTTGTGAAAATGGTTTAACATGGCCATGTGTTAAAGCTTTAACTATAATTTTATATTTGCCTTTATTATCTTGGAAATGTAATTAAATTTGATCACTTTATGCTTACAAATTTACATATATTAAGGTATTCTTTTATTTCTAGCAGAAAAAAAACAAGACGATAATAAATTTCAACAGCCACTCAATTACGTTAATTTGCTGGAATGTTACTTATGAAAATTACACGATGCAACACAGGAAAACTTTGGGGAAAACACACGGTGTTATTAGTACAGAATCGATGGTAATACCCATAGCTTTACTACATGAATATTTGTATTCTAAATATTTTACAAATATAACATGTAATTATTTAAAGATTTCATAAAAATTCAAGTGACATTTCATACCACCATAATACACAATGTTAATTATGATTTACATCTGCATCTTACAATTTTTGGCACACCAAATCTGTTCTTGCCTTGTTTCATTGTTTGACAAATTCAACCATATATTCTGGGAGTTAAGTGGGACGGTCTTAATACTGACCCCCGTGCTATGTTACTATGTTTAAGCTTTTTACGAAAATAGGTGTTCAAGTCAAAATGCATTTCATAACTTTTTCTGGTCATTACCCTCTCCCAAATAGGTTTCCTTCATCTAGGAAGCAACACCGTAACGCATATAGCTCATCTGTGGTTTATATCAGGGAAGAAACTAAGGAACGTTGTACTTGACACTGAATCTCTATAAAACTTTAAGTAAAAACTATTATGATTAAGCGCATGCAGTGCGCAACAACCCTAATCTGGCTTGAACTTATGTCAAAAGACATGGATCATCACACTTCTGCTGTCAACCTAAGTCTACCTAGTCTTACCGGAAAATCTGCCAAATCTGTGAAATGAAATTTAATATGCAAAATTAGAAATGAATTCAGACTTCACAGACTTGATGTACAGCACACATTCCTAGGTCTTAAGCTTGTGAATAGTTTTGTGTTAGACAATGTTGTTTCAAGTAAACAAAATTTGGTAAAAATTTACTAAAATCTTTACTATTTTGCGCTCGTGTTAAATTTTTTAAAATATTTCGCTTATTAAGGAAACATTTATGAAAAACGCCCCTAATTTATGGACTGCTGAGGGTCGAGTAAAGTGCCACCATAAGGTTTAACGTTCTTATTTTCTTGCAATTAATTTCGCACTAATTTCCCAGCTCATGAAATTTTATTTTAGTAATAGGAAATTTGAAATTTTTTATCATAGTTGGTAATTATTCCGTCGGGCTTGAGTTCGATTTTTACTTCCTCGGAATTGAAAAATTTGTGTCTTAAAATGTTTTGTTGTACTTTGAACAGCGTGTAGTTTTTATTTAATTACAATATTTATTTAGTTAAAATATGCACCGTTATGACAATTACGCTGCAAAGTAATCTAATTTTGTACTTTTATTTAAAATAAATAAAAGAAGACGCCAGAAAAAATATCCATAAAATGAATACACTTTAGTCGTTTTATGCTTCTTAGGGAATGATCATTTTGTTACCGAAAGAATTTTGCATATTGTAAAGGCAGAGGGTAGATTTAAAATCTCTTTAACATTTTCAAGCGATTATAAGGAATTTTTCTTAAAAATTTAACATGTTAACGATAATTACTATTGACTAAATTTTTGCGCCAAAAATTTACTAATTTATGCAAGATGTTGAACTGTCTTGAGCATCATAAAATTAAACTGGCCATTTGGTGAACTCAATTACTCTGGAAAAGTCTTATTAAACTTCATTTCAAAATAAGTTTGATGACTCGTTATGAATTTTGGTTGTTAAAAACAACCTGTTCCTTCTCCTATGAAAACCACTTTATGAAACCGGTTTTAGTGCTAAAACATTTATTTTTAATAACTTGTTTGTTTGAAATTCACCTTAATGATAATGTAGCAGTTTGGTTTATACCATGGGCAATAATTCATTTGTTTACTTTCTAAAGGTATAATAAAAAGCATGTGTTCAACTAAGACTTGCAAGTATTCAATATAGAAAACAAGGATAATTCTGTTATTAGCCCAGACAAAAACAGGTTTATACAATCTAATGATAAATATTAAACATGAGTGAAGGGCAGATAGAGAGTTTTGTGTTACAGGGAAGAGATAGGTGCCAGTTTGCTGTAATTAGGGCTGCCATTGTCAATATTTACATAGGAAATACCCAACACAAGATGTGCTCTTGTGGGACGTTGCAAATGAATGAAATAATCATCACACAACACTTGCACTTGGCATACAGCGAAATTACTAAAACTTTTATTTTATTCAGCGTTCATCTGAATCAACCAACATATCAAAAATTTTGATGTTTTTGAATTAGAATTAGTGACTCTTTTTTTTGACAAAGTTTCAAAAAAATTTTTAAATTTGATATTTAAAGTTAATATTTGAGAAAAGACATTTACTTCTACGCAGTAATATATATTGGCGTAAAGAAAAAATTTTGAATGAAATATGTGTGTACATTTCAGGTTTCTAAGAGAAACAAAGCATTTCCCTTCCCTGCCCCCAAGTTCTGCTATTTTTTCGTGGTTGCTAATGGTTACTATTATTATCGTAACTAAATTGACTGCGGTCGCTGTGGTTAATGTTGCATACAGACTCATTTTCAAAATTCTTACACTTAAGCTTTCTTCCACCACCACAGAGGTTTTTTTTTGCCGTCCTATTATATGCACTCAACCTAGAGGAACAAATTACAGGCGTATCTAAAACCGGTTGCATCTGTGCGTGACGGTGAGTGTTCGCTTGTTCACGGGCAAAAGTATTTGCAGCCATGTTTAGTCATTAGTGAAAAATAAAAAGCCACACAAATGGCATTAAATTAGAGTACACCAACTCAACTTTAACAACTCTCTTATGCACACACACACCACTCCATGAAAATCTCAAACCAACCCACACTCACACACATAAATATTTTGTACCTTTGTTTTGTGAATGTTTTGTCTTTGCCTCTGGTTTGGGATACTTGCCTCGATGACTTGGCTTGGCAGCTGGTTGATTCGGTTTAAATGCTGTATTCTTATGGTTGTTGGTATTGTTTTGCGTTGGTTACTTGGCTGGGCGTCGTCTATAAAGTACAATTAGTAGAAACTTAATTGTAGGTAACAGATGTCTGGTTATTGTTATCAAATTAAGAAACAAAACATTTATAGCATGAAATAAATTTAATACTTTTATTGGAAGATTAGAAGAAATTGCGTTGGTGTATGGCAACTTAAGTAGTAACGGTGAGAGCATTGGTGTAGATAAGAGAGGGCTGGAGTGGGCAAATTCACTCTAGGTTCAGTCTCGCCCCGCTCACGTTTAAAATTTGTTAATACAAAAATTTCAAGTGAGACATTTGCTTACCCTAGAGCAATAATCTAGCTATACTTACGGGTACGTGAGAGCAAACGTGATATGATTGTAATATTTAAGCAGCAGTAGGAAAAATTAAAAAGAAAAATCTTAGATTTTGAAATATATATTTGCATAACTTGAGGGTATAAACTTAAATTTTGAGAGTAATATGGCATGGATGTAAGAAAACTGCAGGCTAACTGCCTGTTTATAAAAAATAAAATCGTAGATCACTTCACAAGATGGAGAGCGACAAAAATTACAATATTTTTCATTTAGCAACAACAGTTGATCCAAAAATATCCGAAACTCTAAGCTTATGTGGGAGAAATCAAATAATTTTCTTAGCATTTTATCATTTAAAACAGCAAACTCTGATCTTTTTTTTTTCTATATAAAATTCTTCGACATTCTGTTTTGTTGGGAACATAAAATTGAATCGTAGCCTAAAAAAACGCACTAATGTTATCGTAACTAAGATTGCATAACTTGGACTTGGGCTCATTGTAAGTACTTACCGTTCAACGATTTCGAATATATAAAACCAAAAAGAATTTCAAAAAGTTGCTTTTTCTTTAAAGGTCTTAAACAAAAAAGCAGAGCGGCATGAGTGTAGATTTAGAAACACGAGTCCCTGAATTGAAGGACGGGTTTTGACGGGAAGAGTAGCGGCTTCAAAAACGGCGGAATTTTTTTCATGTTTTCTTTGCCTTAATTAATTATTATCAGTCACAAATATTATATAGAAAAAACTAGAGCCCGATAAGCTTAATAAAAAATATTAATTTAGGTCCAAAAAGGAACCTTTTTAAGAAATGTTTGCTGGCTTTTTCAACTGTCTAGATGCCGACGACATTTCGTTGGTGCTAAACAACTCATCAGTAGATTTGAAAAATTCTTAAAAGTTTATTTGAAACTTAACTAAATGTCGTCGGCATATAGACAGCTACAAAAGTCTGCAAAATTTTTTGAAAAATGTTAATTTTTGGACCTAAATTAATACATTTCAATTGCCTCTTAAAGAAAATAAATGATTAAGTTCATATCTTAATAAAAAATAATTATTTTTTACGAAAAATTTCGAATAATAAATCTTCAACTCATCAAATTATTCTTACTCGTTTTATATCGAATTTACACAGACTCCACACTATAAGAGTTGTTATAGATTTGGTGTCATCAAACGGATTAACGATTGGAACACAGCTGGTGTATATGAAAATGCACACAATTACAGCGTCGGTCGAAATTCGTTGTACGCGGCGAACTTAAAATAAATTTATTCCTATTTCTTACCCCGGCGAACTACGAATAAATCAGTACCATGTGGCCATTTTGGTTTTAGTTTTCAAGTGTTTTAGTAAAAATAGTTAATAATAAAAACAACAGTTAAAAATAAAAATAAAACTATTAAAGTAAACAGTTTTACTTTACTAGTTTTGATTTAAAATAAAAAGCCAATATATTAGATTATGAAACGTGTTTGAAGTGTTTAATTTTTTTTTTTTTTTTTGGTAATGCTAAATTATTTAACAACCAATTTTTTTAATACGGTCGCCCCATCAGCTGTTCAACTATAATAAGGAAAAATTAAAAAACTGAGAAAATGGATACAAGTGAAATTATAATTGAATATGTTAAACTTCATGAATGTTTATATAATCTGGGATCAAAGGGATATAAAAATGTGCAGAAAAAGACAGAAATTTGAAATTTTTTGATTCATTTAATTTTTTTTATCTTTGAACAAACAATAAACAACTGTATCAATTATAACAGATGTTTTTGTTTTTCATCGTTATTGTGCTTCATACAACGAATTTACACAGCGAATTTTAACCGGCGTATTCGTCGTGTGGCCGGCGAAATTCGTCGTTCGTCCCAGATGTGTTCCTAGCGTAAGGGTCAATCGCAAGATTCCGTTCTTTCTCCCACTCTATTTCCATTTTTTTTTCTTGATAAAGAATTTTGTGACAAAGACCTAAACAAACCTGACAGCTCTGATTCCAGCTGCAGTCCAATTCCCACTTTTATTTTTTTTGTTATAGATATTTGATTTGAGCTGAACATGAACAAAAATATTTTAAATAAAAAAAATTAAGAACTTATTTATTCACAGCTGTTTTTATAATTTTTGCATTTAATGCCAATTCCAAGCAATAAAGATAATATTTTAAATGAAATTTTCCTGATTTTTCTGTTTCTTTCCTTGTGTCACATTAATTCAATTTCATATGTTGGGCTTCCTAAGTAAACCTGTAGGCCTTTGCGTAGTGTTTAACAAAATTACTTGCTCAATAGCTTTTCAACAAAAAATTAGGAATTTCCCCCTACTTAAATATTTAAATTAGCGCTATTGACGGAATATCTATTGATGTCTTTAAATACCCTCACAAAACGTGTCATTATCAAATTAAAATACCGTCTTATGTTTATTGACAAAATACCGGAAATGTTAAACAGATGGGCGCATTTAAAGAAAATCACATTACCATGAAATTAAACTCTCAACGCACAAACAAATCTGAGACCAAAATAGATATACAAAGTATTTACATCTTTAAAAATAGCTTAGAGAATATCAAAGAGGAAAACAAAAAATAGAAAACAATCAAATCAATTTTAATTTGGAGACAAACAATGCCAAAACCTTCAAGACAACCATAAGAACGTAAAAGACAGACACAAAATAATTTTCTTTTATGGCAAAAAAGAAGAAAAAAATCTAAAATGAAAGGAAATTACTGAAAAAAACTATACAAAGCAGAAGGACTACTTATAGCCCGCACTACAGGAATAACTTAAGGTCAAAAGTGAAGGAAAATTAGAGAAACAAGTTTTTGTTGGCTCATATTCGTAGCATGCCAGTATAAATCTTTGAAGCAAAAAGTCAGACGAGGAATTTTCATATATTTTAAAAACAAAGACTTAAGAAATTGTGAAAGCGAATAGGAAATGAACATAAAAGTTTAAAGACGACAATGAAATGGAAAATTATATGAAAGCCCTGAAAGCTTAGATATGCCTAGAACACCGTAATTGTAGTAGATGAGAAAATAGTGCCAGGCTTGAACATCCATAGAGTCCATAGGCAGTATGGAGCAGCACAAAGTGACATACTGACATTGTATAGACGAGTGGCGTATGTAATTACGTTTTTGGATGCCTGATAAGCAAATTTGAATTTCGACATACGCCATACAGGAGAAGAATTCCATCTCTCAACTAAAACATCGTTTCTTCAGAACTGTGATAAGCGTCCTGGAAAACGTACTTTTCATTGCTCTTGTATTAAAAGTAAGCATAGGAAATCTTATTACTTTTTCCATAATACTTCGTGAATTGGATGATAAGGAAAAAAAAAACGGAGGCAGCGAAATATTTATTGATCATATTTTCAATAACAAAACCAACTAGCGACCTTATGCAGAAAACTCTATTTGTGAACTACACAAACTGTAGTCCTGTGAGCCTTGCTTGAAAACTTTTCTTTGATTATTTTCTATGCTAAGCAAATGTGATTGATGTTCTTCTTTTATCTATAAATTTTAAGTGTTTTTTTTTTAAACTGATGCGTGCACAGTGTATTGGAACTAGGAAAATAGGTTTAGGGGGGCAGGAAAGAGGGAGTAATGTTTGTGCATGCTTGATTTGAACATCTTTACATGGTAGCTGCCAGTTAAAATATCTGCAGGTGATTTCTTCAACAGACCAACCATACGGCTGAAAAACGAATTCTCTCTGTAACACGTTGTGCAATTCACTGGCCAAACAACTACAAACGGATGTGCTCTTGACGATGCAGGTGCATATGGTTTCGGGTACAAGATCCCTGATCTCTTTTTTGGGCAAACTCCATTATAATAGCGATAAAACAGTGTATCACCTGCCAAATTGCGATAATGCTCCAGTGAATCACTAGAGCTGGCTAACCTACTGTCACACAAGTTTCGTCACCCTCTTCTGTACACCGCTGAGTAGACTTTGAGGCACTGGCCCAAACATAAAGGTTGTACTCCATTTGCAGTCGGATATAAGTGGAGTGACTAGTGAGGAGATCAGAAAGAGAGAGTGAAGCATGTCATAGACCGTTTCAAAAAACCAAGGCACTTAAATGCAGCTTTTGCGACATAAAAATATGCTCATAGAAAGAACACTAAGAGCTTCCGACTTGTCTATGTTTATACCATCCATAAGTACAGATGTGGTAGCATCTATGGGCGTTCGTCAATGTGTTGATAGACAACACTGGGTCTTATGAGCATTGAAATCGGCAATATTTTTACGATCCTTTTCGGAAATCATACGCAGATCGTCACTGATCGTATCACTCATGGTCTGCCTCTAGGCATTGATCTGCTATATACTATGCCTGTTATTAAATGTATACGAATGGCAAACGCTGCTGCCGTCTGCAAAATAATGGATAGAGTCTTAAGTTTGAATATATTTCATCCTCAATTTTATGCAGGTGCCAAAATCAACTACTGAATTAATAACTCAAAATCAGCAGGAGAGATTTTAAAATTTTATTAGGGTGGACACCAAACTCTCCGTTAGTTTAGCACAATTTTGCACAAAACTTAGTCAAGTAATGAGAACAAAAAACAAAAGCAGTTTTTGCATATTGTATGGTTTGGTCTGGTAAGGGCTATATATGCATAGATATTATGTGGGTTTGTTGCCTCAGACCCAATAGACGACATGTTTTTCATATTAACATTGAAATCTCAAGGCCTCTACGATAAACTTGAAAATTAACATTGGATAATCTATATATCCTGAGAAGCTGAGAAATAATAAAGCAGTTCATTAAAGGTATCACTTTTACAAAATTAATTCATAACAGCCAATGTAAAGACAAGAACTTTAAATCTTCTGTTAAATGTTGGTTCTCCTACAATTTCTGTTTCTCTGAAGTGTTCATAATTTTTTATATGTATAAAAATCACAGTTTCCAACAGAACAACTTTTTATGGCTTACAGTAAAAGTTTTAGAATGTAAACAGGTGTATGTTGTTAAGAAATCAAATATTTTTTTCATTATCTGATTGCGTAATTAGATAAACTGCAGGTGTACTAAACTTATGTTTGCAATCGCAATCTTAATTTACTCTAAGATAATAAAAAAAAATTTTTTTACTACGAATCTAATTTGGTTTTCTCAAAACTCAAAGATGTTTACATTGTTTAGCCTTTACTGTAAACAATCACAAATTGTAAAATGTTATCTTTGTCTGTGGCCACAAGCGATAACAAACTAAGTTTACTTATGCAGATTTGAGAAAGAGTCTTTGTGCTAAAATTGCAGCTATCATAATGTGTTTTATTTTTAAGAAGTACATTTAAAGACTTACCCCCGATTTTTGACTCGGGATTTAAATACAAAATTAGTAAATTTTTCTTAAAATTTAAGTTGAATTTAAAATAGTTTTCTGTTTTACAGTCTAAAATTTTTTTTGGTAATTAATTGTAATAAAAGTACGGCAGCACAATGTAAGTGTGGAAAAATTATTGATAAATCAATAAAAAACAGCTGTTTAAACAAATTTGGAAGCAAGTGAAATTGTGAAAAGTTTAGAAAGTAATAAATTGTTTTGTAAAAATGATTAAAATGAGTAGCAAAAGTGATAAAAGGACTCCCAATTTAACTGCCACAGAAGTTGATTACGTTCCGGAAATAATAAAAAATCAAATTATGAAACAAACAAAAAACATGTGCAATTTTCTTAATTTGCAAAACAAAAGCAAACTGTCAAAACCATATGGCAGTACGAAAAACTTAAATCGATTTTAAATGGGCACGACAGGCCGTTTACGTTTGATTTAAATAGCAACTGTTTGACTCAATTTTGTATTTAAATCAAATTTGGATTGAAATGGCATTTAAAATCCAAGTCAAAAATTGGGGGTTAGTGCTACAAGTCCACCGCGACGATGGTCAGCAGCCAAGTGACTTCGAAGCCAGGTTATAATTAATTGCGAGTTAATTTTAGCCACTCTACTACCTAAGCTCTTCATTACTCATTGTCTATATATAATCAACTGATCAACTTTTGAAGAGTCCTGGAGGACGTAGATCTGGGCCTTCCCGAAGTAATGCAGATAGCGGTCCCGGGAAGGATCACCCCAGAAAGGAGGAGGGAGTTTTTTAGTGGACACACCACACAATGCAGTTGGCGACGGCGAAGGCATTTTAAACCCTACCTCATCGTCAAAAAAAAAAAAAAAAAAAAAACTGATCAACTTTCAATCTTATCACTGAGCTTTCTGTCACCATCATCCAATTGATGTACTATTGATTTTTGTGTTTGTTGCTATTGTACCAGCAATGGCAACAGTTTCAAATGTTACGCCATGGCCAGCGATTTTAAAGCATTAATTTAACTTTATAATCAAGCTACATATGATTGAAAATTGTTAATTATATTATAGGGCCTGAGTTCGATTTTTTTCTGATCTTTTTTCAAAATAGAACCAATACCATTTTATCACAACATCAGATATCGTTCTCAATTCTGAAGAAGTATAATAATTAGCAGTAGAAAATATTTTTGTTAAATATTTTGCCGCAAGCGTCTCGGACAACAGAAAATTTCTCAACATGTAAAACAAATAATTAAAGAACAGAGGTTTTCGCATTTTCTCAAAAGCGAAAACTCTTGTATGGAAACTCTATATAGAAAATATCGCCAGCATGAGGAATGAGTTCAAACAAAAGGCACCAAACTACGTGTTTCCTTATTTAATCTATGGTTCTATGGTTCACTTTTTTTTTTGCCAAACAAAGAAAAGTTCAAAGATCTTTAAGATTTTAATTCAACCCTTAATGCTTGATTCCGCAATGATAGCTGAAGCATGAAACATCTGATTTCACATACACACAAGTGGACAAAACTTTTCAAATAAAAACAAAAATTTGCAAGCAAAGAAAAAGTATCCAGCAAAGTCTATGTTTCTTGCTAAATACCGTATAAACAAGAATAAAATGTAATATATTGCAATTCAAAATCCCATTAAATCTTGTTGAACCCAACAAAGAAGAGAAAAAAAATGGACAAACCCCACTGCCTCTAATAATGACAATTACAGAACAAGACACAAGAGCAAAAGACATTGAAATTGCTTTGAGGTGGTTAAAGCAAAAACCAGAAGACAACGAAGGCAAAAGAAATTTTTCTCTTAAAATTCACATACAGAAAAAAGGTTTTCTGCACAAACGAGAAAACCCCCAAACGGCATCAAATACAAAAAAAAAAAGTTAAGACCAGAAAAAATCATAAAATAAAAAGAAATCCTTGAACGTAGAAAAGGTCCTTTTATGGTGCGTATTTGCGCATTAATCAAATGCAATTGCCAACAGCTTTCCATATATTAATGAAGGGCAACGGAAAAAAGAAATTGTGCCCGAAAAAGAAAGCAACAAAAACTATAAAAGATTTCTTGCAAAAAAAAAAAGGAATATGCTAAAGATAGAAATGAAGTATAAGAAAGTAACCGGAAGTATACTGGTGTGATTGTAATTGTATTAAATACATCCTAAGGGGTGCTTAAATAGCAAACAACCCAAAAAGGCAAATAAATACAGAGACAGACAGACAGACAAACCATTTATACTGCAGATTGATTTGTAGGCTTGACCTTAAGCTTAACTGTTTTGTGTGTTGGATTAAATTAAATTAAATTAAATTACGCAAGCAGATACATACAGAAATACATATGTATGTCGTACGTTAACACATATTCTCAACACTCTGCTGTCAAAGGCAAAAATAAAGTACGCATACAAAACTAAGATTTTGGAGAGGTTAGCAGTCTATTGCCAGATTTGGCAAAACCTACAAAAGAATTTTTTCGTAATAAAAAATTGCTAAAAGAAATTAAATCTAAATTAATTTAGAGCAAAAAGTGTTTTTGCATATTTTTTATTTTGGTTTATTTGTGAAGGTGACGAATTTTAGATCAAAACAAAATATGTATATGTTTTATAGTCTTGCTTTTTAGTTTTCTTGCATACAATTGCCGGTAGGCACTAGAGATGTGCACTAATTTTGGTTGAAGTTTCACACTTTCAGAGTTGAATAATTAAAGAATATGTAAATATCATATTTTCGAATATTTTAAACTCAATCTACTTTATATTTTGATTTTGTTTAAGGGTCTAATTATAATTAGATATATTACTTACGGAATTTTGCTTTTTGGGTATCGATATGTAAGTTCTTTTTTACTTGCGTCAGCTGAAAGTGCTGTATTTTGAAGAGCAAACAAAATGTTTCTTGCATACTACTTTCATTTAATAAAAAAAAAAATTTATTTTTAATTTTTGAGGCTTCGTCTGGTGACCGGTTGAAACTGCAATTTTTGGTTTTTTGTGAATAAATTCCAAAGTTGTACACGGATTTCAGTCATTTAAGATATTTTTGTTTTTGTTTGGAACGTTATTTGTTATGAATGTCTGCAAATTCATCAGCATTTTTTATGCTGTTTTAAAAAGCAAAAAAATTTCAAACTTTTGCAAAATAATTTATATTTTCAAAACTACTAAGGATATTAAAAAGTTTTTACCAATTATTGAAAGGTAATTTTAGTGTTAAATTTTGGTTTTTTTTAATATATTTTAATTTTTTTTAAAATAATTTTTTTAAAGTTTTTTGAAACTATTTTTGATTTAAAAGACTATATGTTGTCCTACCTCCTCCATTTTTAAAATAACGGTATATCTTAAAAACAAGAGCTAACCTAAAAAAAAAAAAACGGTTAGCACCATTAAATTTAGCGCACCCGAATTAGGTTTATCCATTGGATGCCATGTCGCGGAAAAATATTTTCAAATTCAAGCACAGTGTTATTGATTCCGTTCTGCGGTTGCAAAAAGCATTTTTTATGCGAAAAGAAAATTTACTATTAATCATTCCGCTCCTGCGGTATCATCTTTACAGTCGTGGCATTGCTGTATTATTGATTCCAGAATGTAGATGATTTTCTTAGTTGTGCTTACGAGCAAATTTTATAACGAAAAGCTAAAGAAACGATCAAAATGTAAAGTTTACCCAATGCTTGGCGTTGGGTAAAACGCCAACACTTGGCGGTAGCATTAAATGGTTCCGCACCCGAGGTTGTTATGTCTAGGTTCTGTTTTTCTATGACTTATGACTTTTGAGACATAGCTTTGAATTTTTTAATTATATTGAGGGAAAGATGAAGTTGAGAAGTGATTAAAAGAATCCAGAGAGTCATTTCTTGACGCATTGTTAGTGAGAAATATAATAAGTTCTATTTCCTTATTAAAAAATAACCTACATTTTCCAACACTCTATAGAATCGCCGAAGTTGTTTTATTTTAGTTTAAGATTACCAAAAACCAAGCACTTCCTTCCAATGACAAGCTTATATAGAATTCAATACTCAAAAATGATGTAATGTAATGTATTACTTTAGGTCTAAAATAGAATTTATTAATCTTTTCTGTCTTTAAGTTTTCTTTTTCGGTCGCCATCTATATACGGCTAAAAAAGGCAGAAAATGTAAATAAAGTCTATTTTTCGATGTAAAATAATAATATTCTGTACTTTTTTTTCAGAACCGATGGAGGTTCGCTAAATTATTTGTGGTAAGATCTCTACTTTTTGCGCCTCACAGTTTTTGTGTTGGGCAGTAATGCAAACAAAAGAAAGAACATGAAAAGTGGGCTGCCTGACGTGGAGACAATAAATTCCATCGAAGAGATCAACTTTAATTTATATCAATGCCATTGTATAGTGAATAAAAAATTGTATATACCAGCGACATAATTTAGCATTGCTAAAATCATTTCAATTTTTAAAACTATAAACACATATTTGCTTAAGTCTTAACTTGTAATTTAAGTCAACATATTTCTCTCACAGAACACTATATTGCCGACTGGTGGTGGCTATTTTGCAATTGTATTATTGGGTACAGAAATCGATGCTTTGTTAAACTTTAGCAGTCGATTTTTAAATATACACTTGTGCAAAACAACATTTGTGTTTGAAGTTAAACATTGTGTAAATATTGTGCGATAAATTGCAAATAATACAACACAGCAACTGTAACGAGGATGTTTAGTTTAAAATCAGAATTAAGCCTAAAACAAATACATTTTGTACAGAAAGTCAATACAGAACATGTATGAACTATTATAAACAAAACTTTCACATTTGCAAGCAATAGACAGTGTAGGATAATTGTAACTAAAGCATAAATAATTGGCAGTAGGGTGGCATCGCAATATGTGTGTTTGTGTATAGTATTTATGTCGGAAGAGTTAATTTTGATTACTCGAACTTTTCTTCTAGAACTAAACAGTTATGTTAATGCGAAGTACAGAAGTTGTTAAACAAATTCATTTAATTTTGCGTGCTGAGAAACTATTTTACTTATTCCCTTGTAATTTTAGTATCATTGAAACAGCTCTAGAAAGCTCCTTGCTTAGCTGTTGATTAATATAGGCACCGCCCTAATGAATCCCCTAATGACGCCACAACATAGAGTATATGCCTGTTTGCTTAATACATTTATACCTTCAAACGCCAGAAACTCAGCTGCAAATGGAATATCAACATTAAAAAAAAAAAAAAGAAAAACCAAATTGTAGCCTAAAAATATGTCATCTGGGTGAACAGATTTTCGTGCATATGTTAACTGTTATAATGTAGTAGTGATGTGTAGAAAAAATAATAATATGTGTGTATGTGTTCACAAACACTAAAATCAGCCATTGAATGTTAATGCTTAAAGGATGTCACACGTTGGTTTACTTTATTTTTTTGATTTCTACACCATGACTCGCGTTTTAACTGAATTGTGATAAATAAAAAAGTTTTAAACGCGAATTGTCATTAAATAAAAACCACAAATGCTTTTATATTTATTTAACACAACATACACAAATCCATGCCAATGAGACATTTCACACAAAAACACCAGGCTAAAAAATCAGTAACATTCATGGCAAGATTTTAAATCGAATTGCAGTAGTTGAAAATACAAATATCTGTATGAATATACATATATATTTTTTTTTAACTATTTCTGTCTCGCTCCCCTTGCAATCAATCGTTGAGATATGAAATAGCAGAGCTGTTGGATAGCGGGCTGAACATTAAAATCGCCGGGTTTAAAAATATGTCTCAGATGTACTTAAATAAATTGCTAAATGCTTAAAAAATATTCTTTAAATCTGAGACCTGTTTCAGTACTACCGCGAATGTAGATAATTTGGAGGAGATGTGGTTTCAACAAGACAGCGCACCATAACATTCAGCGCTTGAAGTCAACACTTTGTTAAACATTTGAAGAACTATTTAAGTGAAGAAATAGAGCTAAGGGTTGGCCAGATTTTTCGAGTGGTTTTCTTTTACCTTTGGACTTCTTTTTGTGGAGGCATACTGAATCATTGGCTCACACAAGGATATATGAAAAAGGACAGGATGTAACAAAAAGTGTGGTGCAATATTTGCGTGAAAAGTTGGCGTTGAAAAGTGCCGTCCCAGAAGTCATATGCTGAAAAGAATTTTTAAATTCATAATTATGATAAGTTGTAATTATATAAATCGAGCCTTTTCAACAAAAAAATAGTAATGTTTTATTCACAGATCCTTGTAGCATGAACTTAAAGGACAAATGCATATTGTCGTCTTAAAAGTTTACATCTGCTACATATTTTACGAAAATTGCACCTGTGTAAAAATTGGTGTCATACTTAAGGTTTCGGTATAAACCATCTACAGAAGATTTATTTGGAAGATTACCGGCAAAATTTTGTTGGTATGCTCTAGATATCTAACTCTTGTAGAAATGCGGATTTTTCGCACTTTATTTGAAAAAAAAAAAATTCTGAAATCCACTTTAAAACAGGAATGCATGCAGTAAAAATGAGCTGCCATTCATTTTTCCTGTGGTCATTGGAAACTAGTAAATCGAAAATTCTACATTAATAGAAGATATCACACGATTTTGTAGTATTTTTTTTTATAACACAATACAGCAGGTTTCACTAGGCCGTAAAACTAATTATAGATGTAGAGCATGACAAAAATTTGAGACCTGTCACATTAGAAACAAATACAAAAATCGGTTATATATCAATTGGAAATCATTTGAATAATATATTTCAATCAACAGGAAAACACAGTGATAAAATTGAAAATTGATCAACAAGATTAAATGTAGACAGTCAGTAATGAAGCGTTCAGACGTCAGGATGGCTGGTCTTTGTGGCTTACAAACTATAAAAAATTGGTCATGGCCTGTATTTGAAGCAATTTGGATGCTGCTGAACGTGATAATGGACGCGAAACGGCCATGTATGTACCCCAGCCAGTAGCTCTTCAATTTCATTTACCTTGTCTTCCTTAAAAATTTTGACTACTCCAATTTTATCACAAAAACATCTTTCTTAATTTTGAGGAAATAAAATTATTAGCAATTTTGCAAGTAAGACGTAAATTTTCCGATACACATATATGTATATATATCTTACTTATTTTGGAATGTTTTAGCTGAAGATTGTTGTTTTGAAAATTAAATTTCGCTTTGTTGTGCGGTGTAATTATTTTGTGTTGTGTATATCAGGCATAATTTTATTCTGCATTGTTGTTGAGATTATTATTTATCAATCGAGTTTTCGAAAAAAAACTTCAAGCAAGAAAACTTGTTGTTGAGATTATTATTTATCAATCGAGTTTTCGAAAGAAAACTTCAAGCAAGTTTAGCTCTGAAACAACTACGACTACTTGCTTCGAAAGTGCCACTCTTATCGCCAACACCTGTCTGTGAATTTTAGGGGCTCATGTTTCTCCAGTGACATATTTTTTTGACCAAAATTTCAATTTCGCCAACACAAATATTTATGTTTTTTCATCGCATATTTTTTTTTTGTAACCCATTTTCATTACACCTGTCAGCAAAGTGACAATTAGTAATTGGATGTACTTAGTTGAGGTGTTAGTTATCTTAAATCAATACTTAAGATAACTCACAACGTATGTTAATAAAAATGTGATATACATTTAAAAATCATTCTTGTTTTAAACAGCAACTTTACCCTTCTAGTAAGGGTTAACTAGTTCCGATGGCGCATATTGCTTAAGTCTTCTGGGTGCCATCCTCGCAGTGCATGAGGACATATTAAATCCTTTTCATACAATCACATGCAAAACGTTAAACCTCATTTATTTGTGTGTGTTTTTGTCAATGCTGAAAATATAAAATAAATGCAATAAAATATTTAACATATTGATGTAAAACAATTCGATTAAGATTTCCTTAAGTCAAGCAGCCATCAAGCATAAAATGAAAGGGCATTGCCGACGTGCGAAAAAGAAAACTACTCTTTATGTACATACGTATTTGCAAATATTTCATCACTAAATGGTGGGGAGGTTTTAAATGTCGTACGAGCTCACTGTTGTGCTGTAAGTGTCTGCTGCATGTTGCCTGGCAATTTGTGTCGTTGTCGTTGTCGTTGTCGTCGTCCTTCTGTTAAGCAGAGATATAAAAATTGTATTCCGTTTTTTAAACACAATTTTTGTGCAACCACATTTTATTTAACTTTATTGTATTGATATTCGTATGTGCGGTATTTTTCATTTACCCGCAGCAGTCATTCCTTTCAAATATGCAGACGGCATAGAAATATACAATTTGGTTCTTCATTTGTTTCATTGAATATTGAAGGATTTTTATCGCACAGTTGTTTGATGGTTTATTTGCTTCTGGGGTCTTTCGTGATTTTATCAATTCAATAAAAACAAAATAAAATCTCAACAACAAATACAAAAACATGACAGGAAGAAGAAATAAGGAAAAAAAATGCAAATATTTTTAATACCCCTATATGAGCTATTTTGTTGTTGGCAATATTTTGAGAATGAAATGCTGTTTAAAAGTATGGAAACTTACAACAAGCAACAGTTTTTATAAGCAGATTTGCAAAACAAAAGCTTTGAAGTTCCGTGTAAATTATAGGCTACAGGGGAACAGCTCTTACCGGCCTATCAAAGAAGAAAAATTTTAAAAACATTTCAGCAGTCCACAAAAAGGTGAATATTTGCATAAAATTTAGAAATAGAAACATTTTTCCTTAAAACCTTAGACAGGAGCACAAGATGTCGAAGAGTGATAACAAATTTAAACATTTGAAAATTGCTTAACCAACATTTGAGTGCTCATCAGGATTATAGGCTTGAACTAATAGATTCTCTTACAACCTGGTTTTTCGATTTTATGTTAAAAACACTAGTGCTGACTCTTACAAAGTCGTCACTGCAAATAAAAAATTACTCAGTATTTAAAGTGGTGATGAAAAATGGAAGTAGTTTAAGGCGCTGAGCAAATAAATTTATGTTTACGTGTGTAGCTTTGTCATGACCAAATGACTTTTACATCAGTGTTAAAAGAAATTTGGTATTTTTTTTATTAATATAGAAATTGTCTTTGTAGCCAATGGTCAGGAAAAGTAATCTTTTTAAAACCTATTATAAAACTTACTTTACATTTGTGCTGAAGGCCTAAGTTTCTATGGCCTTTAATATTGCTAGCTTTTAATATTCATTGTAAGTCTTATGGCATAATAATAAAGTTTCAGATTAGTTATAAGCATGAGTTCTGGAAAACTATTTCTCGTACAAGGTTTTTGAAACTTATTACCACTTATGAAAACTTGAATAAAAAAAAAAA
The DNA here is from genome assembly GCA_963662145.1 of Sturmia bella. NCBI lineage: Eukaryota > Metazoa > Arthropoda > Insecta > Diptera > Tachinidae > Sturmia > Sturmia bella. The sequence continues at coordinate 15,362,359 of OY759171.1, read as the reverse complement.
AAATAACAATCTCATTTACCATAAAGCAGAGTATTTTTGAAATAACAATTATGAGTATAAAATCTTACCTCAACACATACTGAACACTTCTTCCAACTTGAGGACTTGTACAGAAATTATGTGTATATTTCCTTGCAATACAAACTAAAATAATAAAAACGATTTCCACCGCTGTTACTTCAGACCTGACGTTAAGCGGATGTTTATACAATGAAATTATCATTTATATTTTCCGCTTAAGAAAAGGAAAAATAAATTGCTTGATAAAATAAAACCTAAATATATATATTTTTTTTTGCGTAAAATACTTTATAAAGTGTTATAACTCTCAAGCAATGGCAGCTGATGCCTTGTTGCTGATAAACCGCTGAGTTGGGGGAAAAGTAAACAGATAAAATGATGAAAGTTTTGCGGAGCCTTTTGATGGCATTTGTAACTTGAAAAATTACTTTGAGGTAAATATTATATGATTTTATTTCTTTGATACGCTTATGATATCATGTCATAATGTTTTGGTTTTTGCGATTTGGATTTATGTTGTCTGCATGCGTGTTTTAAATATCATTAAATGATGGGTGTTCTTTTCTTGTGAGACTTTAATTTAAACCGTCAAATGAATACTATGGAGACACAGATATGTAAAAAGAATTACCCGCGTTCACCGTAATAGCTGTGATATGCGATTTATGTTTGTTGGTAGTGTTTAAAAACATAAATGATACAATTGTTTGATTTTGTTGGCATTGCTCACATCTTAATTATTTACCTCTTCACTCATTGCAAATTATGATTAAATTAGCACTCCAACCAGCTTTCGCTGCAGCATAACTTAAATTTTGTATTAGATAGATATTTATTTACGCCTTTAGTGGCCTCAAGACCAAAATGTTAATCCAAAAAAATCGTAAAGTTAAATTCGTCTGGCAAACTCTTGCTTAACGTTTGATTTCTACTTTGATATTTTCACTTGTCTTAAGGTCATGAATTTTTCTCTTAAAGGTATTTTAGGTAGATCGCTATAAGGCAGATTTAATAAGTAAAAACACTGGCAAAACATCATTGTTGTTGGTAGAAAGTTAGCTGGCTATAGTCAAATCTTCAGCTCATTTCTTTTGTTAAACTGGTTTGAGAGTGAACACAAAAAAAAAAAAAAATATAAAATATAAACATTGTTTTGAATCGTATTGTTCATTAAAAAAAATCGTTACTTAATTTTTCTTTAACAAAAACTGTTTAATTACTTGTTTATTTTATTTTGCTTTTAATAAAAACTAGCCAATCACTTTTCTTAAAAAAAGAGCACGTTATCAGGATTGTAAACAAACTTTTTACACTAGAATGCTAATGCTAGGAACACTACTGGAAGGAACGAAGAATTTTTCGCCGCGAATATGTGCCGTCAAAAATAAAACACATTGGTGTATATGAAAATGCACACAGTCACAACGTCGGTCGAAATTCGTTGTACGCGTTGATTTGGCTGAGAAATTTAAATAAGAAAGCCTAAAAAAAACTTTTTTTCTACCATTTTAATTGAAAATTCTTATTGATTTAACGGTTGTGGCATATTGAACTGGTTTAAGTTTGCTGGCCATTTCATATAAAATCAGCTTGAGTTAAAACGAAAGCACATAACGATAAGGCTGCCAAGACTTAATGAAACCTTAAGCTTTCGAACAGATACGACGGCAGGTAGCTGGTGTAATTTAAAGAATTGTCTTTAAATTTACTCCCTAAAATATCACTCTATTTGTGTTATTTCTTGCTTTAGCTTTTCAAGATTGTATAGAGAAAATTAAATAGGCCAAACTTTTGTTTATTTAATAGAACATTTTTTACGTTTGTAATTTGATTTTATCGAAATGTGTGTAAACAAAGATTGTTGTGCTGCCATAAAAATTTTGCGAGCAGACATTTAAACGCGTATTTGTAGCCATATTTGATAAAATGACTGTGTAATACTTCTCTGGGGTAAATGGGATCGCTTTAAGGCATTTAATTATAGTGGTTACACACAAAATTACAAATTAATGAAGCTTGAGACAAACAATCCCAAAACTGCTGGTATTGTAAATATCTGCAACTTCTCATATCTTTCGTTAATTGCTTTGAATGTGTGTATTTTTTTCCGGCTCCTTATATGTATGTACTACAAAAGCATGATCTACTTGAAGACGCCTGAATGTGAATTTATTTGCGCAGTTTGTCAGTTCGAAATAAATAACATGTTGGGGCGCTGGCGGGGGGATAGAAATCTTTAAACGGTACTAAATGGTTGTTAAGATGTTGTCTTTAAGATAAACTTTTAGTTCATAAAAATTAAGTACTTTCATAAAAATAACTTTTTCTCTGGTACTTTTCTTATCTTCTCTATCAACATCTTTCACTTAAGCTAGTTGCTTGACATTGCTGTAGTGCTTTTGTTCGAAGTTTTATTTATTTAACATCCTACTTCCGGCAAAATGAAAGGAGAAACTTTATTATGGAAACGAGTGCGTGTGTACAGTTTGTGTGCGTTTGAGAGCCTAAAAGTATGTTAACTTTTAATTAAAACTTATGCTTGTTTCTTAACAATTTCAAATTAATATTGCTTCACGAATTACACTACAATATTGCTGGCATTTTGGATGTTGTTGTTGTAATTACTTTCCATTTGGGTTACCCTTATTTAAGCTTTATGGGAAAATTTTATCTGCTTGTGTTCATCTCATAAAAATTAATTTAATTTTTGTGTCCGTTTTTTCTGTTTTCAAATACTTGAATTCTGCTTTTAATTTTTTTGTGCGTTTGTTTTTTTTTTTTTTTCGAAAAACTTTTAGCACTTTTGCTCAAGCGTGTAATAGCTGAGTTTATAACTGCAGACCAGGGCAGATGTAAAAAATAAGTTAAAGTTTATGTGAGTTTTGAAAAAAAATGTGTTTATGCGCACAAATAAAAACTTTTTTTATGTGCTATTTTAGGAGATTTAAAATATTCTGTTTAAAAATTTCAAGGCTACTTTATTTTGAGTACATTCAACTACAATTTTAATATGCTACTTAACGAATTTATAACTGTTTTGCTTTTCCTGCAGTATTACTCGAAATATAACAACAATTTTCGAAATTAAAAGAAATTTTCAAAGAAGGTTTTCGAAAAATAAAACTATTATCTAACTTTTAATTAAGGTCTAATATTGGACCTGGTTAATGTTTTCTGTTTTTTTCAGCCGTCTATTTTTTTTATCATTAGACTCATCTTAAAGGAATGTTTGAAGTCCTACTATTTATCCCAAAATTTCCATTAACGAAATGATAATTAGAGATGGTCCAACAAACCTTTAATACAGAAAACAGTTTTTTCGTCTTGCAACACTTTTACTTTTCTTCTGAGGGGTTGATTAGCATCAACGAAATGTCAGAGGCTTAAAAAGCGAAAGACATCTGAAAAAGACAAAAGATAATAAGGTCTATGTTTAACAGTTGATCTCTCATCAAGTTCCAATTGATTTCTAATTTTCAATGAGCTGTTCAATTCCGAGAAATTCAAAATCGAAAAAATGTGATAAAATTGTCAAGAATTAAAAAAAAATCTTTTTCCTTTTTTTGAGATTGGTTCATCTTTTCTGTGGTCTTTGCATACGGGAGTTGCCTGTAGTATTTCGGGACTAGAGAAAAAAAAGAAATAATAATCTTCGAAAATTACTTTATTGTTTTTCAAAATATTCCTAATGAAGGTCTATACACTTTTGCAAGCGTTTGAACCGATTCTCGAAACACTTTCAACCATTTTCTCGAGGTATCTCCAAAACAGTTTAGCAGCCGCTTTTTCAGGCGTCGAAAAACCTTGACCTCTCAGTTTGTTTTGTCATTTAGCGAATAATGAGCAATCGCTTGGTGCTAGATCAGGATCAAAAATGCAGTTGTTTGAGTCGATGTGTGAGAGCTCGCATTGTCGTGGCGAAGAAAGATCCGTTTTCAGCTGTTGGTTTTCCTGATTTGTTGGAAGACAACTGGCAGACAAATCATTGTGTACCACTCATAACTGACTGATCTGTGTTGTTCTAGTTGTATGGTTGCGACATGTCCAGTTTTCCTGAAAAAACAGGCGACCCTTTGCTTGCATGTGCTTCGTACGCGAAAAACTTTTGCTGGGTTTGGCTCCTCTGGAAACAGCCATACAGTCAACTGCTGTTTACTTTCGGGCTCACATGCTTAAATTCACGATTCATCAGCATTTATTTAAGTAGGTGGGCGACTTGTACAGACAAAAATGTCTCGATAGTGTTGTGTTGCCGCTCGGTCGATAGCTTTTGGCCTAGGAAATAAATCGTTTTCGAGACATTCAAGTTTAAATATTTTGTAAGTTTCTAAGAGAGCTCCCTTAGGGAACCGTGTTGAATTACAAGATCGATATGTCCGGAAAGAATATTGGGAAGAAAAAAACGTTGGGCGGAAAAATACTAACCTATCACACTATCCAGTCCCAGGGTGACCGTGGATGAGTCAAATGTATGATTAATCTTTCCAAACGCACCGTACTACGATTGTAGTTTTTGTCCACCAATCGATACAAGTCTTTTTTTTAACAACAATCCACAAAACGGTTGTGATCTTATGGGAAAAATTTTTTCTGACAGTCATATTTTTATGTATTATTGAATTTATAGTGGTTTTACTAAAATATAAGGTTGTCTTAAGCCCACGGTACTACTATGACGATCTTGAAATATTAGTTCGAGCACTGTTAATTAGTTAATAAATGTTGAAAGTTGTAAAAAATAATAGCAGAACAATTTTCGCAATTTAATTCCATCTCTGCAGACACCACAAACAATGCTCGTATGTCAAAACGTTCTGAGATATACTCGTTCTGAGATATACTCATAAATAACATCAAGAGATGTACTTACAAATAACCTCAAAAATTTGCAACTTTACGATAGACGTGTTAGTGTGCCAGGGTTGCCAAGTCCCAAAACATAAAAGACAATCCTCGGGTGGTGTTCATATTGTTACTTGATATGATTTTGTTGGTTCAACTATAGTCACTATTCTGTTCTTTTGCTTTGAAATTTCAAATCCCGTAATTAAAATTTCCATGACCATTTTCTTAAAAATATAATAACACCTGTATTTTTACACCTGTCTGTCTTTGCAAATATCTTAATAATAAAATCCAAAATGTTACATAAAATTTTCATCAAATTACCCAACAATAAAAATACTCCTGCCCTTGTCCTGTGCTGTACAAACAATCTTCTTATTAAATAATAAAAGCAACAATAACAACATTTCCTGCCCACTCAAAATATCAGACGTATTTATTGCTTATCATATATCAAACAATACAAACACGTCAGAGGAAAGGAACACAAAAAAAGTATCCCACATGGAAAAATTGCTGAAGTGTAAAGTAATATAATCAAAAAGCGAAAATAAAAAAGGAAACATAAATAAATAAAGGACATACAAAAAAAAAAAAAATATATACTTATATACAAACTGACATATACTCGTGCGTAGGAATACGTATACAGAACTAAATTGTGTTTGAAACAGTTGAATAAAGTGGACAAAAGTAACACAACAGTTTTTGTTGCTGGAAAAAAGAAAATCAAAAAAAATGAAAAAAAAAAATGTATAAAAAATGGGGTAAAGAGTTTCTACCATAAACAACGAAGAACAGAGTAGGCCGGCCATTTGGGGTACACTAAAGGGCTGCAACACAGGAGACACAAGAAACATGAGCTTAATGCTGAGTTGCATTGTTGTCTTATTCTCAAAATGAATTGTTGAAAAATGAAACCGAACTAATATGTCTTCCCAACCATAATGGATGTAATAAAAGCGCTTTATATTTCCAAAATGAAACAAAACAAATGTAAATATTATCGACGTTTATTGCTTGTTTGAAAGACTTACTAATAGCATTGTGGATGAAATGTAAAATACTTAAAATTTTCGCCAAAACTACCCAATATGATTTTCTCTATGAAAAGTTTGTACGCTGAGGGGTAGCCTAGCCGAAAAGAAAGAAAATTGTTCTATGGGGATTCAGCTAGCAATTTCAAGATTGCTAATGGTTATATTTTATATACAGGCAGTACGTTTCGGACAAGCAGGCACCTCAACCTATGACCGGACGAGAAGACTCCGTACAGTCATGCCGGGGATCCGGTCCCAGTACTACTCTATTTCTCCCCCGTGGGGGTTTCAGTAGGTCCTTCAGTACACGTCGCAAGCCCTCGGAACCTTCCTAGGATTGCTGTCCTAGAATTGTAAGATAATCGAGGTATCCGGCACCTCATTTATCCCCTTGATAAGGTACCAAGCTGGTTACGATCAGCGGGATGCATAATGTGCCCCCGGAGAGGCATGTCATGACTGGACAGGAAGATGAAGATAAGACTGTGCTATTATACCTTCAAGTCTGTCCCATGCTGGGGAACTTCTTTAAGCATATTTTTGTAGCATAAGCCCTGTTTGCTACTTTTATTTATTAGGAGTAGCAGCTGCTGGGTTCAATAGTGGTACTCGAGTCTGCGTTTTTTTCAGTTGCGCCTTCCATATTTGTTATAGTTGGGCTATCAGCGATTCCAAATATTTCTTTCTATAATTGTTCTCCTCTTCTTTCTACTCTTGCTTATACTACGTTTAGGCCATCACTAGCAGGGAATCGTCTTGTGATCTATTGACGTGGACTGGATACTTTTACATCTTACTTTCCAGTAGTCTGTCCACCTTATCTTACCTGAGGTCCAATCGAGTGTACTTTGCTTCCTACAGCCATTTAAATTCAGTTGCTGGATCACATAAAGTTGGTGTGGATGTTTTATCCAACAGTTTTTCAAAGCATTTCGGTTCCACTGACGAGCGTGAGTTATTACACCAGCATATAGGCGGCTTAAAAACCAAACAGAAAATAGATAGAAATTGATGTAAAGAAATTGAAGGGAGAAATTGAAGTAAAAAATAGAAAACTTAAAAACTCAACTCTTTGCCCAGCTCTGCTTCTAACACACTCATGTATATATATGTGTGTATGTTGAGTGTATAAAAAACAGAAAATAGCAAAAATGACAGTTTCGCAGAGAAAAGAACAATACCAAAAGGCAAAAGACCTCATGGTCCAAAAGTGGCCAACAACACGCAATGGCACGCAATAACCAAACAACTACAGATGAGTGAACATCCAGTTGATGGTTGTTTATTTTTTAAATTGTTTATTTTTTCCCACTTTGTTTTTGTTGCTGTCACGAGTTGAATGTCAAGGCAAATGTAATTGTAAGCAACATACTACTGGACATTTTGAACGCATGAAACAAGTAAATGTTAATGGTATTACAAAAGCTTAAAAAGAAGTTAAAAAACATATAAATTTATACACAAAGGAGTGCTGCAAATACAAGAGCTGCAATCAAAAAGTAAAGTGCTAAATAAAAGCAATTTATAACATAAATTTGTTAACATTGCCATAATATTGCTAACAAGTTTTGACTATTATTTTTAAAGTTAACGAAAATAAATGAGTATGAGAGGAAATAGGTTTCGGTCACATTGGCAAATATAAAAGCGCAAAAAACGTGACTACTACACTTTTGTTAAATTTTATTTCAATGAAAAGCCTGGATACAAATATGGGAAAATTCCAAAACGGATGCAAATTAGAACGTCAAATGTATTTCCGACTATATTTTCATACAATATGGTTGGCTTGGACGCTCTGACTCAGGCTGGACATTGATACATCAACGAACACCAATGAAATGAAAAAAAGCGGGAATAAAATTAGAAAAGCTTTCAAAAGTTTACAAAATCATAGTTTAGCTCGAACACATAAAGCTTACAGTGAAAAATTAAAGCAGCTTTACATGGTTTTTTTTACATAAAATTTATTGAAGTAGTTTAAATCATTATCCTCATTTTTTAAATGTTTCAGTGTTAAAAACACACAAAAGTTATAAGAAACGTTCTATTTTAGAAATGTTAGAGATAATCAAAGCACTATTGACGCATAGGATGAACTTTAGCGTAGACACAGAGAATTTAGCGCAGAATTATAGATATTTTTAATTACTAAAAGATTAGGAAGTGGAATGTTTTTTAATTTTTATTATTGGTTATATTAAAATTTTATAATTGTTAGTCTGTGGGAAATGTTTGCTGTGTTAGCATAACGTAGCAATGCAACATGTTGGGAGTGCTAACATAGCATGGTAGTCTTAGAATTAGTTTGTTTCTACTTGCGCTATTTTGTACTGTTATTTATATTGTGTCTTTATGTTTAAATTTTTTAAAATTTTTATACATAAAAATATTTGCACCATTTTCAATTTAAGTACAAATATTATCCTGAGGATGCTAACAAACTGTTAGCGAAATATTAAAAGAATAATATTGTCAATAAATTTTATATAAAAAAACCACCTGCACAAATTAGTTTTTTTCAAAAGTTAAGAAGATCAAATAAAAATTATATATATTTACACCCTTATTCACAAAAAATATTTCAGGCTTATAAGTCTCTTATTTGATATATTAGTATGAAAAATTTGTCAAATAAGAGTTTAATAAACCTTAAATATTTATTATGAATAAGAACCTTAGTGAACAATTACTTTATCTAATAAAACGCTTGCCAGATTGCGTACAAATTTGCTAGCAACGTTGTGTAAACATAACCTCAAAATACGCCATTATGAAAATAAATGCTGTTGCGTTTGTTTTCTGGTTTTTCTTTTTATTGTTGTAACCTTGCATATTCAGTTATTTGTTTTCATGCATTTGCCTAAAATTAAGGCCCAGAAGTAAGTAGTGGTCACGCTTTTTTAGTAAGAATACTTGTTCATGTGCGACCAAGTCTTGGAATGTGTGTTTAATTGAAGCTGTTTTTCTCTTCACTAAAAGATGCGGTTATGAATATTCAGAGAAGTGGCATAAACATTTTTTTTTACGCTAAAACGTATCATTCTGATAAAAAAAACAGAGTTTTAAAATTTTGGTTAAACGATACCAGAATTGCTTAAATTGAAACTAATTCATTTCTTTTGAATATTATATTATACCCTGATGGTGAATTGGCAAAAATGATCGAACAATAATCTCCAGACGTAGGGCGTGACGCCGGGCAACCTGTGAAACCTCGCATACAATTGTATTAATACATTTATGTGGCCAAGGTTCGGTTAAACCAAGTAATACTCTCATTACTGAATCTGTTCTAGTTGCCTCTAAAAAGTAGGTGGCAATAACTCATTTAAAAGCGGGAGGCGCCAAAGGTCCTAGTGCAGAACACCCAACACTATCTTTAATTACATTATGTAGTATTTTTTTGTAACCCAAAAAAATTTCAAATAATATTTCTTATAGAACATATAGTGAATTAATTACACAATACCGTCACTTGCAACAGTAACGTAACGTTGTAAGACATTTTGACATACAGAGCAAGCATTGTGCTCACAGTTGAAGTTTTGACTTTGGTCTTTTTGCAAAAACGTAAATTGGTCTGTTTCTTAAGCTGTATTACATATAAACGACTCAAAATATTGTGTTAACTTATCCAGTGCTTTTATTTATTCATTTTTGTTTTTTTTGCTGGGCATGGCTCTTTTGTGCCAATTGTTACCCTCCCCCAAACACTGTTGTTTAAGTGCAACAAAGTAAAAGTCATTCGAAGTGACATTTGCAAAGTTCATTCGAGTGGTGCATCGTCAAGTTCACTATTTTAAATTTATTTTTGCGCGTAAAGGAATATGTGACACACATGAGTTACACACACACACACACGCGTATTTATACAACATGTACAACATACGACAAGTATCTGTAAAGGCATTTCTGCATGCTCATGTGTTCACTGGAAAATGGTTACAACATCATGTTGCTTTAAGTTGTCATACATCATTTCCTGCAATTGCTTGTGAAACGAGTACGACCAGTATTACTGTTTAAGCTCGTAATACCATTTGTTTTACATGCAAAGTTAAACAGGCTACAAATTGTTTATTGTGCCTAAGTATGTGCTTATGTATGCGTTCATGTTTTTCGTTTGTCGAATGTATGCCGAGCGTTTAATTGTTTTTATTTTTATTATTTGGTTTTTTTCGACCCCTTTTTTATATTTTATATATTTATTTTCTTGCGCTTAAGGTCTTTTATTAAAATTGTTTAAATATTTTAAAATATTTAATATTGTATGCTTCTTAAAACATTATTATTACATTTTCAATATTTGTACAAACGCAGTTCCACACTGTAATATAAGACATAAAGTCTTGTGTATGGAGCGATATACATAAATAAATAAATAAATGTGTGCTGAAGGCCTAAGCTGCCATTGCCTAAAAAAATGTTAGCTTTTAAGTTTAATTATAAGGCTAATACAATAATAAATAAAATAAAATAAATAAATAAAATAAATAAAATATTTGTTTTTATTTTTTATTCAAATTACTATTATTGTTTTTTTTAATTGAAGAAAAACGTAATTGGGGAATTCAGGCTATATAATATATTAAGTCATAATGCGACAATATCCTAATATTTTATGATAGTTTCACAACATTGTTTACAAAACAAATCATAAAGTAATAGAACTTCAGCAAGTATGTTTAGTTATCATACATCATAACCTGACTGGTGACTGGTCATAACCAAACCGCTGACATCTGAACCAAACGGTTAACAAGCCGCAGGCAAGTAAGCATTTGCATTCCAACATTCGTGATGCTATTGCCTAGATACAACGCTAAACACTCTAAAAAGTGATCGAAAACTGGCCTAATCGCATGGGGTACTATGAGGCCAGCTGCGGCAGACTTATAGATAAAATAATAAGTGCTAAACAATAAAAAATTAATATTGCAATGTGTCAAACTGGTTTTGTTTTATTGCATTCTTACATCGGATTTCAGATATATAGTTAATTGTTATGTTTATACTAACATGTATATGTTTTAGATTTACCTCAAATGTTTGTTAAGTTTTAAACGTCTCATATTCATTTATTTACCTAAACATTTTCTTAATTTAAGGTTTATTTTGCTTTCGTTCTGTGAAAAAAATCTGTTTTAATTAAAAATATAACAAACTTAAAATTCAATCTGGCACATAATTGTTACCTTCAGCATAGTTTAGTTGAGATTTATGGGAATTTCATTAAAAAGAAAACCATTTTTTTTTTTTCAAACTAAGACAAGAAAAAAAAGGGGAAAACAACCTGTGAAAACGAACAAGTGCATGCAGATATTTTAATAGCTTCGAGCATGCAAGATGGTAAAATAACTAACTTCAAAGTATGCATATGGCAACATATTTACTTCATGAGTAAAAGTTAGCAGATGTATAAAATAGACGTCGCAAACTGCTTCCCACAAACGAGATTTATCATTATAATAGCTTTAGGTGATAAACATTTTTTGTTAGCAAACAGTAAAGTGAAGTTAAGATATTGCAAAAATTAAAGTTAACAACTTAAAAAAATTCGGCAACTGAAAGATAAAGACATGAAGCAAAATAGAATAGTACAGAGGTATATAGAAAATTTTTTGGGGCCAAAAATTTAAGATATGAGTCTCAATAAATTGGTGTCACTTACTATACAGTCTACGAAACAATGGCAATAATTATATTGCATTTTATGATTGCAAATTGTTAGTTATTTGATCGGGCGATAGCTCGAGTTTACTTTCTTAATCTTGATAGAGATATTTTTGTGGAAAATTTTAGTGATTGAAATTCCTAAAGAAGACAGGAAAACTACAGCTGAAGACTTATTGGCTCTGGGGTTTCTTCAAATCCACTATGGTGCTCATCAGCTCATTAATTGCATGCTCCTGCTTTTAAGAAACTGCTCCTAGTCATCTTACTAGCTGAGATCTTCTCAACTGTCTGTCTATATTTCATCGATTGTTCAGTTTCAAAATTTTTCACTCTGTGTTTTTCTGTAATATATTCTGGAATCTATTTTATATTCTCTCACCAGCATCCAATTGATTTTTGGGTTTATTTCTTTTATATCAGTGATGACAGCGTTCTCCAACTTTGCGAGAGACACAGCTAGTTTTTAACCTTAAGTTAATTTTATAATCGAATTTTATGGGCCTTTTTGGGGAGAAATTCAATGGCCATCATATATTACGTCTCACAGTGTAATGGGGAAGTTGTTTCAGAGGTTTGGAATTTTGCACACAGCTGATATGAAAGACTCAAGTTTTAAGAATATCGTATAATGGACATACCTCCTTCCATATCTATATGCCAAAAATATATGTTTCGAATTATCTACATTATTGCCTATTTATTCCAATTTATCTGTAGATGCTTTGGGGTCCGTGGTACAGTTTTTTCTATAATTCAAAGTCTGCCCATAAAATCAATATTTGTAAATCTATACATTTTCTGAACAGCCACAAAAAAACTCATATAAAACTGTAGAGTTTTCAATCCAACAAATAATTAGGAAAAACGTTTTTGTAAAAATCAGTATTTTGTAAAAATCAGACGGGGGGTACGTCTACCGCCTAAATATGAAAAAAAAATTATTTTCTTTTCACAAAGTTCTTTATGTTAAACACTTAAACCGGTATTCATAAAAAATAAAACAGTGTTGAAACACATTTTACGACAAATTATTCATATAAAATTTTTTCTAAAATGTATTTGAGCAACGTTTTATTTTTTATGAATACCGGTGTTATTATTCGTACAGCGGCCTTGCATAAAAAATTAAATTTTAAATATTTTGATATTTGGTTTTTTATAAAAAATAATTTTAATTAATTATTTTCCATATTTGGCTAACAATTTGTTGGCATCTTCAAGAAAATAAATATAAAATTCTAAAATCAAAAAAAAAAAAAACAAATTACTGAAAAAATTTGATTAACAAACATTCAAAAAAATATTTTTCCCGCCTTAATTAATTTAACAATTTAAAGATCAAATAGTATAAAAATAAATTTAATTTTAAATATCTTTTTGAACAGCTGCAAGAAAACTCGTATAAAAAAGTTACCTTTTTACGCCTAAATAGTTGCAAAATACGTTAGTTTAGTTAACAACTTTTGTTAAACTTAGACAAAGAACACGACTGTCACCCATATCTGCTTAAAATTTTATTGTCAACTTTCCATATAATAGCAAATCATATTCGCAAATGCAACATGTTCTGGACATAATTTTTGTAAAAACTGTCAACCCATTTACACTTGTAGAAAATTAAGTTTTAAGTCATTGCAATACCGCAAAAATTGGCATAATTCTGTTGACGTCTTAGTCCCACCACACATTTTGGTAAAAAGTGGACAATGGCCACACCTACAGTCCTTTATTGCTCTTTTAATATTACAGTTCGAGGTAAACCGACATTTGCTCAGACTCTTAGAATCAGCATTGTTTGTACAGGTTGGCCCAAAATTAGCGAAGGGGTTTGAATTGCTTATAACTTTTTTATTTAAGAATTATTTTTTTTTTAATACAGTACATAAATGCGGAATAATTTTAGTTTGATATTTTTTGTGTATTTTATTTCTGCCAAAAATATACACCAATTTAAATAAATTTTGCATGAAAATTTTACATACGTATCTGTTTTGGTCAGAATACTAGTACTTGTTTTAACTTGAGAGTATTTGTAGCCCACTTTTACTTCAAACGCTTAAATTTGTTGTAGAGATATTTAATACTATCGAGCAACTTTCTTGTACAATTTCAAGTTTACCTTAAATATTTACCATTATTTACTATAACAAAGCTCGTTTTGATTTTGATTTATTGCACGAGCATTTGTTGATTTGATAAAAATGTTACACCAAGTACAGAGAAGCTCCAACTTGAATTCTCCAACTTTTCCTCTCCTCTTATTAATTACAAAATAATGTCATAATCATGTGTTGTGGTAATTTCAAACGATTACTGCTTTAAAACACGCAATTATTGCGTGATTGTGTGTGTTTGTGCAAGTGCGCTTGTTATAACAGTGCCCATCTGTGTTCTTGATTAAATGAAATAAAATTTATTACAAATGCAATTTTCAATAATAAACATAACGAAGTAAAGACATAGGCTGCTCCATTGATAAAATCTTATGCACATATACAAATACGTATTTATCGCATGTAGTAGTTAATACGCACACATACTTGTAGTATATTGTATTTATGTTATTGCTTTTCATCATGTACATTTTTTCATTTTATCAAAACAGAGCAGCAGATGTTCTTCTGTGTGCTTCATGAGTTTGATGGAAAAGAAAACAACACACAAACATGTTTGCATTAGAAAACTCCTTGAAGAAACCTTCAGCAAGCAGACATGTACGAATGTTGCTAAACAGACCCTCACATTTGCACAAGCAAACTTTCAGAATCACAGCATATGGCTGTTCAAGTGAATGCTTTTTTTTCTTATTTTTCTTCTATGCTGTAGTAACTTCTCCAACTACATGTTACAAAATCTTAACATGTATTTCCGTTTCCTGTGTATTGCCTGTTTTTTGTGTAATTGCATATTTTATCATTTTGTTTTTCTTGTTTTTGTAAAAATGTAATACTGTTTCTTCATTTTCAGATTTCTTAATAAAATGTTAATATTTTCATTTCATTTTCCTGTTGTTATCTTCTAATTTGATAAATGTGTCTATATTTTTTTTCTTACATAAACGTGGTATGCTTCTTAAGGTGCTCCAATTTCAGTTTGTATATAACAGGATAAGAATATTGAAAACATTAAAAAATAATTTTGACTCCAAGTAGAGTTTTGAAAAAATTTTGTTTAGAAATACAGATAAACTGTTTTCTTTTTTTAAATAAATAATTACATATGAAATTGACTTAAGCTCAGTTTAACATCTTCAAAATTAAGAATATTTTTTTTTTTTTTTGGTGATAAAGATTTTTTTTTACATTTATATTATATTAAATAAAAGTAAATTAAATTATATTTTATGTATTTATTTGAGCTCAAGGTCTTTTTGGAATTTGAGTATTTATTTTTGTCAATATTTCGCTCTCCTTCGGATAGCTTCTTCAGGACAATAATAATGAAAAATGTTTTGATTGGTTTTTTTCAAAAAACAAACATTTTTCATTATTATTGTCCTGAAGAAGCTATCCGAAGGAGAGCGAAATATTGACAAAAATAAATACTCAAATTCCAAAAAGACCTTGAGTTCAAATATAAGAAAGAATGGGGTCAAAATAACTAAATATTAAAAGTAAATTAAATTAAATTAAATTAAATTAAATTTCTTTGTGCTCATGTTCATTGAACGGAATGTAAAACAGTCATGGTTGTACCTCAGGCAGTAAGTTTTGAATTTTATCCATATATCCGTATGGAAGAAAAGTCTTTATGTTCTGTTTCCCATTTGTTCACGTTTGTATGTTTGTGTGTGTACTTGTGCAGTTTGTAAGCATACCTTTCACAGTCCAACAGTCAGAAACAGTTGTCAGCTGCTCTTGGTATAAAAATACTATTACGCGGATAATACATGTACATTAGTGTCCTATACATGTAAGGCCCAAGTTGAAAAACGAAGTTCTATGGGGTTCCGTACGACATGATAAATTTTTGTTTATAGAGAAGAGCGAATGGCATTGTCTAAGGCTTAGACACTAAGCTCAGTATGTCATGAAATGGAGAGAAATTGAGAGAAAATACCACAATGTATTTGGCCGTCCTAGCGCTCTCTCTATTTTTTTGAGAATTTTCTAAAAACCAGCACACACATTTTCATACATTTATTAAGCTGTGGTTATTCTCTTACGACTCATGTAAACTCGAAAGAATATGAAGTATCATTTTTGCTCTCATGTTTTGAAACAGAGAGAGAGAGAATTTCGTAACATTTCCTGTGTGATTTCAGTTAAGTAAAGAATTACCGTCTAAGCCGCCTATTTTAATTTAAGTATGTTTGTGCACTTGGGAGATTGAGAGATAGACAAACGAAGTTTAGTTTCGTCGAAGTAGTGCAGTAGAGTGTGTAGTACATGACTAACTGTACGAGATATTTGTGGCCATTTTGTGCTTGTGTTGTAACTTTCATGCTGCTGCTTCATATCATTTTGGCCATACTATCGCACAGTGGGGCCGAACCAGAAAAAAAGCGTAATAGATCTGTAGCTTTAAAATGGGCTAGCTGATCGTAACACAATAAGCGAAGGAGTAGTAGAGCAGGACCTAGTGTTTAAGAATATTGAAATAAACTTTTTACAGTTTCAAATTCTAATTGAAAGGTTTACACATTTACAGCGAATTTAGTTTTGATTTAAGAATTTGTGTGTGCACGAAGTCACATGCGTAAGTAAAAATCTGTATCAGCTTGTATTTAAGTTTGTGTCGTACAGCGACGTGCGAGTTGGTGAATGCGTGCGTGTAAATTACATACGCACGTATTGCCGTTAAATACGCTTACAACTGTACAAACTTTTAAGCACCCCAAAAACGTACAAAAATTTTTACCTGAAAAAAATACATGTCACGGGCGGACTGTTAAGGTAAGAATTTACTTTTTAATGATGTGCATTGAATACAAAACAATGTGATTTCAAAAAAATTGCCAATGTTATAAAATCTTTATTAATAGAAGATACGATGTATAACTGAAGCTCAAGCATTTCTTTTTTGCTATTAACGCTTTTCTTGATTTTGCAACCATTAAGCAACACAAAATCAAAAACTTTGATTTCAAATCTTAATGTCTTTGCCAATCAATAATAAAAGTTTATATTCAATGGTCATTATATCATGCATAAAGCAACTTTGACAGTCATATAAAATTTTAATTTCAAAAGTTTGTTTAACTACACCCACCCACCCACAAAAATTCCCTCGTTAAGAACTTGTATATAAAACAACAAGATCAACCGTAAGTAAAATCATTCATAATGAAAACTTTTAAGCTTCAAATGAAAAACCACAAAACTATGCTGGTTGAATTCATTCGCCCTCTAATACTTTCATATAGTCCTTGGAAAGTGGCAAAGGTGCAAGTGAAGGCCTAAAATACTGTGAATGTAAAAGAACTTTTACAAAACGAATTAAACACAAACAATGATGGCAGAAACAGATAACTACTTAAATGTAAACGAAGGAGGAAAAAATGGATACAAATTTTTTATTAACCCTTTCAAACACTAGAAAACAAAACCAAGCAAAAGTTTGCCGCCTCACAATGAAAAATGGAGAAGAAAATTGGAAAACAATAACAAAACTTATAAAAAACTTAAAACAAAATGCCATTTGTAGCTGGAAAACTTAACTGAGGAATAAACAATTGACAAAACAAAAGAAAATAAAAAGTCAAGTTCATTAACAAGAGAGTTATAGAGCACGAATTGCTAGTAAATAAATAAACTAGCAAGGTAAAAACTAAGATATGAAAAAGTTCAACAGTAATCTTAACATTAAACTCCCACAAAAACAGAATAAAAAATAAAGCTGTAAACAAGGAAAGTAACAAAAGTTTCTTAAAGGATATGAAATCAGAATAAAAGCAGTAAATGGAAAGCATCTTGATTTTTTCACACACACACACACACACACACACACACACACACACACACACACACACACACCATGTCTTAGCACCTTTATTAAGAAAATAAAATACTCATGCTAGTTTCATCTTTACTCAAAATTTGTTTAAATCAAATTTAGCTAAAGCTAATACAATATTCGTAAATGCGGTCCCGTCATCTGGGGACCGACATCTTACTGGATGTAACTCACCTGTTGGGTATATGCTGGAAGAAACTAAGGAACTAAGGTGAGTGACAATGAATGTTTACAAAACTTTTGGCTAGATCTTAGTAACCTAACCTAAGCTAAGACGTAAGGCTCTACCATGAATTTAAAATAATATCAAAGCTGTTTTCCTAAGCATAGCTGGTCGAAACCAGTGTCTTTAGTTTACCTTTTCACAAACCAATACCGTACAACCATGAAAACTGGTTTCTAAACATGAATTCTGTTGAAGCAACTTTTCAAGTTGCCTTCATAATAATTTCGTACCAAACTTCTTATCTCTACCTTATACCACTGAGAATATGAAGAGATATATACAATTGAAGAAAAACTTTTGCCATTGAAAGTATAGAACAAAGCACGAGCAAAGTAAAAACCAAACATATAAAATAAGTAATAAGAATAAAAACAGAAATGTGTTACCTTACTCTCAAAATGACTATATGATTTCATAGAAAAAGTTAATGAGAAAGATAAAAAAGTTAAATTGTAGATTAAACAAAAAAAAAGAAAGTATTTTAGGAACAAACGGTACAGCACTGATACAGAAGTTATTTTGCTTGTAGCGCAATTGTAATGTAATGCATTTTGGCAACGACTAAATCACACATGTTAAAAATAACCGTTAGCCAACAGTGAGTAGACAAAACATTTTCAATTCTCTGGTTGTTGTTACATGCACTTGTATGTTTACCAGCAGTCCAAACTTAGTCCTTTTGGCACTGCTGTTGCTGCTTTGCGATGCATTGCAATAATAACATTTTTCTATGCGAAATTGCAAAAAAAAGGTAACTTGGTGCTTTTAGTGTCTCTGCTCTATACTGAGTTTTTGTGTAACAAAATTTGCACAGGGTGGTCCAACTAAAACTTACGATGTTAAGTTTTTGTAATAATTTCACACATAAAGGTAACATCTAGTTTTAATGCTAAAACCATAAAAAAATGTTTTTGTGTTCACACTACAAGTGGTATAAAAGAAAGTTTGTTCAATAAACTACTTTTTAAAATAAAATTGATTTTAAATATTTGCTATTAAATATTAGTATTTTCTTGAGCTATACATTTTTTTTATATTTAAGTACATATATTTTTGTCGATATTTCGCTCCCGTTCAGATAGCTTTTCAAAACAATAATATTGAAATTTTGTTCCCAACATTATAAATACAAATAAATATATATGCTCTTTAACTTAAGAAAATACTAATATTTAATAAAAAAGGGTGGAATAAAACTAAATATTTGCTCTAACGGTTAAAGTAAATTTTCAAAAAAGTTTTTTCAAGTCTACTGAGGAGTTGTTTTGCACCAATGAATTGCCTGTAGCATAAAAACATACTGAAAAACTAAAAGACAGAAAACAGCTAAAAACTTTTTAGATTTCTTTTTTCAAAATAAATTTCTCCACAAAAAAGTATATTTTTGCTGTTTGATTTGGCTTTTTCGAATTCACAACGTTATCCCAGCACCCAATACTCTTGGACCCCCAAAGCTTATTATCTGTGCTGAGAAGCTCACTTCATTTGCATTCGCATTTGGCTTGATGTGCTTATTAAATTCAATATGATAAACAGTTTTGGATTTATATATGTAAGTAATATATTATTTAAACAATTATGCCTTACACTTTCAAAGACATTGATTCTTTTTATAATGCCAGGCATTAGCAGAGAAACTGTTAATTAATTTTTGTCTGCATTTTTGTAATAAGTTCTACTAATCATTGCCACGAACTCTAGTTGAAGCATTTTTGTTTTTTTTTTGTGTTCACTATTTCCAAGTAATTACCTTAATTATTTTTTTTTTTGTTTGCATCAGATACAATTCGGTAATGAATGAGTTATGCAAAAACTTTGAATAAACAATTGCCAGAATAAAGAAAAAACACGCCACGTATTTAGTACTCTAATAAGGATAATAAGGATATGGCGAAAATGAGGTACAAACGAATTGCTATTATCATGTAAAGTTCTCTAAAATAAATTTAAATGTATAAGGGAATTTACTAAATAGACAGAAAACACGAAATAAATTAATATTATCAAGTTTTTTTATAAACTGCCGCAAACGAAAAGTAGTTAGCATTTTATAAATTTGGAATGGGGAAAGAAATAATACATAATTTATGCTTTTGTTAGTTTAGAGGAAAAGAAAAACCACCATGAGGTTTATTTCTTGATTTAATCTCAACGAATGAGAGAATTAGTTTTGCATTGTAAAAGGTTGTTTTTGGAGAAATTTATTTATTACAATTTGTATTTGTACAGGGTACAAGAAACCATTCTCTAAAACCCTTATTATACTGTGAGTATGGCGACAAATTTATATTTTTAAATACAATCATTTCAAATAGTAACGAAAGGCACCGAAGAAATTATCGATGGTGCGGATTTGTCAATCACAATCTGGCATCACGTTTTTGTTATGAAGACATTTTTTTAAAATCAAGTACTCTTACGTTATTTCTCGTCGAAAATTTAGTTCAAAGTTCGGTCTATGGCGAATACGTGATGTTGGTGGGTGCAGAGCTTCGAACGCAACAGCTTCGGCAATGAATCTCACGCAGCAACGACCCAGACAATCTGCAAGGAATCTCGAGAACATTGAACTGACTGCAAGCAGCTTAAGTGAAAATTCACGACTTTCAATGCTGTAAACTGCAGCCTCACTGGGACTTCCCACAGCAATTATTTATGAAATATTAAAAAAGAATCTGTAGTTCAATTCTTGTATAATTTAAAATTTTCAAGAGCTGAAAGAAAGTAACTTTGATTTACTCAAAAATGTTTTCGAGACGATGATGCAGTATTTTCACCAAACAGTGCAGTTACTCTTCTCTAAAAACCCGTTACTTTCGACTGAGGCATCAAAAACGAAAGCATTGCCCTAGTCTAAGTGTTTGGTGATAATTGGACTACTTTTTCGAAAATTATCAAAGCATAACAATTTTTTTGCCTGTAAGCCACAGGTTTTTCTTTGAGAATTATAAGAATTACATAGAGATTTTTCGATTCCATATTTCTGCAAAAAAGCTTACAGAATCAAACATTGGTTCGAATACGGCTCTATTGTACACTTATGCATATGTACCCATATGGGTTGGTATATGTTTGACACATGACATTCTTATTTTATCCCTATAAGATGTTTGTGCAACAATTGCTTGCGAGAATAGATAGATTTTATTTTTTCTTATTGTAAATAGCTCTGTCCCTGTGTCTATTTGCAGATCTTTTAACTTTTGTTACAACTTAAAATAAATATTTTTGTTTGTCTACATATGCATTATTTTATCAGTTTGAGAGGCAAAATAAGAAAAATAAAAATATTTCAGTGATTGGAAACTTGACGATGATGAGGATGATGATGATGATGACACTGATATAAACTTAAATGCTTAACTTCTTGGAAAAATATTTGTTGTGTGTGGTTTGTCGTTTGTCGTTTTGGCCACAACTTTGTGCAGCAAAATGTTTCTTTCTTTTTCATTGTATTCAGTGAAAAACAAAATGATAAGAATTTAACAGAAATGAAAACAACTAAACGAAAATGCTAAACAGGCAACTGCAAATGTCATGCAAAATGTTGCATTCTTTTTGTATGTCCTGTTGACAGTATCAATTTCAATATTGCCTTTTATAATACTTGGTTTTCCTTTGTTGTGTCATCGGGGGTATTGCATATGTCTGGTGTGTGAGTGTACTTATTTCTTGTAAGAGATATGTGTTTAAAATCAGAAAAAAGCATTGTTAAACGAGGTGTACAATTGTGGTAAACAGTGTACAGCCACCATTGCCAGGCTACTGCCAGCATGCTTCTTGAATGTTTTCTTGAGGATGCTAAAAATAATAAGTTTTAGAAAATTGGTTTTTCAAAAGACTTTGTTATGTATGGCTTACTATTACGCATACGAATAATTAGAGAAAAATTACCTTTTAGAAAAGGAAACAAAATTTTACTTTAAATTGTTTCCTTTTATGGTGTCCAACCAAAATGGGCTTTCATGGTCCTTAGTTTAACCTTTTATTTAAAAGAAAAATTCCATTTTTTAATTTTAAATTGTTCCCGATGTTTCGTTGGTTTATTACCAACTTCCTCAGAGGTTGATTTTTATTTAGTGCAATCTGGCAACATGATTAAAAAAATGAAATACAATATTAAGCAACAACAATAGATTTTAGTAATGTTATACACATCTGTGGTATCATATTATATTTATTTGACATATTTGTTTGGAAAATTTGATAGAATAAGACCCTTAATATATAGCGTAATTTTTGTTAACCCATTTTTATTCCACCTGTAAGCAGAGTGACAATAAGTAATTGGATGTACTGAATTGGGGTGTTAGTTATCTTAAATCAATATTTAAGATATTTTGTATCATATGTTGATAAAAATGATATATACATACGTATAAACGCTTATTCATAAAAAATATTTTAGATTTATAAAGCTCTTATTTGACAAATTTGTATGGAAAAATTGTCCTGAAGCATTTATAATGAATAAGATCCATAATCTATATTCTATATTATATATATAAAAATAAGTTGAATTGTGTTAGTACTTAATATTCTTTGAAATACTTGAACCGATTTTATTTCTGCAAAGTTTATATGAAAGGTGACGTTAATACCAAGGTTTTTATGTATTTATAAACAGCCTGTGTGTGTGTGTATTCCTTCACGAGTTATGTTGTTTTATTTATATTTTATTATACATTTACATCGAAACATTTGCAAATATTTCAGTTAATATCTTGAATTCGAAGCAAAAAAAAGGCTTACGATACTATTGTGCAAGTTGTCAACAGTGAAGCCATCCGGTGGATTTTATTTACTGGATGCTCTAGAAGTCACCGGAAAAACGTTTTTTATTTCATTGTTGTTGGCAACGATGAGTTCAAAGAATAAAATTGCTTTGGCAGTGGCGTCTTCTGGCATTGAGGCCAGTTTGTAAAATGGAGGTCGGACAGCAAATTCTGTTTTAAAATTGCCATTGAATTACCAAGTTAATGAAACTCCCACATGTAACTTTGCAAAACCAACTGGAACGGCAAAATTATTGAAACATTGCTGTATCATTATTTGGTATAAATGCACTATGGCGAATAAGAAATCTGTTTGAAGCTTTGGCGAAAACAATGAAAGATCTCCAAGATAATTCAGAGTTGTTTGATGGTGCGTTGATTTTATTGCCCGGCAACTTTAGGCAAATATTGCCCGTCGTTCCAAGATCGACAACTGCTAATGAAATTAACACATATTTAAAGTATTTAAAAAAATTAAAATTAAAATGAAAAAAAATAAATCAATTTAGCCACCTATTGAATTTATATGAATACAATTTTCTTTATAATTCAAAAGTACTTTTCTAACATTATCTACTTAAGAGGATGTAATAGCAAGCAGTAAAGGAGCAGCTGATTGAACAATTGTTGCTTTAACAAATAAACTGCTAAATATTTATTTTTCTAGTAAAGAGCTCTTATACTTATTTAGCGTGCGTTGATTATATTTGTTATTTAACTTATTTAGACTGAACCATTCGATGAAAACGAGACTCTCTTTTGTGTAAGCATTGTCATGGTAAATATCAAAGTCTGCCAACCAGACAACTAGTCAAACATTTCCTTCAGTCAGTCATTTATTCAAAATTGGCAAAAGATTCAGCAACAGCATAAAATTTTCAAAACTGACATGTTGCTCCTTCTCATACAAGTGGTTGGGTTTCTTTGCTATGCTTTGTGAAGCTGTTCTTCTCTTTCATATTATTTATTATTATTATTTTTTTTTTTTTTTTTTTTGGTTAAAATTTATACAGCAATCAACATCCTTCCATCCGTTTATCCTGTGGCATTGGTTTCTATTTGTATTCATTACCCAACAACCATTGTTTGCATTATGGATTTTGTGGGCTTAAAAAATTGGCTTCTCCTTAAACTTATTCATTTTTTGGCTTCATCTTAAGGCAGCCTGGTGTTGGTTGGTGGTGTTGGTTGGTTGTCTGTTAAATTTTTTTTTTTCATTTTATTTCTATGCTTAACTTTATTTGCATACTGTATCAATATTGTTGTTATAGTATAAGTCAAAAAAATATTGTAATATTTTTTTTTCAAATGGTTTGTAACAGTAAAAAAAAATTAATTAAAGAAACATTCAATTCAAGATATATTCAAAAAAAAAAATTAATATCTATTTCATATCCAAATTAAAAAATTTTTGTATGGAAATTTTCAAATAAAACACATATAATAAATACTTTCACCGGTATTCAAAAAAAAAACAAAAAATAAACCATTGCTGAAATACATTTTAGAACAATTTTTTCATATCACATTTGTTCTAAAATGTATTTGAGCAACATTTTATTTTTTATGAATACCGGTGTTTAATTTTTTTGAATACAAGTAACAAGCTTTAGTCAATGCTACATCAAATTAATGATTGTAAGCTTTAAAATGTTAATGATCTCTTCCTGTGATCCTTGCAAATCTAATGTAAGGTTTCAAAATATGGACTGAATATTCGACGTTTGCTATTGGTTGTTTGTTAGTCAAGCTTTAAGATAGAGCAGTCAATATTGCGCCACTGATCTTTCATTAGTGTTCGTCATGAGAAAAAAAAAGAGTTTACTACGATGTATCAAAAAAATTATTAAAATAGTTTTTGAAAACAAATAAAATGTTGAAGCGGTTTTTGTTCCTTTTGCGTGTTAAGAATGGTGACGTTGAAAAGTTGATACTGGTGACAAAGATAGCAAGACTATTTCCAGTTTTTCTCATCGGTTTTTTGTTTTATCTGAACGCTGGAAGTCATATAAAATCTATGTAATGTCCGCAGGTTCACATTTTTAATATTTTTAATGGTTTGAATAAGTCAGGATAAATTATTCCCCTTATTATAAACGTTCAAAAAGTGGAAAACAATTCTTCGAATAATCGATCAAACATTACTCCATGGGATACTCTAGTATATACTATCTCATAACTTTTGTCTTAGTCCATAACATAGCCACCATAAATGGTTGCTTGCTTTTAATAATCTTACTCATACTCCGAGTTTATAATCATACGTTTACTAAAATCGTGAGAGTTTAAGCAATTACCAAAAAAAAAAAAAAATTACCTTTTCTTAAAAAATAGGTGGCATTTATTATTACTTAAAATTGGAATCATTCATAATTTCTTCGACCTTGGTCCCACTGATGGGATTGGTGGCTTATATGCGGTGTCTGCACCCTTTGCCAGTTCTTCTTTCCACCTAGCTTCGGATTCCTGTAGGTCCTTCAAGATTTCCTCTAGAGTTTTTTCAATTAGAAAAAATTATCCTCTAGAGCTTTTTCCATTCGAGGATACATCCAAAGCGCTAGTCGTATCAGCCTGTTAGAAACTGCTGAATTCTTTGCTGTTTTTAATTCAGAATAGGGAAACTATGCATAAGCTGTCTGTGTTGGATCCTTTTTGTCCTTTCTTATTCTAAACAAGCATAAGCCGAATTTGCTAAAGTATTTGGAATAAGGCGGTATCGCCATAAATAATAAAAAAACTACATATTGTTTGTCCTAAGGAAGTAGCATGCATATGAATCTACCAAACCTTATATATTTTTTTCTTATGTA
The DNA here is from genome assembly GCA_963662145.1 of Sturmia bella. NCBI lineage: Eukaryota > Metazoa > Arthropoda > Insecta > Diptera > Tachinidae > Sturmia > Sturmia bella. Next base: position 15,337,008 of record OY759171.1, on the reverse strand, counting down.
GTCAAGTGATATGCTTTTGTTAGTCAAACTTTTCTTCAATACACTTACTGTGCGATATGTTTTTATAGCTGTTGTTGTTACTTTCTCTTTCTCTTACAATAAATTTGTTTATACGCACACTAGCACATCTTTTTCACTTCTTTGTGATTTCTAAAGTTTACTTTGAGTTTAAAGCATCCTTTTGTTTGTTTTTTTTGTTTAAAGTTAGCGCGTATCAGTTTACCCATCTATCGGTCTGGCTCTTTCATACGCGGTAAGCAAACAGCCTTCATCGTTTTGTTCTCTTTAGTTTGGCATATTGGGTTTTGGGCTTCATTCTGGCTGTGGCTGTTGACGATAAGCTTAATATAATGGCGCTGTTAATACTTTAATTGAGGGGTTAAAATGGGTGTTAGTTTAGTTTAAGGTCATATTGAGTGTTTATTCTATAATAATTTGGATATTAAAGAAGACATTTTCAATTACAAAGATCTTTTGTGCTTAACAACTCAAAGGAATTAATCTGCAGATACATCAAAAGTAAAGGTTTTGGGATTAAAAAAGAATATGTTAAGGTTTTAAAATATATAAATTAGTATTTTGTGTCAAGTTAAGCGCATGCAAAGATTCTTTTAATGGTAGATTTCTCTACTTGTTAGATTATAATTGAAAATGCATTTGACAGAATCACCTGCCATTGCAACATTTAAAGTTATCAAATTACTGTGAGTAAACATCATCACTCAAGAGTAAAATTTAAATTGTATATCGCTCCTTTATTCTAACATAGTCATAACTCGAAAACCAGTCAAACCTAGAAAAATATGTTTAAAATTGTCGAAACAATATTAGTGGACTAAACCTTTTTTATTACAACTTTGGATTCAGTTGGAATATAAGCCTGCAATTTTTCGTGCATATATACTAAAAGTGTTAAACAACACTTTTATCTCAAACTATTAAAAATATATTTAAAAAGATACGACTGTGGTTTTTGATTTATCAGTCTTATATCTGTTATGAGTGTCAAGAAGATGGCTGCTATCATCAAAGACTTTTAGCTAGGTGGAAAACTAGTTGTTTCGAAGCCGGCACACTGACGAGAAGAAGAGCAGCTTTATTTCTGTCAAAACTGTCAAGTTGAATCTGAGTTCCAACAGCAATCTTCAATTAATAAATTAATACTTTTTCTAACATTATTATTTTGTGTTACATTTATCAGGCTTAAGTGCAGATATAGCAAAGTTCAGACGTATGCACTTCCCTGGAGAGGGATAGACTAGCGTTGAAAGATGGTGAAAAAATACATGAAGAGCTTACATTACTTTTTATAATTTTTAAACTTCTGGCGGTTTATATCACTTTTTTTTAATCTGTTGTTTTGTTTTGTTTTAAAAATTTCAAGATCCTTTTAAATTTGTAAAATTTCAGTAGCTTTTTGAAAATTTAAATTTTTTAACGAGTTTTGAAACTCAAAAATGAATTTTATTTTATATTTGCTATAAGAGCCAATTGCTATAAGAGCAAATGCTTTATTTTAGGTCTAACTAATTCATAAGGTCTAGGTCATTGACATTGTTAAAAATCTGGCGATTTTTTTTAATTGTCCAATTTGCTTATAAACTATGTACGTGTCATAATAAATAATTAAGGTCGTGTTGAGGGTACACATCATCTAGTTCAGCCATATTTATTAAACAATTTACTTGGCAGATTTTTTAGCTTACTAAATTTGAACGATTTTTCAAAATTTTTATAAAATCAAATTTAGATTTTTTTTATTTAAATATTTTTCTGTTGCGGGCTTCTCTCCAGCACCAGTCCTTCAAGTATGTCTTCTTCGAAACAGCTAGATGTGCACCTAGTTAAGAATTTAGAATTTTGGAGAAATGAACTTGCTACAATAATGGATCGAACTGTGTTTCGGCTTCGAGTGGTACTCTGTGTGGCCCGCCTATATACCCTGCTTACCAGAACCATGGTACAAATGGGTTATATTAAATTTTCACCATCCTAACAATTATTCGCTGTAGTTATTTTATATTGGAAACATTTAACATTAATCGACTTGATGAATATATTAGTTTTAGACCCAAATTCTTAATAGCCAATTATTTATTATGCGTTATTAATTAACTAGTAGTTGACTAATAACGATAAGTTCTAATTTTAAAAACCTTAAAGAATAAACATATTTTTAAAGCAAACTTTTTTTTATTTTATTGTTGACATCATTCATCAAGATATTGACAACTTAACAATAAAATCTTGTGGTAATTTAATGTCAGCGAAGTGCATATTCATACATTTAATGAATTATTAATTACACCACATACAAACCCACACACTGCAAATTATTTACATAATCCATATAAATAAAATCAATTAAAAACGTCATAATGCACAGTGGGAAATTTCCTAAAAAAACCTGAAAATGAGTGAACGCCTTCTAAGTGATTTCAATAAAATATCAAATAAATAAATATAAACATATTAATAAAAATACAAGAAATATCATCAAAATGGCCATTTATTTCAACTCGGATAATTTCCTAATTAGAACTTTAAATACCAGTTAAACGCCAAATAAGAAACATTGTTGGATTATATCTTAAACGTAACCATTTAACAGGTAAATTGGTGCTACATTTAACCAATGAAAATTCGCCAGTTGAACTGGAAATCAGAATTGAAAAGGAAAGCAGACAACACAACAATTAACAAATATTCACATCAACATATACAAATGCTTTTAAACTTTTTTTAAGAGATTATATTTTGAAATTATTATGACTATATTTTTTATAACGCAATCGACGTTGTTATTTTTTTATGTTAAAATGGAGGGTTCTCTGGCTGAATAACTGGCAAAAACTCATTATCACAAAATATCTATGATAATTATCGTTTACTGAGTAATGTATTCTATTACTATGAGCATATGTATATTCCCTGAAGGAAACCTAGAGTCAAGTGGCTCCAAGTTGCCACATATTGGTCGCTTTTTTTTTTATCAAATTGTCAACAGAGAGTCTCCAGTTTTTACCAAAATAGTGAAATAAAAATCATTTTTATTTGGAAAGAAAACATTGAAATGACAACATTATTAATGGATAGACACATTTTGTTTTTTAATTTTTCAATTGAGTTTCTCTACTCACATTTCTTTCAGCGTAGCGACAATGTCTTTAGAGAAACACTGGTACCATGGTCGTCATATAGTCACACTAGAACCACCTAGTCACTAGTTACTTTGTCAGTAGTTGATTTGTAATGACAAGCACATGTTGAATGTCAACAGAAGAAATCATTGTTTGTGGCATTGTAATATGCCACTAGTACTGGTGACCATGTCAATAGTAAATCCCTTGAGTAAAATGTACATGTACATGTACATAAAAATTAACCGAACATCACAAATATTTCATTTTGTATTTTTTCATTTCAATACAATAAAAATGTTGAATTTTTTTGTAAGATTTTATAATTTTTTTTCATTGCACAAATTTTCGTAAATAAAAAATATATAAGGTTGCCATACTGATTAAAATTTTTTGGTTATGAACTAATTTCATGTTGGTGAAATCCAAATCGTTACCAGATAGTTAAATAGTGCTTGTTAGCCAAACGAGCAGTTAGTCCTTATATCTTCCACAAAAAACAGTGCGTTTAAATTGCCAAAAACTCGATTTTATAAAATTTTTGTGGCATTAATATTAGTAAATTATATAAAATTTTAGGCTCTGACATGTTATGAAACACTTTTTGATGGTGGTCTTGTAATTTTGAGAAACATTGTAGTTCTAATCAATTTAGAAGGACTTTAAACAGCCATGGTATGTTTTCCAGCCAATAAGTCCTACACTTTACTTTCCATGTTTACTATAAAAATGTTTATCGCTACGATTTTACCACAAAAGAAAATCTCTCTCAATTCCCTGAAAGTAATATCTAAATAAAAATAATTGTTATTTTATTAAAACCCAATAGCAAGCTATTTTTTTAAAGTTTGTATTTCTTATTTGAGTCATCCGGCTCTGCTGTTGCCTTTAAATTACATTTAACTACCGCAGATTTATTTCCATTTTTTGCAAAATCCACCACTGTGTGACGTCGTGAGTTGTTAGTATAATGACGTTTATTTGAATGTAGTTTATTGTAGCTTACTCATCTTTTGGAGAACTTTTACAAGTTCAAGTTAACTGAAGTGAATAAAAATAAACTGCACGTTTATTTTTTCATATATGTATATAATTTTATGCATAAGATAAATTTTTTTTTATGTACGATTATAAACAAACATTTCTCAAACTCCCTGTATTTGGTATTCTACAAGTGTGTCTTGCTTGTTTTAAGCGAAGCTTTTGATTAAAGCTTTAAAACAAGTTGCAGGTCATGAATTCAGAAAAATTGTTGTTTTTGCTTGCCTTTAAAATTTTGCTTATAATAAAACCAGTGATAAAATTAAAAATTGTAAATTAAAAACGAAAAGTTATCAAAATGTTTTGTGAGTTATTTTGTTCAGCTTGAACGATTTTTAACTGCACACTATTATTTAAACCTAGATTGTAAACAATATATAACAAATAAAATCGCAATACATATAGTGCACTAAAAATGAGCAGTATCAATAAATATTTTACATCTTTTAGTTCGAATTGAGAATTAAGAAAGATTTCTTGTGGTAAAATTGATGCCATCAACAATTTTAAAGACGACAAGAAAAGTAGTAAAATTTAAAACTAGTTAGCTGGGGAACAGCATACTATGCCTGTTTCACGTCCACCGCGATTATCCTCAGAACCCAAGCTTTTTTAAGCTCGGTTAGTAGCTAAGTGCATATTGTTCTAAGCAGAAGGGCTTAGCCATGCTACTATAGTTCTTCATTGCCGACTGTCTATATCTTGTGTAGTGATTACACAATAAGCCATCATACCATCTGAGTTCTTGATTGCTAATATAAAAAATTTATTTATTGTCTATACAAATTTGAATACGACCATTGTACTTTTCTGTTCCTTGGAATACATTTTATATTATATCTTCAACATCCAACTGATTTTCTCTCGATTTAAGTGTTTGTTGCTATTGTATCAGTGATGGTAGCGCTTTCAAACTTCTCACCACTCCAAGTGATTTTCAAACATTAGTTTAACTTAATTGTCGAACGTTGTGACTTACAATTGTGAATTAGTTTATCAGACTTTTAGCTCGACTTTACCTCCTCAGAATGAATAACGATTTTTTGTAGAACACTACAATTTTACCAAACACATTTTATCGCAATTCTCAGAAAGAAAAATGGCATTAAAGGCCTGATAAGCTAATTCACAATTTTAAATCACAAAGCTCGACAATAAAGTTAAATCAACTGGTATTCAGTTTGGTATTATATTTTTAAACAACATAAAAGTGACAAAGAAAGGAATATAATAGTGCACAAAATATTACCCTGTCATGTTAGAAGAAATTGCTTGCCCATTTAATGTGTGTTTTGAGCACAGATTGAACATCGTTTTAAATAAAAATTTTCTACTACATACCATTCTACTGGATAAAGAAAACATAAAAAATCAGTAATCAAGACCAATCAAAAAAGGAAATAAAAACGTGCTGTAAATGCTTTAAGTGATGTGACTTAGATGGTTACCTCTATTGTTCATATACGTTTTTATTCCTTTTCGGTAAATATGTGTATATCGCAGCTTATTGCCTAGTGTGAAAAAATCGCCGAAAAAAATCGTTAACAATTTTAAAATAAATGGCAGGCCCCTGGTGTCGCTCACAAAAAAAAAAAAACGGGGAAAACAGCAGTAAAGTTTTAAATTTCGTTATTGTTTGGCAAGCGAGCAAGAAATATCAAGTGACATCGAGGATCTGTCGGTAAAAAGCTCACAAAGTTTATTATTGAAATACTCCCCAAAAAATTTTTGAATTAAAAAAAATATCATCAAAGATTTTAAAGCTGAAAAATCGCCAAGGTTTTGCAAGTTGAAAAAAATCTGCTAAGTAAAGTCATTAATAATTATGGTTGCACTGAAAGATGTGTTCCCTCAACACGACTTTAGGCATCTATTATGAGGCGTAGCTTACAAGTAAATTGAACTATAAGAAAATCGACAAAATTTCAACAACTTCAAAACACCAGACCTTATGTATTCTTTAGACCTGAAATAATACATTTCCATTGGCTCTTATAGCAAATAAAAGATTAAGTTCTTTTTTGAATTTCAAAAATCGCTAAGAATATTAAACCTTTAAAGGGCTACCGAAATTTTGCAAATTTAGATTAAATTCATATGAAAACAAATTAATAAATTAAAAAACTAAAATATTTTTAAAAATTATAAAAAGTAAATGAAACTCTTTATTTACTCTTTCACTACCTTTCTAATTCTAGACTATCCCTTTGCAGGGAAGGTCTTATGTCTGTACTTATAAATTGCCTGAGTGTCATTTTTCTTGAAGAAAAAACAACTTTACAAATTAAATCAAGCTCAATTTCAAATATTTAAACTATTATAGCAAAAATAAGAAGAACCGGTTGTTGGTTTTATTTCCATTCTATAAAATTGGTTTTGTAAATGCTGCCAGAATAAATTTTTATATTTTCCAAATGTTTTGCACCACAGTTCTGCTCAAAGCTGCTGATAGAGTGTCGTAAAAAAATTAAACTAAAAGTTAATAAAAATAACAAAACGTATGAAGAAGCTTTATCAAAATTGTTGACGAACAACAAGAAGAGATTTAACGTAAAAACCCTCCAATACATTAAAAAAAGTAATTGCTAAATTTTATTTTCAATTCGATAATATTCTCTAGAAACTCGTACTACATTCAGTGTTGTGGAAACTGTTATCGAGTTTGAGCTTAAAAAAAATATTTCGGCAAAAGTACATATGCATATATGTGTAAATAAAATTATGCAGTTGAAAATTAGTCTAATTTTATTAAGTCTACTAATGACCTTGAGTGAAACCAAGCGTGTAAAACGTATTGTTGGTGGTAGGAATTCTAAAGCTCCACCTCCTGATGATCCGGTTGTGTTTACGCGTATTTACAATCGTGATGCTCGAGTTGAAGGATTTCGTAATCCAATTACAAAAGTTTATACATTTCTTGGTTTACATTATGCCGAGCCACCAATAGGTTCAAATCGTTATGCACGACCGGTGTACAAACGGCTAATGGGCGACATAAATGCTACTTTATTTGGGCCACCCTGTGTGCAACCGGATCCAAGAAATCGTTATAGTATTATTGGCAATGAGGATTGTTTGCTATTGAATATTTATACACCACGCATGCCTGATGAAACAACTGGCCTGCCTGTTTTAGTTTGGATACATCCAGGCGGCTTTCGTTATGGTTCTGCCAATCAATATGATGCTACAGCATTTGCCCAACAGGGAGTTATTGTGGTGGCTCCTCAATATCGTTTAGGATCTTTGGGCATTATAGGAGATGGAACAACAGAGTTTGATGGCAATTTAGCCATGTTTGATATGGCGGCCGCTTTGAGATGGGTCAATGATTATATATCACATTTTGGTGGAGATCCAAAGCAAATTAAAGTCATTGGTCATGGTTCAGGAGCAGCAAGTGCCATGTACTTATCCATGTCAAAATCAGCACGAAGTGCCGCTGACATAACTGGTGTAGTAGCCATGTCTGGTACAGCCCTGTCACAATATGCCACCGACAAAGAGCCAGTACAAAGTGTGCAAGAGGTGGCGGAAATTAATGGTTGTCCAACCACAAATGAAGTTGAGATTGTTAAGTGTTTGAGGAAGGTAAGAGCTTAAATAAATTATATATAGTACTGTATAATAGTAAATTTCACATGCATGTTTGATTTGTTAACTTCAAACTTAAACATTATTAATATTTATAAATAGGCGAAGTAAAACGCACAGTGGTACAAAATAAATTAGCTCGTCCAGCGTATTTTTTGGATGTCTAAACCATCCACTTCTCTACAAAATGGGTGGCTTGGACAGTAAAATTGCGCTTCTGGTGCTAATTCAAATTGGACGTTTTGTTTTACGTTTATCAGTGAAAAGTATTAATATAAAATAATAATTGAATAATTGTGTTAAAATAATAGTTTACATTGAAAATAAGCAAAATTTTGGGTGCCAAGTAGCATAAGATTCGCTTCACAAACATCAGTCTCTGAGTTCAAGGATGAGTACTACAGTGAAGTCTGGCGGCCTTAAACAACTAATTGCCAGGTAAATGTATCACAGGCTGCCAGCAGTGAGACCAATCCAATTTTATGATATGCTACTCCCAGATAAAGGCTTTTTCTATGTCTTGTTCATATCAATCACAACAAAAATAGAGAACAAACTTAACGCCAAAAAAATATAACCATTTATAACGAAAATAGCAAGCACTAACAGTGATAAAATTGACGTGACTATAAGGTTGCAAATTTTTTATTATTGAAATTAACTTTAGCGGAAGTTTTAGGAGAAATTTCAGCAATGAAGGCCTAAAGCCAAAAAATTAGTCATAAAAAAACAAGTGTTGCTAATCAGTCGTTAAAACAAATACCTAAACATATAACTGGTTGCTTTGAGACGAAAAAAACCGCTTAAGATATTAAGGCAAATAAATTTACATGTAATTAGTAACTGAATATGGAAAGAAGGGCCATATGAGAACTTGAGCAGATAAGCACATCAAGTGACGCTGGATAGAAAACTTCATATGGCATGAACGTTTGGTATTTTGAGTAATTACAAAGCAACCAGTTTGTGGACTAGTCCTAAAACTGGCAGATAAAGCAACAGAAACAAGAATGGAAAAAAAAACGAAAACCATATTTTGAAAAAATAAATAAAAAAACTGTTCAACTAAAACTGCAACCTTGGTCTAAATTTTTTTGTATTGGCTCGCTGAGCAAAGATAACTCTAAACTATGCTCTTGAGCAATTTATTGTTTTCTTGTTTTTTCTGTTTTTTCGTTGTTGTATTCATGTGAATAAATATAAAGTTTTAGAAATTTGTAGGCATGTATTTGCTTCACTATTGTTTTAGTTCAACAAAAAGTAGGGGTCATGTTTTTTATTACTATTTATTTATTTATAAACTTATGTATTTATTTATATATATTTTTTTGTTTGGAAAAAATTGGAAAATATTTGCTTACATGTGACCGCAAATGTAGACATGAAATGCTGATAACACACTTTGTCAAAAGATGCGTTCATATATAGAACATTCTCCAGGTCTATGTCATAATTTCTCATTATTTGCTTTTTGTCAATGGACTAGACAGACTAGAAATAAAGTAAAAGTAAAAAATAAGTATATGAGTTTATTTGTATAAAAACTTTTTGTTCATTTTTCGTAGATTTTTATTCAAGCCTTTTTTCAATACAGAAACATGAACTTTGACAGCTAAAAATAATTTTCTGCTAAGACAGAGCTTTCAAGAGAGACGCCAAGTTATGATGACGATAACGCTGCAGCAGTTTGTTAAACAAATATTTCATTGACCTCAACCTGTAGTGCCTTAACTTTTCTATGTTAAATGGTTTTTTGAATAGTTTGCTTTTGGAAGTTGGATAAATATATAATTATAATTAGTACCCTCTGAAAATATCAAAAAATATTTCTCTACAATACACAGTACAAAATAGATACTCACATGCTTACTTGAATGTAGACCTTGATACATACTTTCATACATATAAGTGTGTTTAACAATTTTTTTTCATTCTTTAATGACAGAAAGATGCCAAAGAAATAATTGAGAATGACTCAAAAATTCAAACTGAGAGGTTGGCTGGCAGAGCCATGATTAAGGGTCTCTCTGGCAGTATAGGATTTGAACCGCATATCGAGAACGAAGAAGATGGCCGCGCTTTGCCCAGTTTAATTGTGGGCCAACCAGATGTACAGCTAAAAAGTGGCAATTTTAGCGCTGTACCTTTGCTGACTGGTGTTACAAAACATGAAACTGCCAATGCATTCACTTTGGAAAATATAAATAAAGTATTTGGTTCGGCTGAGAAATTTTTAGGTTCTTTAACAGACACTTTAAAAGAACTCACTGGATTTTTGCGAGTCGATAAAATAACCGGAGACATTTTGAAGCCTCAATTGCCTGGCCTACCCGGTTCTCTAACGCCCACTCTCAATGATGTGCTTAAGGTGCCAGAAACTTTAAACTTAAATCAAATACTCTCTAAGGTAAACTTAATATTTTAGAACATATACAGCTGAGTCGATATAAAAAATAGCTTAAGTTGTTGTTTATTTTTCTTATAACAAATTTGTTAATTGGGATATATGTACATATATAATTTTTTTCTTTATGTGTCCACAGAAAGCAATTTGTTGTCAACCATATTTTTGCTTGAAACTTCATTATTGTATTTTGCAGGAATAAAGTTACAGCTCCAAGCACAATAATATATATTTCTGTTATGTGGACTTAAGCTATTCTTCCATAATGACACATAACTTAAATACAAACAATTTATCTTACAACTCATTTATTTTAGGTAGTGGAGTCTACCACTGATGTTTTGTTTAATTTGCCAGCTGTCCTAACCACCCAGGTATGGTCCCAAATAGCTCCTGCTTTTATGTACAGTTTCGAATACAATGGCACCACTTCGAGAGGCATTAATTTCCTGCTGGGCTTGCCCATAGTTGCAGAAAGCAAGAATTCAAATCCAGAGATAGTGGCTCATGGAGACGAGCTGGGTTATATGTTCGATTGTAATGATGTTTTTGGTAAGCCTTTACCAGAAACCCGGCTTACAACAGGCGAAGACCTTAAAGTGCGCAGCAATCTAATTGGCATGATTACAAAGTTTGCCAAGACATTCAAAGAAGATACTAAGATTGGACAATTCACTGACAATTTATTTAAAAGTGTTACTGGCAAGGGCACACCCTTTATAAAAGTAGATACTGATCTGAGTGCCAATTCTGATTTTCGTTTTTGTGAGCTTTCTTTATTTGGTGCCTCGCTCAGTCCAGTGACTTCTACCTCTTGTGAAGGCCTGGGAAATGTTTTGTCTAGTCTGCAGGGATCCTTGGGCGGCGTCACAAATACTTTGGGTAATACTGGCATTGGAGGCATATTAAACGGTGGTGGTAGTGGTGGTGGTGGCAGTAGCGGCAGTACTACTAGTGGAGGAATTGGCGGCTTATTGGGAGGAGCACCGCTTACAGGCGGCGCAGCAGCCAACAACCGTAACATGGGAGGTGGACTTAATTTGTTTGGATAACACTAAATAGCAAATGAATAAAATTACTTTGTGTATATTCTTTTTTCAACTCTGTTATAAATTTAAGTCTTCAAAATACAACTTAACTCTAAACTGACCTTTCATTTCAAATATTTTGTGCTTTCATTTATCTTTTACATGAGAAATATAAACAATCTATGTAACTTTCTTATCAGACTTTGATTAATTGCTACAAAGCTGTTTTTTGTCTTCAAGTTTTCAGCTTGTCTTTAGGTCACACCGACAATTCGTAGGTGCCATCCAACTCGTCAAACATTCTACCTTATATATATACATATATATATATATATATATATATATATATATATATATATATATATATATATATATATATATATATATATAATCAAATTTTGTTTGCTTCATATTATATAAAATGATAACTTTCCATATTATTTGAGCGGAGTATGAATTACATTTGGCCGTATAAGCTCCGGTTCTAAACATGTTTAACAAACGAAAAAAAAAATAAGTTTATTCATTAAACATGTGTAATACAGTTACAGTTCTAAAAAAGGCCAGTTGAAAAAAATTTAATTTAAAAAAATTTCTAATAAAATATTTTCCTGTCTTTCCCATTTAACTTAAAGATGGCTCTTTCCCATATTTTCCTCTAACGGAATCATTTGTTTCAGCAAAAATTACCTCATTTGTCATTTCTTAGCAATTAATTACAAAAACGTTTCAAAGCGAACATCATTTATAAAAACTTTGGTCATGATTGCATTTGTGTCAGTCACTCAGAAGAGAGTAAAAATAATACCGTAAAAAAAATTGCAGAAATCATTATTGTAATTATTGTTTCACCCCCAAGAACTTATACGAGTGTTATCACCGTTTGCGATTTAATAACAATAAATCTAAAAAAGATTTCAAGAAAATTTATCATAACACAAGTGACAAGCAACATTAATCACACATTTTCTATTTGGCTGAAAAGAAATGCTCCAAAGGAAAACAAGATATATTATTTTACACACATAAACAAACACACACTAACATCCACATACTTCACACGAAACTAGAGTGGTATGTTTGTAAGTGTAAGTATCCATTTCAAATGCTAGTGAAACACATCATACATACATATGTGCATAAATGGAATAAGTACAAATTAAAAATTCAATTAAAATTGATTTTTTTTTTCGCAAACATAAAAATAACAATAATGAAACAATAAGCAAACAATTTTGTCGACCTGCACGGAAGTCTCAACGAAGGCAGCATCATTTAATTATAACAAACATACGTTGCATGTTGCATAGTAACTTGCCAACTGCAAGTTAATGTCATTGTTGGTGTCGAACTGGCAAAAGGTAATTTTCCAATTATTGAGTGTCTGGTGTGTAACAAAACATTGTATTAATTAAAATATACAACGCATTTTCTTTCGCACTCACTTGGGTACATGTTCCTGATAATTTTTCCGCAAATGGAATTTGTAAAAGGTGCTGCAACTTACAGTAGCAACGTGAGAAAAATACAAAGATACATATTTGCACCTAATGGTGGTTAAGGCTTTAGATAGCCGTGAATGAACCACAATGTGTGAAAATATTGTAATACCCTTTTATTTATCATGGTTGCCAAGTTTCAAAATAAATGCTTGAAATTGACTTGAGCACGTACATACGAAATATGTTAGAAATTTTTTTTTTATAAAAAAAAACTTTTTTTTTTCAACTTACACGGATTGTTAACCTTACAGAATACCTAAAAAAATATTTTCGGAATAACATTAGAATATCAGAAATGCATTTCTCTCATGGGCTGGATAAATTACTGAATTTATATTTCAATTGATATTTAGTTATTTCGACCCCTTCTTCTCTTGTATTTTATATATTTATTCGAGCTTAAGGTCTTTTTTCAAATTATTGAATAAAAAAGACCTTAAGCTCGAATAAATATATAAAATATTTCAATTGATCTTTGTAGGTTAATAGTAGAACGAGCTTTATATACTTGCTTATTACTTGCTTTGCCTTGCGGCCCCAAATCTCCATCATATAGTTGCTATTTTCTAATCCTATTGCGATCCTAAAATAAAGTTAAAGATGAATTCTTTTAGAATTCAAGTGAAGTTGCACTTTGCATTTATAGTATGCGATAGCTTTGCACTTCATAAAAATTGGTAACTATTGAGCTATCGATGGATAGCTATATAGCTAACGATAATAGACGACAGTGCTCGTTTTCTGTAAGGATCAAGATCCTTAAGTTTACACAATGCAATTGCGCAAGATATTGTTATTACTTATCGATTTTTATGGCAACAAAGATTTAAATTGGTTGTAAGTTTTTAAAGATAACAATACAAAAATCAATTGTAAATTAAATTGATTTCCAACTAATATAAAATATATTTATATATAAAATATAAATATAATATAAAATATATTCCAATTATAATTTGGTTTTTTCCGACCCCTGTTTTTATTTTATATATTTATTTTCTTGAGCTAATTGTTTTTTGAAAAAATTAATCAAAACTTTTCATTAGTATTGTCCTGAAGAAGCTATCAGAAGGAGAGCGAAGTATCGACAAAAAAAAATTAAATCATTTTAATAAAAGACCTTTAGCTCAAGAAAATAAATATATAAAATATTTTTACTGAAAATTTTTTAATTTCATCGAACTTCTGTATTCTAATACATTTATATTAAGTTACTTTTTCAGGCTCAAGTTTAACCCTTGGTTTGTCACTATTTTAATTAATATCAATTAAGTAAAGAAAAGTAAAATTTAATAGCTAGGTGAACAACCGGTTGTTTCTGGGTAGCAAACACCCTTCACCAGCACCCTATGAACTATATATAAAATATATTCCAATCAGCAGAAAAACACAGTGCTTAGAATTAAAGTTGATCGATATGATTAAACGTAGATAATCAGTAATAAAGACTTTTGGTAGAAGCATCGCTATGCGTTGATGCTGTCAGCAACGTCGTGGCCTTGGTTTGAATCACTTTGGGTGCTGATGAGCTACGTGGTGGTCGTGAAACAGCCGTGGTATATACTCCAGCTACTAAGTCTTCAACTTTTCTTATCTTCTTCAAAAATGTTGATCACTTCACTTTTAACACAAAAAATCATTCTGGATTTTGAGGAAGTAAAAATGGAACTCAAGCCCGATAAAATTAAAAAAGAAATTAATTATTAGAAAAAATATCTTGTAATAATTTATCGAGTCTTACAGCAAAATAGACTGAATTCCATTCCATTCCATGGTTATTGACCCTTGCGACAAAATACACCATAATTCATGATTAATCCCACCATAATTCATGATTAATCCCTCCCTCGACTTAGTTATCGATAAGTTTGGGGTAAATATATAGTAAGTAGCTATCGTTTTATAAGGGGAAAATACATTGCAGTCAGCACTGGATAATTGTGGAAAAAATTAATTGTCTTTAGTTACCGATCATTGGGAAAAAATACTTTTTATTGGGCTATCGATTCTTTGAAAAACAGTATACAATTATTGGTTATCGACTGTTATTAAGGAAATATACTAATAATTTGTGCTGCTAAAACTATGTTACCATTAATGTCAGTTGTGTTTCTATGTGGTTTGTTATATGTCCCCTGAAGATCACCCATGAAGTTGATCAAAATTCAAGGTATTAAAAACAATAAAATTGACGCACAAGTTGATTTCAAAATTTAATGGAGCTGAAATAATTAAACAAATATTTAGAAATTTCCTTAGCTATAAAATTTTAACTTTTATTTATATGGTTGTATTAGGGTGATGTGAACCGGTTCGGATCAATCAAAAAGAATAAAAGCATAATCGGCTAAGGAGTAGGATGGTGTAGAACAAAAAGCCATGGATTACCTTTCATCAGCCAAATATGATCACATTTCTACAGCCAAATATTCAAGTCCGGGATATTAGATTCTTTCCTTGAAGATGTTTAGAGTCGTGTTACCTGTATCTTCAAGGAATTATATATGACAATATCATGCTTAAGCCTGAGAATATCAAACAGAATAATACTTTTTACTTTAGAAATTTGGAGTGTAATATTTTCTCAGCTTTCTCCTCAGGTAGAAAAGTTTTGATTTAAATGTTATATAAAAGCTTATAATATAGCACTCTAATATTTGGTTTCATTCGACTTTTTTTTTTTTTAGTAGTAATAATTTCTTTAGCTAAAAGTCTTTTTGTTATAAATAAATTTTTTGTATTGATTCAAATATTTTTTTTAGATATTTTGCTCTGCTTTAAAAGAAGCTATCCGAAAAGGAGCGAAATATTGACAAAAATGTTCGAATAACTTTAAAAAATAAATTTATGAATAAATGACTTTTTATTTGGCCCAAGTTCCACCCTTGCTGAGACACTTTTTTTTTTATCAATATCAATTGAGTAAAGAAAGGTAAAATAGAAAGCATCCTATGAACTTTGGACGTGTTAAATATCACAACTTCAGCACTGCCGCTTTAACTACTCGGCAACCAAAGCTCACGCAATGTTACTTTCTATTTATAAACAAAAAAAAAAAAAAAAAATAAATCAGTAAAATGATAAAAGATATATGTTTAATAAAAATACCTTTAGCTCAAGAAAATACAAATGGTACGATTTTATATGATTATATGTGGCTTCACTTAATTTGTTAAATTACATACCTTCATCCGCAATATTTTTTTTTTTCTAAATTTCTGGTCCACTTAACTTGCTCTAGAACATAAGACTTGGAAACTCTCAAAAACGTTGCCATCTTCGAAATAAATTTAATGTTCTATCAAGTACCACTGTGAAATGCAAATACTTTTCACACGCAACGGCATGCCATGAAATAAAAGTAATTTTCGCTACCAGGTAAATATAGACTTTTTGTCCTGCCACTACTGCATTTACAGCAACTCAATGTTTAGCAACATCTTTATACTGGCAAATTTTAAACAACAATTCTCATAACGAGAAGCAAAAACCTCACCGCCATCATCGGCAAGCAAGTAAATGCTCTCTGTTGTATGTATGATTGCGAAAAGGGTTTCAGTGGTTTTCCAATTAAATTGAAATCAATTCAATAATGTTCGGTTCAGAGCATTTAAAGTGGTTATTATGGCCACATATTATACATATTATGGGAATAAATGCACAAAGATGCTAACATACACCTGTCTTGCGTGTGCGTCAATAAACATGATATAAAAAAGGAAAAGTGCTGTTTATCTTTTACCATGGAGACACGTGTGTCTACAGATAGATAGTAACATACATTTACTCCAGCTAAGTTTATTTAAATTGCTGTTTTGTTGGGTCATAAGAAAAATAAAAAGCTTTAAGTTTTTAGATGATAAGAATTGGGTGCCAGAGTAAACAACAACAGCCACACCAAGGCTTTATAGGGTATAGTATGCATAAGTATCATGTGAGGGTGCGAAATCCAATATATTTTCTTAGGTTCTATACCAGTTAATATGATCCAATGGCACAGAAGTAGACAACCTCAGGTGGGTATTTTCAATGATCGTATTGCTATCATCAAGGGGAAGTTTGTTTCAATGTATTTGAAAAAACGACAGTATATTTTTCTAAATTTATTCCGTATTGTGAGAAAATGAATTAATAATAATTTATTCGTGTCACTTTAAGCTGAATAGATATTAGTTCAAACTCATTTTGGTCATATGTTTTGAATAAATGTATTTGTAGGTTGAACAACTTCCGACTTCAGAAATTTTCATTTTGCGGCTATTAGTATTCTTTCTGTACCATTAAAGATATATTTTGCCACCGAAATCGGTTTTACTTAGCCTACAGTGCAAACTGCACAAAGAAAACACTTATATTGGCAAACACTTATTGTTGTTTTGCAATAACTGCCTACTCTCATTTTGTGTCGCCTATTAGTTAAGTCTTTTAAAGCTTTCACTTCTATATGTTTGCCGGGAACACGCAAACAAACTCACAGACAAATCAATTTATGTCGAATGCGAATTCTCACTCAAACGAGTTTATTTATTTGTTTCAAGCTCATTGTGGCTTAATAAACTAGGTTAAGTGCCAAGTATCATAAATAAATTTGATTAATATTAATTGATTTTGGAATGGAAGCTAATTCCTTTAGCTAAATTCATGCGCATGCATGTATTTAGCCATACGTAGTTTTCATCCCCCATGATGCTGAGTTTTTTAAATGCCTGACAATATTTTAGAGATTATATCAACTCAAGCTAGTAGCAGTAGAAAAATGATTGACAGCCTTGGGGGTAGCAATACACACGAACATATTAAAGTACATATACCGTTGGTCTCATGTAGAAATCCCTATTTCACATTCGTTTTTAAATCTCGAGCATTTTCATTACATTGATTTTTCAGAAGATCTCACATTTAAATATGCCAAAAGTCTGAGATTGAAAAAAATGTGTGCTAGGACCTTTTTACATGAGGCCAACTATACATAAGTGTACATAGAGAATTTACATTTATGTCAATATGTATATGTATACGTATTGTACTCACGTTGCAATAATGGTAAAAGTTATGGAGTGTTTAAGATCTTCATGATGGTAGAAATTTGTAACTTTATTCAAGCTTTAATGAAAAAAAAATTTAATATATAAATAAATAAATAAATAACTATTTAAATAAATAAATAAATAATTAATTAAATAAATCATTAAATAAATATATAAAATAATAATTTGGTAAATAAATAAATAAATAAAATAAAAAGAAATGCGGTCGGGGGACCCCCGTTAGGAACGAAGTTCCTTACGTTTTTTCTTCATCTTCGAATGTAATACAAGGTGAAATCTGTATGTTTTATTTTGTGTTGTTTTTGAAATTTTATATGCTTCTTAAAATTTTTGGAACGTTTTATTTTTTTATTTTTGATACATGCAGTATTTTTTTGTCAATCAACTACAAAACGAACTGATAGTGTCCGTTTTCACAACTAATTAATATTCCGCTGCTGTCAGCGGAGACACCTACACAATTGTTTGAAGACACACCAATACATATAAACAGCTCACACGCTTTCGGGACGATTTCTACTAATTTGCACTACCAGCAAGCCGCGTTAAGGAACTTCGTTCCAAAAATAACACTATACGATAAGCCAAAAAAAAAAAAAAAAAATATATATATATATATATATATATATATATATATATATATATATATATATATATATATATATATATATACATATATATATATATATATATATATATATATATATATATATATATATATATATATATATATATATATATATATATATATATATATATATATATATATATATATATATATATATATATATATATATATATATATATATATATATATATATATATATATATATATATATATTTGTGGATGCAATATTTTAAACTTAATTATTTATTTGCTTTAAGAGCCAATTGGAATGTATTAATTCAGGTCTAAAAATTAGCACTTTTTTCAAAATGTTTTCTGTCTTTTTCAGCTGTCTATATGCCGACGACATTAACTACTTATTTTATAATTCCCATGAACAAAATGAAAATCAGAAATGTTCAAACAACTCTTTAGCACGACAAACGTTAATTAAAAACTAATGTTTTAGAAGTTTAACAAAACTTTTGTAGAGTTTAATTGCAACTCAAGGTCGGCTATAGCAAATCAATAACCCCTTCATTGTTGACTGTTTTGAGAAATAGAAATTTGGCAACGTTGGAAAAAATATCAAACAGCTGTTGTTCTGCACTGGTTGATAACTGAAGTTCATATACGAAATTTTTTTTACCATTAAGTATGTTTTGGGTATTCAATGGTTTCAGAATTTACTAGTGTAACCGTAAATTAAATCAAATTCCAAGCTGAAATTGCACTGACATTTTAGGCATAATTCTGGAAACATTGTTTTGATATAGAAACTACGTTTCATATAGAACGATTCACTTGAAAAAATCAAAAATTAGTATTGAAGGGTTGTTACTGCAGTCACAATTTTTAAGACATTTCTTCGCTGCTTGGAAACCATATAGAGCTTTTTGTTAAGGATTGGCTCAATATTGTGTGGCTTACAACTACGAAAAAACCTTTCTCAAATTTAAAGAAGTATACTCTAGTTCTTATTGCTTGTGACCACAGATATAGAAATATCATTTATTCAACAATGAACTTAATTATTTATTCGCTATAAGAGCTAATTGAAATTATTACCTTAGGTCTAAAAAATAGACCTTGATGCTTTCTGTCTTTTTTCAGCCGTCTAGTTATGTGCCGCCGCTTTTTAGATTTTTCAAGTCTACTGATGAGTCCTTTAGCAGCAACGAAATGTCGGCGGCATATAGATGACTGAAAAAGGGCAGAAAGCTTAAAGTAAATATATTTCTTAGACCTAAAGTAATAGCTAGCATTTTTTTTTATTTATTATTGTTTAAGCTACAAATTAGAAAATGTATAAATTTCTGTGTTTTGAAAAAAAAAAAACATAAACATAAACGTAGTAAAAACAAATTTCGTATTATCTCAGAGTATAATAAAAACTACGTATGATTGCGGGCTTAAGTTTATTATATCTGCAGTATATTTAAGTGCGCAGTAGAAAAATAAAACAACTATCAGTTTTTTTAAAAGCTTACAAGTGTTTAGATTCTAAAATTTTTCCTGTAAACAATAACAATTTGTAAAACTTAACGAACTTAAGAAATAAGAATTTGATTAGGACCAATATTCAACAGAAAATCTTCAGTCCTTTTCTTTAAATTAGCTTCTACAAACTTATTTAATAAAAATGATATACCTGCTGAGCTGCTCTACGGAAGATAAGCTATCACATCCCCATTTTACAGTTTATGGTATGTTTCGAGGGCCGCCGGTCCTGAGACCGACTCACTTGGGTCCTAGAAAAGGTCCCGTTGTGTTAGTTACAGTTTATGGTAGAGGCCTTGAGATTTCAATAGCACATGCAAATCTCATTTTACAGTACATAGTAGAGGTCTTGATATTTCAATAGCACATGAAAGTGACGTACAAGTTTCTACTTTCAGCGCCAACATAGCTAAACAAATCCGAACTCAAAAGAATAATCGGTGAGTCACATGACATGTAAAAATGTCTGCTTTTGAATGAAATTGGGATACCCCTTGACTGTTGGGTTAGAGTTACTGCCTGTTGCTCTAAATGTGCATGAAATTTTCTTTCGCAGATTTGCATTAAAGGCGACAACAATCTTTTACTTTTGTTGTTTCAAATAAGTGAAAGAAAACTTCGGTCGCATTTAAAGGAGCAGCCATTTAAACAGATGGACAGAATTATAATAAATGTAACATCGTCAGAAGTTACGAATCTCCGGCAGTATCCGATGTTGCTGAGACCTCTTTATATATAATTATCAAGCCAACAAATAAAATTTTTAGAAAGGTTTTTGAGGTTTCGACGAGGAACATGAGCGTAAGTGTTTTTTTTTTTGGCTCATGTCACACACGCTCACGACCAGAATAATTTCCTTCACGCAATTTTACACACGACATTTTTTTGGGCCTTACTACACGCACGCTCACTAGCTAGCTATTTGCTATCACGCATTTTTATGCACGAACCTTTTTTAATCATGCAATTTGCACGAAAAATGAAAAAAAAAAATCTCACGATGAATTGCTCTCGTATTGAAACAACATATCAAGGTAAAAAATTGTATTTTATTTGCACTAGAGCCTCGAATTGCGTCGTTAATGGGGACCGGAGAAACGCGACGCAAATTGAAACGATGCAAATCGAATCATTTTTTTACTATAAAAACGCACTGAAATTTAATTTGTTGGGGAAAATATGTAAAACAAAGCTGATAAATACATACTATACTACAAATGCTAAAAATGGTAATTCACAATGATGCAGTAAAAAATGTAACCGTGTTTAGCGAAGCAAATCGAAATCAAAACGATGCAAATCGAATCGACGCAACTTGAAATAGCAACGACGCAAATCGAATTTTGCCAGTTTTAAAAAGCATCGCAAATCGAAAAGACGTAAATCGGAACGACGCTAGTCGGGACTTTAGTGTATATACATACAATTGTGGTCGAAAGCGATAACAGCTGAAGTCTTAAGGCATAGTCCTAAGAAAGCTGTGTTTTCAATGTTGAACAATTTCTTTGGAAATGTCAAAACGAAAAATTTAGAAGAGTTTTGATAAATTAAAGAGTATAGTATTGATAAGTTCATATGAGACTCAATAAGTCCAATATTATAACATCTGTATGTAGGGTACCCAAGCTGATGAATGTTGTGTATCTTAAATAAGAAATGGAAAATCAATAATACATGCATTTTCAGTTTTTAAAGCAATTGTCATTAAATCGATCAATTTCATTATAATCACAAAACATGAAATAGTATTTTAAGATGGTAACCACTCACATCATCGTAAACACAATAGAGTGGGTCGATTTAGCAATAAATACTGTGCCATCGATTTTTCGATAACTTTTGGCTTGATAAAAAAACTCACTGGGGCACATAAATAAAGAAGACAATTCAGAGGCATTGAATTTATATTATTTTTTTTGTACTTTTCTCTGGCAACCCCCTATGGAGATGTTGGTCAGCTGAGTCAGTGAGTTGCAAAAATCGAATGTGTTGTAAAGAAATTGATGCATGGTCGTGCATTTAACTTCTTTGCGGGCAGACTGGCATTCATGTGTATTAAAGCGAAAAAATACCAGTATTTGGGAAAGCAAACTCCGGCTACTTCCTGTAAGATGAAGAAATTTTCTCTACACAAATACCTGTGCATTTTTGTTATTCATACTGAAGGAAAAATATGAAATCACACTAATTTGACAAGTGATAATTATTCAGAGGATTTTTAAGGTTCGATTAATTCTCTCTAAATTGAGGAAGGAATTTTTGTGGTAAGCTTGTTATAATAAACAGTATTAAAGTTCGAATATATAATTTACAAGTGTAAATTTGAAAATAAGTTCGTTTGTAAAGTAAAGTTAATGTGTAAAATAGCTGGGCCCTAGGCAGAGTTTGAAAAGCATTGTCGTTGTTTGTGATACATCAGCAATACGAGTAAACACAAAAATATACTGGATGTTGGTGAAGGAATATAAAATATTATTTTCATTTTATTATTTTTTTGGATTCACACAAAAGTTAATAGGCCGAGTTGAAGTATAGTTGACTTTTCCAATATTTTTTATGTTATAGTTGTGCGGAGACATAAATGCACATGCATTTAAGGTTTGTAACGAAACTGAGACTTTTATTCCATCTCTTTCTTATAGGATTGTACACAGTTGCACTCTGGTTAGTACCTTAACTTAGAGTTGCATTTAGGATTAATTCACTACCATACTTATTTACCAAATATCTCTATCAAAATATTTCCCAACCGCTACTTCGCTAGGCATAAATCTTTTTTGTTTTCTATATACATTGAATTTAAACAATTTAATTTTAAAAGTAAATACAGTTAATACTTTATTTAAAGGTACTACGATAGGCAACAATTTTCAGGTTCGTTATTTCGTTTTTCGTTTTTCACTTCGTAAGCGCCACCAAATTCAATATGTGTCTTGTCAGCCTTTGCTACGGATACCATAAAATGGAGAATATCGCCTTTTGTTAATTTTGCATTGGAGTTTTTATATATCCAATTTTTGCTGTCGCTACATAGCGAAAAAACTCCTTTCCAAGTCTCTCCAACGCCAGAATCACCCATAGAACATTTAGTACCACGCTTAACTTCGACACTGATATTAGTTATGTCCTTTTCATGTGGAATGGTAAGTTGAAAGCCCTCGCTAAGAACCTTAATTGACAAGGTGGCTACATCAACGGCATAATGCTGGACGATGTAAACGCCGTCTTCTTTAGTATGCAACTGGCCATCTTTCGTAACCAAGATTCTGTAGTATAGAGTGTCGCCTATTTTTAGTTCCTCATCAAAATTTCTATATATCCACCATGTGCTACAAGGAGATAGCGAACCGAATTCTGTCCGAGTAGAAGGAGATTGTTTCGTGATTTCTGCGTTACGTTTAAACTCCACAAGCATAAATGTTACGCCATATTCATGGAGCATCAAAATTTGGAAACCTTTGCGATAAACTTCAATTGTCGGGCTGGGTATTGTATATGGAGAGGCAGGACTATCAGAGTATTCGATGGGAATGCTGACATTCTTAACATAATTTTGGTTATCTTTTGTTACAGAGATCCTACAGTGAAGAATATCACCGACTTCGAAACGTGCCCTGATTGTTTGATATACCCAATTTGTGTAGTCCTGACTTAGCAAACTCTGGCCTGCCCAAGTGCTCGAATTATCTGTTGTGGTGTTTGAGTTACGGCTGACTTCTACATGAACACTTGTTATGCCATTTTCGTGCGGTATGGTTACTGCAAGGCCACTTAGAGATGCTAAAATATGTGGTGTGGGTATTTGGTATGCCCATAGATTTTCCAATACACAGACAAGAACTACTAAGCAATATATTAGCCGGACCATTTTGTTGTAAACAGCACGATGCTTAGAGAGATACTAAAATTATTGTCTTAAATTCTTGTTCTTTTCTACACCTTTTTAGCGTGGCACTTGGGAGGTTTTCCATTTGGATACTTTATCTGTAATGAATTTAGCAGGTAATAAACGAGTTTCCAGCTAAAGCTATAAAAAAATTTTTAATTATGATTTACGAGCATAAAATTTGAAGTCATGAGGCCGCTAAATAGGGCGGTTCGTATTTTTGAACATAGAAGTCAACTTTGGTTTGTGCGCTGGTACGTCTTTGAATTGTTATCACACTGTTGTTGAATGTGTACTACCAATTATAGATGCATGTCCTTCCAAATGCCACCTGCTTACAACCGTGTAGCATCGCACAGAGCGCATTATATGGTGTACAGCTGATGTGGCAGTTACCATTAAGGCAAAAACCTATCAAAAATCTTGCAGTAGGTGGTCTTTTATAGCGCTTTGCACCAAACAAGCGCCCCAAGTATGGGATTCACAACCGTACCAAAAAGCCAATAAAAGTTTATGAAAGTTTCACCAGCTCTCAACCATGACCCTTCGGCATAGATATGAGGCAACAGCGGCCTTGTCGGCGGCTCTTGTCCGAACATTCCGTTGCCATGTAAGCTTGAAATCGAGCTAGTTATTACTAGTTAATAACTAGTTATACTAGTATACCATTATTATTATATTATATTAATGTAAGAAAATAGTGAACACAATTAGTTTTGCAGTTCCATACGATAAAATGCCACAATGACAAAGGAAACATGTTATCGCCAAAATGCAGTTGCAGCGTTACCAACAGCGACAGGTGGCACGAAATATAGTTCATGCTATACACACACTCTCTCTGCGGCAATGCAATTACCTCGTTTTTTATATTTCTCTTTTCAAGTATATTATCAAATCAGTAAATTTTTTAAATATTTGGTTAGTTTTGATTTCATGAAAATTATATCTAATATCGTTCGATATCATAAAACTGGTGTTTTTCATATTTATTAAAACTAAAATTCTTTCTTCAAATCTAGCCAAACTAACAACAATCTACGAGTACTAACATATCAAAGACGTCTGAACGTACAAAGTAGTGTCAACTTTTTTTGTCCAAAAATATGAACGACCCTCTTTATTGAGCCTGTGTCTTAAACTTTTATGCTCGTTTATCTTACTCACGTAATCTTTTATTTTCTTATTAAACAAACAATGTTTATCTTTTATCTACAAATTGTTTCACTATCAGCTTAATTTACTACAGATGAAGTAACTAAGTTATAAACTTACTATATGCCACGCTGGCAACCTGCATAAAAGGCAAGATTTTAAGTAAATAATTTTAGTATTTTTCTAAGCATCAGCTTGTTCACAGTATCTATTTTAAATGATCCGGCTAATATATTCCTCAGTAGTGCTTTTCTGTCTACTGGAAAGCTTAAGGGCATACCAAGTACCCTCACCACGTATTTTAGCATCTCTAAAAGGCCTCGAAGTTACCATACCGCATGAAAGCGGCATAACAAGTGTTCATGTAGAAGTCAGTCGTAACTCAAACACCACAACAGATAATTCGAGCACTTGGGCAGGCCAGAGTTTGCTAAGTCAGGACTACACCAATTGGGTATATCAAACAATCAGGGCACGTTTCGAAGTCGGTGATATTCTTCACTGTAGGATCTCTGTAACAAAAGATAACCAAAATTATGATAAGAATGTCAGCATTCCCATCGAATACTCTGGTCGTTCCGCCTCTCCATATAAAATACCCAGCCCTACAATTGAAGTTTATCCCAAAGGTTTTAAACTTTTCATACCACATGAATACGGCATAACATTTGTGTTTGTGGAAGGTAAACGTAATGAAGAAATCACAAAGCTTTTCCCTTCTACTTGGACAGGATTTAGTTCGCCATCTGCTTGCAGCAGAAGTTGGATATATAGAAATGATGATGCGGAACTAAAATTAGGCGATACTCTCTACTACAGAATCCTGGTTACGAAAGATGGAAAGTTGTATACCAAAGAAGAAAGTGCTTATATCGGTCAGTCTTATGTCGCTGATACCCCTCTAAGTGCGGGCACAACAACTAGCATGTCAATTGAAGTTTATCACAGAGGTTTTGAAATTTCAATACCACATGAAGAAGGCATAACTCAAGTCAGTGTCGAGACTAAATGCAACACGGGAGTTGCTCCGGGTAATGCGGCTACTTCAGAGATTTGGGAAGGACTTTTCTCGCTAGCTTGCAACAACACATATTGGGTATATAAAAACTCCGATGCAAAATTAAGGCAACACGATACTCTCTATTTTACGATCACTGTTAGCAAGGGCGACGAGGTATATACTGAACTAAAGGGTGCCTATGAGGTCAAAAATGATTTGGGCAATGACGAATCTGATAATTGTTGTATATCGTAAAGTTATAGCGTAATAAATTAAAAATCAGTTTCAGTAACATTAAGGGCTTTTTATACAATATTCTTATTAATTACCATTAGATAATTTCACTTTCTTAAGCTTTAGCTTCAGCGTTTATTTTCTACCCCTGCTTTTAAGTCCCGTTCTTGCAATAGCTTTTTACATACTTCAGTTTTCTGACGGCGTTGTTACGATTATTTTGCAATCGTCGGCAATTTTGCGATATCAAGCAATTGTGCTATTGAACAGGGTTTTTTGGAGACAGTGCTGCCAACATGATTGAATGTGGCCTGTGATTTTAGCAACACTGTAACTTGCACTCAACCGCAAATAACACCGGAGCCATTCAAAGTAGTGCCTGAAGTAGAAGACCATACAATTCCATATTTATTTTATAATTTTTTTAATTATTCACTTAGACCGCCTAATGTTTCTATCATTTATGTTGGTTAAAATTATGCCAAAAAAGGTCGTAAAGTACCTGAAAGGAAGTCTCCAACAGGGGATGGAAGAAGTTGTTGCTTGCTTCTTAGTATTATTCATGCAGAAAGCTTTATAACTTTCATCCATGTCCTATAAAGATTTTATTTGGCATTGTTTTGTTCCTCAATTCTGTTGTTATATTCTTTATGGAAATTATAAGCTTCAATTTCGGAATTCCCTGGCGTGTATTGAGTTTCGTGTGTAGCTGACACTTTTGCTTCTTTTGCTAATAAAATGGTAGTGCACAATTAGCATGGCCAGAGGGGGATGCTGGCAACGGGATTTTCTTTGCATTTTTATCACTCATTCATTTAATTCAAGAAACCGAAAGAATTGTTTGAAGGAGCATTAACATTTTAATATGTGTTTTTATCAGTAATAAAACAGCATCTGGTTTTTTGTGTTGCCTTTTAAAGCGATTAAATGTTAAGCGAAACAAAAGTAAACGTCAAAGTCAAGATAATGTTGCGTTTTATAAATTTGAGATTTTCGAATGTGATAACAATTTTTTCTGAAGTTTAAAATATGTGGGTTTGAAAATAATTAAGAAGACATTTTTTATGCAACGAAGTAACACTTTTCGGAGCCAATGCGCAAACTAAAATTTAAAAAAATTTTCCTTAGAAACTTTTAAGCTTTTTAGTGGATAAAACCAGTTTATTTTCTTCCTTAAAAAACGAGTAAGAATACGTAATAACAACTACTGGATATTGGTGATAAAACAGTAATAGACATATATGCTCTCATGCAAAAAAATTAATAATATAATATATGTCTACTTAAAGTGCGTGTTAAAATCGGTTGACTAAGAATATATGAAAATCTGGTTCGTGCCTACATCGCCCCTAAACGGGAGTCGGTGGTGGGGGCGGGGGGAGAGAGGGTTGAACATTTTCGATGAAATATCGAAAAAAACAGGATGGGAGCTGGTCAAACAGTTGACTCTACCAGAGGCATCCTGGGGCGTATTAAGAAGTTGGACAAAGTTTATAAATTATTTTTGTATGGGATCTCCCTTAAAGGGGCATGCAAAAAACTAGAGTGTTTCAAGCACTAAATGTAATTGCGCTTGGCGGCACGATAACAGCAAATAGTGACTTACCGTCTAATTCATAAAAATTATAACAGGCTTATAAAGCTCTTATTTGACAGATTTTCCATACAAATATGTCAAATAGCAGTCTTATAAGCCTGTTATAATTTTTATGAATTAGGGGGTTAATATTTTTAGAAAGAATTTTGGAAAAAATAAATGTGGTAAATGACTTTGGTAAAATGACTAAAAGACAGTTGTGGTAAATTTAAAAAATTTTTACAAATTTTTCTTTAGGCTATGGACTATTGCAGCAAGGTTTTTTTATTCAAATTTAATAACAATTTTTCACACGGTGAATTTTTGCTACAGAGAATATTTTTGGGGGCAGCGATGTTTCAAACCTTGCAAAAATAATTCGCACTGTATTGTTATGTTGAACTGGGGTTTTTTATTATAGAGTCCCAAACATAAATTAAATTTAATTAACTTAACAACATATAATGTTACTACAATTGACTTTCCATATATTATTCAAGTCCTTTACGATATAAAACAATCATCAGATATTTCATTGAGTACAGTGAGTTTAACCTTTTTACTTTCTCCAAGATATAAATTGTGTCCTTTCCTAATAGAGAACTTAATGTTGAAAGTATCACCTGGTTTCAGTCTTGCATCATAGTTTTGATATACCCAATTTTTTTTGTCGTAAGATAGCGAGAAAAGTCCTTCCCAAGTCTTCGAATTGCCCGGTGGGGTGCCTGTGCCATGTATGACTTCGGCTTTGACGTGAGTTATGCCCTTTTCATGTGGCATGGAAATTCGAAAATTTCTGCGATGAGCCTTAATTGATATTCTGGTTGTTTTACCAGCATTAAGAGGAGTATCAATGGCATGATGATCGACATTGTAAACTCCATCTTCTGCAGTATGTAACTGGCCATCTTTCGTAACCATGATCCTATAGTAGAGAGTGTCGCCTAATCTTAGTTTCGCATCAGGATTTCTGTACACCCAATGTGTACTATGATCAGATAGCGAACAGAATCCGGTCCAAGTGGAAGGCAAAAGCGTTGTAATTTTTTCATTAAGTTTAACTTCCACAAACACAAAACTTATTCCATATTTATGTGGTATGAAAAGTTCAAAACCTTTGTGATAAACTTCAATTGTCGGGCTGGGTATCGTATATGAAGAGGCAGGACTGTCAGAATTGTCAGCGATTGGAACGCTGACATTCTTATCATATTTTTGGTTATCTTTTGTGACAGAGATCCTACAGTGGAGAATATCACCTACTTCGAAACGGGCACTGACTGTTTGATATACCCAATTTGTGTAGTCATCACTTAGCAAACTCTGTCCTGCCCAAGTGCTCGAATTGTCTGTTGTGGTGTTTGAGTTACGACTGACTTCTACATGAACACTTGTTATGCCGCTTTCATGCGGTATGGTAACTTCGAGGCCTTTTAGAGATGCCAAGATATGCGGTGTGGGTATTTGGTATGCTCTTAAGCTTTGCAGTAGACAGAAAAGCACTACTGAGGAATATATTAGCCGCAGCATTTTAAGTTAATATTGTAGTCAAGCTGATGTTTAGAGATATACTAATACTATTTTCTTAAAATCTTCTCTTTTATATATGTTTCCAGAGTGGCACTTGGTACGTTTTCGCATTAATTAATTAATCTATAAAATATTTAGCAGGTAACAAAACAAATTTCCAGCTAAAATTATAATATTATATGTTTAATTAGTTAATCCCTTGGGCTTATCCATGTGGTTTTTGATGTGGAGTATAATAAATACAAAGTGAAAAATAATTACTTAAATATTATTTACGAGCATAAAATTTTAAGTCATAAGGTGTAAAAATAGGTTGGCTCGTATTTTTGAACAAATAAGTATACAGTACTTTATATGTTTAGACGCCTTTGTTTTGTTAGTACATTGTTGAGAAATTTGCACGTATGGTAGATTTGGAAAAGAAATTTTAGTTTTAACGAATTTGAAATATTTACCAGTTTTATGATATAAAACGGTTATAAATACCATTTTAATGATATCAAAACTAACTAAATATTTAAAAAATTGCTGATTTTGCCATATGCATAAGGGGAGAAAATATTGCAAAAAGCAAGGAACGCTATTTCGGGCCACCTGTAACGATGCCACTACATTTTGACAACATCTTGTTTAATTTGTCATTGAGGCATGTAATTGTGTGAAACTGCAAAATCAATTGTTTTCGCTATTTGCTGTCTATCTTTCGTAGCATATATTAAAATTAAATTTGGCCTATTGGTTACAATTATACGTGAAGTCTGATTGCCTAATATAGACGTATCCCAGTATATAATGCAGTGCTCAGTGTCAAACTAGACTTTGTAATCGTATTCTCATGTATTATTTAGTCTCCACCAAAAACAAAAATATGTATGTAACATTTTACTTGTATCATATATTTGTTATCAAATGGCAAAGTATTTCAGGGGACTCTTACCTTCTTTTTAATTTTAATGGCTTACACAGTTTCTGCAGTTTCTGATTGGTATTACTGGGTCTTGATTTGCCGTCATGAAGCCTTCTGCTGCAAATAATGTATTTTTTATCTCGCAAAACAAGTTGAATTTTAGCTGGCAATATGGTATTGGTTGATTGTGTTGGTCTATTGCTTTTAAGTTCTAGTAATGCCTGGCTAGCATTTTATATTTTTATTTTATTTTTATAAACAAGTGTCCAGTTTAAGCATATAAATCCAAATAATTAAAATTTTGAGTAGAGTCACTTTTGAATTGGGTGTGCGATATATTTCGCAGTTGCAATATAAAGCACTGAAATGTATAAATATAAAGGTTCTAGAGTAGGACGTTGCGGTATGTATGTAATTTACCTACTTTTACTTTTTGTTTTAGAGCAAACTACCCCACGGGAATTGACACAATTTTACTTTGTGTAGAAATAAATGGTATTTTGGTAAGATCTGCGTACTGGCCTCAACAGGTCTTAAAGTCTTATGTATTTAATTATGATAACGCCAAAATAAAAGCTGCCTAGCGTTATTTATCTCCTCAAGTGTTTATTTAAAAAAAAATAATTTATTACTTTTTTTATTATATTTAAAAAGTAAACACTTCTTTTTAAAAATATAAGATTTTTACGATTAATTTTTTATTGTGCTCATTTATATGATATGCACTTCCCAGAATAATTGAAGTTTTAATTTTGCTAAAAAACATAAACGTGTTCAAGTTGAAAAAAATTTCAAGAAATTTTCAACAGAATTAACAGTAACTTTGGTTTTTAGTAGTGTAGCGATTAATTGTATTTTCGATTCATGTATATGTGGAAGCGACCAAATATCAAAGATTTTCAAATAGTGTATATATCAGGCAGAGAGTGCCGTTTATCCAAACCAAGCATTATCATTGAAACTGTCTATAAAAGGAATACATGTGGCCACAAAGCTAAGAGGGTGGAAAAAACTAGGTTAGGTTAGATTGATTGGAGTTGCCCATGTTTGCCTATATCATACGTACTGCAGACTTAAACGAGTATAGGCTTGTTGTGCGGTCCATTGATTTAGTAATAAACAGTTTGATTCATAGGTCTATATTAACTTCATATCTGCCTAGAAAAATCTAATGTCACAATTCTATATGACAGTCAATCCACATGAGTAGATCCCGTAATGATAAAGGAAACAATGTATGGTCAAAATGCAGTTGCAGCTTTTCGAGCAGCAATATGTGGAGACGCAGCCTCACCAGCAGCAATATGTGACACGAAATAGTATTCATGCTAAACATTAATTGTTTCTGCAGCGATGCATCCTTGCACCTTGCTTTTTTTATATTTTTTCTGTTATGCATATTATCATTCAGTAATTTATTAAATATCTACTAAATTTTGATATCATTAAAATGGTGTTAAAATCACTTGATATCATAAAACTGGTAAATCTTTTAAATTTTTTAAATTTGAAATTCTGTTGCCAAACGTCTAAAATTACAAAGTAGTGTCAACTTCTTTGTTCAAAAATATGCATCACCCTATTTATTAGAGTTTTGGCTTAAAATTTTACACTCGTATATTAAGTAGTATATTTTTTGTCTTATTAAATAAATAATGTTATTATCTTATTTAGAAATTGTTTTATCTGCTAAATTTAATATAGCTAAAGCAATTAACTGGAAAACTTATCAAGTGCCATACTGGATACATAAATAAAAGGCAAGAAATTGAAGAAAATAATTTTAGTATATCTCTAAGCATCAGCTTGCTTACAATATTTACTTAAAATGGGAAGGGTAATACATTCCTTAGTAGTGCTTTTCTGTCTACTGGAAAGCTTAAGGGCATACCAAGTACCCTCACCACGCATTTTAGCATCTCTAAAAGGCCTCGAAGTTACCATACCGCATGAAAGTGGCATAACAAGTGTTCATGTAGAAGCCAGTCGTAGCTCAAACACCACAACAGATAATTCGAAGACTTGGGCAGGACAGAGTTTGCTAAATGATGACTACACTAATTGGGTATATCAAACAGTCAGTGCACGTTTCGAAGTAGGTGATATTCTCCACTGTAGGATCTCTGTCACAAAAGATAACCAAAATTATGTTAAGAATGTCAGCATTCCCATCGAATACTCTGATAGTCCTGCCTCTCCATATACAATACCCAGCCCGACAATTGAAGTTTATCGCAAAGGTTTTAAACTTTTCATACCACATGAATACGGCATAACATTTGTGTTTGTGGAAGGTAAACGTAACGAAGAAATCACAAAGCTTTTTCCTTCTACTTGGACAGGATTTGGTTCGCCATCTGCTTATAACACACGTTGGATATATAAAAATTCAGATGCGGAGCTACGACTAGGCGACACGCTCTACTATAGGATAATGGTTATGAAAGATGGCCAGTTACATACAAAAGAAGATGGCGCTTACATTGTTGATCATTATGCTAGTGACAAACCTTCATATACAGCACCCGATCCGAGCTTTGTAGTTTATTGTGAAGGTTTCGAGCTTTCCCTACCGCACGGAAAGGATATAACACATGTCAGTGTCGTAGTAAGACGTAGTACGGTAAACACACCAGGTAAGGCGGACACTTGGGAAGGACACCTTTCGCTGTCTTACGACAAAAAAAATTGGGCATATAAAAATTTAGATGCAAAGCTAAAACCAGGCGATACTCTCAGCTTTAAATTCTCTATAAGGAAAGGTCACGATTTATATATTGTACAGCGTTGCATCCACAAAATTTGACTATAAAGAATGTGATGATTGTTAGACTTTTAAGCAATTATTGTAAAATTAAACGAATTAAATATAAGTCTGTAATTTTATAATATAAAATTATAGTTCAATATCAGTAAAGAGTGCGCCTTATTTGATTGTGCAAAAAATGGAATAGTCGCTGCCCCCAAAAATGTTCTGTTTAGCAAAAACTTTTAGCAAAAAGTTTATAAAATTTTTTTAAGCGGATTTTATTGGAAAAACGCTTGTTGCAATAATAGTCCATTATTTTAAAAAAATGTGTAAAAAATTATAAATTAGAGATATAGCTGCCTTGGAGTCTGCTCTAGTTATATTAAATGTAAGACTGACTCTTAATACATTTTTCCTTCCAAAATTCTTTCTAAAAATACTAACCTCGTATTAATTACATGCCCCAGTGGGCCTCTGCAAAATTCTTGTTTATGACTAACCACCATTTCATTTCTTTCTTGACATTCCCTCGAAATAGTTCAAGTTTTTGTATCCCGTGTTTAAAAGAGATCCAATACAAAATATTTAGAAACTGCGGGCATTTTTCTAAGTCTTCTTAATATGCCTCTGGTGGATAAAAATGTACGACCACCTCCCATAGTTTTTCTTCTTCGATATTTCGTCGAAAATGTGCAACTCTCTATCTGCCTCCCCCACCACCAACACCCCTTGTTTAGGGGCGACACAGGCAAAACTAGATTTTCATATATTTTAAGTCAACCGATTTCAACGCGCACTTTAAGCAGACATTCTTATTATTATCACTGTTAGTTTTTTTTTGACAACATGTGTATTTACTTGTTTTTTAGTTGAGAAAATAAACTAGTTCTATTTGGTAAAAAGTTTAAAAGTTTTTGAGGAAAATTTGTTTAAATTTTAGTTTGCACATTGGCCCCGAAAATTGTTGCTTCTTTGCATAAATAAAATTTCTTTTTAATTGTTTTCAAACCCACATACATATGTATATATTTTAAACTTCAGAAAAAATTGCTACCACATTTAACCTTGGCATTTGAAAAACTCAAATTTATAAAACGCAACATTATCTTGACTTTGGCGTTTAATTTTGTTTCGCTCTACATTTAATCGCTTTAAAAAGCAACACCAAAAACCAGATGCTGTTTTATTACTGATAAAAACACATATTAGAATGTTAATGCTCCTTCAAACAATTCTTTCGGTTTCTTGAATTAAATGAATGAGTGATAAAAATGCAAAGAAAATCCCGTTGCCAGCATCCCCCTCTGGCCATGCTAATTGTGCACTACCATTTTATTAGCAAAAGAAGCAAAAGTGTCAGCTACACACGAAACTCAATACACGTCAGGGAATTCCCAAAATTATAAGCTTCAATAATTTTCATAAAGAACATAACAACAGAATTGAGGAAAACAACAATGCCAAATAAAATCTTTATAGGACTTGGATGAAAATTGGAAAGCTTTCTGCATGAGTAATACTAAGAAACAAGCAACAACTTCTTCCATCCCCTGTTGGATGGAAAAAGTCCTTTCAGGTACATTACGACCTTTTTTTGGCATAATTTTAACCAACATAAATGATAGAAACATTAGGCAGTCTAAGTGAACAATTAAAAAAATTATAAAATACTTTAGCCAGGACTTTGAGTGGCTCCGATGTTACTGTTATTGTTTGCGTTTATATGTCGGTGGCTGTTTTCAAGAATATTCTTAGTTTGACTGGATGACAATTTTTACGGTTGAGTGCAAGTTACAGTGTTGCTAAAATGACAGGTCACATTCAACCATATTGGGAGCACTGTTTCCAAAATACACTGTTCAATAGCACAATTGGTTGATGTCACAAAATTACCCAACCACTAAAGTAGCGGCGGCAGCAAATTGAAGTACAAGATGGGAACTTAAAGGCAGAGGTAGAAAAGTAAAGGTTGTGTTATGCTAAAGCTTAAAAAAGTTAAGGAAAGATATAGAAATTAAAAAATCAAATTAGGTCCTGGAATTAGTTAATTAAGAAGAATATTGTGCGGTTACAATGTGACCCCTAATGAAAGCTCATAGCCAACCAAACAAAAAGCAACCATAACGCATAACAGCACCATGATGTTTTGTATGGATATGCTCTAGGTATTACTCTCTGTAGCATAATACACCTCCCGGAAGGGAAGTTAAGGGTTTTTAAGATATCACAACTTGTAATAGTTTAAGACGTAGCGCTAAAAATATAACATTTTTTTTCTTGAATAAATGTAATAATTTAGCACAGGTACAGGTAGAAGTCTGAAACCTAATGGGACCGGCTACAAATAATTTTCCTTTTATACTTTTATTTACTTTCCCATTCTTCTAATGGCTGTTGTTTGTTGCGTGCAGTTGGTTACAAACTCGCATAGTCACCTATTGCTATTATTATTATTATTAAAAATAATACCCTTTAGTTGGTAACCAATCTAGTGGGCGTCGCTTACGATACGGTGATCAATCGTCATAGATCTGTTTGTTGCTAAGGAAAGTATAATTTATGTACGTAGCTTTTTCAGCGAAATTGTATTCTTACGTTTTTAGAATTTTCATTAACTATCAACATATAAAAGAATATGTTGTAGATTGTTTGAACATATCCTTATAATATAACATATCCATATAATATATAATATCCATATAATATATAATACTGTTTCATTTGCATTAGAATAAATCGAAAAGATAAAACCGATCGCTGATAGCTCAACACAAGACTAAACATTTTAAGTATTTGCATTGGAAACGGTGTAATTATTCATAATTACCCGAATTGGGTAAATTCGTTTTCCAGCATTAGTAATTCCATTCACTTCAGCTCTGTGCTGGTACTGATAATAATAAGCTTAAAATTTTTGTTTTCTTCATTTCTCTGTTTCTGTCTACCGTACTCAAGTTTTTCTAAAATAAAGTTTTCATGTAGACATTGACAGCATTTGCTGAAAATTAAAAAAAAGTCAATTGAAAGAACGACGAGGTTTGTGCCTCCTCCTCCGCTTACAGAACATCATGCATTAGAAGCATTATTCAAAAAAAAAAAAAAAGGAAAACCATATTGTCATTGAGTATTTGAATATCAGTTGGTAATGAATAAATAACTGAATGAATGGGAGAACGAAAATTTTGAAAAAGAAAATCGGCATAAAAGTGGTGTTTAAGCGTTCCTGCTTTCTGGTTGGTTAGTGTCGGTTGCGGAGGGGAAGAGAATTTATGTTTTTAGTGCCTTTTAAATTTGGGAGGGTGTGCAGAAAATAAGCTGCTTAAAATTTTGTGAAATTTTAATCAGGTCATTTTCGTTGCTTTTACTGTTTGTACTGCTGCTGCTGCTTCTGGCAGTTTGAGTGGTAAATATTTTAATAAATGATTGATATTTTTTCTCGTTGTGTTGCCGCAAATCTGATGGCAATTTTGGTGGCTGCTTGGTTTTATTTGAATTTAGTTTATATTTTAAGCACAACAAAAAATACATTATGAGTGCTTGAAGTAATTGTCGATTAATGTTCGTAGATATTTGCATAAATGTTGAGTTTATTTATTTTCTAATTGAAGTGTTTTCATACAAAACAGATTATTGAATTCCAAATAAATATGCATGTAGTGAAATGGATATTTATAATAACTAAAATTTTTATTTAAACAAATATAAATTGTCTATGAATAAAAAGATTCAAATAAGTGATTCAGCTTAAAAAAAAAATATTAAATAAAAATTATTTAACTCATACTACATACATATAATATTGTACAATGTGGTGTTAACTCATACCAGTTGTCTTGTTTTCAAAATGCTTTTCATATGTATTCGTTGCAGATCACATTGCTTTATTGGTGCCTGAACCTCGAAAATGCCACAGCTTTCGAGAGATCAATTTTACAAACAAAAATATTTTATTTTATTTTTCTGAGTTGTTTAAAATAACATTTTAAATTTAATCTAATACTATAATTTTAACTTAAATTATAATTTTTTTTTGCAAATTTATAATTTTTAACTGCATATTAAATGGGATTGGGTTCGTTTTTAATGCCACATAATAAAGAAACCATTTTTTTTGTTTTTTTGTTTTAGGTCTCACAATAGACCTTATTAATGTTTTCTGTTCTTTTTCACACGTCCATAAGCCGCCGACATTTCCCTGATGCTAATCAACTTATCAGTAGAAATGAAAAAGTCCTAAAAGAATGTTTGAAACTTAACAACTTTTTCCATAATTCTCACGAAAAACAAAAATGAGAATCAGAAACGTTTAAACAAACCTTTAATACAGAAAATATTTTTTCATCTTCCAAATCTTTTATTTTGTCTCACAACTTTTCTACAACAATTTCTAGATAATGACTTAATTAGTATCAATGAAAAACATTAATAAATTCTATTTTTAGACCTAAAATAGTACATTTCAATTGGCTCTTAAAGCAAAAAAAAAAAGTAATTAAGTTCATATTTAAAAAACTTTTCTACGTTAAATAGTTTTAAGAATTTTTACAACATTTTTCCAATTCGGTCAAATGTATTATTAGAATGTTAGTTTTACTTAATTTTATTTATGACCATTTTTGAAAATTTTAATACGTATTTGAAAAAAAAGAACGTTTATAAAAATGTTATTTAATGAGGAAATTTTCCCAAGGAACGATATATTGAAAAATAAAAATATTGAGCTATATTTAATCCAAAGAAGTGGCAAAAATTAATCCGAAACTGTAATGGAAGGTGGCTTAAACTAAGTACTTAGCGCTTGGAAAATCCCTGCTTAAAGCAAACACAACGCACTTGATTTAATTAATGCTGTACCCACTGTACTTATCGTATTTCTGACATTGCTTGGAATTGATTTAAATACAAATGTACAAATGTCTGGTGGACTTAATCCCTGTTTAATTCCCAATCCCCATTAATTTTGCTTTTGCTTTGATACTTTCCAAGCACAAGCTGATCCTCTTGCCAGGAGTGTTCATCTATAAAAATGCTTTGCAAAACTTTACCCCAGCTCTAGGATGCCCTGCCCATAATTTTATTTACGAAGAACACTTTTTTGAGCTGCGACAGTGCTACTTCGCATTTTCAAAAATATAGGGCCC
Organism: Sturmia bella; assembly: GCA_963662145.1. Classification (NCBI taxonomy): domain Eukaryota; kingdom Metazoa; phylum Arthropoda; class Insecta; order Diptera; family Tachinidae; genus Sturmia; species Sturmia bella. The sequence goes on along the minus strand of OY759171.1, from coordinate 15,298,966 downwards.
CCTAATGTTAATACATACTTCTTCTATTTATTGCAAACACACTCCGCAGCCAGCCTCTTGTTTTTTCATTTTCAAATAATTTATTTAATTTTTTACATCTGTCTTTACATTCCCAATATTTGTATTCCCTTAAGGATATTTTGCTCCTTTTGCATGTTTTTGTGTATGGTTACTTTTTTGCGTGACATGTAAATGTCACTGGAGTTAAAATTGGCGTTAAACTTTTATTCGCCTGCATATCAATACTGCTGAATGAGAACTTTCGAAGACAATAAGAAGAATGGCTTTATGCTTCCGAAAGGATGAGCAGTTGAGATGTGGTTGTTAAATAAATGAATACGGATGTGCAGGTATCTGCTGCATTTAAATTTTTTATAAAACAAAAAATATAAAATGCGTAGATGTATTTTACTTTTCCTCTGGGGTAATCGCAAAAGAGTTTTTAGTTGAGAACTCTGGAAAATTATGAATAAAATGAAATTTTTCTGCCTGAGTATTTTAAAAACAACTAGAATCGCAGGCAGCAATAAACTCATAGTCATAGAGTTTTCTGCATCTAGCTAGAGGTTTTGGCGGCAATTTCGGTAAAAGCTGGAGCCTCTCTAGTTCTGTTTTTAAATGTGTATTTTGTAATTAAATGATACGCCTGCATAACAGCTACTTTTTAGCGGAACTTTAACTTACAATGACGGTTTTTTTAGGCTTTAATAACTAGTAATAATTTAATTATTATTAATATAATAATTTAATTAATATTCAGTAATACGCCGCTTATGTAAAATATAAGGCTAATTTTGATCGAAAAATTTCTGATATTAAGACAATACCAGTTTTGAAGTAAGCTAAAGAAATTAAAGCTCATTGATATCGTGCTGCATCGCCTTATAAATTATTAGGCTTATTCTTCAAATCAAACATTTTTCAATCACCTGACTTCTGGGCCGATAAAAATGATGTTCTACGTAACATTTTAAATTGATCGTTTTTAAATCACTTGCCTTCTATGGCAATGAAAATTATGTTCTATGTAACATTTTAAACGGAATGACTTAAAAAAAAAATTACATAAAAAAAGTTTTCGCTGAGCTTTATGATGCAATTTGTTCTTTGAAACCAAGTGGTTTTGAGTGTCTTGATTTTCGGACCACGTCAGGAGACTACAGACCTGTATTGCTGAACTTGTTTATTATACATTTATTTATTTATTTATTGAAAGTATTATACAGAGATAAATTTATACAATACAAATTTCGAATTAGTGTGTCATTAAACTAAGTCAGAATTTTACATAGAATATTAAAAAAAATTTACATTTTGTAAAAAACTTCATGAACAAAATCCAACACCTTTTTCAGTGCTTAAAAACTTATTCTGTGAGTGCAAATCAAAAAATGCTAAAACGAAATTACCCCTCTAGTGCAAAGTAATTATAGCTAATACAAAACTAATGTTAAAGTTGCCAGTACAAATGCTAAAATGGCCACACTGCCACCATAACCTATACATTAACCCTGCAGAAATTATTGGAATACGTGATCCATTTTAACATGGACCATGATGAATAAAAAAAAATATTTTCAATACTCGCAGCACATGATTACCATGTGGTAATCCATGGAGTAGTGACATGAAGTAATTTCAAGACATCTTGTGTCAGTAATGTGCGTAGTAGTTACTTGGGTTTTAAATTACTCTGACGTAATGTTTTTTTTTTTTTTTTTTGATTACATGGTCCTCTCCTTGGACATTGAAATGTAAAATGGAGCATGTTTTTCTCGTATGTTTGGAGTACTTTGAGATTAGTCCTGGTCCCTTGTGACCAGGGAGTAGTCTCGTTTTCTGCCGGGTATTATTAGTTAAGATCAGCCAATCCAAAAATAGTTCAAACTTTTGATTAGTGAATAGTTTGATACTGAAATACTTATCTGTTTTTGACGTTGTGATTACCTGCGTTAGTTTTGGCTTAAAAAGTGTAAATAAAATAAAGTGGAATAAATGGAAAATATAACGGCTTCTGTTATTTCAGCTGCGGTCTTTTAAATATTGGTTTTTATAAGCTCAACCTGCCAACGTTAGCAGTAACACAGCTAAATTTCAACGTGAAGTAAATAGCTTAGCGAATTTGAGGCATTGCTTTCACATATTTAGTTCGACAAAGTCCATACATGGGCAATCTTTAATGAAAATTTTCAAAAACTCTTTTCAGTCTTTCCCGAACGAAGCCAGTTTTTGCATTGATTTCTTCAATTTCTTCTATTTAAGTATCTCTGTATGCACATATTTGCATTTCAGTTTTATGCCAACGACATACAAAGGTCGTGTCATGTCATGTGCGATCACTCAACTGTGGCATCGGCATTTGAGCGAGTCTCTACATACTACATCACTTGCAGAATAACGCAAGGATATCATTGATTAACAACAAGGAAAGACAACAACAAGTACTACAAAAAGTTGAAAAAAAAGAACAAAGAAAACGAGAAAGACAAATAACTGAAAACATATTTTTGTTTTTTGTTTGCCAGCTCCTGAAAAAAGAATATTGAGGCAGCCATTTTGGTTGCACTCATTCCTATTGGAGGGTAGCAAAAAGTTCACTACTCGTATGTTGCTTTGTTTATCGATAACTATGTCGTTTACGATTTAGCTGTTGTTGATTTAAATAGCATTTTTTTTCAGTCTCAGTTTTGCCACAAGGACACTTGAAGCAAATTCATACTCGAGGTAAAAATTAAGTTGCAATCTGAAACTGAAGATATGTTCTCCATTAAACTTGTTTCAACCTGTTTCGTGTTGCTTGAATTTACTTTGGTATGTTTTTGCCATGCAATAAACTTTATTGTCTCTGGTTGCTGTTTGTCAAACGTGTAGATTTCCATGTAGTAGTTCTTGGTTTGTTAAATACTTGTAGACAAGATGAAAACAAAACTATAGTGATGGGAAAACATGAAACAGGAGCGTGCATTTAGCTTCGAAACGAGTTGGTCAATATAATTTAGCAGGGTTAAAAGAATGAATTTAACTTCTTCAGTATATATTCCCTCAAGTTTATATGGATGCTACTTATTTCGTTTCGATTCAACATGTAATTATGTGCACGGTTTGGCAATAAACCGCTTCTATCAAATGATGTGGTTGTCGTCCCTTAAGACGTAGATATATATATATATATATATATATATATATATATATACATATATATATTGACAATTTAAACGCATTTCATATTGTTTATACCTTCCCGTTAACTCTTTTGTCAACACTAGAACAACATGCAGTTGACAATCCTAAAAACAACAACAGCAGCAGAAAACAACGATACTAATTTAAAAAGAAAATTCAACTGTCATATGCCAGCAAATAAATAAACTGAAAATATAAAACCTTAGGCATTTTGCCGAAACACATACATACATATGTACATCGGAATTAATTTTTTTTAAATATATAAAGAACAGACATACATAAATGCTGTATGTTGTTATGGTTTTTTGATAACAAAAGGAATGATGCAAATGAAAGTTGCAGAATCGTGTGCACAGGCAAATAAGCTATTTCACGCCAAGAAAAGTTATTTTACGTTATGGTTACTGTTCAAAACATAAACGGTGGTTTAATTTTAGGTCCCGATGTTGAATTTAAGCCACACCTTCCCTACAAGCTTTTTGTCCGCATTTCATTTGCCATTTCTCAATTTTAGACTAATACAATTTGAACTATGAAAAGATACACAATCGACGAGCAACGCATTAAAGTTATTCGGGGCTTATTATGAAAATGAAAGCTCAAATTAAAATGCATATCATGGTACAAATGAGACACATTTTCACTTCAGTGGATTCGTCAGTAAGCAGATTTGCTCCATTTGGGCGAATCATAATCCAAGAGCGTTTGTCGAAAAAACAATGCACATTTAGGAGAAGAGTTTGAAATTATACGTTTACAAGCTGCAGAAGCTGTGCGACTATTTCCGGAGTTGTCGGTATACCAAATCGAACGATTGGTTTAACAGGCAGTAACTATCTTCAGCAACGAAGTGCATTTTTGCCTTACTGGATACATAAGCAAGCTTAATTGACTCAATTGAGCAAATGAAAATCCATGGCTAATGGTTGAAAAGCCGATATAATCTATAAATAGTGACTGTGTATTGAAGTTTATGGGATGGTAGCATCATTGCTCTACACTTTTTCTTAAATGATGCCGGCTAAACAGTTATTGTAATTGCTGTCTCGAAATGATAATGAAGTTCTTGTGACCAAAAATTCATGATATGGACGTAGACGGCGTGCGGTTATGCCAAAATGGTGTCACAGACTGATACCACCCAACCAGCGAAACAATTACGGTATTCAAAGGGTCGTCCTAAAGTCAGAAGTCTTAAAATAATAGCACGAAAATATATGACTGGTGTGAGCAACCTGTCATAAAGTAGTGTGCTATATCATATATGAGTCAGCTGTTAAAGAAAAGGAAAGAAATTTAAATATTTTTGTCAAAATGCCAAAAATAAGTGAAAAAACTAAAATAATAGCCATTTTGGGCGATAGTTATCTATTAGATGTTTTGATAGCTGATTCAAGTAAATTTTAAGTGAAATATACTCAGACTTACGAACAAATATACATACATTTTAATGCATTTATTTCTTAGGTGACGCTGTGATACTGCTAACTTATGACGAATCACTAAACACAGTCGATGAAATCCTATTAATTTATGACTATTTTTGTTTGCAGCACAACAACAATTTTTTTAAACTATAATAAAATGTTAAGACTTTCTGACATTATGACACAATATGAGACCGTTTGAATACCGTAAATATGTCTTTTGCACGAGAGAGATGCAATAATCGTGTGCGCTCACGTCGTGCCGATGTTAATTGGAGACAGTCATATGACTTGATACCGTTTAAGATCTCGCTTATCGATGTATATATATATTTAAAGAGAAAATTTCACACATAAAAGCATGAAATAAAAAAAAAAAAATTTTAATAATTAATTTGTGCACTTAATTTGTGTACTTACCCCCTAATTCATAAAAATTATTACAGGCTTATAAGACTGTTATTTGACACATTTGTATGGAAAATCTGTGAAATAAGAGCCTTATAAACCTGTTATAATTTTTATGAATTAGACGGTTAATGTTTGTGTTTGCAAATCCCTCCCAAAACATTAATTAACCATTTGAATTAAGCCACAGAAAATATCAAAACGCATCCACAACAAAGTGACTTAAGAGTTTTTTGTATTAAAGTATCCTGTATAAAATGAATAAACTAAAATTAAATAAAGGCTCAAACAATTAAAATACTAAACATCAAAGGTCGATAAACTGGCATCAAGAATATACATGAATAAGCTTTATGCTGAGTTTTTGCTACCACCAACTACTTGAAGATGGCTGGAGTATGGAGCAATATTTTATATATATTTTCTCCAAACATTTACTGTCATTTTCTATTGCCTTTTAAGCGCTTTTATTTTATATTGTACACAATTTTCAGCCGCTTAAAATTGGCAAATAAATTGAATAGGCGTTACTTATTTCAAATGAAAGAACTTGAAATAGGCGGACAACCACATATTTTTGGAAAACAAAAAGAAACAATCAAAGGCAGATACACAAGACGTCAACAAGTAAGGGAGGGTAAAGCATTAAAAATAAAAATAATTCCGTTTTTCTCCTTCCTTATTTTCTAGTTTGCGCACTTTTACAATTACGAAATTGTCATAAATTAAATGCTCATAATAAAGAAAAATAATAGTAGAGAAAAAAAAACCCACATGTTCATGTTAAAATTGGAATTGGGGGAGCAACATAAAGTTACTGCTTTGATATTTCATTTGTTAAAGAAGAAAAGTTGTGCTTACTGTAAATGTGTTTCAGCAATTTCTGATGGAAGACTTGGTATTTAATTTTTTTCTTTTTTTTTTTGTTTTGGTAAGAAGAATATATTACCTATTATTTCTCTTCATATTTGTTCTATGTAAAAGTTTGATCTATAAAATCTCTATGAATTAGCAAATAATAGCAAATTGGAATACCTTTATTTAACCAGGATTACGATATTAGATTTTTGCCTTTTTGAGGGTATGAGAAAATCTATTGCTGATTATTTAAGTTTTTCAGAGGTATTTGCTGGCAAAAGATATGGGTAACTACATACATACATACTTATGCATTTGCACTAGTATACAATTTTTAGATCAACTTTTTATTCTATTAACGTTTGTAGCTTATTGAAAGATATCAAAAGCTTGGATAGAATTGGGCAGTTACTGCTTAAAACACAATAAATACATCCTTGCCCCAGGTTGATAAATCTTCAAACTTATTTTCTTATTAAATGAATTTTTAACTGGCTCAACTTCTACCCTTGATTGGTCACTTTTGTATCAATATCAATTAAGTAAAGAAAAGTAAATTTTTTTTATATATAGCTAGGTGGACAACCGGCTGTTTCTGGGTAGCACACACCCTTCGTTAGGGACGTGTCTTTGGATGTGTCAACTTTGGACGTGTCAACAAAAAAAAAAAAAAATATAAATATAAAAAAATCTTTGAAAATCAAATTTCACAATTTTTAATGGCCCCTTTAACCACTCGGCAACCAAAGCTCATGCTATTTTACTTACTATTTATGTACTTAACTAACATTAACCAAAGCAGTGATCTTTTGTAGTCTATTTTATGTAGGACTTTTTGTCATCTTAGAAGTTTGTTAATTGTTCTATTTTTAAGAGCAATTAAAAAATTGTCTTATTGTTGGATACAAAAAATTTTGCTAAATTTTGGAAAATTAAAATTTAAATCATGCTCGACTGAATAGTACAAATTTTTTAAGATGCAGTTGATAATTGTAAATTATAAAGTTTAAATTAACGTAAACAGTTTATAGTATTCTCTACGTATAGTTCTTAACTGGCTTCCGTTATCGGTAATTTAAGCTGATAATGCTTAATCATTGTTGTAACTGAGTAGTTTTGTAAATTTTTTAGGCAACGCGTACACGAAACATATTATACAAAAGCCTGCTGATCAAAATTATAAAGACAAGCAAAAGTGTTGTAAGACGAAAAAAGTTTTATTGCATCGAAAGTTTTTTTTTTAACATTTTTGATTCTTATTTTGTTCATGGAATTTTGAGTTTAAAACATTCTTTTAAGAATTTTTTGAGTCTACTGATGAGTTGACTAGCATCAACGAAGTGTCAACGGCATACAAACGGCTTAAAGAGACAGAAAACATTAATAAGACATATTTTTAGAACTAAAAAAGCCCATTTCAATGAGCTCTTAAGGCAAATATATAATTAAGTTCAATTTTAAACGATCTTCACAAAGTCGAATAAAAATATCAATTATACGGCAAGGAAAAAATTATTAAAGCTTTGCTTTAATGATTTAATCTTATCAGTTAAATATGTAAAATAAAATAAAACTTCGAGAGTTCGCCAAACAGCATTTATGTATATTATAAAAAACAAACAAAAATTTTTCAGAGTAGCAACAGCTGGTTTTCGAGTAATCCTAAAAACACCTTGTTATTGATATTTCAAAGTTTTTTTTTCAACTGTTTACAAACAAGTGAACTGATAGATCATACAAAGGTGTTATACATTTTGTATAGACCCAATATGCTGCACTCAGTGCACAACTCCGCCGATTACGCTGACCAGTAAAAATCACCAAGTGTACGAAATTCAATTGGATAGCTAATTTTTGGAAAAGTTTTACAAACTGAACTACTGAATTTTCCAAAATCGAAAGCAAGAAGTATTGAATTACTTTGGGCAAAACCCTTGGCAAGACAACAGAAAACGGTTAGATTATAGCAATACTGGTGATGTACATTTCCTTTTAACTTTTTAATATCTCTGTCAAACAACATTAATCAATGCTTTGGAAAATTCACCAACTACATTTCTCCGGCTAAATTTCCCTCTTTTCCTGTTTCACCAAAATTTGCCAGTATGAAAAAAAGATGTTGTTTATGGAAAACCCCATTTGTTTTCATTAAAAATGGGTACAAATTATCGACCAGAGAAAAAGGCATTAATGAGAGTCTGTGGTTTCTATAAGATACCATGAAAACTTTAGCAATTACGAAGGGTAAACTAGGATTAAAACAAAATTGGAAAAAACCAAAAAAAAAATTTTTTTTTTCTATAGGAAATTACACAACAACTAAACTGTGTCCTGATTTATGTCATTCGTCGTCTCACATTATGGTCATCGACATGTCCGTTTGTGGTTTTTCTCATTTAGCTATATTGTCTGGCTCGCCATCAGAGCTTCACAATCATCGTTACCATCATTATAATCATCGTAATTATTATGCACAATGTGAAGAATTACAAAAAAAAAGTATAAACAAAAAAAACAAATAACAAAATAATAACCAACAACAATGAAAACACTGAATTGCAATCATTATACTATTTCTTTTTCGGTCTCCGTGTCATTGCTGCTAAATTTTGAGGACCAGACAGTTTGTTATTTGAGGCATAGAATGTTTAGCAGGATGAGGCTAAAACTGTGATACGAACAAGGGTGGAGATTTTTTTTTCAGTTTTCGTTTATTTTCTTGTTGTGAATGAAAGTTAACTGCAGTTAAATTGTGGTTAAATTTTGTGACTATTTATGCTCTACACAAAATACACAAACAAGGGCACATGCTTAAACTCGGGCTGAGTTAGAATGCACTGATATGAAGTACGCACACAAACACACACATACACAATTTATCATTGGCCTTTGACACACCGGATGTACATTTTAATGAAGATTGTAATTATTTTACTGCTGGTTTTGTTGCTCGGTTTTCTTCTGTTCATCAATATATACATTAGGGTGGATTAATTTAGCAAGCAATAGTGTGCCATCGCTTTTTCAAAAGCTGATGGAAAAAATAGTTACACTACGATATATAAAAAAAATATTTTTTGAGACATTTATATTTTTATATTATATTATTGTATGTATGTTTTCAAAAAAAAAAAAAAAAAAATTAAGATCAACTATTATTGAGAATTGGTCTTACATTTGACTCCTTTGCGGACATCGTGGTCTTGATTAGGGTCTATATTTGGGCTCCTTGAAATTGCGATTTTCCTTCCATTACACAAGCTTGCCCCAGGTTGCCGTTAGAAGAGTCAAATGTATGACCAATTCCCAATAATTTTTGAACTTAATTGTATTTTTCGAAAACACCCATTCAATAAGATAATACAAAAAAATAAATTCCCATGCCTCGAAAAGTATTTTTTTATACATATATTTTTTCCAACAGCTTTTGAAAAAGCGATAATAATTTTTTTTAATAATATTTATTCGAACACACTGGTACTATGTCTACTTGGTGAACTCCTATACAAAAAATAACGTACCTTTGAAAACTTTGGTTTTCTCATGCCTATTGCTTGAAGCTACCGTAAAATCACTGGCAATTCTCTACAAATTTTTGTGCATACAAAACGACCTGGCCTAATGTACATACGCATATACATAAGTGTAGTAAAGCAGATTAATTCTGGGTACTAAACAAGCTGTCCTTGCTTTACAATTTACTTCACGCAGCCCATAGAAATTGTTTTATTAGCTTTTGTTTTTAGCCTGGTATTTTATGATGCTGACATCCTACTTGCAGTTAACTTGGCCGGCAGCTCTCCACTCCTTCGCAATTTCCAGATTATAACTTTATATCTATATTTTTTATAGCCTACATTTATTACAGTTTCTATGTTTATAGTTTCCTTTTTGCTGCTGTTGATGCAGCTCTTGATGTGTTGTATTTTTTTTTTTTTTTTTTGTAGTTGTTCTGTTTTATAGTCATTAGTTATTTGCGTTGTCATGCTCTCAAGGGTGTTTTGTTATAATTTGTTAACTAATTGAATAGTTATTTAAGCTTAATTGTTAGAAATTGCTAAGATCCTGTTTTATCCTTATTCAGCAGAAAATTTTATTGGATGGCATGCTTAGAATTTCTGTGCTCGAAATTGAGCAGAAGAGAAAATCAATAGTTTACTTATATAAAAGCGGGCCACATAAAAAGGATGTAAGCTTTAATTGGAAAGAAATTATCATTTTCAAAACAAAACCGAAATTAAATAACAGGTGTAAGTAAACTTGCGCAAGAAATATGAGAGCAGTTCATTGCTGTTTCGACTTTTTTTCTTCTGCAAAGAAGAAAAAAAAATTTTGCAATTCAAATTGCCCAATTTTAATGTTTTTATCTGTCTTATTGTAATTTCACACTGGCTGGTTTTAAGTACAATTTGGTTAAAACCAATGCATAAAACCTAGTTTTATCATACAAAACAATTTTGTTAAAACCTTCTTAAAACCTTTTTTGAAATGGTTTTATGTTGATTTTATGAAATGCGACATTGTTTTTGCTGTAGTAATAAAGTGCTGCCAAGTAAACAATGAAAATAATTAAAATGTTGAATGATTTAAATTAAAAAGAATAAAAAGAAAATCACACAAAATAATTAAATATGAATGAAAATATTTTTATACAGTTTGTCAAATAAATATATATTTTTTAAATATTAATTCAGGTCCAAAAATGAACCTTTTCAAAAAATACAACAAACATTTTTGGAAAAGGTTAATTTTTGGACCTGAATTAATACATTTCAATTGGCTCTTAAAGCAAATAAATAATTAAGTTCATAATTGAATATTTCTTAAATACTTTTTTTTTGTAGAGAAAATTGTTTTGAAAAAAATCTGAAAAATTTATAGCTATTTTCTTTATCCAAAAATGGACACGCCTACCGGACATAAACAGGATATTTATAGTTATTTATATTATATTGTCTATTAAACTGCACTTAAATTGCACCGTTGATTTTCCAAAAGAGATTGCTAAATATACAATACATGGTCTTTGCTGTACTGCTTGAACCGTATATAATTCCTTTTCGTTAGGTTTTGTTTTTTTTTCACTCAGATTTAAGTGTTACTTCACATATTTTGGGGCTCAACTTTTAACATTATCATCACGCAGTTGATTAAATTTAAGCAGTAATTGTAAATTTAGGCTTTTTTCAAAATATTTTATTTTTTAAGTTGTGGCAAAAAATATGCTCTAATCTTTTGATATCGCTTTTGAAAGCACTACATTGAAATAGAAAATTGAAGTTACTTCGCTTGATCTTTATGCTTCTAATTTTTAAGGGAAGTTTTAGGTGAAATATTTTGGACAAAATTTTTGTGTTGCCAAGTTTACACAATTTTAAACATAAAAAACCTTTAAAAATCTTTATAAAAATACTTAAATTTTGTTAATCACCTTCTTGAAACATTTCTATGTGTGTTGTTATTGATTAGTTTATGCTTAAACTTCAGTAACTCTAGCGACCGTTTAGTGTAGTCTGGGAGAGTTAACAAAAACTAGTTTCGTGAAAATTTATTTATTTGCTTTAGTTCAACATATCCTTCATTAAATTCTGAGACAAATATTTTGTTATTTTTGATTATGGGCAAAAGTGCTATACGTTGTTGACTATGATGGTCCAGGCAACTCCATTTGCAAAGAAATGTGGAGCAAAGATGATGCCAGCGCAAAGCACCGCATCTTGGAAGTCATATGTATTAATATCGCATGTTATTCAACAATTACGTTGAATAACTCATCCAGAGACGGATCTTATTATAGAAGATTATTTTTGGTTTAAAATTAGGTTGAGTACCCAGCTGCTCCGGAGACCATTCAGTACATACACATTTAATCAGTCTCGCTGAGCACTAGTTCGCAAAATAAATTGATTGCTAGAGCTTACATTAATAAAAAGGGGCAAGGAAAAAAATAGTGATTTCAGCTGGGATTTGAAGGACATCACGTTTGCCATTTTCAACAATGCTGAGGATTATTTTCTTGGTTCTAAAATACAAACATTTTATTTCCTTAAAACATCTCCCTGGCTGGAAGACAATCTAGAGCTGCAGGTAACTCCTATGCCAGTCCTTTTCGTCCTTATATGTGATAACTTGATCCTGTATTTAATGACAATTATATGTTAGTTGCTAAAACGATTGTAATATCTTACAGTCATCACTCTGAAGCAGGGAATTGTACATCTATGCATGTTTGTATATGTATTTTGAAAATATAACATTTATGATAGAATATGTCAAATAGAGTTGAATGTAAATTGCTTGAATAGTATCTTTTATTAAAAACATTGAAGTTTGATTGCTGAAAGCACAAAAGAAATAACAAACAATAAAAACATTGGGGGTATGTATATATGTGCTTGTATATGTATGTACATATACTCTTGGCTTCTGTCAACCAGTGCGCATACTGATGAGTTATCATTCATATGTACATGTGTTAACTGAAACGTCAGACTATAAGTAAAAATTTTTTATGAGTAATTGTAAATAATAAACAAGTTTTTTTTTTGCATATCATACCATGCAACACAAGTGTATTAATTCAAAATCTACACATTTTGATAGGAACTTACAGTACTACATATCTAGAATTTTTAGAGAAGATTCCCACAAAATATGCGCACACTGGATTTGCTATATCTGTTCGTTAATTATTTTTTATAGATAAAATATTACTGCTTCTAAGGTGGCTTAAAATAAGTCACTAATTAGTAAAGCCAAGATACCAAATGGGACAGTACTTATTCGACTCATGTGATGCCGAAGCACCTTGCTAGGCCATATTTCGTGGTATTTCGCTAAAGAGCTTGATTCCAGATACTCTGATATTTTGGGTAGGTTTACATCCGAAAATACGCTTTTGACCATACCATATAATAGAGCAATACGTTATCCCTTGAAAGCTAAAGTTGAGCTACTCGCCACTATGTTTTACGGGCTGCCTGTCGTGAGGCTGGCCCACTTGGTGCCTAGGAGGTCAGCCCTGAGATTAAAGATTTGTTGACGGCTACCTACAATTTTTTATTCCTTTTATATATAAGAAATGCGTCTTGGTTTCTTGTGTTGTGCTCAGGACTTTTAAACATTGGCACTTTTGTCTATAATCGCTCTTGGTTGGGTATGACGATAAATGGAAATTGTGAATTTACCATCACCTACCGAAATCGCCGCTAATTGCAAGCATTACTAGTAAGAAGGCTGCTTTAATGTCAACAAGCTTTTGCAAAAAAGATATATAGTTTTATTACTAAGGCATAAGTGTACAAATAAATCACTCAAAGGCCTTGTGATAACAACTATCCGTTCGTTTTTCTTGTCTAATTCGAATCGTATGGTATTTATATGAATCAAGACTTTTTTAAAACTTTGTAGCTTTTAAAGTTTATGCATTAATTTTAGTATTAAAGTCCAATTATATGATTTAAAATTATTAATAATATGATCGGGCTTGAGTACGATTTTTATTTCTTTAAAATTGAGAAAGATTTTTCGTGATAAAATTGGAGTGATCTAAATTTTTAATGGAGACAAGAAAAGTAAAAATTGAACACTTACTGGCTGGGGTATATTCTACAAACACCATGCCCAAATTAGCTTTGAATCCAGGCCCTAACTAATTGTATACTATTTTACAACAGCAGCTGATGGCCATCCTGCCACCTGAACTCTTCATTACTGACTGTCTATTTATAATCTCAATGATTAACTTTCCACGGTGTTTTTTTTTTGTTTGTTGATTGGAATATATATTGATTTTCTTTAATTTTTAGGTTTATTAAGAAACTACATCTCTGTTGACTTTTGCAACTAGTTTTCATTTTGATAGATAGGCACCAGGGATGGAAAATTTATTTTTGGCAGAAATTACCAACAGAAATGTGAGGAATAAAATTCCTAAGCAACAATATACACAAAACATAAAATAAAAGGGTGATGGAAAACGAGGAGACAAGAAACTATTTTCTGACTGGTGTTTAACTTGAAACTTTTAGGGGGTAAAAAATCCTTGATCCTATGAACGTCTAAATGACCCCACCATACAATATTAATATATACACATTCATGAGAGTTTGAATTTGAAGAAATCAATTTTTTTTCTCGTACTAAAGTAAACATTAATAAACATAAGCCCTACAATCGCTAAGCTAAAATGCTTTAATATTGGTTTTAGTAGAGAAATACAAAATAAAATACATATTCTGATTTAGTACGTTTTGCTTTCATCGTTATGAAGAACACTAAAATATTATGCTTAAGTGTGATGAAGAATAAGATATACAGCCATAAATATATTTTTGTTAAATGTGACAGTATGACTAAATTGTTGACAAATGATAAATTATGCAATTTCTAATAAAAATGACTAACATTAAAATGTGAGAAATTTTCAGTGATTGAGGGAAAACATTTTTGAAATTTTATTCTTAACATATGTACTTACACATTTGCATTGTTCAAAAGATAATTGCTGCAATATTTTACAGCAAAATGAAAAAATCTTGTGTGCTTTCATCATTGAGAGTAATTTGTGACAGAAAAAATTTTAAGAGCAATAATCAAAATACATAAACATAAACATATTAGTTAATAAAATAATACACATACTTATTTTGTATTACTTTAGTTGGGCTCCAGCTAGTTCTACAATGTTATTGTTGTGACTGATATTAGTTAAACAAGACGAAGAAAATATTGAAAACCTTTAGTTAGGGGACAGCTAGCTGTTTCAAAGCCGCAATACTTTCCATCAGCTTTCGTTCTTGAACTCAGGGTCTCAGGGCTTTAGAGCAACCATCACTCTACTCAGCAAGCCTAGTGGTTCCATATTTTCTGCCCTATTTAACATCATTTAATGGCTTGAACTCAGGGTCTCAGGGCTTTAGAGCGACCACCACTCCTCTCAGCAAGCCTAGTGGTTCCATATTTTCTGCCCTATTTAATATCATTTAATGGCATATTAAGCCACTTGCAAACTTGCTTATAGGTAGTACTGTTAAACCTGCTTTCACTTTCACTTTATTATAAACATATTTATATTAAAAATAATACAGCGATTAAAAGAGACATGATCCCAATATTTGGAGTCATAAATACATTCACTCAAATGTCATGAATTTAATTCTACTTCCGTATATTATTATTTACACTCCAGGTGTTTACTTCTAATTCATGTACAAACCCACACACACACACACACACACATCAATACTAAGCCATATGCATGTATGTACATATATGTAAGTTCATTTGTAATATAATACTTGTTTGTCATCATTCCTCTTCTTTCACATCCTCTATTTCCAGTAACTTCGCTGTGACGTCAATATATAATCACTTGACATTTTAACATCAATGTCCAATTAAATGGAAAATTTGTCAACCCAAATTAAATAAAATAAAAATAAATTTTACAAATTGACAATATAAACAAATTTTCTACAAATGGAATAAAAACTTTGCGCTGTGAATTTTGTGAAATGGAATGGCAAACTGACAGTAGGAAATTTACGAACACATGAAATGTGTAGTGTATTACATTTTATTAGAGTAGCACTTCCTAAGAAAGCATTTTTGTTTTAATGTTTTAAATTTTTAATTAACTTACTGCTGACTAATACAAATTGAAGAAGTTCTAAGAACAATTAATTCTCTCCTGCAAAATGAGACACGGCATTCTAAAATGTTGTTTCAGCAGCTGAAACGCAGGGGCTGCAATTTGTATCATGAGGCATGTGGTGGGGAATATGGCGTGTTTTCACTCCTGTTTAGAAATCCAAAGGCTTCGCCTGGCAACAGAACCTGAATTGTAAACATCTGGATTTGCAGGAGTTATCGGAACAGCTTTATTTATTTGATTTTAATGCATACTCTGAAGCTTAAGCCCTTTCAATAAATTTCCAATTGGTCCTTTTTGTCATTTTTGTGCATATGTTAAGCTGATAATTTTTAGAGATGAGTGCGAAGCCAAACACAAATCGAATTAGGCTTCTATGGATGCACAAAATTTAACCACGTCTTTTTTTGCACGCAGTGCTTTCATTTTGATTTGAGGAATAAAATTGCAGTACATTTTTTATTTGCATTCAAATTTAAACATGATAATGTACAAACAGAAAGGCAGATATTCGTTTTTGAGATACAGGGCGATGAAATGGGAAACATAAAAGAGTAGTGTACTGCACTGCACAGGAAAAGGAAAAGAAAACAACAAAGTAGCTTGCAAACATTAGTAATGGGAGAAATGAATAATGTTGACAGGTATAATGAATACTAGAGACAGCATATTATACACAAAGAACATTTTGTAGAAAGAATGTGCTGGCGTTTTATGAAAAACATTTAAACTTTTTAAAAACGTTACTAGTAAGTTTTACACGAACAGCAGAGGAAGATGAGATGCCTTACAAGTGCAGCTGACTACTGCCACTAGCTTCAAGAACTGTCAAAATACACAACCGAAACACACAAACGTAAACAAATGGGTGACAAAATATCTAGTGGTCTTGTATTTGTGGTAGTTATGCAGCTACTTGGCATTAAGATATTTTGTTGAAGCTGGCATAAACATAAAATTGGTATATGATTATAGAATTTAGATTTAAAAGACCTATATAATTCTTTTCTGTGTAGCTTTCTAGCCATTTGTATCCTGCGGATAAGTTGTTGACGTCGAAATCGAAGAATTTTTGCAAGTAATTAAAAATTAGTTTTAAAGGGTGGTTAAGTTATGAATGGACCGAGGTCGCGGCGCCCCACCTCCATCCTATGGACCAAATTTTCGATGATACTGGCTCATAATTGGGGTTATATGCTGTCTGTGTGCCGAATTATCTCATCCTTTAGCTTTTGAAGTTCTACGTGAATTTGTTTTTCGGATTATAATTTGTCCAAATGCAGTGATTCTGCTTATTGACTACGCCACTGAGATGAAAATGTGCCTCATCAATGGAGATGATTTTCTTGGAAACTTTACGTCCAGTGTTGCCATTTCTTGCCAATATTTTGACTACGCTTGTAAGGACTAAGAGGATTTTGTTACTGAGTCAATTGCACGTTGTAAGCATGTTAACGCAAGTCTTGATGCATAATTTTCATCAACAACGAGCGTGAGAGCATAACGACGAGTTGAGTTCAACAGCTCTTCAGCCAAACTATTGCGAACAGCAGCAATATTTTCTGCAGTTCACACTCGATTTTCTCAAATTTTCGCACAATGGAGAAAAGAACAAGACGTTTAAGTGTGATTCACATTCAACATTGGTCCTTAAAATTTAACCACCCGTTATATAAGATATTAAAACTCAATTAAAATTTTTTATTTTGAATCCAAAGTAATGCATTTTAATTTGTAGTCATAAAAGTAAAAAAGTATCTGTCTATCACATAGCGACCTAAAGGTGAAGTGTATGTAAGTTGCACTAATATCCCTAATTAATACTACTTTTAACCTTTTCAAACAGGGCATTCTATTCTATTCTATATGATGAAATGAAAACTCTCCTCCATGAATCTCAATTAATGTAGTTTCACTGTGCATTCATTTATGACATCAATGGTGCAATGCGAAGTATACGCGAGTGTCGCCCAGCAATAATTTTCGCTTTACCCGTTTTACTTAAACGTTGCACAAAATTTGTGTAGAGATATGATACAAACATATGCTGTGAAAGCTTGAAAGCATTAAAGTATTTGGAGCAGAAAATTGAAATTTGTAATCGAATATTGTTGAGTTTACATACTTCATAAGTGAATGAATGGAACATTTGCACTTGCGTGTGTTTGCATGGCAGGCGAATAGAAATTTTCAAATGTGTGGTGACAGCATTGGTGTGGGCGGGGAGGGGTAAAAGTGCATTTACTTCAAAGTGTTTTATTTTGTCATTCTGCACATTTGGCTTGGCTTTGTTTTTATTATGATGCTCATAGCTTTTTTCCTTTTCAGTCTAAGCGAATGTAAAAATCAGCAAGTTTTCATTTTTTTTACTGCCATCATAATCACCGTGACTATTGGGCTGTTATTTGCTGGGGAATCTGTATTGTTTAAAAGCAAAGGCAACTGCATTGCAATTTTTACTTTACAGCAAGTTGGTTTATTTTGTATTTATTTGTTGTCAATTGAAAACTGTGGCTTGAGGTGCACAGAAAAGAAGCAAAAAAAAAAAAAATATTATTGATTGCGAAAATTTTCAAATAACTGCAAATTGCATGATGGTGTGTATTTTAAAATTGTACTTTAAAGTAATGAATAAGTTATTTAAGCAAAATTTTCTGTGTTTCTTCATCATTTTACTTGTAGCCCAACTATGATGTGTTTAGTTTTGTTGCATTTTATTAAGTTTCATTTCATTAAGCAGGTCAACGAAATTGACAGCATTCGTTCATATGTAGATAATTAAGAAGAAAAATTTAAACTGAAAAATGAACAAAGAACAGATTTTGTTTTAATACTGATAGAACTATTGAACAAACCAAAAGTTTTTATCATGAAATATGCTTTGTTTACTTCATTGCCAGGTAAGTGCCCTAACATTAGCCGCACAACGCACACATACAAACTAAAACATACTTTTGTTAGTGTAAAGTGATTTCAGTTGTCAAAGCCTAACTAAATACTTATAGACTAACACCGGTATTCATAAAACATAACATATTGCTCAAATACATTTTAGAATAAATTTTATATGAAAAATTTGTTGTAAAATGTGTTTCAACAATGTTTTATTTTTTATGAATACCGGTGTAAAAACTCAAATATGAACTTAATTATTTATTTGATTTAAGAGCCAATTGAAATGTATTAAGTCAGTATAATATATATACTAAGCATTTTAAAAGTTAGGTACATATGTGCTTGAAATATAAAAAAAATTTCTTTTAATAATAAATTTAATTTTAAGGCTTAAGATCTTTTTATAAAAATGTTTGTAACAAAACAAATATATCTATTTATTCAATATTTTGCCCACAATTTGTTGGCTTCTTCAGGAATATTTTTTATATTATTTTATTTAATATAAAAAATATTCCTGAAGAAGCCAACAAATTGTGGGCGAAATACTGAATAAATAAATATATTTGTTTCGTTACAAACATTTTTATAAAAAGATCTTAAGCCTTAAAATTAAATTTATTATTAAAATAAAAGATCAAATAAACTATACGTTAAAAATTTCTTTTTATAAAATGCTGTGTAAATAAAAATAAATTTATCACATAGTAAATTTTATCACATAATAAAATGTCACAATTTCTTTTTTTGAAAGCAAAGAGAAAAACATTTTACATGTAAAAGCTTCTTGATGAAAGAAGTAAAAAATAATCAGCTGTGCTACCAGGTTCACCTTGCATGAATTCAGATGGCGAATTTATTACCAGATGGGTGCACTAGAATTGGGTGCACAGAAACTAGCATATACATTTTGTTGGTGTAACGTTATTTCAGTTGTCAAAATTTGAATATATTATCAAAACTTTAAGTTATAGTTGTTCCTTAAACACTATTAAAACAAACAAAAAATTATCAGAAAGTTTACTACCACTAAAAATCTTTAGACTTAAATGTCAACAACTTTTTGTAAACAAAGAAAAAAAAATTTGGGCATCTGAAATTTATTTAATGCAAGAAGCAAAAAATAAACATATGTGGTACCAACTTCACCTTGCATGCAATAAACTGTTTGAGTTTTTGATGCTTTTTAGTATTAGCTTCTCACAAAAAATACATAGCTTTACTTAAGGTTTCTACACGCATATTATGGTCATTCAAAAAGCGGTATATCTTTGCTCTAGAACTTGGCAGCCTTTTTCTTCAATGTGGCAGAAAAGTACGCATATTTGGTTAGATCTTAATGACTAAATTTTGAGTTAAAAGTTGCACTGTGGAACAAATTCAACTTAGCAAAAGTTAGATTGATTCTGAGAGCGAGAGATAAAAATAGAGGCTTTTGCTTATGTTAGTTCGAATTTTTTTTTTAATCAACCTTCAAATTTTGCAGTCCAATGCCGATTTTTAGCATATTCTTTATATGGTTTTCTGGCTATAGCTCGTCGACTAATTGATATCTTTTTAATCTGTGCAAGTAAAATAATTGCTTTTATTGTTGCATGGGTCTCTGGCAATAATTTGGCTTTTACAGATTAAAAAAACAAAACAATTAATCGACGAGTTATAGCCAGAAAATCACTATTATGACTTTTCATTTAAAACTTTAAAAATCCAAATAGCGGGGAGCATTTTTTTTTCCAAAATTTGTCTGATATAAGTTAAACTTTGTGTTGAAGAAGTCCTGACATAACTGAATTAAAAGAAAAGAAAACAATGCGATAAAATGCCTGGAAAGCAGCGTGGTTCCAAACAGTTTTCAGTTTTCTAAGAATTTATTTAAAAAAACTTATGCCAACATCGTACATGTTATTACCTATAAGCAGGCATTAATGGGTTCATGCAAACCCTTTTTTGGTATGAGGTGGCAAAACTCAACAGGTGAAATTGTGTTTTCTAAGCAACATTTTACCCGCAATTTTTGGGCAATCTTTTTTTCAGAGTTTCTGCGTATACCATTTTTCATCAAAGTTTTTTATGTAAAATGTTTTTACTTTTTCCTCATAATTGTTTTTGTCTCTGACGTCTTATTTTATTATTCAATTGAAAATTCATAGATTTTTTAACAACATTGAAAAGTTTATGAAATAAATGCTTCAAATATGTTGCTCATGTACGGATTTTAAAAGAGAAAAACATCTTTCATCCCCAGGAACACATTTGCGTTTGCTAAAACTTGCCAGGCAAACGGAAGTACGTATAAACTTGATGGAGCACTCTTATGCAAAACTTTCTGCAGGCATCACAACAGAAATGCCAACTAAGGCTGGGTGAACAGAATTTTGCTGAATTTTAGGTATGTAAGTGCTTTTGAAATTGTTCAACATTGATGAAGTAATGTCATTTTTTTTTTACTTTTGCTTAATAAATGATGAAAGTCGTCCTAAAAGCGTTCTGCTGTTTTCACAGATATTTAGCCATCAATGTATGGTTGGGTCATTTTGTGTTCGTTTATGACTGAAGGAGCGACTGAGTGTCTCACAGTGTTGCCTTAAAAGTTGTAAGTCTATGGTTGCATGAGTTTTTACTGGAACAAGTAATTTTGTATTCTTCAGGTTTTCTTTGTACAATCATCGTAGATAACAGGATTGTCATGTTGTTGAAAAGTTTATGATTTTTCAAATAAATATTTTATTTGGTAGTAAAAATGTTTAAAATTTTATGCGATTTAAAATGAAGCATAATTTTATTTTTATTGACAGTAGCTTTGTATTTTCCTTCTATTAATTTCATGTTATTTTGAAATGGTATGAGCTAAGATGTAATTTAATGAAATGAACGTAACCAGCAACATTAAAATGAAAACCAGATCATAAATAAAAATAGATTTGACAGAATTTCAACTTTACTTTATTTGTCTTATTTAAAAATAGTTTTGGATCAATAAGATTTCACTACAAAAAAATTGTATCTCAGTTCTGAGGAAGTAGAAGCAAACTAAAGTTCGATTTATTAAAAATTAAGAATTTGTATGAGTGTTTTTAACTTTGATTTTTCGGGTCTCTTCGTACATGAGTGCAGATTTTCAGCTTTTAAATTTTCGTAATCATATTCCGCTGGCGCAATCATAAAAAGATAATGAGAATGACTGAATGAATGAACGAGAAGGTTTTTCCTGTCAGGACACGTGACAAGTCGATATCAAAAATTGTTTGACTCTCATCAAACTTCCTTCAACACCTGAATCACTTTTTGGTTTAAGAAATAGTTTAAGACCACTTACGGGTGATATTTTAGGAGTAACTGGTTTTTGTTGTATATGTACTGGGTGAAAGTTTCTCACTACACAAAGGTAACCAAGTTGTATTACAATTTCATGTATGTATATATTTTTCTTACATTATTAGTTCTAATGCTCATTTCATAGCTTTTGCAAATGTTCTGCTGGACAGACTATGACCTAATTTTTATTATTCAAACTTTATTTTCTATTATTATTTTATCTTGTATTTATGGGGTTCAAGTTAATTTTTTTGTGACAAAAAAAAAATTGTTTCGAAACTGCTACACTTCCATTTCAAATCCGGCTATTTTTGAACCGATTTTACTGATTTTCAGTACAAAACATATGACATATATGAATAGTTTAACGATTTTTTTAGGCTTCTTTTTTTAATCCACCATTTTTTTAATCTACCATTTCTATTAACCAACAACTGTGAAAAATAAAAGCTTGTCGTAATTTACGTGAAGCTTGTTTTTAGTTTAGTGATTTAAGCTACAAAAAGTCTTCTATATTAACACTTCAAAAGCATTTCACCAACAACTGAAAGAGTCAAAGTAACTTTAACCGCAATAAATCAGCAATGCAAATTTGTGTTATATGAGTAAAATAAAAAGTTTTATTAATCGCAATATCTTTTTTAAAAATTAACAGAAAGGCAAAACAAAACTGAGCAAAGAAATTGTGTGGAAAAGAAAGCACAAAATAACAGCAGCCAGACCGGAACGCTTTCAGAGCACAATTGCATCATCAGCTACAATGTGACAAGTGACAAATGAGTTTTCATTTGCCAAAAAATGGTAAGAAAAAAAAAAACCAAGAAATAGCAAACTTTAACACTACTCTAAGCTTACATATATTTTTGAAAGGCTGCCTGTATAAATTTTGTATGTGAGTGTAGCTCCGGCACAATATAAATACAAAACTGCAAAAAATTTGACAATTTCAGAAAATTTTGTTAAAAACGAAAGAGAGAGATAAAGAAATATAAAAAGTTGAAAAGTGAAATTTAGCGAAATAACTTGAATGCATCCCCACTTTTTTAAAACAACAACAGAGCTTTTAAGATTTGTAGAAATAATTAGGGTTTTCATACAAAATTTCAGTGAGATTTTTTCAAAGTAAAGTTAAGGTATGAAAGCCAACATTGTTATCTAAAACGGTGGTTCCTTAATAGGGGTTATGTTCTAACAAAGTTTCATAACAAATTATGTCTATATTGGCACAGAGCAGTGATATGATCAGGAACTTTTTTTTGGGCGCTACGTATCTTGTAGTAACGAAGGGAACTTATGTTTTTATTAAGTATTATTTATGTTAAATTACATACTGAGAAAAAACTGCATTTCATGACAAAATTTTATATTAAAGTCTGGTTAACTTGGTAACAAAATACTGATTTAGTTTAAAATCAATTTTTTTTTCTAAAGTTTTTGTCTTGCTGTTCTTTATAGTTATTAGGACGTCCAAGTTCAAATCTTATCAGAGGTAAACAAAAGAGTTTGCAATAAATATACATATAAAGAAATATTAAAAAAAAAGAATACAACTAAATAAAATAGAAGCAAGAACACTGAAAACTGATTTTTTATGCTCTACGCCATTTGAAATATTTCTGACATGTAGAAATTGGTATAAAAGCTTTTGTGAACTTTACCTATTGTGCATTATAGAGTGTTTCCATAAGGAC
This sequence comes from Sturmia bella, assembly GCA_963662145.1. Taxonomy (NCBI): domain Eukaryota; kingdom Metazoa; phylum Arthropoda; class Insecta; order Diptera; family Tachinidae; genus Sturmia; species Sturmia bella. The sequence goes on along the minus strand of OY759171.1, from coordinate 15,275,534 downwards.
TTTAATTGAAAATATTGCTGTGATTAATACTGATATCAAATAATAGAGTTTATTAGTAAATAATTAATTTAAGTTGTAAGTTTCGCTGGGGTACTACTCGCTGTTTCGAAACAACCACACTTGTCATCAGTAGGCCATACATTTATTACTTTACAAACAGAACTGTATCATATTTTCCCCCCTGATGTGAACTAAAGCCCATAGACATATGTAGTGAAATCCCGGTTTAATGAATGCAGAGTTTAACGATTTCGCGATCTAACGATCGTCCAAATTTGTTCATTTAGCACTAAGGCATGAGTCAAAAAAAGTTGATAAAAAATATGTATATGTAAACTAATGAAATCCTATTTAAATATAGAAAACCATTATTTACCATTCTGTCCTACTTACAAAAGTCACACCAAAACCCACTATTATACGTTTGTAAGCAACTTCGTAAAGGCAAATCTGATTGCATATAATTTTTGCAAAATTTCCAAACATTTGCCAATCGGACAGACTTGTCAAAAAGTCTTTCACAGACGTACACTTTTAGTTCAGCCTATCACAAATCAATTTAAAGGCCGTTAGATGTGTAACTAACAAATAGTAGATATTATTTTCATTCACTCATAGTTCGGAGAAAGAAAAACTTTTGCAATTTGGAGTTGATTTCTGCTAGCTGACGAAGTGCTAGTTATATAGTATTTTATTAGACAAAACCAAAGTTTATACTCATTAACCATTCGCTGATTCACTTTTGCGGGCATAAATATTATTAATTTAAATTTGTGTTTTTTTCCAATTTTTTTTTTTATTGTTTGAGTTTGCAATTGGTATTAAACGTAAGTGGATATGGTGTCATAAAATGTTTCTTCAACATATACATACAAATAATTTTCTTGCACACTTGTAACTGCCTAGACTACATACAGTAGATGAATGACTCTTTTATTTCCCTTGCTGGGTTTTTGCTCTACTTGCTCAGAATATCAGGGACAAATGTTTTGTTGGTGTGACAATGTGTTGCCATCTTAATTGATAGAATTAATTCATAAAAAAAAAAAAATTATGTGGTGAGTACAATATTTTGATAGTTCTAAAACATAAATACATATTATATAGTTTATAGTTCATGCGACTAACTTAGTTATACTCGGCCGCATGACAAGCATATAGATTTCCTTTTACTCTTTTGAGTTACTTCTCTATGACATGATAATAATCTGATTCATAAACGGCAGGTCTTAAACGCTTTTACCAGATTCTTTAAAGTAAAATCTTAAGAGTTGTAAATATTTCGCAAGTATCGGCTTCTTTTTACCGTGTTGTGGGGTTTGAACCATTTTTGCGCTTTAAAAAAACCAATTTAATTCAGCAGCAGTGTAAAGACTTTGCGTCTGCATCTAAAGGGCTAAATTACTTCTTATAAGCAAGCCGTGTGAAAAACTTTTCATAGCTTTTAAGTGCTGGTTGTCTGTAAACTTATTTAAGTTGTTGCCCCACGTCTGCTTGAAAAAAATATTTATTCGCATAGTTTGCAATTTCGAAATGGGAGTTTTGGAGACCAGAATAAATATGACAAACGGAAGTATATACTTCTGCAGTCATACTTATATACATATATGAATGCAAATGAATTCATTTTGCCTTTCGCATTTTTATATGAATTTGAGACGAAATACAATTTTTTTCGCCATAGTTTGAACTAACAAAAATAAAATGAATAGAAAAAACTCATTTCCTATTTTGCACCGAAGACACAACAGTTTGCGCGAGAGAAAATTATAAATTTACAACTCGAACAAAATGCATACAAAAATGTTATCATTTTTATTTTATTTGCCTCTTCAATCATAAAAAGGAACTGAAGTTGAGTGCTGAAGCGATATATTCTCACATGTATTGGAAAATATGCAGGATGGCGCAGTAATACTATTTTCATTTTCATTTTCATTACTTTTTTCCCCGTTTATGGTAATGCTGTTTTTGTTGAATTTTTTTTTCCTACATGTAGTGTAACGAAATAGTAGAACGGGAATGAATTCAAGTGAGTGTTAAAATGTTGCATTTTTGAAGGTTCAATGAAGTCTTCTTAGGGTTTGAGTGGCAAAGTAAAAAGAAAAAAATTATCTCCATTTACATATACATATTAACATATGTAGTTTGGTAGTAACAACGATGTTTATTGCATTTTCGGAAACTTGTACATACGTACGAGAATAGCAAGAGAATCGAGAGATAATAAAATGTGGTGGTTTCCAATAAAATCATTACACTTTAAGGCCATGTAGCAAAGGGATAAAAATAAGATATTTACCTTCGTTAAGGAAATTTCAGTTTATAAAAAAAACAAAAACGGACAACAGTCAGGCCTAAAGCACATTCTCATAAGGCAAGGCAAAAGTTAAGCTTTTGAGTTTTCTATGTAGCTGCTCATAAAATCAACTGCAACAATTAATACATATCTAATGCAAATTTTTTGTTAAATTCAGACATTTGTCACGCATACCAGCAGTTTATGAAAATAACTAAAATTCAAATATTTTTTTTCCAATAACTGCAAGCAAAATTTGTAAATTTTTGTCTCAAACGGCTGCAAAATAGTTTAACGGATATGACTACTGTGCTGACTAATTTAAATATTTTCTACACCACAAAAGCTGATACAATTCTGTTGATGTGTTAGCCTCAGTTTTAAGACTCGGACAAGGGACGCGCTTACTGCCCATAACTGAAAGGTATTTACTCATTTATATTATATTTTCTACACAACTCCACATAAACTGGCATGCTGATTGTTTACCATCTGGTAATAACTAGTATCTTCACACTGAATGATTTCAAGTAAAATTTACTTTTAACGTTAAAACTAAGCCTTAAAATCTCCTTTTGCCATAAAAGATTACGTTAAAACTATCACAAAATCTTTTTTGTCAACATTGTTATTCGATGTACTAATATAGAAAAATAAAAAATAATGGATAATTAAAAAATATAATAAAAAAAAATTTTTTTTCTCCATATAAGTTTTGTTCACAATCTTTAGTAAATGATATAATGTTGATTAAATGTTAAAATTAAATATATATTTATGGTATGTACATCTTTACATTTTAGTTTCCTTATATTACACTATTTCCTATATGGAAGATCGAGAATATGGAATCTTTAAAATGTTTACAAGCAATGTAATTTAAGTGTATTTTTTAATTTAAAGGCCACAGCAAAAAACCAAAGTCATGATTCATCATTAACACTGATCGCTAAAAAATAAAATGAAGTGAGCCATTCTCTACATGTTTCTGGCGAATTTCATGCATCTAAGACATGAAATCGAGTTTTAAATTTAGATTTTATTACAAGTTATATTGAGACACCTATACACTTTTTAATTCTCTGCATTTGTAACCATTATTCGCTTAAAATTTGCATATACAAAAATTTTAAATATTTGATTGTACTCGTTAGAATTACATGAAAAAAAACTGTCAATGCAACCATTTCCTCTCAAGCCGGTACAGCTGTAAATTCAGTTGTAGACATTTGTTTGTTTAAACATTAACATGCAATCAAACACAGTGCAACTTTCGAGTAGTGTGAAAAAAATGTATATTTACAGAAAACTTTAACATTCTTTATTGCTCTCCAGAAACGTTGTGCAAAATAGCATAAATATTGCAAAAAACGTGTTCGTACATACATATGTATGCATTTCATTGATATATTTTTTTACTTTATTTTCTTCGATTTCTTTTAAAAATTTTTTGATTTGATTTTCTAACTAAATAGAATTTGAGGTAAAATGTGTCTTAATATAATGTTTAAGTTTGTTTTGGCTTCAACATCAGACATGTTGGTTTATTTATTAACATGTCAGTGGCAGTGACAGTTGAGACAAACATGTCAATACATTTGCAGGTTTTTCCTGTAGTATTTGGAAAATCGGCTGGAGATTCATTTGTACAAAACACATGAATGTTTGCATTGGAACATGTAAATACACATGGTGTCATTTGTAGAATTTGTGGCTAGAAATATAATGCGAACAATAAATACTTGTTGTGTCGTTTCCTTTTCCTTAATGTCAATTTATGTGAGCCATAGTGTGATTCTTGAAAAAAAAGTAATCTTTAAGAAGAATAAATTTTTCTTAAAGTGTTGGGAAATTCAAGAACTCAGGTTTTATTTTAAGGCACACTTATTACACTGTGCCACATATTGTGTTAGTTTTAAAATTTTTCCTGTAGGAAGCAACAATAATTATTTGATGCACATCAATGAATTTGAAAAATACCATACTCAGATGGCAGAACTGGCCAGTAAGTTGGCTGACTCATAAAATTTTCGAACAGTATTTTGTTTAATTTACAACTAACGTCGTGCATTCTATTTGTAGTAAACATAATTAAATCAAGTTTAATTCCTGGGTGATATTTGTTTTTATTAATACTAATTAAGTAAGGAAGAGCAAAGTTTTATGGATTGGCTGTGGTTACAAACAGTTTTTTTCAGCACCCCTAAAACCTTTTGATTGTTCAAGGTTTCATTATTTTAGCAGTGCCGCTTAAATGGGTCGGCTACCAAATGTTAATCGACAGCACCGGGGAGATCGAACTTTACTTGGAATTTTAGTGTGTATTATCATTGTTTGTATTTTGTATTGTAGGCCCTTGCGGAGTTTTTGTGCAACTTTCATTAGCCATGAAAATAGCGAACTCAAGATTTTGACCGTTTTCACCATCTTTTTGCCATCTAATGTTTAAAAAGTAACAAAATTACTTAGTCTACCCGAGACCATTTTCTTAGTAGTCTAACTGTTTTTGTCTGCTCCCTTTCGTTTGTGCAATTCAAAAAATACTAAATTCTGTTTTTACCTCTTTTATTCTAAAATTCAGAATTTGAAAAGAGTACCAGATATCTGTGCAATTGTTTTGGGTGGGCTTCCATGAATATTTTGAACTTTTTTTTAGTATTCATTGGTATTAGCCATGGAGATACAGAATTAACGATTTTGCACTTTTTATCCCTTATTATCAACTAAAAGTCGAAATTTTGGCACAAATGAGAAAATGTATTTCAGACCTCTTGAATATGGGTGCAATTCAACTTTTATTTTTTTCTGTCCTTAACTTATTTATAAATAAACGCAATTCAAAAATGTGCCAAAATTCGGTTTTACCCAATTTACCCCGTTAGTGTTTTTCAAAATTTCAAAACAGCACTAGACACGTTTATTTTCCGTATATTTTTTATCATACTTTCAGGGGCTTGTTAAAATTTTTTTTCTAGCTTGATAAAAACCAGAGATATTGAATTACCGAATTTACTTTCTTTTTACCCCTTTGCGCTGTATCCCAGTATATGAGACGTATCTAGATCAACTTTTCGTAAATGAAACCACACAACTACCGCGTTTTATCTAAATTGTGAGAGCCGTTTTCGAAAACGCCACGACATACTTATATATGAATACATATATACAAGAATTGCATGTTTAAAGATATTAGATTAACCCAAGCAGTGACATTTATTTTATTGTTTCTTATTTGGATAATTTCTTTTTTCTCAAACAAATAAGTTTCTTATTTGTCTTAGAAACTTATTTGTTTTACGTTTTAATTAGACTACCTTCTATTAAAAAAACACTTTTCCATGACTGACATAAAATCTGAAGTCTACTTTCCTGGTGCTCCCTGCGTATGATTAATATTTATTTATTATTTCCAACATCAAAATAAAAAGTCCTCAATAGCATTTGCAAACAAACAAAACAAAACATTTCATATTAATTTTTTCGAACGGTCAAGTTCTGTATTGTAATAAGGGAAAACAGTATGTTAAAATGAAATATTACAGTTAGAAAAGTATTAAAGAGAACGAAATGATTTTTGCTGAAAATGGCTGCAATTACAAAAAGGCATGCCAAGGAGATGCACCTACGTATGAATAGGCATGTACATATACATATATATGTTTATTATTGTAATGTTTTCAAATGAATGGAATTGATAAAGCTACATGTTGCTTTAGGAATGTACAAATCAATGAAAAACTGAATCAATTACTCTATTTAATACGTTTTTACATTTGTGTACATTGTGTGCTGTGTTGTATGACTACAACGCCAACAGGCCAAAAAGATAATGATAATAGAAATTGTCTTTTTTTTCGCTCTTATAAAGTATAACTAGAATTTTTTACGAGTAATTGCTATTGCTAGAAATGTTTTTCGATGGTGCCGTTTGTGTTCACACACCAGTTCTCAATGCATATATTTTTTAATGTTTGATTTGCTGTAGTTTCGTCATGTATTAACTGATTTTGATGTCTTAAACATCTCTTTGGAAATACTATATACCCAAGTGTGTTAAAAAGTTTGACTTTTAAATGACTTCATCACAAGAAGCAGGGTTGCGAAACTCGCTATTCTTTTCGATGGAAATCTATAAAGAGTCTGATACTCAAATTATTTTTTAATAGGATGGAAGTTTGTTTGTTCTCTTTAGGAACTAGTTTATATGTTTGTAGAGAGAGCCAATTTTTAGTGTTGGTTCTTTAACAAGAATCTACATTAGATTGTAAAAATTTAAAAATTTTGCAAGCACAATGGCTTCGTCTGGAAGTCGGTTTGTTACGTGAATTATGATAAGCAACATTTAGCAATTATGATCACTATTCCACAAATATTTTTCTTTTAGGCAATCTGCAGTTCTAATTTAATTATATTAGACTTAGGCCTGTATAGATAGTACTTTAACTAATGGTGTGTTCTTTTCTGGCACAAAATTTACCATCGTTTTTGGTAGTATATCCCCTAATACTCTTTTGAAGCTTTTTCGGTCACAAAAATTACAGTATTTTGTGTGTGTTTTTAAAAGTTTTACATTTCATTTTTCTTCTGGACATTTACCCAATTTTCCTTTGAATCTATTTTAATTAACAAATTATTTTCAACAAACTGCCGCTTCAAATGACAATTATATATAACTGAACACGCACAAAATAAATTATTTATCATTCATGAGATCCCTAACACGAAATCAACGTTTATTCAATCAAAAACAAAAGCATGTTAACAATTTATTTCAAATAAAAAACTTTACAAGTGTCATAATAAAAATATACAGAAAACATTCCACCTCTTGTTACTGTTCGCACCTTAAAGTGCTAACAAAAACAAAAAGACGGGAAGTGACCATTAACGATTGAAATACGTATATATTTATTAAGTTTTGTTTTTTGGTCATTCAATTGCTTTTTTAATTGTTCACTTAATAAATATATTTAACGGCCAGCTAAATAAAGAAATAAACATTCGCTCCTGCAAATTGTGTGACATAAAATAAAGCAATTGAAATTAAAGCGTTATTCTCCCAAAAAAACTTTATTGAAATGGTTACTTATGTAGAAATTGTGAGATGAGTGTTTATTAAAACCTGGTGAGGAGAAAAAAATGTTGTTTCGAATCTGCCACTTATTCAACTCTAGTTAAGACAGATTGAAGCTTATTTGAAAAAATACTGAACAATTTTTAAAGTATTTTGATGTCAGTTTCCCTAAATATTTCAAACAATATCAAAGAAACAAATATATAATGAAAGCTGGTTATACATCCGATTTATCCAAGCGCATCTTTGGAGTACTTAGAGAGACTGATGAAAATTTGTTGCAAGCCTTTTGTATAAAACCTTCTTGAAAAGGTGAGCATATAAATAATTTTGTCATTTAACAGAATATTGACTCAATTAAAAAATGTCGATTTGAACAGGGTATTGAACTGATCTTGTTTCGTTATGACTGGAATTGAATCTAATCAACTTATGCCTAAAAGGTCAGTTGGAGCTAAATTTAGCGTTTAACAAAGCTTTACTCCGGTTATTTTTAGTTTAAACTTAACTACAATAAATCGGTGAACCATTTATTATTGATTTGTTTTAATGGCAGTTTCGTAACTTTACAAAAAAGTCAAATAGCTGATTTTTTGCGCTGACTAAAATTTAAGTTCTAGAAGTTATTTGTTTTAATGTGGTTTAACTTTTCACTGATTTAAAAATTTACTAGTTTGAATGTAGGTCAAACCGAACTTCTAGAGGAACTTGCACTGATTTTTTGGGCATTAAAACTACAGATGACATTCTTGCTGACTGCTTAGCTAAATTCAGTCACTATACAGCCTAGTTTTCATATGGAGTGCAAAGTTAAAAAATCGATACCATTTGCATGTTAATCTTCTAAAATATTATAACGTTTCAAATTTAATGAGTGTCACCTAAAAACTGTAACTTTCATGGAGGTCAAAATATTTCAAATATACAGCAGAGCAAAAAAATTCCCATCAGCACATATGTATGTGTGTACATACAAACAAATATCTACATTGTACAAACAAATATCTACATACTGAAATAAAAAAATTTGAAGCTAAGTAACCAGCACAGGCAGCACACTAAGCAAAAAAATTTTTTTGCAGGGGCACAGCAAAAATGACACTATGAGCCAAAAGGAAAAAGAATCACGTAATGGAAAAAGAAATAAAATCAAGTTTATCAGGAAAATCATTTTACACTCGATAAAATTTTCAATGGAAGCTGACATTCTCCAAAACAAAAATAAATGAATAATGAAAAGGTGCAACCAGCTGCCAGGTAAAGATGACACCAAACTTGGACCGACCTCAGCACAAGAAAAAGAGTAAAGGACACGATACAAAAGTATTAAAACAAAAAAATGTGTGACAAAATGAAAAAAAAAAAAAAAACGTAAAACAAACGTGGCAAGTGCATAATAAATGTTTCGTTTTATACACATTCACTTGCAAGCGCAAACAATTTGTTAACTTTATGCAACACATACACAAACGTACAACAAAACGGAAAACTGTCAATACAACTTCAAGGTGGCTGATAGAACTAGGGCATAACAAGAAAAAATATATTCTGTTTTTGCAGATAGAAAACTAATGTCACATTGATTATAATGGTCATGTTGAACATTCACCTCGAACTGTTAACGAGTTAAGTAGAACAAGAAAATGGAAACCGAAAATACACTGCGCTGTCTTGCACTGCACGCCATGATCTCCTTACCGACAGCAGCAGTGAAAAAGTAGAAAAAGACTTGAATTGAAGGAATGAAAACTTTTGTGTAAAAGCGAAAAATCGATAGTTTAAAAGCATACTTAAGCAATTTAATTTATCTGGAATAAATAATAACTATAGAGAATTTTATTTTCAGCACAAATGAGGAACACAAGAAAACGAAAAAAATGCTTTATACATAAAAATGTATTAAGCTTGGACTAAAATTAAGATGGGACTAGACATATTGCAAACCGATGACTTTTTGCAGCATAATTTTGATGCTTGCAATGCTAGTTATAGAACCAGAAGATAAATATAATGCATTAAATATTATTCAAAAATAAACTTAATTATTTATTTGCTTTAAAAGCCAATTGAAATGTATTAGTTTAGGTCCACAAATAGACTTTGTCAATGTTCTGTGTATTTTTCAGCCGTCTATATGCCGCCGACATATCGTTGATGCTAATCAATGCATCTACATAACACATATTTCAATTGGCTCTTAAAGCAAATAAATAATTAAGCTCATTTTTGAATATTCAAAAATTTTCAATTTTATATTTTTAAAAATACAAACCGTAGTTACCCATTGTATAGTGACTCATTGTATAGAAAGTTGCGAAAAAAAGTAGAACAGTTGCACGACAACAAAAAATGTTTTCTGTTAAAGGGTGTTTGATATTTTTATATCCATTTTGTTCATGGGATTTATGTATTTATTTTGATGTTGCATTTCAAACATTCTTTTAAGAATTTTTTGAGCCTACTGATGAGATGATTAGCATCAACGAAAGATTGGCGGCATAGAGACGGCCTAAAAGACACAAAACATTAATAAGGTATATTTTAGGACCTAAAATAATATTAGATATTATATTATAAGTATAATTTATTGAATATTTCATGCAAATTATTCTTTAGAAAATAGATATATAGAATAATAATCACAGATTTTTCGAACTTTTTAATTTTAAAATGCAAATAATTAATATTTATTCAAGATTGAGGACCCTATGAATTAATAAATATTTATCATATTTATAACCTTATAGCTTTTTTTATTCAATGATAAATGTGCTGTTCTCCTAATGAAGTATTGAAATAATTTTCTAATGGAGCTAATAATTCTTTCCTATATAAAAATAAAAAACTCAGAAAAAATCTTAAAGCAATCTCGAAGCATTATGGGCTTTTTATGCCACTACTCTATTTTGACATTAAAGAGATTTTAATTTATGAATGTTAATATATTCATTTCACAGATTAATTTTAATAAGCCTTTAACGAGCGCAATTTCGTTATTAAATTAACTCAGCCACATCATCGTTTTTGCTCATTTTAAATAAATTTCATTTCCATATAAAAAAATGAATCACCTAAAAACGAAAATAAATAATCATAAACGCTGTCTTGACAACAAACACCATAATTATTTTTTGTACATGTCTCCAAGCCAAAGCGTTTCCTTTATATACATATACATATGTACATAGGTTTTTCCGTTCCGGTTGCAATGAAAACAAAGAAAACATTTGATTGAAATAATTTTTTTTATCTGAAAAAACTATCGTCATTTCGTAGAGTAAGTGAGCAGGTGTAGCAGGTGTAGCAGGAAAATTAATTCTATTTTATAACATATATTCTTGACAGCGAATTAGCACAACATCTTGATATTATGAACAAATTCACTTTATAAATTTAATAGATTTAAATTGAATAGCATATAGGTGACTTCTTGGTTTTTCAAGTTTTAAATAAAATTGGAAAAAATTTTAGAGACCAAATTTTTCATTACATTTTGTTAAAGTCTACCACCAAGAAACGTTTACTTATAAGAAAAACATTATACTGAAAATTAGTTTCATTTACACATAGGGAAAAAAATTTCAATTCAAACATACTCTTGTTCTCTGCAAACACATTATTTCTTAAATTTTTACCATGTTGTTGTCACTGTTGGCAACTTTGAAATATGTTTGCATTATTTTGAAAAGAAGGGCTAGAAGCAATGTATGTATAATGAAAGTTTGATGATCATGATACATATCTGAGAAGTACAATATTTCACTACATTTGAGATAAAAAAAAATCAAGTTAAAGTGGGTTTTAACTAATTTTTCGTTGCTGACAGATAATTGTTATTTCATTTTTGTGCTTTATTTTAATTTGTTCTTTGTGAACGTTTGATGAGTGCTGACGTGTTTTTTTTTTGTGATTCCTTGAATAAGATTTGAAATCGTAACAGGTGCGCACGTGTTTGATTACTGGCTTAATTGAGAAAATATTTCATGTTTGTTTTGCGCTTATCTAACAAATATTGTAAAGATAATTGTCAAATAGCAACTCAATAACCTTGAAATATTTTTATAGACAAGATCGTTGAAGTCGTAGTAACTAAATTTCTGGTTTTCCTCTATATGTGTGTATATTCGAAAAGATACAGTATTGTAGAGAATGAGTCAACTACTGTTCACTGGATATAGACACAGGTGTATACTCTGGACACTAAATAGACAAATTAGCAGCAGTTAAGACTCTCTGGCACAATTTTGAAAAATCAGATTTTCTCTTTTTTTTAAATTCAAAGACGGCTGCTGACGAGAAAGTGTGGCGGCTTCGAAACAACTAGTTGTCCACCCTGCTAAATGTTTTTGATGTTTTGTTTGTCTAATTTAATTATTATCAATCACAAAGATAATAGAGAAAGAACTTGAGCCTGATAAACTTAATACAGAAATAATTATATAAGAAAAAATTTCAAATAATAAAAATTAATTATTTAATTTACCTTAGGTTATTAAATTGAGATTTAGTTTACTAAATTGAGCACAACTTTTGATTTTCTCAACGATTTACTGATATAACTAAATTGACAAAAATCGCGATTTTCATACACTTATCAAATAAACACAACCGCACACACACAATCACACTTATTAATAAATGTTATTTCTGTATGAAAATCGCGATTTTTGTCAATTTAGTTATCTCAGTAAATCGTTGAGAAAATCAAAACTTGTGCACCGGTTTCAATGAAATAAAGCTCATTTGATTCAAAATATATTAAGCTAAAAGTTTTGAGACCAATATTGTGACTTTAGTTGGATTATTTTTTTTATAAATTTTTAAATAAGATTTTTTTATGTAAAATTTTATTTACAACAATATCTCTGAAACTACTCGTTCAAATTAAAAACAATTTAGGAATAGATTAAAGATAAATTTGTTGACGAATTTCAGTTTTTTTTTTAAACTGAATATGGTGAACCGTTTTCAAGTTATTTAAATATAAATATATTTACTGGAAGCGCCTTAATGTCGAGCCGATACAAAAAAAACCAAGTGCAGGTTTGGGTTCAGCGTCCTAAATTACCTGTAAAACAACAGTCAGTTCATAAACAACAAATACCTTGTTCCCTTGTGTTATCAAATCATTAAAAGTTACACCATTGCTTTGCTAGAGTTAAAGTAAGGCTTATCATTTTTTTTATAGCAAAAATACAGCCTTATTCTCATTCCCTCACAAAAGTGTTTACTAGGAGTTACTCCGCTACAAATATGTAATAATTTTGAACTTCTTGAGACTTGTTTTAATGACCGACATCATTTTGCTGTTTTAATTCAAACTCTCTTCTAGGGCTTCAAATTCAAGAAATTGAAACAAAGGCAAGTTTAATAATGTGAAACAAGTACACTTCTCACAAACCCTTGAACACCTTTTTCATTTGCAGTTGTGCAGTAAAACAAGAAATAAAAAAATCACTATACCAAACCCCAATGCAAATGAACCCAGGGCAAAACACCAAATGTCCAACAATCCTGTCAGCTAACTTTCGTCCTCCCCAACCATTCGTCTGAATAAACCACCCACAAAGCACGTACCCACATGCTATAAAACAAATAAAGTTGAAAACAAAACATCGAGTGTGCCAAACTTCATTGGCACAAACAAGTTCACAATACACTTCTACCATTTTAAGAGGGAAGTAAAATTTTGCAAGGTAAAATTTAATGAAAAAAAAAAATGCAAACAATCTCGCAGAGATGGTAGTAAAGCTCTGCTAAAAAGAACAATAGGCGAGACTTTTTTTCAATGCTTTGAAGAAAAAAACAACACCTTTGGGTGGAAAGCCAACACCAACACACACAAAAAACAAAACGTAATTCAGTAGGCTTGTGTTCGGTTTCCTGTTACTACGATTCGAAGCTTGTTTTATCAAACACATATTCAATATGCAACGTGTACTTGCAGTTGACTTTGGCTCCAGTCGATTGTTGTAGAGCTCCTGCAGCGAGAGCCACTTAAGCGCCATACTGAGTGCAAGCATTGTCCTACATTTACTTTTTTTCTTCAATTTTGAATTTGTAATTTGCTGTATTGCCACCAAGAATATACATGAAATTGAAAAAAGAGGGATAGAATGGAAAATGTAAGCCACTTTTGCAAAGAGACTACTATGCACTTAAAACCAGTGCAATGTAAATTTGGTTGAACACAACAACGGAAAAATGCTGGGCTAAATGAAAGATACTAGTGATTAGTTAGTTAGTGTTTTTTGTGCGGGAAATTCAGTGTTCTAAAATAAAAACAAGTAAAGCTAAAGAATAAGTCTGCAGTATTTCAAAACAATGAATAACTGAGCTAATTATGAAAAAAAGTATTTAAAAATATAATTAGAATGGTGCTGAAACAGAGATGGGTGGCAAATAGAATAGTATTTCCGATTGAAAATTTTCTTATCTAGCTTTTGTTCGCCTTAACTTTCTCAGAATTGAAAATGATTTTTTTTTGGGTTGGATCTACGCCTTAACACCCCTTAGGCAATAAATGAAAAAAAAAGTTGAAGACTGGTTGGGAAACATTTAATCATATTATTTGAATTTTTGACTTGTATTAATTTTTGACTAGTATAATAGCCTGAACAGTCTTTTAATTGTGAGTTCGTATTTCTTATTATATTAACAAGCCAATCTGCTACCAATCTACTTGGGTGGCAGATTGGTTTAAGCGGCCGGTCTAATATTATGCAAGTTAGAACGTCCAAAGTTCATCTAGGTAGGAATCGTAGCGTACTAAAAACAGCCGCATGTGTACCTAGCTAAGAAACTTAACTTTTCATTTAGATAGTATTAACCATAAGAAATTGTGCAGGCATAACACTGAACTATATTCGAATATAATTAAAAATTAAGTGCATATCACAACTAGCAATTAAAATTTAAATGAAGCACTTCTAATTGATGTACTTCGAAGTTTTACAAAAATATACACATACAGTTTGAAGTCCCAAATAAGCTCTTTTGAAGCACCTAGTCGTTGACGATTAAGCGCTTCGATGGCTGACTTGGTAAAGTGATCTGCCAAGAGTCCCCGAAGTCGCAGGTTCGATTCCTGCAGACCAGAAAAAAGCTTTTTGTGTTAAAATAAAATTGTTATCACTGTTTACTTTATTGCTTTTAAGTTCAAGGATAAATATGCAAATACTATGTAGAAAAAAATTAGCTGTAAGAGGTTCTTTTAATTCACAAATTCATAGAATCACTTCTTATTCGCATGCTTAAGAAGAAATATAAGCTAGTTGTATTTTGTTATTGCCAAATAATTTATTCCCTTAAAGTCTTATTGAATCTCTGAAGGGTTTTTTTTTTAAGTTTCATATTGTCAAAAACCAAGCATTTCCTTCCAATGATACATTAATATAAAATTCAGTAATTTATCACAAAATTGGAAGTGATTTGTTAAATTACTTGTAGTGTCTTTGCTAATCCTCAGTTTTCTTTCTCCTTTTTCTCACATTTTGTGCCGGATAAAATTGTTTTTTATTTAACACATATTCAAAGGTCTTATAGTCTACTGTCGATTTGAGTTGTATTAACAAACTGTCTACGATATACAGATGGCTTAACAAGATCATCTGGATTTGAAATTATAAATTTCGATTGGCTATGAAGCTGGTTCTTTTACAATAACATTTTTTCACTTACTTCCAAAATAGCTTTAAACATGGTTTTTTCTTAGTATTTCTATTCAGATGTAGTTCTAAGTGTCTCTCCATTTCCTTTAGCAAATAAATCGCTTTCATTTTTCCACCCCAAGTCCTCCACCAAGCATTCAGTCAGCCAGGACTGTCATAAAGTCATTAATAAGACATTGCTGCAAATGTTTGTAAAACAGTTGCCTTAAGCATGCACACTAATGGGTTAATTTCATGTTTAAATGCCAAAATCTACCACCATCATCATTAGGAGGGAAATTAGAGAAATAAGAAATTCAAACAAAAGAAAATAATTAAAATGAAATTATAAAAAATGAGTAACAGTTTGTGAAAATGTAAATATTAAGATGGATGTTGGGTAAAACCTAAATATTAAGCATGCAACCAAACTACCATATTTCATTGTAACCAAAAAGCAAATAACATAAATTAAAATTTAGTTAAAACGCAATTAAATATTGTAAAAATTTCATTTCTTATACTAGAAAAGGCGTTAATAAATGAATGTTTAGTAAAAAATCTTAGTAAAATTGTCAATCACACTAAGCAATAAATAAAAAAATATTTTGTATCAAAACTTTGAAACGAAGTTCCGAATACTAGTTGTGTGTTTTAGTCACGCCATAATTTTATATAACTATGGCCATATGGAAGAGTAGCTTAAGTCGAAAATTGAAGTATTTAGATATAATCAATTTTGTATAGTTTTTAATCGCCTTGATTTTTTGTGAACAACTAATGAATTAATATATTGGTAACATGTTTATTAGAGAATTTAAATTTTCTACTTAAACGCTTTTTCGAAACTGAAATTTGCGTTGCACTGGACATTAAGTAACGTAAGCGCTTCTATTTAAATTAAAACTAGGTATTGTGAAGTTTTAATAACATAAAGGTTTTATTGAAGTTTATAAAAAGATTTTAAAGAAGATACAGACAATATTTTTGTTTTTAACGAAAAATGAAAAACTCATGTATATATAAGTTGTTTGAAAATAATGACTTTAGTTTTTCAAGGTTAACATTTATACAGCTTAAGTGAAGCTAAGCGATACCGTTATATGAGTAATAGAAAATTGATCAATGGAAAATGGAATGAAAAAACAAAACTATTGATTCAAAAGACTTAAGCTAAAAAGTAAAAGTACATAACATTGATAAAAAACAGAATTTTTTAGAATTGACTAAACACATTTAAGCGCCTTTGCTTCTGTAATGCGCCAAACGCCTTAACTCAATTCTATCTTATGTCGACTTAAGCTACTCTTCCATATTGCCACAGATTCAATTAAGAATATCCTTCATTAAATTATTATTATTATTATAAATTATTTATCTATATTTAGCAAGAAGACAATATCTATCTAATAGTTATTAATAATATATTATATTATTAATAACCATTAGATCGATATTGTCTTCTTCCTAAACATAGAGAAATAATTTATAATAATAATTCAGCGAGGGACATTCTTAGCTGAATCTGAATTTTATTTTTTGGTATAAACTGATAGATTTCTAATAATTAAATACAAATTTATATATTAATAAATGTCTATTAATCCTATATGTGTTGCACTTAAATAACATCTGTTTAGCTAATTTTTCACACTCCAACATTTCTGCACGAAAGACGAGCAGCCACACTTTAAACATATGCAAGTTAAGCAGGGAAATATAAAAGAATGCTGTATTACTTCTCGTATATATATAATTTTGCGATGGAATTTATCTAACTAAGCTAGACCCATCCCTGACTTGAGGCTGTAAGGCAATCGCTTCGAGCTTAAATTAGTTCTTGTTGTTTCATACTGTTTTGGTGCACATAAACGGACAAAGTTATTAATTGCCGCTATTTAAGTACTCACAACTTTGCATCGCCATCATTTCGTTACATTTCAAGTGAAGCTCTCGTTGTGCTTTAAGAACAATTTGTTCATGTTGTAAATTTGCCTGTTGTCGGTAGTTAAATTAAAGTGTACTTGACACGCACTTTTTCCTCGTGGGCATAAAACTTGTAATAAAATACAGGCCAATAAAGAGCAGCAAGCTGAAATAAAAATGCCAACAGTTGCAATCAAAAAGGAGAACAACAAAAAAATACTTGCTGTGAACTGTTGGTCCAACATTACAAGTTTTTAATTATGCGTTAAGCATTTGTTACATTTTGAAAATTTTGTATTTATTAGAGCGAATTACTTTTTTTTTTAATGATTTGATAAATAAAGTGCTAAACCTACTTTTGAACACGCTTAGGGAGAGACTGAAGAAAAGACATTTAAAAAAATTTGATGGCACTTTAATAAATTGAAGCGATAAATGTGTTAGTACAATAAAAGTGAAAAGATTTGTCAAACTTATTTCATATTGAGTTGGCTCTGATTCTGGCTAAGTTATACAATAGCTGTTCTGTTTACAAAAAGTTTTGTGTCCAATAAAAGTTTATACGACGAAAGGTGTATACAAATTTATTATATAAAAATTTACACCAGTATTCATGGAATTTAAACGTTGCTTGCATGCATTTTAGAATACATTTTTTTATGTAAATATTTTTTATTTTAAATTTTGCAAACTATTTAAATTATGAAAAATATAATTATTATTAAATGTACACATGTCTTATTCACCTGGTACTGAACTCACCTTGGGCATACAGTGTCACACTGCATGTGCCCAAATCCTTAACTCTAAAGCTTCTTAAATTTTCTTTTAGTATTCAAAAGGATAATTTTTTATCAATATGTTTACATTGTATTTTGCTTGTTTTACGTAAGTATATAAGTTACCACTTTTTGACTGTACTTTGTTGAAGTTTCTCTTGCTCTTGTCGCTATAAAAATTTATGCATAAACATATTTATGATTTTCAATTGTTGTTTATGACACTTTTATTGAAACCTCTTTTTTTTATGTATGAGTTTTGTTAATGTTTTAGTACTGTCTTGGCGAGTATTAAAGCAAGTTTTTGCCTTACATTCCATTAATGGCCGGCATTTATTGCTCTTACTCGTTCCTTTTTATTTAATTTTTAATGTTTCTTTGTGTTTTATTATGCGCGGGTTTTCTTCCAAGTTGTCTGTTAGTAAAAAAAAAAAATCGTGTGTAATTCAATTTAGATGGGATTAAAACACTTATATTGTATTAATAGATTTATAACATTAAAGAGATAAATTTTATTATGCAAAAATGGAAATAATTGAAATATTAATGACGGCCGTGGTGCTTTATAAAACACATAACATTTTTTAATTTAAGCTATATACATTTGCATTTATAAACAACTAAGACATAATAATTATTAATTACTAGTAATATTTTGAATTCAATTACATTTTTGTGAATTTGGGCACAAATATTGAATTAATAATTAATGATGTTTTATGATTAGTTTATTATGATTTTTTGATTATTATTGGTTATGGTGTCATTTTCTTTTGATTTCAGTTTTACTAAAATCTTGATAATGAAATTTTAGGGACAAAAAAATAGTGCAAGATATACATACATATGTATGTATGTAAAACTTTGTGTAGAAACAAAAACGGCACAAGTTGCAGTAGAGAAGTGTTTACCTTCGGAGAGAAATGTTTTGTCAACTTTTCGTTTCTTTTGGCTAAGAAAACAGCACTATCGAATTTCATATGTGTATATTTTAATAATGACAGTTGTCTGACAATTTCTGCTTCATAGAAAATCTGACATCCAAGTAAGCTGGCAAATGGCGTTGGTAGCTAAATTTATTGTCGGGCAGTTGTCTAGCAATGAAATTGTAAAATTTTTCGACAATTTTCTGAACTGATCATTTTCTTAATGTTGACAATTTTGTATTTTAAGTAGATTGCCAGTGTGTTGTTAGGCCTTATTATATTTTAACATCTGGCCAAACTCTTTACACATAAATCTGCTTATTTTACAACGCAGAAGTAATTGTTATTTGCCAAACGTGAATTTCCTCAAGACAGCCCTACCGGCTTTAAGATGATACTTACAACTAACACCGTCAACTATAGCTGGACCGCCGTTAATTTATGGAATTTCTTATTTCATGTTAACTGGAAGTTTTTTGAATTTTTATAGAAAAATTACAAAAATATAAAACTTTAGTCTTACAGCAAAACCCGGAATGTGCTTCCTAACTCAATTAACAGGAAGATGGCCTACATAAAGCAATTTTTCTCAATATTTAAAAAAAAAAAAAATTGATTAATTTATCAATAGAAGAAAATTGCACTACCTGAATAACGACTTGGGTCTTTCCTATACTAAACTAATTATTTATATAACATTTTATTGTTTGTTATTTTACGTTGCAAATAATAGAAAAGTATTGAATAGACAAGTTTCTAGCTGAAAATGATTTGTATTCTTTTTTTTTGTCAGTATGCATAAAATCAACACTGCTTGTTTTTTTGATCTCTGTTTATGTTTAGGCTCTAAAGGTTTGTCATATCGATTTTTCATTTAGTTATACATACATATATACCACCAGCATATCAATACACGTACATAGTTGCTAATGTATGTATCACTAGACTGCACGTTATATACGAGTACAAAATTTACTAAGGGTGTTAATAATAATACATATTTTCAATTTTTTAACGTCACTCTTTTTGTCTCAAAAGTCCTGATACGTGACAGTTTAAGTGCCATTTTTCTTTTATTTATGAATATGTCAGTATAAAGAAAACGAAATTACTTTCTTTTTATGAAAATGAGAAGGTTTGCTTACTTAACAATATCATTGTTTATGCTTTTGCATTATTACACATCTTAAAAAAAGCATAAAATTGCTATAACGCCCCCTCTGTCTTCTATATTGGCCTCATCTCACAAAATATGCAGCAGAAGGGCATCTTTTATGTACAGAAGAAAAAAGATTTCACATTTGAGCACGAATATGTGTTTGACTTTACAACACAAACCGATTTATTTATGTGGATTGAAAATGCTTTGGTGTCAGTGCCAAGATGTCAAATGTCAGAGGGTGTTAATGATATTGTTTTGAGTCTAAACCAAAAAATGTTAGAAGAGCTTTTGATAGACACCTGCCTGCATTTTGTAAACTAAGATAAGATAACTTGTATCGAAGATTTTTAGGGTTATAAAAATTTTATATACAATTACGTTGCCGTAGCTCAGTTTTGTTACCTAAATCCAGACTTCATTTTAAACTAATGTGTCTTAAAAGTTTAAACTTAAATAAGAAAAAAAAAAAGTACAAGTTTTGCAATATTTATTTATTCGTTGTGAAGTGCAAAGCTTCCGGAGAGAGGTAAAATTGTACAAGGAAAGTTTACGTAGGAATATATTTATGGAATTCAATATCGTGAAAAGCTGGTACAAGAATATCCGTTATTGATGCGTCGTTCTCATTTTAAAAGATATATGGGTCAATGATGACTCTGCTCTGCCAGCTGTTGTGAGGTACATTATGTTGATGACTCTGCTCTGCCAGCCATTCGTGATGGGTACATTAGCTTCCGTAAGATCAGGCGTGGGTGTTCTGTGCCCTGAATATGTAAATTTTTCTCATTACCTTACCCACCGAGATGATGAGCTTTATTCATATATATGACTTTTCTACAAAATATTGAATTGAAAAAATTTCCAATGAGTCTTAACTTTGCTTAAGCTCAAATCAACTTATGGGCATTTCGGTCAGTGGAGGTGATAAGCTAACCTTTGTGACAGAGTAGAAAATTTTAAAACATATGTAGATAGCCCATCCTTTCTTTAAGTTTGCTACTTAAACAAATTTGTTTTTGTCAGAAATTATTTCCTAAACTTGCAGCAAGTCCGTAAATAATTTTTTACTCAACTCTTTGTCTTTATTACATTCTGAATTTATGAAAGTTTTGTACATATATATATAATAGCTATTTCGCAGTGTGTTATAATCATAAATCTTTAGATGTGATAAAATAATATTTATGCAAGTGTTGTTCTTTTTTTCATTCATTTGTTCATTCATGCTAGTTTGCCAAGCGTGTAACGAGAATTTTGTTTTTTACCTTGTGCACGTTTCCCAACGCTACAGGGCGAAAAACAAACAGTTCTTTAACTAAAACACTAAAAACAGTGAATGGAAGATGCTTTTAAGTTTGCAACACAACTTAGAAATAACACTTTTGCTGCTCGAAAACACCACCAACACTGGCATTATTTAGCGAAATGTAAAAACCCAGTGAACATTTGCTAGAAAATTTACCACTTGATGTATAATAGTTGAGGGGTTAGGTTAGGTAGTTTGGAAGGGTGTGTTTGTCCATGTCGTGCGAAATACATTTAAGCCTGTGTATGTATGATGTAGTAAAGTAATTTCAAAATTTCTTTTATTTATATTATTCTCAACTTAGTCAACTTCATTAATTTACTTAAATTACTCAAGTTTTTAGATCAGGTTATATCAGAAATCAAAAATAGTATCTTTAATAAAACTAAGTTCTTTACCATTAAGCAACTTTCATGCTATATTTTGAGTATATTTTGAACAGCCTAAAGTCATTATCTGAGGTGATTTGTTTCTCAAAGTCACAAGCTTTCAAATCCACGATCTTCAAAACAGAATCTTTAAGTGAATTTTTATAGCTACTCTACCAGAAGAAGCCGTAAACTTAATATTGAGGTAGCATTGTTAGTCTATACGTTTATAGTATCAAAATCTTGTACTTGTTTCTTGCAATTTAGAACCTTCATATGTGTGCTGGGCATAAGCGCTAGTGCATGTGTGTGTTTTGCAATTCTACGTGTTTTATCTTTTTTTGAATTTTGTTTGTTGTGTTTTTATTATTATTTAAAATCAAATATTTTTGTTTATATTTTTCTATCCGTTTCCTCTTGCTGGGGCTTGGATTAGTACAACACGTACATTAACTGTTTTTTAGTTTAAACTCCTATTAAAGTCGCTTGCAATACTTTGCTAAACTTTACTTGTGTATTTAGTTTTTTTTTTTTTATAAGATTTCTATTGGATTTTGTAAATTCTCATTTAGATGTTAATGTTTTTGCAACATGTGGGATTATTGTTGGCTTTGTGTGCGACATGATTTGGATACGAATACGTTTGCTCTAAATATAATGTAAACAAATTTATGGCATTAGAGAAATTATTTCTATTTTCTGTGACCCTAAGGCTAGTTAAAATGTTTTTTATTGCTTTTGGATTTTAACTTTGATCTCCTTTTTATTACAAAACAAAATAATTTATATTCGAATTTTTTACGTTTAACATTTTAAGCATATATAGACATTCCCACAAAAAACGTTTGAACAAACCAAATAAAATGTAACTTAAGTGATAACATTTTAAACTCATTCGTTGCTTCATTTAAAAGAAATGTCTGTTTGGTGTTTTGTTTTGAAAAAAAATTTTTAAATTTTTTAAGACAGGGTAATATCAACTAGAACGTCTTTGGGGTATGAAAATATAAAGGAATTTATTACTAGGAATCCTTTTGTAAGTATTTTTTATGTTTACCTGATATTCAGCCTGAACACATTTGGCGCAGTCGTAGTTCGCCGGCTGTCGAAGTCGTAATCGGTTATAGAATTTTTCGATATATTGGTTCCGATATTGAAAACTTACCAATTGCTTGTTAAATTTTGTAACCATTTGCTATCCTGCTTTCTGTTACATGGTCAGACTTGGTCCAGTTTACATAATTTTGCGGCAGGTCGCAATATAAAATACTAGCAATATTACCAAAAACCTGAAATTGCCTATTCGCATATTCAAATGAAGGGCAGGAACAGAAACTTCCGCTTATAAATTAGTATTTACTTGGGTACATATTTTATTTCAAGTGTTTTTGTGCCATTAAAAAGTTTGGATCTCAAACAAGATGTCATTTAGCGTTGTTCAAATTAACTTTTCCTATTTGTTCGTACTCATTTCTTTTCTGTCCATTTTTTTACGTTCCTTTTGCCGTTGTTTAAAACTTTAACTCTTCTGTATTCAACACTTGAGCAAAAATTATTGAATTGTTCAATAACGTTTGAAATTACATTTATTTTCTTAAGTTGTTCATTTGCTCGTCGTCTATAATTTACAAATTTTATTGTTATTTGTTTTGCTTTACTCTGCTTTCTTACATCAAGTGTGCTTTCTTACCTTCTGGTCAACAGCAAAAAGTAAGAGGAGAAAAGTTTTGCAGAAAGAAAAAAATATTTTCTTCTTATTTTACAAGCATCATTAAAGTTTTGGGTGACACTTTGCTAGCCATTACCTGCAACGTTCTTTTAACTCAAATACACGGAGAAAAAAAGATAGATGGTGGTAGAAATGAAGGATAATTTATTATGGAGTGAGAGGTTCTAATTTTGCATACATACATATGTGTGTAATGTAGGAAAACAAAAACAATTTTCCACAAATTGTTTTTACTTGCCAAATAAAATTTTATTATCAAAATGTGAAGCAAATATTTTGGTTGGCAAAAAGATTCTGTAAGAATATCCTTAAACATCGTACACAGCTTAACGTATCACAAGAGGCTGCAGGCCCAGTAGTCTAACTGTTTAGTTAACTGCTTGCCGTAACATATCATTAGTCTCATGTAGAAAAGCCCAAAGTCATATATTGTTCAAGCGTGCTAACTAATATTCCAGGGTAAAAAATGTTGGTATTATAATTTCTGTTAGCATTGATTGAATGCTCACTATTATTTTTTAACCATGTACCAGTAAGTGGTACACAAAAAAATTTTCAAAAATTTTTTTCTTTGCAGTCATCCCCAGGTATATTTCTTCCTTACCTTTTCTCATTCCATTCTTTGGGCGAAAATAATTGTGGACAAAATGCATAAAAACTTATTAAACTGTAATAAGATTTTTATTCGTAAAGTTGAGCAACTATTTCTTTGCTCTATTAAAATATTTATGATGGCATTTGATAATTAGTGCAATTGGTTTTGTGAGAAGTTTCGCTATTATTACATTTTTCTATAATTATGGCTATAATTGCAATGGATATAAGTTTCAATATTGTTCAATGAGTTAAGCTCTTAGTGGCAATTGGCATTTGGTTCAGTGAACGGTGGCCATAAGAAGAACTATAATATAATTTTTTTTTTTTTTTATATTTTTTATAATAATTTTTAGGAAATGCGTTTGGTTTCTGATAATTAACTATAATATAGATAAATCGATTACTTACAAATTTTAAATTTTAAATTGCAAAATGACCAAAACGATTAAAATTTTGAGACATTAATTTTATTTTGTTGTGAAGTACAACTCTTCCGGTGGGAGGCGAAATATTAGTTTAGTCATGTGGCTGCCGCCACTAACCTCACAGTGTCTTCGTTAGATCGGAGCAATTTTCCAGCACTTTCTTGCGTGTATGGATTCTTACATGTGGTGAATTTCAGCTTCTAGATGTTCAACTAACATCAGTTATTCAGTTAGCTAAATGGTCATTAAGCTTTTGATGACATAAGTCGATTGCTGCATTGGATTTATGTGACAAGTTGAACTAAAATAACTAGTTATCATGGTGTCTTCATTGACCGCAATGGTTGCTCAACCCTTAATTTTAATAGAAGTATGAGTAAATAACAACTCTGTTCCCTATGCTGCATAGAAAGGCACTTGTTATGGGTGCTCTGATGTCTGTTAGGATTTTCTGCACTCCATATATGTGCGAATTCGCTTATGGATATAACGATTGCTATCCCCCCACCCCTTACATAAGTCTGTCTTATTATCTACCATCAGAAATTAGGTATAAAACAGAATTAAGTATAAAATATCAACAGAATTAAGTATAAAATATCTAGTTTGGAAGAGAATATATTGGTTTTCCGGACATTGTTTTCTATTTAATTCAACGGAAATTTTTCTTACAGTTTCCTAAAAGCCGCTAGTTTTGTCAAGGACATGCACAATTCCACCTGTTTATAGCAAAACTTTTGTAGTTCGCTCGTATTTTGATAAATACGAGCGAATATTTTTTTTTAAATTTGTGTTTGTTTGTATTTCGATTTTAAAAACAATATTATATGTGTATATATTTAAAATAAAGAGTTAACGAGATCAATTTTCTGCTCTGATTTTATTTTGCTAGAAGAAATAAAACTTATATCCATATGCTTACCATCTGTATTTTTGCTACGCACTACCAAAAATGGATATACTTAAAAAAATTGGGGAAATTTCGTAAAAACTTTACATTTCACAAGAGTCTATTTTAGGATTTTGTTTAATCAAGAAAAAAAAAAATAAAAAAAAAATTTACGGCGAACAACTATTTGATCTAATAGAAACTTTACAAGAACAAATACAAGCAGACGCAAATTTGTTCCAAATTGTTTTTATGAAATCTAGTGCTTTTACGCTTTTTTCCTGTTTTCTTCTTTTTGTTGTTAACCATAAAGAAAACACTCGTGCTAAAGTTAAGTTGTTTTTTTTACCTTGATTTTAGTACGATATGTTCTTGAAAATTGAAGTACGCATAACACACAAAACAAGTCTAATACTGTTTACTAAAGAGAATCAACCCTGTGAAGGCTTAAAATTGGCACGAAATTCTTGGGTGCATAATCAATCCCAAACGGTGTCAAAATTATTTTAAGTGCCCATGTTCTTAAGTCAAGAACGTTGTTCTTGAATTTATTCACAGAATTGAGCTATATTCAATCCGTAACTGGGATTGAATATGGCTAAAATTAAGTATTTATCGGTTCAAAAATCCCTACTTAAGTACAAAGAAAAAAAAATAAAATAAAATGAAAAAATAAAAACAACAACAAGGCATCGTTTTATTAGTATTTCATGTTGAAATATAACATCTTTTTATGAATTTTACTAAGACATTGTAAAGGTTGTTTTACTCAGCTCAGCACTACTCAGGGTGTATTTTTTATTTTTATTATTAATTTTCTTTTATTTTATTATTTATAATTTTACTTTTCGTATTATGTCTTTCTCTGTAACAGTGAAAATACATTCCTGTTTCGATATTTTGCTTCCATAAGTGGAAACGGTATTTTTGTCCAACCCCTCAAAACGTCAGTTCATTAGATGTTTTCACAGTTTTAATTTTAAGAATTTTAGCGTTTGTGAACTCTTCAAACGAAGGTAATCAAATACTTTACTCAACTCATTAATTTTTCATAAAATGTCTTTTTAAGAAGGAACGTTTCTTTTGTTTGTATTCCTATTTATACTTGTATTTGAAATTGAAAACATTGAAATTGTTTTGCGTGCGTCAGTATATTCTTTGCTTTTGCTTCAACAAATATGAAATTTTAGTTTCGTGTTGAACATGATTTTCTCCCCTTTTTCCTTACAAATGATGAGCTTTTGTGAACAAATTTAATATGAAATAAAGGTAAGCAATTCATTTGGTTTTCTGTTTTTCTGTAGAAATTGCATGAATTAAATAAAATAATTTTTAGCACGAATATAAGTAAATAAGTAAAATGGCAATAAAATATTTCTTTTATGTACTTTTTTACACCCATATACACAGAAAGAAAAATCTCGATTTCTTTTAAAAAAATAATTGTAATTGATTAGTAATCGCAGACAAAATTTAACAGGTCTGGTTTAAATATGATGGGCATTAGGGTGGCTTGCAAACTCTTTGGCAAGTCACAGACTAGTATTAAAGATATATATCAATTTTTATGTGAATTCATTTGAGCAAATGAAAATGAAAAAAATGAGCTGCTATTCTTTATTTATGTCTACTCTACACAGTGCGTATACTCGAAATATAAAGTCTATAATATAGACACAAAGCTATTTACTCAGATTATTTATAAAGAGTAACATAAATAAAGGCTTTGGCAATGATAGATAGAATTAAGCACATTTTCAAATCGCACTTGTTACTTGTCTATATGTTACTTGCTACCGCAATACCACTGCTTGTGTAACATAACAAAAGACATCTGACAAGTAGTACCTTATATCCTTGTAGACAATTATATCCTTGTTTAAAACATCATATTTATTCAAAATTCTTTAAATCTATTGTAAATTTCTGAAGAAAGAAAAAGCTTTACAAAACTCTTGAGAATTCACTTCGTCCGTGATGAAACAGAACTTGATCAACTCCATGCTAACTAATAAGTGCATAGTCTGCTTGATATACTAATCTCTCGAGAAATTTTAAAATCATATTTTTCTATGCAATAGAAGTTAATTTAATTTAATATAAAAGTGTGACACCTATAATTCTATTTAGTGGTGTCAGATTTTTATCGCTGACCTGTGAGTGCATCACAGGAATGTACAGGATACATTCATGCCCCTTTTGCTTCAAGTAAGTACAAGGGCAGTATAGATAAATTTACCAGACAAATCATTGTTAGTAGATTATTTTGTAAAAACTGATGTAGAGACAAATGCTGAAAGTCTTTTGTTAAATAATATGATTTTTATAGTTATATAGTATTATTTTTATATATTTATATTTTTATATTATTACATTTGCGTAAATTTTTCTTTATAACTATAAAACTTTAATACTCGTTTAATTTGAAAATTCCAGATTAAAAATATTTGTACGTTTTATCATATTACTGTGTTATTAAATAATCTCCAGATACATTTAAAATAGGCTAGTAATCATAGGTTATTTTATTATACGCTAAAATAATAAAAAAAAATTTTTAATGGCGTAACTAATTTAAATATGCCTAAGTACACGTCGGGATTAAACTGAAATAACAAAAAAAAAAAAAAAAAGTTGTGCGAAACATTTCGTCCCACAAATGTGTAAAATTCTTGAGTCTCATTGAGTAAATCTTTTAGCAGATGTAAAAATTTCGGTAGTGTGAAAATGCATAAGCTATGTCAATGGTGAGGTCTTCTATTTTAGAATAAGACAGGACTTGATTGGCATAAATAAAGAAGTTCAAAGTATAACCAAAACCGTCAATCTTTTCCTCACACATAATATAATAAAAGAGCCTGCCATACACCAAACACAGGGTCCCTGAACGGCTCGAATAATAAATAAACAAATAACTAAATAAAAGACTGTCTGCGATCTCCACGGAGCCCTCCAGGCAGTACAACAAAAGTAAGGAGTATCCTGCGATTCCTAACGGACCCTCCAGGATAATTCTAAATAAAATATTAATTAATAAAATTTAACGATAACAGCATGCAGAAAATATAGTTAGATATATGCAATCTAATTCTCTAATATAACTTATACTTGAACAAGTATAAAAACAATACAATGTCTGACATCACAAAGATGTCAGATGCGGCATTAAAATTGATTGATTTTGTTGAGCTCAAGCCCGCAATAGGGCAACAATGGCGATGAATAAAATATTGTTTTCTTAAGCCGACCTTTACTATTGGAACTTGGTAATGATAAGCATGAAATATATTTTCTACTGGAAATTTAAATCTACTAAATATGAAAGGTAGATCAGTGGGAATTATCGGTATCCCCTGTATATGATATAGTTACCCACCTGCTGGACGGGAGATACTGGTAGCTACAATTAAATTGAACTTCAACTCTTTAAATACTAGTCGCGTACATGTTGCAGAGGCCTAAAAGCAGTACTGGGATTACAATTTTGAAAATTTGTTCTACGTAGGTCTCCAGAGGGATTTAGTGAATATAAAAATTCCTGTGGGCAATAAACTATGTCTTCCATAGTAGTCACAGAGTCAACTAATTGCTTCTGTTTGACCGGTAACTTTCTGAAAATCCAGTCTGTCAGATGAAAGTCCTTTTCACGCAAATTTTCGACATCACTGTATGCTGTACACATATGTTGACGTTTCTAAGTTGTAGGCTAGTAGGCTCAACCAGAATTCATAATATCTTTCCGTTTTAGATATATAAAAAGGGTTGTTGTAGAAGTAGGTGTGATTAATTTTTTTAGCTGTAAATATAAGTGACAAACTTTTGAATGAAAACTTAACAACTTTCCGGCAGTTCGTTTTGAGTACCTTAAAATTTGTGGGCAGCAAAGTAGCTGTGCTCAAATTAAACCTAGCCTATGCCAACCAACGTAACCTTCCAATGGAGGAAAGGTTTTTGAAGCCAATTTAACATTTTCGGAGCCTATTTGATACAAGCAAATAAACAATCAAGTCTTTCTGCTTTGAAATATTAGTCTAGGTATATATAGTATAGATACATAGATTGTTCAATAACATTTTAAAACATTTGCTCGATATTCATTTAACACATGCACTAGTAATAATTTTACTTTGCCAAATAGACAAGTAGAGTTTTGGCAGCGAACCGAAACGGTTAAGTAGTTCTTTTGCAGTGGTTAGATCATGACTTTTAGTTAAAGAATTAAAAAAAAAATTGCAGCAACATATGATTTCTTATGGATCGTTGTAATCATGAATAAATTACATTAACAGTATTTTTTTGTAATTAACGACTTTTTTGATATCATATGACGATATATAAATTATTTAAATGCGTTGAGATAAAACAGAATATAAACACGTGTTTTGAAAGCATACAAATATTTATTTTCTCGAATTTTCACTGTAAACAATAAAAAGTTGTAAAAGTTTGTTTTATTTTCACTATCACATTCTGTTAAGTAAATTAAGCTGAAATCCCGAATTGCGCAACATTTAATTTGGTACAACAGTAACTACTACACCGGTTTCACTAATGCCCTACAGCCTCCGAGGGCAGCATGTCAGAAGTGGGTTTATATAGAGTCTTAGATGGAGTACGGAGATGCATTTGTTACAACAATACCACGCAGACCAAACGTATAAGTAAACAAAAATTTAAAAAATAAGCGCTAAGGAAACGAGTACTTTATGCAGTACTGGCTATTTATTTTAATGTGCACTCACGTCATGCGTCGCAGATTTCCTATTACTAAGTGGGAAAATAAATAAAAGATGGGGGCACCATTATTACCGATAATAATATTAAAAGTGCATCCTGAGTCAGTCATTGTTTGAAAATCTGTATTAACAATAAAAAACTTTTGCGTTTAAGAGTGATATTTGTTTAATCAAAGCTGTTGCTGAATAAGTTAGAGACAACTTCAACTGGTTTTAAGTTTAGAGCAGACTTTTGCGGTAAAGTTGACTTTTTCTTGTCTATAGTAGACAACATTTGTTTTAAGCCTTTTTGCAGAATTCGATATGCAAACAACATATATTTTTGTAGGGCTTTTTCGAATTTAACAGCAAGCATGCGCAGCTGTGTAGTAGCATCATTAATAATTTTAATGCTTTGCTGCTGGAACTTGTTCATACGTTCATATTTTTGGTTTTAATAAATTTCTCGCAAACGATTTTAGAATGGCACATTTTCTGATGTAATGAAATATATTTTCGGAACATAGGTCTAGTACTTATCACAGCTCTTTGACCAACGGGCTCTTGTAAAATTTGCATGCAGTCAGCCGTACAAGACTTGTTCGGGAATGTAAAAAAATTCTAAGCTTTTAAGACATCAAAAACTTGTATAGAGTATTATTCCTGTAGAGTTCGAAGAGTTCGTTGATGCTGCTCATGAAATGATATGATATCAAAAAGATTTATCTATCTATTCTATAGTTCTGTAGAATCTTCTTGTTATTGTAAAATAAAAAAAATTAACCCAGCAAACATAAAGGTTTGGTTTGGAATTTAAAAAAAAAATAAATTTTGTTTTTCAAACTACAAACTTAAAAACATTACTTGTAATTGTGAAAACTCAATTCTTTATGGCTTGTATTCAAATTCGATTCTAGAAAATTTTTCATGTATGGATTGCAATACCGTTTTGAAGATATATACATATGTACATACGTTTTTGTTATTATCCCTTTTTTATTAGAGCTGTCAGCAAAATGACAATAAGTAATTAGTTGCACTTAGTAGGTGGGTTAATTATCTTGAGAGAACTTATATGGTAAGTTAATGAGAACAAGATACACATACATAAATCCTCTTTTTAAACAGTAAATTTACCCTTGTAGTGACGGTTAACTAGTTTCGATGATGCATATCACTTAAGTCTTCTGGGTCTCAGGGTTTCGTTCGCTGGTAACTGTGTAAATTCGCTCTTCTTGCTTGTTTTAACTTTTAGATCCCGATGTATCCCTCATCGCTAATGTATCATTCAGCATCGACAATAGTTCGCAATATTTTTAACTGTATTTGTGGACCGTTCTGCCAAACAGGCGTTTTGCGTTTTGTATATGAGTAATACGTTTTGAGTTGGCAGCTTAGAATATCTACCTAGGTGCCAGAATAGTTGTCTGAATCTGTTGTCAAATTCCTTTTTCCCTTGAGTGATATTTAATTTCCTTATGAGCTTGGAGTCCGTAGTCATTTCTAGGTATCAAAAAAAAAAAAAAAAATGGTGAGCTATTTAATTTCATCAGTTGAATATTTGTTATTTTTCTATTAGTGTAGATTACTTGAACTGTTCTATCACTGTTTGTTTATACTCCCTAACTACGAAACCACGCCAACGTGTTATTGAGCATTTTTGTATTTGTACATCGACAAAAATATTCTTTCTTTGTAAAATAGAATTTATTCCTTCGAAATTCTATTTTATTGCTATTTGCCTTTTATTTATGCATAACTTTTTTATTTTCCATAAAACAACATTTTATAAACGTACACATGACCATTTCAATACAGTTTTAAACTTCTGTATGCAATAGGCAACTTTTAACTTGACTCCAAATTAAGCTTCGTAATACTAAATTCTCCTTCTTTACAAGCCATTAAATGTGTTAGTTTGTAAGCAGTTTCTTCCACAGCAAAACAATACAAATTCCGGATAAAGACAGAAATTGAAAATAGTGCTGCTTTATGAAATTTTGATTGAATAAATGTCGTATAAATAGTTAATAGTTCAAAAACTCAGGTTTTTTATTGGCATGCTGTTACTAGCGGCATAAACAAAATATGTTCATTAGCTGAATATGCTGCTGCAACCTTATTCAAGTAAAAGTGAAAGTTTTATATTTCCGACCTCAGAAAGAACTTTGGCATTTTATTCCGCTCCACAAAGTGACTTACGTTTAGACCTGAATTTTTATTGTAAAAGGTAAAATATTGCAAAATATATGAGAATTACGAACGATCTTATCTTGCAAAGTTTTTCAGGTTATCAATAGTATGACTGAGTGTTTGCTAGGTATAATGTTATATTAAATATGATATAGAATTATGAATTTATATTTACGTTTAGGCAGTTAAAAATACCTTATTATTGTAGTAAAAAATGTAGCACATATACAAACACAAAAATGATTATGTGCTTACGAAATAACTACGACTTTTATTTCGTAAATCTCTGAACATAATTTTCTATATAAAAGAGAAAAACTGAACGGCTAGCTCAGTTATTCAAAATCAAATTTAGCAATATGAAATTCTTTGCTATTTTGTGTGCTTTATTTGTTGCCAGTGTGGCCGTGTCTGCGCAGCCTATTTTAGGTGATTTGGATCCCAATCCTGCTCATAATAATAGTACAATTGATGATGATGGCGTTAGGACTGGCAATATAACTACAGTTGGCGATCAATTGCTCGACAATTACAATGACGATTTTTTGAATGAATTAGCAATCATTTTTGAAGCAATCCTCAATTCTGGCAGTGACGATGATGTCAGTGAATTTTCACTCAGCACCTTTGAATCAGAATTTGAAGAATATGATGATGACGAAGAAGATGATGAAAGCTACACAAGTACAGACACTGACGAAGGCGAAATTGTCATGTATGAAATCAAATGCAGCCATATTTACAAATTACACCCCATCTCTGCATCAGACAGTAAATCTGAAGTGGATGTTACCAATGGTGATGACGTTGGAAGTGCTGGTGACGACGGCACCCATGAAGTTTCCGATAGTCCCAGTCGTGGTGATGCTGGTGCTGCGGTGGATAATCTCGTTGAAAATAGCTCTGCTTCAAATAATTCGGCTGACGCTGCTAGAAGTCAAGAACATACCATTTTATAAAAGCTTTTATTTGGCAGTAACGAATAAAATCGTGGCTAAATATTATTAAATTTAAAATAAACAAAAGATACTTACTTTTTTTAAAACTAATATTTGCTTTAGAAAATTTTCTGGGAAGTAGAAATAATTTATTTTTAAATTGAAGAAATAAATTAAATTACAATTTTTAAAAATGATCTATCAGCTTTTAAAAGGATGCTATTTTAATTACTGAAAAAAATGCTTTCTTAAGAATTTTTTTAATTATTCCAAGGAAATGAGTACAAAAACTGTAGTCTTTAAAG
The DNA here is from genome assembly GCA_963662145.1 of Sturmia bella. Lineage (NCBI taxonomy): Eukaryota > Metazoa > Arthropoda > Insecta > Diptera > Tachinidae > Sturmia > Sturmia bella. Next base: position 15,242,254 of record OY759171.1, on the reverse strand, counting down.
CTTTCAACGAGTAATGGGAAATACTCTTTAGGTTTGATTTACAAGTGCTGTGAGAAATTGTAGTTTTTTTAAAAGTTTCACCAAACAATCGCTCGCGTGAATACAGTACAGAAAAATGCAAAATTATTAAAATAAAACGTTTGTGATTTTGTCAGAAGTTTATAAAATTTTTATTAAAAACCTTTTTTTTTGTATTTTTTATCACCTAGCACTATGTCTTAGACATGTTTCAAGGCACCCCCTTCGTTTTTTAACAGCATTTTTTTCGACCAACCGACACGAACCAATTTTTTTGACCATCAAATATTTATGCAATATAAATTGCTGGTCCCGCTAAAGTTGCTTAAATCTCACGACAGGTGTCATGCTGATCTTACAGTATTAGTTCGCGAACAGCATCAATGGTTTTCGGAAAAACAACTGATTTTTGACGACCTCTGCCAAATTCGTCTTATAGTAAACTATGATCACGATTGAAGTCACCACCCCATCGATAGACACTGGTCCTTGATGCAGCTTCATTGACAAAAACAAAATTAAGTTCATTCATGCATTCATTCTGAAGGCCGTAACAAATAATAGCACCCAAACTTTTACACCGGTATTCATAAAAAATAAAATGTTGCTCAAATACATTTTAAAACAAATTTGATATGAAAAATTTGTTCTAAAATGTATTTTATCAATGTTTTATTTTTTATGAATACCGGTGTTAGTATTTAATTCTATTTTTGGGCAAGGACAAGTCTCTTGGGTTACTGTAAACAGCACAAATAGCGCTCGTAGGTCAAAACGTTCTGAGTATTTATAACGTCGAAAATGTCAAACCTACGCTAGAGCCGTCAGTTACCAGATTGCAATACTATTGCTGCCAAATTCCCAAAAATAAAAGGCAAGCCTTATATCAATACTGTAGAGAGAGCGGCTTACACGATGTGACTGACGGTGGCTGAAATGTACAAATATATACATATATTTTTTTAATTTTATGGTCGAACTATATGGCTTACAGTTTTCAGAAATTTTTTCGGTTTTATTTCCTCCAAATTAAAAATCAACTGGACGCTGGTGAAAGAATATAAAATACATTTCAATCAACAGAAAAACACAGTGATAAAATGGAAAGTAGATCAATTAGATTAAATATTGACAGTCAGTAATAACTTTGCGCACTAATAAGCCATTGCTTGGGCTTGAAGCAAATTTGGATGCTGATGAGCGAAGTGGTGATCGTGAAACAGCCATGGTATGTACTCCAGCCAGAAAGTTTTCAACTTTACTTTTCTTGCCTTTTATACAAAATGTTGACCACTGCAGTTTTATAACAAAACAATTTTCTCAATTTTGCGAAAGTCAAAATCGCATGCAAGCCTGATAAAGTTACTAGCAGCGGTCAAATATTGTTATTTTTTGAAGTTACTTGCGAGCTTTTGACCAGAGTGGACGTAGTGTTTGTCATGAGTAGTCGTAATAGGTGAATACGTGTTTTTCTTATTGGCTTATTGCAAAAACATTCTATGTTTATTTAACGCTTATTTGGTAAATTATGTAGAGGTATTTGCCAAATGTGATCTTACTAAATATGGTATATTTTTAAAAAATAAGCCCGTCAATGTATAAGTTCGTAATAGGTCATATCTTGGTTATTGTGTTGTCTTTTTGTTTTGTATAGTCAACGTTTTACAATACTGAAGAGGTTTCGTTAAATGCTGTTAACTAGATAGTGTCGTAGGTATATACACGGGGCACTAAACAGATAAATTAGCCACAGTTAATCCCTTGCAAAAATAAATGTTCTGTTTTTATGTTATAATTTTTTTTGCTTTTTAACATGTTTACAAACACTCTCCATTTTCGATTTTCTATCCACCAATCCCTCTTTCCTATTTTCCCAGTTTCAGTACAATATAATGCATACATAGCAGCCATCTTCTGAGTACTGGTCTCAGACAAAAATAATTAGGTGTTAAAAAGTAGAATACATTTTACATTTAGTTATTGTTTTGCATATCAATTCAAGAAGGAAAATTTCTGAACGTTTTTATTAATTAATTTTAATAGCACAAAAAAAAAGGTAACGAAAATAATAAGGAATCTAAGTTATTTTCATACAATAGTAAACAATTTGATTTTGCTGTTAATACAAAATCAGATTAATATAAAATGAAAGCACTCCAGTCCAAAATCACATCGCAAGAAATATTAAATTCAAATTTTTTTTTTGTATTTTATTCTGGGGCACAATAAAAATCTTGGGAAGAATTTATTCTTGAAATTTTATTTTTTGAAACCTTTAAACTCTTTTAACACAAATAAATACACATATGCATACATATTTCTTTAAGTGGTAATTTCGTTTTTATAAATTCATGTTTCCGACCAAGTAAATATGCAGTACCCTTGCTATTTTAATGTATCCTTATGTTTGCATAGTGAAAAAATATGGAAAAAAATCAGCGTCTAACAACATACGAAAGTATTTTTATTACCGCGAGTTTAATGTTGATTTCCTTAAAAAGCGAATACACCCACAAACATATCCATACGGTAGTAGATGTACAGGCGCATGTAGATATATATGTATGTGTGTGTGCGTGTGTGCTTGCTTATGAAAATAGACAACAACCGAGAAAGTCAAAGCATTTAACTTCATGTTTCTATTCCTTTGCAAAACAGTTAAAATAGCATCGTTATTCAAACAAACAAACAAACAAACAAAAAAAACAAACTTATTTACATAATATTCCAGTGACTGTCTTCATACAGCAAAGTTTATGTGTCTACGTTTATGTAGAAAGGCGGAAATGAAATTTTTTCTTATGAAATTTGCATTGGAATTCGATTAAATCGTTTATGCAAACATTTCGTTTGGTTACATTCACGTTAATGTTACCAAAAATTTAACAACGCTTAAGCCAAATGTTTGTCTTGTCTTTTTCGTGTGCCATAACTTTTTTGACAGGAAAGAAACTTTTTTGTCATTTTTTCAAGAGAAAAAAAAGCTTAAACTTCAGTGCAATGAAATTAGTCGGATTCCTTAGAAGGAAAAGTCAAAGGCTTCGAAAAGGCTGTTTTATAGTTTCGAAAAATAGAGAAATGAAAATGATTGTTTTCTTTTAAACTTCCTTTCAAGGACATGCACAGCCAACGAGACATTTACTCCCATTTCATATTTTTGCCTGTATTCGGAGTTAGTTAAAGTGGTAAGTGTACGTGACACTATGCATGGAAAATATGTATGTAAGTGCTTTCTAAATGAATCCTTTTCTCCAGTCATAAACTTTTGGGTTTTATTTTTATTTCCCTTCTTCGCTTTGTTCCTTTTTCAGTTAATTTGCATAATTTTAATTTGTTTGTTTGAATTCACTTTGAGACGAAACTTTGTTTTTCCATTTAAATAATTTTATTTCTTTTTTCAAATAGACAAAATAAAACCTTTTTCCTGCAGTATACGGAGAAATGAACATCTTTTCTTTTTTCTAATTTGACTTAAGAGACTTGAAACAGTTAAAAGTGTCAGTTTATTTTTTTCAGGCAAATAAAAAACCGGTGATAAAAAGTTTTTCATTTGAAAACTTCTTTACTGTTTTTCTTAGCAATAACTGAATTTGAATTTTCAATGTTCTTTAATTTAATCAAAATGTTTGTTTATTTCTGCTATTAAAGATTAATGGTAAATATTATGTACAAGCAGGTGAATTTAAAATTGGTTTTTTGCGAAAACAATTCGCAATGCTGAAAGTTATGTAAATACCGCCTCAGAGAATTCCGTATTTACTTATTCATTTAATCAATTATGCTGCAGTGCTACTTTGGTACTTCTCGGTTCTTCATGGGAATGAACGCTTTTTTGATTACTTGCCCTTCAAGACTAATCATGTTCAGAATTTTTCATTATTACTCACTACGTTTTTGTGCAATAAACCAAATTTTGTTTTCCAAAGAAAATTATTGATCTACTTTGCACTTTTTGTTGAAAAGACGTTCGAATTTTACAAGGGTACAAGAACTAAAATTTGAAACACATTAAATTATTCTGTTTTTTGAACAACGAAAATATTACGAAATTTGAATTGAATTATATAGCACAAAGAATTAATTAAATAAATTCAGGCCTATAAAGTTGGAGTTAATTTATCATATCTTAGATTATTTAAAGAAAATCAATCAATTTAAAAATCAGAAATATTTTTCTAAATACCTTAATATCAAATTAATTTTTAGGCATAAGTTGAAGCCTTGGTTTGTCACTTTATTCAATATCAATTTCGTAAAGAAAAGTAAAATTTTAATAGCCAGGTGGATAACCTTGCAAATACCCTTCATCAGCAGCATCAACATTTTAAAAAGCATAATTCCTATCTCAACTAAAAAAAATATAAGCTATGGTGTCTAATTTAGCATGATATAATATAAAGTATAATAAAATAAAACACAACAAAATAATGTATCATAAAATAACACAAAATAAGATTAGATAAGAAGCTTAACTAAAATTAAATAAAAAAATAATTCTAAAACAAAAAATTAAAAAGCTATGTAAAAAAAATTAGAAATAAAGGAAAGTGAGATAACACAACAACTTCATTAAATTAAGCTAAAAAATTTAATAAAACGCATCTACTTAAACACATCAAATTCTCTCAGATCATTTCATAATTAATTTACAGTATGTCATATAATATAAAATAAGATTCAATCAAGTTAAATTAAAAACGCAATTAAAATTATATAGAAAACAATACAGCAAAGTTTAACAATATAAACCAAACGAAATGGGATAAAATAAAAAAAGAAAATTCTATATTTGGCCATGCCGAATCTTTTATACCCCTGACTAAACAAAATGGAATTGCTTAGACATCCGTTATTATTACCTTTAACATATAACTGGGAAATGTTGTTTCGCAGGAAAAAATTTATTGTGATGATGGTCATATGAACACCGATCAAATCAAATTAAATATCTGGTTAAATATTGTGAAATCAAATAAAATAAAATTGAATTAAAACTAAACTAAATAAAAATAAATTAAATATAAATAATAGGTTATACCCTGTTCATACATGCAGCAATATTCAAATTATGACAATTAAGACCACTATTTAGATTAAATTTTCATATAAAAATTACAATTAACTTATTGGCAATTAAGAGATAATTGTTTCAATAATGAATAAAATTTATAATGCAACACTGTTAGATTTGTATTAACAGTACTAAATGAACAACCTTTTACAACAACAGTACATATTGAACACTCCTTGTTAAAATTTGACTAATCAAACGTCAATAAAATAAATAAATAAAAAAAATGTTTTTTTTCCATTTTTTATGATAAAGGGTGTTTTTTTTTCGATGCATAGAGCTTTAAAATGCAATAAGAAAACGATGGATTATTCGATTGACATGAATTTTATTTTTTCGAAAGATAATCTGGTGGCATTACATTTTAAATATGACTTCTGATAAATGACCGCCACGGCTGGCGCGGATTTAGTCCAATCTGGACGTCCAATTTTCAATGACTTTTTCCAACATTTGTAGCCGTATATCGGCAATAACGCGGTGAACAAAATTGCGCGCGATACGTCTTCCGCACAGAACCATTATTTTCGAAATAAAATTGCGCTATTTGCAAGCCTTGTTCAGGCGTGAGGCTATTCCTGATGAATTGCCAAACCAAACTGAGAATAAATCACTTGACAGCTGTTGAATCGGTCACCATCTTGAACAGTAATGCCACCTTAAATTTCTATACATCGAAAAAAAGCACCCTTTACAAAATAACCAAATGTAAACAATAATTTTTTCACCTGTCGAATGGTAATTGTCGTAGCAATATTAAATATGTATGAACACCAAAAAGATATTGTCAATTAACTGAATATTGTTTCAATTAAATAGGCATATGTGAACATAGTATTAATTAAAATGAAACAAAATATACTAAAATAAAAAGCAGTTTCTTCAACATTTTTGTTTACATCCAATAAAAGAATTGCTTTTTTGTTTCTTTCTACTTTGACATTCTATTAAAAACACATTAGCAATAAGTTTGGTTGCTCGTTTTATTTAATTTTCACAAAGGCTTTCTACGTCTGCGAATAAAAGTCTGCTTGTAATCACTATGTGTAAATTATACTACTTAAACTTGCGCTGACAACAAGCATAAGTCATCTGCATTAAGAAATCGAGAAGACGCCAAATATTTCAAAGCCAATGTCAGAGCCAATACTTGAAACAAACAGCAGCTATAACAAATGGAAAATGAACCACAGCATCAGTCAGTCTCTCCATATGAAGACATTGGCAAGAATCCACTAAAGCGTTGGCTGCATGCAGCTCTGAAGCTCGTTGTCATGCATGGTTGCATTACGTATACAAAAAAAAAATTTTTTTTTATTAACTATCTATGTATGTGTGTGTGTTTTCTGTTGGTTTCATTTTTCAAATTTATAATATTTTGTAAAACATCATAATAACCCCGACCACCTATAGGGACAGCATCAAGACAACACAATAAGGAAACACACAGGCAAAGTCTAGTTTAGGGTGGTTCGAGTGTGTTTGTTAAAGGAAATGAATCCTTTTGGGTTATTCCCTTGGTTAAGTATTCAAGACGTGTAAACATTATGTTTGCCAAAAAAGAAAGCAAACATATATTATGCTTTTTGGTACGTTGCAGCAAAGTCTTTCGATTACATTAATCATATTAAGACCCTTGACATTTTACGCGTCTGGCATTGAAAATATACAAACAAGTAATTTTCTTTAAGTGAAAAGTTGGCATTGGAAAAGCTAATGTAAAGCATATTCGAAAAAAAAAGAAATGAAGTTATACAACGCTTACAAGAAAACTATCAAATTGTCAATTTGAGATTTAACAAATTTAAAGATCATTTAACATCAAATAGTGTCCTACGAATTCTCAAAATCACTTCCTTTAATTTTGAATTCATTCAAAAAATTATCTAACCAGTTTGTTTTGCTGATTATGAATTCGATATAGAAAAATATTGTTTGCCAGCTTTTATGTCAAGCATATTTATGTTAAACTTGCCATTTAATTCGAACCGCCCAGAGTTTACAAGCAAGAGTTTACAAAGTGACACGATTAACACGTCTTAATAAAGTTAGACGCGTCACATAAATATGCCTGGCTCTCACAATTTTAAATTGCCTTTTGTTTAGTGGCAAAAGTGGCGGACAAGGTGTCTCTGGAATATGCTATAACGATAGAAAACGATAAACAAAAAGACTAGCATTTTACTTTACGCTAAGGCGGAGTGTGAGAACGAGCAGAATAAAACGTCTCATTTTGGTTCAGAACAAAACTAAACTGTCCTCTTAAAAATAATTCGCAATTTTAGTTAAACACACTGAAGTGCCATGAATGCGCAATCACATACTTGTCACAACATTTTTATCGTATATAATTTTTTTCGAGTGATTATACACATATCGTATTAAATGATCTAGTTCTTTGTTTGGGAACACTAAAAGCTATTAAGTGTATAAATGAAAGTTATAAAGCAAAGGTAATGAAAAAAATTGCTAAATTGAAAGTAATATATTTAAGAATTTTTATTATTCCAACTTTTTTTTATATAATTACTTAATTTTAGGCTCACCGTGCTCAAGTCCTTTTTAAGATTCATATTTATTCAACAGGACAGAGAACACATTAAGGTAATCTAGCAGGGTGGACAACTAGCTGTTTCGAAGACGCCACATTTTTCGCTAGCCCACGTTCTTGAACTCAGAGGTGTATTTTTCTAAAGCAACACTCAGGCAAACAGCTTCGAAGTTTTCTTTGTCTTATTTCGTTATTATCTATCATTTAATGATCTTAAATTTTCTGTGGGCCATTTTTTTAAACAACTTTTATTTTACATATGATTTTAAATAACTTTAACTGGCTCAAGCTCAATTAAGTAAGGAAAAGTAACATTTTATAGCTAAGTGGACAATCGGCTGCTTCTGGGTAGCAAACACCCTTCATCAGCACCCTATTTACTATGGAGTGTTAAATTTTACTATTTTAGTACTGCAGCTCGAATTTTATTTTAATTACATCTAATTGTGTTTTAATCCAATAACAAAATTGCTTTGATTCACGATGATATAATGTAACATACCATCAAGAAATCTTTAGCTTTTTTTTATCAAACCATACAGAGCATACAATTGCTAACTACATTACAATTCTTTATCTTGATTATACTTTCTCATAATTGACAAAGATTTTTAATGGTAAAATTGTAGTGATCTACATTTTGAAAGAATACAACGAAAGCAAAGTTGAAAGTTATTGGTGGCTGAGCATAGCATGGCAGTTTCGTGTCCACTACACAGATCATCAGTACCTAAATGTCTACGATTTTAGGTCATAGCTAATTGTAAGCTGTTTAGTGCATCAGTGCTTAAAAAAAACCTGAGCACATTGTTTTATTACATCATTTAGTTTCAATAATTAACTTTCGATTTTATAACTGTGTTTTTCCGGTGATCAAAGTGAGTTGTGTAGACTGTCTGCAACATCTACTTGATATCGAGTTGATTTTTTGCTATTAAGCCACTGGCGACAGAGCTCTCAAACTTTGTGCCAAACCCGGTGACTTTTACATTTTTAATTCAATTTTATAGTAAATCGTTATGACTTTTTAAAATTGTTAAGTTAATTATTCCTTTTATTATAACTAAGTGTTCAAACATTTTTAGTTGCCATTAGTTTTCCAGCTCGCTTAAAGTTTAGAAAATATTTTCAATTTATTGTTCATTGTTTTTTACAACTGATAGGCCCGAAAGCTGCCAGTGCTGAATAAAACTGGTCACAACAAGCCACTAGAATTTCTTAGTTAAACTTTTTAACGTTAAAAGACACTAAACCATTCTTTAGCAGACAATAGCAAATGCAACAAGCAATTTTAGCCATTCAAAGCAATTTGCAGATAATAGTGATGACATGCAGCAAACACACAGCCAGCAAAATATGACACGCACAATGACAGGCCTATAATCAACACAGACTTAACGCTGGTGAAAAATTGCACACACATTTTATCCACAGCCACTTCATTTCGCCGACGACAAACTGTTTATTATGTGACATGACTCAAAGGAACAAAGAATAAATCAGGAAAAAATAGAAAAATTTCATAAGGACAAAACTAAAAGTAGTAAAGTAGAAAGGAAAAACCTTAATGTCTAAATGATGACAAGCATATTTACGCCTAAATGGATAATAACCTTACCAGAAAATATACATAAAGAGCAATAGAAATTTCTTACGGATAAAAAAATTGCTAAAATTTTTTGTTGCTCTTGTTCTTTTATTGGAAATATTTTCCTTTAAGACTTGACAACAAGACGTTAATGTTTAACAATAGTAGTTAGTCAAAAAGTCTTGACAATTTGTTTGCAGCTAAAATTTTGTTTAAGCTTCCACTTCCAGTAATATAAAGGAGTTTGACATAAACTCAGCTATTCATTTCATTTTCTTGGTTTTAATTAACAAATTTCCAATTGTTGTTTACATATTTTTTTTTGTGATTTTAATTTCCTTTTACTTCCCCAAAGCCTAGTAAGATTTTTTAAAACTATCAACAGTTTTAGGGAATAAAAGAGAAATAAACTGGAAGACTATTTAACTAACGTCGCAGTTTCATTTCGCCCTGAAAAATTTAGCCAGCGGAAAACCACTGGCGAATTAATCCATTAATAAAGCCGTTGTTGTCTGGATGTCGAAATTAAAATTAACAATTTCCCTTTTTTCAATTCTTGAAATTTGTTGTTAATAATTTTGTTAGGCTAGTATTAATTGCATTTTTAAAACAACTGGCAACAGCATTGATATTTTCCAACAACTGTATGGAATTGTGTATAAATAATTAAATTAAACTTTTGTGTTTATCGAAGCTAATTAAGGCATTATGGAATAGCTAAAAAATATCGAAAAATCACACTCAGAACTTACCATGTTCGAAGTCCGCTTAACAGTTTTTATAATATACTTTTCGACACACGCGTTTGTGTGGCATATTTACTTATCTGTATGCAAAACAGACAAACAATATGTTTATTGATTGTTTGTTTGGTCACATGGTTCGGTTGATTGTTGGTCGCCTTCATTGTATTACGTATACGACATTGTATCTGAACACACATGCACTCTCTACTACTACCACTACCACTTAAATAAATTAAATTGTCAATTATTTGCAAAAATAACCACAACCATGAAGAATAACAACAGAAAGTATGCAATGTGTAAAAAAAAATGGTTCTGTGGCTGCTAAAAGAGAATATTTAATGATTAACACAAAAAACCAATAAAGAACAACAATAGCAACAATAATGATGGCAACAACAGTGCTTGGTAAGCAACAAAACCCCAAAAAAATATATGTACATACATTGATGAACAAATTAAATAAATAACTTTAAATAAAAATCTTTTGCAAAAGGGGTGAAAGGCGTAGAGGTAGTAGAAGAGAAACGAAACTAAAGAATAAATTTCACACTAAACTGTACAGGAAGAGGTGGCTCGATAAGAAAAGCACAAATTAAGTATTAGATTTTAGCATTCACTGCAGCATTAGCTATCACACAAAGACCGCTGCAAGTTTTTGGGAGTTGGTTTTTTATGGAGTCTTGAATGCTCTGCTAATATTGAAGTATCAAAGCAAGCGAAATGTTGACAGCAGCTTTGCCATATTAAAGATTTTATTTGAGTTTTAAAAATACATTACTTTATTTTAAATTACCATACTTTACATTACATGACACTACATTACATTACATTATATTACATTACCTTACATTACATTACATTACATTGCATTACATTACATTACATTATATTTCATTACATTACATTACATTAGATTGCATTACATTACATTACATTACATTACATTACATTACATTACATTATATTTCATTACATTACATTACATTAGATTGCATTACATTACATTTCATTACATTACATTACATTACATTACATTACATTACATTACATTACATTATAGCACATTACAGTATTAAATCGATATGTATTTGCCATAATGCCCAACATTTCGATTATTTCTTTTTATTACTATAAAAGTTGTGTTGCAGCATTAAATTCAAACATGAGAGGGAACTGCGTGACTTATAAGGTACACAAATTCAGGGGTTTAAATGTATTTAGCTTTTTAACTTGCCCTGGTGCATGTTTAATATGAATGTAAATTATTACATTTTACCTTTTTTGCAAAATTTAGTTTGTATTGAAAACAAAAAATGTAGCAAGTAACAAAAAGACGTAATCAAACTTATTTATGCATTGGCCTACACTTACACTGGCTGCTTTTTTGTTCAGAAACACTTGATTGGAACAGATAAAAGTTTTGTCGTTAGCCATTGAGAAGGCGGAGTGGAAGTAGAAAGAAATAAAAATTTATGTTAAATTATGTAAATTGCAAACCACATAATGTTGCTAACAAAATGCCGACGCATTTATCATTTCTTTTGTAAACAAAAACTCACATGCAAATAAGTTTTGTTCAAATAAACAAAAACAAAACACAAATTTTTGTGTACAATATAGTGACGGCTAAGAGTGCAAAACTGCTATCTCTTTCTTTCCTTGAAATCTTAAAAATATTTTAATTTCTATCATATTCAATTTGTAACATCTGTGGTCAAATTCGGGAATTCGTAATCGAATAAATTCATAATCAAATGCTGTGTGTTTGTTGGTTATTTTGTATATCGTATCGAGTATATTCAAATACGAAAGCTACAATTTGGCTTCTGATCTACACACATCACCTGTGAAAATGTTTTCTTGTTCCTCAATGACAAGAGCAAAAAATTAGATAGATAATTTTAAAAAACTGGTAGAATGTCTCTCAGAGTGTTTCTGCATCTTTTTCTGGACGATTAATTTAAAGGCAATGTTATGTGTGCCAGTAAATTATTTATTGAAAATATCTTCTTGAGATTAACGACAGAAAAACTATGTTTAGTTATATTCGCCATAACAACGTTGCTAAGTTGTTTGTAAGGCCAGATAAAGTTGGCATGAATAAAATATTTTTATATTAAATACATCTAATAAAGTTCTTTTTTACCATAGACAAATCTTGTTGTGAAATCTTGACCATTTTTTGTAACCATCCATAAAAACACCAATATGTTTGTTTTTGAGAATGTCTAATCAGTGTATGATTAGTATTCAAAAATGTTAAGTTTACCACAAAAATAATTTTTTTTTGTTCAATGGCTTTTGATCAATATAAAATACAAATTAATGATATAAAATACAAATTATTGTATTCAATGAAATTCTTGTTGTTGCCATTGATAACTTATTTTTTCATAATTTTTTTGAGTGTAAGAAAATTTTTCTTATAGTTTTTAACAAATAATTAGTTAAAACAGCTTGTTTCCAAATGGTTTGCTGCAATATGACAATTTATTACTAACTTTGATAACTGAAAAGCTTACTAAAAGCACACTATTGTTTAGCTATATGGTTGTACAAAATCAATTTATGTAGTTTCAACCATATAATTATAGTATAATCAATAATATAGGCAAAAATCACATCGCCTGAAAATCAATAAAGTTTTAGTTGTGTAGATACTGAAGCAAGGGTTCGGTATGTATGTTTTTTCTTCTTTAACCGTTCACTGAAATGTTTTATATAATGTTTGCTAAAAAGTATATTGTATATGTGAGTATATATAAATGTGAGGTACGCTACATATAATGCAAAATATGAACAAAAAGTCATATTGGTTAAAATAAACATATACATATGTATATTTAAAGTAATACAAAAATGAAGAAAAGAGAAAGGACAAAGTTGCATCAACTGTTAATATCTGCAAAGGTATTCACAGTGAAAAGCAAACGTTGCAATAATCAATTCAATTTTATCACAAAAATTCTTGCTCAATTTTAAGGAAGTAAAATTGAACTAAAAAACGCGATACAATGATTAACATGTAGTTCGCTATAAAAGTTAAATTAATGCTAACAAATTTTTTTTATATTTTTTACAAACAACATAATAAAAAAAATAACTTTTAAACAATTCTTTACTACAATTTTTTCATCATCAAAATTCCACTTATTGAGTTTTATCACCATAATTTTTAGTAATATTTTCATTTTAACATATAAAATTGCGGTAATTATGATATAAATTTTAATTTCATTTCGATTGCAGCCAAATTTTCCTTTTTATGCTAAAAGTATTAGCACTACAACTGGTTAAAACAAAGCAATTGGCTTGTAAGAAGAGTTTCGTACGACTTGAAGGTAGAAAAGCGCAGAATGCACAGAACGCATGAGAAGCGTAGACGCATACAAATCGTGCTATGGAACTCCAGCTTAATACATTTTCCAATGAAATGGCTGACTGGGAGAACTTTAGCATGTACTCACAAGTACATTATCATACACAAACTTGAGTTACATGTGCAAACAGATACACTTATTAAACGTTTAAATTTGCATACATATTCTCATTAACATTAAACATAAATGTTTACTTTTTGTTTTATTTGGACATTTATGTGTAATTTTTGGTTTTTGTTATTGAAAATATTTTTGTTATTGCAGTTGCTATTTTCCTGAATTTTTTTTTTTCGCCATTTGCATATTATATGGTGTAGCAAAAATAAAAAAAAAATACAAATAAAAATTTGCGTGCATTTAGGGATATACATATTTGTAGTGTGTTTTATCTTTGGTGGTTAAAAGCGTTGTAGTATTGTAAATATAAATACAAGCATATAATATTAAAAATGTTCGAAGTTTTGCGTGCTGCTAAATTTTAATATGATTTTAATTGACAAAATTTTCAAAGCCTTGCTTAAGGCTTTTGATTCCTTGTCCAAGCCTTACTGTTCTGTTTTCCCAGATGAATTTATTATTTTAGCTATCTATGACCTAAACATGGAAATTCAAGTGATAGACGGGGGATAAAAGTAGGCGGTCCCACCTTAAACAAAGTTTGACATGCTTCACTTTTTTCTAGTGTAAAATAAGCTATGTATACGTAATTAAGGTCTTTTGTAAAATCATATGATGTAATGGGGATCGATTTAGTAGTCAATGATGTGCCATCGATTCTTCGAATAGCTTTTGGTATGAGAAAAAATACTTCCACCACGACATATCTAAAAAATAATTTGCAAGGCGTCTGTGTTTCAATCTTTTTATGTATTGTTGTATGGGATCTCCTCTAAAGAGGCGTGGTATAAGAAGTGTGTATTTGAAAAATATATTGGGGTTGGTCACATATTTTACTCCTTTGTCGGCGTTATCTGTCCCAGGGGCCTGCATCTGGTCGTCTCGAAAATTAACATTTCCGTCCATCACACCAACTCTGTTTATATTTTGAATATGTTTTTTAATGCCCGTTTAAACACATAATAGCTATATTAAGGAATTATCAAATAAAATAAAAGGGCGCGAAAACAATAGTCTTATAGCAATAAAAGTCCGACGATTGACAAAGAAAAGATTAAAGCTTTTAATTGAAAAATAGCAATGAGCTCGATATTCGCAAATTCAAACCCATAATTGAAATCATGTACGATTTTATAAGAAAAGCTATAACAAAGTGGCAGCTATGCACAATTTTCAATTTGTTTCTAGCAAAATAAAAGATGGTAAAGCAAAATAATAAAGTCCATGGGGACGCAGTGATAGGGTTCAGAGTTCCTTAAACTACTCGTCAAGTAGACACACAACCTTCCCTGGGTGATGACAGAACACCCATCAAGCATCGGTGAGTTGTGAGAGGCGGCCAAGCTAAAGCAGTTGCAAACGGGTGTCTGTTAGCCCAGATTGCATCCCCATCATCACAACAAAGTACAGCCGTTTAATCATCTGCTGATCCGAAAATCATCGATCTATGAAACGTAAGGTAATATGGATTGAAGTCCTATGATTCTTGTAGGAACGACGGCAACTTTTTATATATAAAATTAATACGACTTTTTTTTGCCACACTAACACAAATGTTCTTTTTCCAAGAAACCTGCTATTGTTTCATTGAATTTTGTTGTTGTTGTTGTATTTTATTCTTTACATTTATTTTTGTCATTGTTTTCTTGTTTAAACTTATTTTAATTTCTGTTGTTATATATTCATACAACAGACTTTGTGTGTGCTCATAAAATATGCAAAACGCTTAATTTATAAATGCAAATTTTTATGGCTGGCAATTTTGTTTGGCTGTTTCCCTCTCTGCTTATTGTTTACATTTAAGCACTGTACATATTTATATACATATGTACATAAAATGCCCATTTTGATGGTTTCTAAATTTTAAATATTAGATTAAACATTTAAATGTGTTTTGTTTGCAATTTTTATGCATGTTTTGCATTTGAATATTTAAAACTTTGAAATGTGCCTGCCTAGTAGATTTTTTATCGCTCAGCGAATGTTTATTAATTTTTATAAATTGATATGTATTAAGGCCAGAGTTGGGAGAAGAAGTAGGGACTCCGTTAGTATTCAATTGCATTAAATGACAATGATATGCAGCTGCTAACCCTAGTGTACCCTTTCATTTTTAAACTTTTTATTGTTCTTAATAGTTGTTATTGAAGGGGTCAGACAACTACATGCACTGTGCAAATTTTATCTATCTCACACGGTTTAAACGTTTTGGCTGATTTTCAAACTAAAGGGTGCTACCGTATATGAATACGAACTAAATTTTAGCTTCTAGCAAATTTCGGTACTTGTTGTTGTAGAAACTTGCAAACTACATACATATACTGTGAAAGTCTTAAGTCTCTGTCTTTTACGGTTCAACGAAAGTGAATTTTCAAATTAAATGATGTCCCCATGTATTAGGCAACATTTAAATTTTTACATTTTGGTATTTGTTGTTGCAAACCGCACAGACTGTATAAGTTTTAGCTTTCTAGCTGTTATGGTTCAAAACTTACAGCTATTTTTATATAATTTTCACAGTTTCTTGTACGGAGACCCCCTTTAGTTTCTGACTATTTGCTGTTTCTAGTATTTGCTGTTAAATCGGCCGAACAACCACATGCACTGTACAAATTTTAGCTTTCTAGCTCTTACGGCTTGGGAGAATGGAGCCTGTGGGGGATTTCAGTAATAAGGTTACGATTTTACGCTGTGTGTGCGGAATCCTAAAAATGGGAGGAATCCAGTTGTGCTGAAATATCGACCAATTCAGACTTTATGCTGGCGTCTAACGAAGAGCCGAATTAGAAGCATCAAGCAGTGAGTCTTCTTATTTTTTAAGGAATTCTCTTCTACTCGTAGTTATGGCAACAGAAAAAACGTCTACCACGCGTAATCTCGATTACTCTATTAACAGAAAAATTGCCAAGTTTTTATAAACCTTAAAGTAAGTATGTATGTATATGTGGTGTTCCTGATTTCGGCCTTAATTTATTTGTTTGGATACCTCTTTGTTCTTTGGCAGCAAGGAAGCAAAGGCATACACTATAAAATAACAAATATATTATCAACCACTTGCATAAGAAATATCATTCAGTATTCAGTCAGTCTATTAAATATTTTCCATGAAAGCAAGTAAATTTCACTCTTGGCTGCCTTTTTTGTTTTCATTTCATGGACCAATCCAGCTCTTTCCAAGCATAGAGTTTTACCAGTACATAGTTAGTTTCCTTCACTACTTAAATCCATCCAGCACACAAAGCATGTTTTCCATTTGCCTTAAACAACTTTTATTTTTGGAAAATTACAAGTCTAAAGCTTGAGTTGACATAAAATGGCAGTTGGCATATTTGTGAAATCAGTTTGAGTTGTTAAGTAGTTGGTAGCATAAAATCCCCAGACGACAGGATGGTTTAACAATAAGAATATTCTTTCGTTTTTTATTCCCTTTTTATTTATTTATTTATATGTACGTTTTTGTGTGTTTTTTTTTTTTTTTTTTTTAAAACAACAATAGTTTAATAACAAAAGACTGGAAATGTAATAGCGAAGAAGAAAGTAAGAAAGTGCTTAAAATGACAGAAACACATTTTATGCTGGTCATGAATGTTAAGGTAAAAATTTGGAATAACCAACAGTAAAAGGCACAATGATTAAGTCCCAGCAAGGCTGGCAATATGTGACATCAAAATAAACAGAAGTGTTGAAGTTTTTAATAAATACAAGAGTAAAATGCTTGTACAAAGTTGCTCAGTCATATTTAATTTAACATAACGTTTAGCAAAAACATTAAGTAAATACATTATAATGGAATGTCCGCTTTATTAAAAAAAAAAAAAAAAAAAAAAAAAATTTCAAGCCCCATGGTGTATGTTTTTTTATGTAAAAAAATTATGTAAATATGTATGTGCATTTGTAGTTCTTTACGCAACTGCAAGGCAACTATGCGAAGTATACTTACAGTGCAGTTTAGATGTTGCAAATTACAATTTGAAATTTGTAAACAATACTATAAATATGTATGTTATACAAGTTTTTGTATAATTGTGCTATACCAGTAAAAATATATTTTCTAATGTAAAACATAGTTACTTTATTAAGAAAATGTTATAAACAATAAATTTTTTGAGTTAGAATTTGCTTATGGCTGAGTAAGTATCGTTTCATCCCCAGCTACGGTTCTCTAGTTTTAGTTTTAGTCCTTAAAAAAATCTTTTTTTTTTTAAATAGAGCAGTATTTTTTTTGAAAACTATAGACTTAAGCCTCATCTAATTATCATTTTTTTCTTGTAGTAAATATACGCAGTTAGGTCAAAATATTTTAAAGCGAATCTTATAATACTGTTATAAGTGCTTATATTTTTTTCGTTTCTTTTCTGTCCTGTCCGTGGCCCTGGTAATTGAATAAGGGAAAAACAACAAACCAATAAACCATCTCCATTCATCTTGTTTTCCAACTGTCTGTGTCCAGTGGCAAAACAAAAAATAAAAACTAAAAAGACTAATGGCATTTCTGGACAGGATAATATAATTTTAGTGTAATGTTTTTGTTATTGTTATAGTCCTTGTAGTTGTTATGTTTTATGTTGCTACACTTGATTACCGCAAATGCCTTTGCTGTAAATGTGTTAGGGCTGTTTGGATGTGTTCATAATTGAGAGTATGTCTCTTCTAAATTTTTGCACTTTTTTCGCCATTTTTATGTCGTTTGATGACGCCGAGTCCAGTGTCATAAATTACAACGACTATGGCCCAAACTTCCTCTTTCAGCAACTCCTTTTATGTCGTTTCTTGTTGTTATTACAGCTTGCTCATTTCGCCATGTACCTACCTGTTTTGTAGTTGCTTTTTAAAAGCTCTTATTTTTTTTTTTTTTAAAGTACAGAGTAGTAAGTATGCATGTATGGTTGTATATTTGTAACCCGTACATTTGTGTTGTGTGTTGTAATGAAAAACGGAAGAGGGCTTTGTAGCTGCTAAACGTTTGAATTAGTTGACTTTAGCGTTGATGTTAAATTAAAACGGATGTGGTTACTTTTTGCTATAAAAATGATAATTTCATTTCTTTGTTAAATGGCAGTTACAGCAAAAGCAGTTTTCATAAATATGCTAAAAAAAAAAGATTCAAAATTTTTTAATTATTATATTAAAAAAAAAAAAACAGAACTTGGATGTAAATTTTCAGCTAAAAATAGTTGTGGTCTTATATTATTTTCTATCTCTTATTTCAGTTGAGCCCAAGTTTATGTGCTCAATAAAAAAAGAAGAAATTAAATAATTTGTAAAATTTTAAACAGTATTAAATGGGGCACTTAGAGTTTTTATTTAATAAGGCTGACCTTGAACCTAACTAGAATTTTAATATAACATAATGGTTACATTACTTTAAGGTCGTAGAAAAACCACAGAGGTAAAATTTTTAATAATTTTAACTTTACAGTCGAACTATATGACCTACAATTGTTAAAAATTTTTTCAGGCTTAAGTTCGATTTCGTCATCTCAGTATAAAGAAAGATGTTTTTTTTTTTGTGTGATAAAACTTTAGCCATCAAAATCATTTTAAAAAAGACAAGAAAAGTAAAGTTGAAGACTAGGGTTTATATTATGGCTGTTTTTTGACCACCTGGTCACTCATCAGCACCTAAATTGCTTCAAAAACAGGCCATGACTAGTTGGGTAAAGCCATCCCTTCATTACTGACTGTATTTATTTAATTTTATTGATTAATTTTCCCTTTTACCACTTTGTTTTTCTGTTGTTTGGTATATATTTTATACTCTCTCACTACCATTCCATTGATTTCCAATTGACTTTTATTGCTTTTGTATCAGTGATAGCAACGGCATTAAACTTTTCGCCTGGTCGAGTGATTTTTAAACATTAATTGTAAATTTTTTGTCGACCTATATAATTTACAATTGTTAAATAATTGCATCCGACTCGAGTTCAGCTTTGTCTCCTCAAAATTTAGAAGGTTGCTTTTCTTTTCAATTTCGAGAAAGCAAAATCAAAATCAAGCCTGTTAAAATTTGTGTTTTAATCACTTATTGAGTATATGATTAATTACTAATATAATAAGACTTAAGATTTATATTGACTAGATTGCAATAAAATAAAATTAGAATATTACAAAAACATGTCGAAACAGATTTCAACATGTAAAATTCACTTGAAAAAATTATCAAGGGATAATAAATAAAATAATAAAGGTAAAATCTACTCTGCGGATCAAGTTTTCTATTAGTACCTACTACCATGAAAACCTGCATGACAAATTGTATTGCGCTTGCAATCAAGTATTATTTAGAAAGGCATATTCTACAAGCTTCTGCTTGAATTTTGTTTTACGTGAGTTAAAGTCTCACAGCATGCATAGTAAGCAATTAGCCTTTCCTCCCAATAATCGTTTACATTTCTATCCACTGACTACTGCTGCATACGTAAAAAAATATTCGCATCATAGTGCTACATTTTTCGAAAGCTACTTGTTTTTGTATCACCACGTACATAAAGTCGTTACAATCTTAGCATTATATACGTAAAAATCCACTTCACTTTTGTCTGCTGAAAACCATAAATGTTTCTGCATAAGTTTTATGAAACCTTTTATTACACTAATTTGTTCAGAGTGGATATGGTAAAATAGTTAAGTGAGTGCGCGTGCATTCAAGTATGAACTAGAAATAACGCTAGTAACTTAGAAGTATTTTAAACCAAAAAAAAAAAAAAAAAATGGTGTTACGATAGGATAACACCAAAAACTGAATATGATAACACATCTTTTCAGCAATTTTTGTTTTAAAGTATTTAAAAGAAATGAAATTCAAAAAAAAAATTTAAATTCACTGTAATAATAATAAATGCTTGCAGGGGTAAACAACAGGGTATTGCAAGGATACCACTGAAATACGAGTGAAATGGTTGTTTATTTACAAATTTTTATTCCATTACCTCAGTCTTTCATTACTGACTGCCTACATTTAAGCTACTGATCAATTTAAAATTACAAATATGCTCAGGTAGCAGGATGGCTGTGCTCTACTGCTTACAACAGTCTACGGTTTTGTTATGATCTCAGTTCGAGTAAATTCAAGGCTGCTGGTTGTTGCGGTGAATATGAAACAGTGAAGCAACATATTGCAAAAAACTATCCCTCAGTTTTGAAAAAGTAGAAACTGAACTAAAGCCAGATAATTAGTTATCAAATATATATTATAAAACATTAAAATAAAAAGAAAACTAGTATTCGAAACTAATATGTATAACAAAACATGAAACGTTGTTATAAAATTTTTTTTTATTAAAAGGTACCTCAATTTTGTTGTGGCTGTTCCAAATGAAACACATTTTGTATTTAATGCTCTAACATAAAATTTAATATTTTTTCTTTCGTTGGCAAAGAACACCAGCCAATTAAAACTTTTGCATAAAACATTAAAATAAATATTAATTTATAAATGGTAGCAAGAAAAAAAGTACAAGTAAGAACAATCTACATAAAGTGGAAACATGCTTTTTAATTTCTCACCCAAATGTACAATTTGTAAGACCGCTACGCACCAAAGAACATTAAGTCACACTGTCGTTTACATACACACACACACACACATATACAAACCAGCCATATCGTGCTTGGCACTGTGATGAGCTTAATACATACAACAACGCTGTATACGAAAAAAGAACCCTATCCCAAAAGAAAAGAATAACATAAAACGCAATAATACGTGCTAAAATATGCATATAACAGACAATACACACTTGTATAGCAACAATACAGACCGACAGCAGACATTTAAAAGGTTCTTGATTGTCCTTTTAGCTAAAGTAATGGATAAGTGTTAACAGGTTGCGCTTTGAGAATGGTGCAATTTTTGGAATATTATTTAAGCTACAAAATAATTGGAATGAAGAAGGAAAATATTAAAATTCAGTGTAGTTTAATAAATCTGCACTCTTATATCTTCAATAGAGCTTAGCAGCTGGCAATTTAACTCAAGAGAATGCTAACGAATGTGTGTCTAGAAATCTACAGTTGTGGCAAGGCCAACTTTATACAAAAGGATGATTTTCACAGAGATTTATTTGATATTCCTAAAATATAACTATAAATCAATTTAATTGATTTATATATAAATCAGTTTAATTGTTGCAGTTACTCTGTATTGGATTTAATATTTTAGCCTATCTAGGCTCAGGTTCAACTTTTAAAAGCTATCACTTATGATTGAGTGCTGCTCTCGAGGTCGCAGGTTGAATTGCTGTCGAAAGTTCGGGGTATTATTGCAGATTAGTTAAAGGTTTCCGATTTTATTTTTTTCTGAAAAAATAAGGAAAATCAGGAAAATTATTTAAAAAGGGCAACTAAAATTTTCAGCTGGCATACAACACGACTTTCACCAGCACCCACTTTAACTTTGTTGATACTAAATTTCTTAATTTAAGCACCTCAATTTCATTTTAAGCCTACATATTTAAGTAATATTAAACAAAGCACTAATTTTATGGTCTCTGTGAGATGATGTAGCATTCGTTTTTGACAAATTGAGTATAATTAAATTAAAATAATTAAATTTAATTTAATTAAATATACACATTCAAATGGTATTGTTCATATTATCCCCCTAAGATCTATGGCATATAACAAATACAGCATTTCCACTTTTTCGAATATATACGGGAAAAAACTGCAATCTACCCTGCTTTCAGAGCGATACCTGTAAAATAGTATAAACAAAATACAACATTTTATTTTCAAAGTATTTAAAAGCGCAACTCTATGGCAAAATAAAACCAATTTAATATTCGTTCCCTTTGGAATAACAACAAAAATAACAAGTTAAAGAAAAGAGCACCAATGGCTTCACTCCACTTCAAACTAAAGTGGCATCTAAAAAAAGTCTTTCCTCCAAACATAAACTGATATTGTTATATCTGTTCAATGTGTGCATTCCGGAGAGGAATTCATTTTGAAACTAAAATCTAAAGGGCAAAATTCATTTATTTTAATGTTCTTTTTATATTGTAGCAGGACGAAAACGCAAACCACGAATAAATGAAAGAAGTTACCAGTCGTGCTATAGATTCCTTGATTTGGTTTATTTTAGAAAATTTAAGGAAGCGCAAGATTTAAGTTTTTGAAAGAAAAAACGCATTTCATATTAAATTTTCTTTCTATCAACCAGTTAACAGCGATTTCTCTTTTCAAAATGCTGAGTTTGCAGTGGAACCCAAAAGACACAATGCAAACAAAATGTAGTAGTGATTGTTCTATAGAATGTTTTCGTCAGTAAAAATTAAATTTAATTGATTTTTGGAGAGATCTTGAAGCAGGCAGATGTTTTTTTTTTTTTTATTATAATTTATTTCCTATAAGCTATAAGGTGTTTGTTTTGAAATTGCTTGTTACACGCATTTTTCTTGAATGCCGTACTTCAAACGCTGTTAGTTTTGATTACAGCTAAAGTTTTTTTTTAAGTTATTTACCAGCATTTCAAATGAAAAAGTTTCAGTATATCTTAGCCCGCTCTTATATCACATTTATAGCAATTTGAACATCCAAGTTTCGACATGAATGTTAAGTGCTGGGACCAGCACCTAAGGAACGATCCCTAAATATGCATTGCATTGCACTGGAACCCGAAAAATAGTAAAGAGAAATTGGGGGTGAAAAAACGAAAACGGGGAGTGCTTATTTCCGCAAAGCTGAATAAGTCAGGATGAACTGTCGTTAATTGGTCCGATTAGTTTTTATTATATATACTATCCTTTGTTTTAAATAAGCCAATAAACAAGCAAGCCTTCATCTATTACGACTACACACCACAAAAAATTCGTCCGCCCTGATCAAAAGATCACACATGACTCGATTCGATCACATTCAATAAAAATTTGTTAAAACAGAGAAGTTATTGATGTTTTTACCCTCTCAGAAAACTCCAAGGGCATATATTTGTATCAAAGACAGGTGCATGAAATTTCCGAGCATCAACTAAGGTGATACATTAGAATATTGGCTTCAAAGTTTGTATAGTTACTTTTACTCAATCATATAGACAAATTCGATCCTTTGAGGCGAGAGTTATTCCTCTAGGACCAAATTTTTTACTGTCTTTTGAAAAATATTACACTGGACTTGTAGTAGTTGCAGAGGGATGTTTAAAAATTACTTAATTATTTGCCATTTTATTTTGTTGAATTTAGACATTTACAAAATACATGACATCAAGACTCCTTGAACAGTTTAAGCATTTTTATGGTTTGCGATTACCTTTTTTTGTCTGGGAATTTCTTTTGTTAAACATACCTAAACACTATCTACCTAAAAATAAGGTAACACTTAGAAAATAGTAAAACATACATACATATATGCGTAAGAAAAGAATCCGAATTTTTGCGGTATTTTTAAATTAATAATAATAATTTCATATTGTCTATTTTAAATGATTTCAATGTTAAAATCAATTCATAAAAATTGATGTTATCTATCATACAAAATTATTTTGTTAAAACCATTTTAAAATTTTTTTAAATTGTTTTTGATAAATAAAAAGTTATATAAAAAGCTGCCAAGTAAAATATGAAAATAATTGGCATTTTAAAAGATTTTCAATAAAAAAAAAAAATAAAATAAAAAAGGAAAGCCAAAATGAAGGAAAATATTTTGTATACAGTTTGTCAAATAAATTATGTAAGAGGAAAAGAGGAAGAACATAAACTTTTGTAGAGAAATTTATATTGAAAAAAATCTAAGAAATTAATAGAAAACTAAAAGAGTTGCAAAACGAAAAGAAATGTTTACTGTGTTAAAGGTTTGTTTGAGCATTTCTGATTTTCATTTTGTTCAATGGAATTATGGAATAAGTAGCTGAGCTTTAAAAAAACTTTTAAGATTTTTTCAAGTCTACTGATGAGTTGATTAGCACCAACGAAATGTCGCACAGTGGGGGATTTTGCAAAAAAATTGGAAATAATTCTGCCGTTTCTAAACGGATGGCTCGATTGCAATGAAATTTCAGACAGGCATAAAAGAGGTGTATTCAAGCTTAAGTTTTGAGATTGGACTATATAGCGTTTAAGTGGGCGTGTCCACGCGCCCCCAAAGTGGGCCACCTGGGGTATGTGAAAAATTAAAAACGATCTAATTTTTTCATTTCCAATTCTTTTGCAAATATTTTTTATTTTTAAATTCTTCTAGTCAAGGCCTACAAAAAATGTCGCGACACGTATATATTATCTCTTAAAGTTTTCGAGATATTAAAGTTTTAAAAATTAAATTTTCGTGTTTTTACCAACCCTGGTCCAGTATTTTCACATTTTTGAGCTCAAATCCTAACCGATTTTTCAAAAATAAGTTTTATTAGCTTGCCAGTATTTTTTTCAATACTATAAAAAAAATTTGAGCAAAAAATCTTTTATAAAGAAAAAGTTATATTCAACACAATTTAAAAATTCAAAAAAAGTCAGTTTTTAGCATATTTTTAGGGCAAAAAGTAACTTTATTGTTTTTTATTTCTGGAAGAACTTTCCAAAGTAAAGTATATGTTGTTTATATTTTTTTAAAAGCTTATTGTTAAGAAAATATTTTAAAGAAAAAAAAATTTGAAAATTATGTCCTGTTGCGTAAGGGTAGCATCCTAAAATTAACCCATTTGTTTAGACAAAACCGACTTTAGCCCAAAATTTCTAAAATCGCACGCCTCTAACCTAAATATTTTTACTTGTTTTTTATAGTTATAAGTATTTTTTAGTTTTATGCAAATGGAATTTGTCGCCCCAGGATATTTGCTGGAATGACAGCAAAAAAACTAAAAAATCCCATTTTTGGGAATTTTTGAAAGTTTTTTGGGAATTTCGGGATTGGTATTATTTTTTCCCTACATTTTGCAAATAATTTTTATTTCTTTTATAAATTCCTATATTTTTGCAAAATTTTGTAAAAAAATATAAATAAATGAAAATTTTATAGGCATTTCAAAAAATTTTATTTCTCAAAAACTTTTATTGAAGGACGTTTTTTTCTGCATTTTTGCAAAAATTGTTTTAAAAAGCTTTGAATTTCTAAAAAAATTTAATAATATATAAACTAGAGGTAATTATCTAACTAACGATATATAATATGAAACCCCCTTTCATTTTAAGGGTATGAAATTAATGGGCTACAACTAACCTATTTGCAATGAAAATTTCCAAAAATTAGTACAGATTCAGCCTTTGGGAATACAAGGGGTGAGGCACTGTTTATTTTATGCAGTATTTTCTGTAGTAGCCTTATTTGTACAATGTTAGTATAATCTTTGTTTTATTGCTCTACCTGGTTTGCTTTAATAGGTAGTATTACCTGCAACTAATACGAAGGGTACATTTCTTTTTATCCCTATTTATTTATTATTAAAGGCTAGACATTTCAGCTAAACATACCTGAATTTATGGTAATGAAGGGCTGATGTATTCAGTTGTTATTGTTTTTCGAAAACGCTTAAGTAATAATAATATCATGTTTGAATTTTCCAAAATTGAAGTACAACTGACACGATAGTCTGAGTGTTAATAGCACCTTCGCCATGTATAGGCGGGGAAACTAACAACAAAGTCAACCTTTGGAGATAAGTTAATCTTTAAAAATAGTTCGCGAAATAGTTGGCGCATGGTATAATATACCTCGCAATTAATAGTTGGCATCATTATAAAGTTGACGATCATAGCCATCACACTAAAACACATCGATTTATATTCAGTTTCATACAAAAGTGCAAACTTACAGCAACAGAAAAGTCAAAATTCTACTTGATTATATTGAAGAAACATATACAACTAAAGTAGACAAAAAGGATATTTGCAAAATTGAGAATTTTGTTAAGACACTCGAAAAAAATGGAAAGCTGTCAACAGCTGTAATGCAAAATTTAGAAAAAAATTTTCTGATTGGTTGGAAGTATATATACAATTCCCAATTTCCTTATCTACTCCTGGCGCTAAATATAAGGAATATGAAGACTTAGGCCCCAAGTCAAAGCAAGCACGCTTAACAACAAATCTTACAACCATGTCTACCGAAGAAGTTACAGACACATTTAATGCGATGCTAAAAAAGAAAGATCAACCTGTGAAAATTGCAAATGTTCTTCCGAATGCATCACCTAAAAGGCTTAATCGAATTGTTAAGAGCATTCCAACACCATCGTTTAATTCAGCGTTCACTGAAGAAGAAGCCATTGCTGTTATGTTGCAGCTTCAACTTAGTCGTGATATATATAATATTGAAATATATAATATTGAGAAAAGCATTAAAAGAAAAAGGAGTTGAGGTTTTGCCATCATATGATGCCCTGCAAGAAATGAAGAAGAGCATTATACCCACTGGTATTACAGTTTCTGACCGAAAAGTTACTGTTGGAATCTCATCTCTTCTTGAAAACACAGCATCAAGGATAGTTTCAACACTTACTGCAGAGCAGCTAAATAAAATTAACCACAGTGAAGTGAAACTAATATGTAAATGGGGATGTGATGGATCATCGTTACTTTCAGAATACAAGCAGCCCACTGAAGGTCACTTATTATCTGATTACAAAGGCGTACTTATGGCATCAATGGTTCCATTACGGCTTCGAAAATATGCTGACAAGGACTCTCCATCAACTAGTTTCGAAGAAGACATTTGGATAAATTCAATTCCTGGATCTAAATCATTTTGTAGACCAATTACTTTCGACTATACTAAGGAGACAAAGATTGCAACTCAAGAACTTGTACATCATATTGAATCGGAAATTAAATTAATGCAGCCCATTTTGATCGAAATAGAGGACTACTCTTTCAATGTATCGTTTGATATGAGATTAACGATGATTGATGGTAAAGTTAGCAATGCTTTAACAAAAACGTCATCTACTTGGAGTTGTTCTTTATGTGGAAAAACGAAAAGTCAATTCTCAAATATGTCATCAACTACAAAGATTAATGAAGACGTTCTTAAATATGGAATATCTCCTCTACATGCTCGCATACGTTTTCTGGAACATTTTCTACATATAGCTTATGATTTGAAATACAGAAGTAGCCTTGAAAATGTAAATAAATCAGTAATTAAAAACGACGAGCTAAAGATAATGAGAGCTAACGAAAAGCAAAGAATTCAGGAGGAGTTTAAGCAACATACCGGATTAAATATTGATAAGCCACTAGTGGGATATGGGCGTACAAATGATGGAAACACGGCTAGACGATCTTATAGCAATTTTGAAATAACCTCACAGATTACCGGAATTAATATGGAATTATTGCAAAAAGTTAATATAATTTTAACAGCAATAAACAGTAAACATAAAATAAATGCAGATAAGTTCGGCGAGTACTGTGCAGGCGTTTCGAGACTGCTTCTTAACTTATACCCCTGGAAAGATTTCTCATCAACAGTACACAAGGTTTTGTGTCATGGAAAAATAATAATGGAACATCATATACTACCACTCGGAGAGCTCACAGAAGAACCTCAAGAGTCTAGAAACCGTGATTTTAAACATATCCATCAATTTAGCTCCAGAAAGTGCTCCAGACAATCTCAAAATCAGGACATATTTCAGAACCTTATTTTGTCCTCAGATCCCGTCTTATCACTTATGAGAAGGAGATGGATCTGCTACAGAAATTTGACATTTGATTGCAGTAATGAATTCAAAGATTTGATGTATCTGCTAGATCTAGAAGAATTTGATACGGATTATTTTGTAAAGTTAACGTAATTGTATATTTGATTGATTGATTGACTTTCGTATTCCCAAACGCTGAATCAGTACTAATTTTTGGAAATTTTCATTGCAAATAGGTTAGTTGTAGCCCATTAATTTCATACCCTTAAAATGAAAGGGGGTTTCATATTATATATCGTTAGTTAGATAATTACCTCTAGTTTATATATTATTAAATTTTTTTAGAAATTCAAAGCTTTTTAAAACAATTTTTGCAAAAATGCAGAAAAAAACGTCCTTCAATAAAAGTTTTTGAGAAATAAAATTTTTTGAAATGCCTATAAAATTTTCATTTATTTATATTTTTTTACAAAATTTTGCAAAAATATAGGAATTTATAAAAGAAATAAAAATTATTTGCAAAATGTAGGGAAAAAATAATACCAATCCCGAAATTCCCAAAAAACTTTCAAAAATTCCCAAAAATGGGATTTTTTAGTTTTTTTGCTGTCATTCCAGCAAATATCCTGGGGCGACAAATTCCATTTGCATAAAACTAAAAAATACTTATAACTATAAAAAACAAGTAAAAATATTTAGGTTAGAGGCGTGCGATTTTAGAAATTTTGGGCTAAAGTCGGTTTTGTCTAAACAAATGGGTTAATTTTAGGATGCTACCCTTACGCAACAGGACATAATTTTCAAATTTTTTTTTCTTTAAAATATTTTCTTAACAATAAGCTTTTAAAAAAATATAAACAACATATACTTTACTTTGGAAAGTTCTTCCAGAAATAAAAAACAATAAAGTTACTTTTTGCCCTAAAAATATGCTAAAAACTGACTTTTTTTGAATTTTTAAATTGTGTTGAATATAACTTTTTCTTTATAAAAGATTTTTTGCTCAAATTTTTTTTATAGTATTGAAAAAAATACTGGCAAGCTAATAAAACTTATTTTTGAAAAATCGGTTAGGATTTGAGCTCAAAAATGTGAAAATACTGGACCAGGGTTGGTAAAAACACGAAAATTTAATTTTTAAAACTTTAATATCTCGAAAACTTTAAGAGATAATATATACGTGTCGCGACATTTTTTGTAGGCCTTGACTAGAAGAATTTAAAAATAAAAAATATTTGCAAAAGAATTGGAAATGAAAAAATTAGATCGTTTTTAATTTTTCACATACCCCAGGTGGCCCACTTTGGGGGCGCGTGGACACGCCCACTTAAACGCTATATAGTCCAATCGCAAAACTTAAGCTTGAATACACCTCTTTTATGCCTGTCTGAAATTTCATTGCAATCGAGCCATCCGTTTAGAAACGGCAGAATTATTTCCAATTTTTTTGCAAAATCCCCCACTGTGTGTCGTCGGCATATAGACAGCTGAAAAAGACAGACAACATTTTTGAAAAAGGTCTTTAATTTTGGACCTGAATTAATAAAAATCTAAGAAGTTTATAGCTATTTTCTGTTTTTGGTTTCTCAATATGTCTGTACAGCACCGATATTTCAGTTGTGCAAAGCAGCTACTCAGTAGAGTTGAAAAACCCACCTGACTTAGTATTTTTTTTTAGGCCAAAGCGCTTTTTATTATACATACATATTTTTTATATTTATAATATAGTGAACAAAATTTCAATATTATTGTCCTGGAAAAGCCATCTGAAGAAGAGCGAAATATCGTCAAAAATATGAGAAGAAAATATAAAGCATATATTTAACAAAAACACTTTTAGCATAAGAAAATTCTAATATTTAATACCATATATTTGAAATCCATTTTATTTGAACAAGAAGTTTAGTGGACAAAATGTGAGTTAAAACTTGACTTCAAACAATTTGAGGTATGAACGAAAAACATATTGTTATGGTCTTAATGTTCAAATCAGATTTTAATTTTAAGTGTGAAAACACCATAAATTTGATCAAAAAATCTTTTAAATTACTATGAAGATGCCCATAAATTTCTTTAGCTTAATATTCTAATTTATTCTTACTTACTCAGAATTGACAAAAAATTTTTTTGTCCTAAACTTGTAGTGATTTTTATTATTAAAGAGGATCAGAAAAGTAAACAAAAGGACTTATTAGTTGTAATACATAAAATAACTGCTAGGCAGAGGTGCATATTCATTCTAGTAAGAATGGTACAGGCGGTACAAACACTGTTGAAAAGTGCAGAAAACATTAATAAGATCCATTGTTAAACCTAAAATAATTATAGTCAAATTTGAGTTCGATTTTTACTTGCTCATAATTGAAAAACATTTTTTTGAAGTTCTTAGTTTTTATTTGACTAAATTTCGGCTTAACAAAAAGTTAGGATGTCGATGTAAATTGATGTTTTATGCTTCCATTGCTAAGGTCTTCCCTAATAATCATGCTGAAGTGCTGGTATGTGTGTGTGCGAAGTAAGCGTGTTTTTTTTATTGACAACATTTTTATGAGGTCGTTGATTTTCTTGTTTAATAAAAATGTGATAGCAATTTTCTCAGAAAAAAGTCATTCAAATACGAAAAAATATAAATCAAACTGTTTAATGGTATTTAAATTGAAATTGAAAAACATTAAAGAGATACGAATTAAGTTTGGGAACTGCTGACTTTATTTAAGTGCTTTACCATTCTGTAAAAATCAAATATCTGGGTAACGAAGTTTACAATAAATATAGAAATTGTATTGAAATCGTTGAATGAGAGCCATTTTGATATTCCGTACTGTCAGAAATATATAAAACCTAAATTTTACACAGACTGGTGCCAGCAGGGTAAGTTTTTTTTACCCTTCATCTGTTTTAGACAGAAAATATGTTAACTGGCATTAGCGCGGTGCTGTTTAACCTTGTCACAAGACATTTTTATGATGACTTAAATTATTAATTTTTAGTTTCATCAAATTGAGTTCGCCTTCTTCAAGCTTTAATGAATTTACTTCAGTCGGTCATATTTTTCCTTTTTTTACTATTAAGATAATATGAAGTAAATCGATAAAGACACACATGGCTGGTTCAGAAAATAGGAAATAATGTAAGCCGTAAAGAAATAATGTCTGAAATTAATTTAGTTACCATCACATACGAAAACTAAAATTAGCGATTTAGTTCTGTGGAAAAATTAATCTTTTAATCCCTTCCAAAACTTAAACAATTTTCGATCGACATTAATACCATTGAACTAGAAAATTGTTTTACTTTCTCCCAATTCCAGGGTTTTTAAATTCTATCATTCTGCAAAACACGCTGTACATATTTTTAAAGATAGTTTTTATTACGGACTAAATATTGCACATTTCTGTTTATTGCTTGTATTAAACTAGAATGTAATACATTATGATAAGAAATATCCTCTAAGATTATATGTGTTATCGACATGACTATTTTTCCTCCCACAGACAGTATTATAACATATTCCTGCAAACACACAAGACGACGATGCCGAAATGCTGATTAAACTTGATTGCATTTTGCTGCGTCAGTCTGAATACTTTTTAAAGAAAAGAATCTTCTTCTTCAGCTTTCTGTTTTGTTAAATATCCAGGCCTTTTACAGACACAAATACCATATTTACCATTTTTCTTTGTTAAAATTATGTTCTTTACAATTTGTTTTTCTCAAGAGTCATGTGGAAAGAAGAAAAATTTGCTGATTATTTTTATGACATGCTTTGGCTATACATATGCAAGTATTTATGTACATATGTATGTGTATACTGAGCTTCTTTATTTATTGATAAACATTTTTCTTAAACAGGCGAAAGGACAATATGATGCCAGTATTACCGTTATTATGATTTTGCTTGAAAAGTTATTGAAGTGTGTATTGTGTATGTGTACAGATTGAATGTCCATATAAAATTATGATTTGCTCATTTTTATGCTCTTTTTATTTAATGCCATTCTCTCGTATTGTATCATGGCTTTTATGACACCAATTTGTTTGATAATATGTGTGACATGCACAATTTTGCTTTTAGTGTTTTATAAATGGACATAAATGGTCATCATTTATCTTAAAAAAAGATTTAAACTCTTAGTAAGGAAAAATAAAACAGGGAAAATGCTTTTACCAGAATCGAATGTTCTAGGACCATCTACACATGAGTAATTTTTTTTTACTTTTCATTTAATTTGTAATGTACCGTTACAAGTTTTGCCTTAGTGTGTTGAAGTGTTTATGTGTTTTTGCATAGGAATACTACAAAAAAATATGTTGTTTAAATAATTTAATAAGCGTTTAACTCTGAACCCCAGCCACAGTGTTCAACGCTCTTATTTGCCTATGCTTAGAATAATCAGTCAACCCAAGTTCTAGGTAACAATAAACAAAAGATTATTTTTATATACATGCATTTGTAGACAAAATTTTATTTATTCATTTAAAAATAGATTTTATTTTTGGTTTTTCTAAATTATTTTAGTAATAAATACTCTTCACGCAACATATCAGCATTCGTTTCCATAACAAATAAGTCCCTCAGTTTGATTCTCACTTTCATACTTTAATCCTTTAATACTTTTCCATTTAATTCTTGCTTTTCTTTTCACATTTCACACAATTAAATCCAGGCTATTGTCCATTATAATATAAGCACTGTGACGTCTCTTCAATGGCCACATGGTTGCTGGAAATAAAAAAATATTCATATATAGTTTTAAATGAAAAAAGTGTAAAAAACTGATATTTATCAGCCAGCCGTTAAGCTTTTGTCATAAAAAACACTTGGTTTCTATAAGTGACGTTACAGAAATACGTATTCGATTTGCTAATTCATGATGTTCATATGTGCTAAATTCAAGCGAATGTCTCACGAATAAAAAGGAAACATGCAATAATTCAAGTAAAGATATAAAAAATTTTCATTAACATTTTTAAATTCTATGGCTTAAAAGCAAATAAGCGAACATAAAAGTAATCCAAATCAGAAGAAAAAAAATTTAGTTTGTGTAGCATTTGAGTGGTTGGAAGAAGAATAAAGGTCTGCTGAAACCCCCTATCAAATAAAGAAATAGAATGACCATATTATTTCTTCAAAATAAAAATCTAAAGAAATGGTTTATTCAAGACAATTAAAGAATACTGTCTCAGGAGGGCATTGATGTTCCAAGATGTTGCTGGGAAAATCAAAACAACGCCACCAGGCAGCTTCTACTATTAATAACATAAAATCAGCTTCAAAAACTGGAAACTTATTTAACATGATATTACTCAGTTCCTTTAAAAAGATATTAATGGCTGTTAAAAGTTCCCAAAACAAGGTACTAGTTCCCGTCTGGAATTAACTGCACTAGTATTAAACTAGAATCAATTGTACTGGTGTCCGTGTAGTGCCAATGCTACTGGTAAATTTTCTGTCATACCAAATGCTAATTTGTGCATTAGTATAGTAATGTGCTTTTCTGTTGACTCACATATATAGTTTTATCCCCTCACTAATATCCAATAGACTTCTAATTGGTTTTTGTGTTTGTCGCCATTGTAACAAGTGGGAAGTCTCCGTCTCAAATAAAGCTTGCTAATAAAATATATATGCCGCACAAAATTGAGCTACTTGAGGCTCCTCGAAAAGGAATTCCCAAAAAAGCTTTTTTTGCCAAGCAACTATTTATAAACCATTTTGATAGAAGGCATACAAATTATTAGTTCTTCTCCTTTTGCAAACATATTTTGTAGATCTTTTTCTAATATGAAAAACGATTTTCGACAAATATGGTTAGGCAGGTTGATATAATGATTTTCCGAACCCTCTTTAGGGTTTCGTACTCACAAAGTAAAAACGCTATTATTTAGATTTCTACGTTCATCCATCGGTCACAGACCCCGTTATCCCAGACAGTGAGTGCTAGAGAGCTGAAATTTTCACAGTACTTGTGGTTATGCGTAGCAGCAGCAACAAATACTAAAAACAAAAAATAAACTCAAGGTGGTGCCCATAAAAAAAATTGAAACTAGCTGTAACTTTTGAGTCGTGAAAGATAAACACTTGAAATCTGCATCGTATATACAGTCACCTACAGGCCTACATAATCATAAATACCAAAGATAGTCAAAAGTGAAAATTTTACTGTCGCCCCTTGTACGGGGGCACCCTTTAATTTGAAAATTGACTTTCGGTTTTGAGCCGTAAAATATAGATACGTAAAGTTTTCACATTATATGCTGTTCGCAGCTCTTCACAGCTATAAAAATGACTAAAAACAACAAAAAGCTTAAAACTTAAAGGTATACCAGGGTTACCCTTTATTTAGATGTTGCACATTAGTACAGAACCCTTTCTGTGCGAGTGCGTCTCATATTTGGCTCAATTTATTTAAACCATATGTAAAAAATAACGATCAGCCCGCCCAAAGATCATCTAACACAATACTGATGTGCAGAAGTGAGTTAAAATAAAAATTTATACCTCTCCTGTAATTAACTTAATTCCGATGGTATACATATAAGTAAACCAATTTTTATTAACTCAGTAAAAATACGTTATATTAATTTTATTTATTTGTTTTTATTTTTAGTTTTGGTTTTTGTTAAATTTTTATCGTAAGTATTTTTCAGATTTATTTTAAATATAATATACTGGATTTACAGTGCTGTTGCAATTTTAGATAGCAATTTTTTGTTTGTTTTGTTTTATAATTTAGTACTTTCTGTATTCTCACTAAAATTTGTTTTAGCATTTAGTTGTAGATTTAAAGGTTCTAGAAATAACAGCCTTATTATTTAATATATTTAAAGTGTTCTGTATATTTTTTTGTCTTCATATTTATACTACAAAACATATTTGTAGTTATCGAGTTAGTTTTATATTTAAATAATATTCTATTTCAGTGTTGCATTGTTTATACATCCTGTTTTAATTATTTGTTTTGTTCGGTGTCGTATTTTTTCTTTGTATTTTATAAATTTTATTTTATTGTTATTTCTCTCTCTTGTTTTTGTGTAGTGTGTCAACAAAACCTCTGTTTTTCTAGTTACAAAATTTTAATTAAATTTTTATTATATCATTATTTGCTAGTTCGCTGCTAATTTAGTCTCTATTATTAACTGAAATATATATAAATATATTTTTCATTGTTATTCAGTTAATTACTTATTTATATTATATTTAATTTCACTTGCTTATAGTGGTATAATAGATTTTTTAATTTCGGTTTTATTTACATTGCCTATAATACAAAATTTATTTTCTTTCAGGTTGTTACGAGCAGAGGAAAACAAAACAGCATGGACCATAAATACACGCACCATCCATTGACAAAATATAGCCCACTTTGTTGCTTCGTGTTAAATGAATAGTTGAAACAGTAGAATAAATTTTCAGAATATTATAAATTAACTTTAATATTGTTGTCCTATAAAAACGCTAAAAGGTATCTATATGTATGTATATATAATTTTGGTATGTTGTTCATGCACAATAGAATAAAATTTTAAACATAGTGTCAACTATTTTGTTGCACTCATGTTAATTTAACATTTCCGATACCATTTGAACATTCTTTATAGCAAAAAAGATGTAAATTAAAAACAATATTATTAAGCTTGTCACAAAAATGCGAAATATTGAAGTAAACTGCGGGACTTATATATGAGAGAGTATATTAAAATCAGTTTTGTTGCGTTGGCAGACATAATATTGGACCTGTTTTTTCTGCTGAGTATATCTATTTTCAAGGGCTAAAGGTGTTTTTCTTCTAGCAAAGAATTAAAAATCTTTATGCTTTAATTTCCCCTGTATAGTCGAACCATATGATTTAGAATCGATAGTGATTTTAATGGGCCTCAAGCCCATGATTTTATTTCTTCAAATTTGATAAAGGTTTTTTTTTGGCGTGGTAAAATTTGAGTGATCAACATTTTCAGAGAAGACAAGAAAAATCAACTGGAATAATTATTAACAAAAAAATGTACACCAAAAAAAAAAAAAAATTGGTGGCATACAGCTCTGAGCAGCAAAAACAATCGTCTGTGCTTGGATTTTATTACTTGTACATGGATTTTATTACTGTTAAATACCCAGGACATGTGCACACAAGCTGTCACTCACGGTTGATTGTGTGCGTGTCGTTCACTTTAATAATTTGCTACAGACATTCAATAAAAGACGCAATAATCAGAAATAGCATTCTAGGGTGCTAAGTTATTATACTGTTTTGTCACTCTTTTTTTTTGCATTCGCACACTTTTCCATCACTTCCACCATTACGCACCAAATTACCTCTTTTCATCATGAAGGCTTCAAGTACACTTAAAAACTTAAGACTATTTGATTTTGGATGAATCAACGCTAGATAAAAAAGAGTTCTCGATTTATTTTGCATCTTCGCATGCTTTTGTTTTCATGTTTATGTATAGTTTAAAAATGAAGTTCCCCTGTAGAAAATGGAAGAAAGGCAGCTACAAGGCAGCAAGAATATTGTAATGAATTCTCCATGAAACAACGAATCTGCACTTTTGTTGTTACAACATCAATAACACCCACATTTTAAAAGATTTGTAGTAAATAGTCTTTTCAAGAATTCTCAGTAGAAAAACTCATTAAATCACAAATTACTGCAATCACATTTCTATTTATCCACCACCAAATTTCAAAGCAAATGAGGTTTATTCTGTCACGCAATAGTGCAAACGAGAAGAAAACATTAATTCAATAGAAATATGAAAAACTTTTGATTTTTGCTTCAATCAGAATCGATCGCATGTACATGTAGCCGAACAAGGGAGTGATGAATTTATTGCTTGTGTCCTGCGCTCCTATTCTGTAACTAGCCAAAAATCTCTAAACTTCGTGGAGTGTCCTAAAATGTTAGTTACGCACGAAAATTTCAAATTTCAAACCATGTTAAAGTAGACTGTTTCGTGTCGTTAGGCGTTTTATACAAGCGCCTTGATGGATGAATTGGTACAGTCCTCTACCAAGAGTCTCTGAGGTCGCAGGTTCGATTCCTGCCGAAGGCTCTGGGTGTTTTTGCAGACATTGCAGTTTTGTGTTTGTTAAAAAAAAAAAAATTTTAAAAAAATGTGGGCCCTGTTGAAAGTTGCACGATTTTTGTAAATTGCGGCATACGTCAAATCTGCTAGCAATCTTGTAAGCTAAACAGCTGTAGAATACGTAAATGATCCAAAGAGCGGTAGACTTCGCAGTATAATCATATTTATGACGAAGTCTACGATTTTTCGACCAAAGCCATAATGAACGATGATATTCATTTCCAACTCTGCGGGCACTTAAATAAGCAAAATTATTGCTTCTGGTGCACCGTAAATCCAGGAGTCATGCCCGTGGAGCCATTACACCTACTCAAATTGACTGAATGGTGCACTGTTCACGCTGGAGTATGGCAAATATGATCTGCAGCTGGGAGATATAATTTTATTTGTTTTTATTGTAAACTTCGTAGTTATATTCAATTAAATAAATTAGCTTTTCACCACCCTAAGTTTGATTTAAGCTGCAATCTTAGAAAAAAATAAAATGCTAACAAACACTTAATGTCTTTTATTGGTAGAAATACTTTATATTCTGTCATCCGTGTACAATAAAATGCTCTTTTAATATGTGCTCATTACCTTTTCTAAATGTTTTGTTACATAATGCAAACTGAATATTATTAGAAACATGGCTTCTCATAAAGTACGTTTTGCATGGCATTTTATTTTAAAACTCATTTATTAAACCGCTTAGAACTTGTACACAGTCATTGCCGGCTTAACGGCCATGCTGTTGCCCACAATGCTTAGAAAAGAAACAAGACATAAAACTTCCGGCTACTTCGTTGCATTCAAAATCAAATAAAATGAACTATTAACAAGTATTTATTCGAAAAGAGGATGACAAGCAATTATTATTATTTTTTTTTTTTGCACAATTCTGCTATGCAGTGGACATTAACCATTTTCATATATAAATACTCAGATATGTCGCATAGGTATAAACAATTTTATATTTATTTTTGGCTTGTTATTTTAGCCAATGCAAAACTATTTTTATTAGACCAATAATGCCCGTTTAGCTCTTTACTACTATAAAGCATATACCTCAAAATGAAGCAAGAATGTGTCGTGTGAACGATATGTTTCATGTAAATGTTATCATCATGTATCAGCTAACTGCAGATAGTGAAACCAGTGTCGTCTGCATAAACTGTAACAACCCAGAGAATAAATGAAAGGGATACCGTTCAAATTTGATAATTTGTCTCCCCATAACCAAGACAGTGCCAGAGGAAAATAAGCAAAATTTTATTAATATACGCTTATAACAACGATGTCATGTAGCTCTACTAGATGGCTAAGTCTATAGCCTCAAATGTCGTGAAAGTATTAGCTTATAAATCAAGTAATGTTGCTTAAAAAGCTGTACTCAACCTCAAGGTTGATTAACGGTCAACCAATTTATAGTAAAGGGACTATTTTTCAGTAAAGTGTCACAGCACAGATCACTAACTGGTCAAGAAGTTTTGCATGAAAATCACTCGAATCACACTAATGATTTCTTCACAAAATTTTCACACAAATCTGCTGCCTGTGGCTCGGGAACCACAAATTAATCCATTTAAGCTTAAGTTAATTTTTTACAAATTAAATACAAGCGTTTAATTTTTGCTTTTAACTTTAGCGCCATTATTATTGATTACAAATATTTTTTAAACTTACACATTGGTTGTGGGACCAAAACTACTAAAATACTTATTATTATGACTAGACAGTACGTTATCGCTAGCGGTGGTGGTAGTGGTGTTTTTAGTGGAGGAAATTAAGTTTGAGCTACTACTGCAGCTGTTGTTGCTGCTGTCATTTAATAGATGATTATAATTACTGGTAGTTTTGTATGAACTATTTATATGAGAGGAAGAGGAGGTGCCGTTGCTGGTGATGGAATTTGAATTGGAATTTATAGCACTAGGGGGAGAAGGTTGTAAAAGTTTATCACCTGCTGCATGTGCATATGAAGGTGGCGGCTGCTGTTGCTGCTGCTGTTGTTGCTGCCTGAACGCTTGATAGGCATCTGAGGAAACGGCCGACCAGGTGCCATCTTTGGATTTTATATACAAGTGTTGTTTGCTGGGCTGTTTGCTGCCAAAATTATAGTCTGTAGCTGCTATGGACGAACTAGAAGCCCAATCGTTGAGCAGTTGATTTGTGGAATTACTTATGGCACCAAAATCAATATCGTTAAAATGATCTGACTGTGTGTTGGTTAGGAAATCTAAATGGGAGCCAGTGCTCTGATTGGCTGCTGACGCTTGTGCTGTATTATTCGCTGTTGTTTTATTGTTATATAAATTACCAAAATTTATGTTATTTTCACTTTTGAATACTTTATTGTTGCGTGGCCTACGCAAAGTACCCGCTCCCCCACCACTTATCATTTGAGTGGCTAAAGTTGTATTGGCATAAGCACCCAGCCCTTGTTTCAGAACATTACTGGCAACCAATAATTGCTGTTGCTGTTGTTGTTGTCTTTGACTTTGCGACTGCATGCTGTTCGAATTGAAAGGATTTAGACGTGTAGGCTGCAATGGCTCGCTGTTCATTAAGTCAGAACGGTTCTCGGTAATGTTGATTTTATTTGCACTCAAAGCCGTTGGTGTATTTAAATTTGTCATTGATTTTTTTGTTTGATGCGGTTGTGTTTTAGCTGGCGATGCAGCCACTATGGCTGTAGAAGCCGTACTGGCTGTCATTTTATCCGGCAATGTTAACATATTGTTGCCAAAGGGATTGTTGTCAATGTTATCAAAACCCACACCGCCACCAATACTGCCGCAACCGCTACCCATAGAGTAATGTTGACTTGGAGGTGCTGAGTAAAGACCAGATGAAATACTGCCCATTGTCGAACGATAGTCTTCAGCACTAATATTATTGCGTGTTGTTGCTGCTATTGTGGAAGCAGTCGATTGCGAAGACGATGCCAATGATGAAAATTTTTGCTCATTTCCTGCCCGTAGAGTACCATCTAAATTATCGCCATCACCTTGCTGCTGCTGCTGGTGTTGTTGCATTGTTTTAATCGTCGTTGTTGTCGTGTTATTTCCATTTCCGGCTGCATATCGTTGCTGTGGCTGTTGTTGTTTCTGTTGATGACTCTGATACAATTTTGCATTTGCGACAAGATTTGTTGTTGCATATGCACCGCAACTATCATACAATGATTGTTGTTGTTGCAACCCGTTGTTTGCGGTCTGGCCATATGCTGTTCCGTTTGGAGTTTTGAATGTTGAACATGCGACTTCAGCATAGTCGGGCATATTAAGTGGTGTAAGTCTAAAATATATCAAACAACAAAAAGCTTTTTATTGCAAAGTTGACAAAGAGAAAATTAAATTGATATAAAAAACAGAATTAACTGCATTAAAATTAATGAATGCTATAGAAAAAACTGAAGAAAGGATGGTCCCAATTGGGCATTTATTTGTTTCAGGGCTTCAAAAATTACTAAGTATGGAGATACACAATTTAGCAGCGTTTCGTGCGCTTGGTAGTAATCGGCCGAGCAGTCACCGTGAATAGAGTTTATTATCGCGAGATGATAACGGACTTGTTGTCACCGAAAATAAAGGATATGATATGGTATAATATATAGTTCTAACAAGATTCAATAGTGATGTTCCGTTAGCTCATGGCAAAGTTAAGTGGTTCCCACGGTCATGTAGTTTGGGGACATGGAATTTTTGTCTGTGAAAATATTTAAAAGAAAACGTGAACGTCATGAGACGAATAATATTTCAAGAGCTAAGGACTAAGAATAACATTAACCACACTGAGCTTTAGAGTCATTGAAAACACTGATGTTCCGATAGATGGAACATCGACTTCTGAACGCAATTATATAATTTTTTTTATGTCAATTTAAGCATCTGACGGTATAAAATGTTAAAATTTTTGAACTTTCAGCACGCTGCTAATATTAAGCCCGTACTTGTGTGACTCCCTCAGAGCATATCATTCGTTTTCTAGCTCATTTGTGTCTGGTGTAGATTATAAAGTTGTGTAAATAAGAATTCTGAAAGTTGAAAACAATTGTATTCTTATTTTAGGGAATTTAAAAACCAACAAGTTATTTTCCTCTGGAATCATATATTCAGTTTTACTACTGCTATTTTTTCTTTATTTTTAATTTAACTAATTAAAAACCACTTAAGTAGAATAACTCAAGTGCGCTCAAGCTGCCTTTCAAGTAAGTTCTTTCAGCAAAGTAAAAGCATAAATTTTACGAAAAATTAAGGTGAAATAAAATAACGCAAAATTTCTGTTTCATCTTTCCACTACAAGAATGCACTTAATGAAGAAAATTATGCCAAAAAAGCCACAAAAAAGAGAAAGAAAATAAGAAAAAGTTTAAAACGAACACGAAAATAAAACCAAAATGTTGTTTTAACAGCATTTTATGTTTAACATCAGATGGAAATTGAAAAAAAGAAACAAAGGTAAGTAAACATCTTGCGCAAAATTCACAAAACATAAAGAAACCCTAAGAGCTTAATACAGTTGCCAGAGATACGGTTTTCTGATGATTGCTACTGTAAATACAAAACTGTCGGAATAAGATGTAACTTCAGAAAAAGAAAAAATAATAATAAGAGCCTGATATTTTCTGCACACTAAAATGAAAATTTTCTTTACATTGATATTGCTGGTTTTTGCGGAAATTTAATACGGCATAAGAATGCCAAAAGCCACATTTACTTTACGTCCAAAAAAAATATTTGCTTGTTTTAATTTGCAATCGCTGTAAACGAATTTTTTATTTGCTTGAAGCATAGTTAGTAATTAAAAATTTTGCTTGACTGTTTGTTTTGCCTTCTCTCTCACTCAAGTGCATCAAATTTAATACGGCTTTTGAAGGAAAAATAAATCTTTATAACCAAAGTTTTTGTAAATTGTTGTTATACAATATATTAAGAATAATCATAAGAATTGGTTTGTATTTGCTTCAAAAATTTCCTAACATATTTTCTTTTATTTGCATTTGCAAAAGATTCCATTTGCTGTGTAGAAACTAAGGATAGGTGTCATATTTTAATTTGACATCAGGTTTAAGTCTAAAAATTTAACACACAAAAACGGGATTGTCAAAATACCTAAATAATAGTAGAAAAAACAGCAAACCTTTTAATAGTAACAAAAATACTGTTCAAAAAAAAAAAAAAAAAAATGGCGATGTCAAGGAACGTGAAAAAAGCTAGATCTTTCTTATAGTCATATGCAAATAATCTCTTATCATAGTCGAATAATAGCTTAACTTTCTACATTTGTGTTACTTTAATGCATATCCTAGTTTACATAATCTAACGCATGTTCATTAGTTTACATATAGCACAAGCCATATTTAGTTTTCTGTGCGCTCACTAACAGTTTTTCTTGCTTAAGTGTTCTGGCAATTTAATAGGTCAGTTAAGTACTTAATTCGTTGCTCCATAGCTTTCTGTATGTATGTTGGAAGCATAATTTTTTAAAGACTGTGTCCGTTTGACGAACTAGTACAATGCCAATGATACACAAATATATACCTGACCAAGATTTATGGTATTTGAGGTTTGGTCCAGCTGATTACAAGGTTTTCTAATTTTTTTTTAACAAATTAGCATTATAAATTTAAGCATATTTAATGGCATTAAAAATTCTTAAAACAATTTTTTTTTATTTCAGTAAGTGTAAAAATCTGTACGTTATTTACATTTTATAAAAACGTAAAAAATAAACAAATCTATTTAATTTAAGAGCACAAAACTGTTCATTAATATAAAGTGATATTAATGGCGGAAATAGAAATTTCAATGGATTTTAAATTTTCTGTTTTAGCCCATTTAAAATCATTTATTATTACAATTAAAACAACATTGAATATGAATTTCAATTTAGGTGGAATTATTGTAAAATAATTATTTGTATAAATTTATGAATGAAATTTTTAATGCAGACATTTTTATGTACAAGCCTTTGAGCCCACCTAATGTAAAATTATATTTAAGCTGTATTTTTGTTTTAATAAAATGCTTCAACTTCTTCCTCTTAACATTTGATTTGCCCAGTAAAAAAACCGCTGTGATTATTAATTATTTAAATGGCAAAAAAAAAAAAACTATTTTTCTGCTCTTACCTTTCGTAATCAGGCAGTGGCATTTGTTGCTGTTGCGATGCTGGTCCTGCTACTTGGGAATAATCCGGTAACTGTTCTTTTGTTGTACATGATGACGAAGATGTATTGGCTTGACGCCATACACCACCTGCTGGATCAATCCAAACACCACCACCAGTGGTGGCATTTAAAGGAAGTGTTGGAAACTTTCGAACAGCACCAATTGCATGG
Source organism: Sturmia bella (assembly GCA_963662145.1). Taxonomy (NCBI): domain Eukaryota; kingdom Metazoa; phylum Arthropoda; class Insecta; order Diptera; family Tachinidae; genus Sturmia; species Sturmia bella. Next base: position 15,198,796 of record OY759171.1, on the reverse strand, counting down.
TTACCTGAAATTAAATATGAATCAAAATTGTAACAACGGAATGAATCGAATAAACTAGCAATTTCGAGGAATAAAGTAACGAAATATGTAGGTGTATGAAAAGTATTTATGTGTATAAGATATTAATCGAGTTGACTATATTTTAAGTCAGGCTACTATATTCTCATTAGAATTAACAACACTATTTTTTAAAACTTTAGGTCTTTATATTTTTCTTTCTCTGTTGTTCGATATTTCGCTAACAATTTGTTAGCATCGTCAGGAACCTTTAATTGTTTTTATTTTCTATTTTTTTGTATAAAAATATTAAACAACAAAATTCTACAAATACCAACATATGTACATACATTCAATGTTTTGAAAAAATGATTTCAACAAACACAAACAAATATACAAAATTCAAAAATAATTTCCAGACATACATACAAACATTCATACATTTTACAAAATGAAAAAATATATTTTATCATATAAGACTTCAAATGTTTTTCGTCTTTTTCAGCTGTCTATATGCCGCCGACGTTTCGCTGGTGCTAATCAACACATCAGTAGAGTTGAAAAATTCTTAAAAGAATGTTTGAAGCTTAACTACTTATTCCATAGTTCTCATGAACAAAATGAGAATCAAAAATGTTCAAACAAACCATTAACAAAGTAAAAATTTTTTTCGTTTTGCAACTCTTTTACTTTTCTTTGCAACCTTCTATACAACGAGTTACCAACGGTTACTAAGATTTGTATTTTTGAAAGTATTAAAAAGTATAAGTTTTTTGAATATTCAAATATGAACTTAATTATTTATTTGCTTTAAGGGCCATTTAAAATATATTAATTTTTGGACCTAAATTAATACATTTCAATTGGCTCTTAAAGCAAATAGATAATTAAATAAATTATAAAAGTATTAAAGTTTTGTTATGATATTTTTAATCCTATAGTTTTCTATCTGAAGAAGACAGAAGCATACTAACTGGTTACTGTCTAACTAACTCCATTTTTAGACCTAAATTAATTATTATATTATTTTTTATTTTTTGTTTGTTTTCTTTTATATTTTTGGTGAATTTTAAGGCTCCGGCGCGGGATATTGTATTTTAAATAAAATGCAAAACACACTTCAACAACCAAATGTGACATTTTTTGTTCTTAGTAACGTCCGAAAAAAATCCTTCCCAATTTTCGCCGTAATTATTGGAAGACACAAGCAAGTTTGCTCTAATACACCACTCTGTACAGGGGCTTGGAGATTTCAGCTTTTGCTTTGAAAATTATTCTTTCATTTACATTTACATATGTATATATACTTATATTCATGAAGAGATAAATGTGTTTAGATAATTTTGTTTTTCAACTCATTCACATTACAGCATTTATCGTACTCACCATGCAAACTGCCCAATGAAGTCTGTTTGATGAATTGATAACGTTTAAATAAAACCAAAGCACCAAATAGAAAAACTATAATAGCTATTATGGAACCCAGCAGAACGATAAACCATGTCTGAGTTAAAAAATCATCTGCTATATCACGATTGATGGGATATCTGCAAAGGCATGAAAAGAAAAGCAAAAAACCAACACTAAATTACATTGCTCCAAATAAAGTCACTGCGATGAGTGACTGCATTAAAAAAGAAAATAATGAAAAAAAAATTAAAACTTTACCACTCACATACACACAAGCATAAACATACCTTGTATAACCAGTGTCTAGCGACTGTGTTCTGGGATCCATTCGCAACACTGCTGGCTTACTGAAGGGGCCAACACCTACTTTTGTGGCTGCAGCAACAGCAATATAATAGGTAACACCTGTGGTTAAGTTGGCCAGCAACAGGGTTGGTGAGCTGGCATCTATTGTCATGTTTTTAAAAATGCGTGTTGTATTATGTACATCTAAGCCTTTGACAATCACATTGTAATTGGTTAAAATGCCTGAGTGATATTGGCAAACAAGCAATAAGGTGTATAGAAAGATGAAAATAAAATTAATATTCATAATAATGTCTTTTAGTAAATAACAGTACGCAACAGCCGAAAACACACTGACATCTGTCATATTTTTTGGTCACTAGTTCAGATTCGAGAACTGTAAAGCCACAGCTGCATACATCTTGTCATAACTTTGAACTAACGTATTTGATTTCATTACACAATATGTCCAAGAAAATTTAAATTATAGTAGCTTTATACCGTTTTAAAATATTTTTTTAGCATAAGCAACACTGCTCAAGTTATTGAAGTTATTAAGAAATTTTGTGATTTTTATTTTTTGATGGATTTTCCAGAATCACAAATTTCAACTTTTACTAAGAAAAATATTATGCTTTTCTTTTGGAATTGTTTTAATAATATCAGAAGTAGTTCTTAAGCTAAAAACGACATAGAAACAGTTTAAATTGACTATAATTAAGGACTCTGGACATATTGTGTGCCAACATCGAATACTTGCTTTCAAAATTATCATAACATGAATGAAAACCTTGAATATAAGAGTAAACTTTGAAAAAAAGATATCCCTGCAATCTGAAAAAATTATGATATTTGTGGTGACCTTAACATATAAATTATACGATGGTTGTCAGCGGTAGGAAAAAAGTTTCTGATCTGTTGCATGGTGTAAACAAAATAAAGAAAACTCACAATGAACTTGTTTACTGTTTACTGAATGAGTTACTGATGCTTTAAAATCTAATAAATTTAACTTTCCAAATGTTAAACGAGCAAAATTTATTCAACACTTCCTTTTTAAAGCAAACAGTTACACAAGTACGTATGAGAGATTTACAAACGTTTTTTTATAATAAAGAATATTTATATTTTACCATTTCTAGTTCGATTGGGATACGGCGGCTGCCATTTTAAAAACACTGATGTGCGATTGAATTGTATGGCCTCCATGCCGTGAGGTGCAGTTTCCGGAACTAAAAATAAAGTTTTATTGAATACGTTAATGTATGACTAATCATTAAAAATGCATTCAGTATAAAAAACTGTAACTTTTAAAAACATTATGACAAGCAAACTAATTAATTAATTAAAAAGCCACATGCATATACATATGTATGTATATGAACTTGTAATTTAATTAAAAATCATGCTGTGTAGAGGTTTTCAACGTGTGAGTTAAATGTGCAAACGTCCATAAATTTGCAAAACTAATCATATTAAAATTATAAAATCGCAAGTTTAAAGACACTTTATAAAAATATGAGGATAGTATACATCTTAAGATAACAAAAAACAATACAAAAATTCAATTCCTTCCTGAAGCGTTGTAGGATAAATTTAATTTTTTTGTACGCTTAAAGCACTTAACAGATTGTACTGTTTGGTATATAAGAGTTTTTATATTAAGAAAATGTAAGAAATGTTCAATATATTGCACTTTTTGTCCATTATGAACCGCTTTCGAAAGTAGAGGCGAAAACTTACTGGTTGGGATACATGCCATGCCTGTTTCACTACCACACTACAACGTTCATCAGCATCCAAGTTGCTTCGAATCCAGATTATGAATAACTGTATACTATATTTGAGCAGAGCCCATGGCCTTCCTACTACCTGAACTCTTCACTACTGACTGTCTTTAATATATGTAACTGAGAAACGTTAAATTTTTTCCCATTGTTTTTTCTGTTGATTGGAATATATTTTATATTCTCTCACAAACATCCAATTAATTACCATTTGATCTTTGTGCTTGTTGCTATTGTATCAGTAATATCAAGGGTTTTGAAATTTTCGCCATGTCCATTACTAAGCATTAATTTACACTTTTTTGCTGAACTATATGATTTGCAATTATTAATAATTTGATAAGGCTTCCTTAGAATTCTAAAAGATTTTTATACGTGAAATTTACAGCTGAAGATTTATTGGCTGGGATACACACCGTTTTTCTTTTGACGTCCCTCACAATGCTCTTGAGCAGCCAAACAGCTTTGCTTTCAAGTCATAACTAATTACATAGAGTTTTTTAAGCATCAGCGCTTTGTGATCCTACTACCTGGAAGCTGACCCTAACTTTTTTTGTCTTCTCTAAAAATCATATAGTTCGACTATTGAGTTAAAATTAATGCTCAAAAATCACTGGGCTCTGAGCAAAGTTTGCAAGCGTGGTCGCCACTAGACAACTGCAACAAAGACAAAAATAGGTTGGATCTAGATGAGGAAATAATAAAATAACTATATGTATATATATATTCTAATCAACTGAGAAAATTGAAAGTTGATTAATAGATTATTCAAGAACAATAATCTATCAAAGTATTGATAGATTATTGATCGTTTTAGGGATCTGCCTTAATTAAAAACTTATTATTTCCTATGAAAAGAAAGACTCACTAAAGAAAGTGATCACTCCAATTTGATAACAAAAAATCTTTCTCAGTTTTGGGGAAATAAAAATCGAAATAGAAAGACCGATAAAATTATTAAAAATTAAAAGTGAGTGCTATTTTTTTAAAAATGAGCAATTTTGTTACCCATGGGTATATATATGCCCAGCATGCGCAGACCTACAATAATAAATTTTAATTGGCCCTTATAGCAAAAAATAGTTAAATTATTGTTTGAGAGTTCTAGTACTTCTTGTTGAATGGTCTTTGAAATCTTAAAAACACAAATAAAAGCAAACAGTTTATTAAACGAACTGCATAAAGTTGTACAAGCTGACCCTTGGCAAGTTGTAAGGAATATGAATAAATAAAGTAAAAATATAATGATATAAAAATAAAGTATTAAAATAAGTTCTTATCGTTATAAAATATGCTCTAAATTCTGCACTTGAAAGTTCTTGAAACGCAAAGCATTTCTCTTATGTTATTCTTTACTACTTCTCCTACCAAAACATTTATCTGTGTAATTGCTTTAAAAAAAAAATATGTTTATAAAACTGCAAATAAAATTACTGTAAAAATATATGGGTACATATGTTTGTATATAAAATATATTTTCCACATTCACATGCATTTCGCTTCGCATTCAATCAGTCATTCATTTTAACATTTGACATAAAACAATCCATCATGCGGATGCTCGCAAGTATCTGCATATGCACTTACCATCTTCCATGGTCATGGCATGTTTTGAATTAGACGGTTTTCCTATGACGCTTTTGTAAAATGGCACAAGAAAAAACTCATAGTTGCTGGCTTTTGCCAGGCCGTTTACAGTGCAGGCACTGGCACCATTGCCGGCATTTAACACGGTCATCATTTTATACTCTGCCGAATGTAATTCTCTGGCATAAATATAAAAACCTTCGATATATTGACCACTATCAATGTCCCAGGCCAAGTGTACGCTTGACGAATCGGAAGCATTTGCTTCAAGTAGCTCAACTACATCGTTTGTTTGTAGTAAAGTTTCCACTTCGGCGAGCATTAAATCTACATTTCCTGCACCATCGATGGTTGAGGATGAGGTGGAGCTGCTGCCGCGGTGTCCTCTTGTTACCAATTGACCAGCAATTATGGCCTCCGATATGGGAGAGGGTGGCGAGAACCCCAATGCATTTTCAGCTCTTATAATAAACATGTATGCCGCACCATTTGAAAGACCATCAACTGTGAAAATGGGTTCAGTCAAGCGTGCCGCAATTGGTATCCATGTTTTACTTTTATTCGTTGAATACATTTCTACCGAATATCCCAGCAGTGGTGAGGCACCCTGCTTATCACTAGTTGGCCATACAATTGTCAAAGCATTAGCTGAGGCATTGAGTAATTTTGGCTGTCCGGGCGCCGAGGGACATTTGTTTTGTTCTGGTGCACGATAGAATTTAATATTTGGGTTGGTGGGCACCTCAATGCGTAAAAAGCCGCTCCAGGTGCTTTTGCCCGTGCGACTGCTGGCCACACAAGTGTACAAACCTTGGTCTTGCTGCCTATCTAAGTCAGATATTATTAAATCGCCAGCTGTGGTTATGTTTATTTTAGCTGTCTGATGTACAGGTATGCCATCGCGATACCAGGATATTGTAGGATTGGGCAGGCCAATAGCCTTGCAATTCAATGTGGCAAGACTTTTAACGGGCAGCGTTTGATTAACTGGCCCCATAATAATTATAGGAGGCGGCCTGTCTTCCTGAGAGTCCAAAGTCAATTGTGCTCTCGTCGTTATGGTGGCCACTTCATTCATAGCATTGCAAACTACCACCAAATCTTTGTCGCTGCGTTGAAACTTTGTTAGCGTCAATACAGAATGGTTGTCTTCCGTGTTTATACTTTGAAACCGTTCTAAGGGTGGTGCTCCCGGGAAAATTATGGAACGATTATTTTTGATTGTCCAGAATATGGTGGGACGGGGATTGCCACTAGCACGACATTCGAAAGAGGTATCAGCACCTAATTCTACAGATTTACTAGTAGGACGTTGTATAAATTTAGGAGGTGCTACAAGTAAGGAGGTTTATGCAAACAGGTAAGCTAGCTGTCTTATTTGGGCTCTAGATATATCTCTTAGGGAGGGACAATGACTACAACAAACAACTTACCAAACACAGTAAGCGTGCCCATGGCAGAAATTTCACCCACCACATTATCGGCTTCACAGCTGTACTCGCCTTCGTCTGCCACGGTCACTCTTTCAAGACGTAAGCTACGGTCTTCTAAGACGCTAACGCGATCTGTAAGGGAAAAAATAAAGTTATAAGTATCAAAAGAGATCAAATGTAATTTTTTATGGCGATTATTTGTCTTGTGTTTAGTTACAAATATGTATTTATTTCGCCTTGCGAATAGTACCAGGACAAGTTTTAGCTTTTTAAAAATAGCTTGCTAATCAGCAAAAAAAATATTATGTTTCCCGGGCTGCCAGTCGTGAGCCCGGCTTACTGGGGGGTAAGAAAAAAAGGTAACACCAAACATAATGCTATTAGGAAAAGAGTCTCAGTTTTTAGCCTATTGATTGCGATTTCCCTCAATGGAAAATATTAACTAACTTTCAAAGTACACAAAAATTAAAAAAAGAAAATATAACTACTAACCCAAAGGCATATTTCCGCCGGAAGCAGTTCGCAGCCATAAGACATCAGGCATGGGATCGCCACCAACACGACAAGGAAATGTTACTGAAGAGCCCTCTAGGACAGTTTGATCATGCGGGCCACGTATGATAAATGGTTTAACTAGAAAAACAGAAAGCAGAACAAAAATCACAGTTAAGATAATATAACAGAACAAGAAATCTTCACAAAAACAAAAAATTTCACTAATTTTGTAGCGAAGTATTGCGTTTACAACTGTTAATAATATTATGGGGCCATCTAATTAAATTTTTACTTCCCCAAAATTGAGAAAACATTTTTTTTTTATCAAATTGGAGTGATCAACCTTTTCTTTTAAAGAAGACAAGTAAAGTAAAGTTCAAGAGATTACCGGCTGGACAACATACCATTTCATTTTTACAACCTAACAAGAAAAGATATTCTATCTATATACTTTTAAACCAAAGTAAATATATAATTAATAATAATTGATTAATAAACGCCAATACTCAGATTATGAAATTTAGCACAGACAAGTATATTTGGAAGCTGATGAGAATCGTGGCGTCTTCGTAAAATCTATTGTTCTACCCTGCTAAAATGTAGTTTTTCTTCTTTAATTAGTTATATAGCTTAAAACTTATAATTACAAGCATTGATTAGCATAATCTAACCTAAATTTGGTTTCAGAATATGAAAATGAAAAATAAATTATAAAAATTAATAATTGGGATAAGGTTTTGCTAAAAATTTGTTTGATAAGCTTGAGGAAACTGTTACATACTTTCTTATCTTTAAGCTTCTTTGGATATCAATTAAATCTCGGAAAACTATTAGTGGCTGAATAAAATAACAAATAAACTGAAAAACAGTTCCAAAAAACAAAACCTCTTGCATTTGGCTGTTATAATTGTATTGCATTTATTAAACTGATACAAGCAAAATCTGCATTAGCGCTTCTGAAAACCTTTCATAATCTTAAGTATCTCAATTTGCATAGCCTTGCTTAGAAACTCACAAGCCCTTCAGCTGATCAGAAACCAACCAATAATAATACCTAGGGAGATACGCTTACAGAAGCGAGCTCTCTTTTTATATAACTTGTCGATAAACGTATCGGAATTATCAATTTTGATAAATCTATAAATAAAACTATCGATGACTTTATAACCAAATTATTGATTTTTTTAAATAATCCTGGATTCTATCAATAAATAAAATGTAAAATTTTTTAATAAAGCTTCAATCCAAGATATTCAGAATACCAATAAGTATTTAACCTTACTTTTCTAGTCTTCTTGAAAAATGTTGGCCACTTGAATTTCATCACAAAAAACTTCAATTTTCTTGCCTTCTTTAAAAATGTTGACCACTTGAATTTCATCACAAAAAGAACTTTTTCAATTGTGAGGATGAACAGTCGCACGACTGAGTAATTAGCAATGGTTTTAACTTACTATGAACTTTCAGTGTGACCATTGTCGACTCTCTTGTGCCCACTGGATTTTTCGCCACACACTGATATTGGCCCTCATCACTTTGTCGAGCATCTTGTATCGCCAAATTGCCACCATCAACTATGCGTATTCTTTTCGTTGATTCCATATCCAGTACCTGACCACTTTTTTTCCATAGAATTACTGGTTCGGGAACCCCACGGGGTGCTGCACATTCTAGCAAAGCGGTATCACCTTGTGCGATGCGTGTGTTTTGTGGTTCAATGCGGAATTCGTCGCGAAGAACTAAAATTTGGTAGAGTACAAGAGAAAAATTATTAAAAAGTGTTCTATACTTAAACAAAAAAATATTTATAGAAAATTGTACAAGTTTGTGTGCGGTGGGATGAGCTTTAACATCGTTACGCTTATAAACTTTTAAGTCTAACTCTGGGGCTCATTTCTTTTAGCTACATAAGCAGTCATTAAATTTTATTGTTAATTTTTATTATTTAATTAAATATTGTTAAATAACACATTCACACATTTAACATTTGTCTAGAAAACTGTATGTAAAAAAACCATGTTACATTTTCTTTTTGTTTGTTTGTTTTTCTATTGGGTCGGCTTTATTTTAATTCTACCAATTGCCATAAAATAAAAAAGTGTGCTGCTAGATGCTACAGATTTTTTACGCAAAGCCGGTATTGGCTATAGCATCATGGCTCAAGGCTTGGTTGTCAAAACAAATTTTGCATACCTTTGAAAAAATTAATAAAATGAAATAAAAAACAAAAAAAAACCATTTTGGATGCTTAAAACTTTTTATGAAATCGCGATTTTACGTTCTGTGAAAAATCTTTGCTCTGCCAACACTGTTTTACCAACATTTTCATATTTCACTTAGTCTTAAATCACAGAAGGAAATTTTAGTTGGGCAATTCTTGGACATTTCGAACTAGCTTTCACGTCTACACGGAACAATTTTTGCAGCAATTTTTATGGCAATTTTTGTGTTTCTTTTGATTTTTTTCAGACAATTTGACACTTATGTTTATTTCACGTTAACGAACAACAACAATAATATACGAAAGTCTTATTAATTATACTGCATACACCCTTATAAATTCAAATAGTTTTATATAAACACCTATTTTCTTTATTTAAACACCGTTAATATTTTAAACAATTATATAATGATTGTTATAATAGTCTGATCTACCCTTAAATAGTTATTGCAGTCCCAAAACATTGCTTTATTACAGGATTCACTTTCTATTATCAATATTTTGTTTACCACACTTATCCCAGCAATTGTGAGCTACTAAATTACATATGAAATGATCATATATTGCTTACATTTGTAAATTAAAAAAACAAAAAAAAAAGAACTTATGTAAAAAAATATTACAGCCTATAAAAGAAAGAGCACAGAACCAGTATACGACTAAAGACATGAAAATTGTGAAGAGAACGAGAAAGACAATAATTTGTTTGAGGCAGTAAACAATGTCGGAATTTTGGGATCTTAATACTGCTGTGAACTTTTTAAACCTCAGAATACGTATAGATATTTAAAGTGAAATATTCAATAAGCTTCCCCCCCTTACGTTTGCCCATTAGTTGCTTGGCCACAACGAATAATTTTCCTCAGTTAACACATGTTGGAGCATTTAATGCTCGTACATTTCTTTCATAATATTATATTACGCAATCCAAACTAGTAGTAATGGTAATTTCATTTAACACCTAAAAGGAGGAGTTGTTTCATGACCAGTGTCACTTGTAAAACGTACATACAAGCCGACTACAAGGGAGGTCTGTGTTTACTTAAATGGGAATGGACAAGTCATTTTTTATAATTTGTAGTTAAAAGGAAAACGTAGATAGAAATAATAGAAATAAAGTCTATAAGTATTGAATGATGATTAAATTTTTACACCAGAAAAATCAATTACAATATTGTCTGTCTACGGAGCTGAACAAGTTGTATTTGTAAATAACAATCGTTAGACAACGACAATATAATGAAAGAAGGAAAAAATAAAATGTTTGCCCTTCACTTGGCAGAAGTCAAAAGAAGGCGTTGAGGCACAAGCTGGAGGAAACAAATACAGTAAATCACTTGTAAAGCAAACAAGACAAGCAGGGGGAGAAATAATGTCTGAGAGAGTTGGGAGAAAGCAAACTAGGGATAAAGAAGTACCACACATGTGTGGCTTGAAGTTTTTTGATCTGATATAGAGGTCCTTAAGCAGGCTTAGATGAGAGGCATTTTATATTTTTAGTAACACAAAATATTAATTTTAATATATTTAATCAAAAAGATAACGTTTTTTTTTTGTCTAAACAAACACAAAACTGCGAAGATTTTGGGTTGTCTGCAGAAACACCCAAAGCCTTCGGCAGGAATCGAACCTGCGGCCTCGGAGACTCTTGGTAGGACACTCTACGAATTCATTCATCCAGGCGCTCAAGGTAAAAAAAGGTAAAAAATACAAAATTTAAGATAAAAACAAGTGAAAAACCAGATAATATATGTAAACCGTGTGTCCGATTTAAAAGTTTAAATTTAGAAATGGAATAAACAAATTTTAGCACAAGAAACTGTCCGATTAGTGGGAAATTATCACAATTTATAACGCCTCCCAAAACAGGAAGTCCTTTACGATGGCGTACTCGTAAAGATCAATAATCCCGAAAACGAAATTATATGGAAAGATTCATCAAGCTGAAGCGCAAATGTTAAACAATATGAAATTCCAACACATAAATATAATTTCAACAAGAATGGTGAAAGAATTGTGCAACCAACCGTAATGCCATGGATATGAAAAACTAATTTACACGTAAGAAGTATTATTCGACTACTGCTGAACAGTCATGTGACATGTGCATGAAATTAAATTTCTACTAATCTAATACATTTAGAGGCCACTGGAGTCAACCTTCTGCAATATATTAGCACATTAATGATAACATCTAAAAATTTTTGAAATTAAAGTTATTTTCCCTTATGATAGTATTTCTTACATTTAGGAAGCTCTAGGACTAAGTAGCTTCTTATATACGAGTCTCCTGAAGACAGCACTATTTAAGTTTTCATTCAATTTTTAATAAACTATGTAAACAGGTGTTTATCGAGAAGTATAGAGACATAGTTAGATCGCATTAAAACTCTAATTATTGAGCTGCATAGTAAATGCGTTCCATTGAAAGACCGTAGAGGAGAGGGCAAACCGTTGAAAATTCAGGGAATCATCACTTAATGCAATCATGTAATATGCCTCAGATACTATCAGGTCAAACGTTTTACTTGGATCCGAAATAATGAAACCAAACAAGGTCTCACAACTGCACTTAAACTGAGTCGTAACTGCGCAGAGCAATATGTAATAGCAGTATTAAGCAAACTGATCAGGTGGCAAAAAAGATTGAATTCAATAGAAGGTATGAATTAAAGCTGTAATTTCATGTCCATCGGACAGCTTAATTTTTGCTAAGACATCCAACTGCCTGTGTGTACAAACTATTATTTGCACTTGTTTACACTATAATACTCATTGTGGGGTAAAATTAAAAGAGAGTTAATTATTTGATTAAATTTGTATACTTTTGGTAGAAATAACACAGCACTGATTTTTATGTTTGACACCCCTGTTTAAGTGCTTTTAAATTTCCTTTGCTTTTACATTCCTAATACGGAACCTGCCATATGCTGACAAAAACATCATGATTTCACAAATTTACTCATTTCAGACTATCTCATTAAATTTTGTTCAGACCATTTGGTAGTGACTGTGCTTTCTCAATGGCATTGAATGAAAGTAGAGCACCAGTCTAGTATTTTGCTGGTTTTAAACATTGAATTAACAAAAAATTTAATTCAAGAAGAGAAATGACATGGCCAGCATAGAAAAAATAGAAAGAAATGGAAAAATAGCAAAAAAAAAACTTTAACTGATTCTCACAGACACAGATTGTTGTGGGTGTTATAAGTGAAATAGTGTCTGAATTGAAATTGTAGTTTTTCATAAAATTTTTTTTTCCAAGTCTTTAAATGAATGAAACATTCTCTTTCTGTCTGGTAGGGCTGTATCAATTTTCTATGTACTTGCTTTTGTATTTTGCTTTAAACAGTGTTTGCGCTTGTGTATGTGTGTGTGTGTGTGTACCGTAGTTAATGCAATGTCCATCGTTAGTTGAAACTAATGATGATAATGATATCATTGATGATGATGTAGATGATTTTTACTTTGTTCAATGCTTCCAATGCTTATGGCATTACACAGATGATTGTTATTATTGTTACTCCTTGTCAGGCTTTCAAAGAAATTAGTTTTATTTTATTGCAGATTTGTATGCTGCTGTATGGAAAAACACGTTCGACATTTTACTACCAGACATTTTTACTTAAATCTGTACAATTAATTTATGAAATGAAAATATAAATTCCAATAGTACAATTTATCTAAGGATTATGCATAATAAGAGATGGATTTTCAAATCTTGGCATGTTCTTTCTTGTTTTCATAAATTAATTTGAACTGAAAACATTGTGATCATTTGATATATGTGATAAATTAAATATCTACAAGCCAGTGAAAAAACCCATTTGGTCTAGGACAAAGCAAAATTCTATGCTATTAAGAAAAAATGTATAATACAAGTTTATGAAAATAATTATAAACTCCTAGCTGGCTCTTAGTTGATAATAATACACGTTACTTTTTCTAAGTTTCTTAAAACTACTATTCTACATGCTGGTCGGAAATCAACCAAATTTTTAATTAAAAATTTTCAACTGAAATTGCTATTGAATAAAAGCAACGACTTAATAAGTAACCGCAGAAATAAGCATTCATTTTAATTTTATAGTCAAACCATATGTTATAATGGGTTATAATTTTTTAAGACTTTAGTTCGATTTTTACTTCTCATAATTGAGAATTGATTTTTGTTTTGTGATAAAACTGAAGTGCTTAACAATGTCAGAGAAGTTAACAAAAGTAAAATTGAAGACCTGGAGGACGTGGTGGTCGTGAAACACAAAGGGTATGTACCCCAGCCTGTAAGTTTTGAACATTACTTTTCCTGTTTTCTTTAGAGGAAGTAGAAGCCGAACATGGGCCTGATAAAATTATTAATAAATGCAAACACGGAAACATTGATGCATTCTAGTTCATATATCTAGAGTAAAAGGAATAGTTCCCAAATCCGAATTCGTATTTAAAAAAATTCGTTTTTTTTCTCCAAGTTTTCAATACTATGACTGAGACCATGCATGGTTTGGTTTTCTTTAGGTAATCAACTTAAATTACTTTTGCTTACCTAATCCTTTCTAAACCAATATCAGAATTTAGTAAAATCTTTCACCAATCTATCTCTACCTTATTGCTACTGTTTCCCTTATACACATTTCAAATTCTCTTTCAAACACTTACTTGCCGACTTACAGCCACATCAATTTAATTTATTTTCTGCAGTTTTCTTTTTTCAATTACTTATTTCTTTTCAATGCCATTGTTATGGGTCCCTTAGCTCTACTTTGGCATTAAGTATTTAAAAAAATAAGAATCAGTTGTAGTCGTAATGCTTTTAAATTTATTTTTAAAGATTTTATTTGTGATTGTTTTCATGGCAAACGTCACAGAAAATAAATTGAAACTTTATATTTAATATTTAATTGTTGTAACCTTTTGCCTTTTCCTATGTTTGAATTCTTTGCTGGTTGTTTTTCAGTGATTTTATGTCTGTTTGACTTAATTTTTTCAACTTTTTTCCTGTGACATTAATTAACGATTTGTGAGTGCTCAACTTTTAATTGGGTGTAAGTGTGGGTATGTGTGTATGTATGGGTATGTAATAATGGTTTAGTAGATTCGAGGCATTATAGTAATTGCTTTTCTGGGAATTTAATTTCCGGCCTTCACAACTTAAGCTAAAGTTTAATTACTTGGACATTTTTTCTTAATTTATTTATTAATTTTTTTTTTGTTAATGCAGACAAATAGTTTAATTGTTTTGTATCGCATTTTAGCATTTCTTGCTTATTAGATTTGTTAGCGTGGACAGATATGTCTATATAAATAACGTAAGACTTGAAAACTGGATGCTTTTTCAGACCAAACAGTGTATTACTGGTTGAGTTTGATATTTGCAGAACGATATGAATGGGTTAAATTACAGTTTAAGTGTAAATTAATGTGGTAAAATGTAGGCACCTTAGCTGTAACAAATGAATGCTTTTATTCCAAATACTTGAAAAAATATAACTTGGTTTCTGTAAGAAAATTAAGTTTTCTTTTTTAACCAATTTTATGACAAAAAGAAAAATGAATAACTATAATAACATTTTCAATAAGTTTAATTGAAACCATTAAACAATTTTTTTTCAATATGTTCAATTCATAACTTTTAACCAAAGTGGTTTTAAGGCTCATTATTGCAACCTACACGCAGTGAAAAATACTTTAAGGTCTGGTTGCGATACCAAAATAATGTTCTCTCTAACAATGTGCCAAGTTGTGGCAAAGAAACTATTTTAATTTAAAATTGTAGTAAAGATTCTTCTGGTTACTGCAAATACATTTCTTGTGAGAGCTTGACACTTTTTTTTGTAAGTGTGATAAAAATGAAAATACGGTTACATTATATTTAAAAAAAAATATCTACATACAATGTATGATGAGTGTTTAAACATAATATATTTATGACAAATACAATATTTTTTAATTTATTATAATTTTTTTTCTACATAGGCACGTTATTTCCTTCTCTTCCCTCTTATGGGAAAATATTCCCCATGAAAATGGTCAGCATTACTTCGGGCTGATTCCCAGTGTCGCTGAAGGCAAGACTCAATTTTAAAATAATAAGATTGTGCCGACGATAGCATCGTTGGACATGACAAAACAATAATATGTTTCCCATTCATGCTATATTTAACAATTAATATTGTTAGAACGTAACCATGTATTTTAATAAATATATGGTTACGAATATGGTCAACTCAACCACATTTTTTCTTTACGTGTAGCAATAGCTAAAGGTATGATTGTGTTGAACGTACATTTTCGACACACCATTTTATAATTCTAAGCTTTGACTTTAAAGGGAATTCTTGAACAACCACACCTTTTGTTTTTAGTGATCTGAAATTTTAGATTACGAAAACTTCTAAATAAGGATTATTAATCCAACATTTACCTAACTTTTATGTTATATTCTCTAGGTAATTTCTTCAAACTTAAGGCCGATATAAAAAACCAACAAATATTTGATTTTCTTTAATAAGCTCTGCATTATAAAATTTTTATCGTTTAACAATTATTTAGAAAAATAAGTTTGGTTTAACGTTCGTTTTCATGAATAATTTAATATTAAAGATTTTGATTTTACATAAAACTATTTTGTCTCTACCGATATTTTGGTCAACTTTACTTGTAATTATCGTGAGTTCTTTTAATTTTTGTATAAGATTTTATATTATGTATAAGTTCGATTGAAATTAGGAATACATGCTAGTACATACATTCTAATGCCCAGAGCTATAATATACCAGAGCAACTTTTCGTTCAGTTTCGTTTAGTGAAGCGTAGTACGAAATTGATGGCACTTTCCTGAAGAAATCAGGTGTAAACAAAAATATACGTGAAACTGAATAAAACAACAAATTGAAAATGGAAGAAAAACAAGATTTTATTGCAATACTGTCATACATACAAAGAGCAAAGCTTATAAGTTGGGCGACAACAACAATAGATTTTTGGTTCTTTTCAAATCACTTCTCACAGAAAATACAAATACTACGTAAATATGCAGCAATATTATTACTCATACATTATGGTCCTTCAAGTAACAATATGCATTTGCTTAAGGATTTGACGAAAAGCTTTTCGTTACATTTTAGCAGAACATTTTTCATATTAGCTGCGACGTTTCATTGCCGTAACTATTTTGCTATTCAACAAATTTTTTTCTAAAAATACTGTATATTGTCTCAGAAAATATAATTTAAACTCTGAATACGTTGCCCATGATCATTAATTCAATAAACATAGTTGAAATATATGAAGTTGATGGTTGAAGAGTTTTCAAGTACCGCAATTAAAATAAATTTTTTCAAATTATTCACAAATACCTGGCGAAACATAAAGTTCTCTTAAGCCGTTTGTAAAGTACAATCGAAATGATTTATGAACAATTTTTAAACTAAAAATTCACTAACAAGCGGTATGAATAAGATGCATACACCCAGCAACCTTTTTAATGGCATGGAATTCTACTTTTTTTCAACAGCAGGTTTTTTTTTGTCTATGCCTCGTAGCTGTGGTCATTTTGGCAAATCTGTACTGTCATTCTTTTACACTTAATGTGGGACATTTCGAAACCATTAAACAAGAAGACGAAATTCTACACTTTTTTGTTTGAATATACGTATGTATGTGTTAGCTAAATGGATGGAAATGCTGGATTTACCTACGGTTTAATTTTTTTACTGCCTTTTCAACTACTAAAACCATTTGTCTTTATGTATTTTCTCTGCTTCATCGTTTTGCACTGGTTTAAGTCCATGGAATGGTAGTGATGACCACAAAATTAAAAATGCTATGAAAAGGAGATAAATCAAGTTGACTTTTCCTGTTTTTTTTCTTTTTTTTTTTCTGATGATATATTAGAAAAAGAACGAATGAAGCATAAAATGGTGTGGTATTTTGCAAATTTCAAAGAGTTATTTTAAAGACGCAATGTTATAAAATATTAAACAATTTAGTTTATAGGAAAGAAATTTTATTTTAATACTTTGACTTGTGTTAAATAATGTCATGATATAATAATGAAAATATGGCTATTAAATATTAAAGCCAAATCTTCATGTTCATTATCTAATGAACTATCGAGCAAAACTATTGTAACACAAAAACAAAATAAACAACATGTACACAGCATAAGCAATGCATTCATTCGATTACTACTGAAACAGCTTGTTGGCTTGTATCTTTAAAAAAATTAAGTTGTATAATTTCTGAAATTTCCACTTTAAACACAAGCTGAATAGAATATTTTATTCACTAACTGAGTTTTCTGTTATTTCGCCTCTTCCAATAGTCTATGCTGCACTCATCTTACTTCCAATAATTTCGTAATTAAATGATAGATAACATTGTAATACAATAACCAATAAATTAATTAACTGCAGACTATAATGTTGTTATAAATTATCAATGACTTAGGGACTGTTCAAGATGTTGTTTTACAGATTTCTTATAAATCAATTAATTTAAAAATTGTTGCTGTTGCATACAAAAACCGGAAATTAAAAGCAAATAATTATTGGCGTTCATATACTATAAACATACAAGAGATTTGCATTCATTAGGTAAGCTAAATTTAAAAAGATTTTGCTAAAATATAAACGTTTAATAGGAATTTTTTTTATATAAACTTTTAAGTGGTTTCAATATTTTCAAAATTTTATTTCATTCCCATCCCATTTTTATTTCATTCACATTTTCATGGCATTCAAATTTCATGAATTAATTTTGTAGCTGCAAAGCTGCAAAATTTCACCTCATATTCCTTAAGCTACATCTGAATTTAAAATATTGTTTTCTAGAACAGACAAATACACATAAATTTTGTTCTTAAATAACAAATTAAATTTGTTTGCACTTTACTTACCCGCTACTTGTAAGGTCGCATTACGTGAACGTGCAATACCCAGCTCATTTTTTGCTTCACACCAATATACACCAGCATCCGTTTCACGTCTCGAATTTACCACCTGAAATTAAAAAAAAAAATAACAGTAGAATATAGGTGTTTTGTGAGAAAAATGTAATGTTTCAGAATTTCTTTTTTTTATGAAATATTATGTAATAAAATATTTCAATGTAAGTACGTATGTATATGTATATCTAATTTTGCTTAGATAAAAATTGCTAATGCTTAAATTTCTTTAAGAAAAATATTCAATCGCAGGCACATTGTAATATTAATGCAAGCGCTTATACTTATGAAAAAACGGAAAATATATAGACATGTTTGCCCAGTAGTAAGAAACCAAAATTCAGTCACTGTTTATTGTACGTGGACCTGATAAGGCTGCCTTATTACTTAAATCATGATATGGAGCCATTAAGTAGTTTTTTTTGCCTCTTTCTCTTTCTCTCTCTCTCGCTCTCTCTGTTTCTTTTCGTTTATCCAACATAATCTTTGCAACCGCTTAACCGTTTTTAATGGGGTTTTCGCTACACGACCAACAATTTTACTGAGCTAACTAAAAGCTATTTTTCTTGTAGAAATTCTCTCTAATTTGTGCGATAATGATCTAAATCATCACTTACGAATACTAGCGAATTTTGTACGCAAGCTATTAATTTACCTAGAGCCTGCAAGGTGTACCGGATCCAACTAGTTAAACATAAATGCTAAGTATTAATAAAATAATCGTTATAATAATAATTTTTGTGTATATCGTACTATACAATTTTTATATTCGTATTATGCAAATTATGAGCTACGCTAGTTAATGTTTCTCTATATCAAGGCTTAGTAATACATGGGTTAAAGTGCCCAAATAATATTACCACTGGGTATTATTGCAAATGTATATGCCTGTGTATTTATTACGTTTATTTTTCTATTTTACTGGCATTTTTTCAATATCTGGCATGTTGCTTGCTCTTATTGATGGCTTATGTCATGTATAACATACTAAAGTAAATTATTTTTATACACTTCCATTTTTTAACATCAACGCTGTGCTGTGTTGGTATTGTAGCTACTTTATTTAATTCCCTCTACCAGCTTAGACTGAATTGTTAATATGTATACATATATCACAAGCAAGAAAATTATCAATATCATAAAATATTTCTTACACATAAAATTCTATAAAAAAAAAAAAAAAACGGAGCTTACATTTGGAATAAAAAGTTCGACATCTAAACCATGAACTTTTGTGGAAAGTTTGGAAAGGGTACATTCAGAAATAGGTTAATTAAACTTCTTCATCATTAATAACAGCTAGAATGTCGTATTAACGATCAGGAGGTACTATTGTCATACGATCTGTCAAAAATGGCATGTCTGCTCAAAAATTATGATGGTGTCGACCAAAAATATATTTGGGTGGCAGATGATTTTCTCAAGCCTGTCTGGTTTGCTAAAAATTCTACATATACTTAGTTCATTTTTACTGGAAATACAATAAGTGCTAGGGAAATAAAGCAAGTAAGGAAACAAAAATATGTGTATCTCAAACGATTGGACAAAACGAACGAAAACTTGAAGAAAAAAATATTTGTTAATAGTTTAGCAAAAAAGAAAATGTATCTCATCTTGCAAGCTAGAAAGGAATTCATTTATTTCAGTTTAAAGTTGAGGGTCGTTATTTAATATTTAGAAATGTAGAAGATGTACGATTTCATAAAATTTTAATTAATAACTTTAAACCTGAAACAGTCATTGTATTTGCCCCAGCCAATAAGTCTTCAAATTTACTTGTCTGGTATTCTTTAGATTTCTTGATCAATACAATTTTATGGGAAAAAAAACAAAAGTGAGTTTTCAACGCAATCTACCCAAAGGAGGCTGGTACATCCGCGCTGTGATTTTTCTTGCTTGCTGAACACATAAAATTTTTTTCTTGTATTCTGATATTTCTATGAACAACGGAGATGACTTTAAGGATTTTTTATTTTAAATATTTCTTTATTTTTCAAATGTTAAAAATATGCCATAAATTATGTGAATATTATTTTTCATAACTTAATATTACCTTTCGGTTTCCTGCACAACATTCCTCTTAACGACGAGGCTTTTTTACCATTAAATTGTCTGGAATTTTGACATTTTAACATAAATCTTTTAAAATTTAAATTTATAACTGCTTAGAAATTTGTAATTTTTACTTTGTGACAATTTTCCTACACTTTACAAACAGGCATGAAAAGAAGAACACAGTTTTACCGCAAATTAACCAATATTAGGAATGTAAATTTTATCTTATAAACATGCAAAATTGTTAACACGAAAGTTTATAGAAGTCTGGAATTTTCTTCAACAACTTGTGCTAAACGTCTTTAAAGCAATGAATGTGTGTGGCACAAATAAATTACATTCAACCACAATTACATTTTACATGAAGATTTTATTTTTATGTTGAAGTATTGACAGAAAATATACGTACATATGTAGTTATATAGATACATTTTTGCCGGTTGGTGTCTGTTTCAGTATGTTTGTGCGGCAAGTTTGTGTTAAAGTGTAAATGATGTCAAGTAAGGAATGTCTTTCGAATGAAAATCGTAATAAAATATTGCTGTCGGGTTCTAAGTATTTTACCAAGAAATAATTTAATTTGATTTTTCCATATGGCAGCACACAATTTACATTGACTTGCATTTGTATCATGTGAAGCAAAGTGTCTAAGACACTTTCAAATGTATTTAACTATACGTGAATCCTTTAAAAGTAAACAGTTTTAAGGGATTTAAAGGCTCGCCATTTGATGATTATTTATTTTTCATTTTATTTCATTTAAAAAAAAAGACTTTTTAAAAGAAGGAACTAAGTATTGCGCTTTCGGAGATGTACATTAAGCTAATCAGTTTAGATTAGAACCCAAGTCATTCTAGGTCTAAGTAGACCTTATTAATTGGTTTTTGCCTAAATGTCGCCGACATTTTGTTGATGCTACATAACTCGAAAAAAACTTAAAATAATGTTTAAATTTTACTAATTATTATATTATGCCCTGGAACACAATGAGAATCAAAAATATTGAAAGAAACTTTTAAAAGTTTCACCTTTTGAAACTTTGCAAAACACCAGTCGTAGCAAAGGGCGGTTCGGACAATTATACTGTGCCGTAATACTTGTTCAAAATTAAATAATACGTGCAAGTGTGATAGTGTGAGTACAGTGCGTTGTTTAAACGAAAAATAATGCGGTAAGAATTTTACATTCGTCGTTTTTCGAAATTTTTTGAGACGATAACACTTTCTATTGGATCAGGGTTTCATTTTATTATAGCGCAAATGCTACCGCTTATAAAGTAGCATCATCAGCTGAATTGTTAAGCATCTGACTACTTAAAACTGTCAAGAGATTACAGAGATGAAAGGCAGCCAAAAGGAGAATCAAATCAGCTTAAGCTCTGTTCATCTCTTTTCTGTAAATGTAGAAGTGGCTTCTATTTGACAGTTTCCAGAAGTGGTACAAAACCAAATGCATGTTATTTGAGGTTGTTCTTGTTGTAGGAAAAAGGTTACGTTATTAGTTCTTAATAGTTTTTAATAGCACACACAAATTTGCTTCACTGAGTCGATAGTTATCCTGAGTCGATTTTGTACAGTGATGTACCATCGAACACAAGCTCACGAGCCACACAAAATGTGACAGATTTTTTGACAATTCTGTCAGATTTGCTAACCTTTCGAAAAATGTCAAAACATATTTATTTTCAACATAAATGACGAGTGTGATACGAAAGTCGAAATTTTGTAGTGGGTTTTTTAAGTGCGCAAGAAAGCCATCAGACTTTCAGCAGTTTGCAGTGACTGAGCCCAATAATTGCTTGGAATGCTGAGCTATCATTATCATAAGGTTATTCGTTATGACTTTTAAATTACACAAAATTAAATTAAAAGTTAAAATAATTTTTCAATTCACCTTGTTGATTTATATTAAAGTTTTTAGCACATTCTTATGTGCATGTACAGCGTTGCATTAAATAAAAAATATTTTGTGTCAACAAATTGTTATTCGCATATACATATGTATATGTACTTTTTATCAAAAATGTATGTATATATGTATACGCGTTCGGTTGAGCATCCATCATGTGGAGCTGAATAACTATTGTGCAAAATTCTTGATTACCACTTTATCACTTCAATGGTTCTGTTGCCTTTTTGCGGTGTTTAATATACAAATGTATAATATATAAATATTTTTATTTAATTTATACACTTGACTGCTTTTGTTAACCCATTCTCATGGCCCCACACTGCAGTAAGCGGGAATAAATGGTTAAATGAAAACAAGCAAAGGAGCAGCAGAGAGCAATAGCATTTAAAACAAACATGTTGTTGTGGTTTAATTGGTTTAACATAAACTTTTACGTATAAATACACAATTTTATTTAATAAAAACGGATTCCCAGAGAACATTTTGTAACGGATTCTTATTAAAGATGTTTGAGAAATATTCAAGCAAAATAAGAAATGTTTAAACTACCAAATAGTGCAATATGTAGAGTATTAATTATTAGAATAAAAGTAATGAGTAATAAGGTTATTCATAAAAATATTCTATATTTAATAAACGTTTATAAAAATGGAACAAGGCTAAAATATATTTTAGCTAAAAATACACACATCCACTTCCAATAACTGCCTAAAAAAGCTCCATTGACAGTTGTTTCTCTAATATCAAAAATGCAAAAACAGTTGAGTCTGAACTCCTATTTTTGGTTTCCTTTCTCCCAGATCTTATAGCTGCCACATTGCTTTGTTTACAAAAATTTTAATGAGAGTAATAAATACAGAGACAAGGTTTATTTAAGATATTTTTACTCCTTACATTTTACTGAGTTCTGATATGTAGTGTTGGTGGGGTTACACCCAACTGTACATTTTCTGCTTAAGATTCTTACAGTACGCTTGTATCTGCTGTAAGTACGGTTGTCTTGGAGTTGGTTTAATAAATGATTGCATATTTTGTTTAATAAAATAAATAGGAATTTCGAATTTAATAAATGTATAACCATATATATTCTATAACTAGTTATTTAAAATATTTTAATATTCGCCTAACAGGTGACATTCTTTTCCACACTATGTGTCGATTAAGCTTTTATTTTTTCTCTTTTAGAATCTGTGTTGTTAATAAAACATGAAAATTATATTAGCCAGGGTTCAAGCTCGAAATATTGAACACTGCTACCAACTCAGCCACCAAGTCCTGCCATACATAATAACCTTGAGACTATATGTTGTTTTCTGCCATTGGTAGCCTCATGCAAGCTTCCTCCGACCACTAACTTTTCTGAATAACTTTAACTGAAAAAGATTTATGCCGTATAATAAAAACGTATAGCTCGTTTCTCTACAGTAGTAAAGCCTAATACTGAAACCAGTTCCTGTGGCGGATCTATGCAGTAGCGACCAGAACAGTATATCTACTTGATATACATTGTAATGTTAAATTGAGTATGTTTTTTTTGTTGTATATTTTAGATTAAGTTTACAGTGCACCTTTTATAAGATTAAAATTAAGAAAAAAAAATCTACTTTTCGCATAACTAAATTTATAACAATTTTTTTCTACGTCTAAGGCTTTAGTTAAAAAAAAATCATCATTCATAGACCTTTTGTTGCTGATAAAATAATGTTCAAAAAATACCTTTACAAGAATATACATTTTATCTCTCAAGCACTAAATAAGAAGAGTTTTCCTTCTTTCTATTTTTAACTCAACAAAAAGGCAAATTTTGTTAAAAGAGCTCTTGGGAAGAATATAAAATTTCATTTCTTTATTCATTGTATTAAGAGGTACTTTCCAATAAAGGTTTATAAGCATTCATATATGAAATATTTTCTAATGGCACTCGTTTAAATAAGCATTTCAAATGCAAGTCTTATCGAGCAATACAAAAGTAAAGAGATTTAAAATTTTAAAACGAAAGAAAAATGCAAAACAGTAAACTAAAGTGTAGCCAATTAAGAAAAAAGTCATAACTTAGAATGAACAAAAAAACAAAAATTTAGAAATGTTACATGCTAAATTTCTAATACATAACCTTCATCACACATAATAGCAACGATGCTGATGAAGCCTATAATATGAAATAGCCAAGTAAAGAACACTCATGTTTATCCCAGTAGTATCTCAGATTCTATGAATAGTTTTTTTAGGTTCTTTTTTTTTAATTAGAGACTGTTGATAACATTTGTTATTATATTTCCTTTTCAAAGCTACAATTGTTTGAGTTGCAAATTTATTTTACGATTTTGTTTCAATCTGGCAATTCCTCGTAAACTTCACGATATAGATTTTTTTTATAATTTTTTTTGGGAGTAGTCACCACTTGATCTATCACCAGTTTTCGTTTGGACGTTAAAGCACGGGACAACCTGTATAAGCATAAAAATAATTTAATAATCTATTTTATCGAAATTATTTTTCCACTCACATCAAATAGTAATTTTGCTTAATAGTAAAAGCGACTACTTATGCACAAAAAAAAATTATAAAATATAATTTATTTTATTTTAAAGTTAATATAATAATAAACAATGTAATATAATAATAAATAATCATGGTGTAAGTGCGGCTTTTTGAAGGCCAAGCCAAGAAGGGCGATGGGAACGATATTATCCTTCGAACCTATCGAAATGTGCATAAAACACATAACGGCTCTCAAAGCGAAACGATTAAAGGTAACGGCTTACGAAGGGATACGAACTGCCTCATCAATTAATCTTTATAGTCTTAAACAAGTTCATACTGGAAAATGTGACATCAGGTTACATACCGCAGACTAAACAAGAGGACAATTGCGAAAAGTTGATTCCCGGCTTTCTTTCCTGGTTAACCCACTTCTTGCACCTGACTATCATGGAGCTTCATTGTTACACGGTTGGATCAATGGCGAGGATAAAAATGGAACTTGGTATTTATATAGAAAGTACCACGGAACTGTTATTTCTTCTTCCGGACTATTGCATAGCTTAAGGAATGTACTAGGGAATTCAATGAAATATGAAGGCCGTGACCTGTGAATGCATGTACGGATAGTCTCATGGTCATGGTCAAGCCATCTCAGCTGAGCCGACTACATCACAAACAGTTTAGAATTGCAAAAACGATATTACCAATTACTCGACACATGTTGAACTGCTCATCATATGGTTGCCAGTGTATGAGAGAGAGAGAGAGAGAGAGAGAGAGAGAGAGAGCAAAATAACTTTTTTCAAGAGCAAGAAAATTAAGTAACATAAACTTGAGCTAAATAATTAAGTAGCGAATTAAGTAGAATTATGAGACCTATAACAGGATACTGCAACGTTATAATAGCACATGTGTAGCAGGGGGAGATAAGTGTCGAGCACGTGGTCAGGAAAGGGCTTACAGAGCTACGTATGCTAATACCTACTCTTTTCACAAATGCAATCCCAGTATCTTGGCAGCGACAGCTCACTAGACATAAGCCTATTACGGATTATATGCTGTACGAAATGAAGATATTTTGTGATTGACAAGAAGTTCCTAGAGACCTATGAGTCAAACTGCTTATGATTAGGTCCACAAAGCTCAAGTGTACAATTAACTTGGGGAAACATAACCCTCCAATCAACTTAACCTAAACTAAAAGCGAAATTTGTAAATCGAGTTCCTTTCCATCCAGCAGAAACTTGTGAACTTGTTTATTTTAAATGCTCAGTTTATACGTATATACGAGAACTAGTTAGCAATTAAATTACTATATATGATGTACAAGGATATCTTTTCTGAATTACTGGCTATTTTGCCTAGTCTCTAAGCCACTGTGCATCGCTAAGGTTTGTAGAGTAATTTTCCTTTCATTACTGTAAATTACTTTGAAGCATGTTTTGTTACTGAAATCTATTTCATTATTTTAAACACACTAACTTACATCATAATAAAGTAGTAAATCTTGATAAATATTTAAATATGTGTATGAATGCAGTAAAGTATTTGAATAAACAGCAATAAATGTCAACAGGAAATTTCACACACATACACACACACACAAACACACATGTTTAAGAACAATTTATTTATTATCTTATTCGGTGCAATATAAATCCGACTTGAATTGTATACACATACCTGCACACTTATAGCTACATATTAAAAAATTACACAAACTAAGACTGCTTGTAGCCATAAAATCTTAAGTCAGCACAAAGGTAAATCAAAAAGATTCCATAATAGTAATTTTAAAATGGTAATAATAGAAACAACCCATTTAAACACATATTATGTTCAACAACAGCTTAATGAAATGAGAAAAATTATATTAAAACTTTCATATGAATGCAAACCTGTTTGCGGTACTTATTATTTGGCAAGTCTGTAAGTCTCTACAGATGCAGCCATATAAAGAACGTAGACATTAATGAATGAAATGAATACAGTGTTTTTTTTTTTGGGAAAAGAAATAAGCTAGTCCTATTATTATATCTTCGCTAGATATCCCCTACAAACTTCTAAATTAACAGATGAAACTGTAGACAAAAATTTTCAGTCAACTAAACGACAACACACAGACGGAGACAACAATAGTTGCGGCACTTGATATACAAAATATATGAAATACTTTAATAAAATCGTTTTATTAAAGTATTTTAATAAAACCTTAGATGCTTGGATTGCCTTCCATAGAGACAGGGAGGAAAAGTAGGTGATCAATGCTTTAACAGAAATAATAGCATGAAAATTAGGACACTCACATTGTAAATTTTCAAGGCAAAACGAAGGAATATTTGGCGTAAAAAAAACCAGAGAGTAATGAAAAGAGATAAAAACAGAAAAAGAAAATAAAAGAAACAATTTGTTATACTTTAAAACTCAAGGGTATGGTGTTCTTGTGCTAAGAACTTTTACTTTGACTGCACAGTTGGAAAAAGATGATGGTCTGTAGACAATAGTATCTGCAGAGGCACAACTAATATGTTTAAAAAATATTAAATTTCGGTATTTAATGACATTTTGTTCAAATTTCAATACTATGGTAAATCATGACAATATTTGAATTACCATGTAATACCATGTTCATACATGCGCCTTTATTGAGGTAATCGCAATAAAGTCCCTTATTGAGCTCAATATTCCATACAAAAAGTCAATAAAGTTATTGCTCAATAAACTCTATATTGCTTTGAATATTGAGAAAAAGATGGAACACAACACTGTAAAAGATGTGTTTAATAAGCAAAAGTATACAATGCGAAATGAATGAACTGATAAATGTAAACAAAAGCAAACTAAACAAAATAATAAAAAATAAAAATAGATACAATAAAAATAAAAACATTGCAGCATTTCCAAATTTTTATTTCTCTTTCTTTTTATTATTGCCGCTTTGGAGTCATAACATGAACGCACTACTTGTACAAGTGCCATATTTTTATTGTACAACACTAAAATCTTTTTAATAAAAGGCAGTTTTTCTTCAATTTTTCTTATTGGAAAATATTTTTCACATTTTTTTCTCACTACCAAAACAAAAAGAACAAATTATTTTCAGCTGTCAGATACTAATTGAGTTAGCTCAATATTTGTATATATGAACGCAAAAAATATTATGTCAATAAACTGAATATTATCTCAATTAGAAATACATGTATGAACAAGGTATAAGTGTCGCAGCTAACTTCATTATTCAATTATTTTACAATACTAGTGACAACTGTTTAAATGCTCTCTAAAAAGCGGCACCATGCCAAAAGTGTTCCATTGTAAAAAATTTATAATTAAAACTATATTTGCGGATGTTTTATATATTAACATTTTCCAAATAAATAATGGAACCCAAATGTATTTTAAACTTTACAAGGCTTATAATTTGTTATGAAAAAAAATAAAAAAATAAAAATTGTTGACTTCACATCAACTCAAAAAAATAATAATACATAGTACATAAAAAAGCTATTCGAACAAAAACAAATAATACGATTGTATTATAATGTATCAAAACCTTCTTTAAAATTCCCCAGTTTAATTTCTATAATTCGGCTGCTGTTCATTGTAGCAATAAAGCCTCCGATATGTCAGTTATTGGATGGAATTCACATTGACCGTCTTTCGTAGTACACTTCAAGATGTGTTGCGTCGTTTGTTTTGCAAAATTCGTTTCGAAGCCCTACACAAGACTATTTTTACGATAAGAAAAACTATGCTCACAAAACCTTACACATTTTTCGTTTTCTGTGTGTTTATGCCATAAAGTTGTCTGTACTTGCATTATTGTCTAAGGCCAATTGGTTATTTTGCTTCAACAGGCTCTGCACATTGGTATACCTGTATGTATATTATGTACTAAAGTTACTGCTAATGTTTTTTATGGTGTAATCGCTCTTTAGTTCGTTGGTTTGAGTGTGTGCTGATTTTTGGATGGTTGTAAGAATTTATTGCATATTCCCAGGTCACGCATAGACAAGTCATGAAATGCTTATATTCTTCGTAAAGTGCTTCAATAAATGTTTTCATTTTTAATTCTAATGTTGAATATAATACACGAAAAGATTCTTCTTTGGCTAAAAAGAAAAGTATCTTTAAACATGTAAGATTATTCTTTAAGAATATAACGAAGCCTGGTGTATTCTCATTTTTGCTGTATGTAAGTTTTTGAAAGTATGCACGTGTGTGGGTGTATGTAGAAGTAATTTACTACTTCAGTAGATGTAGAAAAATGAGCACGTACTAGCTAAAGTTACTTAAAAAGAAGCATAAATATTTATAGTGCTGAATAGATATTTTGCAGGCATTTAAACTGGAGCTTTGTAACTTAAAGTGTTTAAACTTTCTCCACATCATTTAAAGCACTTTTTCAGACAAATTTATTACAAAACTAGTCTGCAAACCAACAATCTATTGCAACACGTTTTATATTTAAGCGGGAATTTAAAATAATTAAAAAATGAATAGAACTATGATCATTCTTTTGCCTTTGTGGTCGAATATGATTTACAATTGCTAATTACGTTTACGGGCTTAAGTTCTATTTTACTTCTTCAGAATTGAGAAAGACTTTTTTGTGATAAAATTATAGCGAGCACACCCTCTTCGAGAGCTACAAGTGGCACCACGAGAGATCTTACTTTATGGCACATTGGCAACACAAACCGTCGTTAGAGTCATGCTCAGAAAGGAAGTGAGCAGAAAACATACAGCGGATTTCGTGAAAGTATTTCTCTATAGAAAATAGATGGATATAAACTAAAACTGCTGAAGATACAGTCAACAAAGCAGAGCTAACGGGAAACCAGCCGATAAAGAGTGGTAAATATACCTAAATCAATTCTGGTGTGGTTGACTATTTATGATAAAATTGGAGTGATAAAATTTTTTAAAGAAGACATGAAAAGTAAAGCTCAATTCTTACTCAATGGGGTGCAAACGATGGCTGTTTCACGGTCACCACGTCACTCAAAACCACCCAAATTTGCTTCGAACGCAGGCAAGGACTAATTGTATATAATCATTTTAAGCAGTATCGCATCGTCCTCCTCAGATCTTCATTACTGATTGTCTGTATTTGATTTTATTGACCAATTTTCAGGTTTTTTACTGGTAGTCGTGAAACATCCATGGTATGAACCCCAGCCAGTAGGTCTTAAATTTTACTTTTCTTGTATTCTTTAACAATGTTGATCATCAAAGTTTTGTCACAAAAAATCTTTCTCAATGTTAGGGAAGTGAAAATCGAACTCAAGCCTGATAAAATTATTAACAATTTTTATAGTTCGACTATATAGTTAAAATTAATGATTAGGAATAATTTGATAACTTTTATTATTAATATTCAAAACAAAGCCAAAGTACTTTCTCTTTTACATTGATAATCAAACGTAAGATTTAGCATTAACGCAACATCTCATCCAATGAAAAAAAAAAAAAACATATTAATAAAAAGATACTATACCCAATGAAATCTTACTTTTCTACTTTTTTTCCTTTTCAAGAAGTCAAAGCAAAAGCTTGCAGCTTTAAATATTAAAAAAAAACATTATTTTCCTTATTTTTGTGAAAGGGAAATCTTTTTTGAAAGTATTTTCAAGTTAGTTAAAAGGAACCTATATAAATATACAAGAAAGAAAAAAAGGAAAAAGCAAAGAAGAATATTAGAAAGTTAAAGTGTGATTTTATTTATTGAGTTGCCATTTGGCAGCACGTTCCCGTAGCCAAATGAATTTATTATAACCTTTAATAACTTAAACAGAATGAATAAGTGACGGTTTTACTTACAAGGCCAGCAGGAGGACTGGGGTGGCATGGTTACCCGTTTTTCCTTCGCCAAGCTGAAATCTTTTAATACTGTGCTTTGTTTTTCAAAGCATTCATTAATTTTATCGTATATATTTATTTACAAATGGTGAGGTGCCTAATGCGAATGGGAGTGTGCAAGTAGATAAAAAAAAGGTAGAAGTCGTATGCAAACAGCAATTGCTGTGTGTATGTGTGTGCGTGTGGCTAGCGGAAGCAAACCATCCATAAAATATGGTAGAAGGTTTATTTGGTATCTATCTATGTATGTGTATAAATCGTATACGAGTATGTCCTTGCTACATACTGCTACATTTCCTACAGAAACAGTTATTATTGTGTTGTATAAGGTCTCTTTTGTTTTGGTTGCTTTTCTTATTTGTATTTGTAGCAGAGTGTGATTTTATAGCACAATTTTTTTCTTTTACTATCAACAGTGAGCGTGAGCAAATTCATTGCCGTAGTTGTTGTGGAAATGCAGGTTCTGTGTACGTGTGTATGTGCCTTTTGTTTGTGCTAAATTGGTGATTTAGTTTGTTGAAACCACGTTTCCGTTTTAATTTAAAATAATCATAAATATTGTGCAAAATCATTTAAACTGCGTGCTAAATGTCTTTAGGGTGTGATTTTTGCTTCATGCTACCACCTCTACTTTAATTTTTTATTTTATAATCCTTGTTGATTTTATATCGTTATTAAAGTTTTATTTGCTAAGAGCGGGAAGTTTTTTAAGTTTACCTTAGCAGGGCTTAAAAAATACTTTTTTTTATTTATAGACTGATTTCATATAATAATATATGACTTATCTATAAGAAATCAGGCCATACAATTTGTGTTTGTTTAATATATGGGAATTGGCCAAATAAGAGCAAAAGCACTGTTTTTAGTTAATTTCTCAATTACAAGAGAAAAAATTATAACCGACAGTGAGAGGTTCAGAGCCAGTATCAGTGTTAGGATGATCTGGGATAATCATCTTCTGGAAAGTTTTTGCTTAAGTAAAAATGACAATTATAAAAAACTTTTTTTTGGCATCTTATGTATTTCAAGTAAACCAAAAACTTCCCTTCTACAAGTAATGGTGCAATAAAGGAGTATGGAACTGAGATTTGGAAATTACTTACAGACTTTCATGTTTTGAATTGATATTATTTGTTTTTTATTTAATTGAAAGTTTTGTTGCTAAAAGCAATACTAGCACAAACGTGAAGTCTGACAAACAATGAAATTTAGCTGGGATTTTTTATGTATGTGTTTATATAAACATTCTTTTTCGCCTTCTCTTTGTCGCTATATTTTTCACATAAATTGAAAAAAAAAAAAAAAAATAAACGAAGTCTTCTAGTATAAAATCTGCACAAATCAACATCGGATTGGGTTTTCTCCTTTCTTCGTTTGCGATCAAAATTTCAAGCACTGTTTTTTCAGGCTGGGAAATTATGCTTTCGAATTCAGTTTCATCTTTTCCATGGTTTAAAAATTTGTATCACCAAATAAATTTAAAGTTAATTAATTTTTATTATTTGAACTTTTTCCTATATAATCTTATTTTTGTACAAAGTTTATCAGGCTTAAGTTCTTTCTATATTATTTTTGTGATTCATATTAATTAAATAAGACAAAGAAGGCATCAAATACATTTAGCAGCGTGAACAACTAGTTGTTTCGAAGCCGGGTGCTGACGAGAAAGTGTGGCGGCTTCAATTAACACCTATCACAAAAGCAATATAGAAAGAACTTGAGCCTGATAAACTTAATACAAAAAAAAAAAAACAAAAATATTATTCAGAAAATAGTAGTCTTGTTTTTTTGATTGCTTTCTTTTATTTCGAGAAAGAAATATGTAGATCTTTTTATTGTTATCCTTTCTGTGAACGAAAACAATTCGAGCTATTTTCTTTCTCTGGGTTTTTTTCCTTGTGTTTCGTTGTTGTATTTTGCAATTATCTGAGAGCCTGGCCACTTTTTCAATGTTTGTGTATTGAGTTGTGTCTATCTACATACATATAAATACTTGCATACCCAACCAGCAATCGGTATACTTTTGATAATATTTACTAAGACTTGACCTAATGAACTACCTTCATTTGAAGTTAGAAGAAGAATGCTACGAAAGCAGTCCTTAGAGGGCCGCAGATCTTCTTCCTCACCTATACTTTGTCTTTAAAAATTAAATTAAATTAAATTTTTCTGCAGTTTTGTTACCAAAAATGCTGATTTCTTATAACATTACCTTTGAGTGTTCACTTTGCATGACATTTATGGCAAATAAAACGTACTAAATTCGTACTGAAGCGAAATGAAGATATGGAAAAAATAATTAAAATGAATCAAATATAATCCTTGAAAATAGTCTGACTAATTTAAGACCACTTTTGACCCTTTTTAGTTTATTTGGTAAATAGTTTAAAGTAATTCCAACTGACCCTTTCGATATAAACTTTTCCGATATATCTGCTAGATTTCGGGCGTCTTTAATACACACATATATTCATGCACTGCACACACACTGAAAATTATTATAAAATTATATTCAATCAACCAGTGGTTTGAAAATATTTTTCTCTCGGACAAAAAATTTTATTGTGTCTATTAAATTATTGTTTGATGCTACATTGTATTCATTTTTCAATATACATATATGTTACAAAATTTTCAAACTGAATTTAGAGATTTCATTGCAGGACCTAAACTAAACGAAAACTAAATTGATTCTTTAATTTCGGATTGAGAGAGCTTTTATGCTTTAAATCTACATTTAATTTAAGTATTTTGATAATTCACAAACTATTAACGCAATTGATTTTCCATATAGGAGTCCACGCTAACAAAGTCTTCTTGAGTGGTGTATTTGTAGAGAGGTATTGTAATTTCTGACGTTGTAAGTGCCATCAAATTTAGTATATACCTTGCCAGATTTCGTTACATAGATCGCATAAAAGAGAATATCGCCTCTTCTTAGTTGTGCATCGGCATTTTGATAAAGCCAATGTGTGTTTTCGTTGGCTAGTGAACTAGATCCTCTCCAAGTTCCCGCCATACCCAGTGGTATTAGTGAATTCCGTTTGGCTTCGATATCAACACGAGTTATTCCATCTTCATGTGGAATAGAAATCTCGAAACCCTTGCGATAAACTTCAATTCTTGGCTTGGGTATTGTGTAAAGAAGATTATCAGTGACATAATGTTTGATGATATAAACACCATCATCTTTTGTAAAAAACCGGCCATCTTTTTCCAATAAAATTCTATAGTGGAGAGTGTCATTTAGATTTAGTTTCACATTGACATTTGTATATGTCCAATGCTTGTGGAGATAATGTAGCGAACCAAATCCGGCCCAAGTGGCAGGGATTTGCTTTGTGATTTTTAAGTTTCGTTTAGATTCAACAGCAAAAAAAGTTATACCACATTCATGTGGTATGGTAACTTCAAAACCATTACGATAAACTTCAATTACGGGGGTGGGTATCATATAATCAGAGACACGATTTTCACGATGTTGGATGTGAACGCTACCATGTGAAACATATTTTTGGTGATCTTTTGTTACATAGATCCAATAGTAGAGAATATTTCCCGCTTCGAAAACTGCATTGGCTTTTTGGTATATCCAGTTTGTGTTGTCATGAGTAAGAGAACAATCTCCTGACCATGTATCCCTATTACCGGTTGTGGTTTCTGAATTACGTTTGATGTGGACATGAACAAGAGCTATTCCGTCTTCATGTAGTATAGATACTTTAGTACCTTCAGAAGATGTTAATATATCTGGTGTGGGTATTTGATACGCCCATGAGTTTTCAACTACGCAGACAAGCAAAACTGCAAACTTTATTAGCCAAACCATTTTAATTATTTGTTCCAAAGAAGCTGATGCTTATGCAAGAACTGAAAATCTTTTCTTCAGTTTACTTGTTTTATACAGTTTTTCGTATTTATTTTTCATCAGCTTTTATATGAACCCTGCACCCAAACCCTAAACAGAGTGTATATTTTTGTGATGAGATATTTTCTTTCAGTTTCTAAATGTGTGTGCTTAATTTTAAATTGCGCGTTCGGAGTATGATAAGAGGCATAAAAAATATAGCTTACATGTGGTATACGAAAAATGGTTCTGACGTTGATAAGTGTAGAAATTAAAATATTATGACCTTGAGTCTAAACATATAAATGTTTAGACTACTTTGGATACTTTGCCTTCTTGTTTTATTAGTAGTTGTAAAATTTTAAGATACAATTTTTATCTTAGAAATTTTTAAAACTCTAATAACTAGTACAATTTTAAGATACAATTTTTATATAAGAAATTTTAAAAACTCTGATAACAGTCTTTAAAAAATGGCAATTATCGGTATAATGAAACAAAGCAGTATCAAGCAGTTTATGCTGAAATTAAATCTGGGTTAAGTATTATATTCCTACAAAATATGTAATGTATGCCTTGCACTTTGAGTTTTTTAAAATGATAATGTACCTCACAGTACTCTGCCATTAGCCTTGTATGTAGTCTCATATCCTTTCTGGGGAGATTTCCAATACTGGTGAGTTGGACTTCACTCAGCTGAGATCTCTTAGTCTTTTTGCCTGCCGCTTGCCCCTTAGGACTCACTAGCAGTCAGCAAGTCTTTGCTGCTTCCAGCTGCTTAAAAATAGTATACACTTTGTCATGATCTAGGTTTGAAACAACTTCGTTACTCATAATGAGTCCTGGTGGATGTAGAATGTTATATATTAAGTACTTTTAGTGCTCAATGATAATACTATTCCATTTCTCCTTTTGTAAAACAGTAATAAAATCTTAAACTGGTTTTTATGACTGCATAGCTGAAATCTCTTTATCAACTCAATTTTTCTGTAACATTTAAAGTATGTATTCTTAAATAAAGATTCTTAAAAACTGTTTGTTTTAACCTTCATCAAAGACATTACATAAAATAACCCTCGCACGTACCCCAGCCAATAAGTCCTCAACTTCACTTTTCTTGTCTTCTTGAAAAATGGTGATCACTATTACTGTTAACACAAAAAAAAAAAATCTTCCTCAATTATAAGAAAGCTCTTCCAACAGAAAATTGATAGAAAGCCGCTGGGAAACACAGAAGATATGACTCTTTCACTTAAAAATTATAAAAGTGACATAAAAAACTGAAAGCGAAAAGAACAACTCTATAAATTCCCACAAAACAGAACTGGTATATGAAAACTCCAGAATAAATTTGGTTCGTCATAGTGTTATTAACCATTGTAAATCATATAGTTTGACAAAAATGCCGATGTGATAATCAGCCATCGATGTACTGAAAATGAACACATGTTTCGATTAAACTGTGTTTTTTTTTTTTTTTTTTTGTAAAAATAGTCCCAAGATTTGTCCTGTAGGTGTATACCAATTTCTAAAATTGACAAAGTGAGGAGGTTCAAAATGTAGTGAATATTTCCAAGTGTGTATAATATTGACGGTTTTAGGCAGAAATCAATAATGCCAGATCATTTCCTTTCATCAAGTACGGTGAGACAGAATACAAATAGTATTTGTTTCTACCATCACTTTCTATTTTCCTTGAAACTTAGATTTAAAAGGTACTAAAAGGAATCTAAAGACCGCTGTTTTCATTCGATTGGCCAGCGTATTTAAGCTTTTTGAATTGTGAAGGAGTTAAAATTTAAACTTTTTGGTCTATTGATAGACATTTTCTGTATATTAAAATTTCTTAGTGTTTGTTTAAATTTTAGTGCTAAAAACCTAATTAAAAATTCAGCCATTTCATATTTTATAAGGAGTGAGGGAAAAAAGAATAAACAAACACAAAGCTTAATTCATAATTATCCAAAAGTATAACAACTTGCTAACGAGTTAACTTATTAAGGATAATGAAATTGTTAACGATGCTGCTACAATCTAATTAGTTTTAAGTCTGTTTTTCTTAATACTTCATTTCGAAAGTGATAAATAATTCTATGGGTAGAGCAGCTAAATCAATTCATTTAAATTAAATGAGTGACTGACTGACTAAGAGCTCAAAAAAGGAGTTGATTACTTGCAAGAATTAAATAAGGAAAAAGTTTATTATGAAAGGAAATTTTGCTAGAAAAGAACAGAACAACAAATAGATAAAAAGTTTTTGTAACAACTCTTGCGTAGAAAACATACTTACACTTTTTCTCTAAATGTTTTTTTTTCTTTATGAATGTTTCTTTGTATGTACTTAATGAAACATTTGGAAAACGTTTTTATGTATTCTCCGTTTTTTCTTTATTTTAATTTACATTGAATGTAAATGCGTCTGAGAGTGTAGTTAAACAAACACAATAAAACTGAGTTGGAGACAAATAAACAAACAATTGTAAAATTGTTTATTACTGTTGATGTGCAAATTGTACGTACAAGACTAAATTACCCAGCGAACATTTTCAGTGGAAGGAGTAAAGTAAAGTAAAGAATATCAATAAGTGAACATTTTTTTAATTTGAGTCCTCAAAACTAGTCAACTATAGCTATAAAAAGAGGTTTACATTGATTTATGGTACGCTAACACTTAAAATTTTGTTGTCAATGTTTTTTTTTTCCTAAAAACACGCGACCACAACTTTTTTTCTTACACTTATTTAGGACAAATACATACATTTCAGTAACTACAAATGCAAGTACATGTATACAGATACAGACTGCATTGGATATCTATAATATAACAAGAGGACTGGTATACTTGTAAGCAATTTTGTTCGCTGGAGTACCATTGATTTTAGATATGCCGTCATACATTTAATTTAGATGAGTTTGTTTACTTTTAAACACAGGTTTTTTTTCTTGTTTTATTTCATTTGCAATACTTGGAAATAAAGCTAAAGGTTTTGCATCCTTTCAGCATTAACAGCAACAACATAAGAGTCATCATTGTCATCGTTAGTGGCAACAGCAGCAGCTCAGTATGTGCTGGCATTCATAGTTTCACTTCTACTCATATCATTTATGCTGTAAATGTTGCTTGTGGGAATGTGTGAATGAATGAACGGAGGAATATAATGCTGCATCATCAGACTCATCAGCATCGTTTTGTTTGTCTGCCTGTTGGAAACTACCACACAACTTTGTGCATCCATATCAACAGAATTGTAAAGGTATGATAAAGGTATTTTATGGCTGTTGCTATTGGAGAGGCGGCAGATGCTGATTGTGGAATTGTCCCTGTGCCTGTGCGTGCGTATGTCTATGTGCCTGTTTAATAAACCTCCATATCTATGTATATGTAAATATTTAAGCCGGCGCAATGGTGTTTGTGTATTTTTATGTACATTTATCAAAAGGTTTTCATGTTTATTTTGCGTTAATGAAGTTGTTTTACGTATAAAATTTCCAACCAAAATATGCTCCCAGGCATATTTAACTCAACAGCGAGCGGACGGATAAAATGGACAGACAAAATGCAGACTGACAACACTCATTATGGCAAAACGAAAGATGAAAACGTTTTCGCATACTCAGAGAAACATCTACGGACAGTAAGCAACAACAAAAAAGTAATTAGTACGCTCTTGGCTCAGCTCAATCGTAATAAAAAGCCATATGAAAAACTCAGGTACACAGACGAATTTATGGAAAATAAAATGTCTTCATTTTCAGTTTTGCAATGTCAGCCATAAAATTAAGCCAGAAATTATGAATAAAATTGCAAAAAAGAAGCAGAATTGAAAAAAAATGCTTAATAAAGTATGAGTGTAAAAATAAACTTATGTGCTCCAAAATAAAAATATCAAAAAAGAAATAATAGAGAAAAAAAGTTAATGCCAAGAGGCTTAAAGCAGAATACTTTCACAAAAACAAAATCATCTCTTTCCACTTGATACTACTTCTGCAAAGTTGAAAAACTTTATTCACACTTTGCATCGTTTTAATTTTGTTCGTTCTCCCTCTGTCTTTTCTTCTTTTTCTCTTCCTGTTTTCTATTTTAATTTAAAAATAAATTTCTTTCATTTCAGTTTTCCGTTTTACTATTTTTTGTTCTTATCTTTTATGGCACTTACCTTTAGAAAAAATAATCCACCAGCCGGTAATGTTATTCTGTGTGATCCAGGTAAAATTTTCAATGGCACTCCATCTTTGTACCATTGGATGCTGGGTATGGGTGAGCCTTCCGCTTTGCAATTAAGCGTTGCGGGTTCATGACGCGGCACTGTTGTGTCAATGGGATGTTCTACTATTCTGGGAGGATGTGAACCTACAAAAAATAGGAGAAGTAGGAGAAAATTCATACATATGTGGAGATAGACATATAAAGACTGAAACACTTTTTTTACAATTGTTACATTTTTTTTTGTAAGATTACCGCACAAACGAAAAATGTTTTAATGCATTTTTTCCAGATTTTGTTTTTATTTTTTTATTTCTTTCATTAATATGCACAAATTTTTATTTTCGTAGGTGGGTTTATGTACACGTCTGCATATGAACACCTGTACAGGATTAGCGAATGCAATAATTTATAAAAGATAATACATGTGTGAGAACGTCACAGGCAGAACAGAAGAGAGTTCATTTAAGCTGGGATTTTTAGGGACTTTTAAAGACAATAAGAAAATTAAATGCAATTTTATAAAATCATTTGTATTTATAGTAACAGCATTTATTTTTGTTATTGCTTAAAAAATTTAATACACGAACATTATTGACAGTTGTAGATAATTAAAACTGAATTCTAAGTGAGTTACACGATATTATACACTATTACAACAAATATAATAATGCAGTTGACACAATGGATCAACTGGTTAGACGGTATACAAGTCAGCGGCGAAGTTCCAGGCCAATGGCAATACTCTTCAATATGTTGGACATTGTCTCACTTGCATCACACATAATTTTTTATGAAAACAATACAATGATTTCTAAGGAAAAATTGAAAGACCTATGTTTATGCTTAAGTTATCTAAATATCTTGCAACACCTATGATTGAACAACTTATGACAAGACAGGAAGAAAAACGGTTACCTTATGTTGTCATGTATGTTATAAGCAAATTATAAAAAAGAGACGCAAAACCTGCACTGAATGTGAGCTGCCAGTTTGTGCCAAATACTCGGAAAATATCGTAGAATGCTCACAATGTAACAAACTATAACAGTTTTTGAAAAAAACATCTAGTTTTGATCCATCGAATTTGTTTTGTCACTAATTTTATACATACATATATGGAACACAAATCTTTCTGGTTACCGGGGTACCCGGGTGTACTCAGGGTGTAATGGTCAAAGCTCAAACTAAATTTTTGTAGCACAAAATAAATAAAACTTTTAAATTATCATCATAATTCGCTGGATTTTGAACTGAATAATGACGATCCAGAAGCTCAAATTAAAATTTTATATTTTTAGCAGTTTTTTCATGTCATTTTGTTATTTGTGTATTAAAGGATTAAAAAAAATATAATAATATAAAAAATGCAATTTAAAAACTACTATTCGTAGCTCTTTTATATTAAATCTTAATACAATATATTTAAATTTAAGTGAAGGCATAACTGGCCTGATCTCCTCCCTACATGTTCTACTTTCATCTCCTTCCACTATTCCTAAGATGTGCCAGTAGTCCAGAGTGACTTGTTATAAATCCCTACTTAA
This sequence comes from Sturmia bella, assembly GCA_963662145.1. Classification (NCBI taxonomy): domain Eukaryota; kingdom Metazoa; phylum Arthropoda; class Insecta; order Diptera; family Tachinidae; genus Sturmia; species Sturmia bella. The sequence goes on along the minus strand of OY759171.1, from coordinate 15,158,727 downwards.
TTCGGTCTCGCTAAGTCTTAGTAGTTCCTCTGTTTTTTCCTCATCTAGATAACCCCATGGAATCCTTGCATTGATTCGCATGGTTTAGTTATTCCAGAGAGTTTATTGGGCTCTATGAAAAAAAAAATTAAACAGAACTATATTTGCAGTACAAAGATATAGTTATTTAAATTAAATTATCATACAATAATACAAACTAGTAAAAAAAACATGTCCTGACAACTTGAGCAGATGATTACTCACAGTATCAGAAAGTAAACAAAGCGCTCCTTTGCCTCATGATTCGTCATGTGAAAACCAAGTTGTTAAACAAACATTTTTCATTCATTTCCTTTTTTCTTTCTTTTCGCTAAAGGGCGTTGAGATCATTTATTTGTTTTATTTTGAAACCAAAATATTCCCAAACACTAAGGGGTCGCTAAAATATGAGTATGTGTTGTTTATCAAAAAGCAAAAATCAAGACACTTTTTGAAATTCTTTTTTTTCATTAATAATTGTTAACAAACGATAACGCCCCAGACACCACCAAACATAAGACAAACAAATACACACAAAATACACATACATGCATACGTAATGGTCAGTGTCGGAAAAAAGTCCAAGGGCCATAAAGTGTTAACAGTCTTATTCAATTCATAATTTCTGTCCACATGAATTTTTTCTTTTCTTATTGCAGCAACAACTCCCTTTTGAGCCAGGAAAAAATTGTAACCAAAAAAAAAACGGAAAACGAAAACAGGAGTGAAAAAGGAAATAGTGTTAAAATATAAAAACCACTGCTCTTCTTGTGTGAGTTTCTGCTTTAGTCGATAACAAATGTTTAAATAAAAGTTTCACAAAGAATATCCCTCACAGTCACCCAACCGGAACAGTTAGTCTCGTGCCAGTCTTGTATGCATTGTTGTTGTTGCTGTTCTTTGTTTTATTCATACATATATTATTGTGTTGTCATTGAAATCATTGGAAAAATAGAAATTTTTATTTGAAAAGTCAGGCACGCCTTAATTGCACACAAAAATATAATTTAATTTGAATCATAAACAAATTCAGTAAATGTAAAAATAAAAAAAATCACATTCAGTGTTGCTCAAACAATGCCACCCAACACTGCATTCAAACATTTAACTACTAAATGCTCAAAGCACAATGTTGAGAATGACTACTCTCTCCCTCTCTTATTTTATCTCTATGCTCATTAATTACAAACAAAAAACGACCATCCCACAGGTTTTTTGACTTCAATATCCTATTTTTTCTTCAGCTCTACACATTTATATGCGTGTGTTTGTTTATGTGTGTTTGCACTCATACACCTACATGCATGTGCTTATTATGACATTAGCTACGCTTCACTTTGAGATCCAGAATTCATTCATTTATTCGGTCTTTCGCTCACTTACGAGTGTTTAAATATTTATCATCCAATACCAGCATTGGGTATTTGTATCCATTGTTAGTCTTTTATTGGGTAGTATGTGCGTATATATGTATATGCAATTGTGTATTGCATTCAGTAACTGTCTGCACGAAAATACAGCATTTATGATAATAAACGCATGAGTATAATATTGAAGCTTTAAAAATAAAAATTGAAAATTATTCATACTTCAGTGTTAATAAATTGATATTGTATCGTATACATTTATATCTTTTCAGCACACTACATGGAAGACGCATCAAAGGCACAAGGTTTATATTTTCATTATTATACTGCGAAGAGTTTGTTGATTTGAAAAATGGTATCTTCTTTCGGATTCTTGACTCTAACATTTTGGACCGATGCACTCAACCATAATATAATACATAACCGTGTGTCTAAAATCATAATACATACCCTGAAAAATAGCTACGAGTAAAGATTAATATTATTAAGATGATAAATAAACACTTTGTGCAAGATACCCAGATTCACTTTTCACACTAAATTGAGAACCGCTTCACCACCAATACAATGCACAAATTGCGGAAATCCAATTTATGATCGCTTCGATGGGTGAACTGGTCGAGCATTCTACTAGCAGTCTCGAGGTCGCAGGTCTAATTCCTGCCTGGGTGTTTCTAAGACAGGCAAAAACTTTGCAGCCATTTTTATTTTGAATGATTCTCTTAGTGTCAAAACTTTGGCCTGTATTTATACTTAAACATTAGTGTTGATTTTTTTAAACACCTTCAACTTCAACATCTGCTGGAGTTGTTTCTGCTAAATTTAAATATAAAGTTAGTTTTGTACGTTGAACTAAAGCAGAAGGGGTGGCAAGTTAAATTATTTATATGCTTGGTGATCGATCACACCAAAACGCAAGATCTTAGTTAAAAACAATACAATACAAGGTTTTCCCAGAATTACATTAATATTTTTTTTTTTTAACAGAAGAGTCTATGATTGCTGATCCATATATCGGTCAGATACTAGCCGTGTCTTCGGCAGCATGCCTTTTTGTACCCTATGTTACATATTTTCCATTACTTTCAGACATAGCTGAGGTTCAGTGCCATGAATGTTTTAAATTATCTCATCCATTAGCTCCTGAGTTATATTTGGCTCATTGACGCCTAGCATTTTTCTTTCATATCCTAAAATAAAGCAGCCTCGCGGTGTCAAACCAGCTGATGGTGGAGACCAACTAGCATCGCAACGATGCAAGATAACATGGCTATTATATTTCACGCACCAAAGAGCCATTGTGTTGGCTTTGGTTGGAACCAAATATCGTTTAGGTGATATCGGTAATTTTTATCCACAACAACTTCGTTATCATCCCGCGATAAGGAACACCATTGACGCTAACTGATGGGTTGATTTCAGAGAAGTACGGCGAGTTGAAGCCAACTTAAGTCGAAGACATGTGTTTTTAAGCAATAATTCTGAAATTCTATTTTGCGCATATTCGGCAATTCCATTTGCTAGGGAACCAAGTAAAATCAAATTATACCTCAAAAAAAATTATGAAGTGCCAGGAATGCATTTTTATTTCATCGTCCAATTTGAAATACGATTCAACAAATTTAAAGCTCTAGTCAATTGTGTACTATTATACGGTAAAATATGCCAAGCATTGAAACAAAAATGTATAAAATTAAATTGGACAACACCATCTGAACACTGAGCCGCGCTTTATCATTAACTTTGTACATTGTGGTTGGACCCTTAGTAAAAAATATAAGCTAGTGGAAGCTGTGATTTTTACTCTTGTTTTCAGTTGCATACTTATTTATTTCAAATAATTCCTTCTCATTATTTGGATTCGGACAGCTGATTTATTTAGAGTGAGGTCAACTGTTTTTAAGAGCCATTGGAGGGTTAATTTTAGAATCGTCTTTTGAGAGTAAAACAAGCTTTTCTTTTATTTATAGCAGTAGTAAGTCATACTTTTTATTTGGCATTAGCTTATGTTTTTTAAAGTATTTTTTTAATGAGTATATTTCTTTCCCTTCATTTTCACATAGAGAGAAGCAATATTGGAAATTAAAGCAAAATTATGTATGCGATTTGACTAATGAATTACCATGGTGAGATACATATGTATGTATTAAACCGTCAAGCATATTTTTGAAAAAACTTAAACATTTATGTTTTTTTAAAATTCAATCTATAACTCATTTTTAAGTCGTTTTGTATGTAAATGAAAAGGATCAAAGTCTCTGCTCCCTATCACTCATGTATTTATACAGCCCTTTGGCAAATGTTGCATGTCATCATGCAGTGTTTGTGTTACCAGAGAGTTTGAGTTGTAAGCATGATTGTTTATGTTGGGGATTGTGTTGTCGTGGTATTGGTATATGATTTAAGTGGGTGCAATGTTTGGGTGAATAACCCTTGTTTAACGTGAAAATATTACTCATTTTTTTCTGTATTCATAAATACCATCTCCACGTCTTGTACACTGAGAAAGAGTTTTTTTTTGTTATTTTCAAAAAATTAAAAGAAGTTACTTTAAACAAGCAATTGATACTAATGGCAATTTAATTTTTGTAATTTTCTAAATACGCTATGAAAGTGTTAGCATATTATGGAGAACGAAGGAACATGCATTGTTACAATCAAATAATCTAAAGCGTACTTAATTTTTCAACACTTTTTTCAACATGCAGTTGAAATGTCTTAGATTTATTAATAATATACAATATTAGTTGATATGTCTTAGATTTATTAATAATATACAATATTAGATCGATATATCTCACTGAAGACATGGCAAACTTTGGCTAAAAATTTTATTTTACACATACTGATCATAGATTGCTTTTTAAGAATACAAAAAATTAAGTTTTTGTTTGGAAAATTTTGAATTGTATGTACTTACAACACCGTGTATTTGCTACGAAAGATTGCTATAGTAGTGATGATCATCATCATCAATTTGACTCAGCCATAGCTTTGCCGCAGCTAATAAGCTTTTGAATACACTTTTCTCTTCCCATCAAACATGTTGATGTGTTTTGAACATTTCGCTAAAAGAGCCGATCGAAAAGCCTATTCGATTTATAGCCAACAATTTATAAAGTTTTACAGCAATAAATATTGCAAATATATTTTATTTCTTTAACAACTATTTACTAACATTTGCGCGTACATTTTTTTCTGTGTAGCCACCGGCCCTTTTCTTTGCCTAAGAACAACCCAATACACTTACCAGCATTGAAGCCAAAACTTATCGAAGAAGCGTATATATATGACAAAATTCTTTTTATTTCGACAAGGGTCAATTAAAGAAACAGAAATACAAAATTTATTTAAAACAATCTTATTAAGATAACACTTGAAGTACAACAACAAGTTTTTATTGCTTTTCTTGTCTTTTTACATTATTCAGCCGGTTGGTTAATAAAGATCCTTTTTGGGTTTGACAAACAAGGAGTTTCGTGCTTTTCTGCTAATTGTTTGCCTGGGAGAGGCCTGCGGCTGTGTTCAACATAAAAAGGGTCTCCTGGTTTTTAATTTTTTTTGGTGCATGCTTACCTTTCTGTTTTCATTAATTTTTATTGGATTTGTAATAAGTATGAATAACATTTTTTTTTTTCTTAAAATCATCACATATGAACAGTCGTTTGCCACATATCCCTTAACACAAATGAAAGCAAACATTTTTTTATATATTTTCGTTTAAGCACATACGAGTTTGCATATGTTGCTGTTGTATTAATGCCTCAACAAATTTGTATTTGTATTTTTTTTTTTGTTTGTACTAAAGTTCCGTTTCGCTCTGCCTGTCGTTAAGAATGGAGTCGTGCATGCTGTTTTATTTGTGGCTTGTCGATAATTTTGTGTTGTCTCGTTAAAATGTTGTGTCCTGCGGTTTTTCGTAACATTAAAGTCATTATAATTTTAAACAGTTATTTTGTGTATACTAAAGTGCAGTGGCTAAGTTACTGGTTAGTTTGAGGGTTTATGGTTGGTATAGACTAAATGAAGTTGACAAGCAATTTTCGAGCTCAATAGAATTTTTAAGCTGATTTATTGATGATAAAAAAATTTGTTATTTACAAAGTGTTTTTTTAATTTAATAATTTGCTTTCACTACTAGCTTGTGCTAAATATTGTCAAGTCGTTGGCATGTTTTTAGCAAAATTACTCTTACGCAATTGCTGTATAAGGCCATGACTCACTATCCTGCACAATAGTGCCATTAATTGACTGGAAACTGCTAGCTAAATCTGATAGAATTCTACGAAAATTTTATAAAAATGGCCACGCTTTTATACTTTTGTAAGCAACTTTGTAAAGCCAACTACCATAAAAAAGCACAGTTTTTGTCAATTCTCAAAAGGCTAGCAAATCGGACAGACTTATCCGAAAGTCTGTCATATATATACAGTTTAAGCAGGACTAAAAATTATAGCGTTTACATGCAGTTAACTTGTTATAAACACTTTAAGTTTTCAACAGAGCCAGTGGATATGTAGGGAGCTTTCAGCTAACTGCAGAATTACAAGGAGGTGAGGGTCCATTTGCTATGTTTCTCTATGCTTTACTAAAACGGTGTGAATATATTCTTTTCGTTCATATAAGAGCCATTAGACCAATTTGTTTTAATTAGAAATGTATTATTATAAACTAATTCATCACAGTATACATATGTGTCTGCAAGGCATTATAGAGGCGAGTTGGCAAATTGAATAGCAAAATTATTTATTATATACATACGTACATATATAGATATTTATAAAAGTGAAATAAGAAGAAAAAAAATATTATTAAATAAAAAGAAACGTAATATTCATAACGTTATAATAAACCCCTTCAATAAATTTGCTTGTTAGACTACAATGTCATGCACGTTCTTCATTATCTAATTCTTAGTAATACTTTTGAAAATTAATATTCTATTCATATTTTTTAAATACTTTTATCGTGGAAAATGAAACATAAGGCAAGGATATGTTACAAAAAAAAAAAAAAAACTTTTTTTATGCGTTGATATCCCAAATAAGATTTGGGCTATCCAATTTTTCCTACGCCTCTAATTTTCCCCTACTTCATCTATTACCGGCCGTAAGTATATGCATAATTTTTTTAAAATTCATATCTATATCTTTATCTTATTCATCAAAACTTTCCGTAATTTTCCAAATATACGTGCTAGTGGACCAGTGGTTAGGTTACTTTTTTCTTAACTGTTTTGCTTGAACTATAATTAACTTTCTTTTTTAATTATACATATTAACCATTTTTGTTGCATCATGGATAAATATTTCATAATAAAGCCTTTCTTTGCAGAACTCTGTGACCTAACTCTCTCTTAATGAGCGACCTGATTCATCAAAGTCCCACCGTGCATCAGTTTGTTAAGTTTGTAGTTATTTTTATAAGTTTTTCCTACAGTTTCACAATTTTCGTTAAGCATTAATAAATATATTTGTATCAGTATATATGTACATATCAGTTTACACTATTGCTTTTTTCGTTTGTTATTTTATTAATTTCTGCAAATAAGAAATTTCAACAAAAATTAAAATTTTTTATTTTAACGTTTGCATCTATAGTTTGCTTGTACTTGTGGATCCCTCTGAAGCCTGACAGTAACACAAGCTTTACATTGCAACAAATTCCAAAAACATTGCAAAGTACTTGCAACTTACTACTCTTCTCTTATTTAACATGCTGCAAATAATGTTAAAGTATTGTTGTTATTAACCATAATCAACTATCAATTTCAGATAACATTCTAAGGCACACTGAACCAGAATTGCTATGCTGTTACATCAAGCATGCATGATTTTGCTTTTACCAAAAGCATAATTCATACATATGTATGTGTAATGTGTATGTTAGTGTAAGAAAGCAAGCAGGCAGGCAGGCAGGCCACAAATACTAATACAATGCCGTTTATTCATGTAAGCCATAAATATGGATTTTTATCTGTTGTTTGTTTTCTTTTTTAATGTTTTTGTTTTCTCTTGTTTTCTCTTGTGTAGCATTTAAAATTTGCATTTTGGCATAATTTCTTTATTTCGTAGTTCCTGCTGCCTTAATGCAACCTACGAATTTGTATGATTGTTGTCAGTTTATGTTGTTCTACAAGCACACATTTATATATATGAATTAAAAACATAGTTTGTGCCTATGCTATACTTCTACCTTACTTGACGAGCTTAACTATACAAGAGATTGAATATGAATTTATTTTAAGTGGTAATAAAAAGATTTAAAATAATCCAGTGCAAAAACTTACTTATTGAGTACTAAAATGAATTTTAGTAATAACTTGCTATAATATTTTTTAGAGGGATAAAATCGGGATAGGTGTATATGATGTGTGCTAGTAAATTGAGAATACTGATATGAAAATTCCTAACTGTGTCAGCAAAAAGAAATTTTCCGCAAAAAAAAAACATGGAAAAGAATGCAGAGAAACAACAAACTTACAAAGAAATTAACTACAATTATGTCATGTTGTTGTTGCTTGTTAAAGTTTTGTAGAATTTTAATTATTATTGTAATCGTATGCAACATGTTCACATATGCATGCACATATGTACATTTATGTGAGTTTATATTGTTTATCACTGCAATTTCTAAATGGTATGCATAACTGCATTTTAATTGTCAGGAAGACATGAAAATGGAGAATTAGGAAATAATATATCATCTCAAGATTCTGAACCCGCTGAAATATTACGATCAGGAGATGACTTCCGGCATTCGTGATCGAATGAAAATCTTCATGTACCCTGTGTATATATTTGCTTTTTTTAATCACAAATACCGTAGTTCGGTTCCAGGGTTATTAGACACGTTTCTCACAAAAATGGGAATGGGAACGGTATTTTGTTGTAGAAGTATCGAAAAATATGTAAAGATATAAACACAGAAAACGCAAGTAGATAAGAAAGTTGATTATCTGATGTAGAATAATTTAGGTAATTCTCTCGCTTAGGTTTTAAATCAGCCTACTTATGTTTTCTAGAATCACAATGAAATTTTTGGCTTTGTTTGTTCTCTTATTACATTTAGCTACATTTTATCTTATTTTCTATTTATCTTTGGCTTATTCTTGCACAACAAAGCCTTTAATTAAAACATTTTAATAAAAACATAGGCAAAACTTTGTTAGAGTCTTACAGCCCAATTCGACTTTTGACACAATATTTATTGTTTTGAGCTGCACTGTTTTTGCTAACGAAGCTAATTTCATAATTGCAAAAATTTCCTACTCTAAAATATAAAGTATTAAATTTTAAAGCTTGCAACGAACTCTGTTTGTGATATCACTATACTATAAAAAATTGCTTTCATTCATGTTATTTTTCTTTAAGGTTTTTCTGTTTTATTTTTTCTACAACGTTCATTAAATTGTAGCATGTAAACAATAATTATGCAAATTTGTTTTGTTTCTCATATTATTTATAGCAGGAAATTGTTGCAAATATGCTACCTTGTTAAGTGAAAGAAAACCTCCTTTTTTTAGATTCAAAACGCGTTTTTCTAACTTTCATTCAGGTAGACTTATAATTACTTTCTTGCAAGTAATTTTCTTAAGCAATGTTGATTTTGGATACAAAATTTTTAGTTACACACACAAACGAATAGTTGAACTAAAATTTTGCCGGCAATAAAAAAACTCCCTAATCAGGTCACTGGGTTATTGCAGAAGTATATTTTGTCTGTCATACGGTTTTTTTTAAAGTGGCAAAAGTAGTAAATAAAATAAAATCGAAAAATAATTTAATTTCTTATGCCAGAATACGGCACAATGTAAATATTAATGAAAATTTGAAAAGCTTATGTAAATTGAATTTGATATACACTAAGAAAAATATGTTACTCTAAGACTTAAAAAAGCACATGTAAAAACACGTCGTGTGGGGCGTACTCAAGTAAAATAATTTTTAAAAATACCTTACATGTTTTAGCAATTCTGGAGATGCGTTTTTGTCGGTGTTTACAGGATTAGCCACTCCTGTTGGAAAGTTGAGAGAAATTCTAAAATTTTTTATTTCATAATAGTTAAGTTTTCTATCGAAATATTTTCTTTTTTTCACGAAAATTTTGTTCATTTTACCAGGGATAAGAAAAAGGAAAGTCATATCACGAAATTGTCATTCAACTTTGTGCTGACAGTTCATTTTATCTGTCGGCACATGGTTTATACTGGAAGTATAAATACTGGAAGTAAAAGCAATCCAGAATTAATTTTAGTATTGAATGCTCTTTAAAAATTAGGAAGTCTTAGATTTTATATAAAAAATTTATTTCAATATTTTAGAGCGGGAATTACTTTATTTTAATTTAAATCATTTTTTTCACAAGATTGCAAAACTTTTCGAAACAAAAATTTTTGCCTCTATACATTTTTTATTGTTCCTTTATTTGTTTCTTCTCACTTGTTCAACATTTGCATTTCACACTATTGCTGTGTGTTTAAGTTTCTTTCAAACTTTTGCTGTTTTTGTCTGCACCTTAAAAAATAGAAAATATACATATTTGTATGCAAGGGCACATGATTTTATATGCTAAAAAAAGTTTTGTGTTTTTGTTCAGTTGTGTTCAATTGTATAAGAATTGTTTAAATTGCATTATCCTGGCGCTGTTGCTCTATGCACATAACTTGGTTATAAATATACTTGCATTTGCGTCAAATGACATACAAGTTCGTTTGTCAGTAGAAACTTTAGAGCTGTTGCTTTGGCTGGCCTACATCCATGTCATGTTTAACTGTAACTTGTACGTGCATATTTATACGTGTTTGATTATATACATATATATTTACATTTATTTGTATTTTTTTTTTTTAAAGTTACACGATTGTAACAAAAAAAAGTTTATTATTCTTGTTCTTAAGCACGAGTTGATATTTCATTGTGGCGTTTAACACTGTGCCTAGAAGAGGATTTTTTGTGATTCTTTCTTTGCTCTTTAGCCGGTTGCTGTTTATGCATGAAAGCCTATTAACAATTACAAGGAAACTTAAAAAAGAAAAAGTGAAAACAGTGCAAAACTCATACAGATGTGCAAACAAAAGTAAGCACTTTCGGTTAGAAAAGGACAAGTCTTAAAGATATTATTTTTCAGCAGAATTTTAAAACTGTGTTTAAGCTGCCAAAAATCTTTCTAATCTCTTTTAGAAAGGATAGAGCCAAAAAAAAAAAATAGAATCTGATAGATTTTCTTTATGAAAAATGTTTAAACTGAGTAGTGTTCTTACAGAAAAGAATGAAGAGTTTTTCATAGAGACTTCTTATTACCTTCCTGTTTCAAATATTTTCTGTTTTATCATTAATAAAATATATTATAGCAAAAAGAAAATTTTTCAGTGATATTTTTACTTAGTTTCCATTATTTTAAGCAACGAAACAGCCATAAAGAAAAATCTACTGATTCCAAAAAGGTTCTCTTATAAATTTTTTTTTCTTGGGTTACCTTTTCAGTTTTTGCAAAAACGTAATTATTAGTGATTTCGTGAGGCTTGTGCAAATTATGTCAGGACAGGTACTGACGAAAAGTGCGGCGGCTTCGAAACAGATAATCATCCAACTAGGTAAAGGTATTCGATGAATTGTTTGTCCTGTTTAATTAATATCAACTACAGAAATAATATACAACGAAGTTCAGCCTCATAAACGTAATAGCAAATAATAATATAAGAGAAAGTTCAAACAATAAAGATTTGTTAATTTGTACAGTACAAATTATAGCTTTGAGTATTTTGAGTTTTATAGCTTTGAGTATATTGATAGCTAATAATAAAAATTCTTAGGGCTCGAAAACATCAAGATGAAGTTTTTTTTTAATCAATAAGAATACATTTTAGATTTTTTCATGAATGTTTTTCTTGCTAAATAATAAAAAGCCTGTACTAGCTACTGTTTTTTCTGTAAGTTCTATGTCTTCACCCGAAACATTTTTGCATGAACTGGCCGCAGCTTATTCCAGAATTAATCAGTTATATTTAAATAACAAAATGTTTGAAAATGAATGAAATTTAAATTTAAGCTGATTTTTGCAGTTGCATAAAAAGTCAACTACTGATATATGTGGATTTTCGGTCACAGTTAATAATGCCAGTAGTAACTTATGAATCACATGCATAACGAAGCCAAACTATAAATATGTATATACATATTCCTAGTGTGGTTTCTACATACATTTGTATCTTACTTAAATTGCTTGTTGTTGAATTTGTTCTGATTGTTGCGCTGGCTGAATAGGTATGGCAACTGCCTAGCAGTTGATATGCTGAATGTTTGAATCTCCGCAGAGGCTTTGCAGTACAAAATTAAATAATCAAAAAAAGTTTTACAAGTTGATGACCCTTTAATTATTTAACCATTAAAATAAATTAAAGATTATTATTTTTACCGATTGGGTTCGGTGTTTAACATTTAAATTCAAATGAAATAGTTCGGAAATTTAAATGAAAAATAAGTAAAACTGTTTTAAAACGAGGTTTCATTTATTCTAAAGTCTTCTTTGTTTGGTGGTAGCTAAAATGTTCACCATTTTTTCTGAATAACTAGCTTAGACATTTGTTTAACTGAAAAGACATATCCACTGACACTGCTTTTTTGTGCAATGTTATTTTCTTTAGAAGGATCTATTAATAATTGGTAATGTATCCTTTTAATAAAATTTTTGAAGATATATTTGAATTGAAACCCATGGATATAAATATGAGAGACTAACAGTTTTTAATTTCACCTATAATCTTTTACAATTAATCTCCTAGTAGAAACAGAAAGTACATTTGGTTACACTCCTACCTTGACAATTTTGTTTTTTCCCTGCCAGTACTCTGTTTTTTTTTTATGACCATATTAATTTTGCTATATTGTGCTGCAGTAACGCATTTAATCTTAATACTTTGGATATTTTCTCAATACTCGTAATATAACATCCCTTATCTAAACACTTGACATAATTCCTTTAAGATCTTACCAACAATATAGTTTAACCTTATCTTCAAATTGTCATCTGTCCGAATTTGTAAAATATCGTTGTCCTACTTACTGTCGTAACCAATTTAGATTTTTGTCCTGGCCGTAATTAAGTAAAGTGGAAAGCATATTTCATCCTACAATTATAGCAAATCTCACACTCTTACAAACAGCTTAAACCCAATTTATAAAGATAAAAGTAAACTGACTTTGCAAACAGACAATATCCCCAACATTGAGAAACTCATGTAAAAAAATTCCAAAAACAACATCAGTTCAACCATAAAAAGACCCCTGTAATAAAAAAGAGAATTAACAGCAGCGGCAAGTAGTAAAACCCAAACATATTTACACAGGCTCTTGTTGTAAAATTATAACAAATACACCAGCAAAAAATCCTCCCCCTAAGAAATTAACTTTCAACTGCTGCTGGCTGCCACTGTTGTTGATGAAACATTGCCGGTCCATAAGTGATTCTTGTTGGAAGGGAAAGAGATACACAATAAAGATGCTCTTGAAAATATTTTGCAATTAAGTTTAATTGAAAATTTTCACTTCAAAATTATGATGATGAAAACGTGCTTAAAACTGAAACATAAATTTTCTAAAATTAAGTTTCTCCTCATGTCGGCAAATCTGTATAAAGACGGCAGCAAACATCATAATAAAATCAAGGTGATTTTTTTTTTTTGCAGTAAAGCGTTCGTTTTTGATTCGTGTAAGCACAGATTTTCAAAGAACTGAATATGCAAATGTGTATATAAATTATTGATTATAATTATTTGTGCAAAAGAGATTGATGAAGAGTAATAAAACATGTTAATCAAGATGTATTTTAGGAACTTGTATAAACTTCACTCAGAGTAAATTAAAAGACTGACGGTAAATTTGCACACATTAGAAAGACTTACAAATGCAGACAGTTTGACAACGCCATGACGTAAGTTAACATGGCCGTTGAATTTCTCAATGAAAATGAGCCATTGGACGTGTGTACATATCTTCAATTTTTGGTCACAAGAAGTCCCTTGTCAGCTCGCTATAGCAAACATCATTCAAAGTATTTTGTTAGACTATTTCTATTCAAATAAATACGACGCGATGACGCTAGTAGCCAACAAAACTTTCTGGCTGCATTGGCTTTTTAAACAATCAAGCGTGCATTCGAAATTGCTCAAATGTAGCATTTCGGCATGCCAACGCAACAGCTAAGGTGTGCTGGCCAAAATAATTACGAAGTGCACAATATGCATTTGTGACTGAACATTTATTTTAACAAAAGGCTTCCACAATCTGGACGAAAGTGCGAACCCTTTTGCTTGAATAATTTTCTTATTTCTTATTAGCTACAACTAACATTGTACGTTACGGTCGCCTCAACCTTAGCATCAGGTGAAATGACTTTGTAACAAGAGTAAGAGGGGGCCAACAAAGCAAAAAAAAAAAAAAACACAAAAAAACAATGGGCCGAAATAAAAGAAAGCCCACAAAGTTGTTTTACTACTCCTCAGTTGCTTCTTAGCTATTTTCGCTAGTACATTTCCTAAGTCTATTGATTCCCTGTCTATAATAAGTGACACTTTATGAAAATTCTTTTGTGCTGAATTTAATTATTACAGCTCAATGTGAGTTTAAAGTTTTTTCCATATTTTTGCTACACATTACTTAGAAAATATACAAAAATTACAATTTAAATTATACTGCATTGTGTATAGACCTGGCAGCAACATTCTGCGGAAGTTCCATTCGTTAACCACCCATTTATATAAGCCGTAACTACCAGCATTTTGGAAGTTTTATCAGATGGAAGGCTTAACGTTATATGTATTTGCCTTTTATGATGATTAAATATATATTTTGTTAAGAAAAATACAGAGTATACAGAACCCGTTTGTAGCCTTGCTTTTAGGTGGTCTGTTTTTAGTTGTTTTCGCCCTGGCTGTTGTTGATTTTGATGGGTGGTATTTAAAGTGTATTTTTAGAAGTATTGCGAATGCTGTTGGAACTTCTCATAATTCTGCAATTATTAGAATCATTCATTGTTATTTTCAGTCGATAACATATTAAAAGTATATGAACACTAGAGAACGGCAGCGAAGTGCGCTCCCATGGCATGTCTTTGAATTTTTGTAATTGTAATCAAATTTTATTGTAATCAAATTTTATTTTTTATATTTTACTATTTTGATTTCTAATATTACAATCTCGCATAGCTCCTGCAAGAAAATTTAGCATGTATTTTTCTCATTGTTTTGTTTAAGACATATGCGAAACAATATGATATATTATCGATTTAAAGTTAATTTTACCATTCAAAAAGGTAAAATAAAAAAAACAAATTAAATGTTTTGCCCTCCGTATTAAACATTTTTGGGTTTTGTTAAATGTCTATCATCTGTTTCGAAGCACCAAATATCAAAATGAAACCTTTCTGTTTTAGACTTCCAACATAAAGCTTAGTTTAAGATATGGAAGCCAGATTATGAAGGTTGACCGCAAACATTCCATAATGCGGATCCATGATATTTCAATTCATTAGTATTTGACAATAAATTGTCGCCATACAGTAAAATATTTTAGACGATATGCTTATAAATGAGTAATATACCGCAAAATGCATTTATTAACCTAATGCGAAGTTAGTGAAAAAGGTTTTTTTTTGTACAATAATCTAAAAAAAATATTTTTACTTTCCCAAAATTGGCAAAGGCAAGTTATTTAATTGGTTTTAATCAGGGGTACAGATGAGGAAAAATCAAGGGGACTAAAACTTAGCAATTCTGAATTAAGTAGAATAATATCACATACAAACCGCATGGGAATACCGGAAAGAGATGAATGTAGATCATGTGCGGAGGGGAGCGAGATATTAGACCACTGTTGAAGCCAGGGCCCCACGTTTGTGAGAAGACGATATCTTTCGATAGACCAGATATCATTCGATAGACCAGATAACATTCGATAGACCAGACAACTTACCAGACATAGCCCAATTACGGGGCATATACTGGAGGAAATTAAGGATTTCTTTGAAGGACATAGAGTTTCTATAGACCTATGGGTCAAACTATTTATGGTTAAATCCACCTTTTTACTCAAAATAACTGTCGCTGACGGACGAAATACTCCAGTTCACTGTTCATCTACAGTATCTCTCATAATTCAAAGAACGCGGCAATCATTCTATAATAGTAGTATTTCCCTTGCGAGCGCAGGATATTGTTAAACAATCAAGTAGGTAACGTTGGTTTTTACTGAGCGCTTTCGCTCGTTTTTCTAAACCGAACTTCAATGTTAACGCTATATGCCATAAAATACAACTCTCGCCAATTTTGTTGGCCGACTGCTTTTAGTGTGCTTATGTCCAGTATAACACTGTATGGAATGTTGTTGATTTTTACGACCTTCTACAAAAACTAAATCACACAAAGTGCTGCTGTTTACAAGAATGACGATGTCGCAAAGTCGTCAGTTCAATATGATGTTGTAAAATGTACTCAATTGAACCATGCTTAGACTTGTATCTAGCTTTAATTAGTATTTGACAATGAAATCTTTTATACTTGTGGATGTCATGTTTGGGTGAGCAAAACAATCTATGTTAAAAGCAGCATGCAAAGATTTGTAAATATGTGCAAGTTTGCGATAATGGTTTGAGTGTTCATCATATTAAATGTGAGATTGATTAACAAAATTAGATGCATGTCAGGAATTAAGGTGACTAAAAACAATTTCGTGTGTCTGACTGATGGCAAGGGTAAGGCATCATCTCTAGCAAGGATAATGTGCAAACAGCAATTTACAAGAATTTGCAAAGTATTTTTTTAAAACCAAAAACATTTTTAGCAATTTCAATTTCAATTTCTCAACTTTTAAATAATGAGTTTGTCTTGTTAGAAAATATTTTAATAATTTAAAGTATTGAATGTATTTATACATATGCAAATAGATATTTAGACGATCTAAAAACAAAGTTAGCATTTTTTTTTTATTACTTAAACTGAAAAACATAAACACATTTTTACTTAAATAAATTCAGAGCGGTGTCAGAAGTTTGGTAAGTAGATATTTTTATAAATTCAGTCCTGATTTCGGATTACAAATAGTTAAAATCTATACTTCAAAACAAGCATGAGGTACTTGATTTAAGAATACTCGTACTTACCATACCATATGGCTTAAGTACAGAAGTATTGAATTTATTTTGAATGTGATGATTGATTATGCGCTTGATTCGTTGTTTTTGAAGCCTAAAATCAAACCGTGTTAGAAAAATGTTATTTCTGGTGAAACAAATCTATATGTGCCAGTTTCGTAAATTGTAGAAAAACAGTTTGATTTCTGAATTTAGGTATGGGTGTGGTAATAATTGGAAAATCTTTTGAAGAAAAAAAAAATATTTGGGGGTCATACACATGAGTCCTGGGATTGAGTGTGATAGGGGAAATTTCTATTCTTGCTCTTCTCCCCGGTTAAATGTACCACCAACCCCACATAATTTTTTCTCTGTAATATTTTTTTCGCACACACCAACACTTAACCAAGCCCCATTATTCGCAGTTCCATACAAAAATAAGAACATTTTTTTTTCTGGGTGCTTTGAATATGATCGTTTTGAAATTTTATGCCAGAACTTGTTTATTTCAACCGCTATTGAGAAAGTGATGGCACAATATCGATTGCTAAGTCAACCCACCCTAATATACTTGTCCTTCATTCATTGAGCAACATCCCATAGATTTTCAATTCATCTTTTTCTTAATAATTGTTTCATTTCTCTTTGGTAATGTTATTTGCTTTTCTTTCAAGTTGTTATTTTTGATATTGTGAAAAGAAAAAAGGAACTGCATATGGAGGTGAAGAGAAATATTTCTTTCTATCTTCACTCTTACGTTTACAAATCCTACCATCTTGAAAATTTTACCATCTAAATTATCAAACTTTGCCGTGGACTGAAAGATCTAAAGTATTTTTTACATGTACCTTAAATCATTGACTAATTCAAATAATTTTTAACTTGTAAAAAATATTAGTTACATTTTATGTAAACCAAATTTAAATTATTATACCTGCCTTATACATACTCATGATGCATTACGTGCTTTAAGCTAAAAATTTAATTAAATTATTTTTATGCTTTATTTTGTTGCTTTTAGCATTGTAAACAAATTTGAAAATTTGCTTACTTACAGAGCACTCTTTTCACATTGTTATTGCTGGGTGTTGACTCAAACTGGTGATTTAGATACACACATTTAGTATTTTAACTTTTAGCATATGCATACAAAAAATGCCAATTCACTAAAGAACTGACTTATACAAATATATTTACTAATGCAACTTCACATTCGCAAACACAATGCGCTTTTATACTAGCAAATCTATTTGTTTAAATGTGTGCTCCACAATATGGGTTTGTATCTTAATGTACATAAATTAATTGACAAAAAGTCGTTTGTGCTTGTATTCAAATCTATATAAATGATAAAATCACATACACACACATATATGTATATAGACATGGCAGCTCATATTCTAGTATTAGAGTCAGCGAGCATAAGAGCCTGGGGAGGCTTGCATTCGAGTTAGTAGTTATGTGTGGATAAATACTAAGACTTCAACAAATACATTAAATTAATTACGTAATGTAAACAACAAGACTACACGTTATTTGAATAAAATGCTATAAATTATCGTACACAACAACAGCACATTGTACTAAACGAATACAATAGATATAAACAAAACTGCATTTGTATCAGCTGCAAGTTCAGAGACAACAGCGCTATGCCTCCACCAATACGATGTATTTATGTCATTATCTCCATTTGGTTTTTGTTTTTGAGCTTGGTTATGGGTAAATTTCTAGTTTTTTTTTCTCCTTATTTTTGTATTACTTTAAATAGCAAATATTTATGTTCTGATTTTTAAGAAGCAGTTATTGCAGCTAGTAGTGATTCGGGATTGTGGTATAAAGATGCATAATCTAATTAATATTCTGAGCTAATAGAAAATTAAGTAAATTTTAATAAGTGCTTAAAGAATATGTGCAGAGCTATTGTCACACAAAAGATTCGAAAACCAGTTTTAATTAAGAAAAAAGCTGAGATAATCAAAAGATTTTTTAAATTTGCATCTGCATCAAGTGAAGTTTACCTGCAAATCCTAGTCATGGAATTTAAAAAGTCTAGCTTTGGTGATTTAGAGATTTCACATATTTTCATTAGAAGTAAAATTTTTCAATTGCTTTTAAATTATCTTGTAGCAAAAAACGTATAATGTAGCACGTGTCTGAACATTTTCAAGGCCAAAAGTTTCAGTTGTTTTTTGCTACATAGAAAAGACAGTATCTATATAATATCTATACTAAATACTAAAGCAGATAAATGTTAAAAAGATATCTATTTGGGTTATTTCGAAACGAAAGTCTTATTACAATAAGAAGGAAAATGTAATTACAATAATAAGACAGGAAGCTTATTATAGGTAGCTTTAATTTTACTTTAGTCAACCGGCCCCTCAACCAATCCAGTCATTAAAAATTTTTTAGTAAGTAGAGTATATTATTTACACATATTCATTGCGAAGCTAATAAAAAAGCAATCGGGCACACCTTTCTAATAAAATTAATAAGTCAGACTAGGGAAATCAACTAAAAATCCTTGTTACACTAAATTTACAAAAATGTCTAATGGAAGTTTTTTTTGGCGATTCTTTTGTTTCTTTGAAATAAAAGTTTCATTAAATAATTGGAAGTATGTAAAATAATTAATAAGAAAATGATTAGAAATTCCTATAGAAAAATTTCATTTCTTTTTGACTACAGATGTCCCATTTAGTACTACAGAGTTTTCGCTCTGTGTAATAACTTTCGAACGCATGGTAGGCAGCTTATTATTCAACAGCAAACAAGTCAGGACACACTTGAAAGAACAAACTTACTTTAACTTTTAAGCACTTTTTCATTGTAGTTACATTGTAATTATTTAATAAATAATTTTTAGAGATCACATCAGGCTGACAAGACAAAAACTTTTGTATTATCAAGAGAGGCTTACATCAGGCTTTCCGGTAATTTAATGACAAATTCTTTCCATATTTATATTATTCTAAACCATTTTCGAAAAGAAGATTTCTTTTTAAATTCGTCTGTTGGCTGATAAATTTTTTTTCGGTATTTTTGTATTTTTTGCACGCATTAAAGTAAAGAACAAAATTGTCAAGTAAAACTAAACTTTAAGTTAAACATCAATATTTTCATTTTAAGCAAAACTTTGTTAAATATACAAAGGTATGCCAAAAAACTTGTAAGAATTTCTGTTTTTAAGACAAAAGTTTTAAATTGAAATTCATTGGTATGCAGCCATATGCCGTCATTGCAAGTCAAACAATATTAAAGTCATATTCTTCAAAAATCACACGGAAGCATACCAAAGGTAAATTTGTTTAAATGCTTCCATATACACGTATATGCATTAAAGCTTGTCACATACCCATACATATAAACTGTTCTCAGCGCGCTCACATACACATTGCTGTATGTATAGCCAACGTACCGAACATAATACTAGACCGGGTTGCAACCGAAAGTAAAAATAAAAACAACTTCCTACAGTAAAGCCTCCTCAGAGTCCTTCTGCTTCCGTTTCTTGCAGTTTTCCAATTCGCTTTTTAAATTTTCATCTTTTTGCTGGCTTCTTTTAACCACATGAGAGCATGGCTCATATAGCAGTCTTTGTTGTTGCAGTTAGATGTGCAAACTTGAAAAAAAAAACATCACATTTTAAGGTTTTATTTTCATTTTATATTTTTATTTCATATTTTTAGTTATTTGCAACACATCGAATTTTCTAGTTCAATAAATATTTTAAGAAAATACTGACTACAAAAAAATGGCAAAAAAAGAAAAATTTAGAAGAGCAGAAACCTGGAGTGCTTTTTGGAGCAGAACGTGCAGGTGGTAAATTTTAAGGATTTTACTTGTATTTTCTTCCCCTTGTTGTAAATTTGTTTTTTCTTTGTTTGCTATACTAGTTAACTGGGTGACACGTGTGGTAGTTTTCTTAGGATTCTTTACATAGTAAACATTTGTGAGCAACTTTTGGTTGCCGGTAGCTTATTCTGACTGTAAATGATGAGTTTAGGAAAAAAAAATATTTTTATTTTTTGCCTTGAGAGTTTTTATTTTGAGAACCGTGGTGTTAAAACTATTTTTAAAATATCAATAGCTCTGTTGCCTTATTTCATGGGCAAAGGTCGGTAAAATAATTTCTCTCAATAAAAGATAAAAATACACATAAGTACGGGAACACATAAAAACAAATATTTTACCACAAAAGAAAACGTCAGGTTTCTGACAGCTCAATGTATAGAAAAAAAAATTTATTTCCTGTATGTTGTTGTTTGTTCTTTGAAACAGCTGAACTACTTGCCCAAACTAGCGCGAAGAAAAAGTACGGGCTGTTTCGTGCAAGAAGAAGAAGAATCATAACTCTCTATCACAAATACTCTCACTTGCCCAATTTTAAAGTACTAGAATGCTTTGCGTGAAAATTGGGATCCCACGGAATCCTAAAGTAGAGTAACGAAACAGAGCTATTTATAAAGTGATTTTGAAAATTAATTGTCAAAAAAGAAAAGAAAATCTAATACTTCGAAAAAAGAGTTTTAATTTAGCATATTTTGTATATTTGCTGAATAGAAAACTTTAGGGCAATTTTATATGACAAACATTTACAGAAAACTCCTTGTAGCACAAGCTGAGTTCACAAGCTAACTCTTGTCACTTCCAGTTGTATGCGGACAGACATTTTTAAAACCAATCGTTGAGCTCACAAATCAGTGACCAGTTGTGTGATAAGTTCTCTTCAAATACAACAGTAAACGATAACACTGGGCTTGTGAATTCAGCCTAGTCTATCTTTAAGCAGGTTTGTAAGTGATAGGTAAATCAATACATCTTACCAGCTGCTTTACCACCACATAATTTTTATTCGTAATGTCCCATTTAGTACATTTCTTTGTTTCGCAGTACAAACATTCTTCCTTGAGTTGTTTTCACGGCAGAAGTCAGCCATTTTTGAAAATAGTGCTACGATTCGAAAAAATACGACACTTAGTAAAATCAGTTACAAAAATTCCGCTAGACTTTATTCGTGATTAATGTATTCGGCTTTCAAAAATGAAAAAGTGCAATTTTAAAGTTAGCAACAACAACGTTGGCTGCAGTTCTTAGCCTATGCCAAACAACATAAGTGTAACCATCTTCACATAATACCATGTCTATAGTATTGCATACACTCTCCCTTTCCAAGCTGATACTGGATCACTTTTTTTTAGAAATCCGTCGACAGACAATACAACTAAAACAGTGCGTAAGAGTGAAGCGATATAATATGCAAGCGCAATAATTATATTAGATTACTGTAATGAGAATGTAATCGGGCAATAAATTTGAATTCATAATTAATTATCGAACGCAAGTCAACACTAGGGTGTAATGAACTCCTACTAAACTTTATGCACAAAACATCGTTTTTACTCACACAAGTCATTAAATATTTCTAGCTTGAAATTGAGTAATTATACACCTACAATTTTAATAGTTAAATAAAAAAAATTATTTAAAAGTAACATAATAATTTACTGACAGCCAAACAACCTCCACCTTCTATAAACCATACGTAGCCTTACACATATCAAGCTTGTTACTGACTTTTTTAATGAAAAATTGCAGAACCCCATGCAGGGGAGACAATAAACATAATTTTCAATAGAAACTAGAAGAAGTTTGTCATAATTGTTTTGTATGTGTCACAAGCATTGTTTGCGATTAAAGAAAGTTTGTTTTGTTGGACAATTTTACCCTTCACGCTTTTAAACAAGAAAAAAAGGACTTTTAAATATATGTTTTTAAATGTTACCTATAACGCTTTTTATGTGTGTTTTTGTAAACACACTGCCTGTGTTTATGTTTCTGTGTCCTGCTTGTAATTTTGATAAACCTACACTTTAAAGCCCTTTTATCATTCTTTTCTTCTGCTTACTTTTTAGTTCTTTTAATGTGTTGCGAGTGTGTTTGTGAATGTATGAGTAATGGAGCGAATGGGTGTTTATACCGATTGTACGCTTTGTGTAAGTTATTAAAACTAAATTAGGGTTGATACCAAGTTTTCAATAGTATCCCCCATTTTGCTAAACAAATATTACAACAAAGAATGGATTGTTGAAAAATTGTGTATCACGGGTGTTTTTGTTTTCATTATTTAGCAGATTGTGTCAACGCTTACACTTGAAAAAGAGTGTGGACGCCAAATATTGAATTTTCTCAACATAGAGTTGCTTCTGTCAATGTCTAAGCAAATGTGGTGTCTGTCTTACAATTTCAAAGGCCTAGCTGCCTTAATACTTGGAACAAACAATTTTTCAAGATCAAGAGAACCAACACAGTGACGCCTTTGAGCAAGAGGAAGCTTTCAAGTAGTCTAAGAAAATCTGTTGGTTTCCATAATAGCAGCCGACGTTAATGCTTGTTTTAACAACCAAAATTATATTCTAAATATAAGTATATCTTTGAATTATTTTAATTATGACAATTATTTGAATTATGACAAGATAATTTTGCGCCATAATTTTCATTAAATTCTTTAAGCATCATAAATGAAAAAACCCATTAAGAAAATGTTGTTTTTTGCGGTCGTCCTGGGAACTTACGTTTCCATAAAGGCTGCTGGTAAAATATGTCATATTGATAGATTTCTTATGTTCACATGTCCACACCGATACGCAATTCAAGAGTAAAAAAAATTTTTAGTTGAGACTTTCTTCCATGAATTCGAATGAAAACTAATGTTCATACCTTTATTAAGCTGCATAATTTTTGACATTTGGGCTAATGCTGTTAAATAAGGTTATTGAAATAAATGAAGACGTTTTTCAAAAATTATTATAAAGCATAGCGGCAAACTTCTTACATAAATATACACAATTTTTTAACGTGTAGGGATAATTGCTTGTTCTCAGATTTAAATTTGCTTCAGACTTACAATTCGAAAAACAGAATTATGGCGGTCAATATACTTCGTTTTAGGTAAACATCACCCCAATGTTATATGATGCATGGTTTCAGTTGCCTTGCAGCCCTACCAGCAATAATACGATTTTACGGACGTATCCTTTACTATTACTTTTAGGTGGTCCAATTGTAAAGCACAATGGTAATTGTGAATCACATGGTACAGCAAGTTTTCTGCCTAACTTTGTTCTTTGTGCTTGACGAATTTATCAATGGAGGGATTCACAATCTTGCTGTACAAGTCTCAAAATGAATTTCATGCACATATTCACCTCAGTGGACTTTAGAACAAGCAGAACTTTCTTCTGGAAAAAAATTAAAGGCAACAGGTTTTTTTCTAAAAAGTCTGCAAATATAAAAACTGACTGATTGGTGTGTCTTTTTGGCTGACGGCATCAACCCGACCTCATGTTGATTAAAAATGCAGCCAGCTAATCCATTACCATGAGTTGTGTTTGTTCTTGCGATATCAAAACCGATTTTTAGTGGTCTTAAATTGGAGAAATGGACCTGCACAATATTTACTGCTTTTGCATGAAAAATTCAGTGGCCTTGTAACCTCACTTTTTATTTTCCAAAACTGTTGGTTTGTGCTTCATATCGCTATTTTAAGTGAATAACTAACAATTAAGATATTGCTTTCTTAGCAAAAAAAAAACCGAAAAGTCTGAAAAATGTATATCTCGAGTAAAAAATGTAAAACAACAAAGCCGTATAATTTACAAAGGATTTCATTCATTCGATAATGCATACGATGATTTGGTATATTTAAGAAATTGTTCTTATAAAATTTTAAATTTTTTGACTTTGCAGGCAATCATGTGATGTGAAAACGGCCTACTAATGTTACCACCAAAACTGAGAAAACAACGGTTACAGCTTTTGGTAAAAAGCTTAGCTTGAAGCCTTAAATGATATGTTTACCAGCTATTAAAGCTTTGAAATCGAGTTTTGTAGCATTATTGCATTATTATCCACTAAAAGTAGTTACATAAATATTTATTTACAAAAGCTACTTCGCATAAATAGTAAACAGTATGAATAAAATAAATTATAATGCATTGGCCTGGCCTTTCTTAACGGTATATTTTGTAGTTATTTGCTACATATAAAGCTAATGTTGCTTTTGCTTTTCCTCGAATAATTTCTTTTCATCTATCATTTGCTAAGTGTAATTTGTTCGAGTGTTTTTTCTCTCAGATTAAACTTTAAAAATTTTTCTAAACCAAACACCATGTTGTCATGCAACCCCATTTTTTCCTAAACACTGCCGTCATTGATGTCTGTTAAGCGATAGTGTCATTTGCTTGATTGAATAGTTTATTTTCCCATTACGGCACTTTTCCTAACTGCTGGATTTTAGCCCAAATGAACCTTGTTATATAACAATTTTTACCCTTTACATAAACAATTTAATCAGGCCTCTTAAACTCCTTTTGTTGTTTGCTACAAGGGTTACTTTAGGTTAAACACGTCTTTCATTTAAAACCTTTTTAAGCAATTTAAATATTTTAATTACAAAATTACTTTGTTTACGCAAGAATAATAAAAATATGCCTGGCAAAACCAGTATATTTAGGTTCAAAGCTATTTTATTAAAAAATATATTTGTCTATGGAGCAACTTTCCATAAGGGATTATTTTACTGTATGTGTGTTTATTTTGCATTAAGTTTCAAATTTAGATTATATGCCACTAAGTCAGGATGTCTTCTTGGTATTAGAATATGCAAAGAGATTGCCAGTGCAACATGCCTTTAGTCTTGCTGAAAGTTTGTTCGATTTTTCAATTAAGCACATTTTGTAGTGTATCTTCTTATTATTTAATGTCTTCGTATCATATTTGTGTTGTAATGAAGTTATGTAAATTTTGTGAAATTCAATTACAACTCTATTAGAATACCTTTGAAGTAAAAACGAGTTGGCGTTGAATATGACAATAGAAATTACTAGGGAACTGTTTGATTCATACCTATAAAGAAAAAAGAAAATTAAAAATTAATTTAGTGTGATTAACATATTTATTTGTAATTAAAAATAAGCTGAAGAATTTAAAAATGTATTTAAAAATGCTGTAAAGAAAAATTAATTTTTTGTTATAGGTCTACCCTTAAAATTCCACTGAAAGAAATTAAAAAAGACTGCTACTGGCTAATATTTATATTCAGATGTATGCTTCGAAATATGCTGGCAAGACCAACATCCCTATTCACCCTAAATGATTGGTATTTGCTTTGGTATTTCCTTTGGCAGCTAAAATGTGCTTGCATATGGAAATACAATCTTTTTACAAACACCAGAATTATGCAAATTGCGTAAGTACTTATAGTAACATTTATTAAAACTAGAAAAAATCTTATGTGAGTCCCCGCTTTTATTATGACATATAAAATTTGACGGACATTCATTTAAAAAACTATTTTTTTTTTGATAATAAATTAAATTTTTAAGGCTTAAGATCTTTTTTATAAAAATGTTTTTAAAATAATACTAAAAAATATTCCTGAAGAAGCCAACAAATTGTGGGCGAAATATCGAAATAAATAAATATATTTGTTTTTTGTTACAAACATTTTTATAAAAAAGATCTTAAGCCTTAAAAATTTAATTTATTATCAAAATAAAAGAAAAGATCAAATAAGTTCTTGATGCTGATTTTTCGACCTTTGTTGTTTAGTATTCTAATTTCTCGAGCTTTAGGTCACTTGTTTCTTACAAAATATTTATTAAATTCAATATTTCGATATCTCCATGGATATCTTCTTCAGGAAGATATCTTCCTGAAGAAGATATCCATGGAGATATCGAAATATTGAATTTAATAAATATTTTGTAAGAAACAAGTGACCTAAAGCTCGAGAAATTAGAATACTAAAAGATCAAATAAGCTATACGTTAAATTTTTTTTTGTGTACCTCTTTGAAACACATGCCATTGATTTAAAACAGGGATTATTAATTAAGTTCTATACATTAATTATTATATTAAGCGTGGAGTTTGCTTTGATATTTTTGAATTCTATTAAATATTTATGTTCATGTAGCGCATATTCGTGTATGTGTATGCATATCCTGTAATAAATCATCAACTTAAAAAACGTACTTCCTCTTTTAAATTAATAAAATACTTGCATGCAAACAATAATTTGTATACGTATCAAGTTGAGTGTCAAAATATTTTTCCAAAATATGCACATGAATACATTTTGAAACATATTTTTCAATTTCCTCACTAAAATATCAATTATTCAAAACAAAAATCATATCTATAAAAAAAAAACAAATAGAATTAGAAATAACATTTGAATATTTATTAAAATAAAAAAGGCACACACACAAACACACACACACACGCAAATATATTTCGCATAACTGTGCAGACTGATTTCGAACACGTTTGAAAAAAATCAACTGTCAAATCAACCCCTAAAAATATGTTATAAATTTTATTTTCACAAACGTAAAACACAAAATAAATCAATTAATGGTCAAAGCTCAACCATACACACATAGACAAAAACTGAATAAATTTACTTGACGGCATTTAAAATAAAAACGCTTTAACTTTTAAATTGAAAAATTTGTTATGCCCAACTTCATTGAAACACTAAGAGTAAATCATTCAAATAAAATTCAATTGTACATCAATTTAATTTATTTTTTTTTTTGTAATGCCGTGGTGACGGTTTAGCGAAAGTTTGTGAATTACAAGACAAGCGCCTGATGTGGAGCCATTCGTCGAAAAAACAAAACGCCTTCATGTAATTCATAGTCAGCTAAAACATAATAGACCCAGCAATGACAATAATGATAGAGAGCTGTCCACAAGAACGAAAGCAGTCGATGGAGGAAATGAAAATATTATTGCTCATGCTTGCTTTGCACAGTTACTGCCTTAGTTACTGCCATTTAAAAATTTTGCTGTTTGAATAAACATACAAAATTCTCTTTGTAAAATTTTTATGATTTAAGTATCATCGATCAATGACAACTGCATGTACATATGTGAAATAGAAAACAGTTTTTTCTCAAAAAAAAAAAAACACCAATATAAAACCTTAAAAAATTCAAACTATTGTTTATGTAATAACCAGCTAAAGTCTGGTGCCAAATGAAATATATGAAACTAACAAAAATGCTACAATAAGCGATGGCATCAGCAGAGCATGGAGTTTTTGGCACATCAACATAATAATGTAATTTCCGCTGGTATTGAATCGTCTGTGTGTGTTTCGGTTACAGCAGACACAACTGCATACTACAAGCAAATACTCATCCAATTTCGAATACCAACGCAAACACAGACTTTTATTTATTTAATATCGTTGAAGAGAAAGAATTATAGTTGGAGGCAAAGAAAAAAAAAGTTAGAAAACTAAACAATGCGTTTAACAAATATTTGTTCCATTTATCAGCAATAATATACAGTTGAGGAAAAAATGTATGATATTGTTGTCGTTACATTAAAAAATTTCTTTATGATCTAAATCAAATATTATTAAATAGTTCGCTCCTATTTGTAATCGACTTTATTTTTCAAATTCCATACTAAACTACAGTTAATTTTTTTAAATTATTGCTGAAGGCTTAGCAGTAATAAGGAACAAAAATAAAGCTTTTGATGCATGGATGCACTGTTGTTAAGCCGGAAGGCTGCTCATCAGCAGCATTTTAAGCTTGGACTTGGCCGTGTGTCATAGCTTTGGTACCGCTGCTAAGTTTTGTACGCCCAATTCAGCGTAGGTCGTTGGTTTTTATTTTTTTTTTGCATAGAATAGAAGTAATATTTAAAACAGCAGATAATAAGTCTGATGAGTTGTGGTTTTCTAAGTACCAAAATTTTCAGTATTTGAGATTTTATGCAACAATTTTTTTTTAAATATCTAGTATATATGCACATGCATTTTTAGGAGTAGAAGGAAAAAAAATTCGTGTTCTTGTGTGTTGATGTGCGTCTCTGACATGTTCTTAAACAGTATCTGTGTTGTTATAGCATTTATTTCTGGAGTTATTGAGCAGCCGCTAATACAAAGATCTCCTTCCTAAAAGATATTAAACTTTTTATTTTTAAAAATTACAAAAAATATTAAGCCCTTGCTAATTTACTGTTTATATAAAAGGCAGTGTTTAGCAGAGATATATAGAGAAATCATTGCTTAAGAGATATGAGTAAATATATATTTCTTACCAATAATAAGTCAGAGGTACTGTGACACCTCAAGAGGTATCCGTAGCAAAAAAAAAAAAAAAATTAAATAAAAACACACTTTTCCAAAAAACCAATCATAAGGAGAGAAAATAAGTTCCGTTACGATTGGGTAGAACATTTACTAATATATTTTTATATGTGAATACTGCAAACAAAGAGATATAGAGAGTAATAAATTCTTCTTAATGATCTCAAACAAATCGCCAGCATTAAATGAAGTAAATAATAAACTGAGTCATATTTCTATTTTTGCATAATCTTGAACTAATTTTGAAAACAAAGTAGTCACATATTAGAAGCCTTAAGGCCATGGCAAAGGAACTGTGTTCAAAAGATAAATGGTCATAGAAAAGTTAAGAGTTCATGAAGATATGTAAGCTGAATTTCGGGGAAATTTTTCTATTACAGATATGCTTTAACTACCTTTCGAGACTTTTTTCCATCAAATAAAAAAAAAATGACTGTTCATTATTTATTTAGCTGTAGAATTTTTGCAATTCGCTGAATTGTTTTGAATATTAAAAAAAAATTACTTACACACACTAAGCAATTTTGCTCATCACTGTGTTGTCTATGTAAATGCTTTTGTAAACGTTTGTTTTGTGTGTTTAAACTGCATATAAAGTCTTTAGCATAAAATCCATTAAAAATATTGGAAAAACATTTCTTTTTTTACCCTAGAATTTTTATTTGAAGCATTTTTGGCAATCAAATTATTCACTTTCGGCATTGTATATTTTATTTTACTGAATGGATCTCCTCTGTGAATATATGTATTGTATTGATTTAAAATTTAGTTTTACAAAATGTGTGTGCTGGAGAGAATTTGCATAGGTTTGAAAAAAAGGAAATGTTCCGATGTACGTAGAGGATTTTTTTTTTTTTGGCATTTTTGGTATTTACAAATAACCCAAATAACATATCCAGTGCATAAAAACTGGCAAAGAAGCTGTGCTGCACAAATATTTATTTAATTCATATAATCAAAAAAATTTATGTTCTCATTAGAGTTGTCTGTAAAAAAATATTACGGTGGTAAATTTCTTAAGTAAATTTGCGCAAACCGGTACAGAGTTCAAAAAGAAATTTAAGCCCGATTTTTATGTTTATTCACTATAACAGGTATGTTACAACTCTTACTCTTATGCGTCAAGTTGGCACATCTAAAGTTCATACGGTGCTGATAAGGGGTTTTTTCTACCCAGAAACAGCCTGTTAATTGATATTAATAAAAAAGTAATATTAATAAAAGTAACAAAGGGTTGAACTGGAGTTTGAAAGTGTAATATAAATGCATTAAATTAAAGTAATTTTTACCTGGGGAGCAATTCATATAACAGACAGACTGTAAATAAATGCTTCGAAAGCAAGGCTATTAAGCGTTACTGCTTAAATACAATATAAGATTAAGGTATTACCTGCGTCGAAGCTCGTAATTGTTAATGATCGTTAAAGTGATCGTAAAACAGGCATGTTTGTTTTTCGCTAATGAGTATATAAAAATAATGATCACTTAAATTTTACTAACAAATTTTTTTACTTTAGTAGGAAAAAAACCGTAATTAAATAACTTTGAAATGCCACATATTTAGGAAATCAATAGAGATATGTTATGTTGTGATGACTACCATCAATTAGTTTTAAAAAAAATTTGTTGAGTGGCATAAAATTCTAATAACCCAATGACTAAAATTTAAAAGGGCAAACTCAAACAATCTTCAAGTAACATATAAAATTATAGTTGATCAGCCAACAAGAAAAAAGTTCACTAGGCTCAATTAGAAAATCGACAATATATTGTTCATTTTCCAAAAGTATTAAATGTATATATACATACACATCCACATCTGAATGGTATGTGTACTCAAATACTAATATTTTTAAATGAACACTTTAATACTGAAATATTTATTTTTATTTGCTTGCACTTAGATTTTGTTCAATATTGTTTTACACTTTGCAAAAAAACTATTTACATTTCAATTCGAAAACTGTTCATATGTAAATATATTAATTTTCGTCTTATTTGGAATTTTAAGGTTTCGTTACATTTTATTTTATGTAAATTAAATAGAATTAAAAAAAAAAGATAATTACTTAGAAAAAAAACCTTTTTTTTCAAAGATTATTATATGGTGCAAAAGAAGCTAAAAAATTTTACTTTATATTCGGCATAGGTGGTAATCGTTGGCGTTTACAGAGAAACAGTTTTGTATCCAATTCGTCACGGCTCGTCGATAAAATCATCGTTTAGAAAAAAAATCAACAGTGTGACTTAATTTTAATGTTTTGGTGTTACGTTTTTGAATTCTAATTTTTTAGCTTTTTTATAGTTGGCTTATTTAATTTTTACGTTAAAGACTTTCGTTACCTCTGGCTGGATTCGAGCCGCAGGCTTCGCGAGTGTTAAAGAGCTGCTATACCTATTAAGCTATTATAATAACCAAAACGAATGGTATAACTAGGATGCAAAAAATTTCACTAAAAGGTATAAAAACTTTATTGCTTTTGTATTTATTATTATTAAAGTTGGAAAATTTTAGCTTCTAAATTTAGCGGCTTTTCTATAATACAAATATTAGTTTTGTATTCTTATCTTCTATCTTTCTGATATTCTTAATGCTCATAAAAGGCAATATTAATATTTAAATGTTTGGCTTGCCGTGATATACAGTTGAGCCTACATTTACGTGGTGCTTTCCGTATACAATTTCTGTATAACACAAATTAGCAAGAGCATCCATTTTGTATTTACACTTGGTTTTAGTGCTAACTAAATATGTATACATAGTTATTGAGGGAAGCATTAGGCTGCTTAGAATAACATATTAAATGTAAAAATGCTCAAAGTGAAGATTTTAATAAACAAGGATTTGAATAAATGATTATTAGCAATAAAAAATTGGTATTAGCTTACAAGAAATTTATATATTTGCAAAATATTTTCTAGCTCAAAAATCTCTATACATTTGAGGAGCGCGTACTTATCACGAAATTGAAACTTAATCTCTTACTTGACTTTTAACATTACATTTTATTTCATAAACTTGTAAAATGTTAGTTAAAATTAAAATTCGCAACAATAACTGAAATGAAAAAAATCTGTAGCAAAAGTCAGTTAAAATAATTTAATCAGCTGTCTCAGCGATGTCTTGCCGAAACCAAAATGTACAATATACATTCAGTGCTCGATTAAATAATTTATTCTTTACAGAAGGAGCAATAACCAAAATTTAAAAAACATTTTTGATATAAATGAAAGCTTTCTTTAAAAAAACTTTTATCTTTGATTTACTTTTTTTACACAGTAAGCTACAAAATCTTTAACGTTTTCTATTACTCGCTTATGAATACAAAACTAGTGACGAAAAACTCTTACTTAAAATAACGGACATTGCTTCGCGAGTTTGTTTAAAGCAAAAAGTTTTCCGGCCAATATGGCTAAGCCCACACAGCGTACACTGAGGACTAGCTGTGTCTTTTGATATTTTTATCTGGTATCTTTTTAAGATTCTGAATGGCCTACAAAAGCTCTTACTGAAATTTTGCCAAATGGCATCATTAAAAGTATTATCGTTCAAAGAAGAACTGAATGAACAGGATAACAAAACGGACAAGAAATTGTGGCCTATTTTTCAGCATCATCATCAAATTAAAACCCAGATAAGTTTGTAAATCTTAGGGTATATATTTTTTTATTTTATACATTGATTCTCTCGCATAAATTTTGTCGAATGCGTTTTAATAATTCCTCTTCATTTGTGGTTCATTTCACTGCATGTATTTTATGACTTTTTTTTTATCAATAATGATGACATA
Source organism: Sturmia bella (assembly GCA_963662145.1). Lineage (NCBI taxonomy): Eukaryota > Metazoa > Arthropoda > Insecta > Diptera > Tachinidae > Sturmia > Sturmia bella. The sequence continues at coordinate 15,126,251 of OY759171.1, read as the reverse complement.
GTTGCTATATCAGCATTTATTCCAATCAAAATTCATCCGAATGGGTTTTGAAAAACTGCGCATGTTTGCAGCGTCTTATCAGATATATAGATTATTGGCATTGGTAATTTTAAGTTTAGTTTAAGGGCTAATATTGCAATATAAAAAAAAATTGTTTAATTGATTTTTCGTGCAATCGAAATCAAGCCAATGACGCACATTGCTTTGATATCACAGTGATAGGACCAAAATAAAAGTAGTCGTTGCAGAAGCAGTTTCTCTTAATTTTCTTAAAAAATATAAGTTTTAATAGAACTTGGAGGATGCAGGCACCAACCGCCTATATTTCACTCAAGCTTAATTTTCGTTTTTTTTTTTATTTACTCACAAAATTCTGAGAGCAATTCGCCGCATTCAATATCGAATTAACTATCAAGTACAAATAATGGAAAGCAAAAAGAAAAGTAAACATACAGCATGATGGACTGTCTCAGTGCGATCACGAATGAGACGATTTGGTTACTTCATATACTTATATGCTGTATTTTTTATACACATTTCTTAAAAAAATTCAATAAAAGAAAATAAAATTAAAAAAAATAATATTAAAAATTTCTTACAACACAAAATTCTGTAAAGGTCTTGTTTAGCTTCGCCATATATTTTTGTTAAAATAGAACAACAAAAACCATGGTTAATAAAAAAAATTATTTGGCAATACTCGCAATACATGATTAAACAAAATACATAATTCATCAAAGAAGAATTCTTAAAAAAGAAAAATATTATTATTTAAACAAGTTAAATAACGCAAGTGCGTTCAGTAACATAAACTCGCTTATTGAAAGCTATACAAACTATAAATTAATACTGCCAAATTAGGGTAAAAATAATTTCCAAGATTAGCTTATTACTTCTAGTGAAATTTTGAAGTACTCAGGTGTATTCTTCATGCTTGCAATTATTTACTTATATGGTTTCCAAACTAGTTTTCTAAGGTAATCTGTAAAGTAGTGACATGAAGTAATTTCGAGACTAACCCTGTAATAATAATGTGCGGATTAGTTAATTGGTCTAGTTTTTGTACAACTCGTAATGTTTTGTGCATAAAATGGTCCTCTCCAAGGACGTTATAATGTAAAATGGAGCAGTTTTTTGTCATATATTTAGATCACTTTTGGACTAGTCCTGGTCGTTTGTGGAGCACGTTTTACGCAAGTGTAAGCAGTAGTCCTGATGTCTGCAATGGCACATAGCTTGAGGATACTTTTGCTAAATATTACAGGTATGTACATACATATACATATGATAAGTTATTGAAGCTTGTCGTTCCAAGCCACGTTCATACAATACAAGAGAGCAATAATTTATTGCTGCTTACATTCGCTGGCAAAACCTTTATTAAATTATTCTGCACACAAATGTTTAACAGCAAATGACATTCTTAAGTGTGTCGCTTTCACTGGCTGACATTAACTGTCAGAATTTATAATTGAAAACAAAAAGCAGCTCAAAAGGAAAGGAGTAGAATAAAAAAAAAAAATAAAAATAAAAGATCCCTGTTAAAATACATAGACAGTAACATACACAAAAGTGCTCAAAGGCACATGCTGAAATCTGAATACATACATACCTATATGATTGTGCAAGTACGGCAAGGCAAATGACAGTAAAAAGAGAAATTTATATGAACCTTAAACTGCCTAAATCCAAAAAAAAAATAAATAAATAATAATAATAATGAAAAGTGGAGAAGTTACACTCTTGTAGAAATGTAAAAAGTAATTTCAAGAACAGCATATCTGACTAAATTTGTTACGAAAGTAGATAAATATAAAGTTCTGACATACAGTTGGTTCAGGTAGAAGTAACTATTTGAATAATACAGGAAAGTTAAGAGACTGTAATATATAGTTGTGATCTGGCAACATGAAAACCATCACTACGCTGACCTAAAGTTTTTACCATGACTTGCAAGTTGTCCCACATTTAGAGGAAATCACCCAAAAACCGCACAATTTGAGTTATAGTATTTATATATTTTCAAATTATCGCTACAGAAACTGTGTAATAGGAATATGATAATTACTTTAGTGCACAAGCAAAAAGCCTGAGTTGTACTCACACAGCAACGCGCACAAATGTATATTTTACTTACCAGAAACTATGCTGTTTTTACCCGTATATTTGCATGTTTTGTCCAACAAACGAGCATATACAAATGTCTGTTTATTTTCTGATATACATACATACACAAGCAAATATATTTATAGCCAAACATGTGTTTGATATGATGACTGCTTGCATGATGATGGTAGTACAACAACTGTGGTTGACAGTCGTTTGTAAACATGTCGAAACCATTATGACAATTAGATTTTGTTTTTATGAAGTAAACATTCATTCTATTTTTCTCTAGCCGAATGTTTTTTTTTTTAGCCAAGAAATTCTACTTTGCCTGGTTTCGTTATTTTTTTTACTTGTCATGAAAAATTTAATAAAGCAATATTTGCGGTATGTATGTTTTGGAGATTTTATAAAACCATAAATACTGTTAGCTTTTATTTAATCGGGGACGAAAGGATTATTTCAGCAGAAACACAAAATTTTTGAAGCCAACAGTGACTTCGACAAGGGGTTTTATAATGTAAAAATGTGGGGTTGTATATTGATTTTGCTTACAAATAAATATTAAAGAACATATTTTTAAAAAGTGTAGTGAATTTGAAAGAAATTTAATCCAAATATTCTCTAAAAAATTGTACTAAAATTAATTTAAATTGCAATAAACCCTATTCGTCAATGAAGGCTCAATTTTATTCTCGTTAAATTAAATCTATACCTTTAAAACTGTTGTTATGTGGCCTTCAGTCATTGTTAGAAATATACTCTTTGAAGTGGCTTTAAGTGGTTGACGACTCTTGTTCTATAAATGTTTACTCACTGATCAAACTCAACAATGTTTCTTCTCTCACAAGTTGAGTGTGAAAACTAAAGATTCTTACCTGCCAATTTAACGTTCACTTTCATTTAAAGTACCTTTGACTAACATCAACTTTATCGCTAAATTGTAATAGTGCCATTTAAACACTTATGCTGTCCTTTCTGGCATTCTTCAACATGTACCAATATTTTTATTACACTGAACTATGATGCATATTTTATTTATATCATTAATTTCATAACTGCATTTCCATAAATATAGTATTCGTCTTAAATTTATAAATTTATGAATATTTTACATCTTTAAATTCTTGTGCACAAAAATAATATTAAGCAATATTTTTATTTAATATTATTGACATTGACATATGGCATTTATGAGTTTATATTATTATATTGTTCTAGAGCACAAGGAAAAGGAAAAACATGTGTCATATGATTTTATAAATTTTATGGCTTTTTGTATCAATAGAAATTATTGTTATATGTATTCTTTTATGGGGGTGTTTTGATAAACAAAAGGTTTTTGGTTGCAAAGTAATAATAAAAAAGCTAACAAGAAAGGAAATCTTGGCAACCAACTAGAGAAGATAGTTATTTGAAATGCTTTGATTTTAGTAGGTTAAGGGAACCATATTTCGTTTTTCAGCTTCATTATGCTAATGACAAGGCAAATATGCAATCGCACGCATTTAATGGTTTTTGCTACTTTACATTTTTTCTTATTCAATTTCAAAGCACTAAATTGATTTTCATGCAAAATAAGTCAAAATTAGAAAAAAGAAACTGCCCCATCATACAAGTATTGTTTTCTTTTTGTTCTCAAAATGGTTTGCATTGTTACTTTTATGGTCATGATGATAAGGGCTTTCTTCCGCTTTATTTTCTGGTTACAGGTTTTTCTCCTTTTATTACTTGAGTGGGTCTTTTTACGCTGGAAGCTGGCTTGTGTATCCATTTTTTTGTATTGCTTTAATATTTTGCATTGATTTTTATATTCTCTTGTCTGGATTTTTTTTTTTGTTGCGGCTTCTTAACCAACACAGGAAAATTCTTTCGGCCAAAAATATAAGTTTTTCCCTGTCTTGCTTTCGGAAAGTGAGGATGTAAGCATGGAAATGATGGGCAAAGTAGAGTAACATCTTTTTTTATATTTTTTGTTTTATAATAAAGCATAAAACTTTTTTTTATTAAAATACGGCTACTGCGTATAACATGTAGAATTTACTGTTAAACTTTTGATGCGATTAGCTTGAGAGCAAAGTTTTATAAAGTTGGCAAAAAAAAAAAAAAAAATTGTTTATATTGGAAAGATAAGAAAACAAAATACTTCATCTTAGTGCATTTTTATACCAAAAGTACATAGAGGAGAGTAACGTTTAATAATTGATTAAATTTTTTTTTATATTAATCCAAAAACTCAAAATCAATAAGCTACCGTTACGAAGAAGGTTTTTAAGCAAGTACTGTTAAACAAAACAGTGATTATCAAGGAAACGTTGCACTGTGATCTGCTAAATAGTAAAACTGTATGTTTATTACTATTTGCAATTAAAAATGTCACAAAGATTTTAAATACCCGAATATACGCATGAGTATGATAAGACAGCGAAATTGAGACCAGCTGGGAAGCAGCTGGCTGTATTTGAATACGCTGGCATAACAGCATCGCCAACAGGATCGTTCTTTAAATTTTTAATGTAACAAAGGCGACAGAATTGATCTCAAATCAACATTTTTTGACTTTGACTCAAATTAGCAAAATTGACTATTGCCTAACTTGAGTATTTGTCTGACTGCAATGATTTTATTTATTGTTGCTGTAGTGCTTTGGCTTTATTACCTAAATATTTTCTTCTGAATATTTATAGCTGTTTCAAAAATTTTTAAACTCAAACTGCAACATCACCTTAAATTGTTACTAAGATATCTTAAACGGTAGATATATTACAAAAGAAATTTCCAAACAATTCTGTGAAACAATTCAAAGCTTTCGCGATAATTTCAAAAAGATAATTAAAAAAGTGTTAGTAATAACATAACTAGCAACAGTCCTTAATAAATAAACAGACTTTACCGGAAAAGACTTAGCTTATTTCTTATTCAATTTCATTTCAAGTTCATGTTTTAGATCTACCGTTTAGATCATAAATTGTTATATCTCGAGCTAATTTTTTATTTTATAAGCAAAGTTAACATTAAGTGTAATTACTAATTAATTATGAATATATTGTAATTTTAGAAACATAATAATTTGTAGATAATAATATTGATTTTACTGAAAATCAATATGTATGTCACTATTTAATTTTTGAGCACATTTGTTTAATATCTTAAGATAGATTGCAAATAAAGAATACATAAAAAAAAAAAAAAAAAAAATTTATTTACGTATATATTTGGCAATTAAATAAAAAAAAACCAATCGTGTTCCAAGAACTTAGGCTTTAATTGTACAAATCTATAATTCGCTTACATTTCAAATTAATACCAAGAAAAAATTAAACAAAAGGCTTTTCAAAACTTTTTTTTGGATCTTTATAACACAAATTTTTAATTTGACCTCAATTTGCAACATGCATTTTATATAAACTACTTTAAACATTCATCTAACTTAAAAGCAAAGTTGGTATCTTAAAAACTATATTCAAAAGAAATAGCAAAAAAGTAATATTTTATCTTCATTTCACTTATATACTGAATATAAATATATTTTTAGATAATGCTTTGTAGAAGAAAAGATGGAATAATATGCATAAAACATTAAGGCTTTTATTTTCTTTTCAGTTTTTATTTACTCAGCATTTGACTTTAGAAGAAGAAAATAAAAAGAAAAAAAATGAAAAAGAAAGAAATGTGTGGAATTTTGTGGTCTTGGCAGTGCAATATGTCAGTATCAATTTTAACTTAAGCCACTCAAAAATACAGGGGAACAATTTAACACAGTTTAACTAGCAAAACTATAACTAATAAAAATGCTTACTGTTGAGAACTTATTCGGATACCAGCTGCACCACAGTGTAGTTGTTTTGACAAAAATAATAAATTTATATGGGTTCTTTTCCGAATTTTACGAAAGTTTTTTAATAAAAATAAAAATAATAAAAAGGACCTAAAGCAATGCAATAAAAAAAGAGTTCTTTTTATAAAATTTTCCTAAGGTAACTATTTAAAATTATGAATTTTTGTAAAAGGTTGCTTCTGAGAATTTAACTTTTAGAAATTTTTTTTTCTTTCTTTTACACAAAAGAAAGTACCTTTAAAGGAAAAATACCAACACTTCCTTTGAAACAAAATTGTTTATAATAAATACCCTGCAAAGGTGTCCTTGACAAAAATTGCCTTTTAGAATAATCATACTTTTTTTTCAATGTTCAATTTTATGTAAAACAAGAAAGTACAAGTTTACAAAGAGTACCATTTTAAAGAAGTACCGAAAAATATTACATTGGGCAAATATACTTTCAAAATTTTTTTTCTTTAAAAACCTACATTTTAATAACATAATTTACATGAAAATATTTCTTTAAATTAGAGATTTAAAAAATAAATTTTCAAAAAAAACTTTAAGAAACTCTTGTTCTGAAAAATCGTTCTTTAAAAGACAATGTAGAAAAATATTAAGTTTCTACAAAGCAGCATTTGAAATAGCTTTAAGTTAAGTAAATTACAAAAAGTATTCTTATAAAACAGTCTTTAGAAAAAAAAATTTATTAACACAGAATCTTTTGCAAATATACCGTTTGGAGAAACTACTTGCGAAAAAATTATATATTACATACTAAGCAGGATTATTTTAATAAAAGTGAATCGACCATTTTAAAAATTGATTATGATAAAAGTGCCTTTTTAAAATACACATTTTTTTAATTTAGCTCTACTGAAAACTATTCTGAAAATAATATTTTTCAGGCCACTAAAGTTGAAATTTTTTTCTCTTTTGTAATTGTATGTGCGATTTAAGGAGAAAATATGCAAACTTCAATACAATGATCCTATGTTAATTTGCACCACTGTCTTGCGAAAGAAAGAAGAAAATTTGCTTTAGTTTATGCTACAGTTGTTCTATATACTCGCATATTTTGCATTTGGGAAATGTGTGGATATTACCATGCTAAAGTATGTAATTTTTTTTTCTTTTAGTTCAGTAAGTAACATTAATTTTTTTCTTTCTTGAAATTTTCATGATTATGTTCTAGCTAGAATTAGTTTTACTGGAGCAGCTTAGTATAAACTTTCTTTATGTACTACATACAACTACGCAGACGCTTGATTCTTTTTCGTTCTTTAGCCAACAAGAATTTAATATTTCTTTTTAATAGGGGATGAAGTAATAGAAAAAAATCTCAAGGCAAAATAAATAAAGGATTTAATATGCTTTAAACTTCATGCTTGGAAACGATGGTAAGTGGAAAGAGGAAGAAAATTGGCAAAGGCTTAAGCATTTGTGTGTAAAAAATGTGATTGAATAGTTTCGGAAAAAGTAAAAACAATAATTAGAATGGAAAAAATTTACTTGCATTAAATTTGTACGACTTAATAACAAACAACCGCTGACGTATGAGTAATATTTTACTTGCGACGAAGTCAAAGCGCTGCGAAGTTAAAAAGGTTTAAAAATGTTACTAGTGTAGATTAGGGTATTTTAATAGAAATTATTTTTGCAAGAATAAAAATTCTAGCTAAATTCTTTTTGTCATAAATTTAGCAGAAAACATAGCTAAGATAGATAATTGAATAAAAAATGTTTTAACGTCTTAATATAATTCAAATTTTGCACAATGAGCATACTCAAACTGTTTAGCAACTATTTAGCTACCTTGAGTGTTTGGTAAATTGGGGCTGCACAGATTCAATATCACAAACTTTTCTTAATATCTAAGTAAACTTAAAGCTTCAAACCTGAAATTGTTTGCTGGTTTTTTTTTTTCTGTTATTAAAATGTCGCAATAACCATTTCTTTTGTGGTTCATACTTTTTTCAGTATTTTACCTAAAAAAAGTATGAAATAGTAGAAAGCAATTAATTTATTTTTATTATTTGGCTTTATTTTTATTTACCCCTTGCAATCGCTCAACTTAAAAGCTTTAAATGCTATATAAAAAATATAATTTTTTATTATTTTGATGTTTGATTTCGAATACATCTGCGAATAGCATTTACATTATTAAAAAAAAACTAAAAAGGTCATTCTGGCGATTAAAAGTCGGAAGCGCACCCTAGTTGCTCTTAATATCAAAAGCTATCAAATAATGGATTGCACTATCTCGAAATATTCTTTTTGTGCAAATCTACTTATTGCTTAGATTTTGCTTGAGTATGCAAGAGATGTTGGAAACTATTTTCCACTATTAATGCTAGTGTTTTACATCAGTTTCGTAAACAAGTATTTATATATCTTTATGTTTTTTGTATCAGTGAATTAAATTTTTTAGTAAGTTTTTTTTTATTATCTCCCATAAGAAAAGCTGGAAAAATCCGAAAGAAATATCAAGCTTTTTTCCGTAATTGAAACGTACTTTTTTGTCCTAGAAATTAAATCACGAGGAAGGTTTTGTTCTTTGCACGGAATGTTAAAAATCCCGACTACTTATAACACATTATTGAAATGATTGTATTGCTTCTCGAGTTAATAGCCTATTTAGCCCACCTTTTATAGAAAAAGTACATATATGAAACGAAAGTGTATTTTTTACTGATATTTTGTACCTAAATGCGATTTTATATTGCAGAATATGTTTCCCAAAATTCGATAGCAAAGGACATTTAAAATAAATAATCACCACTGTAAGTATTACATATTTTATTGCTTTAAACATTTTCACGACACGGTAATTTTTTTTTTTTTGCATTCATTGCACTTGCTTGTTTTATTGTTATTCTTGTTCTTCTATTTGCCTTAGTTATAGTAAGAATAAAAAATATTATAAAACAACTCAATCTTCTTGTTCTAGGTAAATGCAAAAGAAAGTCACAACAATTACTAGAATAATGCTAGCGCTTTAAGCTATTTGCACAAGTCGATGGTTTAAGTGCTTGCAAGACGTAAAGGTAATTTCCTTTTTTTTTCTTATTGAACAAGTTTTTTATGCTAAACATGTGCGTTAGTTAAAGTTTTACGAATACATGTTAAATATGAGGAGGATTTGCTGATTTTTCCTACATGTTGTCATGAAAGTGTCTTTTATTCTACTTTCCGCTTGTGAGTAGTTAACGTAATTGAAGTGTAGGCCCTACAGCTAAATAATAAAGAAAACTTTCATAAATATTGCCTTAGAATTTGCTTACAATTTTCTTTGAAAATATTTTATAAATCTAACAAAGAGAGGGGCAAAACTGTATAACCTGCGACCTCAAAAGAAAGTCATGGTGTATGCTGCATTAAGAAAAAAATTATCTACATTGTAGCTACAGATAACCTCAAAGCACTGTTTTAATGTATAAGAAGCAAAAATATAAACCTTTCCTTATCGCTAAGTATTAAACATTGCCAAACAATGGCATTAGGAGCAAAACAAAACGGACAAAAATTGAAAACGAAGGACAAAATTAATATTAAGTTTGCTTTTAATTTCAATCACATAATTTTTTATACAATTATTTATTTTTTCAAAGAACTTTTTCTAATGCTAAGGCATTTAAGACGCTATTTAAGTTATATGGCAGAGTGATTATGTACTTTTTTTTTGTTGTGGTAGAGTTGTTTTGTTTAGGATCAATTGGCAATATGAAAGTATGATTTGTTTTTCGTTTTCATTTTTGCACCATTTTGATGAACCTAATGAAAATAGAGTTCAATGTAAAGTAACAGCCAGAATTGAATATATTTTGTTTGTCATTTTGAAGAAAATGGAAAATCCAAAATGGCTTTGACGAAAACTAGTTTCCTTTAAAAAATTGCACTAAAATGTTTTTATTTTAGGTCTAGAAATCTACTTAAATGGTTAAATGCCGCCTGAATTTCGTTAATGCTAAACTTATGGATTTTTTTAAATGTTGGAAAACAGCAAATAAAATTAATCGATTGTTATAGTGATGTAGTCAGCCCAAACAAATAAAATACACAATGTTTTCCTTTAAGTTAATTAGCCTTTAAAAATACAATTAATTTTTGTTGGTAAATGACAAAGATAATATTTCTTTTGTTTGCGTTGTACTGTAAATGCAAAATTAAAGTTTCGTTATTAATTATTTTTCAAAAGCAACGATATTGACTACAATAAATAATAACGTTTAATGAAAATGAAAACTTTCAAAAAAAAAAAAAAACTTTAAGATTGTATTTTTATTAAAACAACCATATTTTTGTTAGTATAGAACAATAAAGGTTAATAAAATTTTAGCATGGTGGACATCCAGATGTTTTTTGACCACAGCTCTCGCTCGTCACTGCAGCAAACAAAGATCACTCTATTCTATTATAAAGGTCAACTGTTTTATTCTCTCTTTTGGATGATATTTTTTGTTTGAACGGACTGTTGAAAATTTTGCTCTTTTTGACAATATTAAAGGTTTTTGTTGCTTTCTTGCATAATATTAATTAATTTGTAGATATCTTAATACAATATTTTTACAGGCCACTAGCGTTTTTCTTAACATTTATTATTATGTTATAGATTTTCTTTGCAAAATATTTATATATATTTTAAATCTTTTATACAAATTTTAAGTTCTTTTTAATAAAACGTCGCTTCTAATATTAAACATCGAAATGGCGTTTCGAATAAGAGATATTTCGATGTCCATCTTAGCACAATGGCTTTTATTTTTTTCACCCTCTTTACTTACTATTATCCACAATGGTGGTATCTTCATAAAAAGAACTTAAAACCTATATAAAAAATTTACAAGTAAGCAATTTAACTCTATGGATTTAGTACTACTACCTTTGGCAAGAAATGTTTATTGCAAGCCAAATCTTGTTTTTTGATGTTTTGAAAAAAAGCAATTTCAAACATTTATGTAATTGTATACTATTATTGTTATTACACAGTTCGTTGAGTGCTACAAGCTGGGGTAAAAAAAAATAAAAGATTACCGCTGTTGTGCATACTAAGAATTAAAACCCAACTTTTTAAATTTTGGATGCTTAAATAACAAAAAATTTGCAAAAAAAAAACGTCATCTTAAAATAACAAAATAATTACAGTAATCAAAATTTTAGCTCTCTTTTTAATTTTCGCATGCACAAAGTTCATTAAAATCATTCACTTGGAATTTTAATGACTTTTCAATTGAACTCGCTTCTTAATAAATAAAGTGAAGAAACAATCTTTTATTTATTTGTTGTGTCTAAAAATTCTGAACTAGCAGCAATTAAGGCCAAAAAGTGTGGAAGCTACAAAACCAATTTTTTATGATTAAATGCTTGCAACACATACAAAAAATGTTAGTGACATAAAGCAAGCCACTAGACAACCAAAGCGAAGAAGTTGTACGTTTGGCAAATAAACATATTAAAACTCTAAATAAAAGAAAAAGAACAAGAAATTAAGTGAAATACGACATGAAAATTTTAGAACTATTTGCGAAGCAAATATAATAAAGTGAACTTATGTACATAACTTGGCAATTTTTGCTCATTAAAGAAACCACAAACTTCCACTAACTCTTATATACTTGCATTCCTAGTTTTCGTTTAATAATGTAAAAGTGAATAGATAAAGTGAACCAGTTTTTTTTAATGATAAAGTGACCTATGAATATAAACTAATTTACAGTGAACAAAACAATGCTGTTACATACAAATGTTTATAAATCAAATTTTCTATACATGTCTAAATTTAGGTACAAACCAATACGTATGTACACAGTTAAAGTAAATGCTTAATTCAAAAATGTTCATGAAATGTATCAGTTCAAGGGGTATTTTTAATTTCCAATTTTGCTTCATGCTTCAAACTTTAAGACGAAATAGATAAAACGATATGTAGATCATATTTTTTATTATTATCTGTTTTACAAATTAAGCTTAATTACTAGTTTTGCTACACACCATTCTTTATAACTAAATACCACGCATGCTGCAAATGGCAATATCCATATGCCAGAGCATCTGCTATATTTTAGCCAGCATGCATTTGCTTATCATTTCTCTAGTGATTAAAATACTTAATATTTTTTTCAGTTCAGTGGTATACGGATCTCTTTGTTTCAATTTTATGCAGAGCTAATACCAAGTGTAGTTAGATATTTCCTTGGTGATTACATAATATCCAAAATAACATAAAATGTTGTTGCAAATGCAACTATACATATACGTTGTAGGGCTGGCGAACTTATTTATAATATATAGAACAAAAGAATTATAAGCAACTAAGTTGCTGCAGAATTAAAACAATGGCGGTTTTATTTTATAAATTTGTTTTAAAACTCATTAGATTTGGACCCATGTGGTACGAATGCATTGTATTAAAAACGCTGGGAATATATTCTTTTTTAACTTTTTATTCACTATCAAACCGAAAAGAGCATTATTTTGGCCTTTTGTTAATTAAATGCAAACTGCAGCTTTAGAGAAGTTTTTTAACCTTTGCTTATTTTTTGTTATTCGGCTACTTTATGAAATATTCATGGCAATAATTTTATTTAGTTTTATGTATTCTTATTCTGTTATATAATACACTTTAACCACAAAACCCTTTTTCCTTTCTTTCTGGCCATCATTGTAAATCGTGAAAGAAAATGGTTTTTTTCCCAAAATTAATCTTTCAAAAATTCTATTTGTTTTAAAAGTTTTCTTCAACAGAGATGACCCAGTTTGGTTTCAATTCTGGGTTTTTTTTACAGAATTCATTTGAAATTCCTTTAACATTTAAATAAGACATAAAAAAAAACAAATGTTGAATAACTGCGTAGTTGCTAATAAAAGCAGTGCAAAACTTAAAAACAAAAAATTATTTCTTACTCTTAAGCAACCATTAAAAAATCATAAATTATTTCAACATGCTGCTGTTGCTATTACAGCTGTGTAATAAATTGGCAAGAAAGCACAGCAGCATGTAAAAGAAAAATTCTCAAAACAGCTTGAAATATGGAAATGTAAAATAAATTAAGGTAATCATAGAAAAACACAAGTAGTAATAAACTATAATTTTAAAACAAAATTTATGTTTTTTTCTTAGCTTTTGTAAGTTTTTCAAATTTAGATCGGTTTAAAAATAGCTTTCCTTTAGTACTTAGGCCACAGCGCATAACATAACAGAAATAATAAAAAAAATGTATTTGCCATTGTTTATGATTATATTGACATTCTTCTAAAACGCAAACGTCTATATTAAATTACAAATTACTTTCCTCTTTAGAGATAAAACTAAGCCATGTTTTGCCAGTAATTCATATCACAGTAGTTATTAATTTTTATGCTATTAGGTTGCTTCGATTTTGTTTTTAATAAAATTTAGAAATAAAATTTTGATAAAAACTATTCTCTTTACAATGGCTGAAACGTAACTTTTAATGTTAGTTTAATAATATTTTATACATATGTTGCCTGAGCCACTGCTTTAATAATATTTGGAAGAATAATAATATTTGCTTCAATAATATTTGGAAGTAGAAGTTGTAAAAAATCAATGTAAAAAATTTCTATATACGAAGTGTTTTGAAATCCCCTGACAACTTCATAGTTTTGTTTTTATTAAAACTGTTTTTTTAAAAGTTTTATCTACCATGCTCCTAATTTAAAACTATAGTAAATGTTATTATCATTACATTTTTAACAAATAATATCATGAACAAATTGCAAAATTATATGTCAACATACTTGTGTACTGACCTTCTGTAATGATTTCCAACACATAAGCACACATTTTTAAAACCAAAACAGTGAAATTACAGTTCCGGTAAATTAAATTTTAGCAACTTACAGCAAATTGCATGACGAATACTCTTTAATTGTGGCCTGGTGTAGAAAAAAAGTTACGAGAGTATGCCGGTTATCCTTCTTGTTTTCTAAAACAAATCATTCAATAGTAATTACTGGAACAGCACGACAATGATGACTTGTTTTTTTTTTTGTATTGGGCGAAATATTAAATCATTTTATTTATTTTTACTAAAAATAATTAAACTATAAACACGATTTAGTTTAAAAATGCAATAACGTTATACAATTTTATAACAACACTTATGCATTTAAATTTCTTGTAAACAAACAAAACTATTTCTAAGAACATAGTTTTTTTTAGACTGGGACCAGTTCTTAGAGGATGACACCTATATGTGCATTGCATTGAACTGGAACTAGGAAAAAATAATTAAAAAAGAACGCTTTCTAAGAAAACTTGACAACGTTTTTTTCCTAAATCAAAAAAATATACCTGTGCTTCTACGTCCTCAATGAAAAGATAACAAACTTTATTTTTTAGATAAAGTACTGAAGAAACAGCGTTCTAGCGCATGCAAAAAGATTAGTTCTGTTAAATAGAAACACCAGCTTATTCTGTGTCGTCATATTTTATGCAATCAAGCAAATGAAAGGAAGATAGTTACATCGATAAAATGTTAAATAAGTTGGTTTTATTTTAAATCAAGTTATAAATTATATGTATATGATTCCAGCAATTCCTAAATTGGTAAGAGCAATGCCCAATTTTGACACGACTATTTAACAAATGCGATGCCAGTTTTTGAATAAAATATTGTTTATAGCATTTGAATACTATTTAATGGTTTTCACAATTAAAAATTTAGCTTTCTAAATATAAGTTTACAAAATTTTTTTTTCTATATAAAATGCAAATTCAATCTCTTAATTATTTTTTTTTGTCATTTATTAAATTTTTAATTATTTTTAATTAATATTTAATAATTTTATTGGGCTTTCTAGTTCTAGTTTTTCCGCTTCAAAAATGAGAATGAATGTTTTGCAATTGGAATTAAATTTAAAAATTATAAATTAAATTTGTTAATTTATGTATTCTATTTGATGCAACGGCTGCGGGGTATAGTGGCTGCAGTAAGGTTTGAAGTCTCACCAAGGGTTAAAGGAATAACAAAAAAAGGAAGTGGAACAACTTGAATACAATTAAATAAAAATAGGTATTAAGAACTAACAAAAATTGTTTCATTACTTTGAACATTTTCTTGTTTAAAACTATTTTATCATTGGACCTGAAGGTCCTTTTAATTACTCACTTTCATATTTCGCTCCCTTTTGGATAGCTTTTTCAGCATAATAATATTTATAATTAATTGGTTTATGGAAATTTTTTTCGAGTTTGGAAAACATATAAATTAAAAAAAAATATAAATAAATAAATAATAAACAATAAAACAAAACAAAAAAAAGAAATGCGGTTGGGGGACCCCCGTTAGTAACGAAGTTCCTTACGTTTTTTTTCATCTTTGAATGTAATACAAGGGGAAATCTGTATGTTTTATTTTGTGTTGTTTTTGAAATTTTGAAATTTTATGATTCTTTAAATTTTTGGTATGTTTTCCAACATTAATAATATTTATTGGTAGGTGTAGACACCGCCAATCATACACAATTGCTTTTCGACAGTACACCAATCCATATAAACAGTTTACACGCATTCGTGACGATTTCTACTAATTTCCACTACCAGCAAGCCGCGTTAAGGAACTTCGTTCCAAAAACAAAGTAAGTCATAGGATTTGCAAGTTGCTCCACAGTTTCAAATTGTTTTAATAATGTCATTTTCTATCTAGCTGCTATATTGTTTGCGAATTCACTGTAGGAAATTCTATCCTCGGTGTTTTCTAAATCATATATGCCAGACATGTTGTGTTATGTAAATTTTTTAAGCAATCTGTTCAAATTCAATAACAAAGTTGTTAATGAAAATGATGCATTAAAACGAATGTCGTGTCGACATGCAAAATATGAATTAACACATATTTTCTCAAAGTGAAACAATTTTTAACTCTTTTATTCTCCTTTGCTTGAGCAAAATGGCCAAACAAATTTGCGTTTTTTGCTAAACACAAATTTAAATCAATTAGTTTTATATTAATTTTTTCTTAGTTTGTGTTTTTTCTTTTTGTGTGTCATGTAAGACAAGAGCAATTTCTATGTTCTGGTTTTCGGTTTGCTGTTGCTCGTTATAAATTTCCATAAACGATATCAAAGATTTAATTTTAATTATACATTCAAGAGTTCATTTTTATAGCATTGTAGAACATTTAGATGGTTTTGCTTAAAGCAGGCCTTTTCAGTTCAGGTCTCTTTCATACAAAATTAGTTATTCGGTTGGAAGTTTTTTCTTTTCTGGAAGCTTGGTAATTGTTCTCAAATGTTTATAGGTGCTGTTGACAACTAATTGCTTTTATGACCATGAGTAGAGATATTATTATTCATTATGTAGCCCTATTGTTTTGCCAAACTATTGTTAGAATCTCCCTATGTGCTCATTTTGTGATAAAATATATATACATACATACATATATGCTCATGCGAGTGAAAGGAGTGTTTAGTTTGATCAAATTTAAGTAGTAGCGTATGAGTGATATTAGTTGACTTCAATTCAAATGCAGTTAATAATACGTATGACATATCTTGTTTAAGATAATTTAACCCAGTCACTGATGATGGCTTCGAGCATATGTAGGTATACTTGGGAGCACTTGCTATATCTGTATCGTTTACTTAACATCTTCAACTAACAAGGTTTAGACAACACAAAAATTAGGCCCAGGAGGAAATACTTTTCGACCAGAAAATTTTTTCTTTTCATACAGATGCTGACGTTTGTCTAAACCAAATCATAAAAATACTTGAGGACTACTTATCATTTTCAAATAACAAAATCCAAATTATGAGGTTTTTTGATCTTTTACTATCTTCGGGCTACTGCTACTGATAATCAATCCATTGATCAGTTAAGCTGGTTGCAATTACAAATTTCAATTGGCTCTTAAAGCAAATAAATAATTAAGTTCATATTTGAATATTCAAAAAGCTTTTACTTTACTACAAAAATACAAATCGTAGTAACCGATGGTAATTCGTTGTATAGAAGGTTGCAAAGAAAAGTAAAAGAGAGCAAACTGAAAAGAAATGTTTGCTGTGTTAAAGGTTTATTTGAAAATTTCTGATTCTCATTTTGTTTATGAGAATTATGGAATAAGTAGTTAAGTTTCAAACAAACTTTTAAGAATTTTTCAAGTCTACTGATGAGTTGAATAGCACCAACGAAATATATTCGGCAGATAGCTGAAAAAGTCAGGAAACATTTTCCAAAAAGAGACCTGAAGTAATTAAATATAGCACAAAAAAACTGAAGTTTTCTTTTTTAAAAAATTGCCAAAACAAAAGTATAATATGAAAAGGAATACAAATTATTTTCAAGCTCAATAAGATTTTTTATTTGTGTGCTTATTCATTTTGTTGTTTGCTTGTTTTTGCAAACTTATATTAAGGTATTGGGAGTTCCGGCGATTTTTTATTTGTTTCATATTTACGAAACATAACGTTGACAAAGGTATTCTTTAGCCATACTGAGTTTGGCGTAGTTTAAAAACAACAGTTTTGGCTGTTGCAGTAAACTTTTAAAAATTGCACTGTTTTTGCACCCTTGACAGTCAAATACTTCAACAACGACAAAAATTTGATGACGTTCTTATAATAAAATTTAAAAAGTTGTGTAGTTTTTATATTGTGCAACAATAGTTTCATAGTATGGACGAGCACTATTCAAGCATAAAATTATTACTGTTCTTTCTTAAGTTATTAATCAGAGTAAAACTCTTTGAATTCTTAGTTATTTGAAATCCCTCGTATGATAGAAACTTTTTCTATGAATGTAATACACTACACACGAGTGGATGAATTGTATATTTACCGATTTGAATTTTGAGGTGTGATCCATCTGACCCTGATTAACGTGCTGCTTATTTTTCCTAGACTAATTGAGAAAATATTTTATTAAAAAAGAAACAAACAAAAAAGTAAAATAAAAAATGTGGCGACAATTCGAAACAGTATGATACTCCAGGATTATTTTAATGAACCTTGGTTTTTACCCATTGACATTAAAGTCAAAAAGTTGTGTGACGTCTATATGTGGTATGGAAACCTCTTGATCTGTTAAATGATCATGCTGCCCCACTGAAACTGTTATGTCATCTTTCTGCAGTATAGAATAGTAATAAACAGTAGACTTCAATGAAGCTTTATGGTAAATAGTAAGGAATTTCTATAGTTCAAAAAGATGACATAGAGCGTTGTGTATGCCGATAGTGTTTGCATCAATTACAGAAGCAACACGGGTGAATTCACCAGCTAGATAGTCTTTATAAAATTTGTTGTCCAAATTAAAGAAGCGATAAGTACTGAAAACTGTTTACTAAGTGTTGGCTTTTTAAATCATTTTAAATTTGATTTGTTGGTTTTTTCATAAATTTGCTTGGCTTTTATGATTTCTGTTTAAAATTTCTTAGAAATATTTTACAACCTGTTATTGCTTAGATTAAAATTCTAGAATGTTAACATTTCTACGTTTTCGAAAAACAAATTATTGCTTTATCTTTCCACATTATAATTAAATAATCCGTAAATATGTTTAAATTAAGTTTGCAGTCATAAAAAGTTTTATTATAGCTACTCTAAGAATAAAAAAAAAGTTTTAATTACGAACCAAATTTAAATATATATACATATGTGTTAGTATACGCCTTGATTACACTGAAACAATATGATATTAGTGGGTGCTACCAATCGCCATGTTAATTCACTCAACAAATGTGATAGCAGAAGCAAATATTTTGTGAAAGGATCTCTTACATTTTTAACTGCTAATCACTTGCATTGTTATGAAGACAACATAAATAATATTTTTAATAATATCACACTTGTAATGGTCGCTTATAACTTTGAGGAGGGGAGGGAAAATTTGTAATCAAGGTTTTAGAAAACATTTTTAAAAAAATATCATTATTTGCAATGTGATGATTTTGCAGCATCATGTAACTTAACACCGTCTAATGTAAAAAAGGTAAATTTCAACTTGTTGTTACTGAGCCATATATTGATATCATATCGCCACGTAGACTATTTAAGTACACTAAGATAAGGTAGATTTTTTGATAAAAAACATGCAGATAATGTTTTTCAGCTAAAAACTCTTAACTTCTTGATACGAAGTAGAGTTTCAAAATTCTATGGTTACTTACGCAACTTATATTTGCACAGTACTTTAATTGCGTACAAAACTAAGGTACGCACCAGGTTCTGTTGTCTCCTACAACGTGTGGGGCACCATATCTCAGATTAAGCCAAGTTTAAGTTAAGTTTATACCAAGAAAATTTGGGCACCCTGCTGACAAATACACTCACAATATGCCCAGACTAACATTAAAATCTAGTACTCTCAAACGATGCATAGCATATGACTAACATTTTAGTATTCTATTTTCTGTTCTGGCTGCACCCATATGTTTTGCAAGTGGCTGTGTATCAATTTCGAATACAAATTAAATTCTTTCTATTAGTGTGGAAAAACCTTTATCTTACATTATTAAGAAAACGGAACAAGAAGAAAAGTTTTTTGTCAATAGCCAATAACAAGTGATTAGGTTTTTCAGAAAATGAATACTTTTAGCGAAAACTGGGTGAGTTTTATTCGTGTAGATTGGCTACGATATCAGTATGACAATTATATTACATTATATTTTTTTGTTTTTAATTTTTCATTCATATTTCCTCAATTTGAAATTCTTTTGCAGAAGTAGGGATGGAGTCTGGCTTCAATTTTATAGACAGCACATAACATAAATTGCAAAGTGCTTTAAATTATAGAGCTGAGTGTGCATTTTATGTAAGTTTTCGTAGGCTGTTGTTATAGGTTTTGTCTCACACAAAAAATTTAGGCTGTTTAGTACATGGTACTAGAAGTAGAAAATATATAGCGGTGAAGAAAGAGGCGTAGTTATGACAAACTTTAGTAGAGTTTAGCCTACATACAGCTTAGCTTACTTGTTAGTTATTTATTTATATAATTTTGTTATTTTTCGGTCGAATAGAAGCAGGCCAGATAGTAATGATATAGAAATGATTTTTAATAAATTTTTTCACCATAAAACATTTTCTTAGCGCATAGAACAAGTCACTGAGCCTTCATTTTAAGAATATTGAGAGTATCTAGCTTGTGTTCGCAAGACGAATGCTGGTCTGGCGTTCTTTCTGTTGAAATCTTATTTCGGACTTAACGTCAACTTAATGAAAAGGCCTAGAGAGTTATGCTTAGTGTCATATGAAAAAGTACTTTTTGTCATCACTGCGATTTTACAGATTATAATTTTTTATAACATGTAATAGACCCCTATATTTGCAAAGACTAAAAACTAATTAATGAAATACCTATTCACACGATATAACAGCAAAAGTGCACTTCAGATTAGTGCAATATAAAATTTTCGAACCTTACAGAACTGCCTCACTTGATGCTTATCATGAAAACCATATATGCTCTTAAATCAAATCTATTTTATCAAGCTACAGAGTGCATCTTTTTCGTTTATAACGGTGCAACTGATCCATCAATTAAGCTTTCTTTTGTGCAAAAACAAAATTAATGTGAATAAAGTATAATATACGCATGATATTTATGCTTGTAGGGTAGTTTGAAGTAAGCTAATAAGTAGTGAATCTAAGAGGCATACCGAGTGTGATACTACAACTAAAAGTCATGAAATGCCGAGCCAGGTTAGTAAACAATAGTACATAATCTCTTGCTTACACACAGGGAGATCGATATTTTTGCTGGGATGGTATACATAAGAGATGGCTACGAAGAAAAATAATAAAATTTAATCTTTTAACATAATAAATAATAACATAATTTTCGTATAAAAGAAGAGAATTGAGCAACCAGTAATTCAGTTATCCAAAAAAAGCCTAACAACATGAAGCTCTTCGCCATATTGTGTATTTTATCTGCTTTTACTGTGTCAGTAATTGCTCAGCCTATTTACGGTGACTTGGGCCCCTTTCCTGATACGCATAATGACAGTAGGTTGGATGGTGCTGATGGCAATTCAAATGATGTATTCGACGATATAAATAATTTATCCGACAATACGCCTGAAGAACATTTGCCGCTTTTGGCTCATGTTCTTCATGTCCTACGTGCCATACACTCTCTTCATCTAGAAAATTTCCAACCTCAAAATGGAAATACAAGAATTGGCAGTCATCTGACATTTGTATTGGACGACATCGAATATAACGATTTGCATAACATTATTTCACCACTTGAGGACTCTGAGGAAAGTATCGACAATAACGATGCCAGTAATACAGATGCCGACAATAGCGTAAGTGCAGGTGTCAGACTTGGCGTAAGTGGTGCTGGTGTTATCGCTGGTGATGCACTCGTCAGCAGTGCCAGTGGCGGTCTTGCTGAGGATGAAGTTGCTGATCGCACTGAAACTGTCACTGATTCCAATAACCGTGCAAATTAGCAAGGCAGAACATTAACTTCTATAAAAGCTTCAGTTTTATATTTTTTGGAAACTAAAACATAAAAGTGTTTGGTAATTTGATTCTAACTGTTAAATTTAATAATTTACAAAAATAAAATTTTTTACGAGAATGTTACGATACTATTTGTAATATTAAATATGAGAAAAAAAAAATAAAGATAGTGTGTTGCCAAAATAAAAGTAACCAAGAATAGAATTTGAGCTTACGTCTCTGGCAGTCACATGTAGAATTTTTCGCTCTGATCTCTTTTGTGGTAAACGGAATATGTTCGTTATTTCCAAAAGATTGTTTGCTGCCTAAAGCTTTGATCAAGAAAATTTTATCGAAAGCTTATCAGTTCTTTTTGTGTTAATATAGCAAAGCTATAATAACTTAACTACAAATTAAAATAATAATATGTACAAATTTTTACTGAAACCGGCTCAGCAATTTTGGAGTAATACACTTCTTATAATAGAAAGAAATTTTAATTAGTTACTAAATTTTGAACGTTTTCAATTTTTCCAGCTAGCTTCAAACTTACAGTTTATAGTAATAACAATATATCATAAAATATATGCCAAGCTTTAAGTTATTAAAAAAAAAATTTGAAAAAACTGCAAATAATTAAAACAACTTGTTTTTTTTTTCAGCCTGTTAACGAAAAACTGTTTTGCATTTCAAAACAACTCCAAAAACCAAAAAAGAAAAAATTTTCATATGTCAATGCTGATATATTCGCACATATAATATAAATTTATGTAACTTATTGCTGCTTAATTGCATTTATTGCTCTTCTAAATGAAATAAAAAGAATATTTTGAAAATCCCTTTATACTGCTATTGTAAGATCATTTTAGTTTGTAAGTGAGTTTGTTGACTGGTTTTACATTTTTGTTTTCCTACTTCGAATAGAAGTACTGCATTAAGTTCTGTTGAAAGTTTATGAAAATCAGATTCGCTTTGAACTAAAAAAGAAAGGATTCACATAAAAACCAGTTACACATTTTACAAAAAAATCATATAAATTTAATGTGTAGATGCAAGGACGCAAAGTCGCTAGCAGCAGGGTTATGTTTTAGTTTAGTACTAGGCGTGTTAACTTACTATGCTTCTACACTGAAATATATTTTTCAGCTATATTATTACATGCTATAACACAAAGGAACAACCACTATATCGCATTAAGCTATGTAACTGATATTTACCATATCAGTTCCATATGGTTGCTGTATTCAAATATTAATTTTCTAGCATTAGTTTTCGATTTTGTGGTTTGACGCTATGTTAAGAACTAAGCAAGCCCTCTGTCCTTATCATTGACTCACACAGTAGGAAAACATGAATAGATTTGTGTTAAAATAAATTTGTCTAAAATTTTTTTTTATCTAAATAGTACCTTTTATTAAAATATTTTCTTTCAATTAAGTTACCATATTTCACAACAGTTCACTGTACAAATCTAAATAACAGTCTACACTTAACTAAACAAGTTTTCTTCTTCTAAATAATTTTCAAAGCGCATCAAGTGAAATCTTATGCTGCAAACAATAAATCGAATCAAATAATTCAAATTCACCAATTAATTCAAAGCTGCATACTAATACAGCTACATATGTATCTACACGCTAATGACACTCAACATTAAATATAATACATTTTTATTCTTCATACTATCTAAAAACGTTCAATAAGTAACAAAATTTGAAAGTAGTAGGGCTTGACGTTGCAACAGTATAGTTGAATATGACAACATTGTAATTGTATTTGAAGTTAGTATGGTCGCTAGCTGGGGGACATAAAGTATTTTTATTAACAATGTGCACAAATATATTCCCTTTATGGATTCCCTAATAATGCAAAATTTGCATCACACACATGTCTTACTATAGTTGGCCTCCTCATTCTAACAGAACAGCATTAACTGATACTCGTTGAACTGTTTCTGTAGTACAAAAACTTATACTCTTGTGGTCTATTTAGCTAAATAATTCATGTATATGGTCTGCTCATTTTCTTAGTCCACCTGGTTTTATCTTCTCCCAACAGCCCAACTGGTGGAACAGTTTTTGTGTGGTGATATGAAATATTCTTAATAAAAGGTTCGTGTACAACCCAGCATAAACGTTACATAGACTTCTACCTACACTAATATGTATGATGATATTGCCTTAAAGTAGGCAACATAAAATTATATGTCTATTAAGATTTCCACCCTCTTTAGCTGGAATTTTAAGTGTTTGTTTATGTAGTTCAGTTTCGTACTTTGTTACAATATGGATATATTTTCTGGTGTTCGAAACTTCACCTGCATTTTTAAGTTTTTATTCTCCTCCCGTGTGTGTGTGTGTGTGTGTATGTTTGTGGTTATTGATTAGCTAAAATGTTTTTATTTATATTTGCTCTACCTCAAAACTGTTCCTTTGCCGGTTTTGTTAGTTCGTTCTGCAGACATTTTGTGCGCATTTTATGTATATATCACGATTTCCTGTGTAAACTTAGTCCATGCCTTGATTTGTTTTATTTGCGGTAACTTATGAGTTTCTCATACTTGTTTTTCCTAATTTTTTCTTTTCTTTTTCGTTTACCTAAAATCGATTTTAGTTTGTTGGCAACCTGATTCGCTTTCATGTATTATGTTCATTTGGTTTTGAATTTTTGTTATTCTTCTTCTGTTTAGTTTTGTATTAAATGCCTGCCGTATAAGGTTAACTGAATTTTCTATTTGAAGTTTTAATTACTCTTTTGATTTCCTTTTTATTTGGCTTTGCGAGGTAGTTGACAATAAAATAGAAAAACTAAAAATTACGCGCAATTACTCATAGTAGAATGATTCAGTAAACCTAGCAATAAAACTTAATAATTCAACAACTTAATTATTCCATGAAGTTCCTTTAACTAACCTTTGTCAATTAATTGTCAAACTAAGAAATTGGGTTTTTTTTTTTGATATAAACAAATTAATAATGTTATAAACAAATTAATATACCACGGGTATAAAGCTGCCTTGGTCATTGAGAGATTACATCATGTAGCACTCTTCACTGCAGTTCTTGAGTTGTTAGCGAAAAGGACATCTGCAGCAAAGCATGTACTCATAAAAATCGTTTTGTTCTCTAATTCGTAAATGTGTAAAATGCCACTAGCTAAATGTATATACGTCAATAAAAAATTTCTACAATGCAAATTGCGCAGTGTAGGAACAAATCCGAGCTTAAAAATTCTGATAAAAATCTCTATAGCAAAACTCGTACAATAAAAACCTACACTTTTGCATATTATGAAAGTGATTCATAAGCTAATGCTGCAGCTACTAGCTGGGGGACAAAACTCTATTCTCTACCTTTCCCAGTTTGGGAAACTTTTTGTGATATTTTTATACTTTTTCGTGTTGTTTTGAAAACTGTTTTATCTGCCATCTTAAACTTGCACTGGAACATACATAGGTGTGTTGGCAGTGACGCTAGAACGTGGTACGTCAACTCTGTGCAGTATACAAAGCCTTTACGATAAGCTTTAGAGCTTGAATATAATATTTTGTAGTCGGACGAGGCTAGCACCAACTATGAAAACAGAATATCCAAACATATCAGCCCGGTAAAATTTATTCAATCGTCTTACAGAAGGTGATGTTCAGACAAGTACTGAAAATCCTTTGTTAAAGGATGGCTTCTAATATCCAAGTAAATTTGGCTTTTGATTTAGTTTTCCATAAAAAACCTTTGCCTTTCTGTTAAAATATTTTTAATATGTTTTAAATAACGTTTTTATTACAATTTTATAACTTGTTATTGCGCAGAGGAAAAATTCTAGAATACAAATATTTGTACTTTTTTAAAAAACAAACATATAATTAATTTTGTCGCAGTGGAATAAAATCATCTGCAAATGTGCTAAAACAATTAAAAGAAATTTTTATTATACTCTAAGATAAGCAGAAAAAAAAAACACTTTATGCTATGGACCTGCTAAAAATATACGTAAGTAAAGTAACATTAACTAACTGCGTACTATATATCGTCAGGCGATTTCTTAAAAGCCTTGACTTACATTGAAGAAATAATTTTAAGGTTTTGTTGGCCTGCTAACAAAGCAGGCTAAAAGGTTAGCCTATGTCTTTTTTATTCGCATGCATTTTCATGCACAGAACATTAGTATTAATGATAATTATTTCATCAACAAATAGATGTTCTGGCTTCATACAGCTGGCCGAAGTGCGTATGCAAGTACTTCATAAGCAGTTTCCACGATATGCGCTTCGCTCTCTATTCACGCTTAACACCCAAATCTGCAGTGAAGCAAAATTTTGAGAGCGAATGAAGTATCTTCACATTGAAGCCACATACGAAGCACAAAAATTCCTGTCTTTTCTAATTTATAGCGCAAATCTATCTGCACTATCTATCTGCACTATATGTACATATCAATCATATATTGTAAACAAGGAAAACATAAAAATACATAAAAATAAAAGTTAATTTTAGAGATCAATAAAATAAAAAAACGTTAAAAACAATGGAAAAAAATTTGTGAAAAAGTTTATTATCAGGCATCAGGAATACATTCTTAATTAAAATTTATGGAATGTTCAAAAGCATGCTTCAACTTTCGGATGGAATGAAACAAGAAACGTTCCCAGTTTTTGGAGCAGCTGCATCTGTTTTATATTTATTGCACTATGTATGTTTTCTAATTGAAAATAAAACTCAAATCGAAGCACAAAGCCGAGTCGTGTAAACGGTGTGATTAATAAATACAATTGAGAGAGCGAAGCGGTTGTGCCAACTCGTAATGGAAACATGTTATTAGAACCATTGTTATTTGGCAGCAATTTTTGCAAAAACTATGCCATTTGATATAGTCCATACTGTAGTTAAAACTTTCTGCAACTAATAGCTTAATTGAAATCATGTGGCGATATGAATAGTATTTAAATATATTGAGATAATACGAAATATTTGCATGCTTTTCAGCTAAAGCAGTTATATTCTCAAATTCTAACTGGTTATTCATGTCACTAGTTAAACTGTTAAAGTTAGGTATGTACTAGTTTGGCTAATCACCTACCACGTCTACGGGCACATTGTCTCAGCTGAAGCTACATTTCATCCAAAGAAATCCGTTCATTTTGCAGAGACAAAAAGCATAAGTTGAATGAAGTCAAAAAATGTTATTCACAAGGTAGAACTGACGGCACTAGTATGTCCAGGGTTGGCCGAGACATGCGTTTTCCATA
This sequence comes from Sturmia bella, assembly GCA_963662145.1. Lineage (NCBI taxonomy): Eukaryota > Metazoa > Arthropoda > Insecta > Diptera > Tachinidae > Sturmia > Sturmia bella. The sequence continues at coordinate 15,099,666 of OY759171.1, read as the reverse complement.
TCAAACAACGCCCGATATCAATATTACAAGTTTTTATGACAATCCTCGATTGTAATACAATAAAGAACACACATCTGACAGCGACAATGGAAGGATGAAAAGTCTACTCTGGCTATTAATATAGTTTCTAATGTGAAACTCTGATTTATCAAGCAACATATATCCAAATGATCAGAAGCCAAAGAATTACTGTCCGAAGCATATAAGGTAGACTCTAACATTGCTGGCAATGTGGAACGATATTGCAACTTTTTAATGCCTGCTTTATATCTTTTTTTACCATCCCTAAAAACGAAAGTTCTTATTGCACAAAAAACGGCTGCTTTCTACAAGAGGTTTTTTGCTTCAAAATAAATTTGCTTAAAATAAATACTCCCAACAACTTTATTTAACAAAATATTACTCAAAATGAGTAAATCAGAAATCAGGGAAATGTAGAAATGGAGAAATACAAAAAGGAATTAGTTAAATTTTCCTTTTAACTTAGGGGCTTATTAACAATAATCACGATCAGTCGTTGCTGGTTAAAATAGTTAAATTGGTATAAAGTTAATATTTGAGTAGCTTTTGTTAACGTTGATGCTTGATCCAGAGATACGAAGTAGGTTTTTTAGTTTCAATGAAGAAAGTTCGGATTTTTTAAAAAGCCACGTATGAAATTTTAACTTTTTAACAACTCTAGCAATATTTAGGTCAGAAACAAGTAAACAAAATTCGAACATTAAGGAATTGTAATGTTTAAGAAATAGAAATATAAAATATAATAAATAAGCTTGCATTTAAATTTTCATTTCAAATTATACGCATATAAAAAATATAAATAAAATATATAAAAAAACATTCATGCCACACCTCAGCTATATATCTACTGAAAAAGAAAATTGGATGTTTTTGCTTCTAATTAACATGGCAACCCTTATTAGCACATCTTACACAAAAAAAAATTTTTTTAATGGGAATTTTTTTACCTCTCAAAACCCGACACACTAGACGAAATCATTAATTGGCTCATCCAGAAAATTTAGCATTCCAGTGCTAGAGTGTTCTTATGTGCATTATGGCAACAGCCTACATACATACAAAGTGATACTACAGCGCTATCCTGCTCTAAAAGTGTAGGCTCAACAGTATTTACAAGCTTTTTCTTCTACAGTTTAAATAAATTTACAACGAAGTTGGAGAATTTTTTGAAAAGATTTTTGTACATATATTTTAAAATTGATTGCCTTTCAATTGATTTTATATGATTAAATCAATTGAAAAAACGTTTAATTGTAAGTATTTCTTTCAGCCGAGTAAAATCTATTTATTTCCATAAGTATGTATGTATATTGTGTTGTATGTGAAAACATTAGAACTCTCTATTTTACAATTTTTTCGTCATCTTTTAATAACCTTTTTAGAAAAAAATTGTCTTGGGGAGACAAGTGTCATACAGGCACGTTGCTGTGATCAAAGGTCCCACACAATCTGTCGTGTGTACAATTTTTACAAATCAGATTTACCTTTTTACAAATCAAATTTTATCTTATTACATATTTTCTGGTTTCCCTTTTGAAATAACTCCTCATCGAATTTATACAATAATCTCAGTGAATTCTTAGTCCAACCGCATTTTTGCTTCGAAGTTAGTACTTACTAAATTAAAAAATAATGTACATTACAGTGTAAGTATGTGTGCTTTTTTGAGTAGGGGAGTTTCATTTGTACTATGTACGACATACAGACTATGGTTTGCAGTATTGTTCCTAATTCTGTGGAAAAGTTCTAAGAATTTCTTGTTTTTCATGGTTATAAATATGTATATAAAAACAAATATTTATTTTGTTCTACAATTTTTGTATTTTATCTGTCAGTGTAAGATAAAAACCTTACCCAGCAAACTTAATGGCTTGAATTTAAATTGTGAGCGAATTAAAAGCAAGTCTTTTCTAAAACTAATCACTAGTGAAAATTGCTTATTATCCATTCATTTACATTGTGTTTTCTGATACGACCATAAAGTAATAGAAATAATTTTAGACACTAGTATTTATTTACTGCTTCTTATTGCATTATACACAAATCTCGAGAAAATCAAACCTGGCAAATGCATTTAATTTTTTATTACTTCTTCCTGATGTATTTTATTTTCTATAACTTGTTCAGTTTAAACTGAAATATAAAGCTGAAATTGTTTGCATAGTTTAAAAAAGTATTGGGGAGTATCTTTTTGGCATACATTTTTATATACTGTTTAAAATTTAGGTAATAAAACTTTAGTTGCGCCACAAAAAATATAATACATCCATGTGCACAGAAAATTATGTTTCAAATAAAAATTGCGAAGATTATATCGTTTTCTGTCGGAATAAAACAACCATAAAAATAAAACAACAATAAAACAAATTTTTGCTATAAAAGAAGAAAACTGAGCAATTAGTATATAAGTTGTAACAGAATAATTTAATAATATGAAGTTCTTGTCTACTTTTTGTGCTTTATTATTTGCTGCTGTGATTGTGTCTGCGCAGCCCTTTCCTGGTGAATTAGTCACTACTCCTGCAATACAAACCGATTCTCCTGGTGATATTGTCAGTGAGGCTGATACCAGTGCTGGCACATCTGCTAGTGTAGCTGGTAGTGGCAGGGCTAATTTAGTGCCTCAGACGTTTACTAACTTGTGGTTGTATGCCAATCGTATCGGTACCACTGGTACATGGGTCTTACGTCCGGCTACGTGGACTAATGCGTGGGTAAATCTGAGAGGCAAATTATATCCTAGTACTGCTAGCGCAGATGGCAATACATGGTTTTATTTATGGCCTACTACATGGAATGGCTTCTGGAGCAATGTGAGAGGCAATGCCAGCCCTGCAGCAGAAAATAACAAGCATGGTGTTGATAATGCAAGTGAGGCAGGTGTTGACGATGGCATTATTAGCAGCAATGCTGTTAGCGCTAGTCTGATAAGTGATGGCAATGAAAGTAATTCTAGTGATAATACGCCAGCTGGTGCAAGTGGTAATAGATGGGCTAACTTATTGCCTACAACGTGGACGAATTTCTTTGGTCATGAATATATCACTCGTGGTGGTGCAGTGAGAAATACATTGGTTTACTTACGGCCTACTACATGGATTAGTTTCTTTAGTACTGTTGGAGGTCATGCCAGTACTGAAGAAAGTGATGAATCTGAGGAAATTTTCGTTAAGGGTGTTGAAAATGTTAACGGTGCAGAATTTGACAACACTGCTCTTGGCGTTGGTGCCATTAATTTTGTCAATACTAATGCTGGCAATTTGCATGCCACTCCTGAAACAGCTGACGATTCGGACGAAAATGTTATCAACAGCATTGATACTGATGAGGGTGAAGATACTGTCGATGAAGGTAATGATGCCAGTGGTACTAACGGTGGTAAAGCTGATGAAGCAACTACTAATAGGAGCAGTTTACAATCCAGCTCAGCACCAGGTGATAAAACTAAGGAAAACTTTGATCATGGCTTTGACAGCCTCAAAAGGGCTGATATTGACAATGGCGTGAATGCTAATGATACTAGTGGTGATAGCGATGGCAGTGCTACCACTACAGTCAACGATGTTGACAATTTAAATGCCAGTCCTGAGCCGGGTCACGAATCTAAAAACGATGTAGATCACAGCCTTGATGACGCTAAGAGTTCAAATGTAGGCGATGACAAAGCTGTTACTGGTGACAAAGACATCGGTGATGGCAATTTAATTTCAATTGTCAGCTAAAGTAGTTGACACTGCTAGCAATGCAAATCATTCGATTTCATAAAAGCTTGTTTTATATTTGATAATATAAGCATAAAAAAGCATTTTATTCCACTTGTATGGTCTTGTGTTTTCAAAAATTAATATTGCAATAAAAGTAGCATTTGCGCAGCAAAACAAAACTGGGAAAACATATGTAATAGGATTTTAAACTGAACAAGGGCTTATTTTAAACTTGCACAAGTAGTTAGTTTTTTTCCCCAAATAGTGTTCAAAAAAATTAGAACAGATTTTGCTCAATTAATATTTTTTTCCTTGAGGAAACAAAAATCGGTATATTGGGTACCTTCGCTAAAAATATTTTGGTATGATGAAGCCATTTTGTGTCTGTTCAAACATTCTGAGGACCCTATATAAAATATAACTCAACGTTAATGGGCAGCTAAAGTTGAGTATATTTTGCTTGCTATTGTTTGAAAGATAATTTTTTTTTTCTAAAAGCTAAAAGAAAATTGTTTCAAATCAATAGTTGTCCTAAAAACGTATGATGCAGGTGAATAAATCAACAATGGGCAAGAAAAAACTGTGCTTCGCTTGTGAAAAAAGGAAAAAATACTTAAAGCTAAACTCCTGTTAACAAAATGTTTTCTGGAAACTAAATTGACATGATATTTCACATTATATTAATATAAGAGAAGAACAAAAAATGTGATTCAATTGAAAAAAAAAAATAGAAAAAAGTTAGCAAAAATGTGCCCTTACGCAGTTATAGCAAACTAAATAGAAATATTTAATACATAAATCTTATGTTCTTCCACCCCGTTTTGTGGAAAACAGGAAGTTTTGCATAAAATAGGAAATCAGTATTAGTAGGAAATTCAAGTGTATGGAAGTAAATTTGTATACATATATTTCTATAGTCAATATTTTTCTGCGATCCCCTTGATGACAGTTGCAAAGTATATTTTCAAAAAAAAAAAATGTTTGCAAAATTTTGAGCAGAATTTTTGAATATATTTCTTGGTCGTATGACATTTGATATGCCCAGAAGTGTTTTATATTAAAATGAGTTTAGTTAAGTGAAAGTAGTTATTATAATTTTTTGTCAAGCTATAGAATATTTATAATAAAGATTGCCAGATTTGGATTAGCTGCATTTATTACCTTTATTATCATACAATATTAAACATTAACAAAAGATGCTTTTGACACATTTTGATCGCAAAATTGCTAAGATATTGTTTTGTGAGTGGTATTATTTTTTTCCAAATTTTAGCTCATCAAATTGCTAAAACTTCTCTGAAGAAAATATAACTTTCAAAATTATAAACTTTGTGCAAAAGAAATGCAAAATAAAGCTTTAGGACAAGTATTGCAAAATGTTTTTTATATACATATACAGAATATTTCTCTCTATATGCAGAAAAATCCCGGTCACTCAAGAGTTAACAAAACTATTTAAAAAGTAAGATATATTTTCTTTGCCCCGCCGCTTGGCAAACGTCCAGTTGCATGCTTGTGCTTTCCCTGATCATTGGCAGTAACCAAAAATGTAAATTTGGCCACCTTTAGTATTTAAAAATCTATACTACGAATAAATGTCAACCAATAAAACAAAATAAAGAGGGTTGTGTTGGATGTGAAACAGCCATGGCATGTACCCCAGCTAGTAAGTCTTCGACTTTGCTTTTCTTGTTCACTTTAAAACTGTTAATCAATCTAATTTAATAGGAAAAAATATCATACGATCTCTTAATTAATATAAATAAGAAAAACTCCGCCGGTTTTTACATCTTTTTATATGGGTAATTAAGTTTTGGCAATCTTGTATTTATAGCAGAAGTAACCAGTATACAGATTTCTGCATACAAAAGTTGTAATGCTTATTTAAAAGAGAGTATTTTCAACTACTTAGAAAAACAACAAGAACATATCTCTCGCTAAAGAAACTCGTTGGACTATTTTTTCCAATCGAGAACGGTAATGTTGGCAAAACGATTAAAAATCTTGTACAAAATTCTTTTGCCAGTACTAGAATGTTTGTACGGCTGAAAATTTCTGTCTGGGTTGTTAGAACGCTCAGTTAAGTAGAAGCTCGGTTTGTTGAATACAAATATGTATTTTATTTTACTATTTGAACTGTAAAAAGTAAATAAAATGTGTTTATTTAAACTGTAGCAAAAAAAAATTTCAACTCTATGTAATGCTTTGATAATGGCATAAGGTGTGCTATAACATACTTTAAATATAAGAGAAAAATAATACCAAGCACATTTTATATATGGTTTACTTTAAGAAAAAATTAAAGTCATTAAGTACTGTAATATTTATTAAATAAACAAAAAGCTATGATAATGTTCCTTAACGCACAAATCACTAGTGTTGCAAATTTTTGACGGTGATATAATGGATGCTAATCTGTATTCTCCACAAGCTAACGCCCTCAGCTCCACAGAAAACCTGTTACAAATTGTTGATCGAAAATATAAATTAAAAAAAAACAAACAAAAAAAAAAAATACAGATTTCGAAGGAAACTATATTATTAGAAAGGTAAAATTATTCTTCAATCATCAACTCCTCTTGCAGATTCTATTCCATCGAGACTTTAAGCAGTAATAGAATATTGCTAACATCAAATATTAATTTCAAAATGAGTTCACTAAGAATTTGATATGGAATATAAATGATTGTATTGATTAAGATAAGATTGTACTTGGTTTTCTCGCAAAATAGTTATATTTAGCCGGTTTAATAGCTAATAAATAGTTAAGCTTGAAGTAAAGCCTAAATTACTAATGGTTAACTTTCATTACATTTGGCCCACAACGAACTAATTAAACTAAATAAGACTGGTATTTAATGTACCTATACATTTTGAGACTTGACTGATTTACAGACGGCAGTTATTTGTAGATTTTTTCCTCACTACTGTGTATTTAAAATTTTTTTTAAACACTTAATTTAAAAAGTGTATGTTTTGAAACAGGTAGAAGTTCTATAGTTGATTATTAAAAACACCTGGAATAAATAGAAAAATAACTTTTCCACGTAAATGTGTATATGCTCATATTTACCGTATTAAAAGTAAATAATAAAATATTTTTGTTTTTGTATAAAAGAAGCAAATTTAGTAACGAGTCTTCAGTCAGTTATTCAGATCATAATTTGGCGATATGAAGTTCTTTTATATTTTGTGTGTTATTTTTCTTGCCATTGCGGCCGTATCTGCTCAGACTGGAACCAGTGATCCTACAACGGCAGAAAATGGAGTTGAGAATTCTAATGGTGATACTGAAGGCAATGACTCTTATGAGTGGGTGCTAGTGAGTGGCTATGACAGCGATGAGGATAAAAATGGAGGTAGACACGTTCTATATGCTAATCCTAAATCAACTGATGAGTCTGAAGGAAATAATGGTAACGATGATGCAGATGGCGGTAGTCATGCTGCTGATCGCTATAAGTATACCGTATCCTAATAATAAGATGTCAGTAATGACTTACAAATTTGAAAACAATTATTATTCTTACTTATCAATACAAGCAATAGTTTTATTTGAATATTTTAAAGTTACATGCAGAGCAAACAGTGCCAAATAAACAACATTTAAGCAAAAACTAATAAGATTTCTCTCTGATGTTTTTTTTTGCAAGAAAGATTCTTAGTATTTTAATATCAAAAAAATCCGTATTGAAAAAAATCGAAAAGGAGACTTAAAATTATTTTATAGTAGGTTGGATTAGGTTGATGGGAGGGGTTTGTTTACCAGTGTCTTGCGACCTAAGCCAGTGTAACTTTGGTGTGCTTTCTGGGGACTTAACATGAACAGTTTGCCCCTTGGTCATTTACAAAGTTCGTTAATAGAATCCAGCATATGCCCCCCGTAATTGAATTATATCTGATAAGGTGTCTCTCCCAAGATGTCGGGACTGTATTAGTGACAGGGTTAGGAACTGGCATAAATAGTGCTCTAGTATTTCCATCTCCTCCTCGATCGCTCTACATTTATCTCCTCCCGCTGTTGCGATGCTGTTAAGATGTGCCAGTAGTTGAGAGTGACCAGACATAACTCCCATAAATCTACTTAATTAGGGCTTGCTAGGTTTTAGAACTCCCCCTGTTTTTTCCTCGTCCAGTCTGGATCCACCTATAGAAATTATTGTATTACATAATTATTTTTTTTAGAAAATCGATCGCGTTAATTATTTGGAATCCTCAACCCTACGTTTGTCCGTCGCTTGTTGTGCAAAACTGCTGAGTATCATCAAGATATTCAAAGAAATTTAAGAAAACACAGAGCATGATTTACAGATGCTCATAAAAACCCATGTCAAAAAAAAAAACGGTAAGGAAAGCTGAGAAAATAAATACAAATTCTTTATTAAATCTATTAAATTTACATGACCCCGCAACAGAATCACTGAATGCTTTTCCTTGCGTTTTTGGTACCATAAATAATGGAAACTGATTAACGAAAACATTGAATAAATGGTTTTTATTTGATTTTATGTGCTCTACTTATTGATAAAGTTGAAAAATCTTGCTTTATTTCCAATTGCAAATTTTTTTTCCACTGAATAACGGCATAGAATTGGAACTTCAGCCAGATTTTTACCGTTTTCTTTTCTACGATAAGTGGCACATTTTCAGTTTTGTTTTGAACAAAAGTGTAGACGAAAATGGATTTTATTAACGTTTTTATTTATTCATAGTTGTGATGACTCTACTTTAGTATTAAAACTCCCATTTTTAGAATAAAGTGCAAAAGAAATGTAGACTTTTTTCCAGAAAATAAGCCGGACTTAGTATTTAGAATTTTTGCACTAGATGTTTCTACAGCGGAGGGCAATACTCTTAATTTTGTATGGCAACCAAAACTCTGAAGGGCATTGTTATATTAAATATTTTAGTTATTTATGGTTGTAGTGACATTTTTTTTCTGCTGTAGCTTTAGTAAAATTTAAGAGTGGCATTTTACTAAAAATGTGCAAAATAAAGGCGTTATTTTGGGTTTTAACAAAAAGGGCAATAAACTTCTAATGAAAATTGACCTAGATTAAGCAATTTGCAGCTTGAGTAGAGCACAAAAGAAATTTTACGTTTTCCTATTTGGCGAACGTTGGCAAAGTGTTTTTCAAAGTGTTCGAAACGTTTGGAAACCATATACAGGTGAGAGCTTGCAGTTATATCACTTATTAAGTCAACTTTAACACTGCTGAACACTAACAAATATTTTCTAAGGTAAAATATTAAACAAACTAATCTTGGTGATCGACATCAATTTATTAATCAATTCTTGTGTTATATTTATTTTACAGTTGCCTCCTTCACAAAAACTTTGCGAATACAATATTTTAGCTAAACAACACTTTTTCGCAATGGTTTTGAACATTTTTTTAATACTATCCCATTTACTAGAAGTAGAGAATAATTAATAAGAAATATTGAAGATGAATTATAAGTGACTGTGTCAGTCAATAGAAAATTATTATCGGAAGTAAAAGTTTGTCAAGGCGAAAGTGAATAAAGAAGGTTCACTAGACTCGGGGTAATTATTTGTTTGCTATTAAATGGCACTGGCCCTAAGATTTGTTTTTTTTTTTTTTTTGCTACAATTTATAAATACAAAAATATGTCTGTTTCTCCCGATGATTTCTAGCTTACGTTTTTTCAATTCCTAGTTTTTGCATGTTTCAGTATATGATCTCTCAACTTTTGAAAATAAAAAACACCGAGATTGAGCAAAATCCAATCAGTTACCTTTCTGCCTGGGAGCAACGATACGATCATTAAATTTTTGGCAATGTTATGTTTATACCAGATATGCTGAAATTTGTAATCATTAGTTTTATTACGTTTAATTTTAACGAATAATCAAAACCAACTTAAAAAGGTATTGCAACCTGCTACGACTTTAGTAACTAAATACAATTTTACATGGCAGTTGTATGTCTTTTTTTTCGCTACTGTATATTTATAATTTTTTTTTTTAAATGTCTAAATTTTGAGATATTGCATATTATTAAAAATTTTATGCTTGTATGCTAAAAAATTTTATAACAGCGTATTAAAAATTTTGTATGGAAATTTCCATAAAAAATTATTAATATGCTGTTATTAATTTTTTTAGCATACAAGCATTAGAATCTAATTTTCATATCGAAGCTTGCAAAAAACAATTTTAGGTCTATATACTATGTACTGTTAATAGATATCTATTAATATATAAATATTTAATTAATAATTATATATCTTTTAATTTGATTTGTTCGGTAATTTTATATTTGTTTCTTAGAAACACCTGGTTTAAAAAGAAAAAAAAAATGGTTCCAGCTAAATATGTTTATATTTTCATTTACCGCTTAAAAAGTAAATAATAAAACTTTATTTACACAAAAAAAAAAATAAGTAACACATATGCACATGTACATACCCAGCAAAAAAAAACGTTCACATTAGTAAGCAAAACAAATATTTAACGCCTTACAAAACTGCATCATCGTAGTGTGTCCCTGGATGCTAATCATTGAAACTGCATACTCCCTTGAAATTAATTTTATTTTTCAAGCTGCACAGTGCAATCTCCATCGCTCACGTGCAATTGTTCCAGCGATTAAACTTTTTCATGTAAAATAAATTCTGTACTAATTAATTCTCGTATAAAATTGCTGGCTGAAAAAATAGCGCCCTCGTAAGGGATACACTTACATATACATATATATACATGACACAATATTTACAGGATATATATGTTTCTAGGGTAGTTTAAAATAAGAAATTAACCAGCGAAAATAAGAGATCCATCCAATAGACATTGCGAATAAAAATCATGTGAGGCCCAAGCAGGTTTGGTGCTACCGCCACCTGCTTCCAGCTAGACCAATATTTTGCTGGGTTCTCTATGTGTCTATACATATACATATATAAAAAAATAGTGTTCATTGCTGGCTTATACTTCGTTTTAAAGAATATTGATCAACGACTCTTTCAGTTGTTCAGAACATAATTTGACGAAATGAAGTTCCTCAATACATTGTGTGTATTTTTTGTTGCTGCAGTGGCCGTGTCTGCTCAGGCTGTTTTAAAGGATACTTCATCAAGTACTGTGAGACCGTATGACGCTAGATCTCTAGATGGTGACAGAAATATATCATTGCGTACTAGATGGAATAATTTTTGGTGCAGTTTGTTGCGCAGATCTGCTTGTACCAGTGGTAATGCAGTGGAAGCAGATATCAATTATGAAGATGAAAATACCTATCGTGCATTTGATGGTGTAGGATATTACGATTGGTTAATGGAGGGTGGCTATGATAATCATTATGATCAAACCACTGGTGGAGACGTTTTATATGCTCGTGTTAAACCAATTAGTAAATCTGCAGGAAAACTCGGTAAGGGCAAGGATCATGACAACAGTGTTCACGAAAGTACTAATATTAATGGTTTTCTACGTGCTAGCACTGTTGGTGGCGGTGGCATCAAGCGCATCAGTAACACCGGTAATCGCTATAACGATAACCCATTCTATTAATATGGCTGGCGCTGCTAGTAAAATCTTGTGCACTTGTAGAACATTATTTTCCTTACTTATTAACATCAGCACTATTTTTATTTAAATACTTTAACGTTACATGCCGAAAAACAGTGCAAAATAAACAGCTTTTATGTAAAAACAAATAAAATTTTTTTGTAATTAAGATCCTTAGTATTTAACGACGAATTTCATATTAGAAGAAATCAAAAAGAAAACCTAGAATTATGACTGCGGGTGAGTACGCGAGATATGAAAACATGTTTTATAATATTTTTTCTTTGCCTTGCTATGCAAAATACAAAAAGGTAAAAATCTTTAAAATCGGCCAAGATATAAGAAAGTTATAAGTTACATAAAATTTTTTATACTCGAGGTGGGTAAGTTTTAGCCCCCATAGCCCCGCCCCTGTTTTAACTATAGTCCTACAAAGATTTCAGACAAAAAATATAACTCCTTGTCTATGACTACTTCAATTTTCAGCGAGATCCATTGTGTGGTTTAAAAGTTCCGGACTTTTTACCACTTTTTCTTTTATTTCCACCACTGTGTGATACCAATCGTGCATTTGATGGCAATGGCTATTACGATTGGTTAATAGAGGATGGCTATGACAGCGATGATGATCAAACCAGTGGTAGAGAGGTTTTATATGCTCGTACTAAACCAACTCGTGAAGCTGCGGGAAATATCGGTAATGGCGGAGGTCATGCCGACGGTGAGGGTGTTCACGGTAACAGTAATATTAATGGTTTTCGACGTGGTAGCGCTGTTGTTGGCGACGGCGTCGAAAGCATCAGTAACACCGGTGGTAGTTATGCCGGTGATCGCTATAAATATACCCGATTCTAATAACATGGCTGGCGCAGCTAGTCAAATCTTATGAACTTTCTAAGCATTTTTCTTGTTTACCGGCATAAGCATAATTTGTATTTAAATAGTTTTACGTTACATGCAGAGAAAACAGTGCCAAATAAATAGCTTTTATGTAAGAACAAACAAAATTTTTTTGCTATACAGATTTCTAGTATTTTAGCGACGTGGTGATTATTAAAAAAATCAAAAAGAAAACTTAGAACTATGACTATAATATGTAATCGATTTTTCTAAAAAGGATCATGAATCAATAATATCACAGCACATATGATTCCATAATTGGTTTTCGTTTTCATGACTCCAAGCGCTTCCAGTTTTTAAATAAAATTTTTTACTTTTGCTATTTGTGTACAGTGCTTTGGGCATTTTGTTTTTCTTTTTTGGTTAAGCTTGAGTTACAAATAAATATAATAGAATTTTCCTTTAACAGGTATTGCAAAGAATCTCATGTTACTTTGGAGTTCAATTCAAATGAAGAAAACTTACGTACCTTGGGTGTAATTCCATTTTAGAAAAAATATAATGAAAACACAACGTATATCCATATTTTAGGCTGGTTGATTTCTGATGGTTTTGTTGTGGTATAAAACCTTTCTATATTTTGCGAAAATAAGAAAGTTGCTTTACAATATTTTGTTTGCTTCAACTGCGACCTGTAGATTTCCATACAAATCAACTTATTGTATGGCACCCTAAGCAAATGTCATGTAAATTATAAGCTTCATTCCGCTCTGTAGTGAAATTCATACAAACATTATTTTTCATAAATTTATAATAGCTTGAAGATGTACATATAATATATAGCTCGGGCTGTGTTATATTTTGATTTTGATAACAATTTTTTTGTCTAAAGTATTTTAACGATTGTTTTGAATATGTACTTCTTTTATTTTTAGTTATATGCTTTTTAGTATTACTATTGCATATTTTAAGTTTGACACTAAAACATAAAGGTTTTGGTTAATTAAAATATTACTTCAAATATAAGATTTTTTATAGGTGGGTGGATTTTTATTATTTGTTGCCTTAATAATCCAATTACAGTACGTTTAATATCATTTGGAATTAATTTTTTTTTTTAAATCAGCATGAACACATTTTCTTATTACTTAGTTGCTAGTAATAACTTTAAAAAATTTACACCTCAAGATATATTGCACTAAATACCAAAATTTTATTTGAAATATGTTGATTGATTCTCAAACGAATTTTAATAGTTAAATTCGATTTTTTAACTCCCCAAAGTACACTGTGAAATTAAATCAACACTTTATTTTGTTTAGCCACGCAGAATGCTGGTTTCATAAGTGTAATAATATCTTTGTTTTTATTACTAACAGCAATGTGTTGTTTTGAACATAATTTGTTATGTTTATTTGATTGTATTTTTATAGACCGTAATCAAGTACCGACTTAAAACGATAAAAGTCTGCACTGTTACGCAGTTCTTTAGAGAATGTGATTTTACATTATTGTAAATTTTTTTTTACATTTTATTACGAATTTACATTTTTAATATTACTACAAAATTTTTGTGTTGCCATTTGCCAGCTCTTACATTATGCTACTGCATGCATTTCACCCTCGTTTTGCGATTTTTGTTCAAGTAAACCTTGCCTAGTGTTTTTGCTTTACACTGGATATTTAAGGTACCGGGAATTCCAAAACGTTCGTTTAACGCGTCGTTCATTAACTTCGTTGCGTGAAAGTAAAGTTTTTTATTTTTTTATTTCTCTTCTTTAATATAAAATGCGACTACAACTTTAATACTGCACCGTTTAAGTATTTTTGGTTTACTTTCCTTTCCATTGTTTAATTGAATATTACTTCCTTGCTTTCTCTACAACCCTCAATAGAAGTATAAAAAAACGCACTCATGTGAAAAAAAATTTATTCACTATCCGTTCATTGTACCGTTAACATCTATAACCAAAGCTCAACTGAATTTTAGTATCCTGCCAGGAAACAGTCCAACACACAGGAAGTCTAGAGTTATTTTTTTTTACTTTTACTTCGTTGGTTTTAGAGTTTTAATACGTACGCAAAGTGGTGAATAAAAAGCAAAGTTGTAAAAACTACATGAGCAAAGAGAGTCTTGATAGCATTTGTTGCACCAAAATTACCACAGACTGGTGTATACAAAGCTATTCGGAGTTTTCAACTGCCGAGTGTTTTGTGAGCATATAAAAAATTGCTGTTATTCGGAGAGAGTAAAGGATATTTTAGATGCTTGTACTCGTAATTTTGTTATCAAAATCATATGTTTTGCAAAACAGAACAATTACAAAGTTCAAATACCTTTACAGTTTATTAAGTTATAATTGTTTATGTTATGCTATGTATGAAATTGGTGTCAATAGATTTTGGCGGACTTGAAGATGTGTTTGGAAAAATGGTAAGATTTAAACACATTATGAAAGCATATATACATACAAGTACACTAAAAATAAGGTATATAAAATTCAGTAGACTTGCAGAAGATAAAAACGTGACTAAATAATTCAATATAGAAAAAGTTTCAAAAAAAGTGACCAAAATTGGAGCATACGGTTGGTTGAAGAAAAATAATAGCATGTTCGATCCCGCGATTTTTGGAGAAAGTCCGGTAAAATAAGGGCAACAATGAATTTCGGAAAACTGGTTTCTCGACCAACTAGGCCTGTACGATAGTTGAATTAGTTTTGTGAACCAAAAAATGAAAACAAAATGACATTCCTTTATACTGAGATATTTCGAAGATCGATCTCTCAAGAAGTTGGGCATGTACGTGAACTTAAGCCAATTTGAAATAAAACTATTTTGATGTTTTATATTACAATAATTAATAATTTTTTATTTTTCAATATTTCGAGCTCCACTGTCGCTTTTCTTCAGGAATTTTTTCGTTTATAATTTGCTGACATAAGTCAAGCTATTGTTCGGTTCAAAGCTAATCCGGAATGTAGCCACAGCTACCTAAGCAAATTATGAACAAAAAATTCTTAAAGAAAAGTCACGGTGGAACTGAAAACATTAAAAATAAAAAAATATTAATTAAAGATGCTGGGCTTGCTCGTGAAGGTAAACAAGTTTT
Source organism: Sturmia bella (assembly GCA_963662145.1). Classification (NCBI taxonomy): domain Eukaryota; kingdom Metazoa; phylum Arthropoda; class Insecta; order Diptera; family Tachinidae; genus Sturmia; species Sturmia bella. The sequence goes on along the minus strand of OY759171.1, from coordinate 15,084,458 downwards.
GGTACCATAAAGTCGATAACATAATAAAATAAAGTTACTTAGAGGCGAACAATAAAAACGTTTGTTACCGATTAATTTATAAATTAGGTATAGATTTTATAGATATAGGGCCATATTCATAATAATTATTGTAAGTTTTATTAAGCTCTTATTTGACGTATTTCTACGGAATATTTGTCAAATAAACGTGTAATAAACCTTCAATAGTTGTTATAAATATGGGTGATAGATTTTTTAGGAAGTTGAAGCTGTACGAGAATTTAAAAAGGTTTTGATGCCAAAAATCAGACGATATAATTTTATTATATTTTTTGTTGAGAGGTAGTTGCTGCATTAATAAAATAACTGAACGAAACACAAAAAATTTTGATAGCGATTTATATACATCGGATCTGAGAGTGAGAAATTTTGATTGTGAAGGGTATTTATTATTTGGCCCAAGCGAACACTACACTCTTAACTGTTTTGTACTAGTTCGTGGTTTCGATCATTTTATTTCCTCCTTTATTACGTATTCCTGTTTTTAAAAAACAGAATTAACTTAACTTACAATTTACTGACCAACAATGTTAACAAAAATTTTATAGAAATATTCTTGCTCATATTTTGCTATGATGTTTTTCTAGGTATATACAAAGATACTTTTTGTCCCAAACTTCGACCAGTTTCCATCATCATATTTGAGACATATTAAAAAAAAAACTAGTTTGCAGTTTCATTCATATAGAAACCGGCTGAAATGGTGAGTTTGCGCACACGAATTTTCACCTTGCTAAGGTCTACTGGTGATAAAAGCATTCCTGAGCTCTTCGTAACAATCCGCAAGCAAACCAAGTCAACAGTTACTTTTAAATTTGATTACTAAACCAAAACAAAGTAAAAAATCTCTGTTGCGCTTAACTGTGCTTACTCTCAATTATCGAAACAACTTTATGCAGAGATAAACAAAATACTCATCTCACAGAATTGCAAACACCCCAAGCTTCATCACACAAAACTAAAACTAAAACAATGAGGCAAAATGCAGGCATTGTAATGGGGATTCAATGCTTAATTTTTTATTTGAGAAAATGCTTGTGATAGTGTGTATGTGTATCTCTGGCATGCAGTAACATATTTAAAGACTGCATTTTCAATGATTTTCTTGTGCTCGTGTGTTTTCATTGTTTTTAGCAATAGTAAGAAAGACAAACTTAAACTTGGACTTGGCTCGCACACTACCTGCCAATAACAAAAAATATATACATATGTATATATGTATCTATGTTGGAAAATAGGTTTCAATCGCTTTTGTTTTCTGTTGACTCCACTCCCTGTAAACTTTTTTTTTTCTAGTTCAGTATGTGTTGTTCAACTTTTATTATTTTTTCTACTTTTAGTTTGAATATGTTGTTTTTTTCTTCTATGTACATGTTTTGAAAGCAGACTTTCTTATGGGTTTGCGGGTGCAGAAAGATACAATAAGCCTACAGTTATAAAATAAACATTTGGTCGAAAAAAATGGGCTACCTTTTAAGTTCAATGTTTGAGGTTAATGTTCTTTAAGCCTGAGATTTTGTTGTTGCTTTATTTTTATTTCAAAACGGTGTGTGATTGCAAAGAATACATAGAATAGATTTGAAGTCTTAAGTACACATATTATAAATGTTTTGTTTCAGAATTCGACCAAAACAAAGGAGATTTAAAAGTCATTAACTTTTAAAAGAATTTCAAGTAATTCAGTTAGTTTTATGTGTATTGTATTTCATAAGGGCCAGAAAATAAATAAAAACAAGAAAAATTTCGACCGTAAAATACAATAAACGTTAACAATGTTCTTTTATAATGATTTTTTTTTGATATTTCTGTACAATTCCGTGATGATATATATATTATCAATTACAAAAATAATGTATAACGAACTTAAGTCACATAAACGTAATACAAAACTATAACATGAAAAAGAGTTAGACTGATAAAAAATAATTAATACAACAAAAATTAGTTAATTAAAAAAAACTAGTTAATTTAAGAAAATCTATAAACTTAACAAAAACTAATTAATTAAACGAAAATAAGTTAATTAAATTAACCAACCTGCTGGGTTTTGAAGAGGCTAAAAAATGAAAAAAATATGTAGAACTAGAATCAGAACTAACAATGTAAGAAATAACATTTACCAGTAAGTTGTAATGCATCTCGGTTCCTTTTTGGTGGTGGAGTACATTCACCCTTTACATGTGCAGTGATACATAAAAATAAAAAATTAAGAATCATTGTGCTTGATAAATTAAAACAGTCATATTTAAATGATTTGAATTTTTCTGCTGCTCAACTCAGCGGTAGGCTTGAAAGATTTTTTTTTTTCATTTTTTTTACCTGTGTATTCTACTATTTTTAATGAAAATAATAAGAAATGTTCCCATGAACCTGCAACACAAGAAGAAAATACAATTTAATTTTTTTTTTTTTGTAATTTTTAATTATTTATTATTATTTTTTTTTTTTTTTTTTTTTTTTGTATGAACATTTGATCTTCATATTATTTCTATAAAAATAATGCCTTATAAATTAATTACAACTATAAAAATAATATATATATTAATAATGCTTAAGGTAGTCTTTTAAGTTTTAAACGGTTTTTTTTTCGGCGGCACATAGATGACTAAAGAATTAAAAACAGTACAAGGATCTGCTTATAATAATTTTAATTGACCAACTAAGCTAATTTTTAGCAATGGTTTGTGTCTAGATATATTACTTATCACGGAAAAGGGAGCTCAATTTTATGCGTAATAATGTTTTCAGAAATTTTTCTTTCTTATTTGGTAAACGTTTTGTATGCTAGTAAATATAATTGTTTCCCAAAGACATCGTCTAAAATTTTACTTCAAATAGAATCTCTTTTCAATGTGCTTTAAATTTTTCCACTTTCTACTTAAATAATTCTGTCCTTGCAGGAATTCATTTTGTTTAATACTGCAGTTCTGTTGTGTATTTCTGGAAAGTAAGTGCATTTTGATTTTTTCTTTTACATTAAAATTCTGACAGAGTGACGGTAAGAAAATGTAAAACCGTAGATTGTGACCTTATTTTCTACGAAACTAACAACCATATTAGCACACATTCATATAAAATTAAAAAAAAAAAAAAAACAGCAACAACAAATTCTATCATGTCATGCTCGAAGACAAACAAAAGGAAACCGCAAACTGTTATTGTTTCCTTGCAATTTCTCGAGTGGTGCAGAAGTGGTGGAGCAAAGTCTTGAAACAATAGTTTTTATTTTTTCGTATATGCACACACAAATGCCAGCTTTTTTTGTTATATTTTTTGGTTTTTTTTAATGTACTATATACCATATACATGTTTAAATAACAAATAGACAAAATAACTTCATTTCATAGACTTGAGCACAAAGGCATTTAAACCAAGGCTTTTTATTAAACACCCTCTCGAATGAACTTCAATGCAAGAATGCTCCACTTTTCTTCTAAGCCTCTGCGCATCCCTTGTGCCTTAGTTTATAATGAACAATGTTTTATTTTGTGGTTTTCGAAGTACTCATGCTTAGACAAACACACGTTCTCCAATGGATGGGGTGGATGTTTGATGTTTGCTTGAATGTTTTTTTTAACGTTTCTGTGCATATGAAGGACTTTGAAGAAATGATAAATTGTTGTAGAATAATAAGTTTAATGACAAAAAAATTTGTTTCTTAGCAGCAGTAGCTTTTTTCATAAACCAGATGTTTGCTTAAGGGAATGTTATCATAGTTTAGTTTTTGAGAAAAATGTGGGTTTCAAAATATCATAAGCTTCGTTTTAGATTTTTGTTTTTTTACAACATGTAACATTGTCTTGATGACCTGTGCGATAATAAAAATGTGAAATGGATCAGAAGAAAATTCTTATGTTCCAGGGAGATTGAACTCAACCAAATCTGTCATTTTCAAAAGCCTAAATACTGCAGATATTTTCATATTCAAGTTTCTTGGAGTCTATTGACGAGCTGAGTAGCATTAATGAAATGCCGGCGTCATGGACAACAAAAAAGGACAGAAAATAATTAGCAATGTCTTTTATTTTCAAATTAAAAAAATACTTTTCAATTAGCTCTTATAAAAAATAAATAATTAGATGACTCTTTAGATGCAAACTAATTTGAAACTAAGCCTACTCCAATTTTATCTTTGAAACCACATTAAGGAGTTTTCTCAGAGCTTACATTTATACTTTAGTTTTTCAGTGAGCTCCAAGTCTCACACAATCTATAACCTATAAAGTAAAATTATCATTTAAATATTCGTTTGTGTATTTAAGCTATAAAATATTTTAACATAAGTTAAAATGAATTTGAAAACAGCAAAATTGACTAGAAATGTTTTTATTAATTGTTTGTTGTTAAACTTCCGCCACAATTTACTAATATTTCTTTCATCTCTCTAATTCAAAGCTAAAAAATTAAATATTTTTGGCTTTCAACTATTTAGTACAATAAAAAGCTGTAATTTTAATTAACAAATTCCCTGGCTAAAAACCAGAATGTAGAAAATAAACTTTTTACATGAAATAAGACAACTTTACTAAAAATTGTTTTCAAAATGAAAAGACTAAACTTCCCCTGCTACCAATATAGAATTCTGTGCTGTTGCCATGTTTCACAGATTTATTTAGCGTTATAAAATAAGCAAAAGGCTACAGTTACTATTGCCAAAAAGAGAATATGAAAAAATAACACTTCAGGTATTTATATTACTACAGCAATTTGGCCAACATTTGGTTTCAACAAAAAACAAAAAATGTTAACCAGAACTGAAAGAAAGGAATAGCGAGAACTTATGCATAAAAATGATAAACATTTGAAACTTAATTTTCTAAAACCAGAAAACAAAGCTAATGTTAAATAATCAAGAAGTTTAGAGTCAAACAGCAACACGACTAATTATTCAATTATTTTTAAGATGAACACGTAATAGTCAAAAAAATTGTTACAATGCCACTTTAAATTATTTTGAAACTATGACATGAAGTACCTTACGAAAAAAGCTTGGAACATTTGTAACTTTTTATGGACTTAAAAGAATTTAAAAAACTTCCAGTATGACTTAATTCCTCTATGTAAATATATGTATATTCTAGGATACGGACCAATAATGAAAATACTTAGAACAAGTATATAGGTATAAAAGCTCTTTGTATGAATAGAACTAAAAACCTGATCGATTGATCAGTGTAAAGCCTAGAGTTCATAACATGCATTGTAAGCGTCCCACTGTGGTGAATTTTCACAAAACCTTTGGCTTGAATACCAAATTTTGTAAAACGAATTAACGTTTTGTGGATCCCCGGTTTTTTCATTCAACAAAAAAAAAAGGCCGCTGAAATAAATAGAAACGGTTGATAAGGTTTATTCCCAGACCTAAGAAAATACATTTCAATTTGCTCTTATAGAAAATTAATAATTGAGTTCATATTTGTGAAAACATTTAACTAGTCGAGCTATTTAAGTTCGACAATATTTTAAAAATGCCAAAAAGGAAAAGTGATCTCGGAAAAACAAATGCACTTTAGAATTGAATTGTCAAAAACAATATCCAGTTGATCAATATTTATTTTCTATTATTGATCAATATCTATTTTCTATTTTATGTAACATTCTCATCAAAAAGTAATAAAAGTACAAAAGTGCAGAATCTGAGGAATATAATGCATTTACTTATTTAGCAGTTACCGTCTAGAGTTTCATGTTTAATATTGCAAAAAAAATCCCAAACATTATAAAAATTTTGTTGGCTTGTTTTTGAGATAAAATGATTTAAGTAACAGATAAAACCCGGTTTATCCTTCTGCTTTAAATTTACAATTTGCTTAAAGAGCAGCATAGGTAAAATTATTAGTCAACAAAGCTCCAAAAAGCCGTAGCTTAGCAAGCATTTTAACTTTCCAAGGAGGAAACAAATTTCTTAAATTACAAACCGATTGACTAAAGCCAGGCTAAAATTCACAGTGCATAATTACTAAGAAATCTTTTTTTTTTACATCACTGTATTGTGGGTGCAATATGTAATCATGACCATTTTATGAAAATTTTTAAATAAAAAGTCTCAAGTTTATTATTACTTAATATAGCAAAAACTAGGTTAAATATTATATACATATATTAATTTCTTAACTGTTGGAAACGCCCTTTTGAAGTCTATTTTTAATTAATCACCCTTCAAGTTTGTAGAAAAAAGTCATTTATTTATTACAATATTCTCTTTTAATACTTCCTTTCAATAGTTTAAACCTGTACTCTTCAAGCGCTGTTTTGTATGCGTTGTAATTGTTGTTCGGTTTATTTGAAATTCGTGTCACTGGAAATGTCAAATGTTATTTGATGTTAAAACTAATAAATTCGAACAAGCTTACTTGTGTATTTGTAAAAAGGCCAATACATACCTGTATACATAGATACTTCATTGGCTAATGTTTTATGCTGTTTTTTCGTACTTTTGTTTACCTCAACTCTAATGTCTCCTGCCAATTTCATGTCAAATATTGTAATTTAAAACACGTGACCTCTTATCGATGTAGGTTACCAGTATTTTACAATATTCTCTTTTATAACACAAAAACCAAGTACAAAATGAATAAAACCATAAAATAGCTGGGCGTATTGTTCACGTATTCTATAGAGAATTGGTTTCAAATTTGGCATTTCGACAGACAATAGACAGCAAAGACAGAAGATTTAGTTTTGAACATATTAACGATAAAATGCAAAAGCTAAAAAAATTCTTTTATTTGTTAGGGCTAATACGAATTTTATAAATGTTGTCTGCACTCCTCTCGGACTGAATTGGAAAATAAATTACTCAAAAAGTATAAGTTGGAATAGCTCTCGTCGAAAATAGATTTGAATTTTCATCGATGATGATAAGCATACTTGAAAACAAAAATTGTAAATTTTAAAGCTAATAGACTCGCACTAGTAGCACTTAAATGAAAACAAATTATATTATGGGACTTGTTACCTAGACTTCTACTTAGAAACTCATAATTAGTTTTGATTCATTTTTAAGTGTGCCTCAGCCCACGCTAAATACATGTAAATATCAATTAAGCTGAATTTCAACTCTTTGAAGATCCCTTACGGTTACTTTAATTAATCCAAGAAAGAGGGACAACTAATTATTTTGTTTCACCTTTCTCTCATTTAGAACGCAAATATAAATTTTAGTTCAAGATAAGAAACCAGGCAAGCATATCGGACTTATTGTTTCCCCCAATTTCGCAGCAAATAGGTAAAGTATGATTCCGTTAATAAAAACTTTCAAATAGAATTCCGACAGAATCTGAAATAATTTTGTTTTTCCATAAAAAAATTGCTTTCAGATGGCGGCATTAGCTTTGAAAAAAAACTTAGAACACATAAAAAAATTTTTTTAAAATTTTTAAAAGTGCCAAAAACTGTCAAAAAATCTATAATATAAATTTAGTTTATTTCATACTACTACAATTTCTGAGCAGAAACGCCATTTTCGAAGGATTGTGCTATTGTGTGGGATAGTGAATTATGGCCGTTAATAAAAGAGACGTCAATATTTCTACAGAAAGGGGTCCTTTTGACTTTATTTTGTTAGTCTTATTTTTTTCTCTCTTTTTGAAGGAAAAAATAAATATTTTTTAAATGTCAGGAATATTTTTAAATGAAGGATTAAATAAATATTTTTCAACTCCTACTTCCATTAAGAGGCTTTACTGAACGCCAGAGGAAGTACTAGAAGAGCATCACTTTAAACAAAAAGGATAAGAAAAGCAAATAAAAAAGAAATAACAAACCATAAGGAATAAAAAACAGTAATGAATAAAACAATAACAAACCAAATGCTTCAAGTCGAACAATAAACTGTAAAAACTCATTTAATCGTAGCTTCATATTTTTGTACAAAAGAAACTTTTTTCTGCATATTATTTCTTTAGTCATTTTATGCAATATTGTTATAAGTCAAAAATATTTCGTAAAAGTTTAAATTTTTTTTGTTTATTATTTTTTTCCTTCAGGTGAAGTAAAACTTAAGCCGCAGAAGTGTTTCTTAATTTTACCATTTTTTTTTTTTTTTTTTTTGTTTTTTTGCTTATGACACTGCTGCTGCAAACGAGTGAGCAAAATGCAACCCCCAAAAAGAAAACTCCCAATATGTAAAAATATTAATGAAAAGTTTGTTCCTTTTTTTTTATTTCTTAATTTAATTACAGGAAGACGTCAACACCGCAGGGAATTTTGTGTTTTAAAAGTCACAAAGCACTAAAAGCTAAGGTACACACATAAATACACACATACATATTCTCACATACAAAAATATTTTGTTTGTAATAAAGTAACTACGTAAGTTTATTTCAGCAAGACGAAAATTGTATTGCTTTCACTGCATGTGTCTGTGCTGGGACTTAAACTTCTCACACCGCATTCTTGCAATGTTTTTCAGTTTTCTTCCCTGTGTGCAGGTTTTCAGCAGAATATTCATAAGCACTAAAATGACAACTTAAATTCAGTATTTCTTTAAATAAAAATAGTAGTTCGTGCAGGAAGTAAAGATGTATATTGGTTAATTCTATAACTGCTTAATGAGCTTAAAAAATGCAAATTTAATTTTTCTGAAAATTTCTTTGTGAGAAGAAAAAATTAAATAGAATTGATATCAAAAAATTTTGATTAAGAATCATGTTAAATTAAAAAATTAATTTAAAATGTAAAAAAAACAACAATTGAAATACATTATATTAAGTGTGCAGGAAACGTTCAATAAAGTCGTCGCTTACGTTTGATTGTGGGCGTGTCGTTTATTTCAATAATTTGCTGCAGACATACAATAAAAGCCGCAACAAAATAATTTTTGTGAGTTGGTGTCGTTCGTTTCTCGATCATGCGAGGTAATTTTAGTATGGTAATTAAACTTGATTAATTCGATTAGGGGTGTAGGAAGGCAAAAATAATTGCCGGTAAGCGATGGTTTTGTTTTGATCAGGCATTTGCTATTTTTTTTTTGATCGGCTAATATTTGTCATTTCCTTTCTTCGTTTTCGGCTTGTGGTGTGCACACAGCTGTAGTACATGAGTTTAAATATTAACTACAAATAAATAAAACAAAAATGTGTTTATGTGAAGCTAGCTAAAGTTATAAATAAAGGTGTGTGCAGTATACTTAATAAGAATTTCGTGCATCATTGTTTATGTATGAAAATTAAGGCTTGAGGAAACCCAAAAATTTCCAGGAAAATTGCTGCAAAAATTGTCCTGTGTAGACACGAAAGCAATTTCAGACGAGAGAGAAATGTCCACCTAAAATTGTGATGTTGGACTTATGCTGTCGGGTGGTGAACTATTTTTGCCTTGTGCTGTTTTGTCTCGCACAAACATAATTTTCAATTAGCCGTCAAATTATCTTGCTTTTCTCACTCGTGCACTTTTCCAACGCTTCGACAATTGGGCACCAAATAAGTTCTTTTCTTCATGAAGGCTTCAACTACACATAAAAACCTGAAAGTGTTTATTGTTGCGTTAAAAAAAGCCAGAGAAAAGAGAGCTCTCGTATCCTGGAATACACTTTTTTCAGGCTTATGTAATATTTTAAATATTAAGTTTTCCTGCCGTAAACTAAAGAGAGGCATCTACATTTCAGCAAAAATATTGTAATGAATTGTTCATAAAACAATGAATCCTTGTTTTCGTTACTGCAACGTCAATAGTCAATAGCAGCCACATTTAAAATTTTTAGAGTAAGTAATATTTTTATGAATTGTCAGTAGCACAACTGACTGCAGTCTAATTTCCTGCAGGGTGCGAACAATCATATACATTCTTAAAATCTATATGTATGAATAAAGAAACTCAAAGAAGCGAAAATTGCGCATTCTGATTCTGTTTTTCCATTCACACATTTGTGTATTCATAGACTTCAAGAAATTTTCGCCTGCTGAAAAAATACAAAAGCAAAGGTATGCCCCTGTTTAGATAATCATGTAATACAATAATACCTATTCCTAAATGAAAAACTAATGTAATACAATAATAATATAATAATAAGTATTCCCAAATGAGAAACTGATTTCATCTTTACTATAAGAGCCGTTGGAAAATTTCTATTTTGGGTTTAATCTTAATATAAAAATGTTGACGAAAACAGTGACCCAAACATTTCTAAAGGAATTTTCAGTCCAAGCGTATTTAGATAGTTTTTTGTACAGGAGAATAATTCTTGCAATTAAAAAAGGCTACAAAATTGAAACTCGTTTCGCGAGTAACCTAGTTGTACAAAATTGGATCTTAGGCTAGAAACTGCTTGTTTATTTTCAAAATTGCATACCGTAAGTAATAGAATTGAAGGCCAAAAAGTTGCTATATATTAACACTACTACTAGCACGAGTAATTACAGAGATACATATGCTAACATGTACATATACATATATTCAGTTTATGTAAACAATATCTGCAAGCTCTCACCCCAACCTTTCACCAAAACAAACGAAAACTAAACATTTGTCATTACGCATTGATAACTAAACATTTATCATGTTGAACTTAAATAAATGTTGATGACCGTAACGGAACAATGCGGGCGAAATTCGTACAAAGCCTCTCTGGTCTGACAACATTTCAACACATGTATAAATGTTTGTTCACAGCTATTTACCGTTAATAGGTGTAATTATAAGCATTACGCATATTACAACAACATAAACGGTATCAGACATGTAACTGTGCACATTTTGTAATAAACACGTAGAATAAAAATCACAATATTCGTTCTTTGTATGCAATAGAAAAGAAAGACGTGGCGAAAGATATACACATATGTATATGATTAATGTTCTTCATTAGGACTTTTTGCGAAATGGTACAATATTTATTAAATAGTCAGTGAGTTCCTACAAAGCACGGTTAAAGTGAAACATTTTCGTAGTGAACATATGTATGATTGTGCTCAAAGCAGTACATATTTATGTGTATTTCTGCCGGTATTTGCAAAGTTACCTGAGTATTGTGTAGCAGGCATCTAGATATAAAAGGAAGTGAGACGAGTGTACATATGTGGGAATGTGCGTGTGTATGCAAAATATGAGCAACAAAGGCCAAAGAGGATTATTTTCTTTCTAGCATTCCAATTAGCGTTACTCATGTACTTTTCCTCTAAGGAAAAAAGTTTCTTCAGTTTATTTAAACCCGCTTTAAGGCATTTCTGATCATATTTTAAGCATATATATACATACAGACAAACATTGTTTTCTTTCAAGTATTCAAATAATATTGCTGTACGAGCAAGAAGATAAGTACTACCCACTAGCACATTTCAGCACCATAAGTTAGGGCGAATGTATGTTAGAGCGAAAAATTAGAGCACTATTTATGCTAGTGCTAGCTTTTTGTGGTTAAATACGCCGAGAGCACAACAAGCATATATTTGCTTAAGTGTATGCCCCGCGACATGGGCAGTCATAGCCCTCCAATCACTATATGCAGAACGTAAAGCATGTAGGGATATACGCATATTATTTTGTCTGCAATCATGTAGGAAATAAAATTTCATCCCGCCCATCCGGCTTGCTTGTTGTCCGATTTTTATAAACATTTTAGTTGTAGTTGCAGTATTTTATGGATGCACGAGAAAAAGTCCGCGAGCAGTTGCTTAAAAATTATTAAGTAATAAATGTTTGTTATAAATTTGGCGTAACCATGGCTTTTTTACATTTGTGCCATCGCTGAGTGCGATTAAAGCACAGCGGGACGTTAAATAACAAGATCTTCGAATTTCTCGATCAGAGAGCAATTGGCTGTAAGACAAGTGGCACCACACAAATTAGTCCCTCGACACAAGAACTCTATTACAATTTTGCGATAAGTAACATAATTTTCGAAGAAGTGTAGAACTATTACGCATTCAGCTCATAAGCCGTACCTTGTAAACGCATCGCTTTTTGAACAAACAATTGTAGGTTCTTATTCTCCAAAATGCGGAATTTTTGCCAGTAAACGAATTTAACCAACTTAAGTTGGATGTTGCATGAAATGCATTTGAGGTATACTTTAGAAGGATATGAGTTTTATAGGTTTGTAGAGGGGGTCGTGGACCATCCAAAACTAAAGTTGAATTCTGCCAGAGGCTTTATAATTCGATGTAGACGAAGCGGAATTCAGTAAGGAAAATATGGAAAAATTGGGAAAACAGTGCTATAAGAGCAAAGGTTTTGGCTAGAACGTACAATCGCGAATTCATATTTGTAATTACAATTCCTACATTTTTTCATAGATATGCAAATCTTGTTCTTTATAACCGGTCTTCGGCTGCGCTAAGGAGTTTTCTCCTCCATGGTATAACCAACATTGGCTTGGCGTACATAATCTGTAAGCGTCTGATTTTATGGCAATTGGCAGAGATATACCAAAGCCGACCCGCATTTTGATTTGGACTCTAATTTTGAAAACAGCTTTTCCAAATTTCAAAGTACTGCTCAGTGTTGTACTTCTTAGTGGTGAAACTTGTTAAAAGCTGCAACAAAGATATGTCAAATAAAGTGAGAATCACATTTTAAAAATATGCATTATGGTGAAATCATAATCTAGCTTGGCCACCATAATGCATCAAGGTTTACGTTTGTAAGGATTGAAACTTTATAGTTCCTCATTTAATGCTCATTTAGGGCCTGCCCTCTAGCTCTCATGTTTTCCAACCACATGATTTCAGAAACTAAAAGTGCTTTTAAATTCAGCGAACCAAAAAAAAAAATTGTATGTTGAGATAAAAGTTTCAAGTAACATTTTGAGCTGCTTAATTAAACAAAAACAACAAAAAAGTAGCATGAGAATTTGAGTATAGTGATTTTGTAAACACAGGCCCGTTCTAAATATTACTCATAAGAAATATACGAAAATAAAGACAACAATAGTGCTTTCTGAGTATTGTATGACTGAAACGTAAGTTACCAAATCTCTGGTGGGTATACGCTTTGATTTACTAATTAAACATATCGCAAGCGCAGTGAACTTCAATTTAGGTGACTCAATTTAAATTCTAGACGGTGTCCATAATGAATAATATAACATACTGAACTTTATATGGAAATTTAAAAATTTTCACTGGTTTGAGGAGACTAAAAATTATGGAATAAATTTACATTTTGCTATTGTATAAAAAACAACAAGTCAAAGGTAAAAAAAATAAGAAATTTTCAAAAATTACTTTATAAATATTATATTAATTTGGCTTACAAAAGAAAATTTTTAAAATAAAAAAAATTAATTTGCCAAAATAATGCCCTAGTCTGCTCCTCGATTAACTTTTATGCACTAACGTACAGATTTCTCTTTAAGAGACGAGATAAAATTTTTTCAACATGCACATCCGCATAAGATCAGATTGCTGCTGTTCATAATAAATTACTGCTTCCCAGTTGTAGCTGAAACGCCAGTAAAATTTTCTGATACATGCAACAATTGCATCAGATGTGCAATCAGGTACATAAATTACGATAAATGTTAGTTTGAGAATATATATTTTTTACAAATTTTTTGACAGGTCCTTTACAAATATTTGCAGAGTTTCATTTGTTGACGGGGTTTGCAGAAAGCAACACATTTTTCTTAATGTGAAGTTGTTATTGGCGCATTTGTTTTCACCTGACACTAAAAATAATTGCAATAAAACACATTCCATTCCCCATTTGTCTCAGCACTAGCAATTCCTTTTCTATTAGACTTCTGTGTAATGTGTTGCATACAACAGTAACGGTGTCAGGTAGAGAAATGCTTAAATACAATTATCGTTTCTTGTCTAAACTTAAACAGGTTTGTAATTGTGTGTTTTATATATAAGTTTATAATGGTAAATTACTATTTATGGCGTGTGCATGTGTGTGAGTTTGCGTGTGGGGATGTGCAGGCACGTGCATGCCACCCTTTCAAACTGAACGATAGATGTCATTTGTAATATCACACTGTTAATGCAGCACTAATTGCAAGTAACAACATGAGAGTTATTTGCTCATTTCAAGGGTAACATTTTCCTTTACCTTCAAGTTGTTATTCTTTCCAAGTATAATTGCTTCGTTATAAACTATATGTCTAGTTGGGTTCGCTGGCAAAAGCTAATGAGGTATTGCAATATACTTTGCAGTATTCCATTTCTGCAGGAAGAAAAAATTGAAACATAAAGTGCTTGCTTTATTTTTAACCATTTAATATATAAAAATACGTTTTAATGAGAAAACTGATAGACGTAGTAAAACTAGCGAAACAAAAATTAATTACAAAACTGCTATTTTATTTTTCAAACTTTTTATTATAATTTAATGCAACTCAATAAAAAATAGTTCAAAGTAAAAGAGAGCCATAAGTAATTTATCTCTTTATATATGTATATGCTTTTGGTTTTTTTTTTTGTAAGTAAATATGTATAGCCCTACAAAAACCTATTGAAGAAAGTAACCTGAGCAAAAATAAATGGATTTTTATCAGTATACATACATATGTGCTGACAAAAATTACCCTCTCTAAGTTACCAATTGTGTAGGATACAGCGATAATTTATTTGCACATATTGCCAAGCGAATTTCTGAATTTTTTTCTTCGATGTTTATAGCATCAGCGTACTTAATATCAATACCAAAAAGTATTCTAGGAAGGATGGCAAAATATTTATAGGAAAGCTCTAGTACCACCATTCAAGTCTTTAGTTCTTGAATCGCTATTTAATTTTCAATGACAATCACTTGTTGTAAATCTATTTACATAGCTGTGAGATATAATATTCCAATAAAACTGATGGTCATATCAATAGCTAAGCACCAGAATTTTTGCATAGACATTCTCCTTAGCGTTTTAGTATAGAGTTCAAGAGAAAATTTAATGAACTTCATTTTATACCCGCGTATATAATGATGTTTACTTATGAATAAGCCCTATTTTTTATAGGAGATTTGTTTTTAGAAATTGAGTACTATTTGTAAAATATTGTTTTACATTGCTCTACTTGAAAGATTTTGGATTATCGTCATGCTTTTCCTGAAGCGGAGTCCTTTAATCTATTTATATTCATACATACAAAAACATATAAATACGAAAAAAAATTAGATACACAAAAATAAAAAATCGTAGTATTTACTTGTTATTCAGTTTTGCTGTCGTACCTTCATAACAAATTTCTGTCACCGATATGCAATACACAAGTAAACTAAAAATCCACAAGGGTCCACCGTAATACAAGCCGCAATGAAAAACACAACGTGTTCGCCACTTAAACCAAACTTAAATACCTAAACAGCACACACTTTGTCATAAATTATTCTCTTGAACCGCTTTTTCAACATTTATTGCCATTTTAATAATTTCCCTTCTGCACGTCGATTTTGTATGCGATTTTCATTCAACAATAATTTTTAATTCAACACATTGAAAATAAACATAGAAACTGGCCACAGGTTGGCCAAACTCACATACAGCATCAGTTTAGATTTATACTTTTTTTATTTTTGTGTTGTGTTTTTCGTAACCATGAAATTTTCATTTTAAAACCAGATGTTGTCTCTCAAGCATTTACCTCGAATTACTGCCGTGTTTTGTTTTTTATACGTTAAAATTTAGTTTCATTTCGTTTTAATTAATTACAAAAAACAAAGTAGAAATTTAAGCTTTTGCTATTTTCCAAAATTTAATGGATGATTGTTAAAAGTTTGTTGCAAAATTGCTGGGCTGAGTAGAAAGTATTAGTGCTGATTCGAGTATCAGTTTTTAATGCACTCAAATACAAATCTCTTGATTAATATTCGCTTAAAACCAGTACAAACGTCAATCTTAACTTCTGTAATATTTGTTGCTCTAAATGTGATGATTTTATCTGTAGATATTAACTCCAAACAGGCAAAATCTCTCGTTTGGCTTAATGAAGTCAGCCACCTTAAATATTTTTTTTTAAAGTGGCTGCACTGCCAGCGTCACTTTTGTGTAGCTTGTACTTTGCAAAAAATGCAAAAAGTTTTTTTCCCCACGGCATTGCAGAGTTCGCAAGTACTTAAATAATTTTACTTAAACTTCTTAATCAATTAAAGAAGTTGGCAAATTTATGAAAGTTGTTTGCTTGTATAGGACTCACATGCATGCTAAAATTCAAAGATAAACTTTTGTTTATGCAACAATTCCTGCAATATGTTGCTATTTTTAAGGCAAATCATGCACATCTCACAATTTATGCCAAAAAGTTTCCTCACAAATTTTTGCTAGCAGCAAAGTTGTTAATTTTTGTGTCCACAAACATGTTTGCATTAGAATAAACCAAGAAATGTAAAGAGTATGTTTGGTAAAGTTTCCTGAAGCTCATTACTACGACACGGTCCTACGCATATCGTGTGTGATGTCCTAAGATTAGGTGATTATCTTCATATTATTCAAAATTGCTGATTGTACATAAATTGAGTTGTATTTGCACATAAAAGCTTATATGTATGTATGTATATTTACTTAAGTCTGTTGCCTTGCTGTCAAAATTCGTATATAAGCTTTGTTTTTTCAATTGTCCGAATGAAAACGCTTTTGCATTTGGATGCATTGAAATCAAACTTTTTTAAATATTTTTTTTACATTAACAGTGACATTTTCGATCAAATGACAAACATATTTGTAATTAAAATTTTAATTTCGTTGAACTATTATATTGTAATCCATTTATATTAAATTACCTTTTCAGGCTCAAGTTCAACCCTTGGCTTGTCACTTTTTAATTAATATTAATTAAGTAAAGAAAAGTAAAATTTTTATAGCTAGATGGACAACTGTCTGTTTCTGGGTAGCAAACACCCTTCATCACCATCCTCTGGACTTTAATTTAATATTTGTAGTTGTAGTAAGAACATTTGTGACAAAGAGAACAAATGCCTATTCTGGGTATCAAATAAAACCTTTTTTTGTGTGTCAGCTAACAATGATAGTTGTTCTAATAAAAAAAATTATTGGATTTATAGTTAAGAAAAAATTCCTGAAGAAGTTTTCCAAAAGAAAACGAAAAATTGAATAAAAAATTTGATAATATTTTTTTAATATTTAAAAGGACCTCGGACTCAAATATTATTTTCAAGGCTTGGCAATAAAAAGAGAAAGTGTTAATTTAATAAAAAAAATAAGCAATCGAAGATTTATTTTTATTACTAATATTATCGGAACAAGAAGAATATGGTCTAATGAAGTTGGGCAATTCATAGGCGTTAGTATTTGATGATAATTTCTCTTTGCGATGAGTAGTCTACTTCTTCTTCTTATTATCACAAAAATTCTATGATATTAGTTGATAACTAATAACTAATTTGTTTAGTTTTGAAATGCAAGATCCATTTGGGTTATGATTTAAATTTTTTTTGTTGTTGCTATTTTTTTTTTTTGTTTGAGGCACCAAGTTAATGGAAAAGACTTTTACCCTGTTATCTTTTTTTATATTGGCACCAGTACTCACGGTATGACCCCTAGATATGCATTTCATTAAACTGGAACAAGAAGTATATAAGTAAGAGGGATTAGTGGATAAAAAAACGAAAAAACGGAATGTTTGGGGACGTTGGATATTGGAAGCGAAACAGTTTTCCTTAAAAACAGAACATTAATTTTTACAAAGCTGTGGGTTAATTGTTGCTAATTTGTCTGTTCAGTGTCCAGTGTATATACTTTCAACACTATCTAGTTAGCAACCTTTAACACAACCTCTTCAGTATTACAAAACATTGACCATACAGAACAAAACGATGACACATCAACCACGATAAGACCTATTACCAATTAACACTTTAAGGGATTTATTTTTAAAATTATATCATGTATAATAAGATCTCATTCGGAAAATATCTCTACATAATATGTCAGTTAAACGTTTTATATACACTGAGTATTTTGTTAAATAAGCTAATAAAAAAGCACTCCCTCACCATCACGACTACACATCAAAAAAAAAAAAAAAAAAAAAAGAATAAAAAGTTCACAAACAAATAGCGTTGTATATGTTTGCAAAAATGTTCAATAGTTTAGCTGAAGTATAGTTGTACCAAATATCACGCTATGCCGATAAAAAAAAAAAACTTGTTCTTTTATGTTGTTAGCTTTACACGTTATGCTCCGCATGTTACCTCTTGTTAAAACCACTGGTCGCTTCTGTACTTAGTCATTAGAAACGATAGCTTAATGAGTTTCAAAAAAAATTCAGCATGATTTAAGAAATGTTATTGTTTTTATGAGTAAGATAAAAAATATTTATTAGATTCAATAAAAAGCTTTGTATTCTTCGTTTTTAAACCTTAGCAGTTGTTGAATAAATCCCTGTGATGTTTTTACAACATGAATACAGCCAACCTTTAAAAAAAACATTATTATTATGGACAAGCAGCCATTTTTCTGGTTAAACTCCCACAAAGTATAACAAAACTAATATTTTAAACAAACATTCATTACAAGATATTGCAATAAGCAACTGGCTATAATAAACGAAACATTGAACTTTTGTAGTTGTAAAATTAAATTGTTGTATCCATCCATGTACTTGACATTTGAGACCAAGTGTCTAACTGTGAAATGGCCAAATTCATTGAACTTTGGCAGCCGCCATTCGAGAAACAAAACGAAAGCAAAACAAAACAAAACAAGTGTCAGAATTTCATGGCATACGGCCAATGTCAATGTCTTGTATATACATATATGTATATAATAAATATGTTTAGTATTGTTTTTTTTTTTCGCAAAGCAACAAGATTATGTTTAATATAGGGATATTGCATAATATCAGTGCAGGAACTTTTATGGTGGCAGTAGAATATTGGAGGTTGAGCAATAGGGTCATGAATTAAGACATGATGTGATTTATGTGTTCGACATGCAATTTGGAGAATACATTTATCAAAAAGACTCTAGCAACAAACAAAAACAATACAAAGTGTTGATGATCTAACGGACAAGGAAAACTTTAGAGAACTACTTAAGTAATTAGTGTCGAAAGAAAAAGCCTTTGAATATTTTGGTTCTGAGACCCATAGTTTCTGTGGTCAAACCGCTTAGAATTTTTTGTATAATCATAATCCCTTCACGGTTTTAACAAAAACAAAAAAACTTTTTGTAGCTTTTTCGTGCAGTTTTTATAAACAAAAAGCATAGATATTCCTAAAAAAAAAACCTTTAACTTTAATCAGGCGTTTTTCCATAAATAAAAAATGCATCTAAACCAATAACGACAAGTGTGAATATCTAACAAAACACTTTAGCTCAAGGAAATCGAATTGGGTATTTATTTTTTGTATTGGATTGTTTTTTAAATGGAGGTAAAGAAATTGCTTCAGAATTATTCCAGGGAGGGTGACAGGACAGGGAGGGTGACATGTTGCAGCTTACACATATGCTTTGTTATGGAATTCCTTTTATTGGGCTTATTTTCTTAGTAAATGTCTGACATTAAAAATATATCAATGTATATTACTCTGCTCAAGTTTCTGCTAAAATACTATTTTGCTTTTGAAAAGTTTTTTTTTTTTATTATTTGTACTTAAATGTGCTTTGTATACAAATCAGAAAGATGTTGCTTTGCAGTGCAAAAATTTTGCCTGTCTCTGATTGTGAGTGGAGGGTGTTTCTCTGAACGACCTTTTTAAATATTAATGCTTGTTGTGATTGTATGGGGAATTCTGATTGACTTCTTTCTTCTTAGTACTCCCCACAATTCTTCTCAATTATTTTTCAATGGTAAGTCAACCCCTGCTCCACAACTTAATCAAAAATGTATGACTAGTATTTACAGCATGCACATGTTTTCTGCAACATTCGTAACAAAGTTAGTGGCGTTTCTCTGGTTAAACCTTTTCAGCCATCACACAAGTGACTTTCTGTTTACCAATCGACCACTGAAATCGAAACTTTTCTTTAAAAAGAAAATATATATTTTTTTTTATTTTTTCCCTATTTGTGTTTTTGTTTTATTGGTTTAACAAAACAATTCAACCAGTGGTCGCTCCCGCGGGATATGCGGCAAAAACTAACTTCACACTTTGCTGTTTCGGGGTTCGTTTCACTTACTTTTATTTGTTTTTATTGTAAAAAGCATCAATGTTTTAAATTGGTGTCTGTCTGGAATGTAAGCGGTTACAGTGTCGAACGAAAGAATTAATGAATATATTTGACTTATTCATATGTCGCTCTTTCATTACGCTGCAGTCATATCTTGCACAAAATCAAACCGTGAAAAATTTTAAGTTTTTAAGGCAACATAAGATGATATGCCCATATTTCTTACAACTATGTGTTAAGTCGAGTTTTAAAGCCGAAATTTTTCGTACATTTAAGAGCTAATTTAAAATCTTAGCATATACAACTGAAATTAATTTTAAGAATCCTAAAAACTTACTTTTTTGAGGTATGACAATTTTTCAATAATTTACTTTTTATTCTAGTTCTAAACGTAGAATTTGTTAATTATTTTCTATTTTTTTAACCACCTACTTGCCGGCGGTATTTGGTTGATGCTCAACTCATCAGTAGGCTCGAAGAAACATAGAAGAATGTTTGAAATCGGATCACATGTTCTAGTACTCCCATGAACACAATGAGAGTCAAAAATGTTTAGACAAACTTTTAGTACAAAAAACATTTCATCATTTCAGAACACGTCTACTAACCTTTAAGCAACGAGTTACCGATGGTTACTACATTTCGTATTTATTAACAACTAAAAAGTCTAAATGCAAGTCGAAGTAACCGGCGGTAGCTTCGGCTATGAATAAAAGTAAAGTGTTGCGAAACCAGAAAATTGGTTTCTGTGTTAAAGGTTTGTTTGAACATTTGCAATTCTCATTGTGTACGTGGAAATAGTAGGATATGTAGTCAGGTCCCAAACATTCTTTTGAATTTTTTCGTGCCTACTTTTGAGCTGACTAGCATTACCGAAATTTCGGAGATGGCCCAGAAGGACAGAAAACAATTAATAAGGTCTAGGTTTTTACTTAAAATAATATATTTTAGCCGACTCTTATAGCAAATAAACAATTAAACAAATTTTTAAATAATTTAGTTTGAATTTAGCACATATCTGATTTTCTTTACTATGTGATGAGAGACGAAGAGATGACGAAACTGAAAGCGCGGGTAATTGTAATGGCTTCCTTAGCTGTTATAATTCTGTAACTGTAATGAATTTAAATGATTTACTTAACAAAGCAAGAACAATTTTAAAGTTGAAACTGGGGAAATACTTACCCCGATATTCATAAAAAGTAAAATGTAGCTCAAATATATTTTACCAAAAATTTCAAATGAAGAATTTGTTCTAAAAAGTATTGTAATAATATTTTACTTTTTATGAATACCAGTGTTAATGTTCAGCGATATCGAACCTGTTTTTCGTTTCAAAAATACAAGACAACAGTATTTTGAAATCTGTCGTTGAACTATAACATATTTTTTTTTGAGAGAACACAGGTAAACTTCTGAAAATGGCTCCAGAAAATACATATCATAAAAAATTTAGCTTTAATTATAAACGGATCGACCTTGTAGCGATGTTGCTTTCTTACGTCTTAATGTAAGAGCTAGTAGCCAAATGAGATAAAATGCTTTAGCAAATCAAAACGATGGCAAAAAATATCAAAGCTGGAAAGCAAACATTAAGTTCTTCCGCTCAATATAAAATGAAAACTTTTAAGGTCGTACCAGCAGTTACGCAAAAAGTGTATTAAAAAGAGAAAAATTAAAAACTTAGCAAAGAAAAGTAAATTGGAAATAAAAAATTCGTTTTTTTTTTGGGTGATATATCGCTGAAAAAAAGAACAAGAAAAATTAATTAAAATAATATATTGCCTATTTTATTTTTCTGCAATATATCATTGAGTTTCGCCTAGCTAGGCCATAGAGATGAGGAAATTCTGGAATAGCCTTTTTATATATCCAATATTTTTAAGACAACACTGAAAATTTAAAAAGCAAAATAATGCCACAAAACTTCAGTGACCAAAAAACCACTTAGATCTACTTCTAAATTTTAATCAAAAATATATAAAATTTTATACAAGCTCTTTATTTTTAACTACACTGTAAGTTTTCTGAGTATTAATAAGCAAATATCAAGTTTCTAAGTAAACTGTAATTTATAAGCACACACTTGAATTCCACCCTCTTAACTAAAATCTTCGCTCTTTATTGTTATTGCCTTCTGATTTCTCAGAAATGCACAATAAATACAAAAAAAAAAAAAAAAAATAGCTTAGCCGCATGAAATGGGGAAGCTCTTCATTGTGTCCATATAATGCATTGAGAAAATCAAATTCCAACATATAACGAATACTAACGCATTAAATGGGATTTTTCGATAATGTCTTTCCAAATCAACCTTCTTAATTTCTTGTATTTTATTTATTACACACTTCATGAACCTCAGCCATCCGACCATACGTTTTAGTTGTAGCCACTGAAATTACAAATGAAAAATTTAGAAAAAATCTCAATTAATGTTTATCCTTAATGGAATTCGCCGCTGTATAAGATATGTTTTAATTAAATTTTAATAAAAATGGCACAATAAATTAGCAAAGAATGAAAAGTCGTTAGTAAAGTTTTATTACAATTGTGAAGCAATAGGTCACGTGCGCTACTTCTCTCTTTAACTTCAAATACTTCTCTTCTTTAAGCACTACCATATGTTGAAAAGTACAGAATTTCGAATTTGATTAAACAAAATTATATTATCATAACAGAAGCATGTTTTTTTATCATCACCAGAATTTGGTATGTTTTGGTACAGTTTTCGTTCTTTTTTTTTTTTTGGTGTGTGATATTGATGTAAAAAATTGTAGTATATGTTTTCATATGTGAGAGACTTCTGACAGGTTTACATTTTGTTAGTAAAGAATATGCAACTACAAAAGGCACATTAGGCACAGCTAAATAAATAAATACGCAATGACATTTAATTTGCACACACTTTCAGTACTCGAAGTAATCAATCACTTAATGTCACTCAAAAATGTATCTATTCATTAAATAAAAAAAAGAACAACAGCAAAATATTGCTCTTTTTGCAGATGCATTAAAACTGAAAACATGGTTACAACAGAAATGAGAATATAAATGGATATACACTCATGAGTATTAGATTATTTTTTTGTTCTATCTTAAATAATAAACAGAAAAACACAGTGATAAAATAGAAAAGTTATTTAAAGCATTAAATATTGGCAGTCAGTAATGAAGAGCTCAAGTAGTAGGCTGGCTAAACGCAGTTACTAGGTATACAATTAGTCATCACCTGAGTTCAAAGCCATTTAGGTCCTGATGAGCGTTTTAGTGGACTGGAAAGAGTCAGCCAATAAGTCTTCCACTTTAGGTTGTTTGTCGTCTTTAAAAATGGTGATATCTACAAACTAATCGCAAAAACAAAATTTCCATTAATTTGAGTTTGCAGTAAACTATATAATTTTCAACTGATAATAATTTTATCGGGCTTTCTAGTCAAATTTTTGTTATCTCAATATTGAGAAAGAATTTTTTTTTAATAAAATTGGAGTCATTAACATTCTTAAAGAAGACAAAGAAAGTAAAGCTTAGGACTTGCAGGCTGGAGTTATTACTGGCTGGAATACCAAAGGAGTAAAATCACACTCAAGCCCGATAAATTAATTTACAATTGTGAGTCATACAGGTCGACTATAAAGTTATCGAAATTTTTCTGATATAATTATTTTCACTGGTATTCATAAAAAATAAAACATTATTGAAATACATTTTAGAACAAATTTTTCATATCAATCTTGTTCTAAGATGTATTTGAGCAGCATTTTATTTTTTATGAATGCCGGTGTTTGCCTTTATCTATATTATTATTATTATTTTTTGTGATTCATATTAATTAAACAAACATCAAACATCAAAGACATTTAGTTATCTACCCTGCTAAATATCTTTGATGTTTTCTATGTCTTGTTTAATAGATATCAATCACATAAAAAATAATGCAGAAAGAACTTGAGGTCGATTACACTTCAAAATATTCGATTACATGATAATTGTTTTACATACGATATTTTTCAAAACTATTTTTGGTATGTTTACAAAAAGCTGAAAATTTTTAGAACAGCATACAAAAAAACTCAACTGGTAGCAGCTTTTCTTATAAAAAAAAGTAAAACTCCCTTCAAGGTTAAACAGGCGTTTTTAGAAAAATTGTCTGATGTTTTAGCGCCCCACTACTTACAAAAGCTAAAGTTGGTGAATTTTAGGGGCAACTATAGAAGTTAGAAGTTTTCCGTCCCTGGTTATTATCCAAACTATTTGCATGTGTAAAGAAAGAAGCTCATGAACATTTGCTTAAAACTATTTATTTATCTTCATTGGTTGACTTAGCAATTGATATTGTGTCTTCATTTCATCAGCATGAGGAAAAGAGTTGTGCTACGATATAGATAGAAAAAATTAAGGAAGAAAAATTAATATTGTATTTTTTTTTTTTTTTTAATATCAATAAAGTTGCAATGGTTTTACTTTTGTTTTGCAATTATTTATTTTAATTACTTTAAAAATTTCAATTTAATAGGAAAATGAATATGTTGATAAAATTTAATATTACAACTTTTTCTTAATGAAAAGCTCAGTTTAAAATATTAATTTTGCACACTGCAATAATAAAGCTGTACATTAAAATGAAAATTTCTTGAAACAATTAAGTCGCTTCGCTTATAAGCTGTAAAAGCTTGCGCTCATAAAACGAAAAAAGCTCGAAATAAAATCTACAATGCGCCTAAAAAGACGCCTTAGCAAATCTCATGCAGTCTCAATTACGCGTTCAGTTGATGTGGTTGAAAAATCAATGGGAGCCTGATCTACAGCTAGAGTGGAAGATGCCGTTTCCGTTGCTTCACCATCATCTGGATTGTCATTTATGACGGGGCAATCTGTCTGTGTTGATTTAATCAAAAATGTCTCTGATAGTTTATTGTCCTTAATAATTTGCTTGGCAGCAGCAATGACTTCTTCCGATGGCTGACGTTCACGAGTTAAAATCCAAAGTAATTCTGCAAAAAAAAAAAAATAATAATTCAAATAAATTAAAACACAACAATAATTGAATTTGTTATTAAAGTAGCGCATTAAAATAACACAAATTGTATACGCATGCAAACAAAAGTTTGTATAAATTTTATGCCTACACAGTTATTTGAAATACACTGAAACAGGAACAGTGGGTCTTATTCAAAGACTAACTGAAATGGAAGACAATATTAAAACTAAAAGCACAGCAGAGACCCGCCTGGACCAAAAAACTAATATTCAGATTTAGCAGCACTAATATGAGTGTATGTGATATTATGACTACCTTGTCATATATAGCTATTTAAAAGGCATAAAATAAGTACTCAATATGGCTAAAATTTAACAAAAACATGACACAAAAGTGTTTAACTGACTGCAGGGTATTCGATTAACAGTGAGATAAGGCACTATAAAAAAAAAAAAACATTTAGTTTATTGATTCTAAGTGACTAATTTACAGCTGACTTGCTAGAAAATGAAAGTGATCATGGAATCTTGCAGTGGTAAGGCATAGCAAGTACTATCAGAATTTAATTTTAGATTGAAAAACTAATATATTAATATTATTAAAATAATATTTGCAGGTAACAACCAATGCTATTGCAACAGTTGGCAAGGTGTTTGCTAAGTATAGAAATTAAGCTCTGTTCATTTGTATGAAAAAAAATTTTTTGATATAATGTCATCAATTTCTTGATAGCTTTTGGTGCGAGGAAGAATTAGTTAAAAGACTTGTTTTCGAAGTGTTGGGCTTTCTCTATTTTAGCCTCGTAATCATTCGTGGCACAGGGTGCACGTGTTTGGGAAAAATATTGGGCTAAAAGGCTGGGGGTCAATTAAACAGTTGATTCCTCCACGGTCACCCTAAGCCAAGTTACCGAGATGAAACAAACATATTTTTTATTTTCTGGGTTCCCAAATACATGTCTCTAGAGGAGTGACATACATGACTAATAGCTAATAACCTTTTCTATGTATGTCGTATTATAACTTTTTTACTCATGCTGACCCAATATCAATTGTTGAGTCGATCGATGAAGATAAATAAATAATTTTAAGCAAATGTTTGTGAGTCTAACTTAGATTGCATTTTTAGTATATGCAAATAAGTTATATATGCAAAAAATCAGGGATGGAAAGTGTAACTTCAATTTGACAGTCAAAGTCGTTATAGACAGAGACCTAGCAAAAACGATATAATATAAGAAATTAGTAAATGTAACGTTACTCCCAATCACTCGCAGCTAATTAGGTGTCATAAAAGAAGTACATAATATAATTTATGATCGAAAAAAGACACCATTTCCCTTAACCTAGTGAATTAAAAATGCTGTGAAATAAAACGAGCTATAAAAACAGAACCTATTGCTACTTTCTAACATCCCTTAAATCCAAAATCATTTATTTAATTATGTAAAGGCTCATTCTACCCTCCTGTAGAAAATTGCTTTTTGGTAAACAGCGATAGCAGGAATAATGAGCTTTCATGGGCTTTAAACAATAGTATGCTAAATTTCCTGATTCGACTACAAAGTTCTAAATTAAAAAAATTGTAAAAGAGTCGTTTGCCCTAATCTTTGTTCCTTGGAGGTGAACCAAATATTTTTTAGGTGAACCTGTTGGAAACCAAAAGCTTTAAGTCAATTTACGAATATTATATTGAGTAAGAAGTTTGTTTTTATATACCTAAGATTTTGTTTAGTTTTAAGTCGCTTAGAGGAGTGCCAATTTACCAAATTAGTTTTCTTTACCAATAGATTTTCTAGTGTGGAAGTATTTGATGTTAGATACTAATGACTTCGTAAATTTTTAGAACGATTTGAGGCTGAAACGGTTAAACCAATGATTTTTCTAGCAAAACCTAATCCTTTTGTCACCACTGTCCATTATTAACTAATTAATTATATTAAGCTCAAAAACAATTACAGATTTAATACGGTCCTCTTAATCGAGACAAAAACAAAAAGAAAATAAAACGATTTTGAATAGAAAGGCACAATCATATTAACAAATCATACACACACGATTGCCTGGCGGACATAAAAATAAATTCTAATTGTTTTTTATTATGGTTGATATAATTAATTACTTTAAATCATTATAATTTATTGCAATTGAATTGAGGCTGAGAAATGAAATGAAATTAAATCAAATCGAATAAATGATAACAGAACTTAATTTATTCACACACAAAAGCATTTGCAATAAATTGTAGACATTGTGTAATATATAATTTTATGACAAAATTTATTACTTACTGGCATGACTAAATGAAGTTATATTTCTGCAGCTGTAAACAACAACCCAGTTGTCGTAATCAGTTCCCAATATCAAGTAATTAGGGGTATCAGGGTTTTCTGAGCGAAAAGAAAAAAAAACAAAACAGTTCATGTACTGACTTTGATAAAAATAATAAAATACTGATTACAACTTACGGTTTCTAAATGCAACAGCCAACTGACCAGGGGCAATAACTTTGGCACTCCCAACAGCACTATTTTTCCGGTTTATACTACAAACATATATGCACATGTAGTAAATATATTATTACTTTGCTTGATTTCTTTTCAATGTTCTACTCCGCTACTCACACAACATATACTCCTGTATTAACCACCGACACTGTATCGTTTCCCTCATTTTTATAAACAGCCTGTTGGCACTTCTGTCCCAGCTCAAAGATAAAAGGATATTTTGAATATTCATACCAAGTTCCCATGTACTGAAAACAAGCAGGAAGGATGAGTTTATTATTTTATAAGATTCTTTTGACTTTTACCCTATCCAAGTCGAAAGCTTCTACAATATGAACATCGGGACAGGTGCCAGGAAATGGAATTTGACTATTTATCAAGTGGATGACACTGAGCAGATAAACAAATGAGGTTCTGCAAAATACAAAAAAGAAAAATTAGCAATACTTAAAAATATCTACGGGCACGAAGTTTTGAAGTTGTTTTTATAGAATTACTCTACTTCGGAATATACTCCACTAATAACATACATGTTAAACTTTCCATGTTAAACTTTCTGGTTGCCAGAATTACACTAAAGCAATAACTACATATATGATCTATGATCAGTGGTGGGAAAACCGGAGAGCTTGTTCTTAAGCAGCATCGCTTTGGTTTCCTATTACCTAAATTATTCATTATTATATCAAATGTACTGAACAATGTTCAATTCCACTGCTGTGTTTTTCTCTTGATTGGAATAAGTTTTAAATGCTCTCACTAACATCCAATTCCAATTTTCCAATTGATTTTTGCGTTTGTTGCTCTTGTATCTTCTGGTGACGTATTTTTAAAACTTGTGAAAGGTCCAGCGGTTTTTGTTAACACTTATTTAGTTTTATGGTCGAGGTTTATGATTTACAATTGTTAGTTATTTTACCGAGCGTCAGTTTGATTTTTTCATCGATTATTCGAATTTTTATATTCTGATCGAACACAAGAGATAGTCTGTTTGAGTTATTCGAACAACATTGAAAGGCAAGTAATTTAAAAGTCTCACATTTCTTCATCACAAAAAACACTTATCTTACTCCTCGTAGTTTTTCTAGCACAATATAGATGGCTAATGACTGCAACAACTTGCAGATAATTAATTCTTATTATTCTGAAATACTATTTGGTTTTTTGGTGGTCTATTTAAAAAATTCACATGCTTTAGTTTTAACAAAATTTATTTGTTAATTTTTTTTTTTTTTAAAGAATGTCGTACACAAAATTTTCTACTTCCTCTTGACCCCATTTTGGTATTTCCAGTTTTTGCAATAAATTAAGTACAGTCATAATACAAAAACTATTTCCACTTCTTACCCTAAATGTCTTAACATTTTGTTAGAAACAGCCTTTTGCCTCACAAATATCGTTATCTCTTCGTATAAGTACTGTCTACAGTTGATAAGCCCTTGAAATTTGATATGTTTATGTAAAAAAATATGCCGTCTTATCTTAAGTAATATATGTATATTCGACGCTTATACAAGTAATTTTTTTTTACACCGAAAAATTTTAAATTAATATGATAAATAATATGTTTTTGTTTACAAAAAGTAGACACAAATAAAAAACTTTATGTTGCTATATATGACACTGCTCTTTGGCAACTGAAATAATTGAAATGAAAATTCTGTTGCTTTATAGACAACAGCTGTACTCTGCTTTTCGAAATGTAAAGCAAATAAAGTATTAAAGTGAAAAGGTTTTATATACATATATATATAAATGTTTATTTAAAGCGATTGTAAACAATTATTTTATGTTCATTAATTTTGAAAAAGCATTCTGTTGCTTTTGTAATTTTATCTCATATTGTTATCAGTTTTCACTTTTGCAGTTTTTCTAAATGAACTGTATCATATAAATTAAAGTTTTGTAAGTAGACAAAGAAGTTTTGTTAAAAAAAATATTATTTAATTATGTAAAGTACACATTTGGTTTTATGACACAAAAAAAATTTACCGTTTTGAAATCAGAAATTTTTTTATTAAGTTTTTTAATCTTTTAAATGAAACATACACTGCCATCTCAATTCATAAAATTTTGAAAAGAACAATTTAATAGCAAAATGTAAATAACATTTTTAAAGAAGCTTATTATTACTTTGTTAGTGAGGGAATAGTTTACATTTTGATGCACAGATCAATAAAATGTTGTTACGATGCATAATGAACAATCCATATAAAATTTTTTAAGCCAAATAACATTTGTGAAGTTATGTAACAATATGGTTTTTGATGTACATAATGCAATATAAATAAATGTAAACAAATGCATGCAATTTATCATTAAACGAATATTTTGCAAAAGCAACGTGACCACTAATTTTTTCTTGGCTTATATTTCTGTGGTTTGTATATTCAAAAAAATGCACATACATATGTACAAAAGAAAAAAAAAACCATAAACTAAGAACAAAAGCCATTGTGTTAAAAGTAATGGTTTTCTGCGGACAACTAGGCTGGCAAAATTTTGATTGACGAGAACTTGTCTATAAGAAACTTCTGTATATATGAGAATAATCAAAGTAATTGAATCAGATTGTACTCGTTATTCGGATATAAGCCTACAGGCTAAAATCAAAAAAAAAAAAAAAGATTTGGTAATTTATTTCCATTTTAAAGCATGTTAAAAGCATAACGATCACAAGTTTTCAGAATTTAATTGAAACAAATTTTCAATTGTGTTTGTTTCAATTTTGAAACCGTTAGCTTTTGTACTAACAGTCATAACCCTGCC
Source organism: Sturmia bella (assembly GCA_963662145.1). NCBI lineage: Eukaryota > Metazoa > Arthropoda > Insecta > Diptera > Tachinidae > Sturmia > Sturmia bella. The sequence continues at coordinate 15,054,161 of OY759171.1, read as the reverse complement.
CAAAGAAATCATACTGCATTCGAATGAAAAAGAAAATTTTAAATGTTTACTTTAATATATAAAAGCACATACACTAGGCTGGGTCGATTTGTAAAGACAAATATTTTCTGATACTGCAAACTCAAATTTTTGACAGCTTTTGGCATGAAAATAATTTTACCACTACATATCTAAGAAATCATTCCCAAGGTATCTGATTTAACATTTTTTTTATTCTTGTATTCTTGTAAGGGTGATAACCTAAGGAGTCGTGGCACGTGGTGGTTGTATACAAAATAATATTTTTTCATTCAATCAACTTTCCAACAGGCAGCCAGCGGCAAGTTAGTATGATGGTACACCTAAGACTGATCAGTTTTAGGGCGGAGGGGTAATACGTATTACCAAGCCTCAGTACTTTTTCTCGCCCAATATTTTTTCGGATATACTGCAAAAAGAAAATAATTTTTTGCACGTAGTATTATAATTTTGTTTTCCGAAAAGTTGATGGCACAATATCGACTGCTAGTTCAATCTGTCCTAACATACACACTTTCATATATTAAAAGCATTTGTAATAAAATTGGCAAAGAGCGTATTTTTTTTAAGTTTTTCTTGCAAACAGGCTTCTACCTTATTAGGGACACTATTATTGAAATGTAAGGGGAACTAGATATCGTTCTACCACGTGCTTCACGGTCACTTTATGCACGTATCTATGACAGATCGGAAAATTATAGGATTATAAATATTACGTTTGCTAGAAACGGTACATGTGCATTGGGAGATATGATCCATCCTCCCTAATGAATCTTTTTAGTCCAAGGATGTTGTTTAATTTAAACGGTTTGCTTTTTTATTTCTGAAAGTCCATGGTCAACGTTAAATATTTATATTATTTAATTAAATGTTTGTATAACTGGTGTAAAAAATGTTTTCATTGTAAATGAAATGAATGTTGTAATTACGCATTCACAAAGACCACCTTAAATATTTGATTTGAGTGATGAGCTAAATAATTCAGAAAAATAAATAAATAAATAAACAAAAAAGTATTTTAAATAAAAACACATGAGCTACACTAATAAAAAAAACACACTTTTATACACTGCATTTTAAATATAGTAAATAGTTTAAGATGCAAAAGTTTATCACACATCCTTTGTTGTTATTTAAGCTGACGTAAACTTTAAAATGAAGAAAAAGCTGGTTACTTTCGGTTAATTTACTTGACATTTAAATTGATGTACACTCTATATTAAAATATTAATGGTATTTAAGCATGTTGCTTTCAAATTACAAATTAAATACAATTAAAATTTTAATGAAAAATTCCAAAACTTTGGCGTGAAAGTGCTTAGTTCCAGTCCTGAAGTGTGTAACGAAATTGGCTTGCCTTCTACACCTATGATGATCCCTACTTTTACATATCTAATCTTTTGGCTAATTTTGGCTAAATATAATAAAACTAACTGATTCAATGTAAAGAAATCTTTCAATTTTAACAGGTCGTGTTCGATTTTGTACATGAAAAGGTTTTTAAAGATTTTTTTGAAAAGATTAAAAAATTTTATGTAAAAATCATTAATTAATTTTTTTGTTATATATTATTTTGTTCTTCGAAAAAGTAACTTAAAAAGTGGAAGTTGGAAAGTGGCAACACTTTTGCTTCCCTTGAGTACCCTCCACAAGATCTTTTTTTTTACACGTGATTTTTAAGTCTTCGGCTCACATGTTTTTATGTATTTATGCCTACCAAAATGTTTCAATTTAATTTTTAATTTTTTATTTTTTGCTTGTGCACTTTTGATCAGAACGGAGTTGTTTTTTTTTTGTGATACATAGTCGTAATAGGTAAACGCATGCTTTTTTATATGTTAATTTAAAAATCAGTTTACTATACTTTTATTTGGGAAATGATGTATAGATATATGCCAAATGAGATCTTAACAAGCTTGATATGTTTTCAAAAATAAGTCCGTCAAATTAGACATTCGTAATAGGTCTTATCATGGTTATTGTGTTGTCTTTTTGTCTTGTACAGTCAACGTATTGCAATATTGAAGAGGTTTCGTCAAATGCTGTTAGTTGGATAGTGTCGAGAGTATATACATTGAACAGTAAATAAGTTAGCAACAGTTAATATTGGCTAACTCAGCTTTGAAAAAATAAATGTTCCGCTCTGTGCTACAATTTTTTGCTTAACCAAACGCCCACAAACACTCCCCATTTTCTGGCTTTCACCAAACAATAATTATTTTTTTTATTTTCTCTAATTCCCCTACAGTGCAATGCAAATAGAATGAATGGTCATCCCTGAGTATTGGATCCAATCTAAAAAAGAAAAAAAAAATTAGTCATACAAGTACTAGTGCAACAGCTGATACATACATATATACCAAAAATAAAAATTTTTGTTTGATAAATGCTTTTGAAATCAATATGTAAATATGTCAATGTGTCAACATATCAATATGTCAATATGTAAAATGTCAATATGTCAATATAAAAATTGCTCTAATAATGTCTTCAATTGCAGCAACTGCTATATAAAAATAACAATTTTTATTTGTGCTGTTTTTTGCTACTAAACGTTTGTTTGTATCAAAAAGTTATATTGTAATATAATTTTTACTAAAACGATAGCGTTAGACTAAAAATGTTGGATATCATATGTTTGTGTATAATAATATAAAATATGATCTCTTTGAATTTTTGCCTTATGACTTCTTCTCATGTTTCTTACACACGAAATATTTTAAAGTAAACATACGAGATGAAGCTGGTTACACGCATAAAACTTGACAGATGCAATGTGGGTTACTTTAATGTCACATAAAACCACTAATAATTGGCACACATATGTATGTTTGTCTACTAGAAGTACTATATAGTGCTAAATACCAAGTTATTACGACAAAAGAAAAACCTTTTAGGGGTTGGCTGCTTTGTAAAGGTTCTTATTTTACATGGACGAGTATAAGATCAAATTTCACAGCCATTCAATACTTATTTCAGCTGCAAACTAATTTTGAGTTGTGACTGTTTTTGACTCAGCGTGAATTATATATTTAGGGAAATATAAAAAAAATATTGCGTTTGTCGCTTTTATTTCTATATTATTTTATTATACTGCTATAAGTTTTTGCATTAAAAGCATTGGTTTTGTGTGTTATCTGCATGCCTTTTTCACTTCTTCCGTGTTTAACATTAAAAATAATTTATAGCTTTGTGAATATATTTACGAGACGAGAAAAGATAGCCACGAAAATAATAAATAACTTTAAAAAATATAAGAACTCATAGCAGAATTTAATTCTAACAATGAAGTCGTTGGGTTTAAGGTTTTAACTTAGAAAACAAAGGAAACGTGTAACAGCAGCAAAGGAAGCAGCAAAAAGATTTCTCTTTTCCGCTTTGCAAAACAATACAAAATATATTCTCTTGAACGTTGCATTATTTTTGACATTAGTGAATTGATATATGCACCTCTGTGTATAATATTATCAAAAAGAAAAAAAAAATTTAAATAACAATATAATCTAGTTACCAATAAAAGGCTAAGCAGCTCATTTAGTAATTTTTATTTATTCTAAATTATTTTCATGTGTGAAAAAAGTGACTCTCATTTAAAGCAATCATTTTTAAAGCATTACATGTATATACATACATATAAATTTCTACAAATTATTTAAAAACACGCAATTTTAAACAAATGCTCTATAAACTTACATACAAATATTTATGCATTTGACTATATAGATTATTAGTCTGTTTTTTATCTACAAATGTGTGGGTGGCCAGGAGAAGAGCAAAAATTAGAAATACCAAAATAACATCAATCACGAAGCTTTCACTTATAATTACAAATGCATCTTGTGCACCCGCAACAATTTAATTATGCTGTTTGCAGCAGCACATACATCCATATATGTGCTCGATTATGCACTGACTCATCCGTTTGCATTCACGCTTTGTCGCAAATTTACTATTATTCACTGGCGAAAGTGAATAAATTATCAAATAAATGTTGCTAGTGGTTGGTATGCATGCATATAAAACTATTAACAGGGTGTATCCGAAGTAAGCAAGCAATTTTGTTTGTTTGCTATGTACTTCAAAATGAAATGAAATAATAAAATATATTTAAAAATTTATAATATCAATAAGTGGTGTGGTGGTCATCACAAGAGAGGAAAATGAAGAGAAAAATGCCAAAGGCAGCCAGCTTCTGCCTTTAACAAGGTAAAGAAACGAATCCAAATGTGTCCCTGCACGTCTTTACAGTTCTTTTCTTCCTTAACAAATTTTAATAACTCCAATCTAACCACAGAAAATTTTTTCTCAATTTTTAGGTAGTAATATCGAACTCAAACCTAATAAAATTATTAACAGAAGTCGAACCAAAAAAAAAAAAAAAAACAAGCAACAAGGAGAGATCATTCGTGGCGGAATTCATCTGGTCACGAAAACCGTAATTCGGCCCCTAGTTTGCGAAACACTTTGCTTTAATGCATTCAATTTTCGCAAACATATTGCAGTAAACGTCTGGATTTTATGCTAATTGTTTTGTCTTCCATAAAGTCGGTTAGTAATGTTATAATACTCCAGAGTAAAAAAAAATAATTTTGTCTGGTTCAAATAGTGTTTATTTTAATGTTAGAAGTTTTGTGGTATAAAAGAACGCGAATTGCGGAACAACCCTTATTATGTGTTAAGTCGCATCACTGTAAGCGATTTGACTAATTTTAAGCGCCTCGATGGATGAATTGGTAGAGTGGCCTACTAAGAGTCGTCCCCGGGGTCGCAGGTTCAATTCCTGCCGAAGGCTCTGGGTGTTTCTGCAGACAAGCAAGAAGCTTCGCAGTTTTGTGTTTGTTTAAAAAAAAAATTGTGTTCGTGTAAAAACTGAAAAAAAAAAGAAATAAAAAATTGGAAAAAAATTATTCCCTTATTTTCTTTTCTCATTATACTAAGTAGGAGCTGGTTGTAGAACAGTTGTAAAATATATATGTTATAAGTATTTCAAAACTCTATACTATATGCAGCACATTTTTAAAAGTATCATACAATTTCACATCCCATTTGACTAATCATTAGTATTTTAAGAATAGCACCCGATTGTTTGATCCTCATTAACTGCACTTCCTCTAAGATTTTGCTTTGCCTTTTTCAATGAACCTTAATCACAAGCAGTAATATAGAAAACTAAGCTCGAGACTGACTGCTAAATTTATATTAGCACCTAAAAATTCTGTATTATTATTAAGTTTATTTGCATTTACTAGTTTGAGTAGTAATGAGGAGAAATTAAAAAAAAAAATCCTGTTGCAAACAGCTTTAATCTATGATACTGTACATAGTAAATTCAATACTTGGTCCTGTTTTTGGTGGCTGCTTACTGTTAAATCTTTTTAAATCATTTGTATGTTGCTGCATATCTACTAATTAATATATGAGTATAATCAATTTTATTATATTTTGCTGTTATGTAAAATAAAAAAGGGAAGAGAGAAAGACAAAGAGAGACAGAGAGGAGAGAGAGAGAGAGACAGAAAAACAAACAAAACCGTCAAACATATATTTAAGCCCCAAATTTACGAATGGATTTAATTACATACAAATTGCCCAAAAACATTTTTATAATTTCGGAAACCTATGACCATACATACATACATGCCTACTTACGTTGAACGCTTTGTGCATATGGGAATTTAAATATTTTATAAATTGAAATGTGTTGACAAGTGCTGAGACCATGTAGCAAAATGTTGAACATGTCTCATTATTCATAGATATTTAAATGACTATATTTTCATGTTAATTTCTTTGGTTTGACATGATTTAAATAATTCATTGAATTACTAAATCATTTCAATAGTTTTCGAAAACAAATTTAATTTTTCGTTTCTACAAGTATAGACAAATTAAATTGATATAATTAATTTTTAAATAGTACAATGATTAAAACAAGATTAAAAACGAATTTTAGATTTCTTGCAAAATTTTTAAATTTATAAGCTTATAAACGTAAATTTTACTTTTAATATCTATATATATATATATATATATATATATATATATATATATATATATATATATATATATATATATATATATATATATATATATATATATATATATATATATATATATATATATATATATATATATATATATATATATATATACATATATATATATACATATATATATATATATATATATATATATATATATATATATATATATATATATATATATATATATATATATACATATATATATATATATATATATATATATATATATATATATATATATATATATATATATATATATATATATATAGCTGAGCTGATTCTAGTTTTACTACAGAGTTTTGTCACCTAAGTTCGTCTACTATCTATCAATACAAAAAGGTGAACTTAACCGACAAAAGTCTGTGGTAAAACTAGAATCAGCTGAAATTTGTTTTCTAACTCAAAGCATATTTTTTTTGTAAATAGTTAGATATCTTCAAAACCATAGTGGATTTTGCATCAACAATTATTGCTGCACTTTTTTTTAGTTCTTTTTAAAGCCGCCTGGTTTTTTTATCCTTCAACACAAGCAAATTTGTAGAATAAATGAGGAGCAAAAGGCCTTTATTATAACTATATGTATATTTTCTTAGTATTATATTAAGTGCATAATTTCGGCAGTTAAATGCATGCAATCAAACTTAATATTGCAATTGGATACCATCTTACTGGCCTTAAGTACGTTAAGCTGTCTTGCTTTGTCACTTTATATTATCCAAGTGACCTGAATATCACTATAATATAAAACATTAGCAAAAAAAAAACAACTACTAAAAACAGGGCCTGCCAGTAAAAATTGTACCGTATATTCATTTCAATCGAAGACAGTCAAATAATAAAAGTATTAGCCTTACAACTTTTTACTCCATTTATTTGTTAAGCAAACCATAATTATGTTTATTTCATCTTTAAGTATTCATAAGCTAACACTGAGGATTAAGTGTCACATAAAATAAGATTGGGAAAAATATGCAAGGATTAATGGCATGTGTACTTGAGTGAGAGCCAGAGTGGTCTACTGGGTATGCTGGGGGTTAATTGCTTAATTGTTGCCTTATAGAGGCATAAGTTATCTTCTTGTTCAAATTTGTTGTGGAAAGTTTCTTTGACTTATGTTTGTAACAGACAAAATTATAATGTTTTAAAGACTTACTGGGGGCGAAGCGTCTAGTTAGATATAAAGTTAAATTAAAAGTTTCAATTTATAAACTTAATGATTAAACATTTTTCGGGCACTACAAAATAATAAAAATATTCTCCTTACTTCATACAAGCAATACAAAATAACCAGAATAGAAGTTCAAGTAAGCAACTGGTTGATCTGAGGGATTATGTATGTACATTTAATTGAATAAAGATACCCGAGTGTATCCCTAATTCATATTTATAAACAATGTTAGTTTTGTTTTCACAAATGCTTACATATTCTGATATTTGTTTTGTTTACTACACCAGATTCTCAACTTTGGTTTAGTTTATATATAACGAATATACTACTTTGCTGTTAAAAGAAACAAATATTGTATTTGTTAAGAGAAGATAGTGTGAGCGGCTGATAGCTTTTTTGCAATCTCAAACTGTTTGTGATTTAGTCAGTATAGCTGAAATGACTCTAAGGGCCATTTGACTATACGTGAATATATTCACAGAACTTGACCTTCCCATTTCACTGAACTTCTGACTAACTATGAGTTAATTTTGAGTTAACTCGAATTCCGAGAGGTCTTAAATGCGCATGCATACACACATATACATATATCTAAAATACGATGCATGCATGTGTCCTTGCTATCAAACAAAACGATAAATACGAGGTACTATATGCTTCAATTATCATCCTAAATTTTATAGGTGATGCTTTCTAAACTGTATTACTTCCTTATTCAGAGTTAATTTTTAAATAGAGTTGTATTTTATTTTAAGCTTAGTATTGAACTTGGCAAAGGCGCAACTCTAAAAGTAAAGTGTTTCTACTTTTGAGTAGTGTATACCCAAAAATAGTAAATTCAACTATGTACTGAACTAGTTCATACTACAAAGATTAATTATAGTGTCTTGAATATAATTTAAATTTTTCTTGTTGCCTTGTACTCAGTTTAGTTACCAGTTTGCAAACATTATTAATACTTTGACTTACATTTTACAGGGTTTTGTAGTTTCTCATTGCCTTTCTTTTTACTTTCTCTGAGAGCTACGCCACTGCATTTATGATGCATTTACTTTTGTCACCACGACACCTTTTTCACTTCATTATTCTTTTCGCAGAATAACCAGAAAGTCATTACTTATATTTATTTCCGTAATATAATACATTATATTTTTGTTGTGTCGAAAGCTATAAAAATGAAAAAAGAAACCATCCCCAAATAAAACGTTTTCGCATTGAAATTATTGTCATTGTCGTCAGCAGTACCGCACTCATCAGTTGTCTTATGATTGTGTCTTGCAAACATACCCAGCTATGATATTTTTAGAACTCTTGGCTTTTGGCACTGTTTTTTTTATCACTTCCTAGAAAAAACGAAAAGAGATGAAATGCTATTAAGGATTAGAGTTACATTTTTTTCTACTGTTTAACATATTTATATTCTCTTTTGTATAAAAACATACCTGATCCTTAAAGCAGCGCATGCCAAGAATTTTAAATACCTTGTGCCTTGTGCCTTGTCGGACAGTTTGGGATTTCTCTCTGGGGTTGTTTGCTTAAGGATATATGTCTGTATGTGGGCTAGGCACGAATTTTAAAGTGTTATGTAAAGAGAAATCATAAGTTTTTCTAAGCAAGATTTCATTTCATTTCGGTTGTTATTATTCAATCTGTTTTGAGTTATTACCTTTAATATCATCATTTGCTTTCCTTATTTGCTTAATTATATAATTTAAATCAACAAAAAAAAACAAAAGTTAATATAAAATTAAATTACCTTTTAATTCCGGCAAACTGTTATCTTAATATACATTTTTTTTTGCTTTTACATAAAGGTGACACAGGTAATAATAAATTACAATTTCTTCATATGAAAAAAAAAAACTAAAGCATTGAAACCACATGTTATAAAAATCTAACGTTAAAAATTAATTGAATGTACATAGTCTTCAATGCCTGAAGGAAATTGCCTGCTTATGCATACATGCATCTGAAACTTTTTATTCGAAGCAATAACATTTTGTTAAGCCAAATTTTCCATTTAAATTACTAACGAGAGGTTTAAGTTAGGCAAGAATTTATCATTGAACTCTGCATTCGCTTTCTTAATCCAAAGACATAAACTTTTGTATGCCACCTCATTACATTATTTTAATATCTTCTGAAATAAAATTTAACAGATTTGGCTGCTGGCCAACTAGAACTAAAGCAATTGCAATTGTGACTTTTGTAGTTGCAGCTTATACCTAAAGTATTAAAAAGTGCACTGACATACAAAATTTAAAGTGGGTAAAGTTATTTTTTGTCGTGAGAGTAGTAAACTTTTTTCCAGCTGTTATTTGAAAAAATTGTTCTTTAGTCATCTTCATTGTAAAAAATCTAAAAATTGTTTCGTATTTGGTTCTAAATATAATTGAATCCAAAATTATTGCGAGTCATATAGAAAAGAAAAATTGTAAAAACAAATTAAAATTCATTTTGAATTATTGTGCACACTTATTTAGTTGCTTTTTGCATAGTACCTGTCAAAACAGATTTTTTAAAACGAAATATATCAAATATGAGTTTCTTTAAATTAAGGATTTAGTAACTCCAATCAGTTATTGATTTTTTAATACAAAATAAGAAAAAGCGTCTGTAGGCTTTGGCTTCTAAAAAATGTAAATGCTAATTATAACACTTCATCATTTATTAATTTAAATATTTTGGTGTCATGTCAGTTAATAAAACTTGTTATTTCTACAATAAAATATTTTGTTTACTAATTAATTTTTATAAGTCGAACTTTTGCCTCTATATTTATTTTGTATTCAGGTTCAAGTTCTTTCTTTTATATTATTGTTGTAATTTATATTAATAAAAGAATAAAAAGAACACATAAAAGACTTTTAGTTTGTTGTCTCCTAGGTTAAGGTCCATAATGTTATTAATGTTCCGTACTTATAGAGTAAAAACAAAACCTTCTTACGGAGACTTCTATGACTGTCTATCCGTCCGTCTGAAAATGGTTACCCATCCGCTAAAACAAATGCAATAAATTGGAAAAGGGGTAGATATGCCAGAAACTGTGAAAATTAATGGAAATTAGCTGTATTGAACCAGAAGAGCTAGAAACCAAAAATATTCACAAAATATATGGCTACTAAGGTTCTACAATAACAAATACCCAAAGCAACAATAATTGAAGAACTAAAAAGTGCTTTCATACAATGAAATGAAACTGTAACAAATACCAAAGATAGCTACAAGTGAGAATTTTAATGTTGTCCTTTGTACGGTGACACCCTTTAGTTCAGAAATTGACTTAATTTCTTGACCGTAAAAGAAGTTTTGTGGGCCTCTACAACAGTAAATACCAAAAACAGAAGAATATTAAATTTAATTGGTGTTCACACAAGGGAACACCCTTCAGGTTGAAAATTAGCAATAAGTTTTAAACCGTAAGAGATAGAGGCTTAAACTTTACACGTTGCGTGTAGCTGTCTAGCCTCTACAACATTTAATATTGAAATGAAAAAAAAAGTTAAAAACTAGATGGTTCCTTCTACAAAGCCTAGCCGGATGGTAGAAGAAAACAGTTGCTGGGCGAGTCAATTTGGTACTTTGCGCAAGTTATTTTTATTTTATTTTATTTGCTTATTATTTTATCATTCAGAAGAATGATATCACAGACCTAACTTCAGCCCGATAAACGTAATACAAAAAGGTGTTTGCTTCATTATTTGAAGCCAAACGTGCTATAACAATTAGTTCAAGCGATTACATAGCTCTTAGAGCCAAAAAGAATTGTAATTAAAAATACACAATATGTTGAAAGTAAATTGTAATGAAGTTAGACAATAAATTATAAAAACTAGATTTAATATCTAATTAAAGTCCACTCCACGACACAAATTTACACAACTTCTTCTTCTAACAAATTTCACAGATAAAAATGTGTTCTAATTTTTATGTATGCAAACTGGGCTGGTGAATTTATGCATTATTTAAAATTGTTTTACAATATTTTAAAATATTTCTTATCGTAAATAATATAATGAACTTTCATTTATTGTGTACTGCGTTTGAAAACAGCACATTTTGTTTGCATTGTACGTGTAGAAAAGAAAATGAAAACAAAATTTAAAACTGTACACGCAATATGATTTATGGGTATCGAATATCTTTTCTAAATCTGTGCGCTTTAATTTATGGTACCTGAGTAGTTTTAAAAACTTAACTTTAACACATCTAATACATTTTAAAATGTGTAAAATACTAACATCAAAGGAAGTCTATACCATTTTAAATGTAAATTTGTTGGCAATAGTTAATTGTTTACCATTAAAAACACATTAAATATATATTGAAACGTTTTTTGCTAGAAAACTATTCATGTCATAATACCTTTTGCGTATTTAGGATGGTTCTTTTACCATGTTTTATTAAAAGCCTATAACTAGTGTGTTGATTTTGACAACCTTTTTTCTCGCATTTTCATGTAACTGGAAAGCCTGTTCGCCAAAAAGAAAAAATTTCGTCAGGTTTTGATGATTTCTCATGTAACAGATGGGGCAAAAAAAGTCATCCGATGTTTTTTGACTTTCAGAATATCGACTGTGGCTCAAGCAGTGTGTTCCGTTGCTCTGGCCTGTTGGAACCACATGCCCTCTAGACGTAATTCGTTAAAAAAAAACTCGGTTAACCTGTTCCCATGGCGCGATGTCGTTTGACCATCGGCGTCCTAGAAACAAAATGGCCCGAATACTCTTCCAGCGGGAAGAAAGCCCCCTACAGTCTCTTTGAGTTTGTGTAGTGGCTCCTCGTATATCACTCACGGATTTTCACTATCTAGCGGCAGTGATAAATTTGCCTTTCCACCTGCCTGCTGAGCCAAAAATGAGCCTCACCGCTCATTATGATATTGGTCGAAAACTCGTCCACTTCATCATAGGCACGTTTATTCCGCGTTCTTGGGAAGTGTATCCCTTCATTCAGTTTGTTAACTTATATTCTACAGCTGTCTAGTTTACAAATGCAACAAGAGATTTAACATTGGCTGCCATTTGGAAAATTGAGAGCAACTTCCAATAGGGTGAATTCTTTTAGCCCTTCTTATATTTAAGACCTGAAGGTATAGCTTTATTTGCTTTAGTAAAAATATAAAAAAAGATTTTATTAAGTTGTTGATTTCTTTTTGTTTTAGCAAATAATACTTTTAAATAATGTTTTCTTACTAAACTGAATTAAAATTCATTAAGTTAAAATATTACATTAATTACCTTTTCTATTTTCTCTCATTTATTTCCATATTATACAACCTTCTTCAAGTAAATGCTAAATGAAAATATCAAATTAATATATTAGGGCTTAAAAAGCTTAAACATAGTCTGTTTAATTGTTTTTTTAAGGAAAACAAAATAAAGTCATATCTTCCCAATATGCAAAAGCATTGTTGTGCATTTGATAGGAATATCGAAGATTAATAAACACACACACACACACACTATTAGAACAACAATAGGAGACTGCACAATGCCATTGTGAGTTAACATTACTATTATGGTTATCTGAAAATAAAATGTTGTAGCAATAACGTAAGATTGGAATTTTATCAAAGCCCAAATATACTAGAAAAACAAGAGCACACAAACGCATATACAGGACTCATTATGAATACAGGGTGGCGTATGAGTTACATATTATTTTAATAAGTAATATTATGACTATTCCTACTAATTATGTATATATATTCGTATATTGTGTACAGCGCTTCATTAGAAAATTAAGTTGCTTACAATTCTACAGGAGCACTTCGAGACAAATCTCAATTGCCGATGACTCCATAGTACAGAAATCAAATGGAAACTTTTGGTGTTAAGCTTACTAAGTTAAGATTCAATTTGGAGTTTTGATAAAAAAAAATCAAGACAATAATGGGACAAAATGAAGTAAATCAGTCGTTTAAGACATTAACGAAAAATAATTATTTCAAAAAATACAATCATTCAATAAAAATAATTTAAGGCAATAGACTTTATCACATGGACGTGCTTTACTATATTTAGAGATGAAAAACCTAGAGCAGCCATGGCAGCTTGTCTTGCTGAAACAACATTTCCATAGCAAAAGTGCCAAGATAATCAATGAGAAGGCAGCTATAAAAGGAATTGAATAAAATTGTCTTATAATCTTAATTGCAGACAACAACAGTCTATTTGCACAAGACCACTTGTTTCTTATCAGTTTCCACAATTCTTGTGAGTCTTGTTTCACTTGGTAATTTGCACTCACTCAAGGAAACCGAAAGCAGTCGGTTTATGTATTTTATAGTTAACATATAAATGTCAAAGTATTTATATGTATTTGAAAACAACCTAACTCTAATAAATAAACGTAATATTTAAAAACAAAACACTTACACCGCAGGGAAATTGAATCATTCATTGGATCATATTACCGGCAACTGTAATAGCTAGAAGCATATTGGACGTGTTTGATATAGTAAATTATTAGGTATAAGAAAGAGTTATTTCTGCGAAAATCTCAAAACATTTTATATTATAATATTATTTTTTAAATTTTTTTTAGCGTTTATTCCAGGTAGGTGAAGTAAAGAAAACCACGCATAAATAGCCCCTGAGGACAAATTCTGCCATTCGTGATCGAATGTTATGTCTGTTTTGATTATTTTGTTTTAACTGTCGAGAATATTCCATCGCGAATATCACAATACCGGCCCTGATTTATTTTTTAAAAAAATATTTTACGCTTGCTAACCGTTTATACTTTTGTTTCTTGTGAATAACACCGTATATGTTTGTATGTATATACGTATCTATTTAACGTAATTAATACTTAAGCAAAGTTTTGCTAAATCTTTCACCATTGTATTTGTGCACCGATTTTCAAGGTTTGCGCATTGTCTAAAGCTTTTACGGATCAGTTGTGCACTATCTTAATTTCAATGAAATCAGTTCATGATTATTCGAGTAATATGCATACCCAGTGCTGCTAATACCAACAAATTAATTTACACTAACAAACGTTGTTGCGTTTACGTTTGCTGAGCTAAAGGAGTCAAAAACTTTTAAAACTGAAATTGATGAACATACGTAGCATAACATTAAGAACAAATTATTATATGTTATTTGAAATTGTTTTTTACTAAACTGATTTTTCATTGGACTATGAAGAGGAGGTGTTGATCCATTGGTGCGTTTATACGTACACATACATACATACACAGTTCATGATCTTAAAGCATGAATTAGGTTCATCTAATATCAAGCTTTTTTATGTCGAAATGGCTTTAGTTCTTTATACGTTTTTGCCAGCTACCAGTAACAGAGAGTAAGGTAATATAATAAATTGACCCAAGTACAGGAATAACTCGCCCAGCATAGGTTCTAGGCTATCGTGCAAGTAGTAGAAAAAATGTACTCCTCGTATGGGCTGCCTTGTAGTTTTAGTTTCCTTATTATTCTTAGAACTTGTTGTTTTAGTTAACAGGCAACTACATACACCGCAGAAACTTTAACCACATAATTCATAAAAATTATAACAGATTTATAAGAATGTTATTTGACATATTTGTATGGAAAATATGTCAAATAAGAGCTTTATAAACCGGTTATAGTTTTTTTGAGTTAGACGGTAAGTCTCTATATATTATGGTTCAAAAGTGAAAGCTGACTAATTTTTACGAAATTTTGAATGTGTTTTCGCTTGGCCTGAATACAGTTTGTAGGATTATGACTGCTTGATGAAAGCAGACACGTATAATGTGATTTCTTGTATCAGGTGTGGAATTTTAATATGTGAACACGTGGTTTATTTAAAAGAATATTTTAAGTATTATATAGCTAGTTATCAAGCTTTTTACATTTATAATATTTTATAAAAAAAATGGGGTTAGTTGTTGTTGACTGGTTGGCTACGAAAAACCACTTAACAGAAAAATTAAAAGCAGCTAGTTCTGGCCGCATCAATTTTGCAAAGCTAAATGTTCTGTTTTGTGTTACAACTTTCTTTTAATCAAACGTCCGGAAACATTCACTGTTTTGCTTTTCTGCTTCTCACTCTCACTTTCCTACTTCCTATTCACCAAGTTCCAGAATAATGATATGAGTATGTAGGGGTCATTCCTATAGTAACGGACCAAGTTAAAAAATTTTTTGTAAAATATGTTTTATACCACATTGGTGCGTAAAATAGGATAAAACAGGTAGAAGCTCCCTTTGCACATATCTTATTAATTACTATGACATAAATTGCTGTTGGCTCTTAATACCGCTGATTTAGTACATAAACTTGTTACCTTCACGATTATTGCAATAGCACATGAAATAATGGCACTCTAATTTCAACAGCAAGACACAATTAGAAAATTGAAAGCTGATCAATAAATTTAATATGACGTCAGCGATTAAGAGCTTAAATAGTGGGACGGATGCTTTAAAAACAGTATACTTACGACCTGGCTTCGAAGCAATTTGCTAATAGCAATGATAACCATTGTGTAAGATATGGAATATCCATCAAATGTTTCCTAGCCAATAAGCCTTCACAAAAATAAGCCACAAAAAAAGGCCTGAGGAAGTAAAATCGAACTAAAAGCTCGACAAGTATTAGCAGCAGCGAAACATGTATAGTTCTTTAATTTTTTACATTTATTTTTATAGATTTTTATGTTTCATTTGAATGATGAAATATTAATTACTTAAATAAGGGATATTAACGTGTGTGGTTTTTATCTATTTTCAGTAAACCTTAATTTATGGGTTGGATAGGTGCACAGAAAGAGAATAATCAGTGACATGGTAGACGCCATCGGATTCAATATATATCCGGTTATATTTTGTTACAAAGATTCTGTAATATAGAGCATCCCCTATATTCAGATAAACGTCAGCATTTGTGTATATCCAGTGGGTGTTTCCATAAGTTATAGAACTATCTCCTCCCATAGTACTCGGATTACGGAATGTGATCTCTGAGTTAATCTTGAATTCAACACTTACATGAGTTATGCCATTTTCGTGTGGTAGTAAAACGTCAAAGCCTTTATGATATATGTGAATGGTCGGGTTGGGTCTTGTGAATGGGAACTTAGAACAGTCACAAGGTACGATACAGGTACTACCAATCTTTTGATATAGACGCTGATTTTTTGTTACGCAGATTAGATAGTAAACTGTATCACTCACATTTAATACTTCTTCGGCATTTGTATATACCCAATGTGTTTTGGCATTGTTTAGTGAACTTGACCCTGCCCAATCGGCCTTACTACCAATTGTGAGTTCTTGGTTACATTTGACATTGACGCTAACAAAATTTATGCCACTTTCATGGGGTATGCAAATTTCAAATCCTTTATGATAAGCCTCAATTCTTGGCTCAGGTATTGTATACCCAGAGGTATCAATGGCATAATCTTCAACGATGAAAACCCCGTCTTTCTTAATATACAGTTTGTCATCTTTTGAAACCAAAATCTTATAGAAGAGAGTATCGCCTATATTTAGTTTCGCATCGTAGTTTTTATATATCCAGTGTGTGTGGTCACATGTGGGTGAATGAGATCCGATCCAAGTGCCGGGACTATGTTCTGTGATTTTTTCGTTTTGTTTGGCTTCCACACTGACATAATTAATGCCATCCTTGTGTGGTAAGGAGATCTCAAATCCTATCTTATATATTGAAATAAGTGGTGCGGGAACTTCATAAGTCCATAAACTTTCTACTAAACAGATAAGTAATACTGAACACTTTAACAGCTGCATAATTTTTGATAATTGTTTTAAGGTAGCTGATGTTAAGGCGAGTACTAAAAGCCATTTCTAACATGTTCAGTTTTTATATGTTCAACTTACAACCGCTTTCAGCAAAATCATTTTTACAAAATTTTTTATCAAATATTTTCTGACAGACAATGAAAAGATAATCAAATCATTTATCTGTTGAGTAATATAATATTTCGGCGTTAGAGATAACTAAATTTAACTTGCGCATTTTAACTTGTAGTATGATGTAATGTAGAATTTATTACAACCTGTGATTTAAAAAAAAATTCAATTATTAAACCTGTGATTAGGGTTGCCAATATGGTGAAAAAAACTTGTAATTTTGGAAACCTTGTCTTCTACCTTTCGTAGCAGGTTAAAATTATATTATAATTTTAAATTAAAATTTGGAATATTTATCATTTTTAAACCCAGGGTGAAATGTATTAACTCTTGTCCAATTGAAGAACTTTAAAACACCAAATAACGTGATTGTAATTTTATACAATTATTACATATGTAATGTAACATTTTTATTTATTCAACATAAGAGATATTAGCATTTAGTTACTTACTTGTAACAAAATATATCTGAAACGAAAATGAAGATCACGTATCAGCGTAAATTTTAAAATTTTTATTAATATATATTAAATTTATTAATTTCTTAATTTAAAAGATTGTGCCGGAACAATTGCAGCTACCAATTTTGAGTATGCCTCTTTTAGGATGTATACAATAGTTACATAGATTTACTATAAATAAAACGTAAACTTTATTTACCTAAATTTAATATAAACTTAATTATTTATTTGCTTTAAGAGCCAATTGAAATGTATTAATGCAGTTCCAAAGATGAACCTTTTCAAAAAATATTTGCTGTATTTCTCAGCTGTCTATATGCCGACAACATTTCGTTGGAAAAAAAAGTGGAAGTATTGCCAAACAAAAAAAGAAATGTTTGCTGTTAAAGGTTTGTTTGAAAATCTCTGATTCTCATTCTGTTCATGGGAATTATGGAATAAGTAGTTAAGTTTCAAACAAACTTTTAAGAATTTTTCAAGTCTATTGATGAGTTGATTAGCACCAACGAAATGTCGTCGGCATATAGACAGCTGAGAAATACAGCAAATATTTTTTGAAAAGGTTCATTTTTGGACCTGAGTTAATACATTTCAATTGGCTCTTAGAGCAAATAAATAATTAAGTTTATATTAAATTTAGGTATATAAAGTTTACGTTTTATTTATAGTAAATCTGTGTAACTATTGTATACATCCTAAAAGAGGTATACTCAAAATTGGTAGCTGCAATTGTTCCGGCACAATCTTGACCTGTAGAAGGCAATCTAACAAGAACATGAATTATTGTTTTAAAATTTTTTGCAATTTGACTAATAAGGTGAAAGTATTTATTAAGATTTCACAAAGTTCCTGGTAGCTGAAATAAGAAAAACTCTGTTGCAATTTCAAAACGAAAATGAAAAAATAGAATTGTACCTTATCAGTAAGCATTGTAGGAAAATTAACGGTATAGTGTAAAATTGTTTCTTCCATAATAGCAACATTTTATAACACAGGTCGTGTTAGTATTACTGCAATACACAATACATGCCTACCAGCTACCAATAAATTTGATGACAAACGCTTTTCAATAATTAATTCAATTAACACATCGGGGAATATACTATAATATTTAACAACATTTTGTATCCAAATGTTCAAATGATGGCTTTTTAAAAACTATGTGTGTTTGTTGAAGTATGTATATAGGGTATTTCTTAAAGTGGTACGGCAGGCAGTTTCCCAACCAAAAAAGAAAAAAAAAATACATCAAATTTTTTCGCAGGGCTATTTCACCTGTGAATATAAATTATTATTCTTTGTATGTGAGACAAATAAAAAATGAAATAACGATAGACTGATAAAAATAACAGTAAATAATTAACGAGGCCTACTTAGAACTAAAAATAAAAATCACTGGGCATGGCGAAAAGTTTAAAATCGTTTTTGTCACTGATACGCAAAAATCAATTTGATATTAATGAGAAAATATACATAACAGAAAACCACAGTGATGAAATGCAATGTTAATCAACAAAATTATATGGACAATGTCAGCTAAGTGGGCAGCTATTTGGGTGCTGGTAAGCGACGTGGTGTTTGGGTAACAGCTATGCTATGTACCGCATCAGAAATTGTTATTCACTACAGTGTTACCACAATAATTTCTTTCTCAGCTTTGTGGAAGTGAAAACCAAACTCAAGCCTGGTGAAATTATTACTAATAATTCTAAATAATGTACCTCGACTATAGAGTTCAAAATAAGGCATGAAATAATTTTATTTAGATTTTTCATCAATTTAACGAATGAATTTTCATTACAACAATGAATTTTCATTACACTTTGTAACTAATTTCATTAAGAAGAATTCATTTAGTGTATATCAAGCAATAAAACTCTTTGTTACTTTATTGGTTTCCAAAGTGGATACATATAAAAAATGATCATTAATATAAATTTAATTAACAAGAATTCATTGTTTCGATAAAGCAATACCAAGAATAGAATAATTTATGAACAGAAAAAAGAAAGCTAGAATGAATAATAAACTAGTTTTCGAATTATAGTTTTCTACAAGCGAAACACTTTTGAAAATAAATTTTTATTTATATTTAAGTTTTGATTTCTTCAACGTTTAAACAAGACTGCAAGTAACGTAGATGTTGTGGCACCAAATTTCCTACCATTGATATCCAGTTTGCATGTACAATCATTGCTTATGTTTGTTATTTAGATGAATGGCTCAGAAATATATGCAGCTTTATGTATGAATATACGTATTTACATATGAATTTCTGTGTACTTCTTGTGTATAATAATTCTGCAGAGATAAATGTTTAGTAGAACAGATAGCTTAAATTTACAAAATCGGATATGGTGCGAAGGCAAATTGAAAAGTGCAAGCGATTTCACATTGCTAGCATTTCTTATAGTTTGACCTAAATTAGTGCATCTAGCATATTACTGATCTATAAACAACTCATTTGTATAAGAAAAGGAAAACACGCTTGACACGCTAATAAAGCTTTTCCGGTTACTGTGAATTTGGCTCTGCTGCTTTTTAAGAGAATATCAATGTACTAATTTAGTGCCGTTGCTTATAATCGTTATCATTACGGTAAAAAGTTTAAGGGCTTTGTATAAAAAAGATTTGTTTGAAAATTAGTTCCTCTCTCACCGCCGTTAAATCAAAAATATATCGCAACCTTAAACTGAGACTTACAAATATTTTATGTGATTATTAAGTTTGTTAATCAGTTAAGTTTTCTGTAATTATTTTTATTCAGATAAACACAATTGTAGACTGGTCTGCCCTTGAGGTGAAAGAGTACAGAGGGCTTTTAAAACTTGCCTTGGATGACAGAGCCGTAATCATTTCTGTATAAACACAATTTTTAAAATATTATTCATCTGGCATGTTCTTCTTAAGTAGACAAACCAGCTTGGCTCATAAATCTTTGAGAATTCGGTGCAACACACAAGGTTCCTTAGTTTCCTCCAACGTAGTAGGCTATGTCCAGTAAGGTGTAGCTCCCTAGTTGTTGAGAACATATTTATGAGTAGGTAAGTTGGAGCATTGGCATAAATAGTGCTCCAGTGTACCACTAGAATCGCAACGTATGAAGGAAGAGTAACTTACACATTTGGGAAATCGAAAGGTAAGTAGAACATACCTCAGTAAGTTATTGATCAAAAAGAAACATAACATAATAACACTGGCGTCTGCCTTCGAATAGCTAAAATTTAAATTCCGTATGAGAGGAAAATCTTTTAGCATTTAGTGATGTGAAGCGTATTCACAAACAGATAAACTTTAGTTTAAGATTTAAACATGTCTGCATGTGTTTGTACATGACAAGGTGTTCATATGCAAATTATAAATTTGCATGATGTGGAAGTGGTCGTACCCAGTTGACCAAATGAAGCAAAATTTTAATAACAATATGCGGGTAGTTGACAACAACATATCCACCGATGTGTTTGTAGAGCTGGCGAATGTCATTTGCATGATTAGACATATTATGGTGTTATTTGGTAAGGCAAAACATATACCTGGTTGGGGTAATAATAGTGGTTGTATCTTATATTAAACTTTTTATTAGTAAAAATTTTGTGTTTAATTACCGCAGTGGGTATTCAAGTGTAAAAATTTTTACAAAAGTGAAATAAAATAACATCTTATAAATGTTACTTTTCTGTCGTAATTTCAAATAGTTTCATTGAAAACAAAATGTTTTGGCGCAAACTTGCACAATACTTCTCCATTGTGTCAACTTATTTTTTGTTAGCATATTCATGTATTATTACTTAGTTTTTCTAAATCTCTATTCAAGTCGTAAGTTGTTCCACTAGCATTGTCACCAGGGTCACTCGTCTTCATGAAACAAGCACGTCATTGCATGCCTGTAAACAAACAAATAGAACATTATATCTGTGTAAAGTCAAAACTCATATGTGACGGTTGCATTGGGCATACAATATAATCAAGCTTCCCAAATGAAAGATTAGACGATTTGAATTTTTCATGTCTCAACTAGAAAGTCATCTTGGTCAGTTACTCAGTAAACATTTCGTAAATATTAAAATCGATTAAAAACTTGATTAAACACTCTGGCTTAATTTTGAGATAACTCCTTCATATAGAAACGAATAAGGATATTAATATTCATTAAAAATAGTGTCACTACATTTAAGTACTATTTTCACAACGAAGACAATGATAACATTCCAAATCAAAAACATTTTCAAAGCACTTCTGGAATTAAAGTCTTCTGGAATTAAAGAAAATTACTAAATTAGCATTTATAGGAATGTATTACTGATTTGAGAGCTCTGGAATGTTTCGTTTTATAAATTTGTTGGTGCAGTCAATGAGTTTTCTGTTTCGTTATTGGTGCAATCAATGAATTTTCAATTTCTTAGTACTTTCGTAAGGATGATTAATTTTGATTTGATTATAGAAATCAAAAGCAAAACTGTAGGAACTTATAAGTTTTTAATACAAAGCTACGAAAGCTTTCATTTTGAACCCATCTTCGTAATAACTCTTGTGCTTTAATTTTATAATACTTTTTTCGCAAATTATATTTTGATTTTATTAACAACGAGGTAAAATTCAAACCTTTTAAAAAAAATATATTCATATAAAATGTAAATATATATGTACGTCAATTCTTTCCCAGCTGTCTCTCTAACAAATTAAAAATTTCTTTTTCATATACATACGAGAACGTTTTCGAATCAAAAAAGATAGAAAGAAATAAAAAGGCCGACATCGCTGATTCTTTATGTCCGAACCTATTACGAGTGCCAAAAAAATCAAAAAAAGGCTTAAAGAACTACTAAATACAATCAGACAGGTGTCTTATACTTTTTTAATTCTGAGTCTTAGGAAAAAACGAAATTTTTTATATTTTGGAATTACACACGCAGCTGGGAGCGAAGAAAAGGTTAAACAATAATTAAACTTTTAATAAAAAAATCTTGAATAGGTTATACATTTTCTTTTTACTTTTTAAGCTTTAATCGGGTAAAAAAGGGCAAGATATTTAATTTTATATCTTCCGGCACATCGATTCTATAATGGATTGAAGATTTAGTACAAACAACACTAAATCTAAGATTCTGAGCATAACCCGCTCTACCCAACACTTTCAGTTATAAATAGTAAAAACAGAAATCAAGTTCTACACCTAAACCATTTGACTCTTTCCTTATCGTTCGTGGGTTCGAGTCTGCTTGAACGGCTAAGATATACCTAGAAAAATGCACACATCTTGAGCCTTGAAACTAAAAACGCAAGACTTGAACGTTGCAATTTTGCTCCAATTGTATTTATTGCGTATTATGATGTGCTTCGTTTCTTGCTCCTTAAATTACGTATTATTCTTCTGGATGCCCCGCTGTTATGTGGTAAATTTGGATTTCTTATCACTATTGGTTTTTGCACAGTAAATATTGTATATTGTATATTTCTTTCTTTAACAATTATGGTTGAATTTTTAGTACTTTGTATGTTAAAAAAATTACTTGAAAGGGAGGTTTTAACGGAAAAAAGCAGCATATAAAACTGTTGCATACATCTCAAAACTTATATTTATAAATTTCTTTCTAAACAGACTTTACTCTTTTCGTAAATATTTTTGTTGATCTTCATTGATTTTGTGTGCGTGTTGTATTAAAAATTATATTAAAAAAAATAAAGATGAATTTATTGTCTTCACTATTTGCATAAATTTTAACTAATCTAATAATTCGTGGCACCTTGAAGGTTGGAAACCTACAAAAGAGAAAAAAGCAACTAATAGCCTTGGAAAAAAGGTAGGCACAATGATTTATGTTTTTCATTCTTATTAAGCATTCTAGAAAAAAATTATTTGAAGAATAACTTTTAACGTCTAAAGTGTAAATTAATTATTTTTCTGAGATGTTTAAACACGAATACTATTGCATAATTGCTTAAACATTTTTGCCGAAACACCGCGACTAAAATATTATAGTATTTTTATTTTTTATGAAATTACACAAAAAAAAAAAAAAACCATATATATTTTAATTTTTGGCAATTGGAAAGCACAATGGCATGCTAAAGCGAGAGATATCACTTACAGGAAATATACATTATTTGCAAAAACAAAATTTTTAAATGTTGAATGCTGAAAATTCTGAACATAGTTTATAATAATAGTGCACATTATTCTTTATCTGAAATGTTTCTTTGTCTTAAATTGTTCCATTTTTAAACCACAAATTCAACATTCAACGTCAACTATATAAATCTTAACATTATGTATGGATGGAATTATTATTCTACAGTTGAAGTAACAAGTTCATAATAATTCTTTGGAATTTGGGTGACTACATGCATGTCGGAGTAAGATAACATTATTTATCAGACGCACGGACTAGCAATTTTTATGTTGCTCCTAAAAGTAGGCTTCATATTTAAAAAGGGTAATTTGTCAATTACTCATAATCATTTATCATACGCATAGGGTACCAACATTCATGTAGAAATGAAAAAGATAGCAGCCACTATGGTATTGGATAATTTGATATTTTTCAAACCCTGCTTTCGAATACTCCGGAAGACTAAAACTTACATAAGCCCGGTTTTTATTTTTATGAGTAATTTGCATGTGTCCATATTTTTCTAGAAGTTTACATGTGCAAAATCAAACTGCGGAACCTTTTGGTTTAACGTAAATTTATATAGGTTTGTACAATAAATGTATTCTCAAAAACTATTTGGCTTGATATTCTTAAAAATGTTTAAGGTAATTTAATATAATTTTTGTTACAACCAAACACATTCTCACATATGTATCAAACATAATGCATTTGAATGAGCTTTTAAAGCAAATAAATTATTTAGTTCAGTTTTACATAAACTGAAGAGTTGGAAGCTGGCTCTAGTTATTCCAAAATTACGAGAAACTTTTAAAAAATTTCTTCATTAAAATCAAATTGATTGTCTTGGCGATGTTAATACTATATCAAAGAAATAAAATAAACTATTTGTTGTCCAAAAATGTATTAACTTGTTTATATATCCATAAAAGTAGAATTACCTACATAAACAAAGAACACTCAAAACTATATTTAAATTACCAGAAAATATTTCTCAATTTAAGGTCATATGTTAAACAATTTTTTTTTTTCATTTGGATTTTTTTTTTGCAAATTCTCAATATGTGTTTAAATTTTTGTCGATTAAAACGGCGAACATTTCCCTTGATTTGCATATAATTATGATTTTTTTTATTTCAAAAGGATGTCCTTGCTTGTACACGTTGCTATTGAATTTATGTCTCCATTAGATTTGCATTATCAAATCTCTATGCTATTCCAAAACAATGTATATTAGCATGCTGCTTTATTAGTGGTTTGTTGTTAATTTTGTGTTGTCTCGTTAAAATGCTCTGTGGTTTTTGTTTCGCTCAAAACATTGTAACTTTTAATATGCAGTTTGGATTGCCAAACTAAAATATAGTACATAAAATTAACAAAAATTTTGGAAATCCACAAGATTTTCTTTGCTATTGATAGATAAATATCCTAAAACAAATAACAATAAATTGAAAATTATACAGTCTATGCTGCATTTTTTTTACCAAGTTCTTGTGTAGTTTCTACTACACGCACACAATTACCTGAGCAAAGAGTTGTATGTGAAAAGCATTTATGTGTTTGAGTAAGTTCCTTAAAATATTTTTTGACTGGTCGCTTTCTTGTATTGCAGAAATTGTATATGTTTATGTCCCTATTTCACAAAACCAATCCGGTCACCACTTGATTTAAAAAAAAATCCCAACATTCTACAATATTCCCAAATGTTTCAGTAAGGGCTTTTATTTTACATACAACGTAATACCTGTATGTTTTATGCAGCAGGCCCCCCCCCCCAAAAAAAATGCTCCAATTACAAGAAGAATTGAAAATTGTAAAAAATTTTCATGTCCTAAGATTCACTGTAAAGTTTCTAATACAATTTTTTTTAGTAACCCATTTTTATTACACCTTTCGGCAAAGTAACAACAAGTAATTGAATGTACTTAGTTGGAATGTTAGTTATCTTAAATCTTTACTCAATATAACTTATATCGTAAGTTAGTATAAATGTGATACACATATAAAAATAATTTATTGTTTTAACAGCAACTTAGTCCTTCTTGGATAACTTTTTCACGGTCTTTACATTTAGATCTCGATGTATAACATACAATTCCGCGTTGACAAAAGTTTGCAATATTTTATACTGGACTTGTTGGATAATTTTTATATTTGTTTTACTAGTAATGCACCAAAATGCCATGTGTGTACTTGCAAATAAAGAGTTTGATCGTTTTGTACATCAGCAATTTATTTTGAGTTGACAGCTTGGAACCATTACCTAACAGCTAGAATAGTTGCCTTAGCCTGTTGTTTAACTTTTTTTTTTTTGCATAACGTGATCTTTTCATATGAGCCTGGGGTCACTTAACATTCCGATATATTTTGCCTTTGTACCCAAAAGAATTGGTGAGCTTTTTATTTGAATCTGTTAAGATGTTGGTATTTATCTATTAGTAGATTAGATTACTTTTTTACTGTTTTATCACTGTTTGAAGAAGACATTTCCAAGGACTGGGTTTTCCCAACCAGATCAAAGATATTAATAATGATCATGTTAGCATATCAATCACACCCATACAGCTGTGGATCAGAAAAAACAAATATTGCTTGTTTAATTTCGTTACTAGGAAAATTACTTTCAACCTAAGGATTACAAATGTTTTAAGAGCCTGTATATTGCATTATAACCACAAACACCTTTATTATGAGTTCTTTGTATCTTAAAGCTTTTTTTTTTAAATCAAAGAACAACATTTTTGCTGATTTATCTCAGTAGCATCACTTAAATTTAATTATTTTTTATATATTTGTTTTACGACAGCCGAACTCTGACAGTTCGCCCGGTGGTGTAGAGTCATATATAAATCCTAAGCTTAAATGTCATAAAATTTACAGAGTACATTCGTAATATGGCCGAGAAGACACTTGTATTTTTATTTATTTATATTTTTGTTTCCTAATAAGAGGATACGTAGAGAGAAATGAAGTATTTTATTGCAAAAAATTGTTTTATTTTATGTGTTGGTGTTTTTTTTTTTAACAGCACATACTATTCTGTTTTTATGTCGATACTTGAACATCTTTGTGCACGTGAGTGTATATCAAATTGTGTGAATGTGTGTGGAAAAATGTGTTTTATGGACATTTAACCGTAAAATTGCAACATATTTCACGCTGTGATTCTGTAGAATTGTTTTTTAGATTCGATAGTCATTTAAATTGCTAAATGTTTTATTGAGTTCGGTAATTTGGTTTTAAATTTAACAAAATGATTATGTCTAAATAAAAGCCAACGTTACTATACACTTTTTTGCTCAAGAAGCAAACCATTCAGCGAAGAAACCAACAATATTAAGGTATTCTTGCCATTATACATTTTGAATATTTTAACTACGTTAATATTATAGCTTTGACTTACATTTATTTCTTCTTAAGTTCACTTTAAAACAGTGTAGTCAGAAGGTTACTCCAAAATATTCCCACACATGCCAAAAAAAGGTAATAGAAAGAGTTAAATTTGGTTGCTTTTCACAATAAAAACTAATAATAAAATTTCACAAGGGAATGAAGAAGTTTCGTCAGAAGATTTTATTAATATAAATTTTTTTTTATATATGTTTATGGTTTTAGATAAGAAAACAACACCACAAAAGTCTCAAAACAATCACTCTACACTTGGTTTTAGAACGATGAACAATATCGGTCTTTGAAGTAAACAAGTAAAAAATTTCCTTTAAGAAAGTTGTTAAACGTATAATAACGGGTATAGCATATCTAAATGAATTTTTTTTACTTCAGTTCCATCTATATTAATAAATGAAAATAAAGTGTATGGCTTTGGTCCTAAATGATTATGTCTCCTCCATTATTAATTGAATATGTACTCGATGTTAAGACTTAAACCACTAATCCCTGCACTTATTTCTATTTGTATCTCTATCGTTCTTTCTGTTCGATTACCTATTTTCTGAAAGTGCTTCTTTTGCAGGGTTTTGCCGAACACCTGTGATGCGGACTTGGCTTAGCTATAAAACTATATTTTTTTTGCTGAAACCCGAAAACTCGCTGCTTTATCGAAATCTAGAGTTAAGAAGTCCGCAATTCAAAGTGGTCCTAGCTCACAGCTGACATGCAGAATTTCAATATTTGCTTGCAACTAAGCTGCTTTCGGTTTTAGTTAACCATTTTCATTGCATACAGCGTAAAGGCACCCAAATATTCACTCGCCTAAAATGACTATCCGCTGTTTATGCAGCTATCATTTATATCTAAAGTTGTACTGAATTTCATTATCCTAGCAGGAGTGTGTTAAACCTACAGGAATACTCTTGCTCTGTTTTTGTTACATACAAAAAGTGGTGAATTTACCAAAATCTATACTTTTCCTGCAGCAAAAGTTTCTGTACTCTGGTACTCTATGCGAGTGTTTGATAGCTTTTAACATATTTATATGAGAGAGTGAGAGAGAGTAAAACTACTACTACAATTCAACGAAGCCGCTAACATCAAATTCCCAATACCTATAGCAATAATAGTTGTAAATACAAATAATTTGACTGAAACTGTTAGTGAATTAAACGAAATTATTAAAGCCAAATGAAGTGTGATATTAGCGCTAATAAACTAGAAACAATTAAATAACAATATAAAAATATATATGAAACTTTCATTTTGGCTGAGCTTTTTTTATAGCAACAATTTTAAATTAAAACAAAATTTGTGTTTCTTGTCCCAAAACTCGACCAGAAATTTGGGCCTCACTTACTTGAATGGGATAAATGACAACCGAAAATCAAAAACATGCGCTCTGAATTATTCACCTCGTTACTGTCTACCAATAGTGAAATACTTGAACTCCAGAAGACAAACTCTACGTATCTTTTCTTTTTTGGATGTTGTTGCAAAAATAGCATTGTTCTTTAAACATAAAAAAACCTGTTATACTCTCAATTATCGCAATAACTTTATTCACAGTAAACAATGAAAAAATGCTTATACAATTGTACACATACCCCAACATCATAATTGCACTAACAGAACTACAACAAAAGAAACAACATATAGAATTTCTCATTCAACCAGCAACTATGAAAAATTTAAATTCTTTTTCTACTGTAGAGTAGGTCGATTTGTAAATACAGAAATTGGTCGATACTGCGTTTGATAGCTTTCAATGATTAATCAAGGATTGAACTTAAAAATCATTTAAATAAATACTTTTCAACCATGAGCGTAAGAGGTGCGATAGTCGGGCACGACGACAAGTTGATATGAACGGCTCGTCGCAGTATTGCAACCAGCAGCAAAATATATTTTGCAGTGCGAGCTGTATTAGTATAAGCTGATGTTTTCACTTTTTCTCTAGACCCGGTTTGCTAAATTTTTGCTCAAATTTTCTGGCTGTACACACATTGGGACAATTAAATTAACCGAAAAAATAACGAAGTGTACGATATGCATTTAAATTTGAACGACCATTTTCGTAATGTAGCTGAATAATGGTTGTTTTCGCTACAAAGCGGTATCTAAATGATAAAAGACATATTGTCAAAACCAAATGTGTACATTAGTTCTTAGCGGAGAAAAAGTCGTGCTGCTTACAAAATTAAATCAGAAACAAAGGGTGAGCCAAATAAGGTTTTTTTTTTTTAAACGGCACAAAACCTGCTGTGTGGCGCTGTCCTGAAGAAACCAAGTGTTGCCAATATCCTCTAAAATTTTTGTGAACCGAAATTCGTTCAACATGGCCCAATAACAATCGCCATTGACAACGGACACTCCTTGCTCATTACATACTCGCCAAGATCAAAATAAGCTTCAACTGAAAAGATGATTTTTTTTTGCATAATCGGCAACTTCTGAAAGTCGATCGTAGGCCCACTTATCGAAGCGTATACACAGCCATCATCGTTCAGCGGAAGGAAAAACTTTCACGATATTAAATATTTCACGTGTTTTGAATTACGGAAGCTATTTTATTAAAGCACTAACTTTGTGGCACATAAATCGAAAGTCGTGCTTCAACTTCTTAAACAACCGATCTTTGTTATAACTCAGATATGTATATATGTATGTATATGTGGAGCAACCGCAGCATTTTTTTTTTTTTTGCTTTTAACGACGGTACCAAATAATGTATATGGTAGAAATATTGATATAGAATAATTTCTTTCAAAATGTGTATTCAATATAAAAAATTATTTAATCTCTCGCTGCAGAAGTTTATTTAGGTTTACTATATGTTTTGTTCTTAAAGTTATAAAATTTATAACTAGCTGTAATTAGTAAAAATTTTATTGTTCATAGACAAAAATATCTCTATATATATGTATATATAACTTAGGTAAATAACATTAAATATTTTGCTAGTAGACTAAATGCATCCTCGCGCGTCAGGTGGTAACCACTGGGTAAGAAAATGTATGAAAATTTGTTAACGCATTTGTGTCACTAGTTTCACACAGCTCTTGTCGGTAAGTGCATAAAGTTTTACGTGCATACGACAAATTTCATTGCGAGACAAACCAACCAAAATCAATACTATTCAACCGCAGCGTCATGTCTAACTTTCCTTGACAGCAGGCTTGAGCTCTTTTTCTCCTATTTTCTCTACTTTCATGTTGAATTAGAAAATCATAGATATCAGGTGAAAACGTTCAAAGAACAGTGACTAGTAAATAAAATTTCTTGAATTTCGTTTAAGCTAAAAAGCAGGGCAAAGCATTTTTATTTTAAAATCGACAACAAATTTTTAAAGCTTTAGAAAACTTTATATTTCTTTTTATGGTGGAAACACTTTATTTGCTGTGTTGCCACCGGTAATTCCAATTAGCCAAACTAGGTTATAACTACAAAGAGAGTGTTGCATCCAAATATGCATTCTGGAACCAAAAAACCTACTAGTCGAAGTCATTTCAATTGTACAACTTTTTACTATTAAGTTTAGGCTAAAATTTTCAAGTTTCTTTAACAACTGAACAGCCAATGCTTATTATATAGAGTAACAACAACGAATATAGATAAATTTTAGTTATTAAAGAAGTACAATGCTGGGCATTGTAAAAATTTAGAAAAAAAATGTTTACTGCACTTAAAACATTAAGAAAATAAAATAGCTTCAAATTAAATAGCTTTATTTAAAAAAAAGTTTTTCGTTGCCGGCAATAAACTAATTATTATTGTTAAAAATTATTTGATGCCATCTTAAATTGAAATAAAAACCAACTAACATCACGTTTATATATCAGCTCGAATATTGTTCATAGCACGAGTTCATCTATTCTTTTGTAAAATATTACAGAAAAACTCTGCTCTCATTAAATGTTTGCAAAAAAATTTTTGAATTATCGCATGTAGTGTGAGTTGTTTATTACACTATTAACCACCAATATATGTGCGTCTTAATGGACTTTTCTTTTGATCTTCTAATTTATTTTTAAGTTATATTTTATTTGGCAGTTTTATTGTAGTTGTAGTTGCTCAACTATCACCGGCATTTAAAGTTGCTAAAGCTACGCTGAGGCTAAGGAAATTTTTGCAGCCCCAAAACTAAAAAGCTTTAAACTTTTCTGGACACTGATTAATGCTCTATTCTGGGTTCCACATTGGTAGAATGAAAACGAAATCTTACTACGGCAGCTTCGGCGTCCATTTCCCTATCAAAATACATATTTACAGAGACGGTGAACTCTGAAGCAACAAAATTCTTGTAGTATGTATGCAATTAAATATTGGCTACAACAAAACATACTACAAAAACTCAGATATCGCACCCTAAATACAAAAGTGTCACAAGTCAAAATAATAAAATTTTCAGGAGAGACAAAAGAAAATAATTGATGTGCGAATCAACACATTTAAAATAAAAAAAGACATACCTGTATTTATCTAGTTAAGGAAGATAGTGATGTGAAAGACATTTTTGCAGTAGTTAGAGATGTGTGCATCGAATTAGTTTATGGAAAATAGTCAGTTTTGGCAAATTTTGAGTTGGGACCCTTTTGCGTTAAGGGTGCGATATAGAAATGAAGAGGTTGATCCATAAACAAAAGTATGAATTTGGTATTTTAGGAGGCTTTTTTTATTGTAAAGTTTTAAGTAATTTTTAAATTTTATTATTGCTATTCCGATAAGTCGTTTAAGCACCACAAAAGATTACCACTTCACTGTACCGGGTAAAATATATATATGAGTACGTGTATATTTTATCACTGATATTTGTGTCACAGCTACGGAAATGCAAGTTACATTTGATTCTGACAGTACCTTTATACAAAATTAACATTGTGATGCACAAACTAGACACATACATATATATGAATGTTATGCTGGAAAATAACATGTGACACACATAAAGTTTTTAGTTTAGCTTGTATTTTGTCATTGTTAAATGTCAATGTATAATCAATCAATATAGCAAAGCACTTACACTTTCTTATGGTATAAAATTACAACAAAAAATTGGGTTTTTGTGTTCTATTTTAATTTTAGTACGGTACACATGGAGAAGTTGAGCAAAAGTGGTGAGTTCAGGTTAGAGTTTCTGTAAAACGAACAAGTCTGACTAGTCTCTGGATCTAGACACATCAGTAATATATGTTTAGTACTTGGAGCACATTAGGTTCGATTTCGTATGCTATTCAACTCTATTTAAAAACAAAATCATCTGCATCCCTTGTAGTTTAGATCCCTAAAAGAACATTATGTCCAGTAAAGATTTATAAAAACACTTGCTGTAAGCAACACCGATTGCTCGAAGTCCTACAATTCATATTTTTTTCCTATTAGCCTTAGCTTAGTTTTACCCCTACAAAGATGCTTATTAATGAATTAAAAACTTTGAAATAAACTTTGAAAAATGTAACAGGCATCAAAGATAATTTATAATTTTATACCTGCAAATCCCCGCATGAAAATCTATTTTCGAATTTCGTACATTTCAACACAATATCATAATTTTTTATTTGCATTTCGTCACAATAAATAGAAAGCAACAAGTGCAATGAAATAAACAACAAAAAAACAAAAATTTGTCAATACTGTGCCATCAACTTTTCAAAATCTTTTGGTATGAGAAAAAACAGCTACATTACAACATATCAGAGGAATAATTTGTTGGGTGTCCAAATTTTAAGTTTTGTGGGTCATACATTTGAATACCCTATGGGCACCCATCGACTGACTAGAGTGATGGGCAGGGCAGTAAATTACATTGAAGAAAATAGGATACTATAATATTTTTTTTGGTTTTTTTTTCTGCAAAAAGCTATCGAAAAATCGATCACCCAATATCGATTGCTAAGTCAGACAACTCTTGTAAACATTGAAATATTTTAAACTGTTATTAATTCCACCGTTTGAGGGGCAGGGGAATATTTTAAGTGAAGATGATGCCAATCTTTAGCAGAATGAATAATTATGGTTACCGTTAAGCAATTATACTTATAAAACGGTTAGGGAAACCAAACGCAAAAATTGGGTTAAGTTTTTCGGTTCTAGGATCGGTGATGTGCTAACATTTTATATTATATCTTCCCTTAGAACGTTGCGATAATTTGTAAAGAACGAGAGTACGTGTATCATATTTTCTTCTAGAAACTGGTTTAGAAAAAATACATAGCTGACGAATTTTATACATTACACCTCTTTTTCCAAGATGACCTTAAGGGTCATAGAAACAATTTTGAAAGCTTTTGCCATTACCGATCTCTTTAAAATCGTGTTTGTTGGTTTTTAAGAGATTTTTTTGTGAAATTCTGGTGTACAGTTGGAAGAAAAACAACATATGTTTGTCTAGTCATATATAGTATTTTTGTCATTCGTCTGGTTTAAAATGGCACCCACCAAAAGCACATGCGACTCAAATAGCAGAAGCAATAAAGACCACAAAAAAGCATACCACAGCAAACACACATACATGCACACAACTTGGTTACCACATAAACCATAATTAAATACCAAATATGCATACGCATTCTCATAAATTATTCACTTAAGCCACTAGTGTCCACATTTATTGCTTTTGCTTTTTGCAGGTCGATTGTGTATAAAATTCTTATCACACTGGTATGAATAAAATAAATGCAAAATATTATTGTGAACAGCACTGAAAATTTCCAAATTTTGCTTTTGTATCAGGTTTCTTATAAATATTTAACTTTTCCTTTTTTATTTTTGGAACAGATGTTGTCTGTCTACATGCTATTGAAATGGCTGCCATGTAATTTTGTGCAACATAAAAGTTTAATTTTCCAAGTATATTAATTAAATGCCTCAATTTTTGTGTTTGAATGTTTTTAAAGGGCAGTTCAGACTAATATCCTATGTGTTAATACTTGTAAAAAATTCAAATAATACGATCCAGAGTGATGGCGTGTAAAAGCGGAAAATAATACGATAAAAATTTGACATCCCATACGACTTTGTCCGGTTTTCAAATTTTTCAAAACGATAATACTTTTTCACACAAAAGTAATTGAAATATGTATATGGGGAAAACATGCTCCATTTTACATATAATCCAAAAAGCATTACGGCAGAGTAATCTAAAAACTAGTGCAAGTAACTACTTCGCACATTATTAACACAGGATTAGTCTTGAATCTACTTCATGTCTGTACTGCTTGGATTACCATATGGTAAACATGTGTTGCGAGTATTACAAAATAATTTTTTTTTATTCGTCCTGATCCATGTTTGCATTACATTGGACCATGTTACTACTCCCTTTAACTTAAAACGGTTCATGTACTTCAACAGTTTCTGCAGTCAAATAACACTTGCAAATCATAAATTTCGACAAGATGGTTAAATCAGTGTTAGCATTATTATATCAAAATGTGAGAAGCGGACGTTATATTTTAAATTTTAGAACGTAATATTTGGAATGTTAGCCTTATAAATTATACATACGTTATATTCATAACTGCTTGTTTAAAGCAGTTATAAATATATCTTGTGTAATTAACGCATGTAATTTAGATATTATCACAAACATGACAAATAAGATAACAAAAGATAAGTTTACTGGAGAACACGTTGCACAAATGTATAAAACTGGAAAATTTGAGACAACTTTTTTAGTACTTGTCTAAATATAATTTGCCTTATAGCAATTTTTAAAAATGATCTGGCTAACAAACTGTTTAGTTGTATTTTTCTGCGTAATAGAGAGCATTTGGGCGTATCAAATTCCCACACCAGTTGTACTGACATCTAGGAAAGGTTTTCAGGTATATATACAACATGAGTATGGAATAACTCATGTTCGTGTTGAAGCCAAACGTTTTTCAGTAACCGCAGTGGGCAGTCCGGACTCTTGGTCAGGAAATTGTTCTCTAACTCATGACAGAAAACATTGGATATACCAAAATGACTATGGGCTATTCCAAACAGGTGATACTTTGCTTTATAAAATCTATGTAATAAAAACCGGCGCAGTATACGATAAGGCTGGTTTTGTCTGCATCGACTGTGGCGACAATTATACCTCTACATATATGATACCTAACCCCAGCATTGAAGTTTATCGTAAGGGTTTTGAGGTATTCGTACCACACGTAGATGGTATAACATTTGTTGGTGTGGAAACAAAACGTAACGCAGAAATCACAACTGGTAGAGCTGGCACTTGGTCAGGATTTAGTTTGCTACCTTTGTACGGCAAAAATTGGATATATACAAATCCTGATGCAGAACTGAGACTAGGTGACACTCTTCACTATAAGATCTCAGTAACAAAGGATGGCCAGTTCTATACTAAAAAGGGCAGCACTCACATCGTCAAACATAACGACAATGATAGCACTCCATATGTAATACCCGAACCGAGAATTGAAGTCTACCGCAAAGGTTTCGAGATTTCTATACAACATGAGGACGGCATCACTCATGTTGGTATCGAAGCCGACCGCAATTCAATGATAATACCTTATATGGGAGGCACTTGGAGTGGATTTAGTTCCCTAGCCTACGAGAACACACATTGGGTATATAAAAATTGCGATGCAAAATTTAAAAAGGGCGATATTCTTTATTATGCCATCTATGTAACAAAAGACCAGATGATATACACAAAATTTAATGGCACCTATAGCGTAAAAAATTACGACATTTCTATATACAATACCAAAATAAATACATGCTGTTTAACATAAAATCCTTATATCTAAAATCGACTCCATTAAAATAATTTTAATTAATTACTGTGTAATTAACTACTGTTTACTTCAACGAATTCAAAGTTGTTACATAAAGAAATAAAAATATTAATACCACGCATGTTAGAAATGAGTATTAGAATGAAAATAAAGTATGACTAAAAATGTACACTTTTTATTTCTGATGCTACGCATAAGTATAGTGGCTGTGCTGTTTAATTTCCCCGTTCAATTTGAACTTTGAAAACAAACAAGTAAGTAAACCTGATATAAAACGTAAAAAGTAAAATGTAGAACATCAAAGCGACAAATTAAAGTGTTTACAAAAAATTTCACTTTAAAGTATAATATGGAACATACCTGTACGCATAAATATGTACAATTTTGGAAACAACTAAATTGCTTCACCTTAAAATTTAAGACGGTGCATATATTTAATATCTCAATATCAGCTAAGCAAAGTGCTCACGCACAAGGTTTTGCCACTATTATCAATTATACTGACTTTTCTGGTTTTGCTTTATTTTGCTTCTTTAACGCACTGCATGAAACAGCATAGAAAAGGAAGTGAAATTTCAATTAATTCTTTATTTGAAAATAAAAATAAATTTAGCTTGTAATCGCGAGGTTACTCCCACTGAGCCAATGAGCTTATGAAAATTTTTTGATCTACATGATTAATTATTTTAAAATAAAAAGTATAAAACAGAGTTTATGTTAGTGGCAATAACTTGTTCCAAACTAAATTTTAAGAAAAAATAGAATATAGTATCTCTTTTATAACGCTTTAGATTGCTATTCCAAAATTTTATTACTACAAAATTAAAAAACCAATGCTTATTCAACTGCTATTTAACAAATAAATTCATATGACGCTACTCTGCCATCGATTTTCTAATAGCATGTGGCAAAGAAGTTCTACTACAATATAACGAAGAAATTACTTTCGAGGCGTACGACTTTCCATATTTTTTCTATTTTTGTAGTTCTAAGCAAGTGTGGTACTGTACCGGTACGCTCGAAAAAAGTATTAAGCTTTCTTAATACTTCTTGGTAATATCCCCACTATGGGGCCCGCATATAACTATACTATTTTGTCCCAAGCCTCCCGTGGGGAGGAAATGTTTGACTGCCCCTTTTCTACGGGTACTACTCTGCCCCAGGCGCCCTCACTTAGGCGTTTTGAAAACTACTTTTCAAAACCATAAAGTTTTGGTTTATCTGATGGACGAAGTTTTATTAAAAAAAAGTCTTATCAAAACTGCTGTAAATTTCCAAAAAAAAAACATTTTAAAGTTTGGTTGCGATAACAACATTATGTTCTCCTATGCTTTTAGTTACTACAAGCACAATTTTCGTTAAACTTTGACCATGTTTTTGTTACTGTTCATAAAATTAATACATTTAATGTATAAAGAAAAATATCTACAACCAATGTACAATGAATGTTTGAGCATAATATATTAACCGCAAGCACAATTTTTTTCATTTATTAAATGGTAACCGAAGCTTGATGAAATAAAAAAATTATGGTGGACAGAGTTTGTTGTTGTCGTTGACATTTAATTTATTTCTCAATATTGTGTTGTTTTCAAAAATTTGTTTGTGCTTGTTGTATGAAATATTCGTACAAAAAAGAAACTGCTGTTATTAATCGCAATCGAACTGCGTAATATATATATGGAACAAAATCTGCTAATATTGCATGCGTGTGTGTAAACAAGTTTGTAAGTGCACATATGTACTTACAAACATTTGTTGACATTTTGTTGTTTGAAAATATAATGGTTGAAAGCTATAATTTTTTTTTTTACATAGAAAAACTTTAAAACTTCTATAACTATATAATCTTCTATAACTAACACTCTATTCTCTTGTATCTTATGATAGATATATTCAACAAGCAACTGATCGGCATTACTTCGTGCCGATTCCCAGTGTAGCTGTGGCAAAGACTTAATGTGAAAATAATAAGTTTGGAGCCGACAATAGTATCGTTGGCTATAACGAAACAATAGTATGGTTCTCGTTCATATCACATTTAACAATCAATATTGTTAGACTGTAACCATATAATTCAACAATAATATGCTTCTCTTCGAATATTGAATTTTTCAAGCACATTGAATAATTATTTTTGCTGCATTTTACATTTGATAAAGACCATTTTCAAGACCGTATGTAACTCAATCAAATAAGAAATCCAAAATTGTTTAAATGATCTTTTTTCGATCATTAATTAAAAAATGTTGTTCCCTAAGATTGTCAAAAAAGTTTGCGTAAAAACAAGCAATACAAAAAACAGATTTATTTTGCTGAGTGAAAATGAACATTTCTTTGCAATACTAAATATTCGTAAGATATGCGTAGCGATTTTATGAGGTGTGCGCATGTATAACAATCAAAATGGCGCAATATCATTTGAAATAAGCGCTATCTCCTAAAAGAATTTTTGAACCTAAAGTTTGCTTATTCAGCTTATTTTTAACAACTTTATTACCACATGTGTCAAATAAATGCTTATTTACAGAAATAAAAAATGTTTTTCGAATAAGCCTTTTATTATATTTCTACATATGAAAAGCAATTCAAAAATAGCTTCGTTCATTTATTACAAATCATAAAATGCTATTTATGATAACTCGTTGTATAGAAGTTGTGAAGAAAAGTAAATCTTATTTATTCATGGGCATTATGGAATAAGTAGTTACGTTTATACATTCTTTTAAGTTTATTTTCCGAGTCTACTGGTGAGTTGATTACCATCACGAAATGTCGGCGACATATACATATATGGCTGAAAAAACAGAAAACGTTTATAAGGTAAGTTCTACTAAGATATATCGAAGAAATTATTTTCGAGGCGTACGACTTTCCATATTTTTTCTATTTTTTTTTTTTAGTTTTGTATGGTATTCCCTAAGCGGCTGTAGTACGGTGCCGATAGGTTCGAAAAAAGTATTAAGTGTTGATAATACTTCACGGTAATGACCCCTTTATGCTGCCCGTATATAAGCGCACTATATTGGCCCAAGCCTCCCGTGGGGAGGAAATGTTCGACTACCCCTTTGCTACGGGTACTACTCAGTTCCAGGCGACCTCACATAGGCGTTTTAAAAATACTTTTAAAACCCATAAAGTTTTGGTTTATCTGATTGACGAAGTTTTATTAAAAATCTTATCAAAACTGCTGTAAATTTCCAAAAAAAAAAAAAAAAAATGCGCAGTAATCGGTTTGTTATATTTTAGGTGCTACGCTCGTAAATTATATTTAAGATAAAAATTTCTATCTAAATCGGAGCCTATACTTATAATAAAATAACTGTACATATAAGGCAATAATATAAAATTTAGCCGAAAAACGCGTTGAAAAAAGTATAAAATGAAAAATTTTACAAAAAAAAATGTTCGTGGTTGCCTAAACATCAGCTCCTTTAAAACATTTTATCATGATAGTCCATCTAATATATTCCTCAGTATGGTTTTCGTGCTTATTAACAACTTTACGGGGATATGAAGTACCCACACCAATTTTTATAATACATCATCAGGGCTTTGAAGTTAACTTACCACATGAATATGGTGTAAGTTCTGTTCGTGTCGAGGCCAAGCGCAATTCGGAAATAACAGCAGATAGTCGATATGATTGGGCAGGAAGAAGTTCTCTTATTTATGGAACACATTGGATCTATACAAATACCGTTGCGAAACTGAGAACTGGCGATACTCTCCATTATAGATTATTTGTAAAAAATGGTGGTCACCTATATACAAAAGTTGATAAGGTTTATATCGTCGAGTGTAATGCCATCCCACAAAAGATATCAAATACAAGAATTGAAATTTATCGCAAGGGTTTTAAGGTTACTGTACCA
The DNA here is from genome assembly GCA_963662145.1 of Sturmia bella. Classification (NCBI taxonomy): domain Eukaryota; kingdom Metazoa; phylum Arthropoda; class Insecta; order Diptera; family Tachinidae; genus Sturmia; species Sturmia bella. The sequence goes on along the minus strand of OY759171.1, from coordinate 15,014,473 downwards.
CACAGTAACAAGATCACTCGTGTTGGTATCATAGCCAAACGCAATTCAGGAATCACAGCTGTCAATCCAGACACTTGGGGAGGACTAAGCTCTCTAACTTCTGATAATGGATATTGGGTTTATACGAACTCTAATGCTAAACTGAGAGCAGGTGATGCTTTGTACTATAGGGTCCTGGTAGTAAGAGGTGGCCAATTGCATCCTGAAGAAGATGGCGTCTACACTGTCAAACATTATACCAACGACATTGTTAGTTATGTTATACCTAACCCAAGAATTGAAGTATTTCGCAAAGGTTTTAAAATTTCCTTACCAGACGAAAAAGGCATAACTTTTGTTAGTTTCGCAGCCAGACGTTATTTAGCAAATACAATAGATAACCCAGCCACTTGGGAAGGATTAGCTTCTCTAACTAAAGACAAAGCACATTGGGTGTACGAAAACTTTGATGCGGAACTAAAAATTGGCGAAACATTTTACTATGGGATTTATGTAAAACAATATGAAAGGTTTTTTTTAAAGGTCAACGGATTTCACAGTGTCCAGTACTATTCTACTTCTGCAAACAACATCTATACCAGGAATGAAAGTACTTTGCAATGGTTGGAGGAACTTAAAAGAAATCAATTACACTAGTGTTCAATATTTTAAGAATTATTCAAAGTAAATTTTCACCAAAATAAATGACACTACAAAATAAATTCAACATAACAAAACAATAAAAAATGTATACTTGTACAATGAAAGTCCTTATTTGGTTATGCCAACAAATATTCGGGAAGGAAAATAATTGCTCACTTTAAAATTTAAGCACTCTATTTAGTTGCATTATTTTTCATTTTTAGAAAAAAAGAAAAGACATAGTTTCTACTTGAACTACTATTTCAAAATAGTGTGATGCTCTTGAATAAAAAAACAACGGGTAAAGAATACTTCTTTTTAGTTTGTAAAAACAAAAATTTTCTTTCACGGAAAAAGTAATTTGAAATTATTTTATCTAGAAAAAACAAAAAATTTAAAGTGAAATTAAAAACTAATGAGAGCATTGAGAGAAAGTGTTGAAGTAAGCGCATATCTAGGACAAATCTTTATATAAAAATTAGTGTTTAAAAATAATTTTCTGCTTCTCCTTGGATATTACAAATGCGTTGAAAATTAACGATACTTTTCTCGGATTAAATAATATGTAATTGCTTTCAATTTAACTTGTTTATAAACACAAATCATTACTAGGATACAAGCCGTAGCGTGTATAGTTGCTTGCAGAGAACTGCGTTATCTACACTAGTGTTCGAGAGCGCCATCTTTGTGCCACTTTGTTGTCATTATTTGTATATAATTTACATTCACAGGGACTTAATGTGCAACATTTTGTAACAGAATAACTGAAAAACAAGAGCTTTAGCATGACTTTTTTACGTTATAAATGGATATGCAAACGTTTTTAATATTTATACAGAAAACTAAACAAATGTGTTATGATTACTTACCAGCGGTTCAAATATACTTAAAACTTTTACAGAGGTATGCATAAAAATTAAAACTTTTTGAAATAAATGTTATAATAATTTATATGTAAAAAATTTATTCTAAATTATAATTCAACAATATTTTTTATGTTGTAAATTTTTTATTTTTTTATTTTCAGAACACAGATTTATTGTAACTTAAGACATATATACATATATATTTAACCACTGAGATATCTCAAATTCCTGCACATGCATTAAAAGAATCTTACTGAGATATTACAAATGTGTAACATTTCTTTTAACCAATATTAAATACCACAATCCGTTTGGTCGGTTATAGTAAGCGGCTGCAATGGGAGGTCATTTTTCTCTATAACTTTTGTAGCATGTTCCACAATATCCGGCTGGGGATTACGTTCACGTGTTAAAATCCAAACCGTCTCTACACATATGAAGTAAAATTTAAAATGACAAAAAAATAGAAATTTTAAGAACACTTAGTATTAAATTACCACAACAAATTAAATAACAATAAATTGTGAACGAAAATTTGTTTCGAACATTGTTAGGTCATTTTTAAAGACAAAAGTTTTTTTATAGTCGGCATTTGTAGAAATCTTTTTAGGGTTGAACTTCAACTTCTTCAAGGTTGAGAAAGTTTTTGCTTTGTGCACGAAAACTGTAGTGACCAGTATTTTTAAAGGAGGCAAGAAAAGAAAATCTTTAAGACTTATTGGCTGAAAAGCTTGGCTGTTTCACAATTTTTGAACAAATTTGGATTCTTTTAACAATTCAGTACCTATCTCCAATTGATATAAAATATTTTCAAATTATACACTTGAATAACCGAATAATGGGGGTTTTTTCAAAGTACTTATCGCAAGTACTTATCGCAAGATAAGCTTATATCAAGCTTTGTCGAAAAAATTAATAATTTTTTTTTTCATATTATTTAGTTGCTTACAGGAAATCGTTTTTTGAAATACAAATATGCGGTTGGGTAAAAAGTTTTTTTTTCACATTTGTAAACAATTTTAAGAACACGTGCACTAAATAAAGCCAGGATATTTTTTGCTCTTATCATGTTTTTTTCATAGTATTTGCATTTTTTCTACTTACTAAAGCTTGCGAGGCTGGCCATATCACTGCAAGAATAAACAACTGAATAGTTGTTATAATCTGTGTCTAAAATCCAGTAGTCAGATTCACCCGAAAACGCTGCAAGTAAAAAATGGAAGAGAGAATTTATTTTTAGGAATAAACCTTTAGCACAATATGACTGTGTTATTTTGAGAACTTTCCAAACCGAAATTCAGATTAATTTTTAAAAGTTGTGCATACAGCTTATGGGCCAACAGGCGTGATCGCAGCATTCGATATCGAATGAACTATCAAGCAAAAATAATGTAAAACAAAAACAAAATAAACAACAAACACACAGCATAAGTGACAGAATTCGTGCGATATCGAAGGCGATGACTTGGCCCCTGATTGGAGCCGTTGATCTAACGTAAATGTAGTTTGATATTGTGATATTGATTATTTTTGTAGAAGCCCACCAAATCAAAAATTTGAACTTTTTAGTAAATGCTCCGGATTTATGTGAAATTCTATCATACGTCCATATACATATATGTCTATGTTGTAAAAACGTGTCAGCAGGTTTTATTAAGCAATAACATTTTTCTAGCTCCCCTTTGTTTTTTTTTTTTTTTTGATACAATATAATATAATTAGTATTTATTTCATATGAAATATTTGCTTGTCGCTTTACTTATTGTGTTTTATTAGTGTCTAAAAACTGAATGTATGAAAAAAATTATAAAAAAAAAAATATAAAATTAAATTCAGTGACGCTCATCATTTGTTTGTGTACACAAAGTAATTTATTCAATTATGCAATACTCCAACAGAGCTTAACAAAATCGAATGCATGAAGGCACGAACACGAATGAATTTACTTGAACTGTAAAGTTCAACTAAACTTAGTTTAACTGATCTCAGTTCCAAAAGGCAGTCTTAATGTATTTTATCTGACAGGCTTAAAACCCTCTTAGTAATTGCAATAATTAAAAGTATTGAAGTTAAAATTGCCAACTTGGATGGCAATAATGGTCAAATCCTCTCTTTTCATAAATAAAAAAAGAAAAAATTAGATCAACCCGGTAAGATACTAACTCTTACGGCAACGGTTCCGTGGCTTAACGCTTTTCCTTTAAGAAGCGAAGAGTGGCATTAGTGTTGCTGTTGTTACAGTCTTTAGTTTTTACGTAATTTTTGTTTTTATCATATGGTTTAAAGTTTCTGAGAATGAATGCTATAACCGAACGGACTGACGGATGGACAACAAGGTATGAGCAACAGGGTGCCGTTCTTACTCTGCGGTTATGTAGCCCTAAAAAATAAAACGTTCTACTATCACGTGAGTTCTCAAACGAAATTATAAGGTGTATAAAATAAAGGCATTATTCTTTCTATTTCTTCAGAAATTATTTCCGACCGCTTTCACTATTATGAAACAATCTTTGCTTAAGATAAGATTCAATTATAAGTAAATACCATGGAAAAATTTTTCTTCACATAATATATCTGAAATAATAACTTGCTTCTTTCTATTTAAAAAATTGCACAAGTTGTTTGCTTACTTGGCATAGAATCAAATTTAACTTTCAACTTTCCATCGTCTTCTATCCTTGCCGAGCCTTTGATATAACTAGTCTCGTTAGTACTAGATTTAATAGAAAAGCAACATTTCAAATTACTTATAGGTAAATTGTAAATTCATGAGCCTTACCGCGAATTTATGTTAAAATTATAAACGCTTATGTTTCCATTTTCCATTGCGCCATATTCTGCATAAATACATTTTCCGTCGTTCTCAAATATGAAGGGATACTTTTGATTTTCATACCAACGTCCCAAATACTGAATTTTATGGATGAAAGTAATTATTATAATGAGGTGGTGTTTCTTTGAATTTTTGTTATATGTATATCTTATTACCTTTGAACTATCAAAGCTTTTTTTGGTCGTTATTTTTTTACTACAAGGGCCCACTTCTACAATTTGTGCCTGAATTAGTTGGATAACAGCTAAGCCAACTAGAAATCCGATTAAGCTAAATAAATAAAATTGTAAATAATTAATAAAAATGTCTATATAAATAAATTAAATATAGGTATTTAATACAAATAATTACAATAATTACACATCTATTTATTAAGTTAAGAAATTAATTGCAAGTATTTGATAATACACTTGGCTTACAAATAATTACAATACTTGCACACCTTTTCATTTTTTTATTTTATTTGCTTATATATTTTATTTCCACTGATCAACAACTGTCTTGTTTCAACAATGTTTTGCGTTGTGACGCAACATTCATTTTTATACCTAAAGATATGTTTACGTTACATATCTGAGACCAAAGTTGTTAGATAAGTGACTGTAATTAAGATATGTAAGTATGACTAATAGTGTTGCCATTAAAGAGGTTTTTATAAACTTTTGCTCTCAAAACAAGAGGGAAATATCTGCTAAAAATTTTTTTAAGTTGAACCAGAGAATACACAGAGCTAAGCAACCTCGAATGTGCAAGCATCGTATATAGACTTGTATCAAAGTATAAAGAAATACAAGTATAAAATAATTAAAAAGATGTTGTGCTAAGTTAAAAATCTGGAGAGAAAATTTGTTTTAACTAAAAATTAAAATAAAAAAATTTTTAAGGTTCTGAAATAAGCCTTAAAACATGCAAAATATTCTGAAGTTTTCCACTCTTAAAAATATATTTTCTAATATGTTACATATAAATATTACAATAAATATAACGCTTACAAAACAACTAAATTTACGGCTTCAAACAACCAAGTGCAATTTCTGTTTCCAATTTGGGGGGGTGGCTGGAGACCAGTGCGTTAAGCGAGATTCGCACTTGGCAATTGAAAGACAAACATACAAAGATTGTGGGCGTCGAAGCGGTGCAGTAGAGTGTGTATCTGTATATTTTTTGTGGGTATAATTTTCACTCTATCTATACAGTTATCGCATCAATTTGAAATGTAAAACCAAAAACACACATAAGTGCTTGTTATAAACAAAACCAAGAATTTTGTTCTAATTTTGAGCCCGAACAGAACTTGTTCTCTAAACAATCCCTATTCGGCTTCTTTTAAGTATACTTGTGTGTTATGCATACTTAAGTTTTTAAGTGCGGTTCGTACTATTTTTTAGTTATTATTATTATTACTAGGTTGGTCCAGGATGGCCCTTTGCACTGCGACCAAGAATGATCTATTGTGCAAAAATCAAGTAGAAAAAAGGTTCGTACTAAAATCAAGTAGAAAAAAATTAAATTTAGAAGGAGCTTTTTCTCTCTATTTGTGATTGTCCGCAGCGGTTATGTTGAATTTCTTTCTGCTTATTAATGTTACAGGAACCTTGGGCAGGCTAAAAGAGAACTATAAAATGTACATCTTCCAATTGGTAAAATGTGTGAAACCGCTCTAACACCAGATATCAACTGACAAAAAGTTGTATATGAAAATTCAAAACAACAGAAAGTAAAGATTCTTTTTAATTTCCTTTTATTATGACAAATTATAAAATCAAAATTCCTATGGTAATTACTTTTTTATGTTATTGGTGTCTTGGGCATATGCAGCATTTCTATTGCTTATGGGATTTTGTAGTTTTTCTGCTGTTGCAGAATTAGAACCTTTTAAATTTGGAGTGTACTGTTAATACCCATTTTATGTATTTGTGCGCTATGTTTTTGTTTTGTGCTGCTAAGCTAGTTCTAAATTTTGGCATTGTAGCTCCCACGTGTTAGTTTTTACAATGGTTGATGCCGTCACCAATACAAGGAATTTGGTGCAGTATATTATATATTTCAAATTTCTCTTTTTGCATTTTGTACTACAAACTCGTTTCTTAACTAACTCTGAAGAAGCGAAAAGCAGACTAAAATCTGATGAAATAATTAACAATTTCAAATCACAAGGTTCGTCTATAATGTTAAAGTATGTTTCGAAATCTTCTTGCCCGCTGCTAAGTTCGAAACCACTGGTATCACTTGATTTAATAGCAACAAACTCAAAAATAAATTGGCTGTTATTAAGATAATATAAAAATGTATTCGGATCAATAGAAAAACTAAGTGATAGGATTAAAATTGGATCAATAAATCAGGTTGCAGAATGGCTAAGTGTAGCTACTGCAAACCACTATGCAAGTAGTTATTAAGTGCGTTCGCAGCCATATTGGTGCTGATGATTGTCGTGGTGGTCGTAAAACATTTATGGCATGCTGTTTGGCCAATAAGTCTTCAACATTATTTATTTTTGTTTCGTTAAAAATGTGGATTTATACAATTCTACCACAAAGAAAATATTTCTCAATTTTCTACATTGAAAAATCAAACAAAAGTCCGATAAATTACTTAACAATTGTACATAATAAAGTTTGAAAATAAGGTAAAATTAATGTGTAAATTTCTTGTTATTGAAATATCGATCGGAATTCGATATACTCTAAATGCGTGTTAACTTTTTTGTTATCTGCCTTTGATTACATGTAGCGCGACGTCAACACTTGTTTACTTTAAGCAAGTTTAAGATTACGAATAGAGAAATTGTTGTAGTTGTTATTAGTTTTAGCTACTTTGTAAACAATTGCAAGTGCTATGTTTACTAGATTAGTGTAATTTTGTTTTGAGTAAATAGTCAAATATGTATGTACATATGTATCCGTGCTGTGGGTATCCTGTTGGAAACCAAGTTAACTTTAATCTAACTTAAAGCTAACTATTTTCCAACAGGTACAGGTTAACAATTTAATAATATTTTACTGTAAATAACTATTTTTTGATATCGCGATGTTTACGAGGTAGTCAGTTTGTTGAATAGCTGCATTAATTCTCAATCAACTTAAAACTAACTAGCTAAAAGTTAGTGCCAAAGGCTTGGATTTATGTATGTATATCTGCAGCGATATTTTATTTTATGAAATTATATTTCTACATCATTGCCCTTTATATTATCATTTAATATAATGTTGTAACTTGGTGCTGCCAAGTTATTTTGTTAATTATAGACTCGATTGGAAGAACTTAACTTAACTTCTTAGTGTATAAGAAATTAAATTAAAGTGCACTATTTTTGCAGTTGACTTTTAAACGTGCGACAGGGGACATGCTGCCGTTACTACTACTTGTTACGACGCACAGTACGTGGATGAGATAAAAATAGAAGCAATTGTCGCAGTTAATAATTCACAACTACTTTTATTAACTAAAATCTTATCGTTTATTATTAAAATCGTTTTTGTTTTGCTATGAGTCAAATGATGGTCGATCCCACTTCCGATAGGAAATTTATATTCTACACACTCCATTATTGTATAAAGGCATTACATTACACTGTCTTCAAGAAGAAGTTTTTTAGAATATATTAGAAAATCTAGCGGAAAAATGGTTTTTCATATATACATATGTATATAACATTTGTATTTTTTTTAGCTTAAACCATTTTTATTTTACTTCCATGACAACTTTCAGAAAATAATTACAGAGCCAATGATAATTCTAAAAAGTAGTATGACTATTATTATGTGCTTACCCTTGAGTATTTTTGAGTCTCCGCCAGCAATCAAACTTAATACCGATTATGTCTAGATTATTTGTATTCGCTACAAATTATTAATTAAAAATTACCTAAAGTTTTTATAGATTAATTTTAAAAGGGTATTTTCCTTACTTACTAGTGGTGTGCACACAATTAATGAACCAACAATAAAATCATTAGTATGACACTTGCATAAATAGTTTACTTTTATATACATTTATTAAGGTCTATATGGCAAAATAGGAACATGTTTATGAGAACGTGTGAATGTTTAACACACGTGTTTATAAACATTTTCATGATTATGTGCATTTTTGTATGCAAACTCTGCTTTGCCACATTCTATTAGGTTAAATTTCAGCTGGGGCGCCATCTATTTGCCACTTTTGTGTAAAAGAACATTCTGTTTGTAAACGGTATTATCTATATAATGTTGCTTAGGCACTCATTCCAAAAAATTATTTGAAGTACTTCGTGTGTGCACCTACAAAACTAAATCAAATAATGTTCAGCACACAATGTTCTGATGTTAATTTCAAAATGAAAATAAATTAAATTATGTATTTAGAAATTTTCAGATTAAAACAAAAATTATAAAATGTTTTAATATATGTATGTACATATGTATATAAAAACATGCACAGAGAAAATAAAGCAATCTTAATGCCGTTTTCTTTTCTTCAAAAAGTGGAACATTTGCAGTATTGTTTTGCAAAAAATATGTACATATGGGTATTTCCATGAAATGGCCCACCGTTAGTTAAAAAATCAAAACGCTCGCACAATTTTTTTAAGCACAGAAAATTAAAAAAAAACTATTGACATTTTATTATGTAAAAAAAAAATTTTAACTTATAATAATTTTAAATGATGGTAAAAATTTCTGAAAATATATGTTAAACTACAAAAATATGTATCAAGGTAAAAAGTGTCACGTGCGTAATAAAAAAAATTTTTTTCTTAGCCAACCCATGCACACTTGTTTTTGAACAAACCATGATTATAAAGGTCCATTAATAACCTTTATAAAAACATTTTTTTCGAAATAAAAATCTTCTACAATTCGCCTACTTTTGCAATATTTCATGCTGCTTTAAAGGGCACTTACGCTTTTTGTCACGTGCGTAAGTCAACTTTGATCGCATGGAACTTGGGTACCCAGTGCTCAATTTTCCAATATATATACTTTTTGGAAGGAACTCATCACATTAAATGTAACAATGGCAAAATTCCATTCAAAAATTCCAACCCATTTATATTTTTATAATATTCAAAACAATTAAACGTGTACAAATGTCACGTGCGTAACCATGGAAACACCCATATGTAGATGAGTATGGGTTTTCTTAATTTTTTTTTTTTTTTTATTCATAGTTTTCACCACATTTTCTTTTGTTATTATGACGATATTAATAACTATTAAAATTCGCATAAAAAAAAGCTGCTAAATTTATTCGCACTTTTTTGGAATAAAACGTAAAGCAAAATCCAAAAGTTTGTATGTTCTTTTTATTTATTTGAAAAATACAATTAATACCATAAAAAATTACATAAAATTAATTTAACTTCAATATTTTAAGACATTTACTTTTTCCAATTTCTTTACTTTACAGACTTTCAGTCACTTCTGATGGGACTCGAACTACAATTGTATGGCTGTTGAGCAGCCATCGCAAAAATCGCAATTTAAAAAGAGAGCTAATTTTATATCAGGTTACCATTTTTGCACGAATTTAATTATGTTTTTTACATTTTGAGTATGCATTTTGGCTTTTTTCTGTTCTTTCATACATACATACACTGCTTTCTGCAGTTAAGTTTTAACCACTTCAGCAACCAAGCTTTAGATTTTCCAATTTCACCAATTACTTCAAGCTCTTTTAGTATGTTTCTTTTGTTTTTTTCAACGTTTTTGTTGCGAGGATTGTATTTCATGTCTCTGAGAGCAACTAGGGACTTGTTTCAACTGTGAGTATTTCATGTTATTTTATTATTAATATAAAGTGTTGGCTAATATTTAAATTACTCGCTTAATGCACACAGAATTTAGTTATTAATATTATAACGTTATTTTTTTATTTTTTTTTTTTATTTTTTAAGCATTAGTTTCATCTTAAAGTCGAAATATATGATTTACTTGTTTTCTTGAAATACAAGACGACTTGTCGACGTCATATTCAGAACTAAAATAATACATTCCAATTGGCTCTTATAGCGAATAAATAATTAAGTTCATTTTGGAAATCTTATTCTTAAAAAAAAAACTAACAAACACACGCAGTAGCTTTTACCAAACTACATGACTAAACCAAACTACTTTAATTTCCATTTTTATCAATAGGACAACCATGAGCATAAACCATGGTAAATGCAAAAAAATGTGCATGTATAAAAATGAGCTCTCTGCAAGAAATGAGCACAAAAAAAGAAAATAGTTCTAACAACTGGCAATAATGATTTGTTATTTATCACAAAATTTTGTCTTCTTACCAACTTTGTTTTTCAAATAAATAACTGGCAATTTGCAACATATGGTATCCTAGAACAATATTTCGTTGGCTTAATACCCAAAAGGCTCATCGTGACTTGCCAAAATTTGGCTTTTACTACGTCAGTATTCATAAAAGTTAAAATGTTGGTGACATAAACATCGGATCAAATTTTATATGAAAAATTTGCTCTAAAACGCATTTCACCAACAACTTAGTATAATTCAAATTTCTCGCACAACATTATTTTATTAAGCACTTTAAGAATTTAAAAAGTTATTATTACTATTCGTTTTTTTTTTTTTATTAATATTATTTAGTTTTTCCTTAAGCTCCCACAAAGGTACATATAAAAAATTCTATAACAAAAACTCTCCTCTTACAAATCTAAAAATAAGAAAATAAATCAAAAGTTTGACGTCTGTTCTAAATAAAAATGAGTCCACCTAGATAGAAAATTTTACGTTTCTTTACTTAATTGATATTGATGAAAAAATGACCAGCAGAGGGTTGAACTTAAGTCTCAAAAATTATATTAATATACATGTTTGAGACGCTTTCAAGTTTTGCGTACTAAGGATTTTTAATTTTTAGCTATTTTTCTCCTTCTTCTTTAAAGTTACACAAAATCGTGAAACACTTTTTCTATACTGAGTCAACAATACGTATGTTTGTGTAGGAGATAAATGTCTCTATTGAATGTTAAAGAAACCAAATTCTATGTGTAAATAAAAATACACACATACATAAGTGCTTACACGTATTTTGCCGTGATTGTTTAGGATTACTTTAAGAGATTTTCGACATATATCTTTCTCAAGCAAAACGATATTTAAAACAAAGTTGAGCATTAAAACTCATGCAAGTATACAAACATACATATGTACATACCTTTTTCCTTAAAAACTAAAAACAAAATATTTCAGCAAACTTGAAAACTTTTGACAGTTGCAACCATGTAACCTGTCATTACTTCGAAGGAAAAATGAATGACTTTATTTCTAAAAGTATGCAACACTTGTTTTAGAAGGGCTGTAGACATAACACTCACATTGTAACAGCTTTTAATAATTCGTGACAAATATCGAAAGTTTATTGTTAAAACTGTTTTTTTTTTTTTTTAATTGCTGTTGTAATTCTTATGCATTATAGAAAAATTATTGTTTTTGTAACACAAAAGTTTTCTTGGCATCTATTTTATCACAATAGTTTATAGATAAATCAGAAGTTTCAACTTGATATTTTGTTAATGGAATGATAAGAGATTAGCGATATCTTTTAAGGAAAGTGGCTGGTACCTAAAGTTATATTACATCACCGCATGCTTTTAATGAACGCATTTGGCGAACTCTTAATAAATTACTGCACCTTTAGGAACAGCATTTGTCAATTTAATCATCTAGTGGAAAGACATCCTTGCAGAAAAATGTATAATGCCTTTCTTTTACAATACAACTTTTAATAAAATTTATGAAAACATGTCAGTGAGTACCGAGTCAAGATTCTCTAAATGTCCAACAATTTAATTAGCGTAAAATGAAATAAACTTTAGTTTATATTCACTTTGTTTTCACTGTAGCTTAAAACACAAAGATTTCCAAACTCAGTTGTGTTTTTTTTTTTTTTTTTTTTGTTTTCATTCAGTCAAAGATTTATGAGTGATAAAAACATAAAGAACAGTAAATTCTTGGTTGTCAAAGACAAAAAACCTTTTTGCTCTATATTCCTTTTTTCAAAGCCAATACATTGGCACTGACTGATAATCCAATGTGGCAATATTATGATATCTGTTTGATGCTTCACAATGAAAGAGAAAAATAAATGTATCTGTATGAATGCAAATTCAGGTTTATGTTGGAATGTTTTTGAAGCTAAAGAAGTCATACAATAATGACAACACTAAGATATTAAGCCTAACACAGACATTGAAAATATTAATGGCTGAATGGCTAGAGTCTATGATGAAAAGTATTTAATGGATTATTTTGCATTCCTTTAGTACATGTATCAGTAACCCACACAAACTCCAAGTAAAGTGGAATAAACGATATCAAGTTCATGTGAAAAGGAATATACGTTGGGTAAAAAGCATCACAGTTCATCAGCAATTTTATCTGATGGAGACACATTATTCGCACTTGGTTGACCGGGACAAGAAAAAAGCCACACACAATTACTTACAATTTTTTTTTTGAACTGACGAAAGCATTGAATTTGCAAATAACAACAATTGTATTTGGCTGCGCCGAATCTTAAATACCGTTCACAAGAGTAAAGCTCACATATATCCTATATGTCAGTTGCGGCCATTTTCAGGGGTTTTCAACTATGAATAAATTCTTTTAGAACCAACTTTTAGCATGAAATACTATTTCGGTTCGCTCACTTGGCGTTTTTGTCTAACACTTGATTGATATTCAATCCCCGACTACGGGTTGCATTTATATTACTACTAGATTTCTTCTTCAACAAGAAAATCTATTTTAAGCTCTCACTCTAAGCAAATGTCTTGATACAAATTATTTGCTATTAACCAGGATGTGGGTTAATCGCCTTTCCAATCAACCTTAACCCAGATGGTAATATTTTTTGAGATCGGAAAAAAGTAGTATAGAAGCTAGAGGAATCATAAACGGATAAACTGACTTCTTAGGAGTTATTGCTGAAGAGTACAAAGCATGTTTGTTAACTTTCACATTTCCCAATACATATGCACAAAAAAAAATTTTTTTTTTACCCTAACACACAAGGTTTTTGCAAATTTTTTCTTATAATCTGTATATTCTGTATAATGTATATAATCTGCCTCATTTATGAAATCCTTGTTAATATTAATAAGTTGAAAAGTCGAAATTGACTAAACTCTTTACTTTATATACATATTAAAATTATTATGAATTTATCATTATACTCTTGACAATAAATAAGGAAAATAAAAATAAAATATACACAAGCAAACATCATCAATAAAAATTAAAATGCAAAATACATACAACTATTTTTTTTTTTTTGAATTGTAAAAATATCTCTAAAAGGCATTTATATTAAATATTTATAAAAGGTTCGAAGCAAATTAGGGTGCCGATGAGCGACGTGGTGGTCGTAAAACAGCCACGGGTATTGTAGACCCAACCACCAAGTTTTCAACTGTAATTTTCTTGTCTTCTTTAAATCACTTTCTTAATTTGAAGGAAGTAAAAATCGAACCCAAGCCCGTTAAGATTATTAGCAAAAGTAATTTATGCAAAAATGAACTTAATTATTTGTTTGCTTTAGGATCCAACTGATATGTATTATTTTAGGTATAAAAATACACTTTAATAATGTTTTCTGTCTTTGTCAGCCAGCTATATGCCGTCGACATTCCGTTGATGCTAATCAGCTCATCAGTAGACTCGAAACATGGAGTTCAAATAAGTTCGAAGAGGAGTTTCGAAACAGGTAGTAGTACCCTTACTAACGATCTTTAATGCTTAATCACAACATTAATACAAAATGAACTTAAGATCTACTCACGTTTTACCAAATAAGTAGCGTAAACAATATTTCCATTATTCGTTCGTTGTATAAAATAATGTTAGTAAAAAAGTTTGATTAGTTACTAAAAAAAACTATTCCTTTGTAATGCTAGTTCTTTATGTTACTTTTTGTTGCTAGTTTTAGAACAGTGTGATTTAAAATATGATGCAGAAGAAATCTTATTTGTATCATGTATATTTATTTTGTTATATTATTTTATTTTAATTCAATCTGTTGTCTTCTTTTTTGTATTATTAAATTTTAATGACAATTTTTTTTTATTTATTTTATTATGTGTTTTTTTTTACTTCTTTAATTTTTCTTTGTTAATTTTGCAGCCATTACAGATTTTACAGCTTTTATCATACAAGTTTTTAAACTAAATCACGGTTTGAATATGTTCAAAATGTTTTTTGTTGACTGACAGATGGTTTTGTATATCTTCTAAGATATGCGAATTTGTATTTCTATTTTTGCCTTCTATTTTGATTTGCTTAAGTGATAATATTTTGCTTTTGCCTTTAAACTTCAATTGTCGTTAGTTGTAAGACTTTTGTGGTAAAACTTATAGTTTTTCCTTTTATGAAAAAATGGTAAATTTTCTAAAAGGCAGCTTTGCATGTTCAAAGAAGTACATACATACTTGTAAATGTAAACTGACTCTTTCATATCATTTTGGAGCAAATTCCATCTTGTGGAAAGCATTTCAATGTAGTTAGATTGGTAAAGTTGTAGCACACAGATGTAATAACATACATTTGTTATACAAACGTGCTCTTGCTAAAGAGTTATCAAAAATGTTTTTTCCATGATTAGTATTCAAAGCTGAATGTCACATATCGTATTAAATATTAGTATTTTGCTGAACCATTTTCTTTTCTTTTTTGTTAAAGTCATGTTGCTCGAATAAGAATTTGTTTGGTTTTGTAACGGCGGACTTTTGAAAGTTCTTCTAATAAAGTGTCATGCTTTTTTTTTCTTATTTTACAAAGTGTACATTCAGTACCCTGTACAATAATATGTAGTATATAAAGGATTACAGAATTAATGTATATACATATGTATTTTTAAAAATAACATTAATACGTTCTATGGTCTATCAGCAAAACAAAAATGTTCTTTAATTGCTAATTTAGTTTACTAATCTCCTGAGATTTCAGATTAAAACTTTCTATTTGAAATTACCGAAAGTAATTTAAATTTCACAAATTTTAGACAGAGCTTTTCAAAAGTTCATTTAATTGAATTGATTCACTTGTTTCAATAGTTGTGCAACTGTTTAAATAGCTAACTCAAAATCAATGTAGCACAAAATCTTTAGCTAAAATTATTTACAATAATATTATATTTTTTTCCAAAATAAATCCAATCGGTTATTTAAATATTGCAAAAGCAAATTTGAATGCCACAGTTTGGTGCAGCGAAAGAATAGCAAGCATATAAATAGTAATCTTACATTTCCTAATGAGCTTTAGGACAATGTAATAAATTACCTCACATTTGTTGGACTCTGTTCTGCTATGCTCTCTTTTGTGAACAATTCTAGTGAATGAACAACCAAATTAGAATAATATAACTAAAATGCTGTGCAAAATGACAAACATTTGTTAGTTTTCGTAAAACACACACAGGAACTACAGGAACAGGATTATTATGGTGGCATAAAAAAAGAGGAATAAGTAAAATAAAGAATAAAACGTTAACAATGCAAATTGCTTATAATTTAAGCAGAATGACATTCATCAGCATTAATGTTTAGGAACACAGAGTGTTTTAATATTAAATACAGTGTTGTCAATTGTAAGGTTTTAAAACACATTGAAATCGCAATAAAAAGGGAAAAGGCAGTATATTATAGGTATATTGTTTTATGTTTTTTTTCCATCTTTATGGAAAGCAATATTTAGAGAATAATATTAAACCCCAAATAAGCAAACAGTACAAAAATGCACATTCTTCGTTTTTGTAATATACAAAGTCCGATTTAAAAGAGCAGATCATTATTTAATCTATAGTGCAATTAAGCTTTTTCTTACTTAAAAATATGATAATAATAATGTGTTTATAGAATGTTAATTGTAATACAAAATTGTAAATAATATTTTACTTTTACAATTAGTTTTCATGTGACTTATTAAAATGTTATTCACCTGTGTGTTTTCATTAACTATTCTATTATATTTTTCACTTCCGAAGAGTCTTAAACTAAAACACAAGATTTCAACTGTATGTTACACAAAAAGTAGGAAGATAAAAATAAAATATAATAATAAATATTAAAAAATAAAGAGTTTAATTATAACTTTAGCTGGGGAACAGCTAGGTGTTTCGAATTCGATTCTTGTCAGCACCCATTTTGATCATAAGTTTTCTTGTTTTAGTTTTTCTGTGTTGATTATGTTAAACACCTACAATCACATTGTTATTTGCCAGTTAAAATGTCAATTAAACTTAATATTATTTATTATAAAATGTATTATTTAAGTTAATCATAACAACTATTTGAAGAATTAGGCTGCCTGAAAATAAAATAGGTATAGTTTTCTAAGGAAGAATGCTGATTCTAATTAAAACTTTGTTTATCAACAAAGAATTTGATAAAATTAAAGGATCCTGTATAGCGAGCCGTTCATATCTTCTCACAACAGTCAGCAGCGACAAAGTATGCCGATTGGGGGTACATTTTAATTAAGAGCATAACTGGCAAATTTTTAGGTTATTGCTATTTCAGTCAATTGTGTTCGGATTAAACCATATCATACAGTACATAGAACAACGGTTTCTTTATACTACGTCTTTAGCTAAAGCGTCAATTCTATTCTCCAGTTTGATTATTATTTCAAGTTGGAACAGATGGTAATGTATTGCTTACAAGTACGATTTCTGAATAATTAATGTGCCCCAACTTTTTAAAAAATCTGTGTAAATATTATAGTTTTTAACGAAAATGTAACTGAACATATTAGAAAAGTCAAATAAGACTTTTGATTTTTCAAAAGTGTTCTATTACTGCCTGATAACAAATCGTTATTCACTTGATTGAATTATGATATTTTTGTGGACTTTATTCTTATATTGATGGTAATTCTAGTTTTATTTGATACCGAAAAATTACAATAAATTGTTCATGATATTGTTCTCAATTTTATATCAACCCGCCACAACCTGAGCTGAGGTACTCTACTATTTTTGATGTAACCTTTTTAAGACGTGCACATTATTTTAAATAAATTAAGTAAAATTCAAACGATATAACAGCTCAGGAAAATTAAGGGAAAGACTTTGAAAAAACTAATATGAGTTTGCAGAAAATTGTCAACATCAAAATTTTTCATATCGCAATTTTTTGTCCTAATAAACTATATTCTAAACAATATATTTTAATAATTTAATACAAAATTAAAATAAACTCTAAACCTTTTCGTTGCCTTGGCCACGGGGTCAAAAACATCACGAACTGTGGAGGAAAAAGCACTAAGTTGGCAACGATAACTGCAGTAGTTCCATAATGAGAAATAGAGAGAGAGAGAGAGAGAGAGAGAGAGCGATGTGTCAATTCACAACAACAGTGACCACAAAGTTCAAAAATGTTGGCATACTTTTGAAAATTATGCGGCCAAATGGCCATGGAACTACCAGTGTGTTTTGTTTATATCTGCAAGTGAAACACAATCAAAAAATATTCATTCGTTTGCGTGAATACTTTAGTAAGCTTGTGTTGCAACTTGGCAAATATGTTATTATTTAAAGAAAACAAAAACAAAGTTATATTTAACTTAAACCAAAACTGTATTTTTGGTTATTTTGTGAAGGTTGGAGTCACAGTGCAACGTCAGTCAGCTGAAATTGGTATTTGCATTTGCAGCAGTTGACGCTTTGCAACTTGATGATGAAACATTTATTCGAATTTCCACAGGATTAAAACAAAGTTTAGACTACTAAAAAAATATTTCTGTTCTTAAAAGAAATAAAAAAAATCTTCTATACGAAGAGAAAATGCAGTACTTTTGTTAATAAATCTACTTCTCAATAGAACATTTTTTGTCAAGCACAAGAGAAACATTTATTTAAATGGTTTTTTTTTTATTTGTGTTAAAAAAAATGCTTTTCAGTAAAATGGTCAGTTGATTTTGTAAAAATAATTTTTTGCTTTGTTTTCTGCACAGAGTTTAATACTCGCATGGCTGTTCAAAGCGTATAAGCGTTTATACGTTGGCTGGAATTTTTTGTGGTTTTTATTGTTTTGAGGTTTATTGTTCTGATTGCGATTTTTTATCAATGACTGGAGTTTATTTATCTAAAGGATTTTAGAATTCACAGGAAACTGCCATTTATTGCGTGGTTACCAAGACAGAAAGAGAAATGATTCTAGGAGTTTTGTTCAGTTTGTTTAATTTCTATTTCTCAGTTTTGTTTTTTGCTGCTAGATTAAAATGTTAGCTTTTCAGCACACATGCATATGCTTGGTTATAATCAATATTCCTAATATGTATGTATATGACATAAAATTTTTTGGTAGCCAAATTCTAATTGTAAGAGAAAAATTAAGCAATTGTAAAAGATATATGGTGCATTAAATTTGGTTTTTATTTCGACTTGATTTTTCTTTTGTAAAAATTAGAAATTTTAAGTTTCTTCTTCGTTGTATGAGCTGGTATATTAAAATCCCACTCCACCTTCTCCATTTATATTATGCTTGGCTTTATAATCTATCATAACATTCAATCAAAATAATAAACTCTCTAAAATGTCCATCAATAAGACTAGAAACGACAACAAGCAAGATGTATTAATGCACAAAGACTAATAGTAGGGACTAAATCAAATAAGTAGACCGTTTTGATGCCAGCCACAAGTTCAGCAGTGTAAAATTTGCGAGACAAAAACTTACGGTGGTTCCTTATTTTGAAAATAAAATAAAAATCTTAATAATTAGATGTTGGCTACGAATATAGTACATTAATCATATGGATAAAAGCAAGGAAACACGCGAGCGTATGAGCAATTTATATTATCTGTTATACGCGTGTGTAGCGTGGCAGTTTCAGAATTTTAAATGAAATATTTAGTCTTCAATTTTATGCTAATTGTTACAATGTATGGTGAATTCTATCAGCCCTATTGATTAGAATTCCTTTATTAATTACTGCATCGGACATAAGGCCGATTTTACTTGTTGAGAATCGAGAAAGATTTTGTTTGTAATAAAATTGTATTGATCAGTATTTTTAAAGAAGACAAGCAAATTAAAGCTGAAAACTTATTAACTGACGAACATAGCATGGCTGTTTCACGTCCACTGCAACATTCACTAGCGTCCTGTAGGGAAAACATAAAATAATGTTTGCTTAGAGGTTGTGAAGAAAACTAAAAGTGTTGCAAGACTGTAAAATGTTTCCTGTATGAAAGGTTTATTTGAACATTTCTGATTTTGAGTGTGTTCATAGCAAATATGGATTAATTAGTACGATTTTAAACATTATTTAATTTTTTGGAGTCTGTTGATGAGTTGATTAGCATCAACGAACTGTAGGAGAAATATAGATGAACGAAACAACAGATAACATTTTTTAGATCTAGTTTTAGACCTAAAATAATATATTTGAATTTGCTCTTATAACAAATAATAATAACAATAGTAATTACATTCGTTTCAGGGCTTTAAAGCTAATAAATCACATCGGAGCGGAACGAAAGCTCAATGAGATAAAATAATTGATGAATTCAGTAAAATTTCCATTGTTCTCTACTTTTGTCACTTGTACTTTAATCGTATTCACTACCACGTACAAAATGTCAAATATAGAATTCAAATATTTATATGTTAACAATTATTTTGACGCCAACAGGCAGCAAAATTGCAGATTACTGCATACTCAAAAAAAAATATGCGCATTGGGGCTTGCTACAAATGAATGAAAAGTAACTGGTGCTAAACATTGTAAAATTTTTGTGAAGTAAAATCGTCATCTTAGTTTAGATTTTCAAGAAATTAAAACCCTAGTGAATGACAGGGTACAATAATTTTTGAACAATTTTTAAGCTGCAAGAACTAGCTTGAAATATATGCGGAATTCGTAAAATTATCGCAACAAACTCTATTGCTTCAAAAGCGTAAGACATTTGAAAATTGTAAGAATTAACTTTAAACAGGTTTATTTGAAGCCAAGACAAAAAAAGTCGTAAGGTCCCGTGAATTCGGGTAAAATTTGCAAATTTTAAAAACTGGTGTTTTTAACGTACTGTGCCATCCCAAGGAGCACAAATGGGTACAATAAAGTAGAAAATCTTAAAAAAATTTGGAATTAAAATAATTTACTTTCACCTTACAAACGATTATCACTTACGAAAATTGGTAATACAGCAAAAGTGTAAAAATATACGAAAGATATAGTTGAAAGTGGCTGATTGCAATGCAACATTTGTTTCTGCTACCATATAACTTTTTCACAAATTTAAGCTATTTTTTTAACTTTGGAATTTTTTTTTTGCAAAATTCCTGTTTAGCGCTTTTAAAGTATTTTATGGTCAAACAAATCAGAAGGAGAGATATAAAATTTAAAAGGTTCAAAGTTCAAAGCGTGCTGATGAAGGATATTTGCTATCCAGAAACAGCCGGTTACCCTTCTAGCTATAAAATTTTCTTTGCTTAATTAATATTGATAACAAAAGAATTAACCAATCAAGGGTTAAAAGTCATTTAATATAAATGCAGGACAGCATCATTGCTCAATGTAGTTAAACATTTTAGTAAAATGTTAAGAAGCACCAGCGTTTCTGCTTTAATTTTACATAATTTTTTAAAGCCTCGAAAGTATTTAAGTAGCAAAATTGCTGACGGCACATGTGTTTATAGCCTTACTAACGTCTTTGTTCCTATTTGGATGCGTAAGTATAGCTTGATTTCATTAATGAAAAACATTCAAAAGTGCTATTTAAATAAATTTTACGTAGCAGCTCGTAATTAAATTTACTGTATCAGGACACACACTACTTACTTTACAATAAATTATTTCTTTGCAATGAACTATCATCAATTTGTTTCCTTTTAATTACTCAACAAAAATTAACTATTTAATAAATATCTGTTCATCAAGAGAAGATACCTAAAAGTTGTACAAAAAACAAATAACACAATGAAATTGTTATGGGTTTATTTTGACCGAAATTGTTTTCAGCAATTAAAATTCTGATTTGGATAATAGCATTTTTCCTTCTTTTTGCCAAAACGGTATATGTTTGTTGCTTTCTGATAGTTTCAAAAAAAGAAGAAGAAAAAGCATAATCATAATGGTCATCATGTTTCTATTTTGTAAATTGTTGATTTTGCATAAAATTTTGTCAATAATCTTTGCAAATTACACTCATACTTTGGTACTCTGGCTACAACTGTTTAGATGACTTCATACCATTGTAACTGAGCTTGTAAACGGTAAATAGGAATTCAATTTTTAATTCTCTTGCATACATAAATGTATAAGAAAGATGTTGGACTATTTTCCTGTCATGATATTGAATGTGTGTATGTGTGTAACTTACATGGGTAGAAAGACAGAGAAAGACTATACTGATTTTGTACGATTTCCCCCTAAAGGCATTTTAATAATTTTGTATATTTGGTTGCTGCTGTGTCTGGCATTTCTTTGACTAATAAAGTGTGTAGTTGTAAATGTTCTTATTGCAACTTTATGAGTTTTAAGACAAGTTCTGTAAATATCTGTATATATGAATATTGCTGTGCATATAAATGCAGATAAATAAATAGGGTAATGAATGCAGGAATTTTACTAATTTGCTATTAAATCTAGCACAACTTCCTTTTATATTGTACACTAATGCTATCCTCCGTCATCTTTACTGCGACCCGTTGCGTATTGCAAACATCGCAAACAAAAGCAAAATTTGGTACTAAGTGAAAAAATTCGCAAAAAATTTCATACATATGTCTCTTCCATTTTCATAGTATTATTGGGCTTATTTGTTTTAACAAAAACATCTAATAATTCAATGGCTTATTAAAATAATAAACTGCACTGGAATTTGAAATTAATTTCTGTTTATTTAATAACTTATTGGTGAATTCAAAACTGCCTAAAATCGTAAAAATATCAACTTCATCTCGTTTTATATTTTTGTACCTATTGGACTAATATGGATGTTAAAGCTGTAAAATTTTTTTTTATCAGTTCTCACTAAACTTAAGAAAATCATATAAGCAAAGTAATTATAATAAAAGAATTATTTATGATCTTTTAAATAGAAATTAATAAAAAAAATGTATCTAAATAGGCATCAATATATATTAATTTTCTACTTACAAGACCGTTATAAGGCACTTTCCAGTGTTGTGTTGTTTTAATACTTTCCACGAGTATATATATTTTACCACTAACGGCATAAGCAAAATGAGCTGAGCTGAACAAATTTATAAATAGAAGACAACCAGATGGACGATGACAGATATCAACGTTCTCTAATCCAGCTTAAAATTTCTTGAAAACCGTAACACTTTTAAAGCTAATATGTTTATATTTTCGTCACGAAAGAAAATATTTTCTGGCCGTTGACACCCAAGGGGGTATATAAATATAAAGAGGAGAGAAACCTTTATAAAAATAACTAAATAACAAAGGCCACCTCGATATAAATACATCAACGCAATAAACACATTGATATCCATTTTAACTAATTTTAATTAAAAAAAAAAAAAAAACTTAGTACTGAATTCCATCTTATTTTCTTTACCCATCTGTTTGGTATTCTTTTCTGTGTGTGTTTATTATACCATATTTTCATATTTCCATTTGCTTATGTTTATGAATTTTATTTTTAAGCTCGTTAAGGAAATGAATGATATCCGCAAAGCGGAAATGAGATGTAACATTGAATTTAGAAATGTGTGCAAAGTCAGAGCATAAATTTTATACATTTTAACATTTTTGAAACCAAGAGAAAATGAAGGTGTTAAACAGGTTTCAGAAGCCCACATCTTTTTAGAGATCTTCCTTTTCGCAAATTAAAAATACAACTTTTTCGAAGCTGTGTTTTAAGTCATATGCTGCTAATGTTTCCGGCCACAGATGCATATTTATATGTAAGTAAAATAGAAGTATTATACATTTATATTTTGGTTCAATAATAACAATGTTTTAATATAATTTTTCAATACTTTAACATTGAAATTAAAACAAATTTAATTTTTTTGAAAAAGGTTTTTAAATAGTTCTTCAAAAGTAGAAAATCCTAAAAAGACTGTTTTTAAAATCTGCGGTAATGCTAATTTTTAACGCTTAGTGTAAATTTAAACATAAAAATGGCGGTTGCTGATAGTAGGAATAGAGTTTCTCCTTTGTTGAATATTTTAGTGAACAACATTAGCTGGACATATAATATTCAGTTGCTTTATTAATGCGAATGCGCTGAATTCTCACATGTACGGTCCCAATAATTTGGGATCAACAGCTAACTAGATGTTACCTAATTATAGGGCATATACTGGGCATATATAAGTCAAGCTGTTTATAATTAAGAACCTTCCTGTTGCTGGCAGATGAGGAGCGGTGCACACTGATGACAATATTCAACTGGAACAGAGAAGTATTTGGGAAGATGAAGAAACATAAGCCAGGAGACGCTCGACACAACTTGGCCTCTCAAGAGCGTCGCTGCAGAAAATTTTGCATACAATATGAATGTTTTCATACGAGATTCAGCTTGTCCAAGAATTGGAACCGACAGATTACCAGCAACGACTTGATTATGCAGTTTTTATTCGACAAAAAGTAGAAGAAAATCATAATTTTATTCATGATTTAATTATTGGTGGGGAAGCCCATTTCCAATTGAGTGGGTTTGTTAATAAGCAAGACTCCAGCATATGGGCTATGGAAAATTCGAAAGCAATTCAACAGAGAGAATTACATCCACCTAAGTGTACGGTTTGGTGCGCTGTTTCATCGGAAAGGATAGATAATTGGTCCCAATTTTTTTTTGGTAATGAACACGGGGTTGCCGTTATCGTCAATGGTGTCATATGTCAGACAAGGTTTGAAAATTTTTTGAAGCCAGCCGTGGAAAAACATCTACAAGTATAACTCCAACAAGATGAAGCCACAGCGCACACTTTAAAGAACACAATGGCTCTTTTACGGGATATCTTTGGTGAACGAATTATTTCGCTTTCAAGTGATTTTAATTATCCTCTGCGTTCACCCGATTGAAGTGCTGCAGACTGATTTCTTTGGAGTTAGTTGAAAGCAAAAGTCAACATTAATAAACCAAGAACCATCCAGCATAAACCCGACAAAATAAACAACAAATTTTGCAAAAGGTTTTAGAAAATGGCCACCACTTGCGAGTTATTATTTTTCATAATAAAGCTAAAAATATTCCCCATTTATATACTGTAATAAAAGAATATCAATAATTATATCTTAAATAAAAAAGTTATAAGCAATTCAAACCCCTTCGTTAATTTCGGGATACCCTGTATTAGTTTCAAGACTCATTTTAAATTTCCCTTGTCTTTTCACTTTTGTCCTTTCACTTGCTTCCCTTCACTTTTCAGCACGCACACACTTGTTAAGCTTGCAATGAAATATTTGCATAGAGACATTTATTCGCTTTTCAAGAATTAATTACTTACATGATTGTATTTTTATAATGAAAATAATTTCTTATAATTCTTTTAACATTAAGTAACATAATTATCATTATGCGCTTTTTGTTTGCTTATAATAAAACAATTTGGTACATAACTATTTTTTTTAAATTTCATTTGCAATTCTCACTGCTGAAGGTCAATTCAGCAAATTGACCAAAGACAAAAAAGGTTGGTGAGAACATTGCAAATTTTTAATTAAATTTCATTAATTGTTGGTGTACAGAAAACAGACAAATTGGACCATGGTCTTGTATTTTAAAACGTAAACGTAGAAGTACTGCACCACTCATCCCTTCCTTAAAATCAATGACAAATTACTTTTTTGCCGTCTGAGCAATAATAAACTTGATAGTAAACGGCTAACAAATTACTTGCAGCATATAAATTTGGGTACAGAAAATAAATGTTGTATAAAATTTCATGAAAAATTTTACACTGCATTTATATTTTTAAGTATTAATTTCAGCTTAACATTATTTATGACCACTATAAGAGCCATAGCAATGCGCGGTCGGGGCAGCTAATACTATATCAAACTCGAGCTTCATATATAAAATATATATTATTTTTAGCATTCTGTTTGCAAAACAAAAACAGTCCGTTGAAGAAATTTCAAGTTCCATATTTCGTTTAAACTTTTGCGTTGTTAGTTAGAAATTGAATGACTAAATCATTGCAACAAAACTCAAGATTTTCGTAAAAAACTAATCAATATTAAATCAGGTTGAAGTGACATTGGAACAAGTGAAACATACAACCGAGCAATTTTAATTTCAACTCGAATGAGTTAGGGAAAAACGAAGGTGCAACAAAACGAGATAAGGGAATAACTAATAAGCAAAAAAATATTTTAATTTTTGTGCTGATGCTTGAATGTAAGGACAAATTAGGTTCATACAAAATAAGGTTAAACTAAAAACTAAGAGTCCAAGGAAACAAGAACACGATTAAAAACTGCTAATGTATCTGGTCAAAGTCTTGTAAAAACTCTAAATACCGAGTAGTTCCTAGTGACATTGAAAATTCTTGTTTTGCTGCTCGCAGGCAGCACATTAATTGTGCAACGCCCAGACAATAAACCGCATTTATATCGGCATTAACATGTTTTCTTCCATACACAATGACAAAGTAAAAAATATGCAGTAAACACATACTCATTTTCCTATAAAACCAGAATTCATTCATTTGTATGGAAAATAACAAAAAAATATATATGTATATGTATATACGTGCAACACCGCTTCGCTTGTTCATATTCAATCGCAAAAAATCATGGCTTTTTATGCCTTCACCTTTTTCATTCAAAATCGACAAACGCCTCTACATACTCCCTTATCGTGTTCGTTTTAATTTTCGTGAATTTTCATTTTATTTGCCAGTACCAACAAGAAGTTACATGCATAAATTTTATGCTATTTTTATTTTGTATTTTTAATATATAAAACAAAAAGTCGCATGTATTTTTCGGTGTATAAACGGAAATAGCGCATTCACAATTATGTTCGTTAAAGTGCTGTAAGCGAATAAAAAACGATTAAATATTAAAGTGTATGTGTGCTGGTTCTTTGTTGACGGTAAAAAATAAATAACGGAAGTAGGTGTGTTCCGTTAAACATATGACTGTGAAGAACCAGGAACAGCAACATAATTTATAGAAAGTATGCGGTGATTGCTTTAATAAAATATTACTGCTATAAAAATAGCATATTACTTCGGATTTTTCGTTTTTCTAGACACCCAGCTCGATCCTATATTTTTTAGTTTAGTTTTATTTGACCATTTCAATTCTCATTACTTTAACAAAACCAACAGTATCATTAGTAAAGTTTTAAACAGTCGCTCAACTTTTTTTTAATCTATTGTTGAGTTGAGTGGCGTCAGCTAAATGTCACTGGTTTATAGACAAAAAAAAAAAAAATAAATAAAACAATAAAAATCATGAGATCTTTATAGGTTATGATAAAAAAATGTTATATAATATTTTGGAAAAAAATATTTAAATATCAAGTCCAAGCAAAATTAGTTGTAATGCTACCCTGCACAAGTCATAGTTATGAGATAAGGTAGTTTAATATAATACATTTTAGTTTGCTCCTAGAGCCAAATGTTATAATTTTGTTTTGCCTAATTAAACGTCTACACACACCCTATTTTCAATTTCTCACACACCAATCCCTCTTTCCTATATTTTTAGTTTCAGTACAATGCCATGCATGTACATATGTATAGTGGTCAGCCCCCGAGTACTGTACCTGGTCTAAAAAAAAAATAATAATGATAAAATTAGTTTTTAAAATGTACTGCTTACATATCTATGCACACACTTCCTTGAATTAAAATTAATATATTAGGGGAAATCAGAAATTTGGATGCTGATGAGCTGCTTGGCGCACATGCAACAGCCATGATATGTATTACTATAATTTTCAGTTCTGAATACGTAAAACCAAACTAAAGCTAAATAAAGAAATGAACAACTTTAAATTGATCTTTTCAGTATTTTTTGCTTATTTGTTTTGTTTTATTATATTTTTATTTCTTTCGTTTGTTCACCTCTAAGAGGACTCAAACCACAACCTCTTGACCGTCCACCAGCCATGAAACCAATTCAGTGAGGACAAAAATAAAGAGGACAAGAAGCAATTGAAGTGGAGCTTATTTAATATGAACAAAAAAATGGTTTTGTCGTTTGCTTATTTGACATTAGGCAATGTTAACTTAACTCCTGCATAGTGTTGATTTACAGTCAATTAGTTTTGCACAAAATCTGGAATGTGGTTCTCTAGTTTTAAAGTATGAATCCATATTTGTGTTTAGCAATCTGCAATGTTATTTTTACTCTAAAATGTTTGTTTTAATTGTTTTCCAATTAACATTAACTACAGCCTAGTTCAATATTATTAAAAATATAAATAGGGTATTCCTGGCAAAAAATGTGACCACCACTTTTATGTGGCTTTTATTTTGGAGAAACCTATACCTTTAGCCAACTAAAGACGCATATGTGATATACATATCGCGGAAAATAACAACAAACACAAAAAAAGTAAAAAACCTGCAAAGTTTTAATTCCGCAAATTTCACTACTTTCTAACTCATGTTTGCTTACACCAAGTAGCTGTTGTAAAATGCATATAATTAAATATATGTAGGTGCCAATGCAAACACAAACGGAAATATAATTTAAGAATCTAAATTTTTTAAATTTCCCAAAGAAATAAAGTAAATTTATGTTTGCTCAACGAGCAACTGTAAATATTAAACCAAATGTGCTGTAGATTTGGCATTTTTATGTTGAGGAAATATAATCTTACATGTATGCTGGAGAAATTTCAACGTTTGTTACATACCAACCATTCTAATTTCCTAATTTGCCTTTCTGTCGATGTTTATCAAGACTCCTTCGTAATTATATAATTTTAGTTGTTTGTGTCCATGTACTTGTCTAAAGCAAATATGAACAAAAAAATAGTGGTCACCTTACTTGTGAAATAAAATTTGATCGTTTTTTACTCTGTCTTTGGCCAAGCAAAAAAACTATCATCTCTTCTTGAACACTGTGTAATTACAAAATATCCCCCTAAGCATTACGCTCCTGTAAATAAGCTACTGATTTATTACACGATGATATGAAGCAGAAAAAAATGTTAGTGCATCTGCTCTCATTTGCTTTAATTATACTCTACAGTTTGTTGTGGCATTACAACTGAATGATTTACGTTGATGTCCTGTTGCACAAAGTCACATAAAAAATATTATTAAAAACAAATTTGCTCAAAAAATAATATAAGAACCTTAATACTTATTTCAATTTTAAATAAAATCTTTGCTTTATGAAAATAAAAACATAAGTGGTGAGTATTTAGCTTCACAGTTAAAACAAGTAACAGTAATGTTTCACTAATCGCAATTTCCTTCAAGATAGACGAAATTGGGTCTTGTTGATGCAAAACATCATTTGCATTGTGTTAAAAATTTAAACATTGCTTATTTGCTTATATATTGTGTAATAAATAAGTAGCTTGTTTAAAGGAACGCCATCTATATTTTAAGATATTAAAATTGTTTTAATGATAAAGTGTTCAAAGCAAAGGTGTTTAGAATTTTGTTGCGATTTATGCTTTCATGTTTCCTTCAAACAAGGCATGGATACAAATAACTCAAATGCATATACTGACAGAGATGTTTCGACAAATCACTGTCGGAATACGTGTTAGCTCAAAAGTAACTCATGGTTAGTCAAAATTAAGAACTCACTGACTCAAAAGCTAACTCATTTACATTGCTGTAGATATTAACCGTCTAATTCATAAAAATTATAACAGGTTTATAAAGCTCTTATTTGACAGATTTTCCATACAAATATGTCAAATAACAGTCTTATAAACCTGTAATAATTTTTATGAATTAGGGGGTAAGTTTTTACACGTAATGCCCTACGAACGAATCAGTACTCACTCACTCTGCATCAGTATCACTTAATCATGAGCCAGTTCGTTATGAGTGAGCTTGGAGCTAACAGCAAGTGGCTAGTTCATGGATACGCTTAAAAATGTAACTCATGGATCAATGAAATTAAAAGTTAAATAGTAGTTTTACGAATTTTAATTTGAAATTGATCTTTATTTGTAGCTAATAAATGGCAATAGAACATTGAAGGCAATGCAGCTATTTAAAAAAATCGCTGGCAAAGATTCTGTGGAGGTACTTTACACATTGTACAAAAACCAAAAACACATTACAACACTGTTTATTATTTTCAAAATCTGACTGATCCTTGCACTAGTTTTCAGTTAGTATATAAACGCGAGTAATAAAGGAGTTTCCCAAGAGCTACTCAATAACTTAGTTAACTCAATAAATTCCTACAGGAATATCAATGGAAAGATAAATTAAAAAAGAAAAAAACACATAGTGTAAAAACTTGGTAAAAACTTTTGTATTTTTAGATGCAGATGCTACAAATTATTGAGCACGAGTAATCTTACGAATAAACATCCTAAAAAATATTCTACAAAATTTTTGAAGAAGTGTTTGAACAAAATTTTGGAACAGTCTTGATTCCTTTTTGTAATACAAAAAATGGTTAAAATTCATTGTTAGATTTTGTTTGCTTACCTGTTTGGGAAAGAAATTCTGACAAAAAAAAAATCTGCAGCTACATTTGCAAAAATGTGCAGACAAAAAAACAACACCACTATGTATGGCAAAGTTTTCATTACTAATTTTCTTTATTATATACCAATTTAACTTATAATTCATATTTAATATTCACTAAAAATTACTGCTGCATTTCGTATGCGCGCTATTTTTTTTATAGGCTCCCTTAAATAATAAATAATAATATACAGCTTAAAAACAACAGTTATTTAATAAATAAATTAAAAACATTAAAAAAATTAATATTAATATAAAAAATTCTGAAACTAGCAGCATTTGCATATATGATTTAATTTGCAAATGTATGCTATAATATTTGTTTTACTTTGTTTGTATTATTTTTTAATTACAGTGCGATTAAGCAAGTCAGTTCTTATTATTTTTTATTGCTATGTATTTTTTTGTTTTTTGACTTATGCTTATTTAATATAGATTTATTGTTTTCATAAACATACATAATGTTGTTAAAAATGCAAACTAGTAATGTCTGTTGAAATTCACAAAGCTTTTTTTTTAACAATTTTTTAACCTGATTAGCGCTCTAATATCTAAAGTGAAACTTTCAGCTGCAAGTTGAAAGCATAATTACTAAAATGCCATCATATTCATAGAGAATAGAGAAGCTGTTCGTGTTATGCTAAACTTCCAAAACGTGTCGCTACATTTTAAAATTTTTTATTGTCTGTTTTAAACCAGAAAAAGTTAAGAGAAGTTTTCTCTATGTCTTTTGGCTATTTTTTTTTTTTTTTGAGTCGTGGTGCAAAAAAGAAATTTTCTATCATTATTTTTCCATAACCAGTACCAAATTTTATGTAAGTTACAGATTTGGTCTAAATTACTAAGATCATATCGTAGAGTTGTATATCACTCTACAATATGGTTTCAGTAATTCTATATTGGAGAACTGTACAATACGAGATTCCACATTGGGCAATTAGTAGTACAAGCAATTTATATTACCCTGAAGAACTTATTGGCGTACATGCTGCGTTTTAAGTAAAAAAAGTAGTTATAACCTGGTCCGATGTAATGCAACCATGAACCATGATTACCAAAAAAATTATTTGCCAATGTTCGTAACACATGATTACCACGTGATAATATAGGCAGTAGTGGTATGAAATAATCTCAAGACTAACCCTGTGTTAACAATGTGTGGATTAGTTACTTGGACTAGTTTTTAGATTACGCTGACGTAATGTTTTTTTTACATGGTTCTCTCCTAGGACATTATAATTTAAAATAGAGCATATTTTTCCAATATATTTAGATTACTTTTGGACTAGCCCTGGTCCCTTGCGGAGTACTCTATATATTCGCGTAAGGAGTAGTCTCGATTTCTACAGGGTTATAATAGCGTATATTTACAGTTGTACAACTTTGCATTTTTAAATGCACAACATTTTAAATTAATCCATTGCTGCTATTTCCTAAAGGAAAACGCAAAGAAAAATTGCCTTGGCATGAGAATTAAGTCAGAATTTATTTAATTGGATCACCCAAAGGAAACAATACTTATTGTCTAAATTTTGGTTGCTAGGTAAAGAGTTGAAACTGCCCATATACAATACACTAACAGCCACAATTTGAAAGTAAAGCAAAAAAATCTAAGTGATTGTTAGCACTAATAATTCAAAAGTTATTTAACGAATCCGCCTGAAAATATTGCGAACTATTGCCAACATGGAATGGTATATCAAAGATGATAACTTGCAAGCTAGAGCTAAACACCAAAACAGTAAAAGAAGGCATCCATGATGACAGCCTTAAACATACAACCAGTTTAATGCAACATTTTAACAGAGAAATCAGACAGCTGTCGGGTAGAAAAGTCCTGGCACCCAGCAGACTAAAGCGGTATGCAACATCAGTACAGTTAACCGTTACAAGCAGGGTCACGACTTAAAACTTTATGGACTGTTATGTGTATACCAGACTCTTAACATTCGATTTGAGTTATCTTAAGTATTAACTTAGAATTAACAAACCACCTCAGTTCACTAAATTATGTATAATCGTTTTATTGACAGGCATACTAAAAATAAATTAATAAACTAGGAAAAAAATATAAGAAAAGGCACTACCGTGTTAGTCGAGTACTGTGTCAAGTAACCTGATAAATAATACTGAATGTGGGCCAATAAATTTTTATTCCCAACTGTAATAATATATTTGGGATTAAATCTTACTCAACCAGTTTTCCATGTTTTTACCTCAAATATATCTGTAGCACAAGCAGCAAGAAAATGAGAACTTTGTGTAGAGCTTTTCAACATATGATTTGCACAAAATTGACAAATTGATAAACTGCAATATTTTATTGTCGGGAGAATATTATAATTTTAAGGAAATACCTCTGTTGGTACTGTGGACTACTTTTAAATATTTCTTTCTAATAAACAACTCTCAATTTCAGCAACTTCAGCTGTTTTCCCTAATTAATCCCAAGGTGTAGTAAATGCCATTTCCCATCGCAACAATATATGATAGAGCAAAAGTTGCATCCCCGGTAAAATGTTCATCATTCTATAAATAAGTTTTCTTTCTTATAACATGATTACAAAGTATTTCTTGCTTTTAATGAAAAATGTTTGAAATGAAATTGTTTTCCGATGCAATTCAAAGCAACTATTTTGGCTGCTTTTTCCTTCCTTTTGTTTGCTTTTTTTCTAATTTTACTTACATCATATATTTTTTTTCCACCTCTGGGAAGATTTGAACCATAGTTCAAGTTTCGTTCCTTAAGCCAGCCACTAAACCTATGAATTTTTTTTTTTTTAACGAAGAATATTTTGTAAAGCAATTTTATAACCAAACAATATGAGAGAGTATACATAAGCTTATGGGCCGTGGGCCGTGGAAAAAATATTAGTGTCGGCATACATCTAGAGGAATAATACAAGAAGCCTGAATTCGATATACTTACCAAAAAGAAAATCCATCGGTTATTCGAATGTTGAATGAACTCGGACCAATTTTCGTAATGATGAATTTGTTTCTTCTTGCTCTTTGATATATTTAAGAACTTGATTCACTTGTCTATGGCGGTGTCATTTAGTTGTTTGGGCTTTCTTTGCACAAGTTTGATTGGTCCGAATAATTTGAAAGATTACATTTTTTTGCGTTTATAAGTACTACTGTGTTCTGTGCGTCTTTAAGCATTACAGAATTTACGATAATGCGGACTGTTGAACGAACTAGCATGATGGATTAAACTGGTGCAATTTTAGTCAGTAAACCATTAAACCGCACCATGAATATATTCAATCTTTAATAATGTGTGTAATAGCTCACACTATAGGTTGATATTATACTACGTACTTCCTAATTGAAAACCATTAAAGAATATAAATAAATAATATAAGCATATCATTGCTTTACTACGGTATGCCTTAAGTTATGTGAGTATAACATTACGCAGAATTGCAATTAAGGAATTTTTTCGTCTTAAGCAGCTACTGCAGCCATATTCCGCAAGGATTTTCACATGTTAGAGCCATAGTCTCATGTTTTCGAATATGAAAATCATGTTGCTGAAAATTCGATATCTCCTTCATTTTTTGAGACCTTAATTTCTATATAGATAAGAAATTCACCCTATAAATCTTTTTGCGAATTGTAGCCAAATCTGAAAATTAAGTTTTTCAGCCCTGAGCCAAAAATCACTGATTTAAGAATGGAATACAAAACAACTCATCAATTATGTGCGTTTGTTTAGTTTTTATATATTGGCGGTTTTATTAAACTGATTTCTATTTTTCTTTCGTTTTTAACTTCAATTGATTTATTGAATGCTTGTTTAGTTGTTTTATAATTTATAAATATTTTATTAATATTGATATTAATTTTTTTCTATTACTAATTCAATGCATTTCAATTATTAAGTTAATTTATTTTTAATTTTTATACTAATATTTACATATGGCATTTTTAAATTTAGCTTTTAAACTCAATTTAAATTTGCATTTTATTAAACCTAAGAAAACATCACATCGTTTAATTTATTAATATACTTATATGTTTTTTTCTTTCTTACATAATCTAGTTAAAGATGTTTTTTTGTTTATTTTATGGCTTAAGACTACATTTATGTGTTACGAATTATTTTAGAGAGCTTTACAGAGAGGAACATTTAGTTGTCTTTCAAATGGCAACTCAATTAAATTTTTATTTAAATAATAAATGGCGGGAAATGGAAAAAATAATAATAATCATTATGACAATTTGAAAAAGTTTTAAGGTAAACAAACTGAAAAGTCGGTGGTATTTCTTGTGTGAAAAATGGCATATGCAATAAAAAAATATATAAATTTGTTAAAACCTAAAAAATTATGAGTATCTTTTTTTCTGTGTGCACTAAGGCAGGTCAGTTTGTATGGAGAAACATTTTTCGATATTGTACTGTAAATTTTTCGATGGTTTTTAACACGAGAAAAAATGTCTACGTAGATATGTATATGGAATATGAGACCGCTAAAGGGGTGTGGTACGGAGGGAGTGCTAAGGAGTTGCTGAGTTAAAAAGAAAAATATACGGAAATAAAATTATTGCCGTTGGTCGAACATTGAAGTCCTCTATGCACAAGTTCGTGTGATAAGGGGAAATTTCTTTTTCGAGGGAGACAATTTCAGACAGACTCCTTAAACGAAAGAAATGTATGACAAACCCCCCATAATGTTTTATGCCCAATATTTTTTTTCGAATAGACTGGCCCAGTACTAAGCGTAGTTAGGAAAAATACAAAACAAATTTAAAAATCGATCTCCTCGTGTCGATTGCTAAAACGACATCACCTAATCTGCATAGATATTGAAGTGAATTTACCATTTCTTCCACACAATATTTCTGTCTTTGCAAAACCTTCTTTTTAAAGTAGCTAGAAAATTTTTCGATGTACAAAAGTACAAAGCCAAACAATGTACACAAAATGTTGACAATATAGAAATTTTGTTCCAAGGAAATTGGATATATTCAGCTGAATACTGATCGGGTTTTACAAATCGTATGTTGGCAAAGCACGTGAATTCAAAAAGAAAAATGCTAAAACTTTAACAAAACAAATTCCCATATTAATTTGATTCTCATATGATTTTCAAAAAACAGACCTGTATAAAACATTGTTTGTTGTCAAAAACTTAGAATTTCGGAACCCAAACTAAAAGAATTTATATTTTTTAACTAAAAAGCCAAAAAAGAGACACAAAGTTTTGGTTGATTTGGAAGGAAAAACTTAAATTAATGAAAAACAGCATATAATAAATTTTTAGTCAGTCTTGAAACTTAAAAAGCACGAATATTTCTGATATCGAAAGCATAGCGTATCATCATTCATTCTACTCAGCTTCTAATTCGAACTCATCCATTTGGCCATTATTAAAACGTTCGCACCAATCCAACAGCTCCTTAACCTCTCTTGCGTAATAATCTTCTTGTTGTCTACTGGCAGTAGTGCTTTTGTTGCAGGCTAAGTCTTCATGTGCGTTAATAAGCTGATTGTCCTTGTCGTAGGGTCACACATTGTGTGCACTAGGTGGTCCACTTGTCGAGCTACCTGAGTTACTTAAAAGACTACGTTCACTAGCCATGCTGCCACCAGGCGCATAAATCATTTCCGAATCACTGCTGGCCTGTTGCTGATGCAACGGATGTAAATGCTGCACTTGCAAAGATGATGTTTGTTGCGGTTGTTGCTGCTGCTGTTGCGCCTCTAAACATCCCTTAGTTGTATTTGTATTACAAGTTGAAGATGTTGGTGTAGCACTGTCATTTATGGAGGTGACAATCATGTTGGGATTATTACGTTGGTATGATGATGAAGCTGAAGAGGAAGTGTTCGAACGTGTAGAGGAACTATTATGTGTACGCCAATTATGGTATTGATTTTGGGGCGAACTAATCTCTGGACTCTGATGATGGCTGGCCGCTTTAGCAGGCAATTGTTGTGGTGATAAGGGTATTAATTGTTGTTGTTTTTGTGGTGGCGTCTCATCCACCTTAACGTATAAACGTTCCATATCA
Organism: Sturmia bella; assembly: GCA_963662145.1. Classification (NCBI taxonomy): domain Eukaryota; kingdom Metazoa; phylum Arthropoda; class Insecta; order Diptera; family Tachinidae; genus Sturmia; species Sturmia bella. Next base: position 14,978,526 of record OY759171.1, on the reverse strand, counting down.
CTTTCGTTATCACCATCAGCTGTATGATAAAGTGCCTGCTCCTCACCCAGATCATCATCATGAGACATTAGCATGGCCATGGGAGAGGGAGAGCCACCACAGCCCGAATCGGCCATGCCATTATAACAAAAGGAGCCAGCATCCAAATCTAAAAGATTTTTGCTTATCATGTCCTGAGTGCTATAGTTTTGATTATTGTTTAAAGAATTTTGTTTTTGTTGTTGCTGCTGCTTTTGTTGTTGCACTTCACTCAAATGCAGCTGATAGTTTTGAGGTTGAGTATTTATTACTTTGAAGCGATTATTTTGCTGATTATTGCCACTGCGTCTTAAAGTGCCAATATGGGCAAATGTTTGTGGTCCTGATTGTTGATGATGCTGCTGTTGCTGTTGTTGGTCTGCCGTTTCATAGGTATGACAATTGCTTAGTTTATTTTCAGTGATATGAATTTTCTCCTTAGGATAGTAATATTGCTCAGAATACACTGATCGATTGCTGGCCATTTGCGAGGGATATATTTCACTAGTAGTGGACATTTGTTGATAAATATTGTTGCTACTAAGCTGTTGCTGCTGATGGTAATGGGGCTGCATAGGTCTTTGCAGATGATGTTGTTGCTGCATAGCTGGCAATGGTAGTGGCTGTTGCAGATTAAAACCTGGCCTGATTTGATAGCGTGGCTGTTGGGCATTGTTGCCTTGTTGTTGCTGTTGCTGCTGCATAACAGACGATGTGGCATAAGGTGCTGGTGAAGAAGCATTTTTACGGCCCATACCATATTCGCTGCCAGTCTTACCAAAACTTGTTACTTCCGCATAGTCTGTAGGAATATTGGAATATTCTCCCACGTATCTGAAAAATAATAATAAAAAAAAATTTTCAATGGCAATATAACATTTAAATTTTTAAACAGCACTTATTTCACGGTAATTCTATTTCCAAAAATATACTCATGTATTAATTACAAAATATCCGTTTCTTGTTTATTTATTTAATGATCACATTTTAAGCTGCTTAAAAAGAGTTTATAGTGGATTTCGTTTTTGTATTCTTAATGCTATTTGTGGCTTGTGTTGCTTACTTTTTATGGTTTAATTGGTTTTTATTTAATTTTGAATGGTTTTTGGAAATGGTATATTTTTGGCCATTGATTTCTGTTGTGGCTGATTTTAAAAATAATTAGTGTTTCAAGTTGTTGAAGAAAGAGTTAACACTGGATTTACCTAATCCTAAAAAAAAAGTTATATGAAAAACCCAAATCGGGTAGAAATCTGAAACGAAACAGTTTATTTTCAAAATAAGTCCATCTTTTTAAAACTTGTTCGACTTCTGATCTTTGAAAAGTTAAAATACTTTTATTATCAATTTTTAATATTATTATACGGCTTCTTCTTACGGTCTTAAGACTAAGAAATAACTTGTCTGTGATAAAAAATACCTTTTGTTGTTGAAATTCTTAATGGCCAAATTCCTACACAATATTTCTAAAGTAAACATTTAATGTATATAAAATACTTCTTATAAAAAAGCCAATTTTTATGGCAGGAAATTCTTCTTTTTTTTTTTTGCATAGTCAAAGTGATTGATATTAATGTCAAAAAGTTAAGTTTACTTAATTTTTACTGCTGTTGGTTTTCATTAATACAAGTTCATTTAAAAAATTAAAACCTTCCACTGAAAATATCATATTTAATAAAATATTAATTGAAAAATTTTTACTATGTTTATAATTAAAGTAGTAAGGCCTAAAAAGTTTCCATAAAAACCATGAACAGCTTTGTAGTGCTTACGATTCTGGTCATTAGCCAACAGTACTTTTTAATTATTATACACAAATGTATGGTATTAATGCTTATAGTGGCTTCATAACTAATTAAAACAACACAAATATTTAAATAATGCCGTTTGCAAATAAAACTACTCATTTTAAATGACGTTGGCAAAAAAATCAAACAGATTAAATAAAATAAAATTTAACAAGTGAGCGAAATTATTTGTATGCTTGTTTAAGTAATCAACGTTTCATAAAATAATGTTGGGCATAACATATTAATAGCAGCGTTGTTGGGGTATGGCTCAAGAGATCCGAATAGCAAACATTAAATTTATAAAATATAAAAATAGTATTTAGTGTTGGGCTCTTAAAATCGAAAAAAACGCATATAAAGGGGGAATTAGACAGTTTATAAATTTTGTTTATATCTTGGTGAAAATTTTATTTTTTTTATTTTTATGGAAAAAAAACTTAAGTAAATTTGTTTAAGTGAATGTGTTAAAGTGCACTTAACTGGACAAAGAATGTAAACGTTCATGGAATCTCATAGAATCTTGCAAAACAAGGTCATAAGTTCGTCGACATTTGTTATTGAATTTTTCTTTGCACAACATTGGTTTTTAAAGGAATTTAAACAACACCCTTTTATTGCCCAGAAAACGTATTGCTGAATACACACTCTCTATTGGTAAACTTTTTCATGGTGCGTTTCTACTGCACACCATAGTTTAAATACAAATCTTGAACACAAAATTTTATTATAGTCAAATAAAGTTTGTAAAGTTGTCAAATTTATTTGGCCTTATGAACTTAAAATGTTTGCTTTTCCTTATTTTCAGGCTTTAGGTAAGTGTTGTTCTAAATAAAACTCTTATGTGTTTAAAAAGATATATAAAAAAATTATTACAGTACATTAAATGTGTGCCTTACATTGAATGAAGTCGTCAGTCTTATTATATTTAATGTTGACCATCTACTAATGTTAGTATTTGCACGCTGTTAATAAATACCTTTAGGTTTGCGCGTCTGTTTTATAATTCGTGTGTCTGTTTTATAATTCAGTCTTATTTTCGAAGGTGTGTTTATAATATGTAACAAACGTTTTTCTGCAGTTACTTTCGTGCTGTAATATGATTAAGCTGTTCACATTGGGAGGCTGCTAATGCTGTTTCTGTTAAGTTTTTCCCCCAACAATATTTATAGTCAGATTTGTGTGCATCTAACCTTGTTCTTGTTTTGATTTAGTCGTTCCAAAATATATTTATTACATGCTTTGGAGCCATCTCTATTGGATGATATCTTTCACATGACATTTGATTGGTTTAATTTGTCAATTTATGTGTTTGAAAAAAGCTTACTCAACGTATTGTATACTTTTAGCGCAATTTCAAAATTTACTTCATCATAAAGGTTGGAGTTTGTTATCTTTTCTGAGAGTCTAGGTACTCGTACGTACAACATTCACTTAAACAATTTCTCATCTGAATATGGCGCAGGAGGGATTTTTCAATTTTGGTTGATGTGTTTTATAATATCCAATGTCTGGATAGGAAAACTATTATATAAAAGTATGTTCTTTATATTCTTTGCATTAGCATTACGGAATTGTTCATAACTTTTTTTTTTTTTTTGAGAAATTGACAGCGGTATTAAATTTCATGTGCTTTGAGCGATTAGAATAAAAATTAATAATGCTACCTGGGGTCACAAACCAGTTATTATTTTTATTATTGTATTTTCTTCACGTACTATTAATGTGTCTAGTAATGGTAATTTTCCATCCTTTTCTAGTTTGGAAGTGAATTGAATATTTTGGTGAAAATTATTCAGAATTAGAAGAGTTTTTTCTTCTGCGATTTTTTTGACCATACAAAACAAATCTTCTACGTATTTACTTATTATCCTGGACTCACGTTCCAGTTTTTCCATCACTCTGTCCAATAATCCTTCCTTCGCTATATTAGTTATTACCGGGAAAGCTGGTGAGCCCATTGGCATCCCTTGCAATAGTTCATGAATTTTGTCGTTATATTTGAAATACCTTTATGTCCTTCAGTTCTTTTTAAATGCTCTATTTGATCGATAACTTTTAATGCTCATAATATCTTTCGTTATAGATTCAGCCTGTACGGTAATCCTACCAGCTATTTTATATGACCCTTATAATTTTTACTCACTTATCTAGTATAATTTAAGCCGTTTAAAAATAAAACAAAAATTATTATTAATTTAAAAAACTTAAATTCGCAACATCGTCATATATCCCATGTTTTGCTTTAAAGCCATTTTAATAAAAAACTACAAAAATCAAAATTGATTTAATTATAATTAATATTATGTAGAACTGTAGTAAAGCTTGAAATGCATCGAATGTACACTTATTGTTTTCTCTCACGCACAATAACAACTTCATATAATTCAATGTAATAATGTTGTTATAATAATAATTAAAATAAATTTATTTGCTGAAGTGCAAAAGGATAATCTGCTATTGTTTTAAAAATGATAGATAAAAACTCTATGTGCACACATATGTATGTATACATATCTATTTATTAATATTTGTTAGAACACTGAGTTTGTTTTAAACAAAAAGTATTGTTATAATTTGAACAATTATAACAGGCCTTTGGAAACTATTGTAGATATGTTTTATTCTTTTGTTTTTTTTTCTCACTGAAGCCATAAATTATGGAAAAATAAAATAATTGTTGCCAATAGAAAATACACAATAGAAATTTGTAACAAATGTTGGCTGTTTAAAACATTTTGCTTGCTGCTACATAGTGGATGACAATCCTTACATTACTGGACAATTTAAAAAATGTACTGAATGAACACTTGTTTGAAATTTAAACATTTACAGCGTACTGTATAAAGAATACTTTTTTTTTATTAAAATGTATGAAGTGAAGTGATAGCATAAAATAGTAGGACTAACAAGTAAATAATACAATTAAAAAAAAAATTGTTTTATTTTAGGAATAGAAAAAATTCCAAATTATTAGCTTTTTATGAGGTAAGAAAGAAAATTTGTTCAAACTAACATTATTTTCAAAACAATGTCTAGCATTATACAAATTTTTATTTATTGTTCCATAATCAAAACTAATATTGCGATGTGGAAAATAGTAAATATATCTAAGGAAAATATATGCCAGAAACTTTCAGTGATCAAATATAAAAATATAACACAGGATGTAGTGAGGTAGACAATATATAGTTCAAATTGTCTATATGTAGTGTTTCTGCTAAAATCATTAACTTCCTTAGCAAAAGTTTACTTATTTGTCCAGAGCTGTGAATTTTTGGTATTAGGGCGATGTGAACATACCTATTGTAATTAAATACCGGAAGGTAATCCTAGTGCTTTTTTTATCAGGCCTTGTGGGTTAAAAACATTGATTTGTCATACTTTAAAATCAAACAGCAACCCCTCATTCGGCACAAAATATTATTGTTACATTAATGAAACAGCGGAACAAAGATATTTCATATTAGTTTTTTAGTGTTGTTTTTTTTTTTTTTTTGGTATGGAGGTGCGGTCTAGTGTGCATGCAGATGTAAATGACTAACAGTTAAAAATGCAGGAGATGTCATCATAAATGAAGCACAAAAATGAATTCGAAAACAATGGCAAAATGTTGAAATAGAATATAATATACACATATTCCAGTCAACAGGACAACATAGTGGTAAAATTTAAACTTGGTGAATGATTAAGGGCAACCTGTCGGTTATGAAAAACTGAGATAATATGATAGAACAGTTTACCTGTGTTCAGAGGAATTCGGATGCTAATGATCGTTGTGGTGGATTTGAAACAGCCATAGTGTGAACCTCCTGCCAATAATTCTTCAACTTTATATTTCTTGCCTTCCTTAAAAATGCTGATCAATACAATTTCACCACAAAAAAAATATTCTCAAATCTGAGAAGTAATAAAATTAAGGTTCGATCAAAGAATTAAAAAAAAATATTTATTTTATTTGTTAGAGAGTTAATCAATCCCTTTATGTCTGAAATTGTTCAACACAACTTTGAGCTTTTCAGAATTAATATGGTTCTGCAGTTAATTCTGCTGGTAAATCTAAATTTAATTTTTTAAACCAGAATTTAGTGGTTTTTATTTGGTTTTTGTCAATCAATAATATTTGTGCACTTTAAATCGCCTAACAAATAATATCACTTTTAAGCTTAATTGAATTTTTCTAGGTTTCTATTTTATTCAACGAACCCATTTCAAATATTCGCAATTTTTTTACATAAACCCTTAAAATCTATTTGTGCAAATAACCTGCATATAAACATTTTAACAAATTCAATAACACAAGCAAATCACGATTATTCAACAAAGCTACTGTAAAAATACGTTTATCTTTTAGAAATGAAATAAAAAGCTGTGTTCAGTTCTTGTTTAACTATTTCCCTGGTGTGTTTTCGTTAGAACAATAAACTATTATAAAAAAATGTAAAATAAACAAAACAAAACAAAACTGTATTGTGATATTTTCATTTAGAACGAACAATTTTTAGCCCTCATAAAAATAAATGTTTGTTTCTAATTAAACATTTAACGATTTTAGCACTATAAGGATGCCAAACAAAAAAAAAAATATCTGAAGCTTTGTGAAGTCCAGCAAATATGTTGTACAATTATTTTTTATATAACTGCATTACAGTGTATTTGGAAAGAGTCTGCAAAAAAAAAAAAAAAACATAAGCAGAAAAAACATACCTTTGCTGCTGCCCGCCAACACCAGTTCCATGGACACTACGTTCGCTGGTGTTGTTTGCACCATTAGTTGTATTGTTTGTTAGACACACTGGTGTATAGTCATCAATTTGATCCTTTTGCATGTCGAGTGTATCACCACTGGGCTGTGTACGCCACACCATGCCACCCGTTGAAGCATCTAACCAATAACCATTGCCATTACGTGATAAACTGGGCATTTTTAAAACATCACTCGGATGAGTTCCTGCAAAACAATGTACATTTAACCAATATAGAAAAAATGTTTGCAACTAAAAATAAAGACCTAAAAAAGATCTAAAAAATGGATTTTGTCTATGAAATAAAAAAATTTTTATAAATGTATTCATGTACACTGTCAGCATCAATTGTTAGAGCACACAAAAATAGTGCAATAGTGCTACACAAAAAGAAACCAAAAAAAAAAAAAAAAAAATCAAATGATTTCTCATTCATTTTGCTTCTTTTCTGCTCTGGCTACTGTTTGTTTGTTCGGTTGAGTGTTATAAAAATATGGATGTTCTGGTCATGTTAACTATTTAGTTAATTAACATGACATGCTAAAATAGTGAAAAAATCAGGGACAAAAAAAGTGAGCGAAGATAAAAATAAACTTGTCAAAAGATTTTTTGGGTGCTTTAATTTGTTCATAAAAAGTTTGCTTTAATTAATTGCAACGAAATACTTTCTTTCAAAAGCAAATACAATAACAATGATTTGTAGCTATCACGCAGTTATGCCCTGCAGTCAAACTTGCAGTAAAAAGGACGCACAATTCGCAGTAGTTTCTTTGTTTGAAGAACGAAGAACGAGAATGTTCTTGCATTAACACCGCTTTTACTGTGGTGGACAACATTAGCTGCGAGCTTGGCAAAATTGAATCAGTTGGGTCGGTACCTAAAAACATTTCAAACAAAAATAATACTTAAAATAAACGAACAGGTTTGTTGTCGATGAATGGATATGAGTGTCATTGCTGCTATTATAATTATTATAGCTTGTATATCAGCAGCTCGTGAAACATGATAGCAACACTTTACAAGCCAATTATATTTTCTACTGTCATATCCTGCACAATCCATCATAAGAAGCACAAACTATGCAACCGGTTGGATAACGCATTACCTTATAAAGTTGAGTGGTTTGCGTAACTTTTTGCATAACTTATAACTTTTTCCGTTTTGCACTTAATTTTTTTCGGCAATACTTAAAGTATGGTTACTCAACAAATATTATTTAACAAACAGCGTGACCACTACTCTTCTGCTGATTTTTGTTTTGATTAGATGCGTGGTTACAAAAAACCACAAACGCATGTTTATAAATTATAATACATTTACTAGTACCAAGGAAAAGATAAAAGGTAATAGAGACAGGTCAGCAGACCATATTTTTCGGTTATATTTACTCAATGAGCAAGTAAAACATTTACAATTATTTGATCTTACACGAACTTTTAAAACTTTTTATGCCCAAAATGGTCTTTATTTTTCCCACAAAACTTTCTTCTAACTTCGACTTTTTACAATCAATCAAACATGGTCATCTACTTTAAGGGAACGGTTTAGCAAAAACTAAAATCATATATATTTTCATATGTTTTAATTGCTACTTCTACACTAAATGCTTATGCATATTAAGCTGTTAATATTTATATGTATATCTATTTGCCCTCAATAAATTTCTACGAAAAGTAGTGGTCATGTTAAAATATTAAACTAATATATGTTCACACGTAACAGTAACTTTAGATGACTTACTTTGCTCTGCTTAAAGGTACGTAAAGCCTGCACAATATTGTAGATGAGTTAGCATTAAAAATTTTATTTCAAAACAGCTTTATTAAAGCACTAAATTTCATTTGGGAAAATTTATGTTTTTTTAAACATTTTTTTTTTTCTCCAACTAATACAATTTTTCCTATCATCCAACAACCACTACAATTATAAAGTATGATAAAGCAGAAAATATGAAATGTTTTTATGGCGAGAAAATATTGAGAGTAAGAAAAACTTTTATTTACACCTGCTCGTTTAACAATGATTTTCAAGTGGCTTCTGTTGTGCTTTCTATTATAAATGTTGTGTAGTAGTCCTTAGCACTGCGTGGTTGATTTAAACGAATCCTAAAGTATTAAAGCAACTATTCGTACAACAACACACAAGTACTTGTTAACTTTTGATGAATGCAACAACGCGCAAAATGAAAAGCACTTTACCGCCAAAAACAAACAAAAAATAATAATAACGGGAAGAATTAAAATGCTTAACTGAGCAAAAGCTAATCTTATTACGAAAGCTATTCAAGAGCTTTTTATTTAAGTCGTTAGGTTTTTTTGCTAGTTTTATTTAGATTTTAACATTCAAATTTAACTAACCTCTGATGGTGTTTAAGGCAGATTGTTTCATCATCATGTGCTTGCGTTTAACAAAGACCATGGCGCCAAACGAAAGCATCATTATGGCCAATATTGCACCCAATAATATAATAAACCATGGTTGAGTTAACACATCATCGACATGATCCTGATTTATGGGATAGCTATAAATAAAATGATAGCAAACAATTAAAGGTGGGAAAATACAAAAGAGAGAAAGGGCATCATATTCAATATCTATGCTATTGTGTAAGAAAATGTACAACAAAAACATGTTAATAATATTAAAATAGCCTTACACTTACCGCTGATTTATAAAAGGATCCAATCTCTTTGTAACAGGGTCTAGTCGTAATGTAGCCGGCACACAATACGGCCCCACACCCGCATTGTTACCAGCTGCCACACTTACGGTATACATAACGCCTTCTGTTAAATTCGCCAACACCAAAGTGGGCGAAATAGCATCAATTGTAACGTTGGTGAGGATGCGTGAAAAATTATGAGCGGTGTCTATGCCTCTGACAACAATGTGATAGTACAACAGAATACCTAAAAAAATGTATTTGAAAAAAAATATATATAATGAAGAAAAGCACGTGATTTTTTTTATCCACTTTCTTTTGTATTCTGTTTAAAAAGTTTCTTGCCAAACATGTGTGGTGTGTGTGAAGACAAAAGTGAAAAGTTAGAAATATTTAACGTACCATGTGTAGGTTTGAGGTTGGGTTGTTTCCATTTCAAAAATACTGCTGAAGAATTCAGCAAAATTGCCTCCATGCCAAATGGTGCTTCGTTGGGCACTAAAATGAAAATTAAAAAGGAAGACACTTGATAAGTACATAATGCTTGTTTAATAGCAAACGTAAATAGTAAATAATTTCCGCAGTTATAAATTGTTAATGTGAAGAAAAGCAAGAACAATTTTGAAATGATTTTGTAGAACATCTTCAATTTTTTAGTTCCTCATGTGCTCCTAAATATGTAAGCATGTTCTGTGAGTGATTTGAAACCAGTAAAGTAATCCTATGTGCATAAAAACTTTTGTATCTTCTTGATTTGAAACTATCTTGCAAGTGTTTGGCTATAAACCTAATAATACAGATTGAGTCCTTTATATAATGTTTTGTTTTCTTTCTAAATCATGCTAAAGTCATTCTTAATGTGATGGGGTTTTTTGTGGCGAAAATAAGCGTTATTGAAAAATATTTCCTGATTTGCAAAAAAATATGGTAATTTTTTTTAGACTAGGACCAATACTCAAGGGATAGCCCCTACATATGCATTGCATTCTACTGGAACTAACAAAATCGGAATGAAGGATTGATGAGTGGCAAAACGAAAATGGGCCGTTGTTGTGGATGTTTGATTTAGCCAAAAAGTTATAATATGAAAACAGAATATTTACTTTTGCAAAGCTAAGTAAGTCAGGATTAACTGTTGCTAATTTGTTGTTGGCGGGGTACTAAAGGAGAAAGTAAATATTATTTAGGCCTTGCATTTGTCTACAATGGTACGCTTTGTGCAGTCTAGCTTATCATCATTCAATAGCTCTGGTTCTACTGCTATTACAGCCGTATGTACAATGTGTTGTGTAACTCCATTTTATATTGGTCAAATTAGCCTAAAACACCTTGAGTCGTTTTGGATTGTTTTAAGTTTGGTTTTCTTTATTTTCTAATGTCTGATATAAAGTTTATGGAAAATACGTATTCTAAACAGAGATACAATTTTTTTAAAGAAATCTTTATTGTCCTAAATATTCATATCAATTGGGGTTGGTGCCAAAATCTTAAATATTTGCATGTAGCACTGGTGTCACAAAAACTCAAAAAATATGATTACAAAGACTTTTCTTATGACAAATGATTCAAATGAAAACTAAGTTTTCTTTTCAGATATTGCATTTTGAATACAACAAAAAGGTTTTAGGACGATTTGTTTTTTATAATTCTTAACTTTTGGCACCCTTTTATGGCACAAATAAATTGAATCCATTATTCTTTGCATACCCGAGTCTCATCTGTTCAATGTCATCAAATCATTTCGAAAATAATTTTGTCTCCCAATTTATAACTTTTGCTAGCAACGCATTAATTTATAAACTTTGTGCTTAACATTTCGTTAAGAAAATCTTGATTCATACCATTCAGTTTATTTTATTTTTCTTTTGTAAAATAAAAAATAAATAAATGTAAAACTTATGCAGCTTATATACAACGCACAAAACTTGTTTGTTTGCATTTAAGATTTGTGAAGACGAATCAAAGTAGTTAAAAACAACACATGCTACTCACATTCTTATGGCATATAAATAATAAATATTGAATGAAAATCATAAGAAAGAAAAAAATATTCTCTTGTGTTTGAAATATGTCAAAGTTGTTTATAAACTTTTTAATCTATAGCTATTAAAGTTGAACAGATAATAAAAAAAAACCAAACTTTTAAACATAAGTTTGAGCAAAACTTTACGAAAAGATGGAAGATTAAAATAAATTTGTTTGCCAGCATTTGAAATGCTTTTAAACTTTTCGAAAGTGTTTAAGTATTTTGCATGACAGTTTACCAAACAAACATAACGCACGTACAGCACTGACATGATAATTTATTTAAATGGAAACACACAGACATTTGTTCAGGTCTAATTGTACAAATCATACGCCTGGGGAATAGAGCAAAATTAGGAACATGTTTCTGCTAATCTTTAATATAATTTGGAAATAATACAACAGTATTGAATAGTTTTATTTAGCTCAGCCTTGAAAGTGACTTATTTAAAATTTCTTTCAAAAGAAAATTTCCACCGCCATGTTTTATGTTTTTTTTACTGAGTGCTTATTGCAGTTTTCAAGGGAAGTGAGTATCAGCATCATTTTCTTTGCTGTTTTGTTTTTATACTAAGTGAAGATCAAAACTATTTTATGGCGTAGAAGTGCTACCTATATTTTGATACGTCAACAGCACCGACGGCAATGAACGGTGCTGCCAATACAACGGTCGTCATAAGTCCCATTAGAACCATCTTGTTACTAGCTCTTAGGCTACCAATTGATTTTCGATCGTAGGAGCATGTTTCATATATTTAGAGAAAACAACATTGTGTTGGGTATAGTACGTCAGTAGTATTGGTGACCATGTCAATAGTTAATCACTAGAGCCTTAAATTTTTGTATATATCTAAATAAAATTAAATATTAAATATTAATATATAATATATATTTGTACCTGTTTGTCAGGCAAACACTTGCTGTTTTATATTTCCGTCGCAATTTTATGGCAGCAATTTCTTTATTTTCAGCTACTTCTGTTAGCTTTTGTTATGATGAACAAAATAATTTTGCACTAACAAAATTTATGGGATTTTCCTTTGCAATAACCTAGGTTAATAAGGCTTAAAGTAAAAATTACCTAAAGATTAAGTTGCAATTAAAACTGCCAAATAAAAAATCACATCTTTATTTCTATTTGAAAAATTCGGTATGTTCGATAATAAGGTAATAAAAAATTATGTTTCTGTTTTGTGCAACTAAAATTAAAAACAAATTGCATTGATTAAACAAAGAAATTATATTATTAATATTGATTAAAAAGTGACAAACCAAGTTTTGGACTTGAGCCTCAAAAAGTAATTTAATATAAATGTATTTCAATATCATAGTTCAATAAAACTAAAATTTCAAAAAATCTAGACTTTTAGCAACATTGCATCCGATTCGTATTTAATTCATCTTCTCCTCCAAAAGAGCTTAACTTTTGAATATATGTACATACATATGTTTCCCCTTTCCACAAGCTAAAAATTTTCCTGGAAATCAGAGTAAACAAAAACGCACTTACGTATCAAAATACAAACAAAAGCACATACATGCCGAAAAAACTTTCAGCTTAACAAAGCCACACACACACACACACACACACACACATGTGTGTGTCTGTCTGTTTTTATTTGCATTTTTCTATATACACATGTAAGTGTGTGAAAAAAACGTTAACGTTTTACCAGGCTAACAGAAACAGCCAAAACAAATAAGCCCAATAAAAACGGGTAGCAAGAGAGAGAGAGAAAAAAGTAATTGCTTGAACAGCAAAACTTACAATATTACAGCTGCTCAAAAGACTAGAGCAACAATAAAAGAACAAGCGAGGAGAAAAGCCAAACAGATAAAACAAACTCATCTAATATGTGAATTTGGTATTCACAAGCTTGAGCAAATATGCTGAATGTCGGTTTTATACAACAATGTATGGCTTGTAAATATACATTTATGTTGGTGCATACATGGCTTATACATACAAGTGCAAGTTGTTATTAATTTTCCCAACAAATACTAAAACTTGATTTCCTACTAGTAAAATTATATAATGTTTTAGAAATTTTCTTGATAAAAATTAAAACTTTTACCACTTTCTCATTTACTATAATTCTCCATTGATTCTGGGGAAAAGAAAATGACTGGTACAATAAAGTTAGCAAAACTAATCGGTTACACAGAAGTTTCGCACCTGAGAAGTAATTCTGTAATCAACTTGATCATTCCGACTTAAAAAATAATATAGAAAAAAATTTCTAGCAAATCACTTTAAAAAAAAAAGAATTTTGTAAATCGTTACGCCCACATTAAGGAGTTACGTAAAAACTCAGTTATTCAAATAAAATGGGTTTCGACTCCAGGCAACACCCACCAAACATCAAAGGGATTTCCACGTTCAGTTCAAAAATGCCTTAGTTGCTTCATAGCATGCATCAAAATATAGCAACGAAATCACAAATGTAGTCTTTGCCTGTGTCATCGGAAGCAAAACGTGGGGAGCTAAAATTAACCTACAAATTGATAAAAACGGAAAATCTTTCAATTTTATTGTAAATTCAATTTCGATGGAATGTTATTGCTAATTGTGGATCACATGTTGCCATACAAAAGCAAACATTTTTAGCCATTGTGGAATTTTTCAAGAAACGCACTAAAATATGTGCGTTTAGAAATTTTTATATTTACGAACCAGTGCTTTTTTGTAAACGTAGTACGGAATCGAGTGTCAATTACCCAATGTTTTTACAACCATATACGACTCCTGAGAAGTGTTTTGCTTATATCATGTTTCAATGACATGCGCTTCGCTCTTTATTTGTGCTTAACACCCCAATCAGGTGTATGGCGAAGCAATGTGCTTCGCCATACAAAATTTTGAGAGCGAATGAACTTGCTTCATGTTGAAGCTACATGCAAAGCACTAAAAATTCCTGTCTTCTCTAACTTATATCGCAAGTTTACCAGCACTATCTGTCAAAATTATATGTTGTAAACAAAAAATAAAAATAATAAAAAACAAAAAAACGTAATTGTCCCATAAAAATAAAAGTTAAGTTCTGGTTTGCATTTAATGCCCTTGAAATCCAACTCCGAAGACATTTCCATATGAATGTGTTTGGAAAAGTTCAGTTACTTCTTTTGTCCATTTAGAAAAACTTACAGCACGAAATTAATGGAAAATGTATGTTGGCTTATTAAAAACCAAAGTCAAATAGAAGCACATAGACGAATCGTGTAATCAGTGTGATTCATAAATATAATTGAGAGAGCGAAGCGGAAGATTGAACTCGTAATGGAAGCGTACTACTAGGGATAGTGTTCTATGTGTATTAGAAAAAAAGTGCGTTACAACAAAACAAATCTTTTCAGAGTAAGAATTTTTAGTAAGTCTATATTCATCACACATTTATCTATTTTGAATACTTGACTAGGTGTTTGCTGGGAAAAAAAAGCGAATGGCACAAAATCGAGCAAATACTCATATAAATGTAGATTTTGTTGACGTTTTTGTTTTGTATAAAATATTTTCCCATTGTGTCTAAAATTATTCTATGAGTGAAACAAAGTAAAGTAATTTTCTTGAGTAAACATTGAGTCTTTCATAAAAAAAGTGCATACAAGTACATACATTTTTGTCCCAGTTGGCCATCAAAATATGGCGAGCACAATTTTATTTTTTTATTTTTTGACGATATCATATTTTTTTAACGTTTTCTGAATTACAAATATTGGTGGATATTCTGAAAAACGCGCCAAAGAACTGAAACTTTAGACGGCAACCAAAAAAAAAAACAATGTGAAAAAAAACAGTTTATGTTATCCATACATTACAAGAATAAAGTGAATCAGACAGTTGACCACACGTATCTCTCTCACAAGTAAACGTTAAGTATATTATTAGATTCAAAAGCAATCAATTCATGCTTTTCAAAGGTTGTTCTTGACTGCTATATCAATAAGCACCATTACTTCATAATGCAAAGATTTCTTATTTTAGGTGAAGCTAATAGTCCTGGGACTTTAAGCTTTGGTTAATGTTTTTCATATTATTTTTAAATTAAATTTGATATTCCTTGCGGGATTGCGGTAAATATTCATTAACGGAAAATTTGTTGACGAAAATTTTATACTGAGTCAGTTATTGCGATGAATATACGCTGCAACTTAAAAAAAAGTATGCAATTTAGTTATGACGTGAGTTCGAAGCAATATTTGTTGTGATGACTAACAAGTCCTTAAGTCAAAGAGTCTTTAACTTTAACTCTCTTGTCTTCCTTAAAAACGAAATTCTTCGGTAAAAGCATAATCTTTACTTTTCCTAAGACTATTAAGAGTACATAAACTGAACAATATTACTGATACATTTACCCCCATTTATTAAAAAAAATTATTCTAATCGTGAGTTAAAACATTGTAAGTGCGAGCGCGAAATGGCCAACTGGGATATGTAAAAAGCTAATATAAATGAGGGTGTATTTAAGGTTTGCAGCCAAGAAAAAATAAAAAAATAAAACAAATACAAGCATTAAAAACCCTCGCTAGAAATTACATTTCCCATCTCCTGTTATTCATCCTTTTTGTCCATTTTGGGCCTTTAAACGCGTTTTGTTAAGAACGGAAAAACAATATAAATTTTAATTTGCTTGGTTATTTACAGTGTACCGTTAATCCTTTGGGTATATTTTTGATATAAGCAGCCAAAATTTAAATATTGAAATACAATATTAGAAATTTGATTTAAATAAGATACTGATTTAGTGAAAAAAATTATTGGCTCAAAATTAATAAACTATTACATTAATTTCCATCATTCAACGGGCTTAACTAAATCACTAAATTAACCTAAATAGTCAAATAAATTATTTCTATGAGATTTGTTTGTCAGGACGAAAACCTTCATTTTATGAATACAAGTGTTAATACTATATTATTATTGTTATTAAAATTATAAACCAAAGTCCCTTCCCTGTTATATAAATGCTCATCCTGTTTTCATTTATCCGCTTTGGAAGTTCTGTTGTCGTTATATTATCTGCTACAAATGTAGAAAATATTTTTGTTTTACGTTAGACAATATTTTCATCATTTTCTTGTTAACAAGCTTTCAAATGTTGTTGCCTTAGCACTAATTTCCCTTTCCTTCGTTTTCTTATTTTCAACGTGCTAAAGTACTTTTAAAAAATACAAAGAAAACAACAGCTAGAAAGTTTTGCAATTACATTTGTCTCTTAGAGTGTTCAGAGCTCAAACATACACATACAAATGCATATTTAACCGCTTTTTTCCTGATATTTCATACAAATTGCAGCACGTAACAACAGTTGACGGTAAATGTTACATGTTCGTCTTTTTTTTGCATTTTAGCAAAACAAACAGCTTGACAATGGCTGCGCACAAACGATTTCACCTAAACAAATACACACTAAATACAAAATAGCAGCAATACTAAATAGCTGTCTGAAGAAAAGGATTTGCAACAGCAAAAATAGTACTCTAGCACTTTTGCTTGACTGGAAAAACGTGAGCTTGCATACCTTTAAGTTTAAAGGTAAACATTTTTACGGTTGCATTTCCTTGTACTGAAGTACCTAAACAAATGCATGGTTACAATCACAGACATACTGAATATTCTTGGGCATGTGTGACTTAAGATGCAAGTATGGAGTGCTAGCGGCAAATATATACTGAGGCATGTTGCCAGTCTAAAGCATGCTTGTGCGTGTTCCATTTGAGACTGTTTTTTTATTTTGCCTTAAATTTCTAAACAATCTAGATGGGAGAAATTGGATTTATATACACAAAGTGGGGGTGTATGTATGTAAAATCTTTGATAAAGAGGCTCTTAGAGTGTTAAAATTTCCCCAATTTAACTTTATAAATTTTTTTGGATTAAAAACAAACAAAAAATTATGTATTAATTTAAAGACCGTTATTACTATTCTTGACAAAAAGGGAAAATTATTAATTTCGTCAGCGTTGGGAGGAATATCACTGCAGGTATTAGATTTTGCTAAGGTCTAAATACTGTATTTTTATAGAGAAAATCATAGCCCAAAGTTTTAGATAATTGTTACCAGAATTATTTTAATGTTGACCTTTTCAATACTTTTAAATAAAAATAATGTATCATCTTAGTAATATAACTGTTAATATTTCGATTTGCGCTTTTTCATGTCTGCTTTTAAACAAATTTTTCAAAAGTAAAGCATTAATCCAGACTCTCAGTAAAATTAACGTTTGAAGAAGAGTTTTTCTCCAAGTGAGAAAAGGATCCCATAACATTATCTTTTTCTCAGAATTAACAGTAAGCAGTATCTATAGTATTTCCAAAATCAACTGGTAGAGTTTTGTTTAATGGAAGAAATTTCAAAAAGGAAAAATTTTACCAGCTTTACCACAAACATGTGCACATGCATCCACATAAATACACATATTTATGTTTGTTTTATATCACAAACACACGCCAGAACATCGATAAGAAAAACTTTCTTCATAATTGCCAAAAAATGTCTGGAAAGTTGCAAAGCAGGTTGGTGCTTAAAAAGGCTTCTTAGCTTCTGGTGTCTCTAAAACCAGTACATTTTATTCTAAGCCCTGCTAAATAGAGCAGATTTTAATTTTCTTTTAAAATTCATTTAAGACATATGTTCAGTTTTTGTGTGTTTTCGTAGACAAAACTTTAGAGACTGAAAAAGGAGAGGAAAAAAAGTATTCTGTTCATAGTTAGAACAACTTGAACAGTTAAAAAAAGAACCCTTTGCTTAGTATCTAGAATATTTTATATGGCAGTGAAGGATTTTCTTTGCATAAATATTTGGCCAGAAATTTTTATATATAAAATACTGTGTTTACTTTGCGTTTTCCCAAAAATATTCACGTATTTAGCATTAAGTATTTTATTTTCATAGCTATACTTTTTAATTAAAATAGAAATAATCTCTTTTCCATATGAAAAAATGGCCATATATATTTTAACATTGTTTTGTTAACCAAATAAAAATCCCATTAAAAATGCCTCCCCAAAAAATAATCCAATGAAATACTGCAATATAAACAACAAACTTACCATCTTCTAAAGTTCGGGCCACACGCGAATTTGATGGTTTACCCTCTACCGATTTATAGAAGGGTACAATGAAAAATTCATACAGAGTAAATTGCAAAAGGCCAGTCATGGTGCAAGACGAAGCGCCACCACCATTTAAAATGGTCAACATGCGATACGACGTGCTGCCAACATAAGAAGCGGCTGATAGCAAAACAGAGGAGGGGGTTGTAGATGAAGTCATCACATACGATGTACCATCACGTCTGGCAATATTTGGCTTTCCAGCAGAAATCAATGCGGATGAAGAGGCAGCTGTTGAACGGGTATTACTACTACTGCTGCTGCTACGTGCGGCGGCTACTAATGGATTTGTATTGGCTGAAGAGCCAGTTGAAGTATCCAAGAGTTGACGTGCGTAAATATAAAAACCCTCAACATATTTGCCGTTGATGATCTATAGAAAGGAAATAAAACAAATAAATAACATTTTTAGTATAAAAGAAACAAAAACTTAAGATAAAGTTAGTAAAACTAAATAATTATGGCTAAAAAAAATTAAACAAAAAACCAACTACACTAACCTGCCAAGATAATTTCATACTGGTGGAGTCAACCACACTGGCATTGATAAGCTCAACTACATCTCCAGACAATAAACTGGCACGAGCTTCACTCAAATCTAAGCCGCTATTAAAATATTTCTAAAAAAAGGAAAACCAATAAATTAATACAAATGAATGAATATGGTTTAAAAAACAAAAATTTATATTTTCTTCAGTATAAAATTCCAAGCCAAGGCAAATCCATTAAAGCTAAGCTCACAAATGCAATAAAAGAATTCACAAAAACTGGAGTAAGCATTTACTTTCTGCCAAAAAAAAAAAATGTGTGACTAGTGTTAAGGTAAATTCATACTAGGTCATCGCAGTCCAATTCGCTTCAACATTATTCCGCGAGTGTTTACTTTTGAGTTGTCAAGACTTGTAGAACACAACAATAAATCTTGTGACAATTCGCAAAAAGTGCTAAAGCGAATTGCGATGCCGACTACCAAGTAATAATTTGCCTCGTCTCGTCTAGAGTAAGAAAAAGTTATCATTTATATGACTGACTGCGTCTTGTTTGGAATTCATGGAATGGAAAAAGTAAGAAATTCTAAGCAAAAGTCATTTCTAAGAACTTACCGTGCCCACCGTAATGGGTTCCGATATGGGGGAAGGAAGCGATACACCATGAGTATTCTCGGCTCTTATCAAAAAGAAATAATTGGTTCCCGGTGATAAGCCAACTTGTGTGTATGTAGTATTTTGTACTCTAGATGCCACCTGTAGCCAGCCATCTGTTTCATTTTTGGCAAACATTTCCACTATGTAACCCACCAGGCTAGAAGCACCCACTTTATTGCTACGCGTCCAGGACAAGCTAATGGAATCCTCAGTTTTATCTGCTACTTGAGGTTTTCCCGGGGGTCCAGGAAAGGTGGATAGTTCCGGTGCTCTAAAGAATTTAATATTAGGATTGGTAGGACTATCCAAACGCAGATAGCCACTCCAAGATGATTTGCCATTACGATTACTGGCCACACAAGTATATAAACCTTCATCTTCACTCTTCACCAAGTCAACCAAAGTCAAAGCTCCCGACTCCGACATATTGCGGCGTTCATGTTCCATTACATCTATTGGTATACCATTCAGATACCACTGGACTTGTGGTATGGGTGAGCCCAAAGTTCGACAGGGCAAAGTAACAAATGATTTTACGGGCAGTGTTTGATTTATTGGGCCCTGTTCAATAATGGGCGGTGGCATTTCGTATTGTGTATCAACAGTGACTACTATGCGGCTGCTTACACTGCCAACATTATTCAGAGCATTACAGACAATAACTTTGCCAGAGTCTTCGCGGGCAAAGCGAAATATAGAAAGTACCGATCTTCCCTCGGGAGTGAGTGTTACTTCCATGCGTTTGTCTTTGTAACCAGGAAAAAGCAAAGAACTGTTGCCTTCTAGCGACCAATATACTGAAGGTCGCGGAAAGCCATTTGCCTGGCATTCAAACAAAACTTCATCTCCCACTTCCACAAATTGGTTTTTGGGCCTTATGGTAAACTTAGGAGGAGCTAAAGCAAAACAATTTTTTTTATATATGTATATACATATATATAATTAGAATTTAAAATCAAACTACTTTTTTTCACTACATAAACAAAATTTACCGTGTACTATTAGTGTCCCCGTGGCTGTTATAGAGCCCACTGCATTATCTGCCTCGCAGGTGTATTCGCCCATATCATCAAGCGTTATTTCATCCAGTTTCAGACTGCGATCTTCCAGAACAGTTACACGACCTTTTTAAAGTAAATATTTTTTTTAATTGAGATTGAATTTTCGTATAGAAGAAAATTTAAAATAAAACACAGCAATCCATTTTAGGAGTTTATATAGCATAACCGGGAGTTAAAAATGTATATATTTACTAGCTCAAAAAAACTATTTTTTAATTTTTTTCTTTTCAGTCCTAGAGCCCCAATTAAAGTTCCCAGGAAAGATACGATATTTCAGGCACTTCAAGACAGTTAAAACAAAGTTGAAAAAATTATTTAAGATAAATAATCATATATTTGCTCTTCAAAAGTAGCTGCTTTATTTCAACTACGGCATTTTGAGACGTTGGGTAAAGACCCTACCGCAGCAGCAGCCAAAATCAAACTTCATACATAAGTAAAATTTTGCAGGATAAATAGGCGTGCTACGCCTAATTTTGTTCAGAGCCTTCATAGATGATGAAGAAAACTTGCCTGTAAATATAACCAGACCCATGCACAAAATTTCTCCAAAACGGAGACCGAGCTAAAATTAACTAACAACTAAAGAAAATTGCAGTCATTGTATTTTCTCATAATAAACTAATAAAATTCAAGATAAACTACATTCTTACACGAACAACTGGCATTGGCAGTAAGTTTGTGGGTTTTTTAAAACGTAGCAACAACCTAAAGTCCTTAGACTTAGAGACGTTTCGTAATTTGAAATTTAGAAAACACTAAAAATAAATGATTTTCAATTTGGAAAAATACGAATTACAACTATGAGAAAAATTTGTTCAGTTGTGCTTTCCCAATCACAGCATAGTTGTGTAGAGTATGCGGACTTTATGTTAACCTGTGTTAATATGCTTGAAAAATTAAAAATTTCTATTTGAAATCTGTTAGTGCTAAAAATATATGTATATTAATTTATAGTTTGGTATTAAAAATAACTACCGAAATTTAAACTGTCAATTTTTAATTCAATTAAGTGATTTACCTTCTAATTCATAAGCTTGACGAGACTGAGTGCTTTTACTCAAATTGCATAAAAAGAACCTTTCTCCATTTTGAATATCAAAAACCCACAAAATTTACTTTTATTGAGTACTGGCATTGCAGCCAGCATTGGAAAGAAAACTCTTTTAATACGAAGAAAAACAATTCGCAATTTTCATTATGGCAAAGCTTTAATTGGGGAAAACATGCAAACACTTTTATGTAGAGTTCTCTTTGCAGAAGGAAATAAATTGCAAACTTCATTTAGTAAAATCAAAACCTAAAACAAGCACAAAAACTTAAAACCAACAAAGTGGTTCATATAAAAGAAACTTTATTTGTACCCCAATAAAGTGAAAAGCAAACTGACATTCAAAAACCAAATGGTATTAACACATACAGACGAAACAAATTTTAAACTCTTAAAGTTTTTAGTTAGTTAACTGAATGTATATATACATAAGTATGTTTGTATTTGTATTTGTATTGCAAAGGTATCATATAGATGACCGCTTACTGTGTTATGTGGTTTCCGGCTAATTGACAATCAGAGAAGGGTTAAATAAACAGAGAACGACCGCAAACGTTTATACAGAGTCAACAGCAAACACAAAATAACAAAACTGAAAGTAAGATAAACAAACGCATGCATTCAAGTAGCTCTCGCTCCTGCACACAAACAACGCAAACCTAAATTTTTCCGCACAACCTGATTTGATGTGTTTTCAAAATGATAAACATATAAAACCATTGACTCCAATTCCTTAAACCAGATAAATTACATGAAAATTTAAATGGATTGTTGCTAACAAAAACATGTTGTGTATTTTCGCCGTGTTATTGCAAACATTTAAAAATTTTTAATTTTTTCAAATACACTTACGTAATGGCATATTGCCACCAGAGGCTGTACGACGCCACAGGACATCCGGCAATGGATCACCGCCAATGCGACATTGAAATATCACCGAAGTACCCACCACAGCTGTTTGATTTTGTGGGCCACGTATTAAAAACGGACGAGCTAAAATAAATAAATTAAACTTTATTAATATTTGCAGCTTTTGTCATTTAAAATAATATAAAAATAATATGAAACAAAATGCTAAATATTTGTTCAAGTTTCGACCTCAAGTTTATTATTAAAATTTTCGGCATGCTCTTCACAAGACGAAACTCTATACAAGGAATATACAAAAATGTATATTCCTTGAAAAAGAAAATACTTGACAAAGGGATGATTTCTTGCTGCCTTGTTTACTGTACGGAATGTTAATTTTTAAAAGTATTTTAAAACATATAAATGGAAAGTAGCATTCCAGGATGCAAAGTCAGTCGAGAGCCGCGATTTCTCTAGCTTTGATTGAAGAAAAATCATAACCCGACGACATAATAGTAACAAATGCAACCACAACATGCCAATATAATCTAAATTAACATAATTCATAACAACATTATTTTACATTGAAATTATTGTTCGTCTTTAGGAACTGTTCCTGTTGAGTTTGCTATTATAACAAAAATAGTTTTACTTACTGTGCACTTTAAGAAATGCTGTTGAGGACTCTCTGGTGCCTACAACATTTTTCACCACACACTGATAGCGACCATCATCAGACTGTCGAACATCTTGTATGGCCAAATTACCACCGTCTACAATGCGAACCCGCTTATTGCCATTTAAACTTAAAGTTTGTCCATTTTTACGCCATGAAACTTGAGGTTCAGGTGAACCTCTGGGCGGACCACACTCCATAAGAGCCACTTCACCCTGAGCTACACGTGTGTTTTGAGGCTCCAAACGAAACTCGTCGCGTAAAACTGAGAGTGAAAAATAATAAAAATATGAAAAAAGCTAAGCATTTCATCCAGGTGATTATATTTTACTACATAATAAAAACTTTTATATGACAAAAAATATTCAATGTTTCACAAATTCCTATAAAATATTTGTCATATCAATTTTTGGAATGGAATAAAATTTTGTTTATTTTTCAGGTTTTTCTTCAAATTGAAGGTTTAATGGTTCAACGAGATAGAAATCGAAAGGAAAGTTTGATAAGACTATGAATGTGTAAAATCATTTTTTTTTGCAAATAATAAACTTATTACAGACAGGGAAACGGCATAAAAGAGCTTGTTAAACATTACAGTCTCTTTCTGAAACATGTCCTTATTACTTTATTCAAGTCAAATGTTAAATGCTCCCTAAATTAATTTAAGATTAAAAACATACTTACATGCTACCTGCAGTGTTGCATTACGAGACCTGGCCACACCGAACTCATTTTTCGCCTGACACCAATAAGTACCAGCATCACTCTCACGGCGTGAATGTATTACCTAAAAGAAATAAATAAATAGATTTGAAATAACATTTCTACATACTCATTTTGTAGACCAAAGCAAATTTAAAAATATTTAACATTCTTTATACACACACATCTCCAAAATGTTTTTAGCAAAAAAAAACTTATACTTTTATCTCCTGATTCAAATCGCACAACAAACACGTGTTGCTCCTTCTCCACCATTCAATTAATGACTTTCAGTTGAAATTTCTAACGCTTTGACATCGTTGAATAAAACTATACATCCTTTGATTAAAAATCCCTTTAGGCCATGTAATTAAATAAAAACTTTTGAATGTAAAATACTTTTAATTTTACATTTGTTGAATAAAATTGCTCAAATGAAATGTTACAAAACACATTTAATTATTGTCAATTTATGTTTATTTATTTCTACAATTTCAACTTGCCAGTAGTTAAACTATACAATTTATTTAGCTATTTATTTGTGTATTTAACTGATGTGGCACAAAGAAGGCGGAAATGTA
This sequence comes from Sturmia bella, assembly GCA_963662145.1. Taxonomy (NCBI): domain Eukaryota; kingdom Metazoa; phylum Arthropoda; class Insecta; order Diptera; family Tachinidae; genus Sturmia; species Sturmia bella. The sequence continues at coordinate 14,954,110 of OY759171.1, read as the reverse complement.
TTTAACGAATTTACTAAAATATATTTGTAATAGAATTTTTATTTGTAAATAATTTAGGGGCAATTAAAAGAAAAATTATGCTAGTATTGAATTTTTGGCGAACTATTTGTAAAGAGATTAGTTTTTCTGTAAATAGGAATGCAAGCAATTTTATCAAGCAGTGCATTGTGCTTATTTTAGTCTTTCTGTAATAAATCTCACAAGTTTTTTTTTAAATTTAACTTAAATGTTAAAACGACATACATACATATATGGTTACCTGCATATGTATTTGAAAAATCAATTTTTCGTTAATCTAATTAAAGAGATTTTTAAACGGGTAAGATTTGTCAATAAAAGTAACCTGATTTACAAAAAAAAAAACTATTAATTTTTCTTAAAAATTCGATTTTTGATACATAATTTTTCTTCAAGTGTGAAATATTTTTTTGAACACTTTTTTTGTATTTTCTGAGCTTCAGATTCTTATTCATAACCCTTTTATCAAAATATTGAATTGTTTGCAATCTTTTGCCAACATATTGGAGAAATCTTATTAAAATTTTAAAAAATTTAATATTTTTTAGTAGACAAAAGACACATTTTATTAAATTAAAAATAAAAAGTTTTGTGAAGGGTGATCCAACTGCAATGCAAGATGTTAACAGATGAGATTTCCTTTTGGTATTTGCCAATTATAACCATGGAAACGTACACAATAAAGCAGTTCCTTGTGACTGTTAAAGTAATTTTCGAAAGTGGGTATTCAAATCAAAATGCATTTTGTGCACTTTGTCATTTTTGTGGTCAGCACAGTTTGTCTTCAGTGGACTCATTAACAAACAGAATAGATAGATTCATTCAAAAAACAGAATTCGGGCAAATGAAAATCCGGAAGTGTTTGTTGAAAAGTCGATCTATGTACATTTGTTGCCGACGTCATCGCTTACTATACCATTAATGGTGTTTATTATCGCATTATCAAAATAAATAATATGGGCCTAAACAATGTCTGCTTTCAATGGGGGGTCGGCACTTGCCAAGCATTCATGAAGCAATATCTCTTTTGCGGAGACGGTAGTTAGCCGCCACTATTATGGGATTTGAAACCTCTGGACTTCTTTACTTGTGAATGCTTAAAATCAAAATTGCATGCCACTAATTCAAAAGCAATTCGAAAATTAGATACTGCAGTAATTTAGCATATTAAGGACATTGAACATTAATTATGTTGCAGCCATTGAAACCGAGAATTTTCCCAACACCTCATCTTATACATATGTAGTTGCCATAGATTCTTCTGAAGAAATAGAAAATATATATTCTTTGAAAATATTTCATATTATTTTTTTTAACTAACATCATCACCATCATATTGGAAATAATTTTTCAAAATTTCTTAAGACCATCTTCAGGCTGCCAAAGTGTTGGCAAAATACTAAAAATGAATTTAGTATTGTAATAAAAGTAATAAAAAAAAACAAATGTTCAAAACTGAAGAGCTACCAAGATATACACAAATTATTAAATCATAAGATTTCCTTTCAAAAGATGCACGTGTGAATAATGTAATATTTTTGGAATTATTTTTACCTAACAAAAAATAGGAACAAAATTTAGTTTTGTGTTAAACATTTAATTTATATTATTATACTTTGTTACTAACATTTTACAAAATCCACTCAAAAGTAGAAGTTTATTAAAAACAACCAGTTAAAAGACAGTATTTAAAAATAGAAGACCAGATTTGTTCAGTCACCTGTAGTGGGTGTATTCATCAGGTTTGACAATCCAGCCAGCAAAGATGAGTCTTTTTTAACTTTTTATTTAATTCATATTAGGCACGACAAATTAAATTTGACCAAGATTTCGATCATGGTTCACCATCGAATAAGGGCAGTGATTTATTGTTCTATAAAAGTTGTCAGTCTGTTGTACTACTAATTCCTTTTATACAAATCAGCGAAAAAACTTCGTTGGTATACAAAGGAGCAAGCGGTATTTTTTATATTTCCTTATCAAATATAATAAAAGGTTTTGGAGTATAATCTAACCATTACTTATTTCATTGATGTATTGCCGAAAATTCTATGTTTCACTGAATTCTAAAAATCAAAATTAATAGAAAAAATTTTCTATTAATTTTATTTCTGCGTATTTTACATTTTGGTTGAAACATTGGCGTTACGTTATTAAAAACTTTAAATTGCCATTATATATGTCTTATTTATGTAATAAAAGATTCAATACTAGCCAAATAACATATTACATATTAAAAAATGTTTCAATTCATAAGCAGGCCGCAAGTTTTTGATAAATGTTTAATGAAATCAGCGAAAAAGTTGACATTTTGTAATGCGTGCGCAACAATACGTTTTGCTTAAAGGCAATAAAATGAAATACATTTGCACATTTATTATTACATTTTATACTTATTTCAAATAGATTTTTTAATTGATTTTGTAATTTCTTATTTCAACTTTCCTGTAGATTTCAACTTTTCTGTAGACTTCATGTTTCATTGGATAAGAAACAGAGGTAAAAATTTAAGTGAAGCTTGGGTTAAGCTATTCTCTACTACAATTTTTCTAATAAAAATTTAAAAAAATAGTGAGGAAGATATTTGAATTGCTTTAAAAAAAATTCCTTATTGATTAATAAAAACCATACCTTAAGAAAAAATAAATCTCCAGTCATCATTAAAATGCGATGGGATCCTGTATCTGTTTTTAGTTCGTAGCCATCCTTAAACCATTGTATTGAAGGGTTGGGACTGCCCTCTGCTTTACAGTTGAAAGTAAATGGATCATTTTTGGGTACCACCATATCCATGGGATGTTCTATAATGCGAGGATTTTGAGCTAAATAGAAAATAAAAAACAAAGAAGTGGGTTATTAAATAAGAAGTGATAAAGTTTACACTTTAAATGCGCTACGGAGCATTAAATTTAATAAAAAAAAAAAAAACTGAGTTTGTCATGCCCCAAAATCATGTATTGTATTATAAAAGAAACCCCGCCTGGTCATAAGCATTTTCAACATGCCGACAAAAGGTCTTTTATATGAAATGACAGTTAAATTTAAGGAAAAATATTCATTTTCTAAAAATTTAACATTCAACCATTAAGAAGTTACCACCAAACATCAGCAGTCAGCATTGTTATTTTTGTAGCTTATGTACTGTTCATTGAAAGTCCTTTTTCGTTGAATTTTCTTTAAGCATTCTTTTTATTTGGCTTTCATTAATTTATCTCTTTTTCAATTTTTTTTTTGTTTGTTGTAAGCCTTAAGCACCTATTCATTGGTTTTTTTTTGAAAAGAAAATTATTGGATTACTTTTTGATATTTATGATAATTTGCTTTTTCTATATTCTCTTTAACAAAAGGTGTATTTAAACGTAATCACTTGCTTGGCTCTGCATGCTCTAAATATATATATACACACACACGCATGTATATATATACACACACAAATCCAGCGTAATTGTAAGCCGGTCGGCTGCTCGTTCGGTCGGTCCATTTAGATTTATTTTATATTGATGATAATTTTGTTTAAAAGGTTCAATTGTGTTTAATCACCGTTAAAGTGACTTAAATAATTCTTAGATAATTTTCAGAAAATTGTATTGGTTCCTTTTCTCTCTCTCTCTCTCTCTCTCTCTCTCTCTGTTCCTCTTTCTTTTACTTTAAATTCACCATAAATTTATTTAAATTGAAAATTTTATTTGATCATTACTTAAGGTTACCTTTAGACTATTTTTACTATAAATTGTTTAAAGTTTAAGAAAAATATACGGGATAATACTGTAATTATGGCTAGAAGGTCTCGTTTTTTTTTTGTTCTTGGCCTAATGGCTTTTCAAATGTCACCTTTTTAATTTTTTGTTTTTGTTTCTTGTGTACATTATGTATTTTAGTTTCAGCCACAAGCCATGGCTGGCTGGTGGTGTCTTTGACTAGATACTGTTTTAAGCGGAAATTAAATTTTGTGCAAAATTTATTGAAAACGGATAAATGAAGCTATCAATTTTGTTCGCAAAGAATAGTAAGTGTAGTGCAGTAAGTGCCGATGGTAGGATGCAACTTTTTTATGTAAGAGATGAAGAGGAAATAAAAGAAGTACTAAAGGACATAATGTACAGCGAAGAGAAAACCAAATTCAAGCTAGAAATAATTTAAAAAAGTTTGAAGCAGAAGAAGATACAGTGGGAGTAACCGTGACTTACATATATGTGATATAAGGAATGCGGCGCAATATTTTAAAAGTAGCTACAGGGAAGGAGAGCTAAACACTTGGATTTTGGCTGTATACAAAATAATAAACAAAAATAATTAAGTAGTTTTTATAGTTTCGGATTACGAGGTGACGCGGGTTATCTCCTGCAGCCGTGACACCATTCTGTTTTCCAGTGCAATGTACTCCTGAAAATATTTTTACACTGTGAAATTATAATACTTATCTCCCCAGCTTTGTGATTTTCATAAGTATTTTGTGGCTACGTTGGAATTTGTTATAGCATTTTTATACATTTTAAAATGCATGTATGTTATATTTTCAGGAATATGTTGAAACAAAGATGGAGTAAAATGTAGGTAAAATTTTATAAGTAAATTGCCAACAGCTAACTGTGCTTACAATTTACTATACTTATATTCACCAGTAGGTTCGATCAGTCATCTTGAATGGGTACACTGATCGTGTATTATAAGCCACCTATTGTAATTTATTCACCAACATCTGCTATATCTTATATTCTCTCTTGGCATTATAGATCAGCTTTAAGTGATGTTTGCACCAGCATTAACCAGCCAAAAAAGTCCTTGGGTTACAAGTCAATAAAGTCAAATTGTTTGAAGGAAAAACCAACTTTTATCGCTACCAAAGCTTCATAATATATTTGTATAAATAAATAAATACACATTTTAAGTTAATTTTAATGTACATAAGCTAATAAATGTTCATATTTTTTTCCCACCAATAGAAGTTTTTAACGTAAAACTATGTGTTTGTTATTTTTTTTTGTGGTTCCATATTTCGTTTAATTAAAAAAAATCAACCTAAAGACTTTCCTTTGAAACAAATTTCAAAATATTTATTTTTCAAATTTAGTTTTCATCACTAACGCCAGCTAATACTTAAAAGGTTTTAAATTTCCATCAACATTTTCTTTCCCATGTAAATAAAAGTTGTTTTTATTTCCCTTCCATCAGTAGTGCAACATTAACAGAAAATTATGAAACAGTTTTAAAATTTTCATTATCCCTTTAGGCAGTGAATATTTTAAAAGAGCACTGTATTATCTTACGTAATTAAACAATTTATAATGGAAAAAACTAACAAAACTGGCAACATTATTTTTATATAAATACTTTTTTTTTTTTTATTAAATTTTAAGTAAATATTTCTATAACCCAAAAATTTATTCTACTAATGCACTTCCGCCTGTTGTCATTTACATATCAAAAATTGTTTTTCTTTTATTTGTTGATTTATATTTTTTGTTCAACACTTTATCTTTAAAACGTTAACCAACAAAAGTACAATGGAACAAATTTTTAAATAAATTGCTCGAAAACTTGAAACGTTACTCACAACAACAGCAAAAATAAAGACACACTTTTTCCGGTAGCTAAAAACTTGTTCACCAAGTCTTATATCTTCTCTGAGTTTCGTGTTTACTTTTTCTTGAGAAATTATATTTTTGGCCATAATTTTCTTTTTCACTATCTGTTGGCTGAGTAGCTGATTGCTCGGTTGCTGTTTATTCTTTTCTGAATTTTCCTAACTTTGTGAATGTTTATGTTAAATTTATTTCAATTTGAAAATTTTTGTTGGTCAAAAGTGTAAGCACTAGAAAGAACGCACATCCAGGCACAAGTTGGTTTGTAATAAAAGCACAATACACAGGTGATTGCAAGAGCTTTTCTTTAATTTCCTGTTTCACTTGTACTCTTTCATGCTTAATAAAACAAAAACTATTTGTTTTATACTTCTAATCAGTTGTTTGCCATATTCAAGTTTCTGTTTATTTTGTATTTATTTAGGTTTTTTTCCAAAGTTTTTTGCACATAATTTTTTAAGAAAAATTTATGAGTTTGTTAAAATATAAGCAACATCCTGTGCCAGATATTTGTTTCACTCCCAATTGGTCTTCAGGGCAGTGATAGTGCTTCAAAGTTGAAAAAGTAAAATTAAAAAAATAAATATCTTTTAATTTTGTTATTTCAAATGAAGGAGTTAAAATTGACACAGATGGGTCTGTAGAAGTGAAAATGAAAGAATTTCAAGTTCTGCTAACAAGGGAAGAGTGTTCGCCAAAGTAGAATTTAAGCTTGATATCGTTTCTTAAAGTAGTTTTTGATCTGAGTGAGAAATTCAAGCAAGTCGCTGTTATTTTTCTGCTGTTTTGACTTATTGTTATTTTAGTGCAAACAGTGATATTCAGTGATAAAGTGGAAAGATTAAATATAGAAAGCCAGTAATAAAGAGCTCAGGTGGTTGCGTGGTTAAACGCTGTTTAAAAACCGTATACAATTCGTCATGGCCTGGGTTCGAAGCAGATTTGGATGCTGATGAGTGACATGTTGGTCGTGAAACAACCATGGTATGTATAAATTAACAAGTCTAATATTCAAGGAAGAAAACATCAATACACCAAGCAATTTTGTAAGGGTGCATTGCAGGTATGATAAAAATTAAGATGTAAAAGGCACGAGAAAGCAGCAAGAAAAATTTTTATCTTTTCAAATATATTGGAGTTAAGTACCAATTCAAGTTGTTCTTAAACAAGAAAACAAGAAATTTGAAAGAAGGCGTCTTTTACTAAATTAAAGAAGTGTTTTACGCTCATTGAAATTTCAGCCGACAACTCTGTATAAAATGTCTGTCAAATAAGTCCATAATAATAAACACAAAATATATATCTAATATATAAGCCAAAATCAATTTGCAAAAATATCAAATGGAGTTTCAGGAGTTTTCAACTAAAAGAGTTTTATGTTTTATTTCAAAACATTTAAAATTAAGCGACCTTAGTTATTCCAATTTTGATAAAAACAATTTCGTACATAGCTTTGTCTACTTTAAAGATGTAATATTTTCTTCTGGTGAATACAAACATAGTGCTTTGGCAACATCTTTGGTAGACTTTCTGCCAGCCCTACCACAAATCTTTTCAGCAGCCATTAGTTTTAAGGCATTTTTCTAATTAACAAAGTCCCTCAAGTTGATGAATTTTCTTATAATATTTGCTTTTTAGTTTGGTGCTTGACGTTCACCACTCTATTTGCCTTGGGTTCTTTATTAAACAGCCTGTTCTTAAAGTCTTCCAAAATGCGTTTTTTTTTTATATCAAATAATATTTCACTCTAGTACTCAATTCATACATATTGCTATCTTTAAAGCTTTAATTGTAATGTAATAATTTCCATTAGTTATTTTTATAATTTCTTGGATTGACTTCAGGCAGTTTGTCTCATTAGCAGCCATTTACATTGTTTTTCTATATTTCAGGGCATAACAAGCAATTTCGAATTACACACTCTGACAAAATTAACAATAAAAATCATGCAAGAGAAAAACAAAAAGAAAAGAAGAAATAATTCTTGCAAAATTTTTTCCCTAAACACCTTCAGGGCTGGCATTGGCCAATGTGCTTACACGATGTACGTGTTATAAGTAATTGTAAGCAAACTGTGGTGGGTCCTTTATGTCTTGTGATTTTCACAATGAAAATAGAAACAATGAAATAAAATGAAGCCATGACTTAAATGTTTGTGCTTTTTTTCTTTTTACTCACAATATTATACAACGTAAAGAAACCAAAAGGAATGTGAACGTTGAAATGGTTTATTTTTTTTTCTTAATGTTATAAAGCTGCTTGTATGATTATAACCTACGGCAATTTACACATTATAAGGGAGTCTCAATTGAGTGACACAAAACATTACAAGTTTAACGAGGCTTAATAGCAAGGGTAGGGACAAGCACAAAAACTTTGAATAAGTTCTAGTGATTAGGGTTCTAAGAAAACATGTGCTTGTATTTATGGTTAACATGATTGTGTTGAAATAAATTAATTTGTTTAACAAGAAAAAGGTTAGAGGTCAAATAAAGCTTAGCAGTTATAAGACAAAGCAGACTATTAACATGATGCAATATTGGTGGAGAGCTTTGGGACAAAACTAAGATGGAAATAACAGAAGTATGCTTAAGTATATTCAAGCGATCTTATATGTCATGGTATCTGTGTCAATATGAAAGAGTGTCTTGAGTCGACATTAAAAGTTTTCAATAAATAGATATTAGCTGTAATAAATAAAATAAAAAAAAAAAAATTAGTTTCTGTGTTTTCGCATCAGGGAATTGATTGACGTAGATTTATCTTTAAAAAAACAAAACTTATTCTGAAAAAACAGATTCAAACTTGAGCTACTTTGCCATATCAACACATACATATTTATTGATATTCGAAGAATCCTGTTCAGCTAACTAACATCTCTAAAGAGCTGAAAATCTCACAAGTGTTTACTTTTTGTTGTAATTTTTTTAGTATCAAATATTTTCTAGTTACTTTTTCGGTGAAAGGAGCCAGTTTTTTTTTTCAAAAACGATATACAGCTTTGTATCGTTACTTTTTAACAGGTATTAAATAAAAACGAGTTGTAATTAGCTTTGAAAAAACCTGCTGTTTCTTAAGGGCAGTTCAGACTATTATAATATGTTTTAATACTTGTTAAAGATCCAAATAATGCGATCAAGAGTGACGGTGTGAATGCAATGTGTTATACAAGAGGAAAATAAAACGATAAAAATTTTACATCCCATACGGAATTGTAATTTTTTGAAATTTTTCAAAACGATAATACTCTTCTTTGCCCCAGCCGATAGTGAGCCGTTGGTGATAGTATTATTCTCCCTTTTATAATGGCTCAAAATTTAGATTTTAGTAATCATATAGAATTATACATCGTCAGGCCATATCTTACATATAGTGGGATTTTTTATAAACATTCATTAAACATAATGCTGACTTTAGCTGTTGAATAATTCTAGTGGGTGGCCTTCGATGAAGATTTTATTATGGCGTACACTATTTTTAATTTTTTTTAGAGCGTGATAGTGGGAAAGCAATATGTAACTTACGTTGGTTTTTTTTTTAAATTTATTTAAACCTTTGTCTTGTAAAGGGAAGATATTAATACTTGTATATTACACTAAGCTGCGCTTTATAAAATAAAAAAAAATATGTATATCGTTCCATTTATTTTCAAAGCACGAGAGCGCCAATTTTTTCTATTGATTTCTTAGGATTTTGTGATGGAAAATATTTGCTTGCTGCAGAATAATTTCACATCATGAGATCTGACCTTAAGCTCACTTTTTTCATTAAAGAGAATTTTGATTCATACCACAATGTTTTTCATTAAATACCATCAAAATTTGTTGGGTTTTGTACAAACCTCTTTTGATTAAATTTTTCTCAAATTTATTTTTATTTAAGCACCATGCATCATTATAAATGTATACTCCTATGTATGTATGTATACATATATATTTCTGTAAAATTTTTTTTTTAGCAGCAATAATCCTGAAGGCAAAAGTGTTTAATGACAAAATGACCTGCAGCTTTAATAATATGCATGGCTAATTTGACTTTCAAAATATTTAATCAATTAAAAATGCCCAAAACAAAAGATTGGACACCAAAAGAATGCATAACATTTTTAAGCAACCCTATTATTAAATCCCTACATACATACATAAATTATTAAAACTCTTTTTTTTTACCCTTTATATGGAAAAAAAATTGAACACAATCGTTAGTTTTTAACATTGAAGTCATAATTCTTGAATATGTCAAACAACAAACAAAAGGACCTGAGTAAATTTACAAACAACAAAAATATAATGACAGCGTTTTATGACTGCATACTAAGCTAAGGCAGACAAAGTTTTCAAGAGCACTGGCCGGCCGGTCAGACAGATCGCTTAGCGCACATGCACACGGCTATAGACGGTGTTACTGCCACACGTTTGTAACTTTGACTCATAAATGTAGTAAAATCATTGGCAGTTGTTTGTCTTTATTTTTCTTTTGGCTTTAGATGGAAATCTTTTTGGCATGAAATCAATCATCATTCACTAAACGTATAAATTATTTTTTTTATATATTTCCTTTGTCATTCCTTCTGCTGCAATCTTAACAAACACATCTAAATTGTCTTTAGCAAACGTTTTTGAACAAAAGATCAAATCTATGAAATGCAAACAGCTTTGACATAAGCAAAATAAACCCTTAAGTACAGAGTTTTTTAAATCACCATTTTCATTCCAAGCTGGGCCAGTAAAGAGGCATTGCATATGATATTGAAAATAACTGCTGTAGTTTGAGCATTTATACATGTAGGAATGAATGAATGCCCTTCTAACGGCCAAACAACTTGAAAATGTAGGCAGCTAAATCTTTGTCATAAATCGTACATTTTTCATGAATTATTTCACTACCGCGTATTGTTAATTGAATTTAGTTTTCCTTTTTCGCCATTCTTATGGCAGATATGAACAATATACATATATGTTATCCTTTGGATATACCAGACTATTGTGCCTTCTATTGTTTATGGTATGGGTGTTTGCAAAAGGCTTTGAAGTTTTTATATTTTGTTTTGGTATCAATAATCAATATGAAAACATCTGTGAGGATTTTATAATAATATTCGGCGAACAGAGATATTAGAAATAATAGCGGTACTACCAGTTTTAAGGTTTTACTATGGAATTAAAAATTGTTCTTATGAAAAGTTATTAAACAATTAATCCTTTAGTAGCCGCTGTATATCGAAATATACAACCCTTAAGATACTTGCTTATAATAAATATATAATATTCAAGTTTTTGGTATACACACATATAACCTAGTCTACTTTGAGCAATAATATAAAATTGCTTTTAAAATCATACTGGAAGTCTCCTGATGGAAGATTGTTTATAAGTATGCGATTTCTCGCTAAAAGAGGTACAATATAACATATACGGTTTGAAAAAATATTGTGGATAAACCATTTTTTTTTAATATAGAATGAGCTACCGATCATATATGGTCAGTTTCCAAACTATGAGCATTATCGTTCTTTGCATAATAAAAACAAAATCACCATCCAAAATGTTGTGTGATTGCGTGCATGGACGCCAATTTTTGTAGTGGTAAAAGTCGCCATAAGTCTCTTCAAGTATTTTAAATACATATTTTAATTGTTACAAAGTTTAATTTATATTTATAATTTTTAATATACTCAATTTTAAACTATTAAATATTAGTTTCGTAAACAAAAGCATAATTTTATTACGAGGTGGTCAATTGGCTGATTCAAAGTCACTACAGAATATCTCGTCAGCACCCGAATGAGCTGTGAACACACTACATTTGATAATTTTAACACCTCCACTTAAAATTTTACTTTTTTTTAATTTCTGGGCATTTAGGGGTCAATTACTTAGGCTTAGAAATTATAAAAATTATATTTTCAATTCATTCTGATCCTGAAAAAAAAATTTGATTTACAATTTTTTTCTTATAGCACTAATACTTTTTCAAACATTCGTTCTTGAGTCTGAGTATCAGTGGCGCTCAAACCCTTCAGATACCCAACTCTTTTTACTTTTCCATCTCTTGACAATAAATATTTAAGACATTGAACCTTTTGTCGGATTTAATAAATATCAAGCACAAACAATCACTAAGAATTTTAAATTGCGCTCTATTAATGCAATAAATATTAAAACAATTATTTTTTGTTTCATCTCTTAAGTAATCACTTCTGCTAATATTTTGCTCACCATCAATTCTCTCGTTTATTTTGACATTTTTATTTCACTTCATTTTTTTTAGGGGTAATACTGTTGAGTGTGTGCTGTTTGAATTTGATCATAATCTCGATTTATGTTCTTGCAATTATACAGAACATAAAAAAAATTGTTACAGACTCTACCACTCATGCACATCAGGCACTGCGAGTGAGTCTGTGTGTGTTTTTCAATACATTAATTTGTAGCATCAAATACATTTTCATGCATCTCTGCATCATTAAACATTAAAACAGAATTTCATAAATATAATTTGTATTTTTTCTTGTGGTTTACTTTATTTGTGGTGGACTGTTTAAATTGAAGCCATATTGAATGCGCTTTGTATGAAATATTAATTTTTAATATCTTTAACAGAATATTTTGAAGCCAAATATAAACAGAAGTAAATGAATTTTGTGGAAATTTCAGAATACTGATAAATTTAAATGATCAGTCTAGAATAAAAATAATATATAATTGTCTGTTCTTTGTTTAGAAGAAATCTAAAACTATATGGGTGATTTGAAGACGATAGTTATTGAAAGCAGAACTGAGTTTTTTTTTTATTGAATATATCTGTTACGCAATTTTTTTTTTATTTAAGTATGAGGCACAGAAACCTAAAAGTTATATACAGGGTGTCCGCCACGAAGCTATACTACTATGTTTGTTTATAATTTTTGATTAAGTGAATGAAATGGATCTTATATTGATAAAGGTCTTACTTAATGTCTGCAATTGTGTAAAGAATGCAGTACCAGATATTGTATGTCCAACTCGGTTATTCACTGGTGCGAGCCCTTTTAAGCACATTCTTCATTACAATGCAAACCTTTGAGCAAATTTGTGAACAAGGTTGTTCTTTGAAAACTAAGCTCCTGGGCACGGCATCGAAGTGAGATTGATAGATTGTTTTGAACAGTTTTTTTTAGCAGCAGCAATATCTTCAGCCAATCAAAATCATTCACTACAGGATGATTAGTGTGTGTTGTTGGCATGTAGTTTCTCTTAAAAATTTCACGTAACTTTCTCGTCACAGTAATCAAGGATTGATTTTTGATATTTTGACAGAGTAAATCCGCCATGTCTCTACTTGACGGCTGCCAAATATGAACTGTCAAGTCTAATGTTTACCAAAATGGCAACCATAGAAAGGAGTATACCTTTCAACTGCACACCCTGTACAATTATTATCTTCAAATTGATAAGCAATTCTTGTGGTCAAATTGTAGTTTTAAATAATAAAGACTTACTAGCAAGAGACTTATAATGGCTATGCTTACTACGATGGTCATTAGTACCCAGTTTGCTTTAAACGCAGAATATAACTGTTTAGAAAAAGAAATGCTTTTATATAAAATATGAACTTAGTAAATGAAGTATAACTCAATCAAACAATATTGAGAATGTAATAATTTCATTTTAAAAAATTGCATATTAGAAAGATGTCAGACTAAAAGATTATTTTAATCAGAGTAAACTTAGAATTCATTCTACAAAATATAATGTGATATTTGTTTAATCGATTCTAATAAACATCAATTTGCAAATTTTTATACAACATTTGAGCAAAATTTATTTTCTTATGGGCTGCTGATATTCGTTTTTGTTTTCTGTATTTTTTAATGAAGAACAAATTGCAAAGGCGGCATTTGAAAAAAATAAAGTTAATCGAAACTAGTGGTATCCACAATTCTTTGACCGTGTGGTGACTCGTTTTATTTATTTATATGCTCAATTTAATCAAAAGTCTTTTTAAGCAGCATTATTTTATTAAACCGAACAAGCGCCAGCAGCAAATCTGTAATGACCCACTTTTTTGGCGCTAGCAAGAAAAACAAAATGTCTCGTGCAAAGAAGTTTAATAAAATTTAAGAAAAAAACCCAAATGAATAAATGCAAAAAATAAGTAAATGTATATACACAGAAAAAAACAGCGTACTTGGTAAAAAATATTTGTTTGTTTTTCTTGAAAAAATTAGTTGAATGAACTTTTATCAAGTACTATACATTTTATTAAAAGCTCATAAGCAAGAAGAACGCCAAAGTGAAATCTATAGAATTTTCATACTACAAAACAAAATACACTCAGGAGAAGTTAAAAAAATTACGACACTCTGCAATGTAGGAGGAGCAAACTTTGACAGAAAAAAAATTTTTAAGCTTACGAAGCATTTAGCATTTAAAAATATCAACTTCATGAACTTTTTGCATACATATTATAAAAAAAAATTTTATAGAATCTACAACTTTCATACAAATTTCTTGAACACTTTTACAGGAAAGTGAAGGATTATTTTACAAAAAATTTCTCAAATTTTCATTAATAGAAATTTATTACGAGTATTTTTTTTTTTTCAAAAATAATATTATATATTATGAACCGCAACGTCTTATGTGAAAATTTCTTAAACTATCAAGTATTTCAATAGATGGTGCTTGGTTCTGAAACTCTTTGTTTGTGATGGAACCTGTGAAGTGATATCAAACAGCTGTATTTTATAGTCTTCCAATAATATAAAAAAGTGAATTTAAGGGATTTCTGTACCATGACCATTATGAAGCGACTTCCGTTAGGGTGTTTATTAATATTTAAAATACAAATCTATAATTTCTTTCCCATAAGTACAAAATAGTTTAAATGTGAGTGTATTGCAATTTTCATGAACTTACTCTCGTTTGTGAACAATATTTTTATTATTATCATTTGGAGCCAAATGTGTACCTCGACCAAAAAGATCTTTTGTGGAGCTCTTGTTCCCCATAGACTGAGACCTATACTATTAGCAACTCTCATTACGGCTGTAGGTCTGATACTACCGAGGTCCTAGGGACTTAGCAACCTAACGATCTCGTATGCAGGATATTCGCAAGGGTTGTGTTTCGCCTCTCCTTTTAATCTTAGCATGATCCTTAAGATCCACTCTGATCACTCTGTCGGGATCCATTCTATCGGGAATGATCCTGATGTTTTCCCTTCGAGTCTTTTCAGTTGTCAGCAAGGCTTTCCCCCTCCCATTGTCGTAAAATGCAGTCTTTAAAACCTTCGTTAGCCCAAGAAAACGATTCAAGACCTTACTGAGCCCTTTTAGTTGATCGGTCCAACTTAAAAGTTATTTTTCTTCTTGTATTATAAATAATACTAATAAAATTTAATTATTTTCAAAAATTGCCAACGTTTTCAAAAAAATTTTTTTTTGCAAAACCATTTACAGTAGGCCTAAGCAAGCGAAGCTAAAAAGATTTCGTAAAATTCTAACTCACAATAAATTATAATTTTCATAGATGTGCTACTGCTTTGTACTATTCGATATCACTTTTAAGTTATTTTTTTAGTTATTTGCAGTGTTTCTTCTGTACCCTTAAAAAATTAATTACCAACAATTATCTTTTTTTTTAATTAGTAACTATACCAAACAAAAAAAAATATACATATGTGGTGCTCTAAAAAATTATATACAAACATTTTATTTTTTTGCAAGCCAACGAATCATGTTTTCATATTTGCCTCGATCTAAAACACAAAACCACATTAAAAGAAACTAGAGGCATTCAAAACAAAACAAATAAAAGCCAGCGGGCAAAATCAATGCAGTTTTCTCAAAGCAACGAAAGATATTGTTCACAAGATTCTTAGCAAATATGTAATGTGTAACTCATACATAAATGTGCCTGCAGTATGCCAAAACCAAAATAAAGCATCATTAACAATTTCATCATCTTGGCTGGCATGCATTCGTTTTATGTTTGTCGAAAAGTAAAGTTATACAAAGCAAACAATACAATAAGAAACATAAGTTTATGCCGAATGCTTAGCAAAAACAAATAACTCATATACTACATACACAAATACATACATGTTTATTAGGCAGGATCGATTTGTATTTACAAAAGTGTTTCGATATTGTGCTATCGATGTTTCGATATATTTTGGCATGAGGAAAATGTTGTATTACATTATATCAAAAGAAACCAGGGCGTTTGATCTTAAATTTTTGTTTTGTATTTTTGGGAGCATTGTTAAGGAGGCGTGATATGGGGTCGGTGTCGTCGACAAAATTGGGGACCAGAAAAAATTATTGAGCCTTGGTCATACATATGACTCTTCTACGGGCACCATGATACAATTTATTATGAGGAGGGGCATTTAATTTTAAAGGCAACCAAATACGGCAACTTTGGACGGATCAGTGAACACAATATTTTTTCTCCAGGATATTCGTGAACATCAACACCGTATTATGCCACCATAGAGATCGCCAAAATAATTGTCAGAACTCTGGAAAAAAAATTTTTTTTTATATGTATGTCTTAGCGAAACAATTTTTTCACATATCAAAAGCCATCGAAAATCGATGACCCCATATTGATTGCTAAGTCAACACCCCCTAATGTATATGGCAATATTTGCTACAGTGTGTCTATTAAATACTACAACAAACTAAAGTATCTGAGCTTAAGAGAAAAAAATAGTGTTTAAATTTGATAATGAGCCGACTACTAAACAGAAGTCCTTAGCTTAAACCTCAGCTGGCCAAACAATCAGCAACAGCTTTTCTGGAGTGTGGCAATGTACTCATAAGGGAACATTATGTAAAATAAACATGAAAAACACAAATAACAAATATGTGAAATTTGTACAAAAATAATGATTTATTTCTACTTAGATTTATTGTTGTTTAATTCGTTCTAAATGTCGTGATGGTTAAATACATATAGTAAACGCTCAACAGTGGTTAGATTTGTGGTTCGAATCCTGTACCTTGTAGTACAGAAATAATATAAACGAAATACATATTAAATAATTTAAAAACATCTTTGTCAATTTTGAGGCTATAAAAATCCAACTCAAGCAATTAACAATTATAAATTACAAATACCATTAAAAAGAACAAAAAATGTGAAAATCCCTTTCAACTTTTCTATATGATAAAAGTAATAATGGCCCTAAAAATGTATCGACAAAAAAATCGAAAATCGTTGTTGTTTTCTACGTTTTAAAAAAGTTTTTTTTTTCTTTTGTTCAAGAGATGAATACGTCATACTGTATTGAGTGGGTTACTTGATATATCACAATTTTAAACCATTGAACGCCAAAACAATGTCCCTAAATTATAGAAATTTATTTCGAAAAACAAAATTATCTGCACAATTATATAAAATAAATGCGAGTTTTAATACCTTGGGTGATTGTGATCCAAAAAACATAATATAAGGAAATAATTTGCAAAACTGGGTTAAAAATGCTGCACTTATTGCAGGAAAGAAATCTGGAAAAATTTCACTTTATTTCTCTTTGAGATATGTGTAGCCTAAATCTTCTCTCAGCCTGTATTTTGAAAAAGTTATTCAATTTTTAAAGTTTTTCCGTTTGGGAGTATAAAAAGCATAATGCATTGTTTTTAATCTTTTTCCTTTTGAAAGACACATGCATCCTAAACCAACGAAAAATGAAAAAGAGAGCTGCTGTTTCTGTTAAGTTGATAATCATGTTAAAATAAATCACATTTTCGCTTCCCTTTTGTTTTATGCAGCTTGTCGAAGAAGCTGGCAAAAGACAGCATCAGCAGCGGCACTGGCAACGGCAATGGCAACAGACAATAACAACAACACAAAAGGCGGAAGACTTTTAAAGAAATTGTTCGAAGGGCTTCATTTTTTCCTAAAACAATGTGCACTAAATACTAGAATTAAACACCATACAACTAGAACCATATTTTTCGTTTAAATGTCTTATTGTTTCTGCATT
Organism: Sturmia bella; assembly: GCA_963662145.1. NCBI lineage: Eukaryota > Metazoa > Arthropoda > Insecta > Diptera > Tachinidae > Sturmia > Sturmia bella. Next base: position 14,936,534 of record OY759171.1, on the reverse strand, counting down.
TTAGAGATGATCACTCTGCCATTCCGAACGCATAAACCTTTTAAGCCTAAATGTGAAAGCCTCAAAATTTATCAGCAAATATTCAGTATTTAGAAAGATTTTTAGAAAGAAAAAAAATCAGAAATCACCACACACGTGTAGCGTGCTTTTTCTTTACTTAAGTCATGTATTATGCACTCATGCATAGTTTCAATTAGTGTTATTTGCTAAGACCAACAAAGTGGACGGCCGGGTCTGTCCCAAATGCAACACTACCACCTACAGGCTGGCAAGCAGGCAGGCAGGCAGGTAACTTAAAATGTGGCCATGCTTTAAGGCAACAGCAAAATTTAAATATAGCGAAAACAGTAATACTCCTTTTACGGAGCCTTTTGTAATGATTAGACACAGTGAATTGATGTTACAACAATATCTTGCGAAAATGTGTTTTTGTACGTGGAAACTTGTGTGTGGTTGCATAAATGTACATTTAAGACTTAATAACAGCTTTAAAGCCAATTGTTATGTGCGTAGTAGTAACTTGTAGGCAACAGCATTTCTAAAGTTTTGGCATTTCTGTAATGTTTTGTTTTTCTTTTATTGAACATTGGGTTGCAAGTATTTTGCATTTGGTGCCGTTGTCCATTCTAGCCTTTTTTATCTTTGCTGCCTTTACAGGTAGTGATTTTCAATGATTTGCCTTAAATTCATATACAATTTTTCTTTTGCTCTCAGCCATATTTGCTTAGTGGCCAACATAACAAAAACAAAAAAAAAAAAAAAAGCAAAAATCAGTCAACAATGTTGTGTGTTGTATGTTCTTTAGCGAAAACTTAAATTGTTCATTATGTTAACCCAAATAAAAACATATTACCACGTACTTGCAACGTACAATATGAAAACAAGCAGCATACGGTGAACAGTCGCGCTATGCGTTTGAGCCGGAATATTTTGACTTGTCGTCATTAAAACCGAAGGTAAAATAAACAACAAAAAGTTGAATAAAATCCCCATAAATTCATTAAAAGTATACAAATGTCAGTTTGTTTGTCTGTTGAAAAGACAAAAATAAAATAAACCTTTTTCGTTGATTACAAGAAAACTTAATCAAACAAATAACTTTAAATTAATACATTTGAAGCAATATTTATAATAAAAAAAATATATTAATAATATATTGTCTTTGAGTGTTTGGACGTATGTATGTATGTGTGCTTGGGTAAGTGTAAATTGTGGACTTCAAGAGAAGTATTGTTCACAAAAGTCTTTGAGCATAAGATTGATGTTTAAATTTTATTGTTTAAGAAATAAAATATACAAACAAAAAACAATGCTTGTGTCTGGTGCGTCATGTTTAAATAGTTTTTTTCTTCTTCTCTTAAATTAATAATAGAGAGGGTGTTATTTTCGTCTTTTTGTTAATGAACAATTCTTTGTTTAATTTAGTTTTATGTAAATGATTCGTCAGATGATTAAGTGTTACTAATTTTTTATGATCAAAGTTTATTGCAGCAATTTTATATTTGTGTTTTTTAAGCATTATTTGATTTTATGATCATTCAAAGAATTAACAAGCTGCTGTTTTAATAGGAATTGCGTGACAATATTTCATTTCCTAATAGTTCAAATTTTATAATTTTAATTGGGTTGATTTCAAAACCAAGAAACCTATTGGTTTCATATCTTTTCATATTAAATTTTATACGAATTTATTAAAAAAAATGCTTAGTTTTGGTTTGTCGTACATGTATAATTCATGAGGAAATTAAAGCATAATTAGCACTTATTAGAAATATGTAATCAAAAACGCCTGAAAATTTGTATCTAGATTATTAAAGATCGTGCGGTCAAAAATGGGCTAGATATGTATATGATGGGAAACGTATGGTTTTATAGGCTTCAATACCAAACAAGGAATAAAGGAGTTAATATCTTGAAAACAGTATTACTATTAAAAACTAAACATGTAGACGTAAATAAATTTTCGTATGTGAAAACTAACTTGCAGCTTTGATCTTTCAATTCAGATTGTTTTGTAAATACATACTTTTTGTTCTTTTATTCGAACGCAAACTCGATCGACAAGTCGAAAAGACGTAAGTGTTTTCATACAAAATCCGTTTTCTGTATCTCGATTTTGAGTATTATTTAGATAGAATCGGCAATCATCTTGCTAATATTGTTTAAGTTTTCTAACGATCTTATGCTTTGTTGTTAATAAATCGATTCCTATTTACTTTCAAGCCATTAGCTACATATGTCGCTAATTATAAGTGAGTAGTTTTCGAAAAAAGGTCAGTTTAATTAATTATTTTTATAAACAATTTTTTAAGGTCCGACTATTTGATCAGTTTTGGATCATCTAAGAGAATGTTATGATATTCACTTGCTAATATTATCATCAACAATAGTGGAATTACTTGCTGGGATTGTGGTAAAATAGCACATGAAGATAAACAGATACCCTGCCAGCAAATTGGTAGTCGACTACCAAAATAATTAACTTCACGTTAACTTTTATGGACTAGCTTCAAATTAGCTACAATACAATCGAAACGTAGTGCAGAGTTCACTCAAAATTCAAATACTAACATACACACATACACGGTAAATAACTCTTGAATTAAATTGCCTATTGTCGCATTCGTTTTAAATGTAGCGATGGCTGAATGGGTTAAGGTGGCTGCTCACCAGTCTTGAGGCTTAGTGGTTCGAATCCCACCAGAGGCTAACAAAAAAAAAGTGTGATGAAATTTAATTTAATAAAATATAAGTAACTATTACCACCAAAAAATGTAAAATCAGCCTTGATTTGTACATTTTTTTCTGTATGTACTGACTTTAAAGTAGCTAACTTTAAGTTAGTTGAAAAGTAATGCAGCGTCGGACAATTGACTACCTCCTAGGACATCGTAATGTTAAAATAGTCAGTCATCTCCATTGAAAATAATCTAAGTGTCAACCACCACCAGTTGTAAAAAAGTTAGCTTGTAATTCATTATTAGTTAACTGAGTTGCCGGCAGGGTATAAACCACCCACACAAACATGAGCAAATTATTGTTTGTTATTTGTTATTCGTTAGTGAAGAAATGGAAGGCTAATGCAGGCTACATGCCAAGCTGATGCGATTTTTCTAATAATTTAGTATGGTAATAGGCTTTACTCCTAATAGATAAACTCTCTCTAGCAAGTCACAGCTAAACAACGCTAAAGCGATCGTGTTAACTCTTGTTGACCGGGAAGTGCCAGAGTTATTTACACTGAGCACTTAGCATACGAGATTAAAGAGGTTGATTCTGAACTCTTTCACTTTGTAAAATAAAAGTTTGTCTTTGGCTTTATTATTCCCTTACTATTTCAGGACAAAAATTATATCTGCTAGCCATTATATATGAGTGCAGGCTTCGATTTAAGGAACCATCATACTGGCCCATAATATCCATCAAACAATGGAACAACTACTATGCTGTTTTCTTTTAATTTTGCCAAGTACAGGAGTACAAACAAATAAAAATTTATGAACACGTATTTAAATACCAAAGGAAAGAAAAAAAACACATAAGAAATAACCTAAAAATGTGAAATTTATAAATTTAAATATACAAATTTTTCAACGACCTTATTAAAATTGTTCAAGAGTGCTTTAAGTATTGCAATTTCTTTTTAAATAAACATAAATTTAAATTACTTTTTGTGAATTTTATTGTTTTAAAATATTTTCTCCAGATTTTTATTACCATTTTTTTATACATCCATGCTCATGTTTGTGAATTGAATTTGTTTATATGCATATATTTAAACAAAAGAAAATATGTAATCAAAAAAGCAGTGGTCACGTTTTTTTGGGAAAAACCAGCAATTACATATTAGTTTATGTGTGCCAGATCTTGAGAAAGCCTCAATACTTACCTACTTATAACCTTATATAAGATAAATCAAGTTAATTTTCAGCTTACCTAAAAAAAAACGAAACAAAAATTATTAAAATATTTTGTATACTATAAAAAAGAAATAAACTAATGAAATTTGAGCATTGGTCTCACTTTATAGTGAAACTGTGATTTAAAATTATTTATAACTTTGTCGGGCTTGTTAGTTCGATTTTATTTTCTCAGAATTGAGAAAGATATTTTATAGAAAATTAGCAGTGTTCATAATTTTCTTTTTTTAAGGAGTCCAGAAAAGCAAAGTTGCAAACTTAAAATATGGGCTACATATCATGGCTGTTTCACGCACAGCATGACGTTCATCAGCACCCAAGTTGCTTCGAACCCAGGTTACTGCATACTGTTTTTCAAGCAGCAGCGCTTAGTCACCCAATTACTTGAGCTCCATATTATTGACTTTATTATATTTATTTAGTCTATTGATCAACATTCAGAGATTGTCACTATGCTTTTCTGTTCATTGCAATATATATTGGTGTTAAATCAACGATGGCAAGGCTTTGAAACTCCCCACCGGTCCCAGCAATTTTACATAAAATAGTTGGTAGTTACTTTATTCACTATTTGGTTTGATTTTACGTCTGCAGAATGGAGAAAAAATTGTTTGTGGCAAAATTGTAGTCATCACACTTATAAACATTATAAATTTATGATTCCGTTTGCAACTTCCTTAAACTCTAACTTCCAACCCCATAAAGTCTACATATTCGCAATCAGTATTGATAGATAAGTCGATTTAGCAATAATCGTTTGTCCGTCCGTCTATAGGCTCTTTCAAATACCGTTTCTAACACAACTACTTAGATCAGAAATATATTTTCTTGGTGCAACAGTGTTCATACGTCTTCCAATTATTCAGGGAGTTTTTTAATGCAACAGCAATATCAAAAGAGTACACTTGTAATAAGTATTACAATAATCTTTTCAATGAAAAACCGAAATCATTGATTTTTACTGACCAGCTAAATACACGCATATAACACCCATCTTCGTAAAATAATTAAGAGTAAAAATTTTTTAGATACGAATTTATTTTTCTTTCAAAATATTCATTGTTATTATTTTTAAGCTGTCTTTAGCTTCTAGGCTTAAAGAAAATTAGTTTTAAATAATAAGCAAAACAAAAGATATTCATTAACATGTAAGTATAGCCTGTACCCAACCCAAGACATAAAGACAAAAAAAAAAGCCAAAATGAATAAAGAAATCCTCCCAAAACAATCAATAATTTTAGCCTTTAACTATAAAATAAAACGAAACAAAAACTACTCGACAAGAAATATTATACAGAAAAATTTCACACTTTTCAGACCATAAGGCAAGGCAGTAAAATGAAATGCATCTATTAAATATATAAGAGCATCATATGAATGCCACACAAACAGATGCTGCAAGAAAAAATTCAAACTTGATGTAAAATAATAAAGAAAAAAACGAGAAACCAGCCAAAGCTGACTTTGGTCAAGGAAGCGTAACAGCGGCATATATATTTTTATTTGTATTGTTTTTTTCTTTTGTATTTTTGGGTAAAATCTTAAGAGTCTGGCTTAACAGCAAATTCGAGTAAAGGAAGTTAGAGAAAAATAAATCTGTATTTACAAAAGGGTCATTGTTATTATTGATTTTAACAGCTAAAATTTAAAACAAATAAAAACGAAGTTTCCTTAAAAGAACAAACATTCACTCATACAGTATTTTTTTTATTTCTTTTTTTTTTCAAATATACATATCGGAGTAGAATGTATGAACTTTCATAAGAATGAAAATTGAAAAGAAATATATGTATGTATGTATATGTATGTAATCTAAAGACAACATAAAACCCAAAACACATCATCTTACAAGAATAACAATTGCTCAAAGGTGGTCTCATAATTTTTAGTTTCAACATGAAACACAAAAAAAGTAGTACAACTACTGCTACAAGAAATGAATGTTTACAAAAGGAACTGAAAAAAAAATTCATCGAACACTTGCATTTAAAAATAACACAGGAAAAGAATCTACTACTTGTATGAACGTACTACAACAGAAATTGTATCTATGAAATGTTATTGATGCGGCCTGCTACTACTGGCTGGTTGCAGTGCAAACCTCAGTGAAAAAATAAAAAACAAAGACTAAAAAGAATACTCTTGTAAAATATTGCTTTTTTACTGTTGTTATTTCAAACATTTTTCTTGACAAAAAATCAATTGAAAATCTATGCAACAATTGTTTTAGTAGTTGTTCAATATCTTGTATGGACAGGATTTTAAGAGAATGCAATTGGTTACTAAATGAACACTTAAGGGGAGACTATTTAAAAAAAAAATAACAGTTTTTACAAATTGCTTTAAATAATGCCGAAACACCTTATTAGACATATGATTTCAAAATGTTTGTGTGATTTGCAAACTTTTTATACCAGACCCGAAAAAACTTTCTCAACCCTGGGGAACTAAATCCAAACTAAAGCCCCATAAATTACCACACAGTTGCTTGCCATAAGTTTCAACTTTAAAGCTAAAATTATTTGTTAATAATATTTTATCAGGCTTAAAATCAATTTCATTTCCTCAAAATTGAGAAGTACCTGTTTGTGATAAAATTGGACTGCATTGACATTTTGAAGATAATAAAAGTCCTTACGTTCAATTTTTTTCCTGAAAATTAAGAAAGATTTTTTTATGATGAAATTGACTTGATCAACATTTTTAAGGAAGACAAGAAAAGTGAAGACATACTGGCTGGGGTACATGGCATGGTTGTTTCACTTTCACCACGACGACCATCAGCATCCAAATTGCTTCGATCCCAGGTCATGACTAATTGCGTACTCTTTTTAAGCAGCAGCGCCTAGCCATCCTACTACCTGAGACTTTCATTAGTTACTGTCTATATTTAATTTATTGATCAACTTTTCATCACTGTGTCAAGCCTTATAAAATTAATAACAACTATAAATCACATAGTTAACGTAAAAAAATAGAAAAATGAGACGTTAAGTCTTGAAAAAATTTTTAAAATAGTAGATAATGTGATGCAGGAACGGTTTCGATTTCATTCAGAAATCTTTTGCCAAAAAATCATTTAGTCTAATTTTCTCCAAATCTGGCTTTTCTTTTGACAAAACTCTTTAATCGTTTCAAAAGTTCACATTAAGATTTCTCAATTTTTATATAAAAAATCATTTTTAGATCAAAAATAAGAACATCTCTATTTTATTGATTTCGTGACAAAAAAAAATCGGCAAAATTACGATAAATCGTCAAATCTGGCAGTTGTGGCTGCCTTGCTCCAGCGTGGCAAAGAGCAGCGCTTAACGGAATGCCCACAAAGTTAAAATAATAAAGTTAATATTAATCCTAACATAATTTTGTATAAATTTTTGCAAAAAAAAGGACAGTTTTCTAAATTTGTTAAATACTTCTTTTTATTCGACCCCTGTTCTTTTTAAATTAATATTTTCTTTTGCTGAACATTCATTATTCTGTACATTTTTAAATTTTTTTGTATATATTGTGCCACATTTTGCTCTCTTTCGGATAGCTTCTTCACGGCAAAGCTATTGAAGAATATTATTGTCCTGAATTTATAAGGAGAGCGAAATATGGGCAAAAATATAAGAAGAAATATAAAAAATGCATAAAAAATAATGTTCAATTCTAACAAATACTGTTTTACTCAACGAATATTTGTTATTCTTAGTTATTACTAAATTTTCTTTTGAGCTCGATATTTTTAAGATAATAAAATTCTTATTTTAAGAAAAAAAAAACAACATAGCCTGAACTGAAATGCAAATATAGCTGAAACTTTTTGTTTTTGACTCTGTGTGAGCGCATAAAAGAAAATAATTTTAGACTTCATTAAAATTTCCCTGAGAGACTACATTCCTTTACTCTTCTTTATTATCAAACTAAGCTCATGTTAAACTAAATCCAAAAAAAAAAACTATGAGGCTCACAAAGCAAAGCCAGCGCTCAAAAAAATCTATTTATGTATATTTATTGCAATGTAACAAGTCTTTATAGCATGATCTTTCTAAGGATATTATTTTTTGTTCTTTCTTGGGATACACTAAACATTCCAACAAGAATAGTGTAAGTGTACCTTGTTGCTGTTACATTTTTGTTTTTCAATTGGAGCCGCATTTTAGGACTGTTTAAATAAATAATGGGTTGTATGCTTTTAAGGTCAGTGTTTAGTTAAGAAATTGCATTTATTTGTATAATGGCATCAATATAGCAGTCATTCAATTCAATAGATGTTGGAGGTTCAATGGCTGCACTGCAACTGCTCACTACTAGTAGTTGTAGTAGTCGTTGTTTTATTGTATACGTTGCTATTGCTGTTGTTGTTGAATGGTTTTTAGTTGCTGGATTACCGTCCTGTATTTATGTAAAAGTAGCTGAAAGGCATTTTTTCCATACAATGCAATTTATTAATTTTTTCTTGAATATTTTATTGAACTTTTTGGTCTTCTATTTGTAAAAAAAATTTCATATTCTATGGCATATAAAAACATAACTTGGTTTTTTCTGGCATGAGAATAATAGCAAAAGGAAAACATGTACTTGCAATATAAGGAAAAATATTTTTCTTTGACTTAAATACGATATTGATTTGAATAATAGATAAAATGCATATTTTATTTCCATAGTTCATTTATAATTTTCCAGAGAATAGCAAATAAAATAGTGCATCTACAAAAAAACAACCTTTAACAAGGTATAATATTATTTTAAGTTTATTTCAAGTTGAAAGGATTTTGATTTCTTAGAAACCTGAGTGCAGAAGAACATTTTGAAGGAAAAATATCCTAAATAAGGAATAATAAATAAATAGAATTGTAATAAAAATATTCAAATCAGGAAAATAAAATATTTTTAATTATACTACAAAAGAAGTACAACATTTAATATATTGGTATATTTTTTTTTATTTAATGCAGACCATAACATAGAGTACACCTGCAGAGATGGTGCTTCTAGTATTAGGAACTATTAAATTTGAACAAAATCACTTTAGATTACATTTTATGACAGTCTTAGCTCAAGATCCTCTAGTACCAAGAGTTCTACAGCGGATTTTGATTGTGTTTGTAAGCATGGGAGCTCTCTTCTCCATGTTGTAAGTTATTGTTCCATTATTTGTTTACCTTGGGCATTCCGTTGAACGCTGGCCTTTGCTATACTTTAGCAAGACTAGTGCGCATGGCTGCCTTTGCCGATTTTTAGTCCCGAAATCAACAAAATACAGATTTCCCATGATACAACTAATAAGGTAGACTCATAGCTGAACCATTAAACATATGACTTCGTAAAGCTATCAAGAGTATACAAAGATGGAAGGCAGCCAAAACGAGATAGCAAATCAACATTACCTCCATTCATCTCTCTTCTGTAAATACTATAAAGTTTATCTCGGTGGTATATTTGAGAGTTTTCAGAAGTTGTTCAAAAAGAAAATGCATACTATTTTTCTTGAAGTTATTTTTATTGTAGGAAAGAGGTTACCTTATTAATAGCGCCATGAGATTTTCCTGTTTTTAGCTGAAACGTGACGATTTTTCAAACTTCGAAATATGTCAACTTTTGAAATAATTAAAGAGTTTCACCATTTAAATAGCAGATTAGAAAAGCCAGATTCGAAGAAAACTAGACGGATTTTTGGAAATAGATTTCTGAATGATAATTAAACCATTTCTTTTTCGTATTTGCTACTGTCTGCAAAATTTATTCAAAACGTAACGTCTCATTTTTCTGCTAGTGCAGAATAAAAATTGTAAAAAAAAAATCTCTAACAAATTACTCGGCCAACAACAATTCAAGACCTTCATTTTCAGTGTTTCGATTTTTTAAAACGAAAATTGGGGTTAAAAAATTTTTTTCGATTTTTGTACAAATTTATTTAGCAGCCCTGCCTGGGAGACAAAAGATTGGTTACTAATGGACAAAAAACGCACGTTTATCATGCGATAAGAAAAATAATTTTAAAGCAGACATTTATTAGAAACTCTTTTTAATTTTTGATGTTGTATACTTAGTGACTTCCTTACTGCTCATCGTTGTTGTTAAGATATTGGGAAAAATTCCAAACTTTAGTAATGATGTCATATACAAAGGAAGTTTGGATTTCAGTACCTGCTACATGTTTTTCTGCTCCCTTTACTCTGTCTTTGACGCTGCCGAGATAAGCTAATTAGTAACAGTATTTTCAAATTTTAGGATAAGTTTAAAGCAAGCTTCACCTGTGCTGTTTCCTGAGCTCACAAAGATTTTACAGTATAATTTTTGCCTAAAATATTAGTTGCAGAACCCTCCGAAAGGTTTTTGTTTTAGGTAATTGGTTATCGTGGAAGTTCGCTGAGCAGCCAAGTAGAGGACAAAGGCGAATTTTTATATTTTAATATATTTATGAACTTATTTAAGTGAACAGTGGCGCTTGGTAAAAACCTTTCTTTTTGAATTGAATTAATTGAAATATTTCCATTTACAACCAAATTACTATTACTACATTGCAGATCTTTTATTAAAATGTCCTCCTACTTTGCCTTGAACAGTAATAACAAAAAACATTTAATCTGCTCAGACAGTCCAGCACACACCAACACCACAGACACCGCTAAACGTAAACCCACAGACATACAATCAGTGAAAATGTAAAAAGAAAAACAAAATAAATAAAATTTATAAATTGTATGTTTGTCTGCAGTAATTAATATTTTTTCCGCACATACAATTTACTTGCCATAATTTATCTGCAACAATTTGTTGCACATTCTGCATTAACAGACAAAACTTGTACACTCAGTTACAACAAATGTAGACACTTGTAAAACTGCAACATGATTGTGATGATGTATGCAAAATTAAAACAGCGAAATAAAAAATTAAAAAAATACACATATATAAGAGAGAGAAAAAAACCACAGTTGAATACTTTATTGAAATATTAAAAAGAAGGAATATCTTTAGGTACACACTTACTAACAGATATTAAAGTCATTTATATTACAGATACATTTACAAATGATACACGATGCTTTAAACGATTAAGACTTTAGTGAAATTAAAAAAATATATATTCTGAGCTTTGTGTTCGTCGGTATGTATGCATTTCCAGTATAAACACAACTTCATTCTTTTGTTGTCACAAAAAAAAAAAAAAAAAAAATATGAATGATATTGCTGGTTATTAGTGTAGCATGTCACTGTTTTGCTGTTGTTAAACTCTTGGCAAATTCGCCTTCTTGCCTTGAGAGGGTAGAAACTGTAGAGATTCTTTAAAATAAAACACAAATGAAAAAGAAGTAAAAAATAATAATAAAGGCGTTACTTAAGGCCTCATATAAAGCTTGGCATTGCAATTTATAATATGAAATTTTATTTATTTGTAATATTATTTTTGTAATGCTGCAGTTGAAATGTGGGCATTTCATTTTGCCTATAAGTGTAAGCAACAACAGCTGGCTGCAATTTACATTAGTTTGTTGCTTTTTGAACCGCAATACTTATAGCATTAAATTCAAATTGAAATATTCGCCAGCAATCCGAATTGCTAAGCGGGCGTTAACGACTTATATGAGCACTATTAGGTAAAGAAATGAATGAATGTGTATGCTTTCTGGTTTTATTTTCAAATGCGTAGAAATGATTTTGTTAACCCTAAATTTTAAAATATTATTTTTCAGTAACTAAATTTTCTGAATCAACAAAAAACATTTTTCAAATGTATTTGGTTTAAGATACGAAATCGCAAAAAACCACATAAAATTCTAAAAGTGGGTTTCATATTGCATAAACTGCAGTTAACGTTACGAAACTGCAGATCTTAATTTAAAAAAAAAAATTGAGAAATAAAATTAATATGTGCTGTAAGATATTATTGAAATGTATTAATTAGGGTTGAAGCTTGAGATTTTCAGTCATCCATTTCCGGAAGATATTTGGTTGATGGCTCTCAACTCGTCAGTAGACACGAAAAAACTTGGCGAGGTATTTTAATCTTTATTATTAATCCTATTATTTAATTGGAAATATTGAGAATAACAATAGAGTAAATAATAGAATAAGTAATAATAAGCGACAACTAAAAATATAGCAACTGTGTACAATGCGGAACGTGGCAAAACTATTTATTTTCATAAACCACATCGATGCATAGCTTTATTAAAATTCTGGTTGATGAAGGATTCAAAATACAACGTAAAAACTGTTCAGGAAGTTCTAAAAAACTTCCTTATTGGTTTATTGGGGCCTTTAAGATGATATCAGCAATGGCGATGGAGAAAGTCGTTAATAATTAGTATGTAATAAATATGTGCGTAATTTCAAAAAGCCTTGTAATATAACAATTTTTACTGTATGCTTTTCTTAGATTAATTTCATATGGAATAGTCTCATTGGTAAACTTTTAAATAAATTGTTTTACATCACTGTCGTTTAGTTTAGTTAAAGGAATGTCAGAAGAGCCAAATATCTTATTATAGTCCACGCGTTGTATTTCTTACTTCTTAAGTGTTAAAAAGAAATTGTTTTATTTCGGTTTGAGTCTTTTACAAAACAACATAAAATGTATTATTGTCGTAATATGCAATAATAATATTCACCAAAAAGTGTATAATATAAGCATAGTTTTTAGCTCATAGAGATATATCGATTTAATATTATTAGTTTCCAGGGGAAAAACGTGCATCACTTGCGATAGCAATGACTATAAAGTTCCCTGTTAGGTCATACAACATAAAAAATTTATTGCAATTATTGAGAGTCTAAAAAAATATGGGTTATTTTGGGTTATAGAAAAAGAGTCAAAAGTAGTACGATTGTGATTATTTAAAAAACTGTACTTTTATTTACTTTGCACTTTTATTGAAAACAAAAAGAGGTGCAATTTTGCTGAAATTTTTAATTACTGGGTAGCGGCTACTGATGAGAAGAGCAGTAGCATCGAAACAGCAATCTGCTAGGCAACAAACGGTCTTTGATTGCTGCTTTATTTTAATTCAAAAACAAAATTATTTAGCCAGATAAAATTTTTAGTCCTAGTTATTTAGTAGTGGTGGGACGTTCATCTTCTTAAAACTAAAATAGTCTCATTAGTAAAAATTATGACTAGAAATCATCACTTAACAACAGCTGTGGTAGCTAAACGAAAGAATTATGTATTTCCTCAAAACAAGTATGTAAACTTAATAGATAAGCAGAAATAATAAATAAGTACAAAATATATGGCTCAAATGGAAAAAACTGTTAACTCATAAGTTTACAATTCGCTTTTTTCTTTACTTTAAATATAAAATTTTATTTGGCTTCTACTTGTTGTTGTTAATATTCTGCCTTTCCAGCATTTACAACATGCCGCTTCTATAACATACTTTATGCTGCCGTTTAGGATGCTAAAGTAAAGTAAAACCGATTTGTTGATTATATTGCCGTTGTTGTTATTGCCGTTTTGCTTTTTAACAAATAATCATACAATATAAGGAAAGTACAACTTAAAAGTAGATGCATTGCTCAATATATCTTGTGGTATAAGGCAAATACACATGGCAGTCTGCCCGTCTGTCTGTCAGTCTATCTGTCTGTCTGTCCTTTGCGTCTTACGTTTTCGTTGTTTTTATTTCCTTTTGTAAAGGAAGACAATTTTGTTCTTGGCTTGGTACGCAAGTGTGTTTGTTGTAAGTGAGAGAGTATGTTTGTTTGTTATTCATATAATTTATGAGCAAAACTTAAACTTGTGCAGCTTATTTCAAGTACATACTCACACAAATGTTCTTACTACTTTTGCGTTGTTATTGCTAATAATGCAGTTGCTGCTGACTTTTGTAATTTTTTATTTCAGCTTTTTCTACATTCTCGAAAGATTGCTGCTGCTTTAAGCTAAACATTATGTCTAGCATAACATATGACTCTATTTGGCGGTTAATATCTGAGAGATTCTGTGAATAACAAATTTTTATTTTATTACAAGCAAATAAATTAAATTTTCGTTTCTTACCATAAACATTTCTTTAATTTTATGTGTATTTATCGAAAAACTTTTTAAATTTACTAATTGCATTTGAATGTTGCCAGGTCTCAGGCTGCGCTTAGCATAAGCTCAGAAGCCAGCATGCATTAGTTTATCTTTTTGCATCGTTAAGATTTTGTGTTTGTTTGTTTGTTTGTTCGCCTAAAAAATGTTCAGGTGCTTGCTGGTTGTTGTACCTTATGCATAATGCATGTTGTATGCAACAATATTATGCATTTCTTTCAAAATACACTGTTAAATCGATCGCATTCTTTTTAACAGTTTAGCTTCTTTGTTAATACATATATTTTTAAGATTACTCTTTTTTTTTGTTATCATCTTCAAGCTTGTTTAAGCCTTTTATAAGCTGTTGGTTGAAAAGTTTTTTTTCTTTTAGACAAACATGTGTGCACGTGTGTGTGTTGCATTGTCATTGTGCCGCATAATAAGACTTGTTTAGCATTTTTTGAACATCAGCCACCAAAATTTATGTTAATACACCGCCTCAATAATCAACATTTAAACTCTTCTTCCTTCTTTCTGCATTTTAAATCCCTGTACATATCAGCACAATCATAGTCATATGTTGGTTTATTCGTATGTGTACGAATGGTACGGTACGCACGATTGATTTTGGTGTATCTCTTTTTTGCATTTTTTTTAAAAGGATATTGAGTTTTTTAAGGCTGCATAAGCAACCAAAATTGTTTTTTCTTGTTATGTTTGTTAAAATATTTTGTCATTTCTGTTTTTTGCGGGCTTTCTTGCATTGCAGAAAAAATGAGATAAATTGTTACACTAATGAGCTATTTTACATAATGTACCTTTCGGTTGTAGCTCTCAAGCAAAAGAAGTGTTTTTTCCTTGCCATCTTTTAATCATGTAGCTTTCAAGATGTTACTGATACCATACAGTGCATGCATAAGTTATAGATGAAAAAGAAGGAAATTTGGTTTGTTCAAATATATAAAAATACCTTACAAATATATGGAAGGCATTTATTTTCTTTCTGCTTTTTCGTTAAACAAAGTTATTCAAAATTTGTTTAAGCAGCTAAATAAACATAATTTTCTTGTTAAAGTGCACATGGGCAGCGTTTAAAATGTACATATGTTTTTAAATTAAGGCGGCTTGATTTGTAGGGATAAACATTTTTCGATGCTATGCTCTCGATTTTGCGACAGTTTTAGATATGAGGAAAGGAAGTTCGACTGCGATATAAAACAAATAATTTTAAGAGCCATTAGTTTTCTATTTTATTTTTTGTATTTTGCTATGGGAGCTCCCTATTAAGCACTCTGTGACATATTAGTGGCACAAGTTAAAAGAAAATATGAGTAGGGCCTTTAAATCCAGTCAATCATAGAGTGCCGGTACATAATCAAATCTATGACCAACCCTCAATATTTTTTTTTCTCTCCAATATTTTTTGAACACAGCAACCACCCCACATGGCTACTTGGGCCATTATTACAACTTGCCGTTGGTAAAAAGTAGGATTTTATCTATTACAGTTTCCCTTAAACAAAAATTGAGCATAAAATTAGCGGAACAATAATCCGATTGGTAACTAAAAGGGAGGTTTAAATTTTG
This sequence comes from Sturmia bella, assembly GCA_963662145.1. NCBI lineage: Eukaryota > Metazoa > Arthropoda > Insecta > Diptera > Tachinidae > Sturmia > Sturmia bella. Next base: position 14,921,015 of record OY759171.1, on the reverse strand, counting down.
CATTTAGCACATTTGGCTATATCTTTGCTACAGCAAACTAAAATACCTCATTCAATGAAAAAATTTCCCTGAAAAAAAATGTATTTTTTATGTATTTATTCTTCTTTCAGACTCGAACCTTTCAAAAGTGTTGTCACCAATTAACAAACAAATTTTTTTTTTTTGCCGGCCAGTTTATAGCCCACCTCATTTAAATGCCCATTTTACCACCAAGTTGTAATAATGGCCCTTAGAAGGTCTCCCGTATAAAAAAAAACAAAAAGTTTTCAAAACCAATTTTTTTTTTATTTCTTAGTGGAACTTTTTCTTCCTCATGCCAAAGCTATCGAAAAGTCGATTGCTAAGTCTACCTCCCTAATCCATAAAATTGAATTGATAAAAAATTACTGAAAAAATTTTTACTTTGACAAAAAAAAAAATTGCAAAAGGAAGTTGCAGTTATGCATATTTAATTTATTTTGCCGAAAAAATTCTTGAGAATTGTGTTTCTGGACATTTTGTTTTAAAGCGTTTGTATAACAAATACCTCAAGCGCTAACAAATTTGCATAACATCAAATTATCTTATTTCTTTTACACACTAACTTTTAACTAGTAAAAAGTAACAGCTTAAGTACAGCTTTGACTTAAACATGAGTGATCGCCAAAAAGCGGCAATTTCTTTAGACTGCCATTGGAAGACTGCTTCAATTTTTTTTTCAGGAAAAAAAACAAAGAAAACAGAATTGTAGTTTAAATTAAATTCAATTGAAAGATTCTTGCCATCATTTATTACTTGCTGTGAACTGTCAGTAGTAATTATAAAGGTATCTTTTAAATTTTTTGTTTTAAATAATAAAAAAAATAATAAATGAGAAGTAGCTAATTTATGTTTGTACTGAAAATCGGTGTAAATATTTTTTCATAAAGTGTTGATCTTTTTTAATAGTATTATTTGCAATTTTAGGCAAACTGTACAGCGTCATAGCGTTCGGAAAAACGTTTGGCATATTTTTACACTGCTCCAACAAAAAGTATAGCAATTAACCTGTTACTCTTGTGTATATACGAGTATGCAATATATCCCAACTTGCAATCGGATAATTACAGGGGTACTCATGTACCAATTCTGATTTGTTTGAGTCCATAGATAACAAAAATGACTTTAATTTTTTTAGGTCACTTCGAAAATAGAAAATCTATTTTCGAAGTGGTAAATGGATTGAATAACGCGATTATTTTCACTTTTGAATTGTAAAAGTTATATTTTTATAATTTATTTTTATACTTTATTTTTATAATTTATGTATGGCGCAAATGTTTATAGGATGATTCTTCTTGCTGCATTTTTTAGTTTTTTGACATATTAAAGAAAGTTATTCCAGACTCTTTTATAGGACCAAAATGAGTTAGACGATGAAAAAATATTGAAGAATTAGACAAGCACTCAGAATGCGCTTGCTCCAAAGAACAAGAACAGGTTATATAAAAAGCCCAGATATTTTATTTTCCTTCTGATATTTCGCTTCTTCAGGGCAATGATATTGCAACTTTTCAACAAGAGTGTGGTTATTATTTACTAATATGATCGTACCTCTATACGCAAGACTTTTTTATATTCAAAATATTTATTCAATATTTAGAACTAATATTTTTCATTAATTTGGTTCTGAATAATTTCTGTAGGATGACAAACAAACAATCCACGTCTGGGTAGTTCGATTATTTCCAACATAATCGTTAAATTTTCCTTTATTTTTCCAAAGTTCATTTAAATTACGTTACAATTATTTCAAAGCCAATTCAATAATTATTATTTGTGTAATAATAAAAATACAACTAGTATCGTCAGTTAAACATACATCGAGCTATTACAAACAGAATACTACATTTCTATGCTAGCTAAAACGCTTTCAGTTCTAATATTTTTGTTCACACATTAGGAAACTAATGTTTTCAAGTTCAATGGTGAAAATGGGGAAAATCGACTTATTAATTCTCAGTGCAAAATTTCGTTAAAATCAATTTAGTAGCTTAGGAGATTAGCGAGAATTATATACACATCTGTATATATTCACATATGTACATATGTGTATACATTTCATTGCCTAAAATTTTCTTGAACAAAATACTAAGCAAAGTATTATGAATTATGAATTATGAATATACAATATTTGTTTCTCAATGATAATGATGTTGAGTTCGAAGAAAAATATTTCGTGTTTGTAAAATATCATGCCTAAAATGAATAAAAACTTACATTTAAAAAGATTTTGTGTCTAACTACTAATACTTCTCATATATTTCATTGTACAAAACGTATTCAAAAATTAAAATTTTGTGCCACTTCCAGATGCTTAGAATGCGAATGACAACGCTAGGAGGAGGTAAAGCGAATTAAGACCACAGAAATTGTCCACCGTTAAGAGAAAATACTTGAAGTTGCATGAAGCGCTTGATTCACAAGATTCTGCATACCCCTTAATAAAAACTAAGATGTAAGATATACAAATTTGCAAAGTCAGACTTACCTCACCTAAATTGAGTTTTTGTTCAGGATAAATGTTTGGTTAATTAATAGCTAATAATCTAATTCTAACGTAAGATAATTTGAGCAAATATCACTTTTTTAGTTAGTATTTAAACAAAACTTCTGCTTTAAAATTTATAAGAATACTATCTAATTTATTTATATACATAATTTCCGCTTGCAAAGTGACAAGATATTTTAATTATGTAGGTTTGTATGTATGTGAAAAAAAATGTTAAAATTTTTAATCAAAATGAAAATATATCCCACGAGTACAACAATATAACCCATACCCCAATAACTGAAAATTTTTTGGAACAACAGCATTTAAAAAACATAAATAAAAAACACATAAAATAATATTTATGTTTGCAATACAAACGAAAATGTTTTATCTCAAATTGCAAGATTGAAACAAGGCAGTACAACAGAAATCAGACAAAATTTAAATGACACAAATACTCAGTCAGATACCACAAACCGATATTTAATCATATACAAAATCAAAATGCCATAATAAAACAAAAATATTTATTTTAAAAACTCTGTGGCGAAAGAAATAAAACAAAAATTTATGATACATTATTGAAATCATCAACAATGTCCTCCCTCCCCATCATGCCATCTTCATCTTCATCATTCAAGTCGTTCTTTTTAATGATGGGGCAACCAGAAATCATGTCAGTGTCTGAGGATAATGATAAATATTTATATGTATGAATGAATGTTGACAATATTTTAAGTTTTTTTTTTAAGGTATGTTTGCTTTGGATGCTGTTGGTTGGTTTGCTTTGCTTTTTTTTTACTTCATTAAAACAAATATTTCCATTGTATGTGAAAAGCAAAGGGAATTATAAACACTCTATATGTAAGTTTTAAAAATAATACTCACATCCCGGGTATTTGCCGCCAGTTGTTGATTCAATTTGCCTGCTGTAGATATCATTAACTTTTTTGTAGCCGCAATTCTTGAGCGCGGCATTTATTTAACTTTGCTAAATATTAAAAAAGGTGTTTTTCAGTTTTTATCGCACAAAAATAAAAATTAAACAAAATTAATGCAAACCTTTTAACTATAAAAATGACAATTCATTAAAATGGCAAATAACAGGTTTGTTTGTTTTTCTTGCTTAAGAATTAATTTATGCTGCCACTTACATTTACGAACATGTTGTCAAATTAAGGTACAATTAAATGAAAAGAGCTGTATTTCAAGACTAGAAGTCCAGGCTAAAGTAAATTATAAAACTTATCTTTTGTGGTAAGCATTTTGTCCGAGGATTTGCCGCAAGAAGAGAGGAGGAACAATCAACGGTAGATTTCTTCCTTGTAATCAATGTTTTTCTTGACGATGTAAATGAAGCAAACAAAATGGTAGCGAAGAGAGTTTAGTATATATACCCCTTAAATACGATGTGTGTTTTTCTGTATTAAGCAATAAAAAAATAAACAGCTTTATGAAATGTTAATGCTGGCTTTAGAGCTACTTAACTTATGAATCAAGAAAAACAAAAAATGCTTCAATTAATTAAACTATTTTGCACATACTTGTTAGGAGAGTAATATTTTGTGCTTGTCTATTATTCAAACCAAAGATTTAATTGCGTCAATGAATATAATAGTTAAATCAATCACTTAATGCAACTGTATCAATTAATGTAATAATCAAATCAATAAAAAAAATTTATTGAAAACTAAACTTTTTTTGTTTTGCATTCGTTTAATAAAATAAATAACTCACCCAATTAATAGCTCTATTGCATTTTAAATTAAGAGCGAAGCAGAAAAAAAATCAGTCATTCTCTAAACACAATATTAATCGATGGGCGATTAAATGCCACGATTAACCGAGACTTTGGTTATGAGTAAAGCAAACTTGCAGTTATTTCGTAGGTTTAAAGTTCAAAATAAACATGTGTATACCATTAGAATGCTTTCTTTTTCAAATATATCATTAAATTTTATATTCAGCTATATCTAAATATGTTCTTATTTAAAAAAAAAAAAAAAAAAATTAACAAATCATGTTCTAACAATTAGTAATCAAGTCAGTCAATGTTGAAGATTCTTTTGTATAATAAAAGGCGGTACAACTCATCAGAGTAACAGTCAGTGTGTGTGAAAAATTAAACAAATACTACATAGGATGGATGGCATTTTTGAACATACATACGTTTGTTCATTAAAATCAAGCACACCACCAAGCCAGAGTTGGAAATGTTAATGCAGTTGTATTTTTTTATATGACTCGAAAAAATATCAATTCCATTAAGCTCTAAACACATAGACGACAGCAGACAGCAAGCAGCAATACGTCAAAAATAAAATGCATGTGTTTAAATGAAAATGATTATTTTGACGGCAGCAGGGCAGCACGACTGCACAACAGCATTTGCTGCTGCTGCCAACTTAAGCTCTAAACACATAAACGACAGCAGACAGCAAGCAGCAATATGTCAAAAATAAAATGCATGTGTTTAAATGAAAACGATTATTTTGACGGCAGCAGGGCAGCACGACTGCACAACAGCATTTGCTGCTGCTGCCAACTTAGGCTATTTTCTATTTTGACGGGCAGCAAATAAGCAAATATAGTGTTGCCATTATATAATATATTTATATATAATAAATTGGACAAATTAGAACAAAAACTTTTTTTTAATATTAAACACAAAAGAACATTGCAAAAATACAATAAATAAATAAATGTATGTGTTTTTACCGTTTTTTCGTGATATTATTACATTTTTCATCATTATTTTCAATTTTATTCATTATGAAATAAGAAATACGGCATCCCTGAAATTAGCATTGCTAAAATACACAGCTGTTCATTTTCAATATCAAAACAATTTTTTTCGTTTGAGCTAATTTTTTGTGATATTTAATTTAATTTTCATCCTGGTTGCTTTGAAAAAGTGTTCTTGCTTCATCTTTTTCCTTGAGCTGTTGTACACATGTTTTGTAAATGCCCTCCTCATCACGGGTTATATTTACTGGGCGAACCCACCATCTTCGGTTTCTTGTACTATTCGTCTTATGGGCTTTATACACTTCAGCTGTAGTCTGAGCTATTTTAACAATTGTTGTGATAAAATTCGCTAAATTTTCTTCGCTCATTTTTTATATTTTTCAACTTTGAATTTGTAATATTTATAAAAATTCGAAATTGATTTACACACCAGCTGATTATTATGTTGTTGCTGTCTTCAAAATAATTATGAAGCCGACTTCAGAGCAGCATTTGAAGTTGGCTGCACATGAAGTTGGCAGCATTTGCAGTCTGCTGTCGTCTATGTGTTTAGAGCTTTATGTTGTGAAACTAGTGCGTCAACCATTTTCTTCTCTTATTCTTTTCCCAAAATTTTCGCAAAACTTACACTGTTATATCATTTTCTCTTTAAATAAATCCAACTAAAAGGAATTTTGGCGCTCAATTTTGGCTGAACGTTGTCTACTTTAAAGAAGTAAAGCCTTTATTAGCATAAAGTTTACAATTTTATGCCTTGCGGTGAGCAATACTTCAAAAATATTGCATGAATAGTTTTAAAGTCTTACAATGTCTCGCCAATTGCTTACGGAATTTGGTATATACAGCCTGAAAATCATTTACTGGATTTTGTTACACCATGCATCCATCCACACCTACATACACTTTTTGATTATACACTTTTTGGTTATGCTTAGGTGAAATTGATAAATGTGCTCAACTATGGAGAGGATACGCAATTGAGCAGAGCATTAAAGTTTTTCAAATCAAAATGTATTACACGAACTTTGTTGTTTAATTGTAAAACACTTGTGCATGCTGACCTAGTTCCTTTTGCAGAAAATATTGCAGATCACTTTTCATCAAAAGTTTGAAAAATTTTTATTTTAGGTCTCAAAATAAACTTTAATGCCGCTGACATTTCGTTGATGCTACTCGTTTTGTCGGTAGACTCGAAAAAAACTTAAAATAATGTTTGAAACTGGACTACATCTTCTAGTACTTCCATAAACACTGTGACAATCATAAATGTTCAAACCAAACCTCTAATACAGAAAAAAATTCTGCGCAATAAAGACCTTTATGTTTCATATGTTTATGTTTCACAGCGTGAGACCGGCCACTTGGGCCCTAGAAAGGTCCCGTTGTGCTCATAAAGACGGTTGAAAAAGAGAGAAACCCATTAATAATATTTATTTAATATAATAGATTTCAATAGACCATTAAAACAAATAAATAAGAAGCTTCATTTCTGAGATTTGAAAAATAATTTTTACATGAAATATAGCACCATGACTCAAAAAGGGTATAAACTCTGCTAATCACTTTATACCCTTTTTGAAAACAACAAGAGCACAGATACTTAAAAAAAAATTGCTAAAATTTTGGAAAATTTTATATGCTCTAAGAATGGCATCGATGAAGTCAAAATTTTGAGTCTTAAGTAAAAAAAAAACCTAGAAAAACAAACTACCTTGCAAATTGCTTGTTTTAAAGAACTGGACATGAGAATTATAAAAAAACTGACGGTTGTGGCACAAAACTAGTTCTCTGATTGATATTTTTAAGCAATTTGCTCGAAAATTTTAAAATAGACTAGTTTAGTTAAGATTTTACTAAAATTAAAGTTACATTGAACTGTGACTTAAGACATTTATTTATATTATGTGATTCTTAAGAGGCTGAAGTTCAGCACTTGGTTATGTTTTTGTGTTAGCAGTCACGAAGTTGCTCGCAATGCTTCTTTAGAAAAAATTGTTGCTATTGAAGTAAAAAAAAAAAAACTGCTCTAAAAAATTTCTTTCGATAGTCAAAACCAAGTTCAATTTCCCATCCCTGTCCCAAGCTATGCATGTGCATTTGAGTGTATGGCTACCATTAAATTTAAACCCAGCATGATTTAACAGAAATCCCAACAAATATGTATGGATGTGTGTTACCATGATTTTTAATTTTCTATTTTTCGAGTGCGTTTTGTGTTCTTTTTTTTTTTTTTTTTGTTTGGTTTTGCCCGAACTTCAAACGGAAAACTATAAAAACTATTAAAATAAACCTACATGAAGAGCATGTTGATTTTCTTAAAGGAAAAACTCAAATGAAAAACAGAACTACACACAAATCAGACAATAAACAACCAACTTGTAAAAGAAAGAGAGAGAAAAAAAACGAAGCAGTTCATCGTCTTCGTCGCCTTTGTCGCACTGATTTGATTTGTCTTTTATTCAAATATGAGATGAGATCCCCTATTACATAAATGACTTGGTATTTTTTCGTACCTTTTTTTAGAATTTTTATTTGTTTATTCTGCTGCGTCGCATAGACATGACTTGAATTTGTCACTTGTGTTTGAGGAAATGGTTGAGTTATATATTTTTCTTGCTGGTCAAAAGGCAAAACGAATAGCCTGCTCACGCTGTTTTCGGAATTCGTTTGAAAAAAGCTGTAACTTGTTAAGAATTTAAATTTCAGAAATTAGTAGATATTAAAATGATCAAGTCTTGTAACTAGTAGAAAGGTATGAGCAAAAGTTATTATACAATTTCGGTGACAAGTGTCATTTAAGGGATTAGCACAATACAACACCTCGCCTATCATTGCTAAAAAACAGAAGCATTATTTAGAGCGCTGGTGTCCATTTTATACCCTATATATCTTATAGTGTGCTTGGAAAATGTGTACATTTAAAGATGATTTTGCAAAGTACACGTCTCGAATTCAGGTCTTTTACACTTTTAACTAATAAAATGCCTGACATTAGCTGTTACGCAAGTCAGTTGTTGGTGGCGCTAAGATTGAACGGCTTGAGATTTGGTATTTCCATTTAATTACACATGCATGTAACGAATCTATACATATAAAGCAAGAAAAAAAAACTGGAAAAACAAATTCAAGTGAAGATGCCTAGAAAACCAAACTTGAAAGCTTTTATAGGTTAGGTCAGACGAAACCAAAAACCGAAAGTTAAGGTAAACATTATTAAGCATTAGTAAACGTCAGTTATGAAAGACATGCTCAGTTACAAACGAAACGCAAAATGGAAAAATCTACTGCAAAATATATGTATAAAATGGTTATAACTAGGGACAGTGACAGTTTGACAATTTTCCATTCACAAATTTGAAAGTGCATATATTAATTAATAGGCTTCAGCTACATCATGCTCAAGAGCGACTAATTTAGAGAATTTTATGAGAATATAGTTTGTTGTTTGGCTTGCAACAATTATAATTAACATTCATATAATTTAATTCCCAAAATGTGTTTTGTTTTACGTTTTTTTTTTTTTTTCAAGAAAAATGCCTTTAGATATTTTATTAAATTTTCACATTTTCTCACAAGTCAAAAAATTGCTAAAACCTGCGGGTTAACAAATCAATACACAAATGTTTGTTTATCATCATTTTATTTGCAAATGTTTGAAAAGGTCTTCTGTGAACCCTGAAGGTCGCATGTATTTTAATCAGACTATTTTATGCATACATTTTGAAATAAAAATTAAGCACAATAGCAGCTGGTTTTTAGCGATTTAATGAACAAGAATAAACCTAAATTGAAGCATTAAAACAATTGCATTTTTTCCTTTTTTGTATCTTTAACCATTTACATACATACATACATATGTAACTTATACACATGTGGGCTACAATCATCATCTTTAAACATGCCACAAATCCAAGATCATTTACAGCAAATGGGAGAGATGAAAAAGGGAAGATACAAAAAATCTACACCTACCCCCCTTAAGCATTTTGTAAGAAAAACAACAAATCAACGTATGTTCATATTCATAAACACATATATATGTATGTATGTATGTATGTATGTATGTATGTCTGAGCATGCCTTAAAAATGTCTGTTGGTGTTTTAAATTTAAGAAACGTCTTTGTAACCAAGAAACAAAGAAATAAAGTTTCATCGTATGCTACAGAATATTTATGTGAAGGAAATGTTGTTGGTGTTGGTAAAGAGCAGCTGTAAAAATATTTTTCTGTTTTCGTGTGAGTGTAAAAAGGCATAAAGATGTCCTTCAATTTCCAGCATAAAATATATACATTTTAAGCATGTACGCTTGAAGAGATTATCCTGTTTCCCAAATTATACTTTGTTGCCAATACAATTGTTTGTTCCAAATTTTTTTTAATTCCACATTTTAAGTGTAACGAAGTCTATAAATGTGTAGGTGCAGTAAAGCGTGAAAAACTGGCTTAAGTATAAGAAAAACTTGTAGCTAATGAATATGCCTGTAGGTAGTGTAGATTTTTGTTAAGTATTTAGGGTCATTTGTTTCAGATCCAGTTCTTAATACGTTTTTTCATTCTTTTTTGTGTGTTTTCAACGAAGGTTGAGTGGAACTAATAATATATTTTGTTATATATTTTATCAGTTTTAGTACGTGATTTCCTATGATTTTTTCAAAAAAGATTATTTAAAAATATTAGATAAAATTCTAAGAATAATCAAGTATTTTCCGATAGAAAATTTGAAATATTTTTAAAATAATTTTTTTTACAATTGACTACAATAATATTTTAAGCATAGCGAATTACCCGAGGTCACTTTTAGTTGTAATAATTGTTTAACCATATTTATGATGCGTTTTTGAATATCAGTTTGAGGAAAAGTTTTTCTGTTAAAAGTGAAATACATACACAGTAACCTAAATTAACGCTATTTGGACAAGTCAGAAGTGAGACTAAAATTGGGTGCAAGAAGTATGGATATCCCAAAACCGAGGGCTCATGTATATGTCTAAGAAGTCAACAACATGAATCCAGATTTTATTGGATACTGCCTCCTAAAGCCTTTGCTGGCAAGAAACTTCGTATTCTGCTCCAACCTGTAAATCTCTGCTTGTGTACGAGATGGGAAATGGGATTAATGGAGGTACTCATAGTGTGAGTTTTCGTATTAAAAACATACTTTATGGGGTATGTCTATCAAAATGATGAACAGCTGGGGTCTAAAGTATAATCAAACTTCCAATATCAAAATTTTTAGTAATTCATTGATACCCTTCGTATGTGCAACAAACATGCCACTTGCAGTCTAGCCAAATATGCCAGGCACTTTTAAATGAGATAGCGAGTTTCATTCGAGTATAGTTTCAAGGGATTCATAACCAGTATCACCTCATATTGGCTTTAGTTGATTACTTTGTTTTTGGGGCGAGGAAGCTGATCTTCTTTTTTGTATATGCCTGTATGTTTACATACATGTGGGCGCAAAAACTGATTTTAATTAGACTGTCTTCGAGCAACAATGGTTTTCATCCAAATGTAACATAATTTCTAGAGTGACCTTAGGAGCCACTGTGGATGTGAGTATGTTTATGCCTGAGAACATCCATTGAGGTTATCGTGCATTTAATTTGGTTAGCTTATGATAAAAATTTTAAAACTATTCTACTTTGAGAGATCCCCCTCCACCCTTCTAAGACTAGAAAAATCTGAAGTAAATTGGAAGCGCTCACCGTAACATGTGCGGAAATCGTTTCGGTGTTTCAAAAATTATAATTTGAAGTTGTGGGATTAAAGATATCTTCTTCTATCTTCTATCTTCTATCTTTTATTTTTGTTTTATTTTAATTTGCACTCCCATTTGGAACATGAGCACAAGCTCAGATCATTTCGAGCTTTAGTTTTTTAGAATTGTTTTGTGCCTTAAAGCCTTAGAAAAAATAAATTTTTTTCCCAGAGCTTTTCCTCAAAATGTGCCTTTTAGGCCCAAAATCGCTTTCCTCAATAACCAAATGAGTATTTAGTCTGACACTTTTTCCCTATTTCCATCAATTGTTAGTCGCTTAGACAATCCGTATTATATTAATGCGATTTTATGAGTCAAATACTTGTTTGCTAGATGCGCTGAAATATTTACATATTATATTTTTTTAGTTTCGGTTTATTTGAAGAAAAAAATTAATAGACTTGTTGTAATTTAAATCAAAAAGGAACAATGTTTATTTTATGATGTTCATTTTCAATTCCTGCTTCTTTTTTATCCAATTTACTTTCATTCTGCCTCTTAAACTTCCTTCGAGCATAACCATTTTTTTTTCTATTTTCTTCTTTCCCATTCTGGGTTATCTTGAGTCCAAAGGCAAGGATCTTCCACTAGCAACTGACAATAGTCCAACAACAAAGCACTATTGTTCTTTTGTTATTAAAAGAGAACGATGTAAATTTAGAAACAAAACTAAGCGAAGAAAAAAAAATAATGTCTCATCCTTTATATAAAATTTACGAGGGCAGTAAATTTGTGTTCACTCTTCTTTTGTTTCTGTGCGTATTTTTTTTTGTGCTCAAAAAAGAAGAAAAAATTAAAAAGCAAGAACAGCAAAACATATGTTTCCCTATTTGTAAATCGTACCATCAAATACCATCATTTTCACTGTTTAACATTCATATTTGTATCTCAGCGAACATGCTTGGTTTATTTGGCATAAACAGTTGTTTATGGCATTGTAGATATGTTACATGGTTTATGAGTGTATGTGTTACATTTTTGTATGTAAAAATTTATTAAAAAGTTTTTTCAAACAATAATGTTTTTGTAAGGGAGTTTTTCTAACTATTTTATTTTTTGCATTTATGCAGGCGTAACAAATTTTACATTGACCTTGCTTGCTTAATTCGTAAAGCCGGCATAAGTTTAAAAATATGTATGAAAGAGTTTTTTTTTTTTTTGATTTATTGAAAAAACTTTTGTGAAGTGTTATGATTACAAGAGACAATTTTTTTTGTGTAACTGGAAATGATTAAAGCATGAGCAGAATTAGAAATGAATTTGATTTATAAAATATATACATATATGCAATATAGTAAACAAAGTCAAATTTAAAAACTACTAACAAATGTGTTTACATCTATACAAATGTGCAAAATGTGTTTACATCTATACAAAAAAGTTAGCAAACTTAGCCACCTTTTATGAAATATATATGGTTTTCTATAAAAAAAACCTTATCGCAGCGCTTCTACTCTTGTGAAGAACGTTCTCAAAAAATGAGAGATCTTTTAATTAACTAAATAAGTAAACGGCAAACATGAAAGCATATTGCATTCAAGAGGCATACATATCTTAAATATGTATGTCAATAGCTATAATTTCTTAATTTGCAAAAATGATAATGTGTATTTTTTTCAACATGTCGCACTCAGTTATTCTGACACGAGCTATTGAGTCCATTTGATTTTTCTTTTAAGCCTTTACAGCTTAGATTTTAGAAAAATTTATAAATTATAGTCATGTCGCTTATATTATTCATATATTTACATTAATAATTTCCTGTAAGCAAAAACTTGCTTTCCTCTTTCACCATTCTGTTACTTTTTTCATTTACTTTTCAACATTGCTAGAGGAAAATTGAATCAGGAAATTTGTCTTTTGTCATGTTATTAAAGCCTACGCATGTTTATGGCCAGCTTTTTTTTCCACAGAAAACATTTTAAAGAAACAGGCATTTAAAACATGTTTCGTTTTTTCTTTCTTGATGACATGCAAATTTTTCAACAGAAAATAAACCTTCATAAAAATACATTCTCTAAAGCAAATTATTACACCTTAACAACAACAACAACAACAACAACACAAAAAGAGAAAAGAAAAATAGCAAGCATCTCTCCAACCTTAATGTAAGAAAAAAAAAAACAGGAAAATATGCGGCATAATTTACAAGATTTTAAAATTTTGTAGCATATTTTAAGCCTACGCTCAATAAAAGCCAACAGTAGAGATTACTTTTTTAAAATGTTTGTCAAAAAAGTAACTTAAGCCCAAGCATAACTTAGAAAAATATTTCAACTAAGCAATTTTGCAGTTAGGCATTTTTCTTGTTACCCTCAGCACATGTTTTAAATGGCCATGCAATTTATTAAAAGACATGTACGTAACAGTATGCTGGAAACTAAAAACTTGTAAGTAAATCACTTTCAACAACACAACACATCAGTGAAATAATGGCTCTGACTTTAACACTGTTTACCTTGTTGTTACAAGTTGTAAGTGAACGCAATTGAAAAATATTATCTTCACAATTTTTATACCTTTTAAAAGTAATTTTTAGTAAATATGTGCAATGCGTACGTTTCAAAGTTGTTATTATCTCAACTTGACATCTAATATCAAGCTTTTAGAATTAAATTTAAATATGGCAATATCTAGATATAAAACAAACAGTTCACCACCAATAACATCTTCTACCGGCTGTGTATGTATCGGAAACTGGACATATTTACAGAAGAGTGCTACATAGAAAAGGAACCTATTAAGGAGGGGGCAATTGTTTTTTTTTTTTTTTTGTTCTTTGTTATGTTTTGGTTTGTGCTTTCCTCTCTTGTCAGCTTAAAAGCACCTGCGTATATTTACAGTGCAAAACAGCAAACTAATAAAATAGTCGTTGAAGCAAAAAAGTGCAAAACGAGAAAACTTCGCACTAAAAGTGGCAAATACGTTGAAGCTAAAATAATAATAAAAAATATTTCAATATACACTCGGCATAAAAACTTAGTAAAGCTTTAATTAATTAAGGCAAGTTATTATAAAATAGCGAAAAGCAAACAAAACAAAAATAGTAATATAAAATTATTCAAAATAAGATAAATAAGGATTTAATAAAATAAACTCAAATTACATCAAATAGCATAAGATAAACTAAACATAATTAAAATAAAATAAAATGAAAAAAAAATGCGGTCGGGAGACCCCCGTTAGGAACGAAGTTCCTTACGTTTTTTTTTTCATCTTTGAATGTTATACAAGGTGAAATCTGTATGTTTTATTTTGTGTTGTTTTTGAAATTTTATGAAATTTTTGGAACGTTTTCCAACTAATTAATATTTATTGGTAGGTGTCTCCGCTGCTGTCAGTGGAGACACCGCCAATCATACACAATTGCTTTTCGACAGTACACCAATTCATATAAACAGTTCACACGCTTTCGTGACGATTTCTGCTAATTTCTACTACCAGCAAGCCGCGTTAAGGAACTTCGTTTCAAAAATAAAAAGAACTTTTATACAATTTATAAATATAATATAAAATGAAATGGAATTTATTCCACCAGAAACTTGAAAATAATTTTAGTCTGTATGCCATGGCCAAACATTAGTGTATGTAAAATAAAACAAAACTGCTCAGAATATTTATAATATGCATATTTTTGCAAAGGCAGCCCAATAGATAAAAATGTATCATTTTTAGTTTCGCAAAAAATCAAAGTATTTTTAATTAAAAACTAAAAAGTGGAATTTACTTGTTGCAGTAAAATAAATTTCCAAAAACTAATGTTTTGCTGTAGTACTCTAAAGCTTTGCAAAAAAAAAAAACAAACTTAACTATTTATTTGTTTTTAGAGCCAACTGACACGTATTATATTAGGCCTAAAATAGAGCTTACAGGGACAGGAAACTTTTTTAGCCGTCTATATACCGCCAACATTTCGTTAAAGCTAATCAACTCATCACTAGACTGGAAAAATTCCTAAAAGAATGGTTGAAACTCAACTACTTATTTCCAAATTTCCATTGTGATGGTGAATTTATAATATATTCTTTTATTGAGAATTATCCTGGGGGGTCCCTTAGGAGTCGCAGGATTGCTCCCACATAGCTCACTATGCGGGAACTATGCCGCTAAAACATGCACTATGCTTTTTAACAAAAAGGTAAAATTTTCAGTTTTGATTTGGAAAAGATTATTCTTTTATTAATTTGTTTTTAATTATTTTATATTGTGGCTTTTGATCTTCATCTCAAAAATGAAAGTATTAAGAACTAAATATTATTTTTTTTTAAATTTTATTAAAAAATTAAAATTGCAACAAATAAATGTTTATGTTCTTATTTTTTTATTTATTTATTTTTTTATTTTTTTTTTGAGCGTAAAAAAGTTTTACACCGCCTATAAACATTATACACAGTTTGTTGTCATTTTATACGGCTGGAGTTTAATTCAATTTTTTTAACTGTCTTCATCGTTTCATACACTTTTCTACCGGTTTTTGCTTCATTGTATTATAAACAGTTTCTGTCTCTTTTCCCAATGTTATTCGTTCCTTTTTGCCATTGGTTGCGTTAATATTACAGTTGTTGTATCTGCGCTTGTATTTGAAAACATCTTGTAAAATAGTTAAACTATAAATCTAAATAAATGTCAACCTGTAGCATATAGCAATTGCTGCCTGTTTCCAACATATTTTAGTTTAGCTAAAGAGGTTTTATATCTGCCGTGTTTGCTTGTCTGGCATTATACCTGCTGAGCACATTTTACCTAAACCATTTTCCAAAGACGGGCTTTTAAAAACGAGCCAAATGCTGAAGAGCACAAAATTTTAAATAAAAGAAACTGATAACAGTTAAAAAGCATTGAATTACCAATTTTATTTTAAACATACAGCAGTAAAAGGTTTCGTATAAAGTTACCAGAAAACCGTTGATGTATAATAAAAAGCTTTATTTTTTTTTTTTTTGTACTTGTACTTCTTTATCATTATTGCCTAAAACATAAATTTGTTAAGTATGCAGTAGTTGCGCGAAGTAAATTGCAGTTTATTAGGGTCGGTTTTTTTTTTGTTGTCTCTGTAACTTAAGCCTTTTTTTAACTGCCTTTTTTGAGCTTATTTGCATCAAGTGCACTTTTTAATGCCTCTCTAAAGTGTTTTTGAGATACCAAATGATTTGTCTGTGTTGTAATTTTCTGGGTGGGTTATCTTTAATCTTAACACATTTTAAGTGCTTTTTTTCCCTCCTCACATCAATGCTGAAAGGCCAGACAATGCAGAAGATGCATTTCTATATTATTCATGCACATGCATGCATGTATGTATGTTGTGTTTTCTCATTGTATTACAGGGCTTTTCTTGACGCACACACATGCATCTCTAAGGCAAGTGACCCAACTTTAGTTGCGCTGCTGATAACCCTTCATAAAAAATATAATTCTGGCGTTTAATTTTATGAGCATCGAGAATAAAAATGATTTTTTTTTTTAAATTGCCAAATTGATAGAATCTTCTAAGGGCTTTCAAAAACTATCATAAATATTAATTGCTATTTATGGTGTCAAATGTGTTACTTATTGAAAGTTCTTAGCTAACAAGTTTCGAAATTCTGAAGTAGGTTTTTTTATTGCACTCATAAAATAATAAAAAAAAAGGCAAGAACAATCGATGATACTAAAAAATATTATACAAATACGAACTTAATTATTTATTTGCTTTAAGAGCCAATGGAAATGTATTAATTCAGGGCCAAAAACAAACCTCTTCAGCATATAGACAGCTGAAAAATACGGAAAACATTTTAAAAAGTTTCATTTTTGGACTTGAATTAAAAAAGATTATACACATACGTATGTTAAATACTTAAACAAGTTATTGAAAAACTTTTGAGTTGTAACTGAATATATAATTTATTAGTTTAATCAATCTCTAGCGACAACTGGACGAGTTTTCTATCACCCAGTAGTAGTAAATAAAACCATGTCAGCAATCTACATAATGCAGTCTTACATGTAATAAAGTTTTATTATCCAATTGAATTCTTAGTATTGATTCTAGATTTTCGATCTTAATTCATTTTGTGAGCAAGAAGTTAAAATGTGATTTCTCAAACCACTGCTACGGCTTTTTTAATTAATTAAAGAATGCAAGTAAATTATGCTCATTAGCAGATCTGGGGATCTGAGGTGGAACCAGTTGTGTCAATGCTGTGTTTGCATCAAAAGCTTTAATAAACAAAATTATTGCAAATAAATTTTATTTCTAATTTTAAATTACTATAGTTTAAGTGGGAAAAAACCCCCAGCGTTCTTGGAGCATGATGCTTACATAAAGATTAAGTATCATTTACGTTTTACCATTCACAAACTTTTTTTTATTAAACGAGATTTTTTATTAAATGAAATTTTTTCTTTCAGTGCATCATCTTTGTAATATTTAGCTGATCATCAGTGAAACATTTGAAAATCTTTTGATAAGATCCCTGTCGTCACGCTTAAGTTAGTTAAAATTTTAGACTTTAATTTTACGGTTTTACAATTAAACCGGTGATAAGTTTAATTTATATGAATACGACAAGCGCTAAATGAGAAAAGCAATAGCACACACTTTGAGATAAAAATCTTAAAAGTAATATGTGCACTTTGGTAAACGTTCGTATATCTACGTATGTATGCATGTACATATGCATATATTTTGTAATGCTCTGCAAATAGCTTTGAACTTTTATGCACGTGAAATATTTTACAATAAATTAAACGTGCATGCAACACTCGTGCCATTGTCAACATGCATGAAATTTTCCACATACAAATTACACAAACGTAGCAAGTTCATGTAGTCAAATTACACGAGAAATTAGCCAAAAATAACAAAATGTCAACAGCATAAAACAAAAGTTTGGTTGCGTGAACAATAGAAAGCAGGGTGTTCGAATAACAAGGGTTGCTGTTGCACTGCCACCGCCAGCACTTTGGCGAAGGGTGTTAAGCAGGCATGCAAGTTGGCTAATGTTGCAAGTTCAACTGAATATGCTTTATTTATAAAGTTTTTTTTTTTTTTTTGCTTTAACAAATGTTACACTTGATTTTTTTCCAGGGTTTCTATTGGGAAGAGTATTCAAAAGTGCTGAAGAAAATAATAAGGGTTAAAGAATCAAACACTTTTCTCTGGTATAAGTATCCAAATGTAGACAATCCAAATGTTACCCAGGAGACCATTTATGTTTTCAAGTTTTCTTTTAATATTTTTCAATGCTAAACATCCCTTTGTAATCGCGTTTTATTTTACTGGTCATAAATCTCGCTTCTTAACAGGTTGTATTAAAAAAGAAAACTGGAAAGATTTTTAAATTATATAAGATTTTTTTTTGAGAACTCAAAGATAAAAACCTAAAATCTTTTAAGTCGATTAAAAACATCGTGAAACTATACTGATAATAGAAGTTTTCATGCTACTGTTGTAAGACATTTTTCGCTTTCGAAGTTACAATGCAACGTCATAGGGGAAAGATATGTAAATTGTTGGCATGCGGAATTTGTCGTTTCTTTAAGTATGCCTTAGATGCTAAGGGCTACGCATGAAACTCAGGCATATAAATTTAATAACTGCTTTTAAGTAAAACAAATATACGCTAAATTTTATAAAAACCATAGCAGGGAATGAATATCTACATATGTATATATGCATACATTTCCAAAAATTTTTGATATTTACATTGAGAATTGCTGAAATGGTGTTCTAAAACAATTTATTCGTTACGTTAGGTCAGTTGTTCTTGACCAACAAAAATTTTGTTGTCTATGAGATAAAGCGTTAGGAACTTACAGTAAATATCCCAAAACCAAAAGCTGATGGAAGAAAAGCAGGAAAAAATTTAATTCGAAACGTAGAATAAATAAGGAACGGTGACAAAGTTCCATGCAGCAGCAGCAGGCATAAAAAAACTCAAAACTTCAGATACTTTACTATTGCATAGAATGCACGATTTTAATCTATTAAGCTCATTCCCTAAAATTTAAACTAAATCAAAGGGTGTGAGCCAATTCTATCAAACATAAACTAAGTTTTTTTAAAAAATGTTTGACTACACAATAGTAGACAAAATATTGAATGTTTGTTGTTTTTGTATTTGGATTTAGATTGAATTTGTACAGAAGGAAAATAAGAAAATATTAAACAAAGTATTTTATTCTTGCTAAAAAAATTGTGCGCCATCTCTAAAACTACTCTGCATATATAAACAAAGGCTTCTATGATTTAAGGGACATTTTAATACCGAATTTCGAATTTATGTTTCCTTCACCTTGGCCTAACCATTCACAGGTTGTGCTCTAATACAAGTATGATACAAGTATCCTAACTTTTAACAAATAAAATAAAAATAAAAATAAGTTAGTAAAAATAATATTATGAATTTAGATGGGTAGCACCTAGTTGTTTCGAAACCCACACCTATGCTTCTCATCAGCACCAATTTCGGTCTTAAATGTACTTCTTTATCTGTGATTATCTCAAATACATGCGTATATGCACCGAATTCGAAACAGCCAGTTTTTCCTAATATTATTACTCTACCTTAAGTCATAATATTATATTTTGCTATTAACTATTCTTGTTATTATTTATTTATATGTACTTATATACATATTATTAGTGTCGATTATTTATACTTAATTTCAATCATTTGAGCTAGTAGCCTGTCTGTAAATGCAGTAAAATTCGTAATACGTACAGTTTACAAAACTCAAAAACTAACAAAAAATGTGACCTGAATTAAAGCAAATAAATAGCTAAGTTCATATTAATAAATATTTATATTTAACTTATTGTAAATAATTTTTTTAAAACTTAATAGTTCAGGTTCAAAAATATAGAAATTTTTCAAATGTTTTCTGTCTTTTTCAGCTGTCTATATGCTGACGACATTTCGTTGGTGCTAATCAGTAGACTTGAAAAATTCTTAAAAGTTTGAAACTTAACTACTTATTCCATAATTCCCATGAACAAAATGAGAATCAAAAATGTTCAAACAAACCTTTAACACAGTAAGCATTTCTTTTCGCTTTGCAATTCTTTTACTTTTCTTTGCAACCTTCTATACAACGAGCTACCATCGGTTACTACGATTTTTATTTTTGAAAATATCAAAAAGTAAAAGCTTTTTGAATATTCAAATATGAACTTAATTATTTATTTGAGTTGATTAGCACCAATGAAATGTCGTCGGCATATAGACAGCTGAAAAAGACGGGAAACATTTGAAATAGGTCTATATTTATGGACCTGACCTAATACATTTCAATTGGATCTTAAACAGAATTAATATAATTTAATCAACTGTTAATCTTTAACGGAGCTGGTATCTATTTCCAGTGAAATTGTGCGCGAAGCCATTAAAGTGAGAAGTAAATATTTTTAGAGGCTGTTGAAATTTCGCATTGGGCTAGTACATAGAATCATAAAAGCGAATTATAAACAGTCCATTATATCTGCGTATTTTTCACTAACTTTTGCGGGATGAATGTTAACATCAACAAATTTCTCAGGGTGACAACTTCTCCTAGTGCTAAATTAACGTCAGTTAAAAAAGCTAGAGTTATGACACGAATAAATGTCAAATATCAAGTCTTATTTTTATGCTTAAAGTAGTTTTCTTATATAAATTCGAGCAGTTCAGTGTACTAAACATTTCTATTTTTATTTAAAATAGTAAAAATATATGAAGAGACTTTCTGCGGAGTGTTATTTATGACTAGTTTGAAAACAATAAGATGGAGTAGCAATGAGCCAGTCATGCATCCTGACGAAGGTAATTTAACTGAATGTTGTTGCCAAGCTTGCGAAAAAAATTGTGAACTGTAATCAATACCCAATCTGTTGAGAGCTTCTTGTATTGAAGAAATAAATACGTCGATGACAAAAGTTTCAATGTCTAAAGAGATCATCATTAATTTTTAATTGTTATCAAAAGTCAATGACAGCAAAAAGAAATTCCTAGCACGCATTGTTATGCTCTTTGATTTATAGAATCTCTACCACATCAAAATGGCCCATGTACAAAAATAGGTTTTCCCCCTTTCACTACTTTGGTCCTGCGTTAAGTAGAAGACTAATTATAAAAAAACTGTATTACCATGTGACAGACTATTGAGTCGATATTTTTGCTGTCTGTTTATGCAACAAGTGTTGCTTTCTTGAGAGCAGAATCATTAGGAACATTAAATTTTTAAACCTTCTGCTTTTTTGACTTCAAAAAGATTGCAAATTTTTTTTTTATTTGTATTGTTTTAAGCCTAATCTCTTTTTACTCTAAACTAATATTCATAATGTACTTAAGTTGATTTAAAATCGTTTGGTATCTCTAAAATATAATGATAAAAATATACTTATTTGATAGATTTACTTCCAAAACCCTGGAATTTCAAGTGTACTGCTTTTCATGAAAAGTCAAAAGAAAATACCATTTCAAATTAATTTTCTTTTCCTAAGGAAATAAAAATAAGATTTCATTGTTTTCTTGAACAAAGTTTTATGTGTTCTCATTTTGGGTCACTAGACAGCCTTTAGACTTTTCATAACTGCACTCAAGCTGCTGGTGCTGGTATGATACATCTCTTGTTTCTTTTTAGGAAATTTGACTCTCATTTATGCACTTAGATATGCTCTAGTTAAATGTATGAGAAAAATAATACAAGTATATTTTTCTTTGCTTTTTGCTTTAACAAAAAAAAAAAAATGCTTACAAGTGTCTATGGTGTCTAAAAACTAACAGCTCACAATTGAATATACATAATCTGGTGAGGCTATTTTATGGCAACTACTAAGTAATACCTTTTATATTTTCAAGTATGCTCGAAATAAAAAAAAAATCTTAAACAAAATCTTTAAGAAATTACAATAGCTATTAGATTGCCTGGTGCCTGAATAGTTTTGATAGAGAATATTTTTTTTTTTTTTTTGTTCAACTATGTACGTATTATAACGTACCTTAGAGACATTTCGTATGTGCATATGAAATTTTGTTTAGAGCACTGAATTGAAATGCAAAATAAGGTCAATGGATACTGGATTCGATATGATGAATTCATTTTCGACCAAGAGTAGAAACAAAAGTAGGTTGCCGATAATTTAAATAAATCACAAAGATCTTAAAGCAACGTTGCCAAAGCATGTTATGAAGAACGAGTAATTCTGGGTTTCTGGAATATAAAATTAAAAGATCTTGCAAAATGGATAAGCACAAGTAGAGACTTTGGAAACAATTTTAAACAGTTTTTGTGCTGATTTATGTTTGATAATTTTATTCGTTAAAAATAATACGAGATTTTCTTTTCAATATACCACTTATGGATTTGCGTGCATAAAGGAAACTGAGAATATGCGATGCAATGTGAAGCAACGTAAATTAAATAGTTTATTTATTTCTGTGGAAATGTACCGAGTTTTTATAAGCCTGATTAAAAATGTTAATGCTAAAAAAGGTAAAAGTCTATTTTTAGCAAAAGAAAAAAAGTAATCGATGGGGTTATTCTGTAACTTCAGAGAATAGTTTTGAAGTGGAAAGGTAGCAAAAGAAATTGTTCTGTTGTTTTTTTCTTTTTATAATAATGGAAAAGAAATATATTTATTACTCACTATGGAAACTGGAGAAAAATATTGCTTAACGGGGTGAGTTGATCCACATTTACAAAAACATTTAACCTAGATGCCAACCAGGGCACCAGTATAACTACATACATAATTGTAAGTGCAACTTTATACGAGGCTGAAGCTACTGTCAGGCTATGCGGTAGAAAGTTTAATGTTTTACTTAAGGTGCTACTTTAACATTGAACAAAACCTCCAAAATTAATACAATAGAGTGGGAGCTGCACTCAAAAACTTAGTTTATTTCGAAACCCCAAAAATTTCATGTTTTTGAAGTTTTATTTGAAGAAAATTTATGTCAGGTTTACTTCACATTACAGTTTTCTTTCAAGTCTTGCCAGACTAAACATATATTTATTTATTTTTCATTCTCGAGCAGGTAGTCTAATTTAATATCCCGCTGAGCAAATGAGTAAAGAATTTTTTGATTTCTTTTTCACCATATTTTTTCATTTCATTAACAACAGATCATGTTACACATTTTCAAAAGTGTAGATTGTTGTTATAGGGAAAAGAAAATAGAAGCAAACTGCACAAAAAAAAACAACAACACAAAAAAAAGAGAGAAATTAATGGATGGAGAAAATGGCTGTCAATATGCAACAATATATTTAATTTTAGGGTGAAAAAAAGAAAACATATATTTGTTTAGTACTTCATTTGCTGGAAACAAACTACACAAATTTTTACCATAGAATAACAAAAAAACATATCGCAACAAAAAATGCATAAGGGTATTGTCATGGTTTAAAAAAAAAAAAACAGAATATTACGTTTATTTGATCGAACTTACGTCACTGACTTAAAATAAGTATGCATTAGATAAAATATAATAACTGATACTAAACATATTACTAACTAAAACTAGTCTCCATGACGGAACTCACCGCACAGGGAAAACAGTGCCCAATAAACACCTAATAAATAAAAACAAAGTTAATAGGAAATGTCTATGGTTTTTTCCCCCCAAGAATAAAGTCTTACGGCCTAATTCATAAACACATTATAGGAGTGTTATAAACAAATAATGAGCAAAAATCCAGAAAAGTGTATTCATAATCGATTTATAGCTTATTATGCTGTTTATAACCATTTTATAAATTGGATATTTTTATTGTGGCCTCTACCCAACTATAAGCGGTTAATAGTGAAAATTGTTGAATTGAGGATTTTTTATTTTAACACTATTTATCAAATTTTGTGCTTCTTGAATGTGTATATGATTGCATTTCATTGTTTCTTACACCAAATTATTATTACACATTAAACTATGAAATTCGAAAATATGTACATATGTATGTACTTTAAATTCTAGGAAATTCTAAGAATCAGTAATATACAGTCATAAAGACACTTTAACCCTGCAAAAATCATCTCATTTTTTTATCAAACAAATTTTTCTTTAGTTTTCATATAAATTACAAATATTTTGACGAATTATATCGATACAATATACAAAGAAATACAGACGTACATACATACATATGTATAATACTATCTCTATTGCAAATTTGAATTGACATGTACATATGTATGTATGCATGCATACACATACATATCTACGCACAAACCACAGTAGCGATCCTGCCTGTATTTACAATGTATACACACGCATTGGCCTCTACCTAACTATAAGCGTTTGATAAAGAGACATTCGTTGAGTTGATGAAGAGTTGCGAAGAAAGAATTCATCAATAAAATAATTTTAATAAAAGATATTAGCGAATTAAATAATATATACCACTTTTCATTATGTTTTCATGAAAAATATTTGCAAATAATTATAGTGCTACACAAGCAAACGCTAGAGAGTAATTAGTCGACTACTTTTGGTACCAGTCGTTAAAGAAATGTGTTTAGAAACAAATTTTTTACGATTCGAAGTCTTGTATGTACATATTTTTCGTAATAAAAATATGTAAACCAATAAATTATTTCATATTCGAACAAAATTATGTTATATAAGTAAATAATATTTTGCATTTTTCGAAGCTACTCAGACAATCAGTTTCTTACATACATCTCATATATGCAGCACTAGGCACAAAATGAGAGTGAACATTGCATGGTATTGCCAACAATAAAGTACAAAATTAATAAAAGAGTTTATTAGTTATTTCACGTATATAATGTGTTTATGAATTGAATTTCTTATGAGTTGCTTATAACACTGTTAGTGTATGATAGCTATTACCAGCTTATAGGCTGAAATAAGAAATTTTTATGAATTAGGGGGTTATTATTTTAATAAGAAAAAATGTATTGCAAAAATTAGTAAGGATAGTTATAATTGTTAAAGTACTCTCATTGCTTGTTTAGAAAGCTCTTCTTAATGTATTTAAACCCACAACATTGCGATTGTCAGTGGGCCACTTAGCCAGCTCAAACATCAAGACGCTTATAGAAATTGTAGCAAATACAGTATAGGTTGTGCGTATAAGCATATATCACCTTTTGATATTTCGACCTTTGAAAACATGTTAATGTTAAGTATGTCCAATATTAAGTATGTCCTATCAATTGCTCCAAACCTATACACATTTTGAACAAAAGGTAAACGGGTCTTAAATACTTGATACCTATAAGGACTATCATCGACAATTGTTCGTTTGTTTCCACTCTTTGATTTTTGTATCATTAATCAAACATTTTAAATATCAAACATTTTAAACAATTATTTATTTATTTTCAATATTTCGCCAACAATTTGTTGGCATCTTCAGGAAAATAAAAAAAAATTGAACAATTAATTTAACATAAATTAATATGTTAACGCTCTCTCTCTCTCTCTCTCTCATTTTTGGTGGATTAATATTTGGAAATGTAACCATACCATCAAACTAGTGCAAACCATGATACAATTAACAAGGTAGCCTCGTCAGCTAAACCGTTAATCAACTGACTACTTTAGGTTGTCAAGAGATTGCAGAGATGAAAGGCAGCCAAAATGAGATAGCTAATCCGCATAAGCTCAGTGCATCTCTCTTCTGCAAATGTAGAAGTGGCGTCTTTTTGACAGTTTGCATAAGTTGTACAAAAACAAAATGCATGTTATTTTTATTGAAGTTGTTCTTATTATAGCGAAAAGGCTACCTTGTTAGTTGTATCATGGTGGAAACATAAAATATCTTAACGGCTTTACGCCATACAAAATATGCATATAAGACCTCTTAATGAAAAAACTGACCCCAGATTTTTCCCATTAAAATTTTAGATATTTAAATTTTGAACAAAATTTTTTTCTTGTAAGCTTTAATCATATTTAGAACTAAATGACATTCAAAATCAAGCCGTAACATCCTTTCAGCACAGAAAATTAGAAAAAAACACCCATAATTACTTAACTAGTGATAAGTTGTTCATACGTTGTTCTTAATGAACATGCTATCCCTATTTCTATAATTGTTACTGTGTCTTAAGATTTCCAAACGTTTATTGCAAGTAAAATATACGCATTCACAAAAATTTGTTTTCTAGTGGAAAAATAAACATGCAATAAATTTTTATAAGTGGGTATTTTAATTGCAATACAACAGTTGTAAGTTTTGATAAACATGGCCATGGTGTTCAACGTCGGGTATATTTTAAGGCCAGACGTGGAACAAGATCCGCAAGGTAGAGCTACAACTTTGGTGAAGAAATTATCTTACTTTTAATTGTTGACTTTAACGCTTACATCAAGAGATATGTCTAATCTTATTATTTTATTATTTTTACGCAATTTTTATTTATTCCGTAGAGCTTTTTGATTTTTTTTTAATGTTGTCTCAATGGAATGATGCTCTACTAAACACTGTGTTCTGAGTGCGTATATAAAGCATTGGGTAACGCAGCAATTTTTGTTTCTAATGTGATCAAATCTTTCGTAGTCAGACATTAATTCCGGAAAAATTTGCATAAAATTACTTTTTACTAAGGTCAATAAGAATAATACCTAGCTGCCCTTTTTAAACCACAATTGTTTTCACTCCAATTTCTAAGAAAACTTTTGCCTTAAAATACTTGTAGAAATAAATTTTCCAATGTCAGTTTCTTTTATTTTAATTTATTTACTTTACAAAAATGTGAATCTAATACTTGGACTTTTTATTTATTCTTAGAAATGAGCCACAAGATTAAGAAAATACTTTATAATGAGAAGGTGTAGCCTAAAATTAGTGGAAGTATACGATGTCTAATAACCATATAAGGCTAAAATGAAACACATCGATCATTTGCCCAAGATAAATAATAATGGTGCAGTTCTATGTACATATGTATGTGATCGCAACAAAAACTTACCCTTAAGAGCTGTAACAATTTTTAATCCATTTAATCCACTATCGGGTAATAAAAATACCAACAATAGTACCAGCAGCAACTGCATTGACATCAAGCCAAAATGTTTGCCTGCCGATGCTGATGATGCTGCCTTGGAGAATGCTGGGTTTATTCCATGTGTTGGTGTTTTGGTTGCTGGCATGTTGGCGACATAAGTATAATGTGTGGCTTTGTTTTTGTTAGTGTTATTATTCTTAGAGATATTTTTAAAACTAAGCAAATGATTTAACAAATGCATGCTGGATTTGCTTAAATATACCTTTTCGTTATAATTTTTTTTGTGTTAGTTTTGTTTTCTTAAGAAAAATGTTTTAAACTTTAAATTTAAATGTGTTTTTCTTATGTAAATTATTAATGAAGTTTTATGTACAGAAATGCATTCCCAAGAATGTGTGTATGTATGTGCACGGTTTTTACATGTCGTTGTTAAACATTTTAGATTGAAGCGATTTTTTGTCTCACACTCACGTGAACACTTTTAAAAGTTCTTGAACATTTTTGTAGATTAATATTAACAATTATATTATTGAGGGTCAAATTATGTTTTTGATTTGTAAAGATTTATATTTTATGCGAGTGACATTCTTGGGGAGTTTTTAAACACTATAAAAAATGCTTTTGAATATTTCATTTTTCGTTACAAAGTGGGTTAAAAATTTAAATCCTTTTCACATTTTAATTATTTAGGGATTCCGTATTATTTTTTCTTATTGCAATTCACTATTGTTTTATATCCCTAAAAAATTTGATATTGTATCACTATCAAATTTCAAAAACAATCTTTTTAATAATTTTGTTTTCAATCCCTAAACTGAACGCCCGTACGTTCGCGCGTTCAGATCCTGTAAAAGTCAACCAAACCGCCCGGCAATCGTATAACAACTGAATCCATAAACGATTGCACAGCTCGGTAAACATACAAAACGCATGCTGATATACACACACGCATCCCAAAGCATTTTCTCCAAAACATCTACAGCAAGTCCGTTTGTTTTGTATCCACGAATAAAAATCTATCTGTTTCAATTCCATTTTGTGTGCTCGTATTATATGCTTGCGTTTGTGAGTGCCTCGGAGAGAGATATTTGTGGATTGTGTTTACCGTTTCATTTCAATTTAAGGCCTGCTGTTGCATGTCTTTTGTTTACTTTTCAAAAAGAATTCAGTCATATGGTGGTTAACTTGTTTTTGTTATTGAAAATTGTGGAAGTTTTACATACATACATACATACATACATACATTAATATGTATTTACAATTGAATTAAAATTAGAAAATGAAAATTTTGTTTATAACAATATGGCTATAAATTTATTAACGCGTCATTCATGAATCTTGAAGCATTGCTGAATTTTAAACAAACGATATGTATAGAAACATGTGTATCGGTTTCTAATATAAACATTGTAAACTAGAGGCAAGTCATTTACATATGTATACTAATTTGACTGCCTTAAAATGCTTAAGAAACAATACAAAAATGCACCTAATCCGTAATAAATTCCAGCAAAATAAAGTTCATGATCTTTGAGAGCTAGTATAGGTTTTGGCATTGACATGTTATGTTATGTTATGTTACGAGGGCCGTCGGTACTGAGACCGACTCACTTGGGTCCTAGAAAAGGTCCCGTTGTGTTACCCGAAAAAAGACTGTGGGGAGTTCTCCCTACACAAGCTCCACCGGTTCCACCCTGAACCAGCCCGATGAACGGATGAAGGATTCCACCCTGTCCAATTCGCATTCCGATACTTCCGGTAATCCCTCTAGTGTCGGTCTGCCCAAGCAATTCGCTCTCCTGTTAGAGAGGGCATACTATGCTGAAAACTTCTCACGAAAATATGTGTAGCTGCAAAACACACTTAAGCCGCCATAGTCTACACCAGTATATTATTAACTTATTATCGCCAAGTTTTTTATGCTCATCTCCAAATGAATGATAGTTTTATTGAATATGTTATTTTTAACACTTTTATTTTTAATATTTTTAATCGGATAATATTGAAAATATCACTATCTCTTAATAAACTTAATATTATATCAAATTGACCATCTGGCATTAAAACTTCAGCGAGTTGACGTTAATGTGCTGAACGTCTCATCATTTATAATCTCATTCTAATGGTTATTAGATTTCAATGATGATATCAGCTTAAAAAATATGAAAATTAGTTTCTCAACACTGCGCTATTTGTAAATTATCTTCAACAGCTACCGCTTAGCCTTTCTCAACTTGTCGACTTAAAAATTTTTTTTTTGTATATTTGTGAAGAAATTTCTCCATTTTTTTTTTTTGTTCACTTTAATTACTTTAGCGTAAAATTCTTTTAAAAATAATATTTCTTTTTTTCGAATTAGAAAAAAGCTTAAAAACTCTCTTTTGTTTGTAAAAAAAAACCGTGTTAATTGAATGTCAGTTCGTTGTCGGTACAGTTCTTATAGGTTTTTTTCTGGTTTCAGTAACTTTGGTTAAATGCTTTTGACTTAAATTTCAAAAAGGAAAGCGAAATAAACATGCTGACAGAGAGTGGGTGGATAGTTAAACAAATTAAGTAAAAGAGAAAGCAAATTCATAATATTCTTGAAGTGTGCAATAGAAACGTTCTAGATAGTTTTCTAAGCCCAGCGTTTTCAAGAAACAAGAATTTCTTTAAAACGACCAAGTGGATATTTGTTATTTCTCTCAATACTCGCTTCAAAAAATTCGAGCAAAATATTTATCGTTAGAGCTATATCACATAAGGCAATTTTAGTTGGGCAATTCTTAAGTTTCTGGAAGCATTCGGCGAAGGGTGTGAGCAAGAAGAATAATTTTGTATTGAGCTGTCATCCGTTATTTTATTCGTTGACTAATATTTGACATTTCTTTTTATTCTTTTGTTCAGCTCGTGGTGCCCGTACAGCTCTAGTACATTCTTTTAAAATATTAATAGGAAATAAATTATGAAGAAAGTTGTCTATGGGAAACTATTTAAATTTATAAGGGTATAGGTAGTATTTTTAATAAGAGCTTTGTCTATTATTTTTGTTTTTCTTAACCTTAGCTAAAACCAAGTGTCAAGTTACATAAAAAAAATTGCCATCAAAAATGGTTCAAAAATTTTCCTGCGTAGACACGTATGAGAGTTCAAAAGCGAATTGCCCAACTAAAATTGCCTTTTGTGATCTAGGACTAAGAGCTAGATCACACAAGGCAATTTTATTTGGACAATTCTTGAACTTAATGTCACATACGGAGAGAGGCGTAAATAGGGGAAAATAATTGCCTGTGCTGGACAATTTTGTTGTGATCTATCATTCGCTATCTTTATCGTTGGCTAATAATAGACATTTCTTTGTATTCTTTGTTTGCGCTCGTGGTATGCACCCAGCTGTAGTACAACATTTTAAAACAATAATGACAAATAAGGCTAAAAAGTATTTGTGTGAAAAAACTTAAATTTATAAGAGTATATGCAGAAATTTTACTAAGATTTTTATTTACTGGTGTTGTTTTTTTTTTCAATATCAAGTAAAAACAAGTATCAAATTATACGAAAATAAAAGTTAAAGGAAAAACAAAACTTGCCATAAAATTGCTGCAAAAACAGGGCAATTTTCGCACGGCAGCCATTTTAAAACCAAATAGCTCAAGAATCGCCCAACTAAAATTGTCTCTTGTATCTGGTACTTTGTGATCTAGGACTTAAATCCAGCTGTTAATCGAAATCTTTACCAATTTTAGTGAGTTCTTTTTAGAAACAACTTAAATTTGAAAAAGTGTTGCTAATTTTTTTTAGCTACATATAATCAAAATTAAAGTTGGCTTTAAGTTGAACCAGCTTTAAATGGGTGCCAGATTATTTATCGATAATGCTAAGTTATTTATTATACAAGCACCTTCAAATTAATATGAAATCCCTTCTCTAATGAGATGAGTTATTATTATGTATAGATGGAAACACACACGTACATAAATGTAAGATAGGATTAGTAAATAAACAAAAAGCATCAAAGCAAATTGTATAAAAATTTAATTTCTTAGGAAAATTTTGATTAATAATAGTGATTGAAAAACCCTTAATTTAATTATATACTGTAAAAAAATTTACATTGAAAAGCTTTTATATATGAAATATATAACTTTCTTGTTTGATCACATCTGGTGCTAAATACGTTAGAGATAACTTCTGCTCGTTTGAAATTTACAGTAGAATTTTGCGGCTAAAGTCGGCTTTTTCTCGTCTACAGTAAACAAAAGGTTTACTTTTATTTAGCAGTATTCTTAAAGCATACTTTGCCGATGTCTTTATGGTTATGGCCCAATATATCTATAAATAATATGTTTGAAAGCAGCTATTTTCCATACTGGGTTTTAAAGCTTCACAGAAAAAGTGTTTGGATTTATCCAAATAACTTTATTTTTTACTGAAAAGTTTTGGTAGTTATTATACAAAAATTTTTATGCTTAAATATATTAAACTGAAAGCAGTTTTATTGAAAATAATAAAAAAAAATTAAATTTTATATGAAGGTGGTTTTTTACTTTTCTGTACTGATTTATTACAATATTGATCACTTCTTCTCGCCGTCTGCGAGGTGAGTCGCATTTTCGGTTCATGCCGAACGCTCTGCAGACAAGCCAAAAGCTTCCTGTTCTTGCGCTAGCTCACAAAATTGGAAAAAAATATTAGAATTGTTGTTTTATTCTTTTGGTAAAAAAAAAAATCATGAGAACTAAAACTCTCACGTAGACAGGCATTAGCTTGCACTTCTTCCATTCGGGATTTTTGCATACATATGTTGATCAATTAAAGGATCTTAGATAAAAACATACAAAAACCCAATATTACAAAAATAAGATTTAGGGCCTTTCTACATGATACTAGCGATATGTAGAGTCTCAAAATATAATTCTTGCTTCAAAAGTTCTATCCTATATAACATTTTTATTAACTTCATTATGGCTTTAATGTTTGTTTCCTCTCTTACGCAACAACAAATTTTAATTAAAAGCAGTAATTAACAAAGAACTAATGATTAACCGGATTGCAACACTACACATTAATACACATGAAGTGAAATGTCCACCGTTCATTAACTAAAGTGTTAGAAATTAATGGATCATATTTTTTTCACGTTTTCCTGCTTTTTCCTTGCGGTTCGCTTTCATTTTCTTTTTTCACAATAAAAGAAAGGTAAGTCTTTAGGTAGTATTTCACAAAAGAAAAGCGTGAAATTAAGGAGGGAAATTTTGTTCGATGTTTAACAGATTTTTTTCAAAAATAAAGAAAAGGAAGCATTAAAAACCTGAAATCTTTATTTCGATATTAGTATTTATATTTTTCCCATTTTCTGTTTCTGTTTTATATATTTGTTGAATTCTTTTGGTCTCTTGAAATAAAACATCCCTTTTGTATATTCAAGACCCAGTATGTTTTGTTTAATTTTGAAAACACTTTTTAAATAGCTGTTTTGCCAAAGCAGGTGTTAAAGTAAGAATTTCTCATCATTTTCCATTGTACTATTTTTATACGTGTATGTATGTATGTATACATTTATACATAGAAAACTATTCATTACCTTTTGCTCTCTTCCATCTTTTGTCTTTATGCTGTGGCATTTGTTCTCAGCAAACAATAAGGTCAAAAGTAAAATTCCTATACAATTGTTTATCTTGCCGGTTAACATTCATTATCTTTGCTTTAAGCAGGTAACAAAATGAGTGACTAGAAT
This sequence comes from Sturmia bella, assembly GCA_963662145.1. Lineage (NCBI taxonomy): Eukaryota > Metazoa > Arthropoda > Insecta > Diptera > Tachinidae > Sturmia > Sturmia bella. The sequence continues at coordinate 14,888,341 of OY759171.1, read as the reverse complement.
ACTTTAGTTCTTGAATAAAAGTAGGTAACAACAGGAATATTTTTATTGCAATATTGAAAGGAAAATTTAAAATGAGTTTGGTGCCAATACAAAAACCAGGTGTGGAAAAATATTTTATATTTTTACAGCAATAATTGGCCAACTAAAAAGAATGCATTTGAAAGAGAACTACAAACAATCAAGCACATATAAACGTATGGTGCCACCTCAGTCACTATTCTTTATATATATAACGCCTGCATACACAATGTTCCTCCACTCTTCATTGATGATGATTCCTGAGAGATGTGCAAACAAAAGTTTTCTAGTGCTAATAGTCCAAATTTTTATATGTATGCGAACAATATGGAAAAGAGAAGAGATTAGTGAGAATGTCTCCTCTCCATGGCAGTGAAACATCAAGTTCACGGTCCTTTTCAGATGCAATGGCACTTTTTAGTTTAATAAGGATCTCTTAAAAGATTACGAAAATTCAAGGAAATTGCAGTCCATAGTCAAATATCAATCTGTTGTTTTAGGTCTAACCAGAACGTTTTAATTGCTTATTGTTTTTTTAAGCCATATGCTAGATATGCCGTTGACATTTCGTTTATCTAATACATGTTTTTATTATTCGAAATTATCCTCTATAAATAATTTGTGCTACTTCTGGCGGGCTTAAGCTCAATTAATATAATTTTTATAACTGAAATTAGCTAAGCAATTCAATGAAAATATTAAGCGCTCTAAGCTGGGGGGAAAAGTAGATGTTTTGAAACCGCGACACTTCATGGCAGCCCCAGTTCTTGAACTCAGAGACTTATATGTCTCAAGCGACAATCAGCCACCCAAATTATTCTATATTATCTATTTTGTTGAATGTCCGTCGTGAACCTGAGTTGTTGACAGTTCGGTGCAGATTATTATGGTTTCAATATGTCTGGTTGTGTTGCAGTCTTTAAGCCATCAAAACATTATTTTGGTTGTCTTCTTTAATTACACTGTGCTTGAATTTGGAACATTTTTTTGCCGACAAACGGGGCACCCAGTGACTAAACCTAATTTGGGTACGCTGAGTGTTGGTGCATAGCTTAATTTTTCAATTTTTTATGCAGTTTTTAAGATCACAAAATTTCAAGAATTTGCAAAAAATAATTTTTTTTTTTCAAAAAATAATTTTTTTTTTCTAAAAAAAAATAAATTATATATCAGATTAAAGGCTATTTTATTGCGGAATTTCGGTTTTTTACTAAAGTTCAATAAACGAAATTTTTTTTTAGTTAGTTCAATACATGTAGTGCAACCTTCTCCATTTTTAAAATAACGGTAAATCTCGAAAATGCGAGCCACCCTAGAAAAGCGGATAGCTCCACTGAATTCAGCGTACTCGAATTAGGTTTAGTCACTGGGTGCCCCGTTTGTCGGTTTTTTCAACTAGCACAGTGTTATTAATCATTGTATTTCCTTACATATATATATTTTTTTTAACTTATCCATTTATGAATTCAGCTCATGGTTATTTTTGCTTTAACATATATGTATATTTTTTACCTATTCACACAACCAATTATTTTACCAATTTAAATATTTGTTGTAATTGCTTACCTGTTTTTCCTCCATTGTGCTTACTAAATTTCCAATCCAGACTCTTTAATATTATTTCTGTTTACAAATAACCTGTTAATTACAAATGTCAGCAAGCCTTTCAGTCAATCCACAAGAGCAGCATGCTGTTCAATAACAGGCAGAGCTTTTTTTAATATTAGAAAACCAAAGATTGACGTTGAGTGGTCCAGAGTACTTCTAAAACAATAATTGGAGAACATGTGATACAAAAAATTTAAAAACGAAATTTAAAAGAGATTAATTTATTTTTAGCAAATTTTGGAAAAAGGTGGGAGAAGTATTCTTAATCCAGAAGGGTACAGCGCATTGGAGGGAACAATGTAGATTTCCTACCTTGAAACTCTTACTGCAACTTATATATAAAACAACTTGTTTTGCTTGAAAAACACTGCATTTGACTTTCAACAACAACAGTGTAGTTTTCTACATTCAAAATATATTCTTCCTTTTTTTCTTTTCGTGCAAAATTAATTGTCGATAAATTATTTATCTATACTAAATGCCCCTACAAACTGATAAGACCAATAGCCTTTTTAGCAAAATGATAAATTAATAAAAACCAGAAACTGATGAAAATTAATTGTTGACTCATTAACCAAATAATACGCTGCTTGATTCAATTTCTATAATAAACATCTTTTTGCTCGGGAGTTCAATTTTATTATGAAAATAAACAAATTAAATAGACTCTTAAGTTTCTGGCATGCTCGTATGAAGTTTTACTTAATTTTAAGCGGCTCCTTTTTATTATGATTTATTACTTTTTTATATATAAATACAACATGTTTGAACTCGAATTGCAGATAGATATTGTACACATTTAATGTTAATAATTCCCTTATAATTGTTGGAATATACTTGTGTAGGCTTAGCTCAAACAACAAATGTTGAATACGATATAAAAAAATAATTATTAAAAAACTACCACATCATTCACATTTCCCCACATGCTGACTGGAATAAAATTTATTTAACTTGCTATTTCAAACAAAACAACAATATGAAATTAATACAATTATTACGATTAAAACTGCCCACAATATGGTAAAAAAAAAATAACAGAATATACTTACATATGTTTGAAAGTTTTTCAATTTAAAACACAAAACAAGTAAGCCCCTGCATTTGTGCAGTGTCAGACATTTAAGGTGAATCATCAGAATTTTATTAAATAAAAATAACAAACCCATATCAACAGTAAAATTATTGAAGTATACTGGGTGTAACAAATGCATTTGTTAACATATCAATAAAATATTACTTAGATATAATACATTTTGATGCCTTTTTGAAGATCATGTGAATAAAAAGCTAGATATAAAAAAGTACTTGCTGAGTGTTTGGGTATGGAGCTTAGAGATTTCTTGAAAAAAGAGCAGCAATGTAAATTGTGCACACTACCGTTTATGGTTAAAACAATAAGCAAAGTTTTTACAATAACCCCCTAATTCATAAAAATTATTACAGGCTTATAAAACTGTTATTTGACATATTGGTATGGAAAATCTGTCAAATAAGAGCTTTATATACCTGTTATAATTTTTATGAATTAGACGGTAAGTCTTCATTATTATTTGCTTGATCTATTTTTAAACAATTAAGTTGAAGATCTCTTGAGAAGAAGTATGAAGGCCTATTTACTCATGTCAAGTAAATATTATTATTGTAACGAGAATTTAAGAGAGTTAACTTGAAAATATATTCCGAAGATAAATCTGTCTTTAAATTCAACGAAAAGTTTTACTAATTTTTTTCAAATTATTTAATATAATTTTTTCGAAACATCACTCATTCCTATATACGGAGAGAAAAACCTGCATCACTCTCACGAATTTTATAAGTTGTGGACAAGTCTGACAAGTATTATAGTATAAGCTAGATTTTATTACAACCTTTGGTCTTGCCTGTGTTCATTGCTTTTGCCAATGCATTAGCTCTTGTCATCTTTTTATACGCTTCTTGTCAATTTTATTGCGACATACTTTAGTGTGAAATGATTGCTAAGAAATTATACTTGCCCTGCTCCAATAAAAAGAACATACAAAAATATTAAATGTGTTAGTTGGTTTGCACCCAACATAAGACGGAGGAATATGATTTCATTTGCTCACCAAAAGTATTAACTGGAATACATTAGAACAACTCACTGAGGGAAATAATGTTATATTTTTTTTTTGCAAATAACATGTAATTTTGAAAACAATTAATCTTAGAAAAAATTTTACTAATGTGTATTTTTATTAATATCGGGTATTGGTTTAGTAATCGATATTCTGCAATTGATTTTTCGCTAGCTATTGACGTGCCGAAAATAGTTCCACTAGGACATATAAAAAGATCATATTCGCCACTTCCGATTTTTAATTTCTTTTTTTTTTTTGTTGTAGGGGTACTCTTTAAGAAGGCGTGGTACGGTGTCAGTGTATTTTTTTTTAACATTTTTTTTAACAAACAAAACTGCAAAGCTTTTGGCTTGTCTGCAGAAACACCCAAAGCCTTCGGCAGGAATCGAACCTGCGACCTCGGGGACTCTTAGTAGGACTCTTCCAATTCATCCATCGAGACGCTCGAATTAAAAAAATTGGAGGGAAAAAACTTACTATGTGTTGGTCATCCCACACGCAAGATCATGTACTGGTACATGCAACCTAGGGTATGTTTAAATGGAGGGGGGGGGGGGGGGTGGGTTATTAAATCTATGTCCAATCCCCTACAAGTTTTTTCTCCCCATTTTTCTGGCTAGAAATGCCTTCTTATGCCCAAGTTCATTTAAAGTTAGGTTTAGTTTCTGTTTAAACTAACAAGTTCTTAAGTCAGTGAATACTTATACTACATTTAAACGAATAAAGATTAGCGTTTATACTTTAGTTATCAAACCAGCCAAGACATCAGCTGTTTTACATTTTTTGCAGCGTCATCGAATTTCGATTTCTAAAACCAACCAATAATTTATTAATGGTTAACTGATTTACTTCAGGCGAGTTTTAGCTGCAATCAAATAGCAGAAATTTTTTTGCCGAACCAGAGTTTTAGCTACAACTGATTGTTTTCGTTATTAGGGGCCCCCATACAAAAATAAAAAGAAGAATTTAAATCGGACGCTTTCAAATAATATTTCCTCTTGCCAAAATCAGTGGCCCAATACCGATAAAATTTTTGTGTTTACAAATCGACCTGGCCAAATATACACAGAAAAAATTAAAAAAGAGACGTATTACAGAACTTTCATATTTTTTACGCAGGCTTGTTTTATAAACTAAACTTTTTTGTGAGTGCAATTTATTAGTTTACTTTTTTTATAAAAAATTATTTAACTGATTTTGGAACAGTGGTTATTGTGGGCCAGTGCTGTAATGTCTTAAAATTTTGCTTTGAGCAGACATGCAAAAAACTAGTACAGATTTAGTGGCGCATAAAAGCAACCTTCAGTCACAAAGAAAGTATAACGCATTCTTGCATTTACACTTTTGAACCATATAATTTAACAAGCTAAAGCAAAATTCTTAAGTTAATCTAAATAAATAATTATTTTATGTTCAGTGTCTATCAGAGAAAATTGAAAAATAAAATTAAGAGAATAAACAATTTATCATTTACGCATTAAGTGAGTAGCGGTAATTTAGCTGCATATTATTATTATTTTACCACGCGTAAGCATATGCATTTCAAAACGTATACAATAAAGAATATGCCAAATCATCGCGGCATGCAACTCCAAAAAAAATAGACGTTAATGGTTTTTTATTAACTTTTTGTTTTCTGTTATGTTCAATCGAAAGTCAGTTAGACATTTTGGAGAAGGAAATTTCTTTAAATGACAGCAAAATTGAATGAACCTATGGAAACCGAGTTTCCAGAATTGAATATAAATTTGTATATGGAAAAGTAGTTGAAAAGAAATCCAAATGCTTATTTATACTCTTAGTAAAGTATCAGCTAGACAGTTAGTTAAGTGTACTGAAGCCTCATGGGGGTGCACTGTGCGCATCGTGTTTGGTATACCTGACTATAACTAAAACTGTATAAAAATTGTTGTTTGCTTTCGCTATCAGGAGGAGTGTGTATTTGTTCTGTGTTCCGTCGTTTGTTCCAATTTTGCTGAAGCATGGATTTCATTGTTACATGTTTAAAAAAGTAAAAGTTTGTCAAAATTTAAAGAATGATATGTGACATAGACATATAGAGTCTAAGGTGAAATTGTTTTCGCCAGAACTGAAAGTGAGAGAAATTCTAATGGAGGTTGGGTAAACAGATCTGTATCTAGTTTCGGACTAAATTTTATATCAGAATAATAAAATGCACTATTTGTAATAGGCTGATTGCGATTTCAAAATTAGGGCAAAAACCAAACTTAACTATAACTTATTACACATAAAGCAGTTTTCATTTCGTTGAATAAAATTTTGAAAACTGCTTTTAATATGATCAAATCCTTTAATAAAACAAGCAAACTTAACCCATAATCCTGTTTTAACGCTGACTGTTTGTTTTTTTTTTTTTTGAAAACTTATAAAAATTTTTTTCATGTATTTGTATTGAAAATAAAAACAAATTTTCATATTTTGATAAAATATGTATGCACTTTTCCCAAAGAACAAAACTCACCTAGAAGGCGACTTTCCCACTAAAAGTGAAATGTAAATCGTAGATTGAGTGTATTCCCAACTACTTACAATGTTGTAGATGAGCAAAAGAAAATAGAATACAATTTGACAGCCTACTCAAAAGGGCTTGGTTGATGTGAAAATGCAGAAGTAAATTTTAACCTGTAGAATCCCAATAGCATAGTGTTAAGCATAAGTAAAATCAATTTAACAAAAGCGAATGTATATAACATATGTACATCTGTGATGTATTTTACCCTGTCATTCCTGGTGGGCAAGAATGCCACTTAATTTATACGTTTGTTGACTAAAAACAACGAACATTTTCAGTTGTCTTTTTTACTTTATGGGTTCTTTACTTTGTATTTTGTTCACAAAATACAAATGTGTAAACCGTGACTTTGACAAGAGTAGGAGGTGTCTCAAACAAAATGTGTGCGAACAAAATGTGTGCGAAAAAAAGTTTCAATATGGGTTGTTGAAATAGTTTTGGTACTTAATAATTAATATTTTCAAGCGTTTTTTTTTTTACTGACATTAGGAACATTTTTTATATAGTTTCAAAAAGTTTTTGTGCGAACAATTAATTGTTTGCTGCATGTTTTGTATTTGCTCGTTGAGCAAATTTAACCTTAAAATACACTTTTGCGACATTTACTGCTTTTTACCTTTTTTTCTAAGTATTTTTTGAGTTTGTTTAATGTTGCATCATTGTGAATACATATACATTTTTTGTTCTTCATATGGTTGTATATGGCCAAAACACTTAATTTCCCTCATTATAGCTTGTTCGTTACATGGAAAAGCAATAACGAAATTTTGTTGCTGTTTTCGGTGTTTTTTTTTTTTTTTTTTTGTTTGTTTGTTTTTTGAGCGAACGATGTCAAGTGACATTGCAGGTCTGATATTGTAGGCAAATAATAAAGTAGTGGTCACGTTTTAGCCAAATTTTTTTTTAATATTAGACCGCACCTGCACATACATATACACTTATTCAGTGTACATATATTCTATTTTACTCTGATATTTTACTAATATTTAGTTTTGCTTTATAGCGGTTTTGTTCTTTTATTCGGTTGCAGTTTTTCTTTTTTCTTTTTATTCGTAATCACAAAGCTGTATACAATAGCAACATAATAATGGTTTTGCAGTGTTATAATACTTTGTTATTCTTACTTAACAAAAATGGTTATTGTCTTTAAACACAAATCCAACAACTTCAACAACGTATTGATTTAAAACATTTCTATCTAATATGTTTGTTCTTTCATTCATGGCTTATGAATATGACTATTTTGTAGGAAATAAAATATAAAATACAACAAAGTCAGTTTTTTATTTGAATTTATATTTTGATCTTAGGAAAAAGATAACTTTGAAGCTTTTGCGACCGCCTGCTGTCATTATCAACGCCTCTGTTCAACGGCAACTGCAGCAAAAAGTATAAAGAATAAAAATTATATACGAATATATATAGATACACATGAACATAACTGCACGTAGATATGTTTGATTTCTTGCAAATAGTAACAATAAAAATTTAATGTATATGTGAATAGGAACCCTTTGATTTTAAGTCGCGGTGCTCATTCAAAAATGTGTGGTTTTCAATACGACAAAAGTATCTAAGGAACAATTTAAGACTCAATGAATTAAGACTATAAGATATTTTATTTGAAGAATAAAAGAATAAATACTTCGCTTGAAACTGAAATAGCTTTTGCACATGCGCAAAGCAAATGCATTTCGAAACAATCTTGCATACAAATTATTGTAGCAGTATATTATGCGTTTCGAATATAGTTTTTTGTTATTCGAATATAGTTTTATACTCATATATTCAGATATATCTAAGTGTTTTCATAAACATATACATAAGTCTATTTAATTTTTATTTTGTTTTTGTAAGGAATTGTCTAGTTTAAAAAGAATTTTTGGTATGGCAAATATAAAGCGTTATATAAAATGCTTTGTTTCACAACTCTGTCCGCTTTTGGTCTCATATTATATCAGAGTTGATCCCATTTCTATATATAGCATGGTGTAGGATACTAGATAATGCATTCTTATAACCAAATATGTTACTGTCGCATCCATGGTCCACCATGTTTGGTGCTAACCATACTGTGTAACAGCCAACCATTCTATTATGCCCACTTCAATTAAAAATAAAGCTACTTGCCACTAAAATATTACTATGTAGAGCAAAATTAGGTTTATAAAAAACATACAAAATTTTGAGGGCGAATACAGAATATTGTCCCACTACCCACATGTCCGACATGCAGGAAAACTTATATTTGCTACTCTCCTGCTAGATGGTCTAAAATCTTTGCTGTAAACATATTTGTTGTTAAAATGAATAATACTACACTTTTTGTTGACCCAAATCAATTTAAGTGCTTTTCACATTTGGCAAACATTTTTCTAATTTGCTATAATATTTTATAACTACATGGCTTGACGTGCAATATTTATTACCGAACATAAACAGTAACGTCGGCAGAATAATAGTAATTATATGTTCATGTTCAAACCTATATTTTGTCGTATAATACACGTCTATTATATTGAACATAAGTAAAAAATATTTACTGTAGGTGGTTGTCCAAATTCGAGGTATTTTTAGGTTTTTATTTTGTATTTTCAGAAATTTTTATTTTCTTAAAAATTAATTTCTTCCAAACATTTTAATTACATTATTAATTTTTTTAGTACAAACTAGGTTTAATTGTCACGAAAAATAAATATTACAAAGACTACTAACAACTCTTTCGCACTTTATAACACAAATAAATGTGATTGCCATCCACACGAGAACATAGGGTGTTAGCAGTATAACTTGAAAGCTGTGAACATCATTATTTCCAAGCAAATGCCGCACATAAGCCGCAAAGTGCAAACATAGCTCGCCAAGGAAAAACCTTTAAACATAGGTTTGCCTAAGTATAGATAAACATTAAAGAAATGCTTGAAATTTTTTCTTCTAATTTTAACAAGCATAGACTTGTTGAAGCAATTGTAATTTATTTGGCAATCTTCGTCTCTTGAAAACACTTAATAAAACAATGTCTACAGAATTTCGTAAAATGATTTTTCAAGTATCAAAACCTTAATGAATGCTGACTGCTGAATATGAAACAGCTGAAATGTTAAAACATTTAGTTAGACACAATCCAAAATGAAAGATCGGGGCGTCAACCACAAATCACAAACACAATCGGCATTTTGTTGTCTGTGAAAGGAGAAAGAAGAATGTAATAAAATATAATCAAAGTAGCATTCATTCAACGGCTTCCGTTCTACACATTCTTCATGTAGACATACCAACGCATCAGTCAAAATTTGTGTTTGAATGATAACAGACGAAAGAAAAACACAATTTTGCTTTGAAGATCACCGCTTCTGCTCAACAGCGAATAAATAGTTTTGACACTAAAATGTTAAGGTAAAATAAATCAATGGACTATAAATAAGCTGCAAGAATAATTTTCTTAAAAGACTTGCAAAACAAATAATGGACTAAAACCGAAATTTCATTTATTAGTTTGATTATAAAAAAAGAGAACACCAATTGCACTGTGCATGATTTGAAAACTTAGACGGTATCGAATATAGATTCATTAACCACTGTATAGTGAACTCCTACTGGAAGTTTGGTAATTATCGCAAAATTGTTTATATTATCGCTGTTTCAATGTTTTTTCATTGCACATGTGCTGCATTTCGAGGTATTCATGACCTTGTTTGGGCCCAAGAGGAAAACAAAAAATTAAAGTTAGTTATTCTTGATTCCACATGAGGCCTAGCGATCACTGGCCACTGTACGTTTAAGAACAATGCTAGATGACTGGGATTATATTACCGTGACTTTTGTTAAATGGCGTATCGGAGACTAAAGCACATCTCCTTGAAATTTAAACTTATAAATAAGAGGAAAATGGCTTTTTGTTCCTAAAGATGCTCTAAGAAGACTTAGTTATTTTTAGTCGAACCTTTTTGTAGCAAATAGTTACTGTTATGAATAACAATTAAAAAGAACTTACCGCTTCATCTCCAAAAATATCGATGTACAAAAAAGGTGAAAAACTACAGTAAATTAAAGTTAAAAAAAAAAAAAATTAACCAAATTCCAAATTTTAAATTTTTGTTCTTTAAAATATGTTCCATAAAATTTTTTCTTATTATATTTTTCTCACATTTTTTGAAACTTAACATTTCAATATTTATCCATACACTTTTTTGTGACAGCCCCCTTTAAAACAAAATGATGGATTAACTTAATGAGTAACAATTTAAAGATTTTGAAGCAGCAACGAAATAACGAAAATGACAAAATTATTTACAAAAGCATGTTATAGTTCTGGCCTTAGAAAATCTAGCAATCAACATCAACGTGAATGTCAGCATACATCCATTCATCGCTTTCCTCATTCATGACAAGGTGTTGAGTAATCAACTAATCTAAGCTGATTTAATGCGTAAACATGTGAGGTATTCTTTAATATTTTAAAATTTTACTTTTACGCTAAAAATTTATTTTTTGATGATTTAGAAAAAAAAAGACAAGTATTTGGCTGCCTAAAAAAAAGATGGAAGGGCGCAAAATTTTACAAACGAAACTAAAATCATACTAATAATTATGACTTAAGCTTAACTTTCATCAGATAATAGAGAACAAAGAATTAATGGCACTGGTTAAAAACTATTTGAGGCGATTAAGAAAATAACATATAAAACAAGCTTTTTTGCCAAAATCGTTTGCACAAATATGACGCTGAAAGAATTTTGTTCATAAATCCAATGAATTCCGACAGGGATTTATTGAAAACTGTTATTAATTTTCAACAAACACTGGGCTTCATTGGAAAGAGCAGTTCCTTTTTAATAAATAAAAATTAAGAAACTCGCTAATGACCATGAATTTCGGTCAAAAAGCCAATCAATAATTTATTTTGGTTCAGATGAAAAGTTATTAATTATATTTATATACGAATTTTGTCATTGAACTAATTAAAAGAAATTCTGAAAAACGTGCAGAAGAGGTGAAACTTTCCTTGGCAGACAAAAACAAAATATGAAGAATTGTTTGTGTTTTCCATACATTGCAAGAGTAAAACAAATTTTCTCTCATCAAATGGTAAATTTTGTATGAAACACAAAAACAATTTGTAATTGTACTCTTGAAATGTTGATCTTAATTTCTATATATAAATTCACTTCACTAGCACGTTTAATCCAATAACCAAGAATATTTTATCCATTAAGTATATTATTCAGATTATTCATAATCTTGATAACAGGCAGACCTCATTGAAAAAAAAAAAACAAAAATAAAATTCAGTTTTATGTGTGACGGCATCATTTAATGCCATTGTTAGGAAGACTTGAAGTCTACATTTGTGAAATGTTTAAATATTTTGCCATGTATTTGCAAATCAAATGACAATTGAAATGGTTGGTGGTCTAGTGAAGCCTTTTATTTGTATAATAAAACCTTTCACATAAAGTATTTTTAAGAAATTACAACAAGGAGTTTTCAATGAAATTAATCCACTAAATCTACGCAAATTAAGGGGAAAATATTGATAAAATAAACTCACTAGAGTTATAAATGAATATTCTTATAGAAAATAAATGAAAATTTAAAAAGACACAAAAATTATCGCTATTGCAAACTATAAGCATGAAACACAAACAATTTAGTATCAACTAAGGGAACTGTCCATGTGCTTAGTATGTATGCACCGTATGTTCACGCCTGGCGAATCAATCAAATAATAATTTTTTTACTGGTTGATGGCGCTTTCATTAAAAGAAATTTAAACAAAATCTATTTAATTTCATAGTGAATTTCATTTTATTGTTAATAATTTTATCGGGCTTTCTAGTTCGATTTGTACTACTCTAAAATTGTGAAAGATTTTTTTGTGATAAAATTGGAGTGATCAACATTTTTAGAGAAGAAAAGACTAGTACTAGAAAGCCTGATAAAATTAAAACAAAAATCTTTTCAATCATAAAACAATTTCACTTACCTTTGATAGTTTTGTTTTTGTTTGTTATTCAGTATTAAGTTGTATGTATATAGAAAATTAATTACTACCCAATACTAAAAATTTAGGTAAAGATGCATATTCAGGAATTGCAGCTAAAGCCACTCAAATGGATAATAAAGAATACGTAACTGGAATTAGCTTTATGTATTACTAGAGCTTAAAACCAAGAGACTCAGTTTTAAATACTACCCCCTTGATAACGTACGAGCATTAGAGACTTGTGAAGAGTAATTCCGTTGGCCTCCACTATCTATAATTACATACAAAAACAAATTTTTTTGTATTTCGTGCGAGCTGATGATGCACTTTTTATTTGAAATTGCCCATTTTTTTTTTTTGAAATTTTTGTAGGCTGCAAAAACATTTCGCTCACTTTAAATACCATTCAAAAGTTTGGTTTTCTATTTTTAGTCGGGTAACAAATAGTGCCTCAGAAAACGACACAATGCTTTGTAAAATAAACGATTTCTCTTTTAATTGTTTTGCTTGACAAATGTTGCTTTGTTGTTTGTAAGTATATGCATTTATGTACACATAAGTATGTAGGTTTATCAGCCCGTCTGTCTTTTTATGGTGTATTTTTTCTGCACTTGCACTTTTATGTTCACAGTTTAAAAATATTGTCGCAGTTTTGATTTCATTTGCATAAATGTTTCTAAATATTGTTGGCATGCCTTAGACAGTGAGTATGCAAATGCAGTGAATCACAAAAATGTAAACCTCTTTCAAAAAGTTTATGGTGAACAATTAAAAGATTATTTGACTCTAAATTTAGTTCAAAGAAATTAATCAGCAGCATGTGTGAACGATTTTGATAGTTTTTTTTTTCTTGACATTAGGCACAATTCGTCAGGCCAAATGTGGTAGGAAAGTAGAAGGACCTCGCAGGTCAGACCATGGGTGTTATGAGTTTATGTAGGCAAAGTGTACTGCAAGTAAAACAAACCGAGGTTTGAATTGTAACATCCGTGAACGTACAACTTGTCACGTAAAATCATATTAAGACTTACGTACACGTGCTGCAATTCTATGCCGTTTTTATGATGGATTAGCAATCTTATGCATCAATTAGACAATTGTCGATCCATTCGCGAGTATTACGATACCACATTTAATTCATAAAATTTGCTTACTCAGTCGAAAAAACACAAGGCATCGGCTATATAAGCTCGATAGTACTGCAAAGATGTTACTGGGTCCCATACTTAGTTTGGGGATATAATGTAATGAAATGGTCAGCTTTTAAGGGACATGAAAGATTCTGAAAAACAACGATTTAATGAAAAAAGGTGTAGTTAGTTTTTGTTCATTTTGCAATAGTGTAGCTAAAAATATATTAATTTGACATTGTTAACATTTTACGCTAAAAAAACTGGTTAAGTGACACAGAAAATGTGTCTTTTTCTATGGATTTCCCTACTCAAATTGCAGGAACTATAATTCTGAATTATTTTTTAGATGCAGTTGTTTGTGTCCACGTCCTTGGTCAAATCAAAGTTGTTCCAGAAAGTAGTGGTCACGTTACTTGAAAGCTAATATATGTCAATGTGACCATACCTTAAGTCTTGCAATTTCCTCGAAAGTGCTTGCTCTTTTTTGTTGTATTAACTAAACTTAATTAAAAGTGTTGTATTTTGTTTTCATCTGGCCCGTGTATATTTTCTGCCTTCTTCATAAATATGTAAATGAGAACTTTCAGTGGCTTAACACATTAAAAATTTATTTTATTGCCCAATAATTAAGAATTAAAATTTTTACGATTGTCTTTTAACTTCAAGCTGTTGTTCGGCAAATGTTTGTCGCTCATTAAATATGAACTCAACTTATTTCGTTATCATTTTAAGCAATAAAATTAAAATTTTGCAGGCTGAAGTATTAAAAATGAATCATAAATTAAAACAGCAAGAATGCTTATTTATAATTCTTGTTGATATTTTTCGCGGAAAAAGAAGTAACATATATTTTTTTAATCGGCAGATTAACGAATTTTGTCAATAAAAATTTGTCCTAATAATGAATGGCGCAAGGGCAAAATATTAACAACTGTTTAAAATTAGAACTAACGCAGAATAAAATACAATAATATGCCGCAGTACAACATTTTATTTTAAGTACCGAAAATAATGATACGTTGCACAAAAAACCGATTATTTACCCCCATTCTGTGTTTAGATTACATTCACGCATTCAGTTGCCTTAAAATCGTAAAATACTATTCTGAAAAAAACCTAATCGAAAACCATGAAGAAGAGAAAACTATATTCAAGGTGGTATATTCTTATTTCGAAAAATGCACAAAAATAACAAAAAATTACAAAACATAAAAGTTTGTTGCCAAAAATGGTGTTTAATAACAAAAACAAGTAATCGTTGAAAATTGTAAAAAAAAAATTTAAAAAAATTAAAAAAAATCCACTCTAAGCAAACATATAAGTCATGTGTGCAAAAATTAAGTTCCATTAGTTTTTTTTTTTTAAGAACGTTAAAAAGTTGCAAAAAAATGCACTACTATAAAATGCAAAAAATTCGAAAAAAAAATCTTTGCAAATTCGAAAATTTAACTTAATAAATTGTAAAACTATACAAGTACAAAATCGCAAGCTAACGTAAAATACTACAGTATTTTTCGGTTAATTGATTTCCACGCTTAATTGAACCACATGATCGGGCAAAAAAAATATTGCATACGAACACCATGTGAATTTCCTCGGATAATTGAACCCGGTTAATTGATTTTCCCGCTTAATTCGTTCAAAATTCATGTCATCAAAAATAAATTTCATATTACTTTTACCCGGTTAATTGCATTGAAAAATAATCTGGCATTTTCGCACATACATATTTGACATCATTTGTGAAAAACACTGGGTGGCATCTACTATACACATATATGTAAATTTTTTGCTGTTGCTTGCAGTTTTTTTTTCGTTTAAGGTAAAAAAAATTATTTTGAAAAACTTAAAGTGCACATATGCGATTTCTTTTAATTCATTAGTACATAGTTCATAGTTCATATTATGCGTGATTTCTGTAATTGAACAAACTGTTCAATTCAATAGGGTTCTTATAATTGAACGAATTGTTCAATTAAACGGGTATCGGTTAATTGGTTCCCCGGTTAATTGAACAAAAAATTGTGCAAATTTTGATGTGCAATTAACCGAAAAATACTGTATTTGCAAAAAGTTGCATGCTATAAAAATGTATTGATACACTTTATTTGCATTTTTCAAAAACTTGCTTATAATAGCTGGAAAAGAAATTGGAGGTGCTAAACAATTGTAAAAAGTTCACTTGAAACTCGAAAACAATTTCATTTAAATTTTTTTTTTTTTTGCATTTTTGAAGCGCTACCATTTTTTTTAACTGTAGAGAGATATAAAATGAATTTTAATTAAAAGTAGTTAATGACTAATTTTAATTGTTAGAGTTGGTATGCAGTATTGGGCTCCATTACTAAATGGTCAGTGCTTTTCTTTATATTTGATGCAAATAGGAAAAAATTATTTCATCTTTCTTTTCGATGTTTCGTTGGTTTTTTGCTGACTTCTTCAGAGACCTTTTTATTTTGATCTGGCAACAAAATCTTTGCATTAAAATTATTACAATAGAATTTTTTAAACTTGGAAAAGCGTAGCACCGATAGAAACGCATAATATATATGACTGTAACAAATTGAAAGAAAACTTAATCCAAAACACCAAAAATTTAAATAATAAGGGCGATTACTTTGAAGTTCTTTTCTCCAGTCTCAATTTTGTATTAGTCATAGTCGTTATACACAAGGATTTTCAATAAAACTACAACTAAAATTTTCAATTTTACAGAGCTGATTTGACTATGCTGCCATTACATTTTACTATTATAAAATCTTTCTTATTCTTAGTTCTTCTATAGAACAGCATGTAGCCGTGGTAGCCGCCATTAATATGTCCTGGCTTTGAAAAGTTTTTTTTTTTTATTATTACCGTCGTTTCAAAATGTCAACTTCTTTAAAGTAGTTTTATTACCTTTAACGTTCATCCATTAAACTATTTTTGTCACCAATATGAGGATGTCTTTTTGAAGCAAACGTATTAAAGATGTCTGTGGTATAAAAGGTCAAAGCGATATAAAATCCTATTTCATGGATATACAAAGCATCTAAGAAATGCCACAAATAAATTTTTACGTTTTAAGATTACAAACAAAAGGAAACGCAAAAGAGAGTTACATAAAAGATGCCTCTACAAAACTCAAACAAATAAACAATTTTGAAAGATTTGTACGCATTTTATCTGTAACTTGGCTCAACAAACATAATCATAATTTTCACCTAAGAAGAGGATCTTCTTGTGGAGTTTTTCTGATTGCTGGTGTTGCTGTAGATAGAGAAGAAAAAAAAAAATAAAGAAGAAAATAAAAGTTATTTTATATTGTGTTTTTTCTCTTACAAGCAAAAGATCATCGGTATCACCATCGGTAAAACCATGGGGTATTATTTAATCCACACCAAGCGTATGTATGACTTGCTTATAAGCAACCGGCACCAGATGATATAAAAGTGGAAAGTGTAAAAAAACTGTTTGTGTAAAGTCGATGTCACTGATGAGCACAGAGATGAAATACAAATTCTTAAAAAATAAATAAACGACAATTTTGTTTATTTTCAATTTTAAGTCTCTAAGGATTTTTTTGATTAAGTCCTAAAAGTTTTGTTTTCATTTTATCTTCGTTTTTTTTTTTTAATAAAACAAAATTCTTTTACTGTCAGACATTGTGGTTTTGTCAAGATTCAACCTTTTTCACTCAACACAGGGGCGTAAAAAAGTTATGCACTCCCAAGTGGACTGACTGTTCAGTTTCGAGCAGATAATCTTGTTGTCATGTTATATTTTTGTGCCGCATACAATACTTGTTGCTCGTAAAAACGCATTCATAAAATTAATAAAACAAAAATAAATTTTGTTTTGTTTATTTAACAAACTGCCATAATTTATTGTTCCCAATTTCATAAAAATGTTTCACAGCGCGTTGTTATCAGCAGTCTTAAGACAAAAATTAAAACACTCAATGACCTGCAACAACCTTTACAGAAAATATTTGCTTTAGTTAAATTTAGTTTTTTTTTTTTTTTTTTTTGTTATACAGCATTTTGATTTTCATCGGAAATTCAATGAATCAGAGAATATTTAGTCCGAATGTGTTAACAAAATTAATGAACAAAACTAAAACACCAGATCTGTTTCTTTCGAAATTGGCATTGTTACTTTTACTTTAATGTTGAAGTACAAACGATTTTTAAGATACATATTCAATTAAGAATTATTGTTTTTAACACAAAAATGTATTTAAAGATAAACAAGAAATATAAGATAAATGATCGATATTTCTAAAGCAGCTCAGCACTTGTTCGAAACGTAAATCTATTGAAAGTCTCACTCTTTCAATCAATTAACAGTCCAACATTAGGATGTTGTGTATGCGACTGTTCAGTGTATGGGATCGTTGCTTATCCAACTAAAACGAATGATATTATTTATTTATTATTAAAATAAAACATTTTTTGAGAATTACCAAATTTTTTTTTTTTTTTTTTTTTATGATATGCCAATTTTTAAAGAGATAAAACATTGGGCAAATGCTTGTCACCTGTATCTAATGGTTCATATTTTCCAAGAAGCTGAGACATAATTGAGGTTTAATGCCGTTCGTTGGTGGATTATCTCCTTGAACTAATCTAGTATTACTGACGTACCATTTTGCGCCCATCAATTCCTCTCTCGAATTTTCTTGTTTCAACGCAATGCAGTATAGGAGTCATCGCCTGAATACTTTTTTTGTAATACCATTTAACTCTTTTAACTATTTTTTAAATGAAAGCAATTATCACATTTCGTAAATGACAAGCAACTCTTTCTTTAGAAAGTAGCAGCTACAGCAGCCCTGTTAAAAAATATTACAGTCCTTGTGTAAGCTGTGGAAAATAGTGTTGGATGCAAAACATGTGACTGTCTCCCAAGTGAGTATATCTTTAACATTTACTTTTGCTGACTTTTTATAACATTTTGTACTGCAATCACCAGTAAACGTCTATTTAAATTTGAACTCAGACCTCGATTACGACAGCAATTACTAATTGTAATCAAAGCTCTTATTAATTGTTTAATAAAGTTATAGAAATAAGGAAATATATTTATAACGAAGTACATATGCATGCTGGAATAAATTTTCCAGCTATTTATTGTCTCAATTTAATTGTTTTTGGGCCTAGTTTCAAAATTGTCTGCTTTTATAGTTCTGATATAATAAAGACAAAAAATTTATACTAAGCCAAGTAAACGTACATATGCAAGTCATAGACGTTTATATATACAATGGTGTCAGTAGCAACCCACATACATATTTCATTTGTAAAAGCAACTCCAACAAATGCATCTATAGTTGCAAACAAATATCTACTCGTATTTAACACTTCTCTAAACAAATGATTAATTGCCTCAAATAAACAAAATGTATTCTAAACAATAAATAAAATCCAAAATTTATTTGTGTGTACATTGTCTTGTGTTCTGTTCCAAATACAAAAAAATAATATATACGAAATGTAAATGACAATTAAAAATCAGATTTAGATTGAGTGCGTGTTACACTTTCGAAAAAAAAACCCTGATAATGGGTACTGTATTGACTACTGTGCAGTTGGTAGGCTGTCATAAATTATAAAAATTATCAAATTAAATTTGCTCCACAAATACTGTTACACAATTGTATCCATTTTATGTTGAAAACGTAAAACAAACATTATAAATGAAACTCTGATAACAGGCATTAACAAGCCAGACGTAAAATTTTAATAAATTATATATCGAGGTCACATACTCAAAACGTGTTATCTGCGAGGTTCCAAAATCCAAAAAAAAAGTTTCTCTACGCCCCAAAGTAATAATTGAGAAGAAGCAATTAAATTCACTGGA
Organism: Sturmia bella; assembly: GCA_963662145.1. Classification (NCBI taxonomy): domain Eukaryota; kingdom Metazoa; phylum Arthropoda; class Insecta; order Diptera; family Tachinidae; genus Sturmia; species Sturmia bella. Next base: position 14,869,117 of record OY759171.1, on the reverse strand, counting down.
TTAAAAAAAAACGAATTTACTTGTAAAATTATTACAAACAGCATTTTTTAATATAAACACTAGAGTGCTCTTGTATTATTGTAGCTTACTTCAAAAAATTCTTTCCGTAATCGAACAGATAACATTAGAAGAAGGCGTCACACACCCGTTTAAAAATTGAAAGAAAATGTAAAAAGGTGTGCAAAATGTACCTGCTCTGCAGTGGAGTCCGCTGTAGCCGGCTAAAATAAAAGATCATATCACCAATTTTTTCCTAAACACACTTAACTCCTACCTCCAGTTAAAAATAAGATATTTAAACATTTTATCCTCATCGTCCCAATTCCCGCAACTGTGTCCCTAGAGAGTTAAATTTTTAACCAACTGCTATTTCTACATGCCAACTGCCTTTTCTACATTTCCTCTGCACAAACAAACCCTTTAGGCTCAGGGGAAGCAAAATTTATATTACACTTGATAAATGTGCTTCTAACATCTTAACTAGCCGCAGGTACATGTAAGAGCAGTCATATATACATATGAGTAATTCTCCTTAGTTATTTTCGACATTTTACTGAAGCAAACAGAACCTCTGCTTTCGCTCCCCAAATTTCTTTCCATCATTTTAACTATTACAACTAACTTCTCCAGAGCCCCGCTATGTCTCCTCCAGAGACCCCGCTATGTCTCTGGAGGAGTTAGTTATACAACCTACTTAGTTAGATTTCTTCTTTAGTGATCTCCATGTAGCAAACAAATCCTCCATCTTCCCTAGTTCTAGAAAATTTTCCTCATCGTCTTAGCTAATCCCATGGTGCTTCTGAAAGAATCAAATGTATGAATTACTTCCTAATTTATTCCCTCAAACATTTTTGCAAAACATAGCCAACCCTTATTTTTCCCTTTTAGATACAAAGATGTTCCTAAAAATAATTCTTACAACCTCCAGTTCCTACGAGGCGTATAAAATTTTTAAACGTTCTCTATTACTTTTCTCTCGTTGACATTTGCTTGGAAAAAAATAACTCTTTATTTAACTTGCCTCTTCCAAAAGATAATAACTAATGGTGAAGGTTCTACTTTTGTTGAGAAATTGTTTATTAGGTTCGTCTCGAAGTGTTTTTTTTTTCTCTCATTATTTTCTTGTGTTATATGCACATTTTTAAATTTTCCCTTAACTTATGGGAGGAAATGACTTGTCTCCTGAAATCTGCCTAAAATTGTCCACTGTATAGCTTTGTGATGCAGATAATATTTTTGTGAGAAGTGTCAATCCAAGCTTTGCGCGAAGAAAAAAAAAATACCCTTTACAAATAAGGTGCACTCTAATAAGCACATTATGCATTATTCTAACAACAGCCAACTATTGCGAATTAGGTGATTTTTCCTAAAATTCGAGATTTATTTATTTTTTTGCATTTTTGATAAAATATGCTATTCTATGAGGGAAGCTCCTTTTGAATAACCTAGGGAAAAGGAAAAATACGGGAAGACAACAATTGTTAGTACTAAAACATGCATTGTACCACTTTAATAGAATTTTTTTTTTGCTGTTTTTGAGCAAGAAAGATCAACCAAAATTATATTATTGGCGCCGATATTGTAAATTTGGATTAACTATTTAAAGCCCCGCACATATTTTCAATCATCTTTTTTGTTTTCATTGTTCCGAGTAACTGAAAACTGCTGCTGATATTTAATGAAAAAATTCTAAAGCAGAAACCTAATAAAATATATAAATCAAAAATGCCGATAAAGGGATTTTGTTTGTTTCCTTTTTTTTTTTGCAAAACACCGAATAAACACTCTACAAACTCTTGAGTACCCGCGCCGTGGCATTGCAAAAGAAGAAAAAAATATTAGGTTACCAATTTCAGTGCCATTGTTTTGTTTATAACAGTGTTACTTTTTCTGTTACCTGAAATAATCTCCTTAAAAGTGGTGCGAAAAATTAAATCGCATTTCAAATGAATTTCCTGCGCGATGACACACAGAGACTGAAATCGTAAACACAACAACTTAAAAAAAAAAGGAAAAACGAAACAAATGTTAATGGCCAAGAAAATGGAAATCCGTAATTTAATGTGATGTGTGTGTTGATTGTAAATTATCGCCCGAATACACGCATGACTAGAGTCCTTGAATGTGTTTCAAATTAATAATGAGCAATTGTTTTAATACTTCTATTTTTTTTTTTTGCTTATGCTTTTCAAATCTGTTCTACATAAATTGTAGAACATGTTGCAATTCATATTGCCCAAAAACAGCCATTACAAATGTAACAAATGTTCGCTTTTCGATGAAACGAAAACAAAAACAAACTACAAGATCATTATTTTATTTCAAAACATGTAAGATACATGCATCATTGCAAAGGATCAAAGATTTCCAATACATTAGCAATCAACGGTTTTTGGGTTCAGCACTTGAAAAATATCGCAAACAATTTCACACCACCAACATTAAGTTCTAGTTTAAGAGTTAATTTAATGTAAAAACCATTTATTTCAACATCTGTAGTAATTTCATACGATTTTGCTTCAAACTCTTTTTGAAAAATTAAATTTAGTGTTCTTCGCTGCACTTAACATGCGTTTATTTAAGCTTTATTTTAATAAAAGAGCACTTCAAACTAGAGTTTTACTTAGGACAAATAAGAACCAAAGAAATTAAAAATGAGTCCTGTAAATAGTTTCCATGGCGCCGTTTCTTTGTTCCCAAAAGATGTTGTGTTCTATATGAATGTTATTTCCTCTATGCTTGGCAGGCATTAATTTATGAAAAACGATTTCTCTTTGAGTGTAAGCAAATATGAATTTCCTTAAATTTCTTCAAGCGTTTTATGGTTGTGCATTTTTATTTATATTGTTGTTCCAGTTCGATATTTACTGGCCGCATTTCTTTTCAGTCTACCATTCAATATTTGCTCAAGATAAATATGTTCTTCTTGTGAACACATATTTATTTTTAAAAATCTTTTATCAACAAATTTTGGTTTCTTTTATTATGGCGCTATTTTTAATGTTTGCCAGTCATTGATTGAAGTCAATATTTACGTTTACAATTATTTACCATTTAACGGTGGGTGAATTGAAGAATGCGTGTTAATTTGAAAAACAATTTTGGACTTCAGTTTAGTTATTTTAAAAATGCCAAAGGATTTATACAGCCCAATAGAAAATGGTCATGGAAAAACAGAGTGACTCAAAATGTTTTGATTTCAGGTAAGGAAATACAACATGAACTGTACTTTGTACATTATTTTTCTTTAGCGGCATTTCAAAATGTTGGATATAAAAATTAATAGTTATAATAGTTTTATCTATTTTAGTAGCATAATTTTAGATTTAATTATGAAACTTAGGTTAGTTGACACTAATTTTGCAAATCATAACATATATGAAATGCACAAATGGAAAATATTTTTGGTTGGTGTCTACATAAATAGAGAATCCAAGATTCATATATGAATCCACAACTATTTGTGATGTGGAAAATCCAAAAATTTAAACAGAAAGCAATAAGATTTTTGAAATTTTAATTTAATTGAAATATGGTGTTGCAAGACATTTGTTTAAAAATACATTTTAGCTGGCTCAAGTTCCACAAATGGTTGACCACTTTTTAATCAGTATCAATTAAGTAAGGAAAAGTAAAATTTTGTAGCTAGGTGGACCACCGGCTGTTTCTGGATAGCAATCAGTACCCTCTCACAATTCAACACTGCCGCATAAAGCACTCGCCTCTTAAACCAAAGCTCACGCAATTTTTACTTCAGATTTATGTACTTAACTAACATTAATCAAAGCAGTGATCTTTTTTGTAGTGTGCTTATAGTCAAGAGGACTACAAGTCGATTGCATAGTAAATATTTTGAAGCTAACCTACAGCTAACTATTTTAGTAATCGACTACTCAATAGGTATATAGCGAATATATCAACAATATTGAATAATATCGAAACGACCTTAAAGAGCTCCTAGAAAGCACTAATTTAAGTTCCACATTTTTAAACATTCCTTTTTTAACACGCTTCGGCCAAAATTAAATTGCCAAATAATAAAATGTCCAAAAATTCAAAAACTAGTTATTTCGATTGACAAGCGCTTATTCCAATTCGTTCCATCTTTTTATTTTCTTGTCTTAACAATTCTTGTCTAAGTACGCTTATAAATGCAAGATTATAATTTCATTGTACACTTTCAACAAAGCGAATAAAAAACTTGTCTGAGGAGAAAAAAACGGAAAACGTAAATGCCAACAAACAAACCAAAAAACAAATGAAATGATACTGGGACCACACCGAATGCCAGCCATCGTACTTGAATGCTTATTGTGTTCGTACCACAGTAGTTTCTTATGTTTGAATGTGGGTACATACATATACATATATTTATAACAACCTCCGACAAACATAAGAAAAAAAATTTATAGTCTTACCGACAGTAAACTAAACTACTCAGCATTGGTAGATTTTAAAGTATTAAGATTTCTTATCGTTGACACCTGAAAATGTGAAATGTGATCCTCTTGAAATATTTCAACAATAAAAACAAGTGAGTGCGAGGTTGGTCGAGAAAGACTCCACGTTAATCACACATAGCGCTTGAGTTATAATACATAGAGTCTAAATTTTAGAAGGCATTAAAAAGAGAAATATACAGGAATATATTTAAAAGAAAATTATATAACAAATAACTTTTAAGCAAAGCTAAAAAAATGCATCAATTACCATAGAAAAGTAATGATAATCATATAATAATAAATGATAATACAAAATGGCTTTTTATTATTAAAATGGCTTTTTATGATTAGAAATACAGTTGAAAACAAGATTACGTTTACATGAAATTGCAAGGAAATATATGTTTTCTAATGCAAGTAATAATTCAAGTTCAAGTTCACATCCGAAATCAGTACTGATGAGAAGCATGGCGCCTTTGCAACTGCTAGTCGCGCTCCAACTTAAGCAATAGTTTTGTCCTTCTTGTGATATTTAATTAATGCTTATTTGAATTTAATGTCATCGGTAATAAAAATTAATAAATGAAAGCAAAATCAATTGCTAATTTTTGGATTTTGTTAACCAAAAATTTGCTCTTAGTTTGTTCTATCGGGTGATCCATATATTAGTTTAAGTTTAAGATGCAATAAAACAGAGACATTTTATGACTGCCAGATTATTTTTTGTTTGTTTTAAGTTTTAAATGTTTTCGTTATGGGTGGTATATTGTTTTATTTATAAGATGGCCTAATAGTACCCTAGTCCGACCAGTTTTAGAGCACTTTTTGAGTGTATGGGGACGCATCTCGGTAATCGCATCACAAATGTTGAAAATCAAAGGCATAACGAAATTAAACTGAGAGACCCAAATGCAAGATATAGTTTTTGTTGCGTTTTTAGCGCAATATTTCATTTTATTTTATAGTGCTGTAAAAGTTATTAAATTAAAATAATACAATTTGTTCAGGAACTCCTGATTGGACAACAATATAAACTACTAAACCTAAAATATTTTTTTTTTCTACAAATCCTCCTGATATTAAAACTATTAAAACCTTTACAGGAATTTTGCTCATTACAATAGCTGTGTGAAACCGAAGACAAAATATATATCAATATTTATTCTAAGCTGAAGGTTTTTTCTTCCAAGGCAACATTAATTCAAAGTCCTTGGGGGCGAAAAACTTAATACATGGTTTTTCGTCCCAAAAAAAACGAAGAACAATTTTAGTGGTCAAATGTCAGCATGAAATTAAAAACCTACTGCCTGTTCCTTCATGTCGCAAGGAAATACAAGCGATCGAAATGTAGTCGCACAATTTCGAATCAATTTGGCTTCCTCTATTTCGACAGCTTGCGTTCGAATGGGCTAGCGTCTGGAAATTTTTGCTATTTACTTTATAGACACACCTTAAGTATTATTTCTCACTTTTTTAAAAAAATATATATAAAATTTTTCATAAAAGCATCCAATCAATAGCAAATCAGCAAGTCATAGACTTTGACGTTTGTATTCACAGTACAGACGACATTATCGAAATAGAGGAATCAAAACACTTACGTCTTTTCGATTTGTCGGTCGAGTCATCGTTGGAATAAAATAACGTCATAGAGGAACCCAAAATAATTTTGTTTCGCTTAGAAAGCGAATTCGACCATAAGCAAAAGATAGTTAATGCAATGTCAAGAACATCAACGTCTGACTTAAACACAACCAATTAAATTTTTTTTTTTTTTTTTTGTAAAAATGCTTCACGTTGGACCCAAAAACCTAATGAGAGCTAATACATTACTATAAAAAGACTCCTGATAGCTTAATCACAATCTTCCTTTAAACCATGTTAATTTTAAGTAATTGTTACATGTTGACAAATACCCACGAAAACCACCCTCGTTACAGCATACACCTTTTCATTGCTTAATGCGAAATGTCTTGCTTTAAAAACCAGCTGGTCATATTATTATACAAAACATAAAAATTTAAAAAAATGTTAATGCTTACTAAACTTGATAGCGATGAGGCGGCTTGTAAATATTCCAATTTATATCACTCAATGCTTTTGTATTACTAATTAAAAAACCAAAATTTTTTTATTAGTAATAATTTTATAGCGCAATTTAAAACGTAATAAAATAAAATAAAAAACACAGCTACCATTTAAAACTGCTTCTGCCTCATTTCCTGTTCCTTTAAAAAGTGCCGCTATATTGTTTTTTTTTTTTTTGTTTGCTTGCTAGTTCCTGTATGTTGTTTGGTTAGTTGATAATATCAGTTTCACGATTTTATTATGATGTAGGTTTTATGACCTAGTTAGATTTAAGCAACATGCTATGTTAAGTATTACACAAAATATGCAAGGGGACTTCAAATATTTGTTAAATAGCTTTTGGTATTTATGATAAAGAAAGACCGCAAACTCTTTCAGGTGAAGATAATTTATATATTAATAAAAACCGAAGGTGGATTCTACAAACAATTAGGTTTTTGTTGAGTACATTGGCCTTATTAAGAAGGAATGGTAGTTATTGGGTTTATTCGAACCTTTTTTAGTTTAATATTATTTTATTTTTCCGAGCTTTAGGTCTCCTTTTTTTTATAAGTTTTTTATGCCGATATATTGGCAAATGAAAATAAGAGACCTAAAGCACGAAAAAATTAAATAAAATTAATAAAGAATATTTAATTAAACTGTTGCTCTCTCTTTTAATTCAACATACCATGTGTGGCGATTAGTACAGTTCTATAAAAGGCATGGTTTACATGCAAATCAATCCTAGTCCAATTATTAGGTAATCATCAACCTACATAACTCGTTGCTTATCGCAGAATCATAGACGGCCGATGAACCTATTTGCATAAACCCTTCAATATTTAGCGACTTTTTAAGGATATACTGTGAGTTCTAACCTCATGTGAATGGATTTGACAATTTGACGATATTACTGCCACCAATTTCGTTGTTTGCAACAACTTTCTATTTTTCGTGCGACTTCATCCACATCACTTTACTCGATTTTACAGTTACAATTTTCGACTTAAGGTCGAAAATTATGCCTTTCATTTCAATATCCAAACATCTCAAAACATCTCAAAAAAAATTTTTTTTTTGTCACCCTGTGCAATAAGAGCTGGTTAATTGCATTAGGATGTGATTTTCAATATTCGTAATATAAAGTAGCTTCATTAATGAACAACAAACGTAGGAATAATATCAATAATTCACAGTTTAAAAGGTTTCATTTCATAGTGATGAAAAAATTTTAGACTTAAATTCATTATCTACTCAATTGATATTCTTGCAATGTGTTTTTCAATTTCTTTAGTGTACTTTTACTTAACTGAACCCTTGACCTACATATGCAAGAAAATTTATCACAAGATTACATTTAATAAAGTACTTGTATATAAGTGATGTGAAAGGAAATAAGCCGAACATTACATCATTATCCTTTTAAAGAATATCAATTTTTCCCAACACATGTACAAACATGAAAACATTAAATAACGACACATTGCAGTCTTCGCCGATGATAATCTTTTGTTTATTTTTACTTGTAAGTGTCATTCAAGTGCATTTGTTTTTGTCCATCACAAACGCTTACCAACACGGACACACACACACACACAGGTACAAGCACAAATCAAACGTATGCTGCACAGACTTCTGAAGACAACAATTGATGGCCTGGTATTTTGTTTCTCAACATTTTTTCTTGTTTTCGTTTTCGCTGCTTTGGAACATCTTGGTATTGCAGTGTGACGCCGTTGATAAAATATCTCTGTTGGCGCCAAAACATTATGTGACATTATCTTTTTAATTCGAAATTTTTCTTTGCTGTCACCTTTAGCGACAGCAGAAGGATACAGAAATAAGTCCAATTTTTGGAAAACAAAAAGGAATACTCATTTTATCTGTGGTCATAAAGATAAGCACCTAAGAAGTAGAAATATTAGGGTTGGAAAAAGAAATTGAGGAACAATAAAAATAAATGAAAATGCAATGCGTTGAACATACAAATTTTAGAACATGCACTTGTAAGTTTCTAAAGTGTTTTGAAAACTTCAAAATTATTTTTAGATGTTCGATGACTCACCTATTTTGCTTGAGATTGCAAGTACATATTTTGATCAACTGTTTTTTTTTTTTTAATTTTCAGTGCTTAAGAAAACAAAACCAAAATCATCTATTTAAATTCAAATAATAAATTTTCATTTTAAATTTTTGAGGAAGCTCAATTTCCATTATATAAATATAGTTCCATTTTAAGTGAACTAAATATAAATTTTTTTTTTTTGGGTTTTCTTGAACAAATGAGTGGTTTTTACGTAAAATAATTTAAAACTGGCATTTAGCTTTTTTTTTTTGCATCAAGTCTTATGGGTCATCGTATCAACGAAAAAAGTTCAAGAAAAATTTGTATACATGAAAATACTTTTAAGTTTAATCTGATGAAATTTTTACAAAGGCGTTGACTCGTTTATAAAACTCATAAATTAATCAATCGAATGCCATTTCTCTCCTTTCATTGCTGCATTTAATGCTGTAAATTAAGACAATCTTCATTAATTCCACAGAGAAAACAAACGAAATAAAATTGAATTATATTTTTTTCGTTTGCACGAATTTCTTGCGGATTTGTTTTTACTTCTTGTGTTGAGATTTATTTAAGTGATAAGTTCTTTAGGGAAAATAAAAGAATGCAAAATTAATGTTTTAAAATTAGCAAACAACACAAGGGGTAATTAATGCTGTAAGAATTAGAGCTGTAAGTTTTGCAGGAAATTGTGCACTAAAAAAAACTAATGAGAAGGGCGGTGTCTTCGAAAGAGCTACTAGCTATTCCCCAGTTTAAATCTTACTTTTCTTCCCTTTTAGTGAAGTTAAATTTTTTTTTTTTTTTTTTTTTTATAATATTTTATTTGCAATCTGTTTACTAAACAAAAAAAAAAAAAAACAATAAGCAAATCTATTAACTATACTTAGAATAATATAACAGTAGTGTTAAATTCCATTAAATTTAACAATTTAAAATTATTTTTGGTTTTTTTTAAAAATCTTACAATGGTGTTTTTTATCAAAATATATACGCCTTAAGAACTAAAGGGGAGATCAAGTATATGTAGTCTTTTTAGTCGTCTTACTTCATCACCGTCATCTAATAGAGTTATCGCAAGAACATTTCCATCCTGATTTAGTTAAAAAAATTATAAAATATTTTTTTTTCTTATGACTTAATTTAGAGGTATTTTTTGCTTAGTTTGCGACTCTTAAATTAAGCAAATACAATCTTTAAAAATAGAAACGTAAATCGCAGACTTCCTCAATCATTATAACTTAGCTATTTTTGTTTTTTCGTACGATGTTATGAAATTGCCTTAATAAAAAATAAAAATAAAAAACTTGTCTCATTTTTGGTTGCTGTCATAAATAAATTTTTAATCATGTGTAAAAAAAGAGTTGTACCTTTTTCGACATTTTCAAAGAAATTGTTCTTAAAATCAAACCTCATAAATAAACTCAAAATAACTTAAGCTACTTACCAATATATTAAACAAAAATTCACAGAAACCTCATAAATTATTACCGAAAAAGGAACCACAAAAATAACACAAAATTTAAATTAGGAAGCCACTTAACAAAACCTGAAATATTCATGTGCAGGCCATTGTGTGTTGCGAAAACAACTACTCGTACGATCAGCGACGAAATTATTTATGAAGTTTGCGAATGTGTGTAGTATACAAGAATTGTTAATTAATGCGTGTCATTAAATAACTCCAAATGAATCAATGTTGTCGAGAGAATTAACGCTAAAAAACAATATTGACACCTTTTTTTGGCAATTAAAAAGAATGAACATTTTTGGTGTTTACGTTTGAAGGTTTTTTTTATTCCTAAAAAATTGCAAATCATTAGTAAGGCAGCATTATGAGTATTCACTTAGGAAAACAATTATAGCAGCAATGTTTCATATAAATGAATGTTATATTTTATAAAAAGAAAAGCTATATGCTGGAGTATTATAAAGAAAATCAATATTATAAAGAAAACCATGGCTACTTGAAACTCGGATAAAAGCATTTTTTATACGAAAGGCTGTTCTTGCTGTTTTTTTTAGTTTATATATTATAAAAATTGGTGTTTAAAGTTTTTGTACATTATGTGTATGAATGTTTTATAAATTTTATAGTCTAAGTTAAGAGGGGGCTTGAACAATTTGCTGAAAATCAGGGCAGTACAAGATAGTTAGCTAACTATTAGTGTTAAGCTGAAAATATTACTTGTTTTAGGTGAATCAGTCTAAGGATGGAAAGAAATGGTTTTGATAGACTTTCATGGAGGACCTTAGCATTATGGCCTCTAAAATTGACAGAAGCATATAAAGAGTGAATATCCATATTTGAAGCACTCCTTGTTGCCAAAGATTCTTTGGAGTTGTACTGCTTAACATTTATGTCAACTTGGAACACTTATCAAAGTAAATAACCTCTTTGCATGATTCATATTATTTGAAGGGGAAGCATATAGCAAAGTATTTGGTTCTTTGTGCATAATTAAAAAGAGAAAACAAGTTTTGAGCAAGAATGTAAATGCAATATTACAATATCTGTTTAGCTTATTTTAGTTTATTCATCTACAAAATTAAATACTTACAAGTTACTGCCATTTATCAGCTAAATTATAATATATTTGTTACAACAATTTTAACATAAAAATGAAAAAAAAATCAGTAAAAAAATGTTTTTTTTTTAAATTTTATTTTTAATCAACGCTGTTGCTGTAAAAATATAGTTTTGCTTTCATTGAAAATATATACCATTTTGTAAAATATGTTGTGTTTAAAAATTGGAAAAAAGTAGAAAAATTAGTTATACTTAAAAAGTTTCAATTAAACCAAGACGTTCTTGACTCCGGATTTTAATCACAAAAGAGTTAGTTATATGTATATAATGAGTTATATATAATAAGATTCTTCAAAAATTGGTTTCTACTAAAATTTTAATGCCTAACTCATAAAAAAAATTGCACACAATTGATTATCAACAATTTAAAAAACCAATCACAAAAAAAGAGTGAAACTATAACACCGGTATTCATAAAAAATAAAATGTTGCTCAAATACATTTTAGAGCAATTTTGATATGAAAAGTTTGTTCTATAATGTATTTCAGCAATGTTTTATTTTTTATGAACACCGGTGTAAGATTTTTATCCTACAATATATTAAGGTTTTTTGATTTAAAATATCTATTTTATTTCTGTTTTCAAAACAACCACAGAATGACTGTTTACAAGCTATTTCTTTTGAAGAAAAAGAAAAAAAATGTCTGAAACTTAAAACTAGTTTTACAATTTATTTTCTTATACATACATATTTTATCTTCATTTGTAACTTTGTTTTTATCATCTTTTAAATTCATTAATCAACATCCTCGACCTAAATTTAAGTTAAACTACAAAGTCTAACACATTTCTCTTTAAGTGGTTCTGGTGACACAAAAAAACACCACTTAGCGCTCTTCTTTTATTTAGCTTTACCACATTTTTCAAATTTTTAATAGAAAATATTTAAAATTTGGGAACTCTAGAGCTGATCAAAATGCTTATTAAATAATCTTAAAAGACTTTTAAGTTGAAATGCTAAAACAAGCTTTCTAGCACTATTTCAGAAAATAAAAGTATTTTGTCAAAAGGCATAAATTACAATGTTAATAAAACTAAATTCGAAAACAACTCAAAAACAAACCGATTGTTGTATTTTTTCCAGCTTTTAGTTGTCTCTACAAAATGGCCAGCCACACATATTTTGGCTTGTATTTAATTTGGCTGTTAAAAATTTATTTCAACAAATTGACACAGTTTCCTTTGATAAAAGCCACTTGAGAATTCATAATAAAAAATTTATTACTTCACTTTTACATCATTTTACTACTTCAAGATTTGAATCTTACTCAGATATTTTTTTGATAGCAAACGGAAGGGCAAGACAAGTTGTTGCGGAGATAAAAAAAATATTTGAAAACAAAAACTGCTGTTTGGTGGATGTTTAGGGTGCCAGTTTTCAAAACTACTGGTAAGTTAAGTTTTTAGAAATTTCCCATCGTGAATTCTATTATTAAAATAACGTTACTATTATGCACACTTGTGCCATGAAATTACTTACTGAAGGTAAGTTCATATTGAACTTTTAGCAAAAAAAACGTGACCAATACAATCTTATTGACTCATTCAAACAAAAATTCAAAAACAACTGCAAAATGAAAAAATAAAACAAGCTGTATATTAAATTTTGCCAGAGTATGGAAAAATTTGCTGAATATATACTAAATACCTAATTTTTGGTTTTTGAGTGTTTGCAAATTTCTTAAATTTTCAATTCTTCGATGATAGTTTGAAAAAACAAATTATTTAGCTTTGGAACAAACAGCAAGACCTCATAAAAAATTGCTAAGGCATCTTATGTTACTTGCATACGACTTTTAAAACATTAGCTTTTAGAATTCGATTTCAAGATTTGCTTTTCATTTTGGCGCAGTAAAATTAATGGTCACGGTTTTCCGTTAAATTTAGTTAAAAGAATCTACATATAAAATTTTAAAACCAAGGAGTTGGATATACAGTTTTCCAAAAAAGTTTTAATTTTTTTATAGAACGATAAAAGAAATGTTGCAAACTCGAAACAACGGCCATAAAATTTTACTTTTCTTTATTGAATTAAAGTTAACAAAATACGACCACCCAGGGAGCTGAACTTGAACCAATTAAAAATTATATAAATAAAATGATTTAGATAAATTTTTATAGTAACTTTTGATTTTTAAACTAAGAACAAATTAATCTGTTGCTATGTAAACATATTGTGTGTCAGTTTTTTCCACTTTGTTATATTTTTACTGAGAAAATGTGCAGCATCAAACATTTTTAAATGTCTGATGCTATTAATCAAAGAAAGCTTATTTTTGTTTAAAAATTATACGTTTTTTCGTTTATTTTTTTTTTATATTTATACTCCATTTACTTTCAAAATGTGTCTGCGGGTATGTTGCTACAGCATGAAGTGTTAATTGAAAATGGCAATTAAAAGATACGAAACAACAACTGCATGATATTTTTGTACTAGAATTTCTATATATAAAATTTTGTGCTTCTTCTATATTCCCCTCAACTTAAAATACGAATCTTGTTGCACATAATTGCGTTTTCAAAGTAGCTCTTGATTTTTTAAATGTGTTTTTCTTATAATGCCCTAAAAACTGTTTGTCGGTTTAAGGAGCGTCATAATACCAATTTTGCAGAAATTGTCAATGTCAGCTGTTTTTGAGATTAAATAAGTGAAAGAACTTTGCACATTAATTCAATGAAGCCAACATTTTTTTAAGGATATGCTAAAAACCACCTTTAAGAAAATTGGTATTGAAACAGCACACAAAATTTAATAATCTTTTCGTCATAAAATCCATGCACAAATTTAAATTTTGTATTGCGTTCGTAACGATACACTTGGCTCTGTACATCGTTACGCATGCTCTTGATAAGAATCTTACGTCAGGTTATTCTTAATTAGAGAGAGAGAGAGAGAGATAGAGATTCACGGCTGATTGAAACTCCTACTTGCTCCTCAATTACTTAGTCATTTGTGAATTATATTTTTGTTTGAAAGATTTTGTTTGTTTGATTCTCAAAACTCTTGCTGCCTCCTATAAGACAAATAGTAGAATAATTAAAAAAAAGTAGTGAAAATCGAATAAACTTTTATGGGTTGAGTCTTTGAAAAACTTTTCTTATACAAAGAGCCGAAAATTATCCATTCAAAATATTGACTTCCTAATGAATGTGCACTTTAAAAATTTATCTCCAAAGATTGTTTGGAGAACTATGAAGATATGTTTAATGAAAGAAGAGCGAATACATCAGGTCCTTTGTGACCCACATGTCTAATTTTGAGATTGTGGCTTTATTCAATAGCAGTCAAAGTAAACAATTTACAACTGAAACCTTGCTCGATTTTTGTCAAAATTGTACAGTAGTACAAACGAAAAGTCTTAAAATAGCTGAATTTTTGCCTACCCTGTCCAAATGCTATAACACATCTTAATGTTAATGAACTGCCAAAAACCACTAATTGTTAAAAACGTTATCTTGCAAAATTTATTGATCACTCATACATTTAATAAACATTTCTCACAGCTGCAAATAAAAAATTGATTTTAGTTCATTCTTCAATACTCCTGTAAAATGGACACATTTGCATTCATTAATATTTGTTAAAACCGTGCCACACACTCAATCACTGTGGACAGACCATAACCATAAACGATTAGTAGTTAAAACAGAAATAAATGATCGGTTGTTGGAAATATTCGGTTTGCATGTGTCCAAAGACAATGGATTATTGAAAAACTCAAACAAAAGAATATCAATAACATTGAGTACAAAAAAGTGAAATGCAAAAGAAAAGACTCGAATGAACTCTGTTGTTTTTTATATTTTCAGTTGGGAACTCATGAGTACATAAAACGAAATGAATGGGAATAAGTTCAGGATCTTTCCTATTTTTGTTTTTGTTTTTCTTTTCTTTTGTTACCTAATAAACATGGGATATATAATTTAAACGAGTGTCTATAACAAGGGTTTATTTACACTTCCATTTCATGTTCCTTTTATTTTCCTTTTTCCTTCTCCTTGCACAGCTTTAGTGTAGTCAAATTTCCATTGAAATGAACGAAAAATGTGTTATAATAAAATGTTATTTACGATAATCCTGAAGTTTATTTTCAAAAGATATTTTGTTATATTTTAAAACTATGCACCTTAAAAATGTTCCCATTTGCTTTGCATTAAGAAAAATGTCGCATTATAAGCCTTGCATGAAATAACAAAGTCATGACCCTTTTAATAAACGTCGCCAATTTAGGTTTCTTTTATTTTTCCTACACTATATAAAAATTCAGGATTTATGGCATACGCTGTTTGTATTTACAACATTAACAAAAAAAAAAAAACTTTTTTACATGCTCTCAGCATTTATACACCCTATCAAAATATTTATCTTCAAATAGTTTTGTATTCTATTCAGTTTTTATTTTTTGCTTAGGGCAACCGAACAGCAAAACCAAAGAGTGCAATAAAAAACTTCAGTACAAAAACGCAAGTCTCTTGCAACAACATAAATAAAAACAAGATTTAATAAAGTGTCAAGGATCAACGTTAAAGGATCAGCAGAAGATTTACAATGCGGATTACATATACTCGTATTTTAAATTTTTTATTTCATTCTGATACATGGCATGAATGATCGACTAATAAAAATAGAAACCGAATAGTAACCACCGCTGTTTTGTTGGCACGAGTTCATGATTACACTGAAAGAAAAGTCACGTAATGATGAAAAAGTAATTTAAAGAACTTCAGAATAATGCAACTATAAGATATATTGTTCACTTAGGCCACATTGTAATAAATAGCAAAGCTTAGAACAATCTTTTAAGGGGTTTTGCATATACTGAATGAGCGGCATTAACAAAGTGTCCATGGCAAATTTACAAAAAAAAAACAGGATATTTTGAGATGTAAAATAATAGATAGGCAATGACGTGAGAGTTTTCCATATATTGTTATAAAAAAAAATTATCTGTCATACTTAACTAACCAAAAATTTCTAAAGTAACTCTATGTAAGTCAGTAGTTCTCGTCTACCCTGGAAAAACAATTCAATCCACATACACTTAAATCAATCTCAAGCTGTATAAAAAGTTCGGTACAAATTATTCAAGTACTATATACTTAATTTTAGCCACATGTAATCCCAATTCCAGATTGATCTCAGCTAAATACAAAACTGATTTTACATTGAATATAGCTAAAATCTGTACTTAAAAATAATTACGTTGTACTTTATTTAAGAATATTCGTACTTACTTTAAAAACAATTTATAAGATATTTTTTTTTTGCTGACTTGAACCTGAAACCTAACTTGTGCCAGTTCAATCACTCTAGCATTTCAACTATAGCAGCAATTAAGGAACTGTAACGAAATTCAATACTCAAATATGAACTAAATTGTTTATTTGCTTTAAGAGCCAATTGAAATTTATTAGTTCATTTTTGGACCTGAATTAAGAAATTCAATACTTATAAAAAAGTGAAAGTGCAGGTTTTAAGTGCACAAAGAATATCACTTTAAGTCAAAACAGGATTAATTCTTATTGGGTTTGTCTTAAGTACTATTAAGTTGTGAGTACTCAAATCAAGTCGAAAAAACTTAAATTAAGAGAAGGCTTTTTATTTCTGTACAAAAAGTTTTCATAATTTCGAACTTTAGATTGATAGAAACAGATGGTTTTGGTTATTGAATAGTCGTTATCACGTTGAAAGTTTCCAATTATAATATAAGCTATCAGTAAGTTGCAGTAGTAAGCCTAAATATCAAATACTATTTTTGTCATTGGTACTGTTTTTGTATTTCACAACATCCTGACAGCTTGGCAAGTTCCTTAATACAGTCAAAGCCCGGTATAGCGAATACTCAGTTTAACGAATATCCGATATAACGAATGGCGGAATTTTTCATTAACTGCCTTATATAGCGAATGTCAAAAAAAAATAATCTCGATTTAACGAATAAAAAAGCAAAATACATTAAAAAATCGTTACATAATCGTAAGATTGTGGGTGTTTTAGGCTTCTTTGTTTTGTATTGAAAGAACGCGCGTGATGCGTTGCTTTTTTCCTTAAAATTTCAGTAGTTTTGTTTGGTTCATTGTGAAAACGAGATGTCGATTCTTTAAGAAATTAATAATATGTATGAAATGTAATAATAAACCTACAACATGTTCATAGCATCCAAATACAAGTAAATATGTATATGCACCTATGTACATTTATGATTTTTAATGAATTTACATATTAGAAATAAAAACAATTCTTAAATAAACGTTAAAATATCAATTAAAGTTTTATTTCTACACTAAGTTATCAATACAATTAAATTTTGATTTTTTTAAAACTGCGGACCACCGTCTTTTATTCAATTTTAAGATAAAAAATTACTGTTCGATATAACGAATATCTCAGTATAACGAAAGGTCTGAACATTATATCATTCGTTAAACCGGGCTTCGACTGTATATTTGTTTTAAGCTACACCTACTTATTGATGCTTGTAAAAGTGGAAAATTTAAATGAGATTAATGAGTTGATTAGCTGGTTCTTGGTCTGATTTATTTCATCTTTCAACTTATTAAGCCTGAAACGTTTTTCCATATTTCCATTTTAAAACTAAATCATCTAAGCATAATATCATATTTTAGTTTCTAAGTAAGTACTTCTGGGTTTCTCTTCATTTTGTATTACTTCAAAGACAAAAATATTTTTCTGGGTGTATAAATAGTAAACAATAAAATAAATTAGTTGTGCAATGACTTTTATACACTATGCTGTAGTTCTATTTCAATTTTTTAATAAACCAAAATGTTGGGAGGGGTTGGTAGTGCAGAATGAAAAAAACAGAATTCCATTGATAGTGATTAGTCTAATGTAAACACAGCGGAAGTGGGTTGTTACAATTTTTGTTAGAGGCAATTTTTTGTTAGAGACATTTTCGTTATAGTTTGCGTCCTTTAACAATGGTAATACACATTTTTTATTGTGCAGAACTTTGGTAATTTTTGCTTTTAAAAAAAGGCTGAACAAATCAGTTGAGTTTTCGTCTGTTTATAATATGTAAAACGACATGCCATAAATTATGTCTAATTAAATTTTGTTCAGTATTAATGCACGGTTTCTGTTTTTGTTTAGAAAACGCTTTGATGCCAAAAATATGTATGCAATAATTATTTCGGAGCATTAATATGTATCCCTTTGTATCGAAACGGAAAAAGGTTTATTTAAAGGACAGTACCAAGTTTCTATGGCTCCCAAAAGAAAACTAAGTGCGAAAAAATAGTGTGGATAGATAAATTTGCTATGAACATTTCTGTACACTTATTCAATTATACAAATAATATTTCACATTTATTTGTTTTCAGCTGAAGCGAAGCAACCGGAAGTTCTCTTTTATGATATAACACAAAAAACAGTAAACAGTATTCTTTTTGAGCAAACCCAAGACTGCATATCTTTTTCCTTGTCTGGAGAACACCCAGATGTTTTTACAGGGATCAAGTATTTTACCATCTCGGAGAATCTTGGTAGAATACTCTACCAATTCATCCAGGTGCTGTAAATTCAATTTTATTATTTGCTAATGTCAAACTAACCCATTTTGATCCTTAATAAAAGTGCAATATGTAAATATCCAAATAAAAAATCCCTACTAAAGATACATCGTCTAATTCATAAAAATTATAACAGATTTATAAAGCTGTTATTTGACAGATTTTCCATACAAATATGTCAAATAACAGTCTCATAAGCCTGTTATAATTTTTATGAATTAGGAGGTAAATCTTTAAAATTATCATTCTTAGAAACATGGAAAGGATGCAAAATAGCTGCATTTCTCTTAAAAAAAATATATTTATGTCTTCTAATTGCTCCTAAGATCTGCTTGTTCTAAAACAAGTATAAGATAAAAAGGAGGACATGTGTTTATTAGCTAAGTTACTTAAATTTTTTTTTACTTTCATACTTAGCAAAATCCGAAGTGAAAAATATGTTATCTAAAACATGCTATTGTGGATTTTCCACAACACAATTTAGTGCTAGAAATCTGTGGCACTTCCAGCACAATTAATTTAATATCATTCTAATTTTGTCATAAAATTTTTTTTATAAATTTTGAGGAAGTAAAAATCGAACTAGAAGGCCCGCTAAAATTATTAATAATTGTAAATCATATGATTCGACTATAAAGTTAAAATTATTAATTTAAAAATTATTCAGTGAATCCAGTCTAAAATATTTCCAGCTATTGTCAACGCAGAATGATATATTAGCCGTGAAGATATATCACGAGATCTGAAAATCAAAACAGTAAAAGAAGTCATACGTGACTGCAACCTTGAAGATGCCAACAATAAACTCAAACTTTCGCCAGTGAACGAAACCCTGGCAATACAGAAGACTTAAGCGACATGCACCATCAGAACCAGTGTACCGGTACTAGAAACGTCACGTCGCTGTTTATAAATGGAACCCATGTCTGTATATCACATTCTTAACACATGCAATATGGGTTATCTTAATTACTGATTCAGGATATTTAGAATCCCAACTAAGTACATCCAATTACTTATTGTCACTTTGCTGACAGATGTAATAAAAACGGGATAAAACAATATCTACTTTTTTTTTGGTTTGCCATCTCTCTGATAAACCGAGTATCCAAAACTGCCTTAGGAGAAGTCAGAATATTTCACATATCTATGGACATGGTGCAATGCAAAGCGTATACCTCCGCAAAAATACAGTATCCATAATAAATATTGCGGAATATTATTGTTGTTATTGTATATATAATACATATGTAGACTTACAGTGACAAACTGTTTTAGAGTTAAGTTTTTGTTTCTTTTTTTTTAGTTCCGCACATTATGTTTGCCTATATTTCACAGTATCTTTTCCTTATTTTTTACAAGCATTGGTATATCAAATTAAATTTCATGTTATTTCACAGAAATCACATGAGTGTGTAAAATTTATTTTTGCTGGAGGTGTTGCCGCAAAATACACATTCAGTAACAACGGTAATAATTGAAGAGCCTGTGTTCGCTAGAAAAAAGATCGTAAAAACAAACTAAAACCATATGTATAAAAATATTTTACATCCAAAATTCAATTGTATCAACTTAACATTGACCTTTCATGGAAAAGAAAAATTTAGTTTATGGCGTGGGAAAACAACATTTTGTACAGAAATGTTTTACTTCAACACCAAAAAAAAAAAAAAACTCAATTGTATTGCAGTAAGTTTTTTTACCTTATTATTGTTTTTCAAGTTTATTGATGAGTTGAGTTGTGTCAACAAAATGTTGAAGGCGTTATAAATTCGTTTTATACCTAATATATAAAATCTCAACATTAAGTTTAGTTTTGCCACTTTCAATTAATGAAACTTTTATGTATCTAAATTTCTTTGCCCACTTGGGATTTCCACTTGAGATTAATCAGAGCTGTTAAATTTTGATGACGATCAGTTACATTCCTTTTTCAAAAAAAAAAAAACAACGTAGTAATTGCATTGTCCCTCATCAGAAATTTCTGATTAGTAATTGATTATTAAGGCAAAGAATCTAAAAATAATCAGGACACACTTCTGATTTTGGGAAAAAGAAGAGGAAATAGTCAAAAAGGAAATGTTTTACGAATTTCTGCAATTTTGAATAAATTTTTTGTGTTGCTCAAATTTTTTGCGAATTTTAGCCTTTTTGGTCCAGTACTGTTAAAATCTTTGATAATACGTTTGTTTCATATATTTTTGATTTTTTGCTTCAGTTGTACTCTTTGTGGCTGTTCAAATGATTTTTATAATTCCGTGCTTTGAAAGAGCAAAGCTAAATACACAAAATTTATATCAAATCACTGAGAAATTAGGTGTCTTCTTGTAATTTAGTCTGTAGTTAGTTTTAAATCTAATTCTGAAAGAATAGCACTTGGAAAAAATCAAAAACTAAGTATTATAGCATACATATGGTTGGCTATATTATGAATCTAATGACAATTTTACTTATTATTAAGGATATTTTGTTGATTTCATTCCGAAGGTGTAATAAAATTATTTATTGCATTAATAGACAAGTTACGAATAACTAACTATGGAATTAAATTTTAAGCAAGTTTTGTACTACTTTCTTGATTACTGCTGGGTAGTTTTTTCAACTGGGTAGCTTTTATCTCACAATCACATTTCACAGAAATCTTTAATAGTAATTATTATTACAGAAACAGCTTGCACGACGCATGCTATAACACAGAACTACATTTTGCAGGCAGTATTGATTTTGTATTCAAAATATGGTCTCATTTTTGTTTCATCCTGTATATTAATTTATATTACTTAACACAAGTTCTATTCTTGAATTGCGTTGGAGGCTAATAGAAATTTAGAAACATTTTAAGGCCTCATAAACGAAAGCATAATCATGTATTAAATGAAAGTTTTTATTTAAAAAACGTTAAGAAATGAACAGGGTATAATTTTTTAAACGTTTAAGGGAAATTAGAAATATTTACCGCAAGAGGTCAAGCTTAAAAATTATTGAGTGAGAAAAATACAACGCTTGAGAAAAATATTTCACGAGGAAGATACCAATTGGTTTTATGGTTTTGCAAGGAATCTTCGAGAAAATAGTATATCAAACAAAAGATTTCAGCAACTAGTCTGAATAAAAAAAATTATACTCAATCTCTTCACATTTACAATAGATTATTGACATCTACTGAAGTTTTTCAAATTCTTATTACAGTTCCTCTGCATTTTAAAACGAAAACTTAAATGCATTTGGTTTCTCAGAGTATCTGCAAACAATAATATTTATTGCAGCTGAAAAATTACTAAATAAGAAGAAAATAAATGATTGTTCATTAAGATGTTAAATACTTATGAAAGTACAGATATTTAATAAAAAGGTGTATACTACTGTTTTGAAAAAATTTAAAAATCTTATTTAAAAATGTTTTAACATATTTTCAAAAGTTTTTTTTTCCACGAAAACTGTTTCTTAATGTGTCTTTAATATGAGCATTTTCCAAAATACAATACAAACATACTTCACAGGCAATTTAACCTCCACAGGGCTGAAAACCACTTTCTTTTTTATTGCCTCGAACGTTGAACTCAGCATACATATGTAAATAATTCGAGTACTTGAGACCCTTTCAACGTTCCCATATTCTCATAATAATAGATGTACGGGAAATTTGTGACATTGATTTATTTAACAATTAAGTATTTCATGATGCTGCAACAACAACAATTTTTAAATGCTCAGTATAAAAAACCTACTCACAACAACACACCAAATTAATAATGATTGCACATGTAAACATAAAACATTATGGGGATAACATGCAACCAATGAATGCATCCTTTTTTCAAAATTTTCAATGAGATGAGGTGTAGAGCAGCCATCATTGTGTAGTGGTAGAAAAAGTAGCTGCATAGCACGACACCCAAAAACAATGCACCCCAATAGTGAATAGCGAAAAGAAAAGCATAAAAAGGCATGCAATATTCCATCATAGGTATCGAAATGAGCTTGCAGTCATACAAGCATACAACGAAAATTGAGATATGAAACAAAACAATATTCTAACAGCTGTTGGTTGCGAATAATAAAAACAGAAAAAAGAAATTACGCATCTAGACAATAACTTAAATCGGTTAGAGAAAAATGAAAGGAATAAGAAGTTATAATAAAGTAGCAAGCAGTCAACAAATGACATAAGGGCTGACCCCTTTTGTATATTCGAAACGGGCTGATTGACAATATTGTAAAGGAGGATGGATATTGACTGCGGTACTGATGTTGGTAAACTCTCCATTCTTACGGCATTGCAAGCTAAAATTTGCTTACAAAACTCTGCATATTTTCAATTATTTGTTTAAAGCGATGATGTTGTATATATTGTATATGTGAATGTCTTGATCGTTATTTTACTTTGACTTTTTTGCATTCAAACTTTGAAAACAATAATTGAATGGTATCTATATAAAAAATTGAGCGATGGCCAGAGTTGTTAGTTGATGTTGCAATCAAATAATTGCTGAACAAATAAGTTTAAAAGCGAATTAAAACTAAATACCATTTGATTATCAACTCAAGAATGGGCCGTTAAGTGCACATTGCTGCAGAGGGCTGCGATATGTCCTGCGATTGGAACCAGTTACTTAATCTAAAGATTTATATAAATATATATTAAGCTGCTTTTAAATTAAATTAAAAAAATCGAACATTGAAATTAACATATTATTTTTATCATTGTGGAACCAATGCATGTACAATATTCTGATTATTCTCCACTTATTTATAAAGCAAGAAAATAAATTGCACTGGTAGATTGGAATGAAAAAAAAATATGCTTGTTAAAAGTATGAGGTAAATATAACTTCGTAATCACATACTACACTTTTTTGAAGAATATCACATGAAATCAAAAGTTTTTAAGAACAATTGTGGTGCTTGACGGAACAATAATGTTAATGGCACATGCAATATTATACTTTTTCAACTGTTATTTAATATTTTCGTTCTTTCTTTCCTGCTAAGTTCTGGATAAACATCTACTTTTGCGAAAGTTTTATTAAATATACTAAAAGGTATAAGTATTATTTTTTCATCTACATAAATAACATGCATGGAGTTTTTTCAATGGCATTGAAATTGTGTATGCTAAACAGAATACTAAAAAATAACTAAGCAACACAAAACACACAAATTTTGAATTGAAAATTTTGAACACAAATAGGAGAATTTCAACTATCTATGCGAGCTTCTCGAATAAGCGAAAGTCTTAAACAGTGATATAAAGATTGAAAAATAGCATACTTTATAATTTATAAGCCTTTGTAAATTAAAAGCTACTACATAATGCGATCGATATAAATTTTGCAAACCCCCAATTTTTTTTTTTTGTATTAACTTTATATTATAATTGATGTTTAGGACTTACAATTACATAATCAGGCTTTAGTTTGGATTTACTTCCTCAGAATTATTTTTAGGGTAAAATTGCAGTGATCAAGATTTTTAAAGTAAAGTTGAAGACTGGGGAACATACAGTTCCTATACCACGACTATCGTCGGCATCCAACTGACTTCAAGCCCAGATCATAAATAATTGTATGCTGTCTTTGAGCAGTAGCTATTATTTATCCTACTTGTTAAGCTCTTCACTGCTGACTGGCTGTATTTAATCCATAAACCTTCAATTTTATCAAGTTTTTCTGATTACTGGTATATATTTTCTGTTCTCTCACCAACATTCATTTGACCTCCAATTAGTTCTTGTGCGTTTTTTGTTGCTGTTATATAAAGTAATTAAAGCTGTTGAAGCGTTCGCATGAGTATATTTAAAATAAAAACAAATAATAGGAGTTGGCTTTTATCTTAAATGTATTTATGTGAAGGCTCGAAGAGGTTCAAAACCGTGAAGTTTTTAATGCAACAACCATAACTAAAGTGATCAAAATAAATTTTTGCAAGTATTAATGCAATTCTTGCTATTATCATTATTTCTATAATAAGGTAAAGACTTTTAACTACAATGGCTCACTAGTGCACTACTCCCATGTATGGTTAGTTTCATAAAAATCAGACCAACATCCTTACGTAAAACACATGTAAAACCAAATGTTCGTTAGGTTGCTATTTTCCATTTTTTTAGTAGCTTTACATTGGAGGGTTTCATTCATATAATAATCTATGAATATTTCTTAAACATTTTATGTGTAGATCTGTTGATAAATAAGGCTGTGTAATGCTATAAAATAACAAGAAAGCACAGAGCAAAAAATAAGGGTTGCTAATTTTTTCTTACTATTGTAAGTCCTTCTTATATGCAATTTAATTAGTCTTGTGTAGGTACTTCAATTACTACAATGTATACAATAGCAAACTCAAGAACAAGAGTTTTTAGTATTTCAAGAACACGAATCTTTGTGCAAATATTATGCCAATAAATAAACGACTACTTAAACTGAAAATTAACAACACACATTTTTTCAAACTTTTTGTCAACAACTTGTATCGACATTAATAATTTGAGTAGAAAACGTACACAGCAGTTGTAGATTTCTACCTGTCAGCGATCTTGCGAGCATCAGTTTTCAATATGTGCGAAATTCAAATTCATTTGCTTAATAATTAGTTCTGAATTAACAAAAAATTAAAGGAATCTATGAAATATTCCTCAAACTTACTTTGTTGTTTTCTTTTTTGCATTTTGTGAGGGTTTTTTTTTTCTTTTATCCGAATACATTTTTCAAACCCCTTAAGATTACAACAAAGCTTAATAGCTTTCTTTCAACTTCTGTATAAATAAATACACCGTACATACATATTCGTTCAGTTAAGGCACTCAACAAAATCTATTAATCAATAAAGTATTGAAATTTGTTTTTAAAATTTATTGAAAAACATTCAAGAAGAATTTAAACAAAAATATTTTTTGGGTGTTGAAGAAATAATAACAATAATAATTGTACTGCAATAAAGTGTAAATAATTTATACATATTCTATCAGCTTTTCCATTTTTCAAGACGAAATAAATAAAGAACAGAAGTTCTAGCTAAACAGCAAAAAAGTTCAAAATAAAAAGTAAATGAAAGAGGATTAAGGAAGTTGTATAAACTATTTGTTAAAGTAAACAGCTTTTTTAAATGAAAAAAATACAAAGAAGCTTTTGAGTCACTCAATAGATTTAAGTGGTGAAATAAAACCGCACACGAAGTAAAAGTTTTTTAAATAATTATTTCTTCTGCAGTGATTAATTAAAAAAAAAATCACATTATTATAAATTCCATTTTATTGTTATGAGATTAAGAAATACTTCTTAAAAGCTAAGTTATTTGCTCTGTATAGATGAAAAAATATACTAAAAGCTGTTAAGCTGTTGAGAATTGAACATTTGGTTTTATGTTTCCTTTTTGCTTAAAGGTGATTACTAAGTGGCATATCTTAATAATTAACTAACAATTGATTTTAAGTTCTAACGGGAGCCTAATAACATTGTGATAGCTGATAAATCTTTGAAGTTGAAACTGAACTTTTGAAGTCAACCTGAAATTTACGCAGTCTATAACTTGATAAAAACAAACAAGGATATTACCCTACGCAGACAGCAGCATTAATATGCATTAGCAGTCTTAATTTAAATTACCTTCTGTATTATGCGTTTCATAATGTGAATTTATTTTTATTTAAATGTGCAAAATCAAAGTGCATTTATACTGATTTTATCCATTTGATTGTGCTAATACTAACCACCAACATTAAGTGTTTCAGTGTACGTTACATGGGTTCCCAAGTTTACCCGTAAAGTCTTGCTTGTGTTGAAAATTGAGTAAATTGGTTAAAGGAAAACGCCCATGGAAATCTAAAATGTATTTTTCCTTTTTCTTCGGGCAAAATGGTTAAACTGTCAAATGACTTAACCTAAAAACCTATGTAACATTCCTGAAAGTACAAAACATTTTTGAGCAAATTTCTAGGATATACATATATGGTATATTTGAAAATTTAAGTAGAAACATTGCTATTAATATTAAAAAATAACTCTATTTTTTTTCATGCTTATAATTAATTTACCATTTTTACTTTGTTGTTTAAAAGCATTTTTTTTTTTCAAAAACAACAAAATTGGAACAACTTTTAACTTAAAAAAAAAGTCCCAGAGCCAAAAACTTATTGCCTCTACTTTTTTTTTTTTATTAACAAACACAAAACTGCGAAGCTTTTTGGCTTGTCTGCAGAAACACACAAAGCCTTCGGCAGGAATCGAACCTGCGACCTCGGGGACTCTAAGTAGGACTCTCTACCAATTCATCCATCGAGGCGCTCTTACTAAAAGCCAATGCTTTGGCTACTCACAGATTTCATAGGTAAGTTTTTATATTTAAAATAAGTAAATTTTTATAACTAATAATTCTCACATTGAATTAAGAGAGAGAGAGAGAGAGAGAGAGAGAGAGAGATATTAAAAAAATTTACTTTTTGTTCTAATTCTTAAGTTGTCAGAGTTATAAAGTTAAAACAAAAACGTGATTGGATTGTATAAGAGTGTACAGCCATCTTGTAGTTACGTTCCTCTAAATAGTAAAAATATGTAGTGATGACTTTCTTATAATACGGCACTAAAATAAGATTTATGCTTTTAACACAACTGTCATTTGTAAGTCAACACAGTCCTTGTGACATTTCAACTTCAGTCAAAACTGAAACTTCTATTCTGATAAGCAGCAACAAATAACTACTTTTCAAAAAGTCGTTGACTAAACACATAAAATGCTATACGAGTAGATATAAAAGAGGTTCAAAAGGAAAATTATAAAACTTGACAGCACTAAAGAATGTGATAATATTGAGTATGTAGAGAATATTAATTAGTTATTTAATTGTGTTTGGGTGTAAAAAAGGAAGTTTGAAATTATTCTCTCCGTGATATGAAACAAAATGTTACCTGCATGTTTCCCTGGTTGTAGAGAGGTATAGACGTGTATGCAAAACGTGTTAGTAGTAATTTCAATTAAGATGCCAGTAGCATTTTTGTGCTCTTAATGATGATTGTTGTAAAGCAGAGTTCTTAGAATTTTGACTAGAGAATACAAAAATTGTACATATAAATAGAAATAAAAATAAGTTTCAAATTGGGCTAGAAAACAGCTGCTGAGCAGATGTAAAGTTTTAAGCATGAAATACAACACTTAATTTCATTGAAAAGTTTAATTGTAAAATACTTTAATCACTTGAATTTTTCTTGAGGTTACTTTATGTCGCAACTTATATAAATTTTGTTTGTAATTTTTAAAAAAGTCGGTAACAACACTAATTTGTTTTTAGAGGGAATAATACTTTGTTTAGTTAGTTGTGTGGTGTTACGAGTATGTATGGGATATTATTTTAGTTTTTAGAATTGTATGCTTGTAAAACAACTTGTATTACTGAAGTCTAAATTTCAATGGCTCGAAAATTGTCAGGTCATACAAAAAACGAACTGGTAATAAATCCCTCGATTTGACTACAATAAAATATAAAAGAAGCAAAGTGTGGGAAGATATTTCAACACATTTTTTATGATTACTGACCGCAAAAAGAATGTGTTTCCATATAACACTTTTTCACTCAGCAATTCTTATAAGGGGCACCAACTGATATGTACATAAATATGAATGTACATATTACATGCTTATGTAGAATGTCTGCATTGGCTTTGCCCTAGTTCAATTTAGCTATTAGTACTTTTCATGTCTGTGCTACAAACCATTTTCAGTTGTCAGTCTCCTTGTCCGCATTTTAATTTGACATAAACAATTCAACTTTATGACAGCGTTTCCTTAACATAACCATACGGCTAAATTTTACGCTAGAAATACTTTTATTTGTAAAAAATGCATAATTATCAACGATAAACTGTCACTTAAATCAAAAAAAAAAAAAAAAAAAAAAACAACAACAACAACAAAATGTTCCTGTATTAGACATGCTTTAGGTGGTGGCAGTTATAGTCATAGCCGCCAATATTGCACCCATTAACACTACTAAATGACCTTTGAATTTCAACATCATACTAGAAAGCAACAAAATGGTAACATGACCTGGCTAAAATTTGTTTTTGTTTTCTTTTTTATCGCCTGCTAGGCAAAAGGCTCCTGCGACAAAATGCACAAAACTTTAAAGAGAGAGCCAAAAAAGACTTTTAGAACAATGATAATAATTAAAACCGTTTGACATTTATGGTAAACTGCTGCAAAAACCAACAATATTACCAACATACACACATCCAGAAATATGTACATACACCTAAACAACAACCACTCAAACACAGTAAAGCACAACGACATTTTAAACGCGTGTCGCCACGTTTGATGTTAATTGAGTGGTTTTTTTTCGCAGCAACAATTTGAATGAAAAGCACAGAACAACTTTTCAGCTTCTGACAGCCTGGCCAAGTGCACAAAAAGCTACAACAATAACAACATTTAACTGTTGTGAAACAAGTAGATGATACTGACGAAAATTTCTTTAAGAGAAAAGAAAACAAAAACTCCTGGTTGAAAGCTGTACAACTAAAATATGGTAATTTTTAAGCCGAAACCAAAAACGCAAAGAAAATAAAGAGCCGGTGAAACCAACAACAAGTACGGAGAGAAAAATAAAAACTCTATAACTGGAACAATTGTACGCTAACATTACAGGATTCTTTATGGTTGTTGTTGCCACGGTGTCTGAGTCCTTTATGGACTCAGACATCAAAAAATCAAATTAACTGAAGGCCTTAAAATGAAAAACCTTAAGCAAATTTCAAGGATATGATTTTCGAAAGCAACACCTTTAGCTGAAAGATCCATTGACGACAATTATCGAAAGACAAAACAATTGTGTACTAAATCCTGTGGCATGAGTCCTAGTCGTTCTTAAAAATTTCATTGACAGGTGAAAAGCCTTTTATAGACGTAAACTCTATTCACCGGCTTGGAATAATGTCAACCAGGTAAATCAAACTTCAATAAAAAGTCTATGGTATATTATACCCAATAGCTGAAATTAATTACAGGACGGCTAAAAAAAAGTGGTACCTGAATGGACAGAAAACTCAACTAGGAGGGGTAGTAGTGATATTGAGACCTAGAGCATGCAAATCCATGACCTTGATACGGAGCACCCAAATTTGAAGATGGTACTCAATACAACATTTAAAACTGTAGGACACCTACTCGAACCTCCACTATTGGACTCTTGCTCCAAGAGCACTTTAGTATTCTAGAAAATTTAGCATTAACATCTAAGGGATGATTTAATATTAATAAATCATAATAACAGAGCTCTTATTTAAATTGCAGAATATGAGTCGCATGGAAGAAACGAGTTGACATCCATCCATTATAAATACGGTGCTGGTAGATCTTAGACAATACTTATACGGTCCACTCTTATGCTTCTAACACTCTCTCTTTAAAGATAAAGGTAAGGAAAAGTGGATTCGGTTTTCCAAAACCTTCGGTATAAGAGCTGTACATATTAATTTTTTTGTACGAAACAAGTAAAATTGTTAGAAAAGACAAAATCAAACTAAATTGGCAGCAGTGCAGGATGCTGCAGATAATTCCTTCTAGAAAGCCGATTTATTAAAGTATAATTAATAACTCATCCCTAAATCATTTGTCTACATGTATGCTTCCAAACTTTGCCCCTCATAATAATGAAATTGAAATAATATAACTTAAATATTATGTTAGCAAAAGGGCAACAAAGAGCTTTCTCTGATAACGATAAAAGTTGCATTTCCCATCTCTGGTAAACTGTGCCACATTTTTGTTTATTTTCGTTTATGAAAAATTTTAAAAGTGATTGTAAACGAGTACTTCCAAATCAACATATTTGCAGCCTGCTAAGAAAATACTTTTTAAATTTGACTGCTTAAAAAATGTTTTTCGATAAGGTAATGTCCTCGCTCAACCTTCACCTTCTGCTTTAAAATGCATTCTAAAAATATTTTTTTTTTAGATTTGTTAAGTAGTTCCCCTCATTTGAATCTTTTAAGTATACATTTTAATTTCATGGTTAATTATTTTGTACAACATGGAGCATTTGTCGTTTCTCGCTTATTACTTTAAATACAGCTTCTTACTGTTGTTCCTGAAAAAATTTATATATTTTCCTAAATATAAAATTTTTGTAAGCCACTTAAGTCTGAATGAATATTTGAAGTGGTTTGTTTTGTCTGTCTTTAAGTACTTTTGATGTCGCCACAGCCTTATGACAACATAAGGTGTTACTAATTTCAATTGCAACCACTAAAGACTCTTCGGGCGGTTCACAAGATATTAAAATATGCTGAAAAGGTGCATTTGGAATTAAAGCCATTTGGTTATGGATTGGATAAGAAATGATTTGCGGCTGACGCGGTTAATAATGTATATATACGAGTATATGTATTTAGCTGGAGTTGTAACAAATTGAAGTGAAAATTCTTAAGATTATGTTTGGTTAAGTATTTTAAGTGCATATGTCTGTATCTTAATTAAATGTGAAATTGGTAGCATAAGTGCTGCTAAGATTTTATAAAATTAAGACTTTAATTTTTGTAAAATTTGTTCTTTAATTTTTTTTTTGTTTTGCCTTATTTTAATTTGCAAATATAAAAGCCAACATCAGAAAGAAACACATGTGCTTATACTTTTTTTCTTCTTTGCTTAACAATAACAAATAGCAAAATTGTTAAAACTGTCCCTAAAAAGTGTGATTTCTGTCAGTTTCGCCAAGCGTCGTTTAACACATGGTGTCGCGAATGAAATGACAGTTTGAATTAAATTTGCAATTTGTTAATGTCAGAGCATACGTTTTATGTCTTGAATTGTTGTTTCTTTTGTGTACTTTTTTTTTACAAATGCCAACGTTAATGAAATAATGTTTGTGTGCACAAACCTAAAAAAGAGGCAATAAATAGAATAAAAACCACTCACGACATTATAATTTTTGTGGTGGCCAATATTTATATTTTGTCAGTCCACGCTGTGGGAAGAAGCAAACTTCCCATATAATATACCCCCAGGTCACATGTATGTGTTTACTACATTTTTTTGTTTTTGTTTTCAGTGAGAATGTTGAAAAAATACACAACTGCCTGAGACTTTGAGGTAGTTTTGAATTATCTTAGTTGTAATTGTTTGTAATCTTGCATCAATATTGGCCATGGGATGGCTAAATTGGAGCCGTATATAGGGAATGAGGAATTTGATACTTTTCGAAGGACCACCCGTTTCAACATAATTTAAAAGTATGGCACTTTTCACACGGAAACAGGTTCAGCAAGGAGATATTTAAAACCTAAATGCTTTATCTTAAGAAACTTATAACCTCATTGGTGCCAAAAGGAACAAGAGAACTCTTGGAACTTCCCAGATCTAACAAGGAATCACTACATTTGTCACTACTAAGCACCTAGCCTACATAATTGCTTCTGAAGAAGTTATCAAGCTAAAATCGAAGCAGAGACTGCGTTACACCTCCTGAATAAATTCATCTGCTTTTCAGCTATTTCAACGATATATTTGAGTTCGTAATTTTCCTTTGTTGGGTCACTTTCCAGCAGCCTCTCTATCCAAACCAAAAAATTGAAAAACATATATCAATTACATACTTTCCACAGAAATAGAATCAAACACTGCAAGTTCCTAATAATGTAACAGAAGCTACTTTAGGCAAAATTACAAAATCCCGAAAACTGTCATAAATCTTGCAAAATCAGAAAACAAGCTTAAAATGGTTAATAAAAAATCTAAAGTTTAAATACAGCTGTCTTGAAGAGAAACAACAACTACAGTTTGCAAAAATAAAAATTAATTTAAATAGTTTATGTAAATACAAACTAGAAAAAAAACAACTAAGGAATCCCCTAAAAACTTGTGAAAAAACCTGACAGCCTAAAAATCGTATCTGCCAAAATTAACTAAAAGTTTGTGCATCTAAAATGGATTTAACAATTGCATCATCAAGGGCAAAGACGTTTTCCGACTACCATCCAATTTCTCAACCAGACTTTTATGAAAAATTTTTGCCTGGAAAATACCCCTGAAAACTGTACTTTACATCAATTCCTTTTTTTCTTAATCACTAATAAAAGAAACTCACACTGAATTTCCAACTCTTTTTACGTACATAAATATTTTCCTTTTAAAACACAATAAACTTTTTTGTTTGCATTTTTCTTTTGTTAAATGATCTACGGGTGTTTTATGTGCTTAAATTTTGCAAAAATGTTTAACATTAAAATATTCGTGTTATTTTAATAGCGCTGACAACTGAGGCGACATAAAACACATGTTTTCTTAAATAAAAAAATGTGTGCATAGTATAAAGAAAACAAAAAAAAAAGTATTAAATAAATCGCAGAGAACGAAAAACAAATAAAAAATGTTTAAAATCTTAATAAACATTTTATTCAGTTTTAATGTGGGGGGGCATAAACTTTTGCTAATTATTGGAGTAACTCTTGCGTGGAACAGAGACGCCGTTTATAAACGAAACCAACTCTTTGTAATAAGTCACAAAAAATGTTTAAACCAAAGTACAGTTTTGGCAGTCATGGAAAATTAATACTGATTGCTGATTTCTAAGAAAATTAATGTTTAGTGTTTGGTGTGCTTGACATATGTATATGTAAGCTAAAATATATTTTAAGCATTGAAAATAAGTGGAAAAATTATTGTTTTTACAAAATATCAATAAGTTCAGTGGTAAAATCATCCAGTAGGATTAAATAAACAGTAGCTTGCAATATAAGAATATATTTTCTATAATTAAAATAGCAAAAAAACAAAACATTTAAATATTAATTATATGTATTTTTATTGCTAAGAGAATTACGCGGCCTTAAAACACATACATATGTTTATTTAAATATTGTACAATAACCCAACAAACCAAACTTGTCAATTTTGTTAGAAGTTATTTTTCATATGTTGCGAATTTTCTCGATTTGGTGGCCTCAAAATGATCGAAATTGTAACAGTTCTTATATAAAAAAGTGGAGGAGATTAAAAAATCAATTGATGGGTCAATGTAATTTTACAATTTACTTTGATTAGGCCTATAATTATTCCACATATTTTCTATTCCATGTTTAGATTTATTTAAAGAACTTTTCACACTTTATCATAATTTTTAATGAAATTACATTTTGTTAATAAAATAAAATGCTAACTAAACTTTGAATGTTTAGATTTTACACATGCTAGGAAAGTGTCAAAAAGTGATGAAAATATTAGGACAGGACTGACTTCAGAAAAATTTAAAATTTTTAGTTTGATGGGAAATATTTTAGAATTTGATCTAATTGTACTATTCATTTAATGTCTAGTCTTAATATCCAAAGTAGGTAAATGACATTCACTTGAAAATCAATTGCTGATAGCAAATGTGTACGCAGTCATCTGACCAACTTGTATAATCCAAACTAAAAATTTTTGTGTGCCACTTACTGCTCATTCGCTGTAAAGGTACTCTTTGCATATGAATGTATTTGCTTTTGCAATTTCACTACCATAAATTGTATTATAAAGCCACAAATAAAATTAAAACTGCATGCCGGGCAGCGTGTGCGCAAAAATGTGCATTATTGGCCATTTCATATGCTTTTAAACCAATTTGTTGGTTTATAATAAAATAAAATGAGAATAAAAAGATTTTAATAAAAATTGCATAGACTGGTTGCACCGGATAATCAGTTTAAGCAACATCACACACATCATAGATGTTATTTATCAGGATGCCATGACCACTTTTTGTAGATACCCGTTAGTTGTTGCATCATCAGGTGCAATGATAAAAACATCACAAAGTACACCAAAGCAACTGTGTGTTTTTTTTTTTTTTTTGGAAGATATTTTGTTTTAGTACATAAAAATAAAAACTGAGATAGGAATGTATTGGCACGTAGTAATGAGAATCAAAGTTTTTCAAACGTATATTAACAATGTATTAAAACAGTGTTCACACCATGCTACACTACATTGTGCATTTACATATTTCTCTCAGTTAATTGATATAAAGGCATATCTATAAATATTGCAGCTGAAATTTTGTCGACACATATTTTTTTTGGTGTGAATAGCACTTATTTTAGATTAGGCTGATTGGAGGCGTAAGATTGCCCATGTTCTTTTACATGTACTTTAGCTAGTATAGGCTTGTGAGCTTCATTGATTTAACCATAAACAGTTTGACCCATAAATCTATAAGAACTCCGTGTCATTTCCTCTAGCATATGTCCCGTACTATGTCTAGTAAGGCGTCGGTCCTAGAGTATCAGGACTGTATTTATGAGAAGGCAGAGCATGGTCATAAGTAGTGGTCTAGTGTCTCGCTATCCTCCCCATATTATCTAATTTCATACCCTCCCACTGTACCGTGGTGGCAGTAGTTGAGAGTGACTTATAACAACTTCCATTATTCTACTTAATTCGGGCTTGTTAAGTCTTAGCAGTCCCCTGTTTTTCTTCTATTGATTTCTTAGTATTGATTTTAAGAATAATCAGGAGCGATAACTCATGAAATTTTAAATAGCGCTCATGCTTTCATGCCTGAGATTTTTAAAATTTCATTACAGTCACCTACATAGTACAACAACTTTTCTGGACCACTACATTACTTTACTTTCGCCAAACTATTAAAGGTCTTAACAATTTAAGAAATACAGATGGAATTAATAAATTTTTAACCTTTGCAACCAAAAAGTTTTTCATCAAATGTATTTATTTCTCTTTCTTCTACTTGTTTTTAACGCGTTACCGCCTCTGGTAAATGGCACAGCATTATTGAAAATATAAAAATGTGAGCTTTATGTCAGTATGGCATTATACTCATACAAATCCTGTAGGCTGTCGTATATAAATTCATGTTTATATACACACCAGTATAAAATAATTATATTAATAATGATGTGGTTTAAAATTGCATTTATTTAAAAGAGCAAAGATACAGAGGATACAAATGGTTACATTAAAATTTTATGAAAATTTAATAAAAATTTTTTTTGGTATTTTTCTTTGAAAATTTTTATGCAAAAAATTTAATACAATACCAATGAGTCGATATGTGTGCAAGGAGTTTTTACCGGATAACCCAGCAAAATTATTTACAAAAAATGTGGTCTATACATAATACAGGATATTCATCAATAGTTGGCACCTTAACGTAAAATGTGTTGCCCAATTTAATTTGAAATTTCTTTGTTTCAGTGTTTGACTAATGAATTCATGCAGTAATACTCAGTTGAACAGAGCGCTAAGTATGTTATGAAAATGGGCATTCAAATCAAAAATCCATTAATGCAGCATATTTCAGTGATGAGTTATACTTTCATTTCAACAGGTTCGTTAATATGCAGAATTGCCACTTCAGGGCAAATTACAAGCACAATTGGTTGCTGAAAAGTCAGTACAGGCTCAAAAAGTGTTTGTCATCAATAATAAACAAAATATACTATGGCGAACTTAGTTAATTAGACGAACCGTGCAGCTGAAAAAGGAATTCTCTCTGTAATATGTTGTGCGGTTCACTGGCCAATTGACTATGAATGGTTATGCCCTTGAAGATGCACGTATGTTGCGTAAAAATATGAGAGATTCTGCAACAAGATCCCTGATCTGAACCAGGAACATAAAAGTGTAACACATTTATTTCTGTGGACACTATTTTATTCACTTTCGCCAATAATGAGTGAACTGATAAAAATTGTTTTGCTGGGTTATCATTTCCCAAAAGTCACGTTATTATCAATAAACAACTTAATTTATTTAATTTTGCTGTTCTCATTTTGTACTTTCGTTCTTGGCTGAGTTTTGTCACGGTTATAATAACCAATCAATGCATAAAATACAAACATATAAACTTGAATTATTTGTTTAAGAAATTATTTCACATATCGCTGCAATATGTGATTGGTTTTTTTTTACTTTTACACAGAGATCTACAGATGATTTCCACCAACAAAAAAATACAATAAATTTTTTTATACATCATATCAAGAAAAATACTTATTGGTTTTTTATCCTGTATCACATTCTGCTACAAGTGGCTGCCTGAAACAAATCTCATTCTCAAACAATTCTTGCTGGTGTTTGGAAAAAAATATGAGAAATGGAAAAACATCAATTCAATATTGTTTGATTTTCTTGTGTTTTTGTGTTGTAAGTAGCAAACTTAAGATCACGTATTCAATTTTTGGTTACATAAAAAAATATAAAAAAAAAACAATTCATCAGTTATAAATTTTCAGGAAAATTGTTTACATCAATTTTTAGTGTATTATAAAGCAATAATTTTTTTACTTGTTGCGGTGCCAAAACCTTCAGGGCACTGAAATTTACATACTCAAAAAAAATTATATGGTTGAAACGACAATATTATTGGAGCAATGCAATACCAAGCAAACATGCAACAATAGTTCTTATTTAGGAAGGTTTTATCCGACTCATGAACAAGCAGTTGTATGTGATGGGCCGTTTAAAAGTTTAAAGATCAAAATGCCATAAAACATTTTTAAATTTTTTGTTTCAAATTAAAAAAAAAAAAATACTTTTTTTTATGTAAAGCACATTAGTTTCGAATAAGGATGAAGCATTGTTTATTCCCACAGCTGCCGTAGCTGGCCACACAGTCCCACATATAAGATCGTATCTGGGCATCACGAATGTTCAAATGCTCAATTTGCTTGGCTTATTGGCATAACGTTGGACTTTGAGGCCCCCTACAAGACTATACCAATGGTATCAATTGCCGGCCAATTGAGAACACCACTTCGGCTAATTAAAAAGTCATCAAGCTTTTAACTATATAAATCGATTGTGGTCTCAGATATATCATAAGTTGCAAACCCTGTTGCCATCAAAGTCCATTCACATTAATACCATGAAGAGTGTCCACAAAAATACAGGTTTTCTTGGGATAATAAATGTCTTGCTTACCTATTGTCAGGGCTGGGTAGTATTTGAGAGACATATATTTGAAATACGTAGTTTGCATTAGTATTCTAAATACGTCCCATAAACGTATTTTAAGCCCTAAGCTCCGAAGTATTGTGTATTTCACACACATTTTCAATTTATATTAGAAAATATGTGCGTTATTTTTTTTTCTTCCTTTTTTGCCAAATATTTTCTTCCTTTACTGTTAAATGTTTTAAAATACCGAAACTGTTATAGAACACATAATAAAAGAAGTTAATTAAAAGTATTTAAGTATTTTAATTAACTTCATAACGTTTCATAAGCTTGAACACAACTTTTTCACAGAACAGTTCTCCTTCCATTTCTGTCTGCATTTTTGTATGTGGTTTTTAAGTGATAAAAGATGAAATGTGAGAAAAATGTGTGAAAAAGAAAAATTAAAATACATAAACCGCAACCAAGAGAAAAATACTAAAAAGATAAAAGAGCGTACTTAAAAATTAAAACAAAATTTTAATGTTTTAATTTTTCATTCCTTTTTTAAGTAGATCATACTATGATGTGATACGAGGTTAATTAATTTTATATATTATACAAAAGCTGACATTTTGAATAAAATTAATATTTGTTATTTATTTTGATTTCTTAATGGAATCATAATCCTATCAATGGCGAAAAATGGAACTTCCAGTCTTGTACATTTTTCGAAGTATTGTTGGCTTTATTTTGCCAATAACTCATGGAAAATTCAACTTCAGGAATTGTACAGTGGAATGAAAAAACAACCGTGAGTAAAATCGTTGATGCATCAACCGAATAGTATGGCCAATTTAAAAATTTAAAATTAAAATGCAATAACAACAAAATCTTAGAACAATTGTCCAAATTTTTTGTTGTTGTAAAGCAAAATTGTTTCCATTAGAAATAGATTGTTATTTCGTGCATTTCGCTGCCATGGCTGGCTCCACTGTACCCCATTCGATCGAACCAATTTTCGAGCATGTTTTTCGAATGTTAATTACATCACGAAATGCTCAATTCAATCTGATTTGTAGGCACAAGACTTGTGTGTAACGGCCCTGCACAGAAAATAGTCCAACGATATCAAATTGCACATTCTTGACGACTAATTAAACTGCTATCAAACAGGTGATGCAATAAATCGATGAAGACATGAGATGTGTGGCAAGTTGCACCACTCTATAGAAATCAAACTTCTTTCACTTCAATACCAGGAATAGCGTTGAAAAAAAAAACTGGTGCGATAGGTATCTCCATGGCCATAATAGTTGCACCGTCCTTATTTTTAGATAAATATGAGTCAATAATACCTCTGTCCACAAGCCGCATTAAATAGTCGCTCGTAATGGTTGCATTGACCATGTGTGAGTTTACTGGCTAAACGGAAATAAAGATGAGCTTTAATTTTTTTATAAATTTTATCGGGTTTGAGTTAGATTTTTTACTTCCTCAAAATTGAAAATGGTTTATTTGATAAAATTGAAGTGATCAACATGTTTAAGGAAGACAAGAAAAGTAAAGTTGAAGACTTACTGACTGGAGAACATACCACCGCTACTTGACAACCACCCAGTCGCTCATCAGCACCCTAGTTTGTTGCGAACTGAGGCAATGTCAATTTTTTACTGTTTTTAGTCAGCAGTTCATAGCCATCCTAGAAGATGAGCTTCGTCCGAAAAGATGATTTTTTCCCAAGGACTCCGTTTTGCAACATTTCGTACCTTTTTTTACAATACATACTTGCCGGAAAAATTTATTTTTAGCCATTTGCACTCCATTTAACAAATATCTTATCAATAGCTATATTACAAGAAAATTATTTAAATGACAAAAGCTGCATTAAACATCTGTCAGCAAAATATTTCTCTTAAAGTTTTCATATTAGTTTTAAAGCTTATATATGATTTCCCCAAGATGTCGCAAGATGTTGATGAAAAAATATTTGTCATTTATCATTCTTAACATCAAAGACGTTTCTCCTAAAAAATCTTTAGAACTTAATCGAGTTTTTATTTCAGTTTATTTTCTTCACAAAAAAAAAAATATTTTTTCTATATTTTGTAAAGTGATTAACTAAAATAATTAGTGTCAACTTAAAAATAAAAATGAGTTCTCTACAATGTGCTGCGCAGTTTTTGTTTAAATGTGTCTTTCTATGTTGTATGTTACATTGAAATGATTAATTACTGGAGTACTCAAAAAATATCCAAAGTTGGGATGCTGCAAGCAATGAAAAGAGCTTTGCAAATACTTGGTAAATGTGAATTGTCAGAACACTTCGCTTTTATTATACCCTTTACCAAAAGGAAATATATAGATATGTTTTGCAAAAAACAGCTTTTTTAAAGGCCATTTTTGAAACCATTAGATGCCGTTTTTTGAACCATTAGACCATTTATTGAACTTAATTTTGTATTACTAGGCTAACAACTAGATCTTATTGTACGAAATCTCTTAATGAAGAAAAGCTAAATTAACAAAGCGATTTTATAATTTTTATTCCAGAAAATAGTAAAGTAATAAATTCTGAATGGTTTAAATAAATTTATTTTTGAAAAAGAATATGGTTCCATTTTTTTTTCCATATGCACAAGCAAACCAAATTAACAAAACATATGTTAGGACAATTCGATGTAAGTCTGGCCCTTTTCTACCAACAACTCCTGCATATTTTTTATGTTTTTCTAGTGCTTGTACCTACTAAATCTGATTTGAATGGATTGTAATAAAATTGTTAAAGAAAACAAATCGAAATTATGAAAATGTTGTTTTAATCAAAACCGATAATTAAGACTTCGCGGAACTGATCGAATTTTTAAAAATTTCATATTTCTATACTACTGAGATAGAAGTTACATTGTGTACTATAAAATTATTGGTAGGGTGTGCTGATTTCACGATAAACTAAAGAATTAAGAGAACTTTAGCGTGCCGGCACAGTGCTTGCACAGAAAAAGATAAAGCGATATACAAAGAGATAAATATTTACAATTACAATTAACTAATGCCTTAAAATTATCAACTGCTAGAGAAAATTAAGTGTCAGAATTAAAAGTCAATTAATAAACAGACAATGATATTTTCTTTGCGAGGAGAAAGAGACGAGACAATATTAAAGGAAACACAAATTACCAAGGCTCACATCAAATGAAAAAATTGCATAAAATTGAAAGTAAAAACAAGCATTTTACATCAATATGCAGCTGAAGCATTAATAGCTTTAATAGATTATATGTGCGTAGATGAGCTCTTACAGACACATTGTGTTAAACTTCTTTTTACTCTGTTCATGAAAAAAATTTTACCAGACGACACAAATACCAGAACTATAATCTATTTAATAAAATCTTTGTACGAAACAAAAGAGACATTATCACTTTAAGCTAAAAAATAATTTCTGCAAACACATTGCCTTAATATAGAGATTTATAGGTAAAGAAGAAAACTAGACAAAACTCTTGTCAAATTTTCGTTCTTAAAATAAGTAATTGCGATTGAGTAGCTTAGGAGAGACTTTAAAGGCTGCAAGTCGAATAGATATTCGAATTTTAAGAATAAGTGTGAATACGGTACCTTCATCAGCACTCAAATATTGAAATATATTTTAAATTTTAAATTATATAAATTTTAAAGAATTTCAATTGATGTTTTATTTGTTGCTAATGTATCAATAATTAATTATATATAAATTAAAGTTTAAAGCTAAGGCAAGGCTTGAATGTATTGTTACCACTGGATACAATCAACAGAGAAACACAGTGGTAAAACTGAAAATTGAATTATTTGATTAAATATAGACAGTTATTACGAAAAAGCTCAGACGTTAGATAAAACCAGTAGTATGAAATTAGTCATGATCTATTCTCCAAATGATTTGGGTGCGGATAAGCAACCGGGTGGACATGTAACAGCCATGGGATGTTTCCAAACCAATAAGTCTTAAACTTTTTTTTTTTTTGCTCTGCTTTCAAAATGTTGATCAGTACAGTTTAATCAAATAAAAAAATTTTAATTCAGACTAAGTAAAAATTCACCTACAGCCCGACAAGTACTTAATAACTGTAAATCATAAAGTACAACTATGAAGTTAAGTAACCAATAAATAATCTATTTTAAACCATTTTTTACAAGTTTTGCTTTAGTTAGAACAAAAATAATTTAGTCAAATCGCTTAAGCTGTTGTCATGCGAAGCATGCAAGGACATTTAAATTTTACATGTCAAAAGTGATTCAACCTTAACTTTTAAGCATTTGGACTACCATGCTATAAAAATTAAAAACAAAAATTATAAATTTTCATGATCTGTTTATATATTTTAGAGAATGGCCTGAGTTTGTTTTTAAATATTTTTATTTAATTAATTATTCAAGCTTCAGACATAATTTGAGACAATTATATTTATTTGTTTTCAATATTTCGCTAACAATTTGTGTTTTTTTAATGAAGATGCTAACAAAGTGTTAAGGAAATATTGAAAATAAGTAAAATAATTGTTTTAAATTACTTTTTATAAAAAATAAAGATCTAAGCCTTTAATAATTAATTATATAATCTTAAGATCAAATAATATAAAAATAAATTAAATATTTTTATTTAGGTCAAAAACAGTTTTTTTTCCGATATCTGAAAAACTGAAATTTTGAGTTGAGTCACTTTTGAAGTAGTGGTGCTGTGTTATAAGTTAACAGTGACACAAGAGTTTTGAGTACCACTGTCATGAAGAAATATGTAACAGCAGTGTGAACCAGAGGGGATTCCAGCTCAGCTGATGACAAAAAAAATACGGAGAACAAGTCTCAGCAGGTCCCAACCCTTCCTCTGGGTAAGCTGCGCATAAACAAATACAAACTTATCAAAAAAAAAAAAAAAAAAAAAAACAAGAAACATACTAAACCTATCATAACCGCATCATATGGTTTGCACCATACCTCGCGGCCAGAGATAGATGCTGGCTCTGTAGGTTGCCCTCCCAACCGTGTCATAAAACACATTTTCATCTGTGAAACCAAATTTTATACAAAAACGTATACCAAAACGAAATGGGTTACGTCAGCATTTTATCCGATAAGGAATTTTGTTAATAGCATAACTGCTGGAGGTTCTTAACAAGGCGGTGGGAACACTCTGACGATACATATTATAAACAATAATTGCCTGACTGAAGTATGGGGGGTGTCGACTTGCGTACCGGCGTACGGTCCAA
The DNA here is from genome assembly GCA_963662145.1 of Sturmia bella. NCBI lineage: Eukaryota > Metazoa > Arthropoda > Insecta > Diptera > Tachinidae > Sturmia > Sturmia bella. The sequence goes on along the minus strand of OY759171.1, from coordinate 14,826,300 downwards.
CAACTGCTGACGAAGTTAATATTTGTTGTTTATACCTTTTAAGTTATTGCAACCTACTTTTTAATGTTATTGTTGTAATTTAGTTTTAATTTTAGCATATAAACTTAAGTAAATTTTGAATAAAGGAGAGAATATAATTTATAGAAATAAAAGGTTGTATAGTTATTTCTCTGCATCTTTGTATAACTGCGGCACTGTTTGCCATCCCAAATCGGACGTCACATTGGCACTGTTTGCCTCGACCAAAAAATATAAAATAATAACTGATCCTGCGATATGTATGGAGCACTTTGGATATAACTAATAATTCAATTTACAATGCGAGTTATTCCAGTAGCAATAAGAGACTACAGGGATAACACCACGTAATCATAATAGTTATTAAAAGAACTGAATTTAAGTATATAGATCTTTGTTTCTATAATATCAGTGTATAAAAGGTGAAAATAGAATTTTCAATTGCTTAGTTCAACCCAGCTTTGAGAGAACAGACTTACATGGCACATTCCTTAAGACCTTCAAAAATATTCACTGCATCGGCCTTTAGTAGGAACATTTGACATAGTTACGTTCTCGATATCTGAAAACTTGCGCGAACAAAATTATAGGTCTAAACGTATATATTTAAAATTCCATTACAATCAAGATATCCATCTTAGTTTACTTTTCCACTTTGTCAGTTTGCCCCACTGTGCAGTGGCAGACATAATATGTGGAACAAAATATTTAAAAATTTTCACTAGTTTTGCTTTTTGTTGGATGCCATTGAAAAGTCTGCCTTTTGTTGCTCATAACTATATGACGTTGATAACTTTTTAACGCTTCAACACTTTTTGTAATACATATTTATATACATATGTACATCATAACGAAAATCATCACTATTATCACGATGGAAACGAAGTGTTCATCTGAAAGAGTAGTTAAAAGGTAAATACATAAATGAATGAGTGCATGGGTGAAATGCATTTTTATGATTTTTTTTTTTTTGCAGTTATACAAGTACTTTTAAATTCTGTTTAAGCATTCAGCCAACCACCCACATTTCTTTTAAGTTTTTTTCTTGCAGTTATCATAATATTTTTTTACTTTTGTTTAAATGTAAAGAACACATAAATAAACATATAAATTTTGCATGTTTGTATCCATGTTTTTCGTTTATTTCATACTTTAGAATACATTTGTATGAATTGTGCACCAAAAAGGATGAGTTAAAGCTTTCGCTGGCATTCCACCTTGAGTATTCACAAAATCTTACGATGTTTTATTATTACAATGTTGATATAAGTTTTTACATATTTTACTTTGTTTCACGCATTAACTTAAATATAATTTATGCATTTATAATTGCCCTTCAGTAGGCGTATTTAATAAAGGAATTGCATGTTTAATGAATTTAGCATAAAACAGCAAAAAGGAAGGTGCAACAAACTTATTTGTATATCAGTTGTCAACAGAATGAATAAATAATAATCAGTCACTTTAATACTGATATATGAATCATAAGCCCTTTTGAGATGAATTTTCTACCAGACAGTGACGAATGCAATCAAAGTAAAAGTGTAATTAAACACCCACATTAGCAAGAAGCAATCAGGCAGGTCACAAGCCTTGCTTAAGTTTGTAAGTGTTGTTTTATTGTATTAATATAAAGCATTACAATAATAAACATATTTATTTCTATCACAAGCAGTAGGCGTTTATAATATCAAACATTTTAATAAATACTATTTTACAATCATAGATTAATAAAGCAAAAATCATTCAAAATTATCAAGTGAAGCTGCATTAAAATCTGGTGTAATTGTTACCAATATTTATGTAGATAGCGGTGGGGTGGGGTGGGGAAAACCACCCCAGACTTGCTTTTGCCCACCCCAGGGCTTTCTCTTTTTTTTTAGTTGCGAAATTACGTTTTTTTTTAGGGTGCACTTGCCCACCCCAGAGTAAAAGTCTAGCTACGCTTATGGATTGGTGAGCTTGGCAGCACAGGAGATGATTATCTGTTTCTTGATTTTCAGCACTAGCACTGTTTGTTGGTATTTTTTATTCTCCTTGTCTAAGAGTACATACTTTTGCGCTGTTTTGATATACATATACATATCAGTATGTGATATACATATACATATCAGTAAAAAAATCTGGGCTTGAAAAAAGGGAATTTTGTAAAGAATAAACGAACCCAAATTCATAATATTAATTTTAAACGATTTTCAAACACTTACCTTAATATATTTGGCTCTGATAGAAAAAGCTAATTAATAATAAAACACTTTTTTCCTAAATCTTATAACTTAAAGAAAATCCCCAAAGCATGAGAAGCCAGAAAAATTCATTTAAATATTATTTGCTATAAAAACCAAGTGATATTCTATATTACATAGAGCTTGTTAATTGTTTCTTGTCTTTCTCAGCCGTCCATATGCCGCCAACTTTTCGTTGATACTGCTCATCTTGCCAGTGGAAAACCTCAATAAATTTTATATTTCACGAATGCTATGAATATCACAAATGTTCAAATTCAGATTAGTAAGGACTAAGCTTGTTTGAGATCAAGCTATCGATTTATCAATAGCGAAATTTTAGCAATTGAAAAAAAAGCTTTGTGTCAACTCCTCGAAAAAAAAATTATTCTGCTACGAGCAAAATAAAATTTGTTGTACTTTTGCATTTTTGGTATGGAAGTACCCCTACACGGCTTCGGGTCGGTGTGTTCCAAAAATATATTTTAGGAAAAAGTTTATTCAGGCTTAGTTATACATTAGATTCCTTTGTGAGCACCCTTGTACTGATTAGTGTGCTATGAGTTAAAATTTTCGAAAACGCGATGACACAATATCGATTGTTTAATCGTCTACCCTAGTACATAATCTACTCTTTTTCATAAAGAAAATCAGTGTTCTAATTTTTGTGCTGCTATGTAGGAAATATAATTAAATATTATTAAATAATATTCAAATACTTATGTATATTTGCTGATTTTTACAAAGCTGGTTGGTAGGAAAATTTTTAAAATTAAGTTGTCATATAAATGGTTGGTATACCATAGACCTAAAATATTTTACAACTATGTGCGAAATTTCAAATATCCTCGACAACTTCTTAAAGTATATTTGTATGTTTGTTCCATCGTTATATGAGCTCCGAGCACTATGAGTAGTTAGCTAAGGTGGCCATTAAATTTCTCCATAAAAAGAGGTTTCATTTTGTTGTTTTTTGTATCAAGTGTTAGCATCCTGTCATAACCAAATATCATTCAGTTCTATATCCCCAATTTCTGTACACAAGAAGTTCGTTATTATCTCGCAACAATAATGCCATTCGTGGCAACTGATTGGCCGACCTTATTTTCGAAAAAGTGGGAAACAGTGAGGCAGCCACTTCTAAAGTGCACTGTTTGTAAATGAAATTGGCTTCCAATAATTACACGAAAATTGTGCTCGAAAACGAATCCGAAAATTCTAGAAGTACACAAAATTTATTTCGATACCGACGCCCAATTTCACACAAGATGAAAAAGCACAAAGCAAAAATGCTACGAAAACGGGCTGTTCATAGTACATGTATCTCGCTATGATTAAATGCTTAAAAACCTGAACCAAAAATGTCATATAATATAAGGCAAAAGAAAAAGTGCGCATTATTTAGAGAGAATTCCTTTTTTTCTGTTTGAACAGCTCAACATCCCCGGCAGAATTCGGATTTTGATAACGAACAATATTGATTCCACTAACCCACGGCATGTGATATTGTTCGCCATGCAGACTTCCCAAACACGCCTTGACGCTCACTTTGAATTCTTTGGGATTCATTATATTATTTCATATCAATCAGGAAAAAATTCGTTTAAAATACAAGGCTGTGCGTAATAATTCTAATGTAACAGCATCGCTTACTTATAAAGACATACAGTTAAAGTACACATATTTTTCATCCAGAATATTTACGATAAAAAAACTAATAATTAATAAAATGTTATTGCGTCTTAAAAATAAATTTTTCTAAAATTTTTTTTACTTTTATCGAGTTATCTTATCTTATGGATTTGGCACCAATGTTGTTTTCTTAGTAACATGTTTTATTTTAATAGCGGGCTCAGAAAAATCTGTTTAAAGAATGTTTCAAAAACTGATAAATAAAAGTGAATTAAGTGATTTGGCATTAGGCATTAAACAAATTTTTTTCGAATATACGCCGAAGCTTATATTACTCTGCCTTTTATTTCCTGTTTAAACAGAGTTACGTTTTATATTACCTTTGCTGTCTGTATGCAAAAATTAAAGAAATTAAAAGAATATTGCAGAAGAAGCTTTATTGGAAATTTGAAACAAGTATCGTCCAAGACACACAAAAAATTAAAAAACAAAATTATTTATTAACCCTGAATTATCCTTAAAACCTTATCATGCTCAATAATTAATTGATTTAATATTCAAACCAAGGAAAATATGGCTATTTAAATTTTCATACTTTTGAGTGTTTACTTTTTTCATAGAATAAGAAAAAAAAAGACCTCCAGCTGTTCAAACCAGTATTAACATTTTTACTTTAAATTAGGGGCCCCCCTATTATGGTTGATATTCTTTTTATATTATGCATTGTGTTGCTTTTTTACTTTGTATTATAACTGTTTCACGAGAAGTCGACAAAGATGTTCTAGTAAGCAAACAATTTCACAATCTCAGTATAGTAAATCTCTGTATTAACCAAACAAAGATGTGCGGTTGTCTTGTCGTATCACGCGGAAATCGCGCCTGATTCAATTATGATTGAACGTGAGTTAAAATTTCGTGAGTGATAGTGCATGATTACAGTTAGAAGGCAGCTCAGTTAGATATTGAAAATGAAACTGAGTCACATAATTTTTCGTGACTGGCATAACTGAAAATTAACTCTGTGTTCACAAGCGATAATAACACAAGCCTACTCAAGATAAAATCCAGTCATATATGCCACAATATTTTATTAACAGAACATCGTGCATATACACATATGTATATACAAAATCTATATGTCTCCAACCAAGTTTGTTAAAAAGATATAGCCAAAAAAGTATTGAAATTATACCTTATAAAAGAGCTATATGATTCGTCATAAGCTGAAAGATGTTCTGGGACATATGCTTTCTACTGAATCTGGTACATATTCATCATTCATTATAATTTTAAGCTTGTCAAAAAGTTCTCTTAGTTACATATTTTAATTTGTTCAAAGCAAATATTCTACATGGAAAACATGGCTTTCTCGAAACTACTTTTTAAGACATCTTATTATCGTTTCAGACCACACATGTACGTATAGAAATAAAATAAAATTGGTTTACATTTATACATATTTTTCAATACAAACGTTATTAATCGTGGAAACGTTTTTATTTTTCGTGCGGAAAATTGCGTGTTTTAAAAAGTTCATAATTAAAAATGCGTGTTGAAAAAGATTATGCTCGTGACCGAAGCCCCAGAACAATTGGCACGCGCAAAATGCGTGAAAATTCGTGAATAAAATTATTTTCATCGCAAGTGAGTGTGACGTGAGCAAAAAAACACTCCAGCGCTCATACCTAGTATTAACATCATAAGCAAAGTAATAAATTAAAATCTAACTGACAGCTACGTTAAAGATTGTATAAAAAAGGGCAACATTTTTTAAAAAATTTCAGTATTTGTTGTCACGTCAGACTTTACACAGCAATTTAATTACAATGCTCCAGTTATTTAATTGCTCTATACTGCTTCTTTTGCTAACAGAAGTCTTCGCTTTATACCAATTACCTACACCCAGGATTAAAGTGTACCGCAAAGGCTTTGAGGTTTCCATTCCTCATAAAGATGGATTAAGTTTTATTAATTTGGAAGTCAAACACTATTTAAAGCTAAAAAGACGTATTTCGGACCGATGGTTTAAAACTACTTCTAAACGTGACAGCAACGGGTGGTGGACGTACAAAAACCTCAACGCCAAACTACAAATTGGTGATACGCTGAAGTACTGTGCGTTTACACTATTAAATCAAAGTTATGCTGAAACTTCAGGCGTCATCACTGTCAGGCAATATGACTACAAAATACCAGACCCAAAAATTGAAGTTTTTAACAAAGGCTTTGAGGTTTCTATACCACATGAAGATGGTATCAATATGTTTGGTTTCACTGGCAATCTTAATTCAAAAATCAACTGGCCATCTGATGGCATTTGGGCAAATGCAATTACTATAGCTTGTGATGGATATCTGACGATTAAGAATGCTGACGCTAAGTTGCACGTAGGTGATACTCTTTACTACTACCTACTGGTGATAAAAAATGACAAGTGTTATATTAAAGATAATTGCATCTACACAGTCACAAATTTTGATGTAGCCGCCAGGCGAAGAATTTAGAGAAGCATCAGCCTATCCATAATAACCATACGGAGATCTCTCAACAACAAATTACATTATGTATGAGTGTATTACAAATCCATTTTAATATTACCATGACATTAATCATACATACTTATACGAAATAAAAACATTTATTTTATTTAATATGTTCAACCTTTTAAAAACGTATTGAATGTACGAAAAATAAAATTACAGTTAAGCAACCAAATGTAAATAATTTGTAATTGGATAAAATATAATGATGCTGTTCTGTCTAAGAGATCTATTGTAACTATAAGCCGCCAGGGATGGCACTTTATTTTTTTGCTTTCGATGTGTATTTTCTTTTAACTTACAATTTGTTTTCTTGCTTGATAAAACGGTGCTACATTGAAAAAAAAAAAAAAATCTGGGTGAATAAGTCTTGTTGAGTAGATATTACATTGTGTCAAAAACCTTATGTTATGTTAAGTTTCGTGGGCTGACAATCATGAGACCGCCAAACTTGGTTTCTAGAAAGGTCCCATTGTACTACCCAAAGAGTCGGTAGGCAAATAGCGCTACACACCTCCTGCTGGCTTCACTTCACCGTAAGCCAGCCAGATGAACGGATGAAAGACTCCACCCTGTCCAATCCGCATTCCGACAAAATATCTCGACACTTTTGTTAAGAAAATATTTATTTTTATGAATAAACAAATAATTTATAAAAACACCACACTCAGATGTAAGAAGACGACATCCGTATTTGGTATAGTGAAAGCATCAGACATGGCAACTCTTTTTGTGAACCGCATAAAACGGTTGTTAGAACTCACTAACACCCCTATAATTAAAACAGATTACTCTTTACTACGTAATTTGGAAGAACTAAAGTACATAAATAATTCGAATAAATTCTCTCTTTGAAGGTTATACTGGTCATTACAAGTCTTTTTGATAGCTGCATGATCATTTTTTATTCATTAGAAGCCTGATATGCATACATCTGTACCCTTAACAACAAGCTTATGAAAAACATTTTTTTATGAGAATGTGGGTGGTCATGATAAGAGAAAAACGACAACAAAAACAATATGGACTCTCTGAGATACATAAGTTTCATTTCCTGATAATAAAAATCCAGTGACAAATAAAGCAATGCTCTTAACAGTGATTATGCTGATGTTGTATTGGAGGTCAGTTTTTTGCTCGTTGTCATTGAGAGATATAAATTATTACACAATGTAGTTTTTCTAATCTAGTGGTTATTGTGTAATGAAATGTAGGTCTATTATTTGTGGTCTGCTTTAATTTGTTTTGAAAGAAGTAGAAGACCCTCAGCTTGACGGTACTTGTGAAGTTTTTAGTTCAATTACATTTTTAACGCAACTGTGAGGCACCGCACAGTGTTATGTCTCTATATAAAGAATCAGTTAAACGAACTAATTAACTACTCATATATAAAGAAAAAATTGTTAACGCTAACATTAAATGCAAAAATTAAATTGCAGATTATGAAAATTGTTCACAGGACCACGTCTACCTCTTTGCTTCAAAACAAAATTTTGAATGCCTTTAGTAATCGAATGCTGTAAAATAAATTTATGTAATTGATATTTTATGCACAATTTTCTGCCGATATCAAGAAATTGTTGGAGAAATGTAACATATAAAATATGAAGATCTATTAACATTTTCATAAAAATTAAAAAAAAGAAAACAAAGTATATTAAATAAATTATATAATCACTTCTCTTATCTTCGACGCACTGTGCATCGTTACTGAAGCCGATCAACTTCGATTAGTTTTAATTTATGATTGAACTTTTTTGTCATCTAAAAATGTAAATCAATAAGTTCTAGAGTCTTAAGAATTAGTGGAAACTACATTTAACAAAGCTGATGTTTGGCTTGGGGGTCTTATTGAATTTTTACTCTTGTTGTATGCAAAGTATGTCAGTATAACTCACATACGTACACACAGTACACATTTGTATGCACACTTATAAAAAAAAGTTAAACAGCAACAAAACAAAACCTTTTTGTGATTCAAATACATATGAAAAAATCTTTTTCGACTCCATTGACATTTCAGAACATTATCCATTTGATCGATTATGATTAAGTGGCTATTCTTTAAAATTGCAAAATATTGACTTTCTATTTTAATAGAAACTACAAAAACAGAATTCCAATCAATTATTTCTACTGAAGTTTGAAGTATAGGATTTAAAATATTTCAGAATTAAGTGTACATATGTGCAATACACACTCTTAGCATTTTGTCTCCTTAAGGCTGTTGTGCGTGCATCGAAACTAAAATCAGTTTTCTTTCATCTCTTTGGTTTAACGAAAATTACTATTTTGCTTTTTAAATGGTTTAATTTAAAAACTGACAGTTATGATTGATTATTGCTCTGCTTTTGAGTAAAAATCACACCAAACTTCACAAGTTTTTCATTAAAAAGCAAAAGTGATAATACCAGCCAGGTGTGAAAAAAATTTAATGCCAACAAACGGAAAGTTATGAAAGCAATTGTCTTTAAACTGACCCAATAAAGAGCGTGAAAGCCATCAGTTCATTTTTATGTTGTAGACCAAACAGTAGATTTTTCTTTGCTTATTTCAATATAGTTTTGATGTGTAGACAGACTTTAAAGAATTTTTTTACTTAAAAAAAATAATTACGGAATGATTTTATGTACAAAACTATGTTTACGTCGAACCAATGGAAACAATTCTTTTGCAAAACAAAAACACCAAAAAAAAAAATTAGCTTTTAAGGCATCGTTGTGAAAACAATAATATGTTTCCTGTAGCAATAGGTGTTGTAGTCGGAAAAAATACTTTTTTCGAAATTCTCCAAACATATTTAACTAAAACGAACGAACGAACGAAACTGACTAATTAATATTAATATTTTCTTGATTTTTATTTCTTTTTAGTTTTACCTTGCAAACAAAAAATAGAAGACCAACAATTAGCATAAATGCTAAAAAATAGTTAGGACTATTGCCGTTTTTTCCACTATTCGTTACTTTTTACCATACATTTGTATGTGATTATGCCTTAACCACTGATTGGGCAGCATTCATTGAAGATTTATATAACGTTTGTAAAAAAAGTGGAAATTATCCCTCATATACAGATTAAAAAAATCTATAAACGGAGGTAATACTCATATTGGTTTTTCGCCAAGATTTTTCTATTGATATTCTGTTATCTTTTTCACAAAAGAGAATATTTTTTGCAATTAGTTCTTCATTAGTTTCAAGTATCTGTCATTGAGTAGAGTATAAGTTTTTTGCAAAGGAGGTCGAACAAGAATAACCCTTAAATACTTAAAAGTGAACTAAAGTAATAAAGAGGATAATAGCGGTATTAATAGTGTCAAACACATTACTGTGCACAGCATTTGCCAAGTACGTCTAAAAAATTGGTCACACGTTGTAAACGAGTGCATCTAATTTCAGTTCTCGTTTTCTTAGCGCTGCAAAACAAATATTTAACTTAAAAAAAATGTGATACCCGCGGCAGGAACAATGCGTTTCAAACAAAAATAAAAAATAATTTGTCTGGACGTGTGCTCAAAGGGTGTATACATAATAAGTGTTAAAATGGACAACATACAAAAAAAAAAATTTCATAAGCAACATACAAAAGGAAATAACGAAATATTGAATCAAACCACAAAAATATTTGTAAATACCAAAAAGTGAACTTTAAGCTCAAGTTATTAAATTATTTATTTACTGCTTAATTGGTTTTCAACTATTCAAACTAGTACCTACATTTTTGTTTTACGAGGATTTAAATAAAATTAGTTCAAGAAAATCAAGCTCAGGTTAATGGAGTAAAAATTTGCATCAGGAATAATATCTGAAGTTTGCTTTTTTCATTGGTTTTGTTTCACTGTTTTCCTGCGTTACTTTTTTTTAAATGTGTTTTATATACATTTTTGTTTTTTACCCCCATTTTCACAATGTAGACTTGTATCTAACCCGCTTCTTTCTTCGTTTTCGTCTGAAAATAACAATCAAACACATCTTCTTTACGTTGGTTTGATCATTTTTTCGTGGCAAAAACGAACAAAAGAACTAGTTCGAAACAAGTCTAGCAAAATGTATGTTTAACTTAACGTTTACTTTAACGACAACTTTTGTGTGCCAAACTTGACGCTCAGGTCTTTATTAATTTTTAATCGTACATTGTGAAATGAGTAATTAATATTCCAAAACGTTTCTTAACAAAGGGTATTTTTTTATGAAAAAGCAACGCTGGTCATTTCAGCTTTTTCCCTTGTTAGGAAAGTTAAAAGGACAAAAAAAAGGGTTGAACTTGAGCCTGAAAATGTAGTTTAATATAAATGTAAGGAAAAAAGTTATGTTTTTTATGTTATGTATTCTAGGAAAAATCTTTCAATAAAATATATGTATAAAAATAAAAAAAGCTTATATGAATACCCATAGTGAAAAGCATAAAACTAGTAAAATTTTGCATTAAGCAATAAAGTATGAGGATCTTAACTTCATAACATTGGTACAACTTAAATGTCTGCTTCTTATTGCTGGATTGGAAAAATGCATAAATAATAGTAGAACGAGAAATCCGTTGCCACATCTACTGTTTTGTTACCCTTTAATTATAGTGTAATAAACAATTTGTAAAAATAAACAACAGCTTACAGCACCACTGACACTGCTACTAATTAAAATAAATGATCGAACGTTGACAAACGATACACTTAAATAACAGCATGACAAAAACCCCTTGCAAAAAAAAACCACTACCTAAAACAAACAACCCCCGTGAATATTTAACATCTTTAAAAAAAATTGTCGCTTTAGTTTCAATATTAAAAAAAAAGATAGAAAAGAAGCGTGTGAAACTTGTAAACATAGTAAACAACGACAAATTATTGACTTAGGACGTGGGATGTGTATATTTTTCACCCAAAAATATACAAAAAAGAAAAAATAACATAGAAACTCTATTACTGATACACAAATAAACAACACCACGTTTTAGAAAAACAGAACCATTTAAACAGGAAATATGTATGTATATATCAACAAACTCTGCTTTCACTTTGGTTCTCTTCTCCATGGCGTATTTATGCGTTTGATGTAATCAATCAATCATTAGCACAGTCTTTCAACAACAGCGAAATGTAGCAGTAATTCATCATCGCTTTAACTCTTTTGGTTTCAAGTTGGTTTTCTTCTTTCTTTTTTTATTCTATAGTAGTTATATAAAATTTACATTATAAATATATAGATTTTTTCATCATTGAAAAATTAACACTATTGTCAAAAGAATACAATTTTAAGGTAACGAATTTGTTAACTATAATTATGTTCTTGAGCTGAAATATATATAGAGAATTTTAGCATTAATTTAACTTTATACTCAAACTCTACTCAAGTTAAATTTTTATTTCCTTAGAACTAAGAAAGATATTTTTGTGACAAAATTGTAGTGATCAACATTCTTCAAGAATACAAAATGAGCAAAGTTGAAGACTTATTGGCTGGGGTATATACCAAGGCTGTTTCACAACCACCACGATGCTAATCAGCACCCGCAATGTTTCGAACCCCGATCAGGACCAATTGTACACTATTTTTTTTTATTAGCAGCACAAAACCATCCTACCACTGGAGCTCTGCGGTGCTGAAAATTTTATCATAAAAAGATCTTTCTCAGTTATGAGAAAGTAAATATCGAACTCAAGCCCTATAAAATAATGTATGGAAATAATAAAAACTTTGGGTTCGGTAGGAAATTATACATCTTTAAAACGAATTCGATTCTTATAAGGTTAATAAATATAAATTGTTTTCACTTCAAGTGCTTGTATGGTTTTAAAGCGGCGTGGCAATCGTGTTGCCGCTACCACAAGCCCATGAAAAAAAACCCTTATTTTTGTCTACCAAAGTGTGCAAAATCAAGCAAAAACAAATTTTAAACAACCCCGCTCGATATTTTCCTGGACCGCTATCAAATGGTCAATTTTAAGTACCTTTTCTACATTATGATTGCAGCATGCATTTAAAATTAGACACGTGTCCTATTCATTGTTTTTCCCAACTTACCCCTCTTTTACATAATACAAATGCCTGATGTAATGTTTAAAGGAAATTCAAAAAATTCATTGCTTATTATTCTCTAATTTCGTGAAGCAGTCTAATTGTTTGCCAGCGCAGAGTAAAGTTTATAGAATGCACAATACATTGATTGCTAAAATGTAGTGTTGTTATTTCCTTCATCAATGTTGTTGTTTAAAACATCATGCTACTTTTAATTTAAAGTGCTGGAAGTGATGAATAATGAATGTGATTTTTTCATGATTTAAAAATATTTATCAAAAACTTCTGCCGACAACTAAGTATGTGAGTCAGAAAATTTGAAACCAATTACAGCTCAATCTAATGTTAAGCTAAATGGTTAAAGTTTTCACAGATTTTGTTTTGAAAACAATAATAATAAAATTTGGACTCGATTTGAATGTTTGTTACTAGGGGTATGTTTTATATTTAGTTGGGGAGCTATTTTTCATAATTAGCAGAACCAAGCATAAGCTCTCTGTAATTAGGAAACATTTTTTTAGTATATGAATATGTAAAGGCAAGTGTATTTATTTTCTCAACTATTTTATGCAATAAAAACTTTTTTTTTCAAAAGTTAATAAAATATTTGCAGTAAATGCAAAAAATGCTCATAAAGCTGAATGTTGCAAAAATGTGTTCTAACTAAGAAAAAAATCGATGCCAAGAATCGTGAAAACTTTTGAGTCTACCAAATATCTCCAGCCGCCTCCGTTTTTAAATGCTCTTAAGAATTAAAATTTAATATTTTGGCGAAGGCATGAGAAAAATTTTTCCTAAAATCACATTTAACTCAAGGCGGATATCTTTAACATCTGCAATATAATTTAACCATTATTGCTATAAGTGGGACTTTCAAAACGCCGCCAACAGATGGAAGCAATATTGTCGATCGAGCCAATCGAAATTTGGATATGATGTGAAGCTTCTCTCACAGCAAAACGATAAAAGATGGTGGGTGAATCAAAGACGACAAGCCTATACTGACTTAAGTGTATGTCGCAAGACATTTGCAAACAAACCCTTCAACTTAACCTAACCTAAATTGAAAATTTATTAAATTGCAGGTATATTTATATATGTGCCACTTTCTACATTACACAACTCATTATAAAATAGATCATGCCATGGTTAGATAACCGTTAAAACAATAGGTCCAAACTCGAGTGCCAGCTGGGCCAAACATAAAGAAAATATTTAAAAATCTGCGTCAAAAAGTTTCATCAAACAAATGCTAAGAAAATAAAAGGTATATTATGTGAAAGTAGTTTTTCTACTTCCAAGAATATTAAGAAAATGCAAGAAAAAATTTATATAAAACAACAATGGCAAAGTCAGCTGAAAGAATTTTTAAATTATTAACACATGTTTTATAGGCCAAAGTTTTTGTTGTGTTAGACTGCTTTTACATTATCAGCTTGTACCTTACCATCATAGTTTTATGATAGGTATTGTAAAAAAAAAAAAAATGTTTCATTGAATACCTGCATTGTTTGCACTTTTGAGCGCAATTGCTCTCTAGTACTTTTGAAAAAATAAAAATATTCAAATCAATAAATTTGGTTTCCCTGGTTAGAATATGTTAATATTTTACGCCAAAAAAACATTTATAGTCAAACAGTATTATTTTGAAATACAAACACAACATTCATTCATTTAAATAATTATTAATGTAGCAGCCATTTATGAGACAAATTTATGATTTTATTAATCGCTTTACAAATACAACTGATAAGGTTGTTAGATGTCGACCGCACATGTGTAGAGGGCAAATAATATGGATTGCTGTTCATACATTAGGTATATGTATGTTAATAATTTATGTTTGAAATACTGGATGTGAAGCAAGTTTTAAGGGCTTTTGGATGGCATACAATTAGGCAAGTGAGGTAACCAAGTTAACGGCATGAAAAACTTAAAACGTAGTACAAAAATATTTTGCTTCTTTCATGATAGCCACGCCTAAGTAAATTAAAACGGAATATTAAGAAATGAATTTTAGTTTTGTGAAGAAAATTTATGTTTATGCAGATAAATGCTAGTTATTTTAGCTTAATATTATGTTCGTTCTTCTTTTTTTTTTTTCTTATATATTTATTTATTTATTTTTTGTAACAAACACAAAGCTGTATGTTTTTTCTGGCTCTGTTGTTTATAAGAAGCACCTCACCAATTCCTCCATCCAGGCATTTTACACGCACATTTGTGCCAATATTTCACTTTTCTTTACTTAGCGTTATCAAGGCACTAATATTTATTACAATTTTCATATTTACCACAACCACTGAATGGATAACCCTCCATAAGTTCAGTTGTTTTAGAATTGCTGCACAATTTGGTTATGCAATCAAAAACATAATTTAATAATTTAACACTCAATTCTGCAAATGACATTAAGTAGAGTAATGAAATTTATTTTCTTTATGATTTATCAAAACCATAATAAAAAAAACAATAAATAAATAAACAACAAGTTATGGGTGAAAGTGCTAAACTAAATTCCAAACTGAAGTACTCAATGAAAATTATGACATTTGTGACACAAAACTCGCACAGAATGTACATGAGTTAAAAAACAATAAAATTTAATTTCCGTTTTGCTAAAGAAAACAAATTTTGCCGCCCTGAAAGACATTTATATATTTGCTTTTATTGCACAGAAAATGATTATTTCCGTCATCTAAAAAACTGTGTTCTGCAATTTGTTGACTTTAAGGGTTACAAGGATATTTAATAAAGAAAGAATCTGTCATTTTTTTATTAAATCCTTAAATCATGTTATGTCTGAAATCAATTTTTCTATTCTCCTTAGAAGAAATATTTTGATTTGGTGCAAAAAATATTGTGTTCGTGTTATGAACCGTAAAATATTCGGGTAAGGAAACTTCTACACGTTCATAAAAACATGTGTTACATGATATCCAATGTGTGTATCGTTTAGTTTGACAAATTAATATTGAAAATATTTACTTGAGCAATCTCTATAATGAGAAATTCTTGACCTCTTTCAGCAAACATAATTAATTATTTTATGAAAAATAATGATTTATATTCAGAACATGAATCTCTTCACTACTGCTCGAAATTTTGGTGTAAAGGCAATGATGCTTACACATTCAATACAAAAAGTTGTACATAATATGTATGGAAAAAATAAAAGTAATACTCATATTATTTAAACTGAAACTTTATTTCTTATTTGTCACATAAATTTTATGGCCAATGCTTATATTCATCAATTTTTGTTTGTTATTACTTATATGACATATACAGTGATCTCAGTCTTATGTTGACCTTATTACTTTAATTTTGCATTTAACTGTGGATGAATTAGTAGAATACCCGAAGTTGCAGGTTTGACTCCTGCTGAAGGCTTTGGGTGTTTTTGCCGACAATCAAACATTTTCGCAGTCTTGTTTCAAATAAAAACAGTAGAAATTTACAGAAAACATGTCTTAATTTTTCATTGTTTAGAGGGTGAGTACAACAATAAATAATAAAAACGACAAAAAAGTGACAAAAGAAGGGTGTCCTCCTGCAATAAACTGTGAGATTGAACTATAACTTTCATATCGAAGAGATAGATTCTTAAAATTTTCGCAAAATATGTAATTGTACTCCCGCTTCAACACCAAATACCCAGAAGAACAAAAAGTTACAAACAAAAGGCTGACCCCATGCAATAAACTAGACAAATTAACTGTAACATTTGAGACGTAAGAGATGGGGAGTTTTAATTTTCACAAAATGACTGATTGCGGGGCTATTGCAGCAAAACTTACTAACATTAGCAAAATATTTAAAATTAAAGGCTGTCGCAATACAACAAAATCAAAATTAGCTTAAGAGATAGAAGCCTGAATTTTTCCTAGAATGTGAAATTGCCCTGCCGTTAGAACAGTAAGTGCTAAAAGCAAAAACAAAATATTAAAACTTAAACTTCTTGTTATATGTTAGTTGTCCAATGAACAACGAAATATAAATTAGCTGTAACCAGCTAACAGCAAAAGATAGAGTCCTAAAATTTTCACAGCACATACAGTTGCCTTGCGTTACAATAATAAATACAAAACAGAAACGCTGAAGAATAAAGAATAGCAGAGTTAAACTTCAAAAATTTCCAGAATAAGTAGAGACCAAAATAATAAGAATGGTATAATAGGGATGTTTACCTTATCAACTCCCAAGTTCGATCGGAACTATTTACATAATTGAACTAGAGGCGCTGAGGGCTTTTGTTTCTTATTCCGCCATAGTTTCATGCTTTCTTTTTGTTATTTCTTTTCTGCCAAAATCTACCAACATTAAATATAGTTTTTGCACAGATTGTTTTTGAGAAACATGACGATCTTGGCTATTGAAAGAGTTATCTTGTGCATTATATAATAGAAATAAATGTTAGGAAACCAAAAATAATACAATTAGTTGAAATTGCTGCACCACTTGAACCATTGAGCATTCTCCGCTGAAGCCTAATTATCATTGGGCAATTTTTGTTTCAGTATTTCACCTACAATAGCTGGTAAACACAACTCTAGAAAATTGAGATTAAAACCAGAGGGCGTCCGCATCCAAGAAGCTATAATTTGACATTTTCAATTTCGGATTTCTATCAAATTTTACACATGCACAGTACGGTGAATCGCTTTACTCGTACCAATCAATATTGTGTTCTGAATGTTTTGATAGATTTTCGCATGGGAGAAGAACTTATACTTCGACACATCAAAATAAACATTTTAGAGCCACTTGATATGATTTTTTGTTGTATTTGTGTGTAGAAGCAACCATAAGGTGGCGAAAACACAAAAAAGTACTGGTAGATGTCATACATCTGCCTACTTTATGGCCGACTGGAGACTGATTGGTCCCAGGAGCCAGTACTTGATCGCCTTGAAAATTAAATTTTCTTTGCATCATACTAAATAGTCTCAGTCTGCCCACATAGGAGTCAAGTATATGACCAATCCTCAATTTGGTTTTCGAATACACCAACCTTTTACTTCCCTGCCTCAGGCGTGCCTCCGTACTTAGATAAAAATATTGAAAATCAGACTCTTCGAAAAATAATTTTTTGATATGTCGTATTGGAACTTATTTTTCTCATATCTAAAAATTGATGCGATAATATCAACAAATTTTTTTATTGAAATCGCCCCAGCCTCACACAATACCTGTTATGTATGAAACTCTTGCTGTGCGAATTGCTGACGCTCTTGCTTCCATAGAAACAAAATGTGAAGAGCTTTCCTTTTCATTTACGTAATTACTAAAAATTGGCTTCTTCGATTAATCGATACAATCAATCGCTTCGAGAGAAAAGTAGAGGAATAATGACTGGTTGTTTGTACTACAGGCAATTCATTCATACCTGTATTTAATAGGCAAATCTGAACAAAATTGTACAAAATGCTTTCTAATAAAAGAAGTACTTTGCACTAAAGCAAAACAATACTGAAGACAGAATTTTTTTCTAAAATAAAGCTGACAAAATTTGTGTTTAGTCCTATTTTTCCACCTTTAGACAACTCATTTTACCAGACAAACACTTGATTTAAAATAAACACCTGAAAGAAAACAAATGTGCTAAAAAAAAACATTCGCACGTATAAAAAGAACCAGTAAACTTCCATTTTTTTTAAATCAAACTATATTCCATTGAACTGGAATCAAGCATAAATAGGACAAATAAATCTATTCGTTCATATGAACCATTCATTCGATTAAAGATATTTCCAAATAATACTTAATTTTTTTGTTACAAAAACAAACACTTGCATTTAAATGCATTTGTTGTATCATAAATTTGTTGCTCAAAGTAAATATTGTATCTGCCTATTTCATCTTCATATTTAATAAATTTCTGTTTAATATTTTGCAAATAAACATTTAATAATCATCGTATATTTTTCACAGCTTCAAGTTGTTGAAACTTTCATGACTCTTGGAGTTTGTTTATTTAAAAGTCTAATTTAATGCCTACTTTGCTTTAATTAAAAACATAAACGTTTAGTTTATACATTTTATCCTAATAACACAATTCGCCTGATAATTAAAATCCATGAATAAACAAAAACCAAACGTAAAAAAGAGAATAAAACGCTAACCCCTAGTTTACATAAACGTTTAAGCAACACAAATTCAGTGGTTAAAATAACACAATAAAATTGCATTTGAGACACAATGCAACTGGAATTTCATTAAAAGCGGAAAACCAAAAATATACAGACGGATTGGGAAAAGGACAAGAAGCAGTTGCTGAACACTTACTACATGAATTTGTATATTGTACTGATATTTACAAATCTACATGTGCATGTATGTATGTGCATTGCAAACTATGCTTGTGTGAGTAATTAAATGTTCCTTTTGCTTGGCTGTATTATTATTCAACGTTTAATATTCATGGGTTCGCTGCCTGGATATTTTTGCAAGTACTATAAAATAAATTGGGAAAATAAACAGCAAAAAACCAAGAGCAAATTTAAAAAACAACCAAAACAACAAGATGAGAAAATATTCTGCACTTTGTTTTTAATAAATTTAAATATAAAATGCAAATACATTATTATAAAAGGAACGCATAATTAATTTAATCAAATTTAAAGTAAAGAAAAAAGATCGTGGCAATAACGGAATATATATATAGTCAATTTCCACACATTATTTTAAGTTCGACGAGTTAAGTAGCATCAACGAAACTTTGGCGGCATATACACGGCGAAAGCAGCAGATAACTATTAATAAGGTCTAATTTTAGGCCTATAATATTACCATAAATCTTTTTATTTTGTGAAACATATATAGTAAACATTATTTTAAGCTTTGCAAGTTTGCTGACTAGTTGAGTAGCTACAACAACAAATTATAAGGTCTACTTTTAGCCCTATAATAATGCAGTTTAATTGGCTTTTATACGAAGTAAAAAATTAGATTAGCTTCCGGACTTATAATATTATTTTATTATTTTTTACTTAAAAAAAAAATTAAGAAAAAAAATTAAAACTTGATGAAAATCAAGTTATTTTGACAAAAACAATTTTTTGGGGTGCCCACTTCACAAACAACGCCCCATATGCAAGAATAGATTTGCATATTTCAGAACTTAAATACCTTTCTAATGGAAAACAAACAGGCACCTCCTGCTAAATCTGAAATAAATCTTTTTTAATCTACGGCAAGTGAGAATTTCTGCATTCTTTTTTGACATCCTTCTTCAAAGCGATTTTTAAATCTTAATAACTTATTTTTAGTGTTTTTGCAATTTGTTCTCATAAAAGTGTAGATAAAAAGTATTAAAACTTGCAAGCAATATATTCAAGTTATTTTCACTGTTCATCTCTCTGGACTTTTACAAAATTACAATATTTTTTTACTTCGTTTTTATTTTACTTGGTTTTCGTTCACACTTGGGTGAAATGAAGTAGTTGGGATTAAATTGTGTTGCTCTAAAATCCATGCAGGTACAGAAGAGATACTTTTTTTTTAGTATTAATATGAATTAATGGAATGACTAAGCGAAAACCTACAAAAATAAACTTCGAAAACTAAAATTGAACCAAATGTTTTAAAACATTTGCTAAATTCCAACAAGCTACTCATAGCTTTAAAAGGAATTTATGGTTCTGCTTTTTAAGGAATTTATGGTTCTGCTGCTGCATAGTTCGATAGTGGTTCTTGTCAAATTGTACTTAAGAACTTCCAATTTGACTTTACAATTTCTAAAGTATTGTAAAGACAATAGGGAGAATTGCTTAGTATTGATATTTTCAAATTAATTTCCTTTTAGTATGTTTTTCAAATTAGGAGTCCAATAAGAACTCAGGCCAACTTAAGTCCAGTGAAAGGGTGAATTATAAAATTCGACATAAAAAAGTCAAAATGAGCTCATATTTCTATTTACGTATTTTAAATACCAGTAGTGTTGATTCCCTGCAATTAGAAACAACTAAGCTTGTATTATCTGTTGCTTTCAAGCTAAATCGTTTTTTAGAAAACAGCTTTTTATTAAGAGTATTCTAAATTAAACTCAACTATCTTGTTTTCAAACTGCACAATGACAGACAGCGGGATATATTTTGCGCTTATAGCAGTGCAGGCGTCTGTTTCTCTTTCGGTCATCTATTCTTACCAGTTAAGCCTACCTACATTCTTGATACCCAAAATTTTCATTGACTTAAAATTAATAATACCCACAGTTCTTTTCCAATAATAATTCCTATCACTCATAGTAGACAGTCGAACTCCTTTGTTCATATTTTATATGTCAATCCCTTAAACCTTATACCAATTTCTTCTTAAAACATTAATCTTCTAGCATCAGATCACATAATAAAAATAATTAAGAAGACATATTATTTTGTGATACCTAATAACAGTTTTGGTTAATTTATAGTTTTGCCCATCTTTCCTCATCATCATTACCACAACTACTTGAACACATGCCGTAGCTGTGCAATGTACAGACTTGAAATAATTGAATTCTTGTTGCAGTCATAATAACATCGCTTAAATTTTTGATCTATTGTTATGACAGCTCATCAACTGTCAGCATATTTGACACATACTAGCAAGCAAGTACTCGTACTTGTAGTCTATGCTGGAGTTTAACGCAAAACTTAAGAATACCTACTACAGTTTATTTTAAAAGCACAGTAATTTTGGCTAGTCAATTTATTTCACAACGAAATGTGGCAACCCAGCGATTCTTTTTAGCATCATACAAAGTATTGGAGGTAAAATATGCTAAATAAAACTTTTACACAAATCACAAGACTGCTTTTTATCATATATGATGTGTTGAAGAATAAACTTGAGTTATGAATTGTGAACAGTAAATTTTAATTTATCAGTAGTATTATTAATTAAATATTAGTCTACTTAAACCCAATGTAACGTGAGTTTATAGAAAAGGACTTCCAGAGCAGAATATATGCACTTTTCAGGAATCTTCTTAAATTCGTTTTTAAAAAGGCTAAACAATTTCCAAAAGCACAAGGTGGTGCAATGGAGCAAAAGCAAAATAAAAACAAGAATAGCGAAAACGTCATGTTGTTCCAAAGTGAAATGCGGAAAATTTCAAAATTTAGCTCAAGTCAGGCATAAAGATAAAAACTGAAATGTTACGATGACAGAATGTTATTTACAAATCATGTTATAGTAATACAAAAGTAGTGACCTAATTTAAAAATAGCTCTCTACTCAAATTGCTTGTAGTTCAAAACGATCTTATGTTGCGATGGCTAAGTGAGTACGGGAGCTGGCTAACAGTTAACTGATGGCTGTGGTTAAGTTTCGAAGCCCATCAGTGATAAAAACACAACTTTTTCGCATAGAAATAAAATAAATGAAACACAAAAAATAAACAAAGCAGCAAAAATGTTGATTTTCATTTCGATTGTTGACTGTATTGGCATTAAAGAATCAACACTATTCAAAATAATTTTAACAGCCAAAGGGTTTGTTTTCTGATTAACAGATATTCAAGTTGGATTAATATTAAACCCCTTATGAAACAAAATTAAAGCCTAAATTATAGTTCTCAACATTTTTAAAGAAGACCGGAAAACTAAAGTTTAATACTTATTTGGCTGTTTCACATACACCATGGCGATTGTCAGTACCGAAGTGGCTTCGAATCTATGCTATAACTTATTGCATATTGCTTTTAAGCAGCAGCGCTTAACTAGCCTACTACCTTAGCTCCTCATGACTGACTGTCTGTAATTAATGTACATCAACTTTTAATATTATTACTGAATTTTTGTATTGATTGGAACTTTTAATTTTATTACTGAATTTTTGTATTGATTGGAATCTATATTATATTATCTCCTTAGCATCCAATTCACTACCGATTGATTTTTGTGGGTGTTGAAAAAATTAGTTCACATAATTTTTTAAAGTATTTAAAAAATTTGTTGTGTTAATCAAAATGCTGTTAATATTTCACTAATTAGCCAAGCACTATTGTTAATTTTTTCAAGTGCTTTAAATAAAGTTTTAATTTATTGAATTAAAATTTTTTTTTTATTTTTTTATTTTTATAACATATGTATGTATTTATAACAATAAACAAAATGATACCTCAGTGCCAAATTGGCATTTTAGAAGTACATTAAATCTTTGCTAGTAGTCACGATGAACATATATAGTTCAACAACAGAACTAGTAATGTTTTTTTCATGCCTTATGATAAAGAACTGCCTATCAATTGGTTCGCTGGGTTGCAAAATAAAATGACAATTATTTTTAAGCATCGTGTCTGTTAAATAAATAATAGTGACTTTTTTCACAGACGTCTTGATTCTGTGGCAGGAAGAGAAAAATATCTTTTGTTGTGACAAAAGTCTTTTACTTTGGCTTAATTACATTTAATGATGCGTAATATAAAACTAAATTCAGCAATTTACTTCAACTACTTCATTTTCACATATGAACAGTCAAGAGAAACGTCAAAGAGGCAAGCAAACGCACACTGACATGTGGCAGAAAAGTTTTCCTTAAATAGCTTAAGGTTATTGGCAAAATTGTTGTGGCGTGTTAGTGTTAATGATATTACAAAAAAAAAAACAGGGGGAAAAACTGAGAAAAAGGGAAAAATTTAATAATGAAAAGAAAAAGAGTAAACATACTATTAAGATTAGTCACAACTGCTGAAATGGTTTATTCTTTTTGTTCAAGAAAAATTTCAGCAAGAAGCTGACAGAACGACGGAACAGTAAGAAATTAATTTTTTAATTAAAAAGTTAAAAAAGGGTAAAATTTTTTAAGGCCAAGTTGTATTCGAACCGAATTCCAAAAAAAATCGATTATATATTACCTGTGCTTAGCACTCAATAAAGCTTGTAATATGCGCTAAGGTCAAATTTCAAAATTATATTAATGTTTGTTTTACTTAGTTTTTAGTGCCATATGGCTTTATATCAACTTTATTTTTGGCAGTAGAGTTGGCAAACTAGTGCACCAACCATTTATCATGCACTATTCAAATTCATTAAAATACCACAAGCATCAAAACCATAATATGAAAATATTTTGTTTGTTCAACCATAGACCCTATTTCTTTACAAATTTTCAGCTTTCTAAATACTATGGCATCTTATAAGGAACAAAACTTTGGCACTTGTAGCATTTGCCTTCTTAATACGTACATATATGTAGTTGTTGTCCCTTTTCAGTACTTCAAATTACAATCGAAAGTGCTTGTGTGCTTTGTTAAACAAAAAGCACTTGTGCAACAAAAACTGTTAGCAATGTTACTTGAAAATAATAAATCATGATTTATTATAACATGTATGTATGTATGTGCTTTGTATACTTTATACTCGTGTGCAAAAGAAGCAAACGAAAGTAATAAGCTGCTCTTTGTGGTTAGTTATATAAATGGACAATGTTAAACAAATTGCACTTTCACCTCTTAAATACCTTGAAAATAAACAACTCAAACATTTGCAGATGTATTTAAAATCTTTTTATATACATACATCTCTATATGAAATGTTCAGGTATTTGAATATTATTTCTTTTTCATTATGTTCTATTAATGTCATGGATCATCAGTTAAAAATTTCACTTGAAAACAAGAGAAAGCTATCCACTTCCTAAAAAGTTCATGACTCGAAAAGAAGACTTATTCATTACAGCATATGAAGAAGATCAAGTCTCATTATTTGAAGGGATAGCATCTCTTCAAGAAGTAAAAGCACCGTGAGCTATTGAAAATGGTTAAAAGCTCAAAACAAAGCAACAATGAAAAAAGGGAAAAAAGTATTCATTTTTAACCCAACTACAACTTTTGTGTACATTTGGCATACTACTATTCTCTTTACCCCTTGAGTGCCTTGCGTAATGGTACAAAATTTTGTTTTTTTCAAATCATTTCTTGTTATTTTATTTACTTTGTCTAATTTCACTACTTAAAATGATAATAAAAAGCTTCCGTATTTTGATTTGCCTCAATCTCGAATCTCTAATTTAAATGTTTTTCAGCCACTCAACAGTTCAGCCATGGTGACACTAAAAGAAAGTGAATAACAAACAATTTCTGAAACAAAAAATACCGCCATTTGGAGAAGCAGTGTACTTAACTTGGAAGCTTTATTCCGAATAAAGAAGTTTGAAGTTTTCCGAAAACCTAATGGTGTTTTATTTGATAATATACTGATGCACCACTAAGTGTTATTTCAAAAGGAAAACAATATTCGAGTATTTTTTGTCTTATTGCAGATAATAGTATAACTTTCCCCAAATCTAACCAAAACTTAGCAACCGGTTTTATTTCACATGAAGTCATTATTGAATTTAAAAAGCTCAAAGTTTATAAATTTGACCTTTAAATTCCAATTTCTGTTCAAACTTAACTTTATAAATTATTGTTTATTATTTTATATTAATTAAAGAAGGAAGAAGGCTGGGGTACATACAACTAGCTGTTTCGAGGACGCCATGCTTTTCATCAGCATCACTTGGATGTTTAAGCTGAATTGCATAACTTTAGCGTCACCTGTTGCTGCTGCGAATCAGTTTTTATGTGTGAGTGTAACTGAACATGCATAAAAATTAACGTTGGCATTTAACTATAACTAAAGGACATAATGAAAAATTATTATTGGACATTATGCATGAAGTGAACCATTTTCATTGGAGATTGATCGCATCTTTTGATGCAAGGCTTTACTATGTTAAAACCATTCATGTTTTTCCTTTTTTTTCTTGTTTGTTAAGACCATTAGCGATGATAAATAAACCTCAAATTCTTTGAAATGATTTAAAGAAACTCTAAAGTTGTCCTTATATTCTGTGACAACAAGTTGTACTAATCAGTATTTCACTTGGAAATTTAATCCTATTAAGGAATGAAAAATATCTACGATTGATAAACGGTGCATGATTTGCAAAAAAAAAAAAATATTCTTTGCAAGAATAGAAAAATTTCCATACAAAATTGCACTGAACAACATCATTAAGCCTATTTATTTAAATTTTAAATGGTTACAAGCTGCAGCAACTTTCAATTTATGGAGACAAGAAAACCAATCTGGTTAAAGTTATTTTACCATATTCTTCAGTTAACAGATGATGTTAAGAATAGGAAGAACAGGAAATAAAAAACTGAAAATAACTGGCCACATTGTGTTCATCAATTATGCGAACATTCAGAGCAATTAATCATTTACAACTTGTTTAACATTACCTACGCAATGAGCTGCATGCTAAACAGATACCAAAAGATGCATGCAGCTAGAAAAAAATAACCGGGTAAATAAACAAGATCACTTTTAGGAAAGTAGAAACAAACTATAGCCTTATAGATAAAGTGTAGAAGGACCGACTATAGTGTTGCCAGGCTTCTACTGGCAATTGGACATCTGGCAGGAGATAAATTCTTGTCTGATTTTGCTATGTTGTGAGGCAAAGAATTTGAAAGCACTTCACTTCCAAGATAATCTTAATAAATTTCAAAAAAAAAATTATTTTTTATGGAACTGCTGAAAAATGTGCTTTTTTTTTTTTTTTTGGTAATTTCAAGATGTTGAACGAAGTTTTTCTGTCACAGACACAGGATTTTCGCCGTTTATTTTGCTTTCATCTTACATGCGCAAAGAGAGTAAGATTAATTATATTTTGTGCAAGCCTTATCACTTCAAATATGCAAAAATAATACACATGAAAAACTATGTTAAATCCTGTCGTGGCAACTCTACTTTTTTTTTAACTCTCAGCATGAATATATGCATAATATTTGCATTTTTTAACAATTCATTATGAATTATGTCTTTGAGAAAAGACATGTATAAGCATTTTCTAAAGATCTCACATAAAACAATTTTTACAATATTTGTATGCAACATAAAACGACAGCTGATTGATCGCAAACAAAAGCAAAGCAATACAAGTGTTGTATGCGCAAGCCGAGAGCTCTTTTTTTATTAAGGTGCAAGTAATGCATTTAACTAAACTATGCAGGCAATCAGTTAAGCTATGTCAACTAGTCTGCGACTCTCTTAACTAAACACAGAGGATAACAAATCGAATGGTTGCTTCTTGTACCACAGACGTGTTGGTTGTTCGCATGGGAAGCAATATGAGAAGACATGAATGATGTGTAGGTCTTAAATTAAAACAAACTTACTTCATATGTCTAGTGACTGGATATTGACGTAGTTGTTGATTCAAATATTATTTTTTTACCAGTTTCTTTTGTGCTTTTGGCAGGTTCTTTTCTCGAGTCGATTATCAGCTTCACAGAAATGTCAGCACAATGGCATGATCATTAACAAAAAAAAAAAAAAAAACTGCTGGGAGCCGTCGATATTTATAATATTCAATGTTGATGATGATGCATCTTGACGAAGATGATGATGCTTTTGCAGTTGCAAAACCTTAAAGCTAAAAAAAATTTGTTACTGCTTTATCTTCACAAAAGAGTCTTCAAAGTGATATTGACATTGATGATTTTTATTTCTTAGTAGAGAGTGTGCACTTGCTGCTTCTCTAGCCGCAAGAGTAAAATACCAGTAACAAAACGAAAACAATTTGTGTCAGATTTTTTTTAAGGTAAAAATTTTTGAAGTGATTTTTCATCACTAAAATTGAACACTGAAAATGTCTTGATATGTAAAAAAAAACCAAATTTAGCTACAGGAACTAAAAAGGTAGTTAAAGTAGTAGGAATGAGCTTATTTTGTATGATTATGACATTATTGCTCAAACGACCAAAGAAAAAAGAATAATAACATAATAGGAGAACAAAAATTTATCCATTATGTAGTTTTGCAGATAAGCAGAAAATGTGTAGGGAAACTTACCTTTTTGATTTCTCGTCACATTATTATTACACCCGTCACTGTAAGTGAGGCATACTCATCTCACAATTGATAAACAAAATCTAATAATGATATATAAATTAATGTAAGCAGAAAAATACGTATGGCTACAAAAGAGTCCAGCAATATTTAAGTCATTCTATTCTATTACAAAATTTATTATGTTATCTGTACTAAACGAAATGAGTCGATTAACTCTTTAGCAAGGTAGTGAGTGACTTTTGGAAATTTTTCTGTTGAAAGTTTTTTGGGAATCTTCACCACGCTCCAACGACAGCATAGCTCAGTGATCCTTGCGATCCAAATACGAGGTAGTTCTCTAAAAAAGCAAACAAAGCTTATACCGAGTATAACCCTGCTTGCCGCAATGTGATTTGCATCCGATCTGTCCGGTAAGGAACAATGGCCCTTAGGAATCTTACAGATAGAAAGCGAAAAGCTCAACTGCGACCGTCACAAGACAAATTTATATTTTTCCGCGAATATCTCCAACAGCAGCTTTATTTTTCTATTATTGCTAGTTATTTGTTAATGAAAAAAACACATGTTGCAAACACCGCTATGCACCACTAAAACTGGTATACTATAGTATACATACTTAAGACAGAACTTGTGTAATATATGGCCGGCATTAGCAGCATTTTGTTCTACTACTCGTTATTACATAAGAAATGAAATGAAAATTTGTAGCCGATTATTAGAGCGGCAATTATGAAAGCAAGCTTCTATTTGTCAATAAAACTCTTGCTACTTACTTCATTCCACATTGTTTGTAAATGCAACCGGAATTAAAATATGAATTCGTAAGCAAGTATTTGTCATTGTCATGTGCCAAGCTTAACATAAATCACAATATTGTTTTATATTACACAACCAGTAAAGAAAACATAAAAAATTACTTTTTTATGTGACCAAATAACGCTCAAAATCACTTTTTTTATGAAAACATAATCTCATTACCCCATTTTTAATATGATCATGAATTCCACGAATTCAAACGAGTCGCTTGTCATAACTCATGTTTGAATCGAAGTTTTCACAAAAAATTTGAAAAATTCAAAACATGTTGCCACAACAAATAAAGAAAAACGTGTCATTTACTTTCTGCGTTATTGCCTCTTTATCTAATGAGTAACATAATGAGAATATGTAATATTTTAGCTGCTGATTTTTATTCAATTCAAATTGTTAAAATTCAATATGTGTGGTTTGTTCTGTTTTTTCTTCTTCTAATAAACATAAATTCTTGTGAATTTCCAGGAATTCCATTAAACTATTTGTGTACAAAAGTTTTTGGAAACAAATTAATAAGAAGTAATCGTGTTCTTATGTTAAGAATAAGTACATACATACGTACGCATTTATCTACATGTGAGACGACTTTCAAGCAGAGTAGTTTGACAGTGAAACCGAAGTAGAATATTAAATATCCAGCAGCATGCAAAACAAAGTAAGAATGTACAAAATAAAATTGATTTTGTCATACACCTACATAAAATGTAAATAATTTTTTAACATCATTGAAATAGTTAGAACTAGCGGAAAAGATTAAATGCAGATGATGCCCATCTCTAGGTGAAGGAATAATTACAGTCACTCTGAGTTCCCCGTTAGAATGTTATGTTGAGCGAGTTTATGTTTGGAGCTGCTATCGCGGATGACTTCTTCTGTCTTAACATATAAATCTCGATGTATATCTTCATCTGTAATGTATAATTTCACTCTAACTATAGTTTGCAGTATTATACAGCTTTTAAGAATAAAACAAACTATATATTGAAACAAACCTATACAAGAAAAATAGAAAAAGAAACGAAAACAATTTTCCTGACGAAGAAAATATTTAAGATAAAGAATTTAAACTAATGGCCTTTAATATTCTAATTGTTCGAGCCTTAGGTCACTTGTTTTTTACAAAATATTTATTAAATTCAATATTTCGATATCGCAATGGATATCTTCTTCAGGAATGTAGATTTTTTTTTAACAATTTAAAATTTTTTTTTTAAATTGTTAAAAAAAAAAAAAAAAAAATCTACATTCCTGAAGAAGATATCCATTGCGATATCGAAATATTGAATTTAATAAATATTTTGTAAAAAACAAGTGACCTAAGGCTCGAACAATTAGAATACTGAAGAACGAAGGTCGAAGAATTAACATCAAGAACATATTAATGGCCTTTTATAATCATCATCGATCTTTTATAATCATGGTTTCTAAGCAATCATTTTAAAAATAAAGCAATAATACCTATACGCATATCAAAATGCAGATATTCTACAATTTCATTTTATAATTTTTCTACTGAACACGACCTTTTATAAATAAAAAAGTTTCCTCTTCTATTTTTTCATGTGTGTGTCTGTGTGTGTGTGTTTTTTTTTTTTTTTTTTGGCAAAAAGCTACATTTAACAGAAATAAAATTGAGCCCCTTTCATAAACATCGATGGGTAAATAATTATTTGATTCCAGATAAAACTAAATTGAAAACTCAATTAATTTTTTAAATACTTTTCAAATATTTAGTTCAAAATCACTTGTATTTGACCAGTCCCACATGAACATTGGAGGTTTAAGTTATCCCTTCATATAACGTCAAAAACCAAGCCCGCGCGCATCCATACAATTTCAATTCATGTTTGTTGTGCCACAACAAAATTCTAAGAATTTTGTTTAAATAAGAGGACCGACCTTCCACTTCACAAATAATCACATCTAGAACAATAGAATTTTCACAGAAAACTCTAAACTCAATTTGAATAATTTTTCCACAACATGTAATTGAAAGTCTGTGATTTGAGGTCGATCATCTTGCTTTGCATAAAAACAACACACCTTGAAAACACAAAGCAATATACCTTTTTAAAATATAAAATAACAAAACAAAAAGAATTTATGTTTGACCGCTTCATTTTAAAGATTACTTTAGCAGCTTGTAGAACATGCTTACATATTTAACTAAAGTCTCTATTAATCTTGTCTTTATAATTTCAATGTGTTTTTTCCCTTTCTTTTTTTTCTCTGCCACGTATTTAGTGTTTTATGATTTAATTTTCTATTCTTGACTTGATTACTAATTGATTTAACATGAAACGGCATAATTTAGTGCTTGATGTGATTCACATACCGTATGATGATGTACCAGCGATTTCTGATTGTATGCACTTAGAGAAAATGTGGCTGTTGAAGTAAAAAGGGTAACGGATAATCGATAAAACGAGAATGAAGATTATTTTTTACATTTTTATTCTGTTTGCTTCAGAATAATCTAAGAAGCTCCTTACATATTTTGCAATGATTTTACGCTGGTGTAAATGTGAAGTTTCATGAGCGTGGCTTTGTCAGAGCAACATACACGTGTTCTATGAATATATAGCGCCCTGTTGTAGATAAACGGAGTGTTTGACTTTCATCGTGTTGAAATGTAGGATAAAAATATATATTTTAAAATAAATTACAGATTAACTAATACAATTTAAACCAAAAAAACAAAACAATTTCATTATGTTTTTGCTTAAAAACCGTGTGGCATATATTAGAAGGTAATGTACTGGTATATAAAAAAGAAAACCAATTTTTCACAAAGTGCTTTTATTTGCTACTAAATATTGGTGCTTAAGGAATTTCTTGAGCAACCACAAATAATGAATTTAGGAAAATAATATCTGAAAAATTTTAATAAAATAAAAATAGGTTTTGGGGAGAAAAGAAGAGAAAATAGCGTTTGGTGGGGAAAATGTCTGCAGGCAATTTGTTTTATAGACGGACCGTGAGGCTGAAAAACGAATTCTCTCTGTAGTGTGTTGTACGATTTACTGAACAATCGACTACATACGGATGTGATCTTAGGAATGCAGGTGTATTGCTCAAAAATATGCGGACTCCGAACTCAAAATCAGTGATATCGTCAGAGCAAACTCAAGTGATGGAAAAGTAATGGATACTCTACTATCACTGATAAGCACAATTCTGGCGCTAATTTCTTATTCGTTCATATATAAATCAAAAAAACCTACAGCACTATTACATTTCATTGGTAAAGAATGATTTTTCTTCATTTAACTTCCTTCGGCCACATTTTTATTCTTGCCAACGATTGCCCGTCTGCCTTGTTTATGCACTCAAATGATTTCCAATGAAAATCACCCAATGAGTTACACAGCTTGTCGAATCGTATTAATGGGCATTTCAGTCAGTGACGGTATTTTAAAAGAGAGAAAAAAAAAATTTAATGCACAATTAGTTAAATGAAAAGTTCTTGTGGTGAAATGCGTCGTTTGTGGAATTTCGAATTAATTTAAGTATGTTATCATATGTTTATTTTTCCCTTTTTGGATATAATTTACAAAGTAATTTACTATTAGATTTTATTTAATTTTATTTAAATTTTAACATGCTATGCTAAACACAAAATTTGTTCTACTTGAGCAGAGTTAATACATTTTTAATACATTATGTGTTAATTTGTGGGGTGTACATTGCGGTCGCCTTCGCACAGCTTCTTCAGGGCAATAATACTTAAAAAAAATTTAAAAAATATATATATTTTTGTTAGATTTTATAAATGAGCTTAAGGTCACTTAATTCCCAATAAATATATTTTCTATTTATTGATAAATTTTTTCGATATTTCGATACGCCTTTGTGTATCTTCTTCAGGAAAAAAAATCACATTTTCCTGAAGAAGATACACAAAGGCGTATCGAAATATCGAAAAAATTTATCAATAAATAGAAAATATATTTATTGAGAATTGAGTGACCTTAAGCTCATTTATAAAATCTAACAAAGTTAAATAAAAAGGTCGAAGAACGAGTATCCAGAATATATTTTATATATATATTTCAAAATAATATTGAAAAGGGTCTGCTAAATCTTAGCAGTCCGCTTGTTTTTTGAATTCTGACCAAAACTTGTGAATAGCACCGAAAAATTTCTTAAGTAAGTTGAGTGACTCTGTAAATTGTAACTCTTGTCATTTTTGTGTCTCCAGCTCACTACCAGAGTGCAAAATATTTAGTGAAATCAAATTCAAACAAAATTATTACAAGTAACCGAGTAGTGCTCAAATAAGCTCAAGTAGATTACATCAAACAAAAAAATTTTATCAGTTTTCAAAAAAAACTTCATAGGTTCCAATTTGCAGTTAAAATATGTGTTAGCTTTTGGCGGTAACAAAGATGTCACATATATACAGTAACACTTGAGACAACGAACGACTGACTTTCAACAGTGGGGTAATTTTCCATTCATCAATTATACAGCCAGTTATTTTATTTAAGCTATTTTTACTAGCAATAGCAAGAAAAACTTATTTTTAAAACTTTATTTATAGAAAACGAAAACAGGAGTAAACAACGTAAAGTTTCTACAGTCCTGTGCTTGACTGGATTGCAGTGTTTTTGAATCCAAATGTCTGGTGGCTTGTTGCGTGTTACACTTGCATATCTTGAGTACACAAACAGTGTAAGTGTTAAATAGTTCTATGTGCGTATTTGCATTGTGTGATTTTTGAAGCGTAACACGCGAGACCAGGACTTTGAGCAAATATATAAAGCCTTTGCTTTGTTTTTATTTATAAAGTAGACAGAATTATGATGTCTTATGTTCGCTCTATCTTATAGTGAAAGTTACACTTTGCCTTAACAATTTTAAACACAATCCTCTAGTAGTGTATAGTGGTGGCAGAATAGCAACTTTATCTTAAAACATTGCGTGTTTATCTAGGTAGTTTGTGAGTGCTAGAACGAAAAGAAAAGTAACAGGTGTTAAATACTCGTTTGGTCTTAAATTGAACGACATTTAT
The DNA here is from genome assembly GCA_963662145.1 of Sturmia bella. NCBI lineage: Eukaryota > Metazoa > Arthropoda > Insecta > Diptera > Tachinidae > Sturmia > Sturmia bella. Next base: position 14,793,213 of record OY759171.1, on the reverse strand, counting down.
TTTTTTTCTTCTAGTTTATGTTTCTTTTTGCACGCAATGAGAGCATCATTTTAAGCTTGGCTCATTTGCAAATTTTCAATACACGTTTTTCCAAACCTCTACGGCCATTTTAGCAAATTTTGATTTTTTGTGTAGACGAAGATGCACATATAGTCAAGGCTTAAAAGCGATTTAAAATTAGAGTGAGTTATTATTATTAGGGTGTAGCTCCACATGTGCTATTTTCATTTCCAAAAATGAAGCGAAGTAAGAAAAAGCAAATATTATGGTAGAAGTCAATAAAATGAGGTTTATTATTATTATTTTTCTTCCAAGATATTTTTAATTTGCAACATTAAACGATGTAGCCGATTATAATATTTTACAATCTTAAAGAAAAGACAACTTTTGGATGTTGCTAAAATCATGTACATATATTGTTCAAGGAGCAAAACCCTACTACTTATCTTGGTTTATTATGTCTTTTTTTTAACACCATGTTAATTGATGCTCCTAAAATGCTTCTCTTAATGCAGACAACAACTCAAAATAAATTAATTCGGCATTAATTTCTGCCTTTAATTTTTTTTAAATTCATAAAACCTGCAGGACTATAATCTCTTTTAATTAAAAATCAAAGAAATACATGTTTTGCGGACTACTGAACATGAGACAACCAACAGCTTCAATAGAACGACATGATGGGCAATGATCATAAAAATTCTGAAAAAGAGAATAAAAGCTAAATGACCGCAGCAAATTCAAAAAAAAAGTTCAAAACGCCACTTAAATAAAATTCAGATTGTATCTTTTATTAACTTTGTCATCTTTTTCTTACTTCTCGGCCAGTCAAACATATATGCTACAGAAAAAAAAAAAAACTGGAGCGCAAATTGACACAGAAACATAGGAAATATATGTATGTACGAACATATACCAATAACGAGCATTAAGGGCAGTGCCTTAAAGGAATGCAACATTAAAATCATGTTATAGGAGTAAAGAGTTTGTGGGAGCTTTTTACTGTAAAGTAACTTGAGCTGACAAAACTATATGCACTAACAGTTTTTAGTTTTTAAAACATTTTTAATAAAATGTTTAATAAAAACTTAAAGTTATTCTAATAGCTTTCAAATTCACTGTTTTCTTTTACGTGTTCTTTTTTGAATGAGACCACATTTTTACCATCACGTAAATCATCAAACGTTTTTTTGTCTCTGTTAAAAAATGAAAGCGTTGTTTTAATTGGCTGATAAGAACACCATGTGCGCGAACGAAAACGTCAAACGGAAATTCAATTCCAACATGAACTTGATCGTATTTTTTTCTTTCTTTTTTTGAGTTCTTAGAGTCAAGACCAAAAACTAGCGCAGCATCAAAAACTTTTTATTAAAGTGTATGCTGAGTTAAAAATATTTTATTTTTTGTTTGTGAAGTCAGATCATGATATTGATGAGTGGTGACTGACTGCAATTAAGTCAAGGGAAGTTGTAGTAGTCTGGTTTTATTTCGTCTTTTTTGCCTCCGCAAACACAATTTAGTATTTAAACGGTCATAATTTGATAAATAAAGCATAAGTTTCGCAGTCTGCGGCTTTTTTTCGAAGAAAATAACTAAAAAATTGTTTGCTGTTTGTGCATTTATAAAATGATCTCTATAAACTGATACTTGGATTTTTGTTGTTTTGGAAGGCATTTCTAATATTTCACTTAATTATAGTTGAAATTTAATGATCTGAAGCAAAACAAAAAGAAAAAGAGGAGAAGCGAAAAAAGATTGAAACTGCCTGAATTTGTTAGTTAACAAATTGTTTTGTGCAAGAACAATAAATAGTCTGGGAACCCAGTTGACTTGCTTATTTTAGATGAGCAAAATTTTGCTTTTAGGATTTTTTAAAGATTGGCATAATCGAAACCAAACTGATTGCATAAAAAGCAGATGATTACTTTTTCGAGCTGTCACAAAGAGAAGTTATGTTTTGCCTTCCTTTTATATATGACTGAGGTAGATATACATATAATTTCCAATCTATTTTTTCGCTGATTTAGTATGATCTGTTATTCAAGACAGTATGAAGGTTGTTCCATTTAGCACCAAAATATCAAACTTAAATTTATGTGGCAAGCAACATACTTCGTACGAGAAAAGGACAAGATTCTTAAATTTCTTACCACTGTCCCCCCGACCTTATTTTTTCGAACAGTTTCAGAAAGATCAACATTTTATCAGGAAGAAAAACATTTTCTTCAGCTCTTATTGAAATTTAAAAATTATTCCTGCTCAGGAAAAAAAAGTCCTCAAGCAAGCAAGTGTCTCCAGGTCGCCAGCTTTGTCAAATATATCGGTAAGTAGCACTGCATAGTGAGAAATATTTTTATGGTAAAATATAAGCGTTTCTGCATAAAAAGAGCATGCAATAAGTTATGACCTGAGTTCAGAGCAATATGGACGTAAAACAACCATGTTATGTACTCAAGCCAATAAGTCTTTAATTTTACTTTTCTTGCCTTCTCTAAAAATAACGATCACTATATTCTTATTACTTAATATTCGTTCTAAATTTTGAGGAAGAAAAATTTAATCAAAGATCCATGAAGTAACTAGCAATTGTAAATCATGCCATTGGTTAAGTTAATGCTTAAAAAGTGTCATCTAATAGATGTGTCATCAATACTGCGGACATTATCTTGGCTGGTGTAACGGTCGCCATATGTTCCGACTAGAACAATATAGTCACTAGTTCTTAGTTGATTTTCAATTACAAGTGGCCACTAAATATCAATCGAAAAAATCATTATGTTGGGTATAATATGTCAGTAGTGCTGGTGACCATGTCAATAGTACAACAGAGTTATCCCATCGATATATTTTTGTTACAAAAAAAAAAAACTTAAAATGTTTGAATATATGTATATTGAAACAGAATTATCATCTTGTGCTAGAAACAATTAATCTAATTTACTCAAATTTGTTTTGAAACGTTGAATGAAAAAAAAAAATTCAATTTGATTTATTTTCATTTAATGTTTCTTTGAAGTTCTTTTGTTTTTATTCTTATGAATGCATTAAGACGGGTATTATGTCTAATGAGCTTGTTTTTAATTGTTATCATTTGAGATAGAAATGTGGCAGCAAAAGAAGAGAATAAATAAACAGATTACATATGATTAATTGTATTAAATTATATAATACCTTCAATACAATCAACCATCGCTGTCATCATTGCTGCCTCGCCTTCTTCACATAATGCCGCTTTGGCAGAGGAGCTTTCAGAAGTAACGATTATGTTTGTATTTATTTTTTTTTACATTCTGATGGTCATACATCTTAATGTGTGGTCGGCCATTTCACATGCTTGTCGTCACAATAATATTGTGGCAGCTTCTTTGGATACTGAGCTGAAGAAAAAAGAAACGAATGAATAAATAAATGGCGTGCTTAAATACTCATCTTGCCAGCGCACTGAATGGCAAAATGTCTGGCCGGATGACTGATGTTCAGATCAAAAGATTGCGTGATTCATCTGTTTTCTGCCATGTAATCCTCACCTTTGTTATCATTACATGGACGCTTTCGATATGTTTTGTTTTTCGGCTAAATAATTTTGTAAATTGAATAGCAAAATGAGTTTTTTTTTTTTGGAAAAGGAAGGAAAAAGCTGAAAAACTGAGCTTTTCCTAATTTTTAATAAAAGAAGATTTTTTTTAGCAAACCAATTTGTTGGGTAATTGTTTAATACAAGAACTGGCAAAAAAAAATTATAAAACAGTTAGTGAAATGAGAAAAGGAATAAAAACCCTCATGAAACAAATGTTTCTTTAAGTTGCTTGATAAACTTCAAGCCATCAATATTACATAAACTAACACCGTATCGAAAAGTAGTGGTAAAAAGTGTAATATCTACAAAATATGTTTATGCTTGGCTCAGGTCTAAGAACCTCATCTCTTCAATCAATTTTTATCTTTGTAGCCTTTCATTCTTCTACATGCCGCCGTCACGTTGTATTAGGGCCTCTCAACTTTCAAGAGACCTAAAAATTCTTGGAAGACTGTTTTAAACTTTAATAAGTATTTTGATATTTAAAAAATAATTATATAATTAAAATTATTATTATATAATGGCTGGGTGCGGCGACACATTTAAAAGTTTTTAATTATTCATACATATATATATATATTCGTTGAATGGAAAACAGCAACCCGGAGAGCAGCAAAATATGATTGCTAATATTTGACATAATATAGCACAACCAGGTAGCAATACATAAATGGCCAAAGCGAGTGCTGATGACAACCGTAGTGGCTCCGAAAGAGCTAGCTGCTTCCCAGCCAAGCTTGTTACTCTACTTTTCACTATTTATTATTATATCTGATATATAGCAACCATCTCAATTACAGCACGACTTTGAATAATCTTTTTACAGATACACTAAATATTAAAATAATTTATTTTTTAATCAATATTCTATTGCTTATCAAGAGCGGCTTATAGAAATGAACGTGACTTCTGATTTCATTGCCAAAAGATTAGACCAAGCTAAATAATGCACCTTTACTTGTTACTTTGATTTAGTTTAGTTTTTGTTTGGGCTTTTTAATTCCGCTTAAAAATTTAATCAATCGATAAATGCTTTGAAGCAGTGATAATGTGCATTGACACACATTTGCACGTATGTGCTTTAGCATCTATTGAATTAACCTCTGATAAATTACTGTAATAAATTAGTATTTGTCATCGGCTTGAACATGATTGACATTATTTTCGTGAGTTGATGCCTTAATTGCAAATTAAATAGAACTCATCTGAATTGTAAGCAGATACGTACATACATACATGTACACATATGAACATACATACATACAAATGTTTATTCACTAATTACGAATTTAAAACGAGTTAAATAATTGATTTGTGTCTCTTAGTTCCCAGGCTCTTTAACTATTAAAGATTTAGGGATGCAATGAAAATATATTTGATTTCTAGATAAGTGAAAATCCTCAAATCATTAGTTAAATTAAATTTTGTTATTTAATTACATGAAAAAGCATTCGAAGCAGGATTAAACTGGTACAGGAATTCCAGCGGTTTCATATTGTGTACTATTGCTAAAATATCCTTACAGTTTAATATAGTCTTAAAAATTTGTTGTTGCATATCAAACAATAAAATCATTAAATATTAGAACTTGTTCTTCATTTGTCATTCATCTGTAAAAAAAAAATAGTGTAAAACAAAAGTGTAAGTGTGTAGCAGCTTTTTTGACAAGTCTGTCTGATTTACTAATAATTTGAAAATTGTTTAAGACCATCCTATTCTATGCGATCAGAGTAGCTTTTTCAAAGCTATTAATAAAAGCTCTTAATAATAAAAAAAATATACAGTCTACGCAAAAAACTTTTCTGCTTCTCTAAAGTATAACATTTCCCGCAGTACCGCCCACTGCATTTTTATGTTAATTGTTTAATTTTATTGCGAACGTTATTTGTATTTAAAGTCAATATTTTAGTGTTATTTATTTTTTAAAACGCTTAAAATTTTATTGTTTTTTCGCTTAAGAGTGGAATTAATATTTTTATATTTCTCTGTAAATGCACAATTAAATCTGGCCATAATCTTAATTTACTCCAATAACATTTGGCATCATATACTAATGTATTTTAAACACACGCAACACATGCTCAAGAGAATTGATTTTCTTTCACTTGAAAGTGAAACTGAATTTTGTTGCTCTGGTGCTGCATTTTATTGCTTATTAATGCTTCGTGTTGTTTTTCAGTTTTTGTTTACTGGTTAAATTCAATATGAGTGTGCATATGCATTCAGTTGGGGAATTTTCGCTGCTCAAAATAATATTCAAATAAAACGCAATAATCAGATATTTAGCAAGGAAACTTCTCTGTGATTTCAAGTTGTTGTGACTGCCGAGATCACTGGCAGCATTGCAGCGTTACCGTTTGTAGTGCAAAATGATATTTTTAAATCTGTTTTGGCACTACAGAGTTAGAGTTTTTGTACTTATCGGGGAATTGCTCTTATTGAACTTGTTTTTTAGCTCATTCAGTTTCCTTGAAGTTATTTTGAAAATTTAGAGTTATTATTTCCTAAAGCAGTTTTCCAAAGGACAACAAAATATTGAAGAATTGTAAAAATAAATTTTCAAACTCTCTTTAATGCGCTTGGCCAACAACCTTGTGCTTGCTTCTTCATAAAACAAATTTACTCTTTGATTGAGGGTGTCAATAGTAAAATTTTTCTCATGTGTTTTATATATTTATGTATGTACTTACACAAGTATGTATTGCAAAAGAAAGTTTTACTAATGTTTGCATAATCACTAAATAAATCACCCCGCAACATGAGCTGATTCACGAATTTTCGATGACACAAAATTCTGAACACGTGACGAAAATACTGCACAAAGTAATCTGATGTCGATTTGCTATTTCTAACTGAACTTCCATTAATTCTAAATCAACATTATTGATTTGAAAAGCAGCTACAAATAAGCAATTGTCTAACTAAACATTATCAAAGACCAGATTAGAAATCAGAGATAGTTATTTTTCGTGCATCCTTTAGAGGGACAAACTATTTACAATAATGTTTAAAATTACACCCTAATAGAAAAAACGTTGGTGGAAACTCGGAGAGAAGTGGCTGCTATTACAAATATTTTCGTGCCTTTTTGGTCCCTAATATTCTAAAATTCTTTTAAGAGTTTTCTAAAATATATAAAAAAACATAACATTTTCCAAGAGTTTAGAAAATTGCCTACTCAATAGATTTAAATACATTTATTTTGATTTTCAATTTTGGCAGGTCATTGATATATGGCTTCGTATTTTAACAGGGTTTAAGCTGGATCACATTTCATGTGGCTGTTGTGCTCAAAAATAGTCAATAAAATAGGAATTTTCAGGAGTTTTATCAAAGATATTTTTTTCAAACCAAATCTAAATCCCTGAATACTGTGAATATATGTATATAGAAATTTTAAAAATAATTTTGCATTTTGTTTTTACTTTCTTTTTTCTTTTTTGGTTGCCTGTGGAATACAATATTGCAAGCTCTCATTTCATTTAGCTCCTGTCGCTTCTTTCTTATATATAATCAATGTAGTATTGTCAAAGCAAAAGCTAGTACTTTCTATGACAAGTCAATAGCTCTAGCAAACTCTTTCTAAGCTAATTTATGCTTAAGTAATTATACGAGATCCCCTCGAATACACAAGTATACTCGTATTACAATTGCAAATTGAAAAGATTTGGTATATGAGTATGTAGCACTACTCAGGATATATAACGTACGTTACACACTCTCTTGTGTTCGTTGTAAAAGGAAACGGAACACCCTCATACATAATAACTACCTTGGAGTAATACTCTTAATACTTTTGTATAAGTGCCACGTTTTCTGCAAAATTGTAACAAAAAACCAGCATTTTCCCATCATCCATTATTTTCATATGCTTTCGTTTTGCTACATTTGGTTTTCTTGTCTGATAAAAGGGTGCTTTGTTTGAATTCTGAATAATTGTCAACTGTAAAAATAGATTAGTTATCCTTAACTGATACAAATGATTTTCAATTTTTAATCATTATTATTTTTGGGTTCCTTTTGTACTGGTTGAGCGTTAGTTTGGACTTATGCTGCTTTTTTGTTTCACAATTATATGGTTTCCTCTTAGAGATGTTTTCTTTTATTAAAATGCTTTCATCTTTTTTTCAATCCAAAGAAATGAGAGTACTTTGAAACCCAGAAGGCAAAATTAACGATGGCTTCTACAAGTATTTGAAATAATTTTGAAATTAATATTTGACATGACTTCTTATAACAGCTGAGGTTTTGGCTGGCTTGGTACTTGTGCAGGAAAATGCAATATCTCTCTATTTTTTTATTATTATCATTTGGGTCTACTTATAAACCTCGCCCTGCCTACAGACCGTTATTGCCTACAGACTATTAGCAACTCTCGTTACGGCAGTTGATTTAATGTTGTGTCCGGATGTGGGGTTGAATAACCCAGCTCTCAGTTACTTTTCCTGAGTCTAAATGAAGCAATTTGGATGTGTTTCACCTTTTTCTACTGCTCATTACAGCGCCTAAAAGAATCATGGCTCACCCATTTCAGTTTTTGCGATGTAGTTTCGCTTACAGTGCCCGTCGTTTATCATGTATATATTCTAATATGAAAACAACAAAGTAAATAAATCAATTTCAAAACGTTCATAAGCGCAACACAAACCGACATAAATCCACCAAGCTATTTTCGTTTTCTGAAAAAAATATAAATATAGGTTATGAATACACCCGAAGTTATATAATTATAAAAGTGTGCTTCTCTGTTTGTAATAATTTTAAAATCCTGATATTTAAAATTCTGGTATTCTGGCACTTTTACGCCATATCTTATAGAGCCCATTTGCTGTTTGAGAGTAAAATTTAGGCTATATAAAAGAGCTTATTTGTTAATACCACATTGGTTGTGTAGCAGTAAGGAATATAATTCTTATAGTTCGTAGTTTTTAAGACAACCACCAGGTATTTAACCGCAAAAATCCAAAAAGTGAAATAAAATCCTTCACTTCATCTCCCACCATCACTGAAAGTCTATCATTTATGTGCACTCCAAGGGCAGCAAATGTGCGCACGTGAGTGACGTGGGGTTATGACTTGAGGCGTTATGATAAAAACAATAAAGCTATTGAAAAGCATCTTAGTTATAGCCAAATGCTATAAGACCTAGAATGCAATCTTCACTAGCACACTGTACATGTAAGCCCTGCATAATCTGAACCCCATTCACATGGCCAAAGCGTTAAGATAACATTCGTTCACAGCCAAATGAAACAAAATGTTTTTTTTTTAAGACAATGTTTGTACATAAAATATTAGCAACTGTTTTGAAAAGCAAATGGTAACAATAAAATATTAACACCCTTTTGTGTAGTTGGCAAAGAAACCGGAATATTTATTGTTTTTGTTAGTGCACGCGCACAGTGTGCATACGTGGGTGGCTGAAGCTCATTTAATGGGTTTTTAAGGTAAACACTAGGTGAATGCAATTGACTTGAACTAATTCTTTGCATCATGGCATAAAGCGTAAAAATTACATAAATATATGAAATATGAATAAAGATAATGATAAAAAAAATTTAAATAGGAAAGTGAGTTGAAGTGAATTGGCCCAGTGTTAGAAAAAGGAAAGAATTTTAAGATCTTAGTGGAGTCCTTCGCCATTCTTATCAGTGAAAATAAAAACAAATTGATTATGAAAAGAGACAGCATAATCAAAGTTACAGATAGTCTCGCATGAATTTATTATAAGTCAATAATTTTCTTTAAGCAAAAATTTCTCAAATTTCACTTCATTTTCAATAGAAAAATTCTCGCTTTAAGTTTATTAATTTTTATTATTCGAACTTGCATTGAGTTTATCGGGCTCAAGTTTTTCCTATATTATTTTTGTGATTAATAATAATTGAATAAGATAAAAAAAAATAAAAGATATTTAGCAGGGTGGAGAACTAGCTGTTTTGAAGCCGCCACACTTCTCGTCAGCACTCGTCCTTGAACTCAGAGGCGCATGTTTCTAAAGCGATACTCATGCCACTCAGCCAGCCGAGTTGTTGTATATTTTCTGTCTTAGTGTTTAATTTTTTATTTTATATGTATTATTGCATATGTACCAGGTGAGAAATAATATATAAAGAACTTGAGGCCCATAAACTCAATGTAAAGTAATTCTAGCTTGAATATCAGACATTATTAGTTCGTCTTGAAACTATCAAAAAGTTCGCTCAGAAAATGTATGCATTCTGATTTACTGAAACTATTGAAATTTTAGTTTTTTCAAACACAGGATTTCCAGTTTTGGGAATTTTTTTTTTTTACTGATCCGTGGTAAAATTTTGCGAAAATTTGTAGGATTTTTTTTTTTGAAAAAGAATTGTTACATATTTAGGCTTTGTCGTATATGTATGTACTATGTTAAGAATTTTAGGGGATAAAAATACAAATTAAGGATAAAGTCTAAAAAAAAAACTGGAAGAACTTCTCATCAGCAGCCGTCGATATTTTGATTGCGCTGCTCAGCTCTACAGTAGATTCGGAAAATCTAGACTAAATGTTTTAAATCTTACTACATACTTACTGCTAGTGTGTCATCTGCTAGTGTGTCATCTGTGCATCAAGTAGCTTGTACTTGAAGCATTTTAAAATCTTTAGACTCTTCTGTGGCCGTTGAAACTAGACTTATTTTTAAGATTATTTTAAAATTATTTACATCTACGTATTTCGAACCAAACTGGTTCATCTTCAGGTATTATGTTAAGCTTATGAACATAAATCGATACGATTTAAAATATTTAGGTCCAGATTATTTTAAAATAAAAAAAGAAAGAAACCTGTATATTAAGGGAACAAGAAGACCAAAATCAAAAATAAAAGGTATCAATTTATTACTTATTGCACGGATATAATTATTATTTTCTTTAAAAGCCAAAGGAAATATTATTACTTTGTAGATAGAATCGTACTTATTGTATAGTTTTAATAAAAATACTGAGAGTTTAAAATTTTCGCACAAAATCGCAATATAGAACACTATTTCATTGCTTTGCAAAACATACAGAATCTTCATACAGCGACGTTACTGCTCCTGCGATTTGTATTTCTGAAAGTATCAGGAAATTAAAATTTTTTTTATTTAATTTAAATATTCTGGATTGAAACGAATGAGTATTCCTGAGCTATTGTGAAAAAGCAATATTTAAAATGTTTATCATAAAATTTTCAGCTTAATCATAGATAATAATACTGCTAGAACTTGAATCAATTTTTAGTACAGATTTTTTAGTACAGACTATTTTAAAAACCTTTCACTTAAAATGTCATGAAATCGTAATAATTTATTTTTTTTTTTTGGTGTTTTGCTAAAATAATGACGTTCTTTTAAACCAAACATTTAAAAAAAAATATTTATTATATAATCCTACACAGCATTCATTCAGACATGTTTATATTAGATTTTCGTTATGTAAATTCAATTTTTCTCTTAAGTAAACGAACAATGAAGCTCTAAATGTGTACATATGTATATTGTTTTTAATGTCACTGCACCCCTGTCTAGTAATTCCAACAAGCAAAAATGTTTCATTTGCTATATGTATGTAAAATCGTTTTGGTGTTGCGAAACGTTGGCATTATAATACATTATAGAACCTGGGCACACATCACTTGTTTACTGTTTATTGCCACTGACATTCAGTGTTTTGTATTGATACTACTCGTATTTGGGAAACCTGTGTTAGACGAGTGAGTCCTTTGTACAACACACTTGTACAGCAGAGATAAAGTTATAAAGTTTTATGGTTGGTGAGTGGTATTTAAACTTTTTTGTTAATCCTTTTTTTTGTTTAAGCGAATTGTGCTTGGCAAAACGTATAAATTTTCAATTGAATACTCGCAGATTGCTGCCTGTGTGCTCCAAATGTGTGGCATCGTTGTGTCACCCATAGTAATAATGTTGTACGTCATGGGGTTTGGTTGCTTTTGTTTTAGTATTTAACTGTAAATGTGACATATTTTTATCACTATTAAACAGGCGTCTGCGGTTTTAAATAGGAAAAATGTATGTAGTTTGTATATTGCAGTTTAAATTCTATGCCTCAATGCGGAAAAATAAATCTAGAGTTTAATACATTGAAAGCAAAAGAGTTGCTCTTTCGGTATGCCAAAAAAATAAATTGCTAAATTAATACCAAAATTTAAATAAATATTGAAAATTTCTATATATAGTGCACATCAACCACAGTCACCCTTCAAACAAAAAATTGCTCGGGTTTGTAACAATATTGCTTTCAAAAATATGATTATAATTTTCTCAAAAAATTAAGTAATAAAATAGAATAAAAACTGCTGTATAATATGATGGAGAGAAGAAAAATATGTCACTTTAGCATGATTAAATGTTGCTGCTTAAGGACAGTATGCCGCAAGCTATGATTTGGGTTCAAAGCAATTTGCTGGTGGGCGTGAAGGAACATTAGTATATACCCCAGCCAATAGGTCTTCAGACTTACTTTTTTGTTTACATTAAGAATTTTGATCACTACAATTTTATCACAAATAAATTTTTAATCATTAAATTTATGGTCGCATTCAATGATTTGTAATGTTTAGTTATCTTATAAGGCTGGCGTTCGATTTTAATATCTTTTAAATAGAAGAAGACTTTTTGGTGATAAAACTAGGGTGCTCAACAACTTTGAAAAAGCCAATAAGTCCCCTACCTTACTTCTCTTGTCTACTTCAAAAAAAAAAAAAAAAAAAAATGTAAAGTTATTATATATACATCATTTTGGCGTTGCTTATCTTTGTGCTTTGGCAGGGACGTACGTGTTTTGTCAATAGTACTGTCAAACTTTCTTCTAATTTTCACACATTTCTGAAACCAAAAAAAGAAATAAAATTTGAAAAAAGCCACTGGCGACTGCTAAATTGTGGGCTACTGAAATTGAAGTTGTAGACGCAGTTTTGTTCCAGAACAAAAGATTGGTTCAACCCAAACGCACTATTATCAATGTAAAAACTAATTTCAGCAGCTTCACATCGTTTTTTTTTTATATAAAATGTATTAGTAATATTTCGCCAACAGTTTGTTAGCATCTTCAGGATAATATTTGTAATTAAACTGAAAAATGTAGAGAAAAAGTTTGTTTTTTGATTTATAAGAATTAAAAAAATTCAAACTTAAAAAACACGTTGTAAATAACAGTGAAAAATAACACAAGTAGAAATAAACTTATTCTATGAATAACATTTGCTGCGTTAACATAGCCTGTGATGAAATGAATAACAGCAACTAAAAGGAAATACAGGATAAAGCGTACAAAAATTAATTTAATTTAAGAGCATTTTTCTAGGTTAAGTTTGATTAAGAACAAAAATAAAATAGAAAAAATAAAAAAACTTAACATAAAAGAGCAGCTTAGTATAACATTAATTTTCCAAAAAGATAAAAAAAAAAATTATAAAAAGTGTAATAAATATTACATATTTAGGTAATTGAACTATAGTAACTCCTGCTCACAGGCCACAAACAAGCGATGCGCCTAAAATTTGTGGTCTGTGCTCCATGAATAGGAAGTACATTTTAGTATTGTTTATATATATATATATATATATATATATATATACATATATATATATATATATATATATATATATATATATATATATATATATATATATATATATATATATATATATATATATATATATATATATATATATATATATATATGTAAATATATATATGTATGTAAATATATATATATATATACTTTACATATATATATATATATGTAAAGTATTATCCTTTTAACACTGACATATTTTATATATTTTTTTTTACAAATACCGTTTTCTTACTAAAACCATTTACTTAGTAATTTCTACCACAGGATGAACACTATATTTAAAAAATTTATAAATTACCCACAAACAAACAATACTGATCTAAGCACACATATCGAAGCATGTAAGTTTTAAACATAAAACTGTCATTTCCATTTATGTCTTGGATTTGCATCACTACTACTTCATTCACTCCGGCAATTATGGGCTCATTTTTTTCCTCTTTGTTATATGTTTGCAAAATTGAAAATGAAGTGTATGATGGTTCAAGACTTTTGTGACATTCTTATCAAGATTTATTAAGAGCTTCAAAAGCAAACAAAAATTAAATTAAAATTACTTCATTGGTTGTCTGACATTGTTAAGTTAAGCGCATCTACCACAAAAAAAAAATGATCTATTTAATTAAATAAAACAGTAGAAAAATTACGAAGAATATTATACACATTCAGAAACAGAATCAAATTTTTGCCTTAATTATTGCCAATCTAATAAAGTACCAATTTAACCCTAATGAGACCGCTTAAGACTAGAGATTAGTAGCTGAAATATTTTAAACTTTTTTAAGTATATTTTAACTAATTGAAATGGATGAATAAACAGTTTATAGTAAATGTTTAAATAGTAACCAAATATTGTTCCATTGGCCCAATTAAAGAATGTTTGTTCTTTGTTTTTATTTTCTACAAATTACCTAATTTTTAAATTTTATTTCAACTCTTGAATTATCTGTGGCATGTACTTTTAACTGTATTCAAATCATTGAATTTTGTTTTACTCTTTGATCTCGATTTTTTATATCGTTACTTGCCATACTCTTCCTTCACTTGAAGCGACTGCTTATCAAAATGTAAGACAACAAAATTTTGTGGTAAATGTTGAACAAACAATTAAACCAAACATTAGGAAAAAATCTTTTTGATTTCTGGTTTGTTTATTTTCTCTGTTATGCAAACAGAAATGTGAAAATAAAAATTGTTTAACTAAAATACACATTAAAGGATTGTCGAGCGCAATGAAAATAAGAAATGGGTGTTTACAGTGAGAAATAATTAAAGTATCATTACAAAAAAAAAAAAAAAAAAATCAAATGTATTTTAATACTTTGGTTTATTTAAATGTGATTTGCTTTGATCAATGTTTTAATTATTTGTTTAAATTAAATAATTGTGTAATTTTTGTTGCGTACTCTATTGCTCATCAATTTTAAATATCAATCGACGTATTTGGAGAAAATATTAAATGTATATCCCTGTAGATGATTTCATGTTTGCTCTTTTGATAAACACAAATTCAACTAAATGCAAATGAAATATTTATGAAATATTTGAAATTGTATTGAGTAGTTGTGAAGTATTTTTGATTATCATTTGAAAAAATAAGAAAATTTTATATTTTTTACTTATGTATATCTTTTCTTTAAAAGTTCTGGATAAAACCTAATAAACTTATATCTTTTCCTGATCCTTTTTATTGTGTCAACACTTATTTAAAATTTAACAAAAAAAATCGAGAGATTTGAAATGACATAAAAGAAACGCTTGTACACATAATTGAATGCCTTAAGTTCGTTTGTATTTCCAAATTGCGAAAAGGATGTGAATAAATTTAACCCCCGAATTTAGTGACTGCTTCTTATTATGTTGCATTTTACATGACGTTCTTATACCCCCACTGAACGTTGCCTACAACTCTAATCGTAATGATATTATAAGCAACTCTGCAACATTTATTGTAGCGACATTCGCAAAGGATTAGTTTGCCTTTAGATGATTAAATTTAGAAAGCATTAAGCCGAGACTGCAATAATGTTGCAAAACACACAAGCATAGAGTTGTTGTACATTCGGAGACGACTTCTCTAAATAAGTCATGTTAACATTGTTGAATGACCACTCTGCTGCATGATGCAAAGACTATTGACTTTTGTCCAAAGTGATTGAGCATTTTTGTGGATGTAATAAGCGAGCACACAATCATGTAGCCAGTTGTATTTGCATTTCGGCTTTTGTGACTTTTAAGTAGCTTAAAATACCATTTATCATTTGGCGACACTACAAACCCAATGTTGTTCAAATGAAAAGATTATGGTGTGTGAAAAATTTTGTTTTTGTTTTGTGTGACAAAATTTTATTTATTTTTATTATGAGACAAAATCAGGTTTTAAATAAAAAATATTTTAAATTTATTATTTTAGGCCTAAAAGAGCTGGTTATTGTTGTGCGGTAGATCCGTGTAAATTTTTTACTTGTCAGTGGACTTGAAAAATTTTGAAATAATAGAATATGAAGTTAAGTTTTAAAATCCTGCATGTTTACCACTCCAATTTTATCACAAAAATCTGTCTCTATTTTGAGGAAGTAAAAATCGAGCTCAAACCAGATAAAATGCCAATACCTGTGGTAATATTGGAATTTCTTTGCATAACCAGGCGGTGGTTCCAGCATTACTTTCTCAATCCCACAAATCACTAATGGTCAAACAGTGTAAGTATGAGTTGTCGATTGTCGAACATTCCTTTAGTATGAATACCAATCGGTTTTGAGGGAGTAAAACATAAGTAGACTTTCTATCAGCTGGTATCTCGCTTGGTGGACAATGTGGTTTCTTTAACACTTCCCAACATTTTGAGCATCATGAAGCAAATAAAGTGATCTCATCACAATATATTGGAAGTTATTAATCCAAGTCCTAGAGAAATTTGGAGACAAAAAGTTCATAAACAGTGAAAAAAAAAATTTTTTTTTTACCTTTAGTATGTTGAAGAGCATTACAAAACCGGTAAAGGGACCCAATCAGTAAATCTTTATTTCGGCAGGCTCATTGTCCTCTATTCGTAAGTTGTTTTTAATAAGATTTCGGTAATTTCAGTCACTCTTCTTTTTTGAAAATTGAAAAGCAAAACATGCTTTAAATTATACACAATTTGCAATTTTCTTTTTAAAGTTCTTTTTTGTAAAAGTGCCGGAAACACTGACTTTAACAAATTAAAGTTGAATGATTTGCTACTTACAAAAAAAAAAAAAAAAAATTGCTGCAATTTGTTGTTGTCAAAAGTGAATGATTAAAAACACACTTGCTTAAACATTTGACATGTCAAAGAGGCCAATTAAAACAAATTTCCTTATTATGTACGAACAACGGCAGCAACAGAATTGAAGGCAAGAAAACTGCACAGAGCTGTTCTACAATATTTATTTCCAACTTTAAAGAAATCATTCAATTTGAACAGTGAAGAGGCAACACGCGTTTAATTTAAGTCTCAAGTGCAACTTTAAACAAGTTTAAAACGAAGGCAAAATAAAAATTAAAAGCAAATAAAAGAAACAAAAGCAAAAAGAAGATAAATGTTTTATTAGCACTTTTTTCGCACTGAAAGACCTTGATTGTTCGCAGCCCAACGTCAGTTGTGGATGGACAGATGTAATTTTAAAATGCAAAGTAAACACATATGTACGTACCACAAGTGACAATTATGTGCACCATGGGTTATTAAGGCATTTAAATTTATATGTGAATAGCTGTGGTATGCATTAATCCAGGACTTAAAAATATGTACATAAAGATTCAGTGGTGTTTTGCTTAAAACAACAAATGTATTTATTTGAAATTTTTTTAAAATGTGATGTATTACAGGGCAAGCATGAACTTATAAGCTATGAAATCAACCAAGCAAAATAGATCGAATCATATTCCTCCTTGACGCTGGAAAATATCAAACTGAGCTAATTATACTTCACAGTATAGAAAAACAAAAACTAAAACAGCTGTTGAGCCATAAAATATCACGTATGCGATCATCCACTAATCAATTAGCTAAATGAAGCAATGAAACGTTTGCAGCAAATAACCATTGAACTCATCATCATTCATCAAATGTGTGTTCAATGTGTGTTCCTTCCGCCCGTTTGGAGTGCATTGTGATTATCAGGAGGAATGTGACATTGAAAGTTGCACCCCTTTTGTTTCCATTCTATCATTAATGGCTTTCACAAGATGCCAGATACATATGTGCAAGTACATAAATATTTATAAAAATATGTGTGCTGTCTTAGTTGTGTTTGTTTGCTAAGTAGATGCTTGAAAAGCAGTACATAATTTATTGATTGAACACTGCGGTGCATCAGGTTAGAGTCAGCATAGCGCGTGGAGCAAATCCTATAAAAACAATAGCATGAGAGATGTAATATCAAATTCGTATATGTATTTATCCTCAGCTACTTGTAAATTTTAGGTAATGAAATGTACTCTACATGGAAAAGTAATATACAATGTTTAATTAACACGGCTTAAATATTTTGTCATGTCAACCAAAGAACGTGTTGTACCAAACTATTGACTGACTTCATCTGAAATTAACTGCTTTTATTCATTTATTAAAAAATTTTTATTGGAGCTAAAGACTTACACAGTAAGTCCAGGTTTAAAACTTCTTGAGGCAACCGACATCTAGTTACAATTGCTTATTATTTTGTTGGGCTGAGCCTGGATTTTAGAATTGAGGACGATTTCTTGTGACGAAATTGTACAATTTTATAGAAGCCAAAAGAAGTAAAGTTGTAGATTTATGGGCTGGGGAACACACCATGGCCATTTCGCATCCAGCACGACGATCATCAGCACTCACCTGAATTCCAGCCCTGCTCATTATTAACTGCATAATGTTTTCTAAGCAGAAGCCCCTCACCTGGGCTCTTCATTACTGTTTGTCTATATTTAATCCATTGATCGAGTTTCAGTTTTACCGCTGGGTTTTTCTGACATCTAGGCTTATTTTACCAATTCGTTAAAAAAAAACAAGCAGGTTGCACTATTAAGACAAGAACTCTATTCAATTACTTATCTTACGACCGGAAATACTATTTTTTTTATTTTCATTTGGCCCATTGATCAGAAAACTGCTAGACAGGCGGTTAAATTTTGAGTCCCGTCAGAAGGAAATGAAAGACCTTGCACTTCCAAAATAAAATAAAAAAGGCGTGTAAAGGAAATAAAAAATAAATCTAATTAGCAAGATAAAACACCAAACACATAACGAAAAAACATTATATTTTGGCAAAATTGTTCTGGACTGTGTTACATACTGTATTAGCACTAAAATAAAGTTGTTTCAGTATCAAACATTTGTTTTAGCGCCAGGTGTAGTTAAACTGAAAGCCCTATGAAGCATAACCAACAGTCAAAAAAATAAAATCAGCCTTTTCCAAATTGCTATTTTTAATTATTAATTTTTTTTTTATTTTTTATTTTTTTATAGGTAGAAAAACATAAAAATTTACTACACATATAGATGAATTGGGAGAGTGCCCTACTAATACCCAATAAATCAGTGCTAGATCATTTTTGAGTTTGGTTTAGTTTACGTTTAAGCTAGCAAATCTTTAAACCAGTGAATACTTAAACTACATTTAAAAGAAGACAATTTAGCGTTTAAGTCTGTATCTTCAAACAGTGAAAAACATCAGCTGTTTGGCAACGTTGTCAAATTTTTATTACTATAAGCAGTTAATAACAAATGGTTCACTAATTTACTACAATCTTGCCCAAATTGCAATTGAATGTGTGAAAAATTATGTTAAACTAGAGTTTTAACCCTAAGTGAGCATAAGTTCGCTTCCTACCGAAGGCCTGGGTTGCTTCTGTAAATAAGCAAAAAGCTTTGCAGCTTTGTGTTTCCTTATAACAAAGATAATTAAATAAATACAATTTGCAAACTGTCTTCTAATTTCAGGCGTTACTATTGACAATAATCATATGCTTGTAAAATGATAGTTTTAGCTGAATGAACCGTAGTGTATATGTTACTATATGAATCAAGAAAAAAATAACTTTTTATTGAAGCTTTTTTCCAACAACGTTTTTGTTCCCCCTGCAATCGGCAACAGTATTATTTTTGCAACTTCTTTTTAAATATTTTTTCAACCATTTTTCTATACATCCTACAATTGTTCGCTTTGGAAAATCATCCTTTAACACTTCTGTATGCCAAAGTCAATATTTGCGTAGTTACCCTTGTGTTTGTGACAATATTTTATAAATATTTGCTTAATGTTTTTTTTTCTCTGGCAACTTTATGTCTTTGTGGTCGATCTGCAACACTTGTCTAAATAAAGTTCATTGAAGAAATGCAATTACGTTTACGCTAACATGGTGTATTAATGTTATACTTCAGATTATTTCTTCTTTTCGAAATTAATTAAAAGTTAATTTATTTTTAAGCTCACTTTTCGTTGTTGTATTAATTTTTAATGTTTCCTGAATTTTTAATAATTAAAGATTTGACAAAAATATGTTTGTGACATAAAAATTCAAATTAATTTTATATTAAATATCCTGCAGAAGATGAACTATCATGAGAGCAGTATTTTGCTAGCACGCAAATTACCAGTGCTCGATATAGTGTAAATTTTTCGGTACTATATTAATGGCCAAAAGAACAATTGATTTTCTAGGAAAATTAATAGTAACATTGGTATTTGTTAGGCACTAGTTTAATTTATTCTAGTTGGCTACTAATACCATTGCTTCAAAACGGGTGCTAATATGATGCTTTAGAGTTTTTAAGCTTTGCCTATAACACTTTTGATTTTTTAAGCTAATTTCCTTGCCTAATAGTAGCAGCTAGATAGTGGATTTTTTTTTATTTCTATCTTTCTCCCCATCAGCAGTTCTTCGTATAGCGGAGGGTCAATGACTTTCTTAGACGAAATTGAAAAAAGTTTTTGGTGCAATTGCTTCTTGTTCTGAATAAACCAATTCTCTGATTGTTTCTTTTTATTATTTGATAATTCGGTTTCTTCAATCAGTAGTTTTTCACCACACATATTTTTTTCCCCAAATTTTCAGCATCTCATCAAATTTTAATAATCTTATTTTTTTTTTAATGAACGAATTTTCATTCTTTATTTTCTTTAATCTATTCGATTTATTCAGTTTTATAATTTTATGTAATTTCACTTTTATGTACGAATAAAAGACCAAAGTGGACTTACTAATTTTCAGGGGCAGCGTCAGGAGTCTTTGGCGAGACAAATCTATTTATATCCTTTTAGTAAAAGGTATAAAAAGTGATATGATTAAACTTCACATCAACTACTTGAATTACTGGATCATTTCTATAAAACATATAGCACCTTTCCAGCTAGCACGTTCTAATGATACGGGTAGCATTTTGGCAATTCATCTTCATCTTCTGCAAAGTAGATATAAAAATAGAGTCACTACACTTATATACGCGTTTATGTGTTCGTGGTACATAAGAATATGATCAAATCGCCATTTTTGTCCTATTGATCCAATCTGATTCTTAAATATTAAAGCTGCTGTTTTACATTATTTTCCAAGTTGTTGGGCATTGAAAATTTTATAAAATTTTTAAATTATCCTGACGATGCCAACAAACTGTTGATAAAATATTTAAATACTAATAAAAAAAAAAATATATCACATAAAAAATAAAATAATTTGTAATACTTGACTTGAGTTGAGTTGAGGAGATCAAATAAAAAATATGTAATCAAATCAAATAAATTTTTAAGAAAAAAGTCGTTCCTTATAGAATTTTTTAAAGCTTAATATTCATATGAAAATGCTATCTGCAGATCATAAGAAGTTTAAGCCATGGAAAGTGGAATTCAAGCTGGAATTTTCTCTTCATACGTTTTGTAGTATACAGCTTAAAATTATAACCTACACTTTTTGTTTTAAGATTCAGCTTTCTTATGGTTTCTTAAATATCAAATTGTTTTTACTAAGCATTTAATCTGTCATTTAGGAGACAAATACACTATTCTGTTACTTTGTGTCTTATCTGCAGCTTAAATAATTTCTTATATGGTGACATCCTTCATACCTTATGGGCAATTACAATACCTTTAACACTTGCCATCACATAAGTCATACAATGAGAAACGTGCGTCTATGCCACTCTCTTGTTTTTGTGGCATGATGCTGTTGAGTTAGAAGCTGAATCTGCTAGTGATAAAATTTCTTTTTTATTCACTTTATAATACAAAATAAAAGGAAAAATCCAGCAACTGCCAAACCGGAGTACAATTCTATGGAAAGCGGGAAAAAATTAAGTCAAATTTTCAGACAGAAAACATTAATACGTTTTAACGTTCAAAAGAAAAATATATACTTTTGGTGATTCCCGCTTACGTTTGAAAATATCTACAATCCGAAGGGTTTAAAGTGTCACAACCATGCAAAGATATTCCAGAATCTTTTTGTTTTATTTTTATACCAGCGGCTCGTCTCTATTGACTCATACAACACAACGTGTATGAAAAGATTTACATAAATTATCTCAACCAAGGTTACACAGCAATTAATCTTCAGATCAACTACTTAGATTTCTAGAATTTATTATTTTGAATAAAATTAAAACTGTGAGGCATATGGCTTAATAACTTTTTAGTCATGCGATAAACGACAATTTTAATGATAGTGATATTTATTGCCTGAACAAAACATAGTGTTATCATACAATATAACAATAAAAATTCTTAGTCTAAGAACATTTTTAGTATAAAATCATCTTCACAAGTTTGTTTAGTTTTTGATAATAAGCAGCAAAAGTTTTTAAGTTTTGGAGTGAGAGTTTATAAAAAAGGTTAAGTTGTAGTACAAAAAAAAAATATATAGAAGATAATAACAACGTAGTAACGTCTAAAACGATGATATGAAGATATTTAACTGCATATCCTATTTAACACTTTAACCCTCCTATGCCCGCAAATTAATGCGTGAGACCGACAAAAAACACTTTAAAGCAAAGTTAATGTTTCGAAACCAATGAAGATGTGAGCTCTTGGTAGCCGCCATGATAAATTAACACAAATTTATTCTCCAGCTTTTCTTAGGAAAGAATGAAAAAAGAAGTTGTTGAACGGCAAATACATCAAAATTATTAGAAAAACGTATTTTGTTGATGAAAAATAAGCTCTTGCACATTGAAAAAAGAACTAAAGAGTGAACAATCAAATTTCAATAAGCCAAATGGCTGGAGAACAACGAAAAGGTGCCACCTTTACATGCTTTCTTTTTCCAAGTATTCTACGATTGGGACAATCTCTTCTCTAGAAAAATAAGAATTTTGTGAGAATATTTATTATTGATCTGATTATCTTGCTTACATATGTATTTTCAACCTTTATTTTTATTCAAATGTTTTATTGACCAGGATAACGTTTTCTTTTTGAGTTTTGCGTTATATTATTTTATTGCATTTGAATATAGAGAATATAAAAAATCAATATGTTTCGTTGGACACTGATATCTAAAGTATCAAGCAGACTTGGGATCATTATTACTAACTAACTCGGCGTTAGTTAAAAGCAGGATTTTATGGGGCAAACAAACCACTTGTTTTTTCGTTATTACATTTTCCCTTTTACAAATAATTAGCGATTAATTACCGGAACCATAATCTTTCACCAAAAAACAACATTTAGTAGCAATACATTTTTTTCTATATCTCAGTATTATTGAGCCCAATGTTGCCCATTTTCAATACCGTACAAGAAGAGATAGTTTACAAATCGAGTAATTCAAAATCAGGGTCAATAATTTGTTTATTAACTTCAAAAATAGCATTTATAAGAGGTGGATTTAGCGAAACAAATCTATGCATTCCCTTTTAGTAAAGTGCATAAAAATATTAAAGACAATTTTATTACTTACAAGCAATTATTACACACAAAATATTTAACATTGAAAAGCAACACACATTGAAAAGCAACACACCCCACTTCTACTGCATTTCATTATATTCAAATCCTTACAAACAATTGAAATTTTTAACTGTTTTTCAAGTTGCCTAAATTCACGTTGCTTGTATTTGTTTATGTAGCATATATACCTAAAACATTTATTTTAATGCTTTTTTAAAGTCAAACCAAATCCTTGCCAATTGTACATAACCAAATGACACAAGAACAATTGTATATAGTGAGCAAATTGATTCATGTCCTGGTTTCTGTTTTATTTTATTTACCGTTCTCAATTTTCAACATGTGTCTCATGTAGCACTTTTGTTGCCCTGGGCAATTTTTTTTGGATTAACTCTACAACTGTCACCATATTAAACAACAACAAAATGTAACAAGAGCTAATAGTTTTAAATTCCCCATACAGTATGAAATTTTCGGGTATGCAGCATATGAATATAATATTTTAAATTCTTTTCATTAGCATATATAATTTAAGGTGGTAGTTTTGAGTTGCAGGCTCATAATGGATCAATAGAAACCACCCACTTTTTTCAGAAACTAACATTAACAAATGCTTTGTTAAGAAAAATATACTTTACAAAGTTCGTTTAGGGATAAGGGATAAACATATTTTTTCTTATTAATTTAGTAAACAAAAAAAAAAATAAATGAATTGTTGTAGTATTTTAAGTCTTCTAGTGGCAGAGCCCTGGAACGACATGAAAATTTTGCTATCAAATAGTGTACCATCTACGAGTGGTCAGATAAAAAGTTCATATAATGGAAATCTATGGCTATAGTTAGTCTAAAAATATAAATATGCCTTTTAATTTTTTACTTTAGGGGTACAAATGCTACAAGAAATCAAAATCAACTAATATGAAATTGGTTTGCGTTTGGTAGAATAATAAAACGAATCAATATGTGAAAACTCAAGTATTAATTGTTTCAGTACAAATTAGGCAATACGTCATATATAATTCTCTTAATAAAAGCCGTGAGAAAGTCATTCGATTTTGCACGCTAGCACCCGACTCTGAATATATGGTCACATTGCAAACACGTATCGATAAAATAACGAGACCACTTCTGTCTGTTAATCTTTGTTTTGGCAAAGAATATAGCTGTTTAAATATGTTTCCTGGGCTGCCAGTTATGAGACCAGCCAACTGGTGTCCTAGAAGGTCTCCTTTTTTTAAAGTATATATAGATAATTATTAAAAGTTTATCAGGCTCAAGTTTTTGTACATTATTTTTGTGATTGATATTAATTAAATTAGACAAAGAAGACATCAAAGACTTTTAGCAGGGTGTACAACTGGTTGTTTAGAAGCCGCCACACTTTCTCGTCAGCACCCATTTTCATAGTTGTTTCTTGCTACATCCATGCGAATATTATTGGATTTTCAGTTGGCTATAGACATGTAATTGTAGTTAATAAAAAAGTTGTGGTCACGTCAATAGTGGGCAAATACTCATATTTCACCGCAGTTTCAGTTATGTACAGAGCTTTAATTGTTTTCGAAAATAAAATGGTGTTTGTTTTCTATTTTTTTTTTTTTTTTCCAAATTCTACAAGGATAGATTTGTAGGGCTTTGTTCTTAAAGACAGAAAACAGAATGCAGGTAGCGAGTCATAGCTGTGCTCACGTCTATCATTTTGATCATTTTTTGGAACGGCAAAAGCTAAAAACAAATTTAGCTTGCACAAGATAAATTGCTGTACTATCAGTATATTATTAACCAATATAAAAAAAAAAAAACAAAACGAGGAAAACAAAGAATAAAAAATTAGGATTTATTATCTAATACCAGTATCAAGAATTTAGCACAACAATCCTTTACTTCATTTTGCAGCCTTAGAGTATATCTGTTAAAGAATTATATTTGAAAATCCTGTAATATACCTTCAGGAAGATGAGTTGCTTGAGTTGAAAAAGTAATCGGTTTAGTAGTACGAATGAAAAATGGGCAGCATATCGACGCCTGAAGCAGACAAAACAAAATTAAGAAGTCTGTTTTGACCCAAAATAATAAATTTTAATTGGCCTTTTAAGCAAATATTTAATTACTTGTTGAAATATTTATTTTTTATAAATATTTTTTTTTTATTAGTTTTTAAGCTTATTCGACCCATGTTGTCTTTAATACTATTTTATTTCTTCGAGCTTTAGGTATCTTTCATTTACTTGTTTTATTTGCCGATATTTCGCTCTAGTTTGAAGCAATAATTTTTTTTTTTTTATTAAACCTAGATGCAAGAGAAAACTATGAAATACGCGGTATTAAGAAAAGTGCGCTTTCAAAATGGATAGGAAGTACAAAAACACTTTCCCCAGCTGTAAAACAAATAAAGTTTCATATTTTTATTATAGGTTCGTTTATCCGGTTACACAATAGTAAACATATGTATAAATAAGAAGACATTTTTAAGCGCAAGTAATATTTCCTTCTACTTAGTATGCATTTGGCGTGCCTACTTCACCCGCAGAGATGGAATATATTGGGCAAAATAATGTTTATTCTGTTGCAAAATAGAGAAGTTGATAAGATTAGATTGTAATAGCATTCATAAGTGTATGTACATATTTATACATTTATGTCTTATGAGGTTTATATTAAAATATTTGTGTAATGCCATTTGGTGACAAAGACCATACGTTGTATTTGCTTAAGATACACTTTTGTAAGATTGGGCCAATATTTTTATTGCTTGAGGAATTCAGTACCACATGCTTCAATAGGCCATAAAATATTATGGGCTAATATTTTGTGTTATTTTTTTTTAGCTTCAAATGGAGTTTGTTTAATAAAAAGCGAAAGTATAGAAGTTTTGCTTTAATATTTAAAATACAAATGGATAATATGGAATATTTTAAAGCAATTTTTTTTTCTATAGCAATTTTTTTAATATAAAATACTTTTGCTTTCTTTGGTTTCTTTTTATGCCGAAAAGGCTTCACAAGTTTCTGCTTCCAAGTTTTCTATCCGCTTAAAACAAGACACTCTATATAAAGTAAAATTGTAGTTAAGTGCTCATATATTTATTGACAAACAAAAAGCTCATGTAAGTTAATCAATAATATTGTGTATATTGATGTTGCAGTAAAAATTTAAACATACATTTTGAGAAAATTAAATGTTTTTTTTTGCTGAATTTAGGTTTTAAAATACTAATTGAAAAACATCAAAACTTTTGCAATGTTGGCTGATTCAGATAAATTTTTTTTTGTTATTGCTTACTTATTGCTTCTGCTGCAACAAAGTAGCACGAAAAGAATATGAAAATAATACAGTTGAATTTGATAATAATATGATCGAAAATCACAAACGTATGTTTGGAATTGAAAATAATATGTTTGGATGGAAAAATAATACTATAAGGAATGACAATGGTGTTTTCGAATGAGAGAACAATATGTTTGAAAGTTACAATAATATGGTCGGACATGTCAAGATTGTGATTGAGTTGAACAATAACATGGTTAGGGGCCATAATAATCTAATCACTGAAAATGTAATGAACAACAATACGCACGTTTTATTTAACAATTAATATTGTTAGTCTGTAATCATATACTTTAACAACAGCATGTGTCTCTTCGAACATGGCTACCTCAACCATATTTTTTCCTTGCCTGTTTTAACTGATTTAAAGATTTACTAATTTAAACGTAAATAAAAGCTTTTATCTGCATTATGACCTAAGAAAGTTGCTTCAAGCTCAGTTATCTCGAACTCGATACAAATTTCACTGAAATCGAAAGATCATCCCAGCAAGTTTTTTACACAAACCCGATTTGTGCCTAAATTTTACAGCTTTCCCAACGTCGACAGCGAAAATTTTTTTCTCTCTTTTTTTCAAAATGTAATTAAATTTTGTAAATAATATGGACACACATCAGTTTTGAACGAAACTCAAATTGATACTTCATGTGTGAAATAGAACGCCATAAAGTTGTTTTTAATTTTCTTCTATAAACAAACAGTTATTGGGATCTTAAGTGAGATGTAATGTAAACAGTTTTTAGTGCACAATTTTATGACTACAAACAATACAAGTTTAAAGATTTCAAGTGATCAATTTGTTAAAACAAATAACATCTTTAATGTTGTTTGTCTGCAGTAAAAGTTTAAAACTAACTGCCAGTGTAGGCAATATTTGAGAACATGTTTTATCCGCCACATACTTTAAGTTGTAAATAATTATACTCATCAACATTTGCGTCTTTAACAACAAGAAGAAAACGCTTTCATTTTAAAACGATTAAATCCACTCACAACAGTTTGTATGAGTGCAATCGTTTCTTTCTTTCTTTCTGAGACTACACAAGCTTAACAAGTAATAAAGTCTCGCTAGACATCTTTTAATCGGAGATAAGGAAGAGAAAAGAAATTCAATTGGCGCCAACATATTTGTTTTAATTGATAAATTATGTTACTCCTTAAACGGACAGTATGGGAGCATTGAATAATTTGTCATCCTTGTTTTACAAATAATAATTTATTATCACATGCATTTGAAATGAATTGATGCAGTGTGGGACTACTTGATTTTATTGGTCTCTTGCATTGACTTGAAGTTTAATGAAGTCTAACATCTATTTACATTGCTGCACTATGGTTCAAGTTATAGTTTTGTGAAACTATAAGTTAATATTAACATTCTGCAGGAACACAATTATGTCAAAAGTCTTAAGTAATTTCATTTGTATGGACATAAGGCGTAAAAGTAGACATAATTAATGAAAACCTAAAGTGGCCTAAGAGAAATATCTAAAAGAACAATTAGTCGTTCTAAGTTTTAAATTAACTAAAAAGAAAATATTCAATTTTGTTCTATTCTGTTTAAAATCTTTATATTGAAACAAAAATTAGATAAAATAAATTCTTATTTGCTCTTGATTCAGGATTTTTGAGGTTAGCTTAACCTCAGCTAAACCTAAGACGACGGATTTAATTTTTTTTTTGTCGATTTTATTTTTCAACGTTTAGCCGATAGCAGCCAGTGTAGGCTTGTTATACTCTGCGCGAACTTATCGATAATAGTTGTGATCCCATACTCAATATTGGGAGCGAACGGAATACCAATTCGCACTATTCCCCTACTTCGAGTAGGGGAACAGCTACTCGAAGTTCGTACAAGCGAGACACTTTTGAAAGAGACATATTCCTGATCTTCCTGCTTTTCTTGCAAGGCCACACTTGTTCTCAGGGCTAGTTTGCTAAAGTGGTTGCAATAAGTAAGCAATAACAAAACAATAGTAAACAGCCAGCATTATTACAGTTTTGATGCTTTTCAATTGGTATTTCATATAAAATTATTTGCAATGCACTTTAAAAGCTAAATGACTCAAGAAAAATATTTAATTTTTGTCGTATGTTTCAATTTTTCGCTACAGCATTAAAATACACCATATGCTTTTCCTTTTTTGTAAAAAATGTGGTTTTAAGTGTTTGTCACCCAAACCATAGTGCGGGGCAATAACATACAACAACTCCTAATCTAGAAAAATCGGTACTAGATTTTTTGTTCCAATTAAAAATCAGGTTTATACACTTTTTTAGCTTCAACTTTAGTGGAATTTATGTATCCAAAAAGGTTTAAATGTAAAAAAGAAAAATGTTTTCAAGTTTTCTAAAAAAAAAAAAAAATTGTATCCATAGAAAAACTGAAACATTAAGCCGTTTTAGCTTTAACCTTTTATATTTCACTATGAAAAGAGTATTTATCTTTATTTACGCTTAATTGTCTAAAACCTGTTAAATCTTATTTATGTTTTCAGCGAAATTCTTAATTGTCTTTTCTTCTTTTGATTTTTTTTCTCAATTCGTTTGTCAACTAATGACTCTGTACTTTGTAGTTTTTTTTTAAATAACTGAAAGTAATTAACTCCTACGTTAAAAGGTCTTTCCTTCAAAGTTCATTTACACTGCAATCGTAGAGACAATTTTTGTTTATAGATTTATTTTTTTCATCTTACTGAAACAAAGTAGTATAATAATTTTTGTGCTTAGCCAATTAGCACTTCTGAAAATTGAATCATAAATGAAGCATTTTATTTAGAGGTAATGAAAGGTATTTAACATTGTGTGAGCAATAAACAAATTCATGTAAAAAAAGTATGCAGATTACTTTTACAAGTTAAAATACTTATATTGAATTTTGGTGCTAGAAAAATATGTGCATGTCAATCAATTTGGCAATCGATATTTTGATAGCTTTTGGCATTAGCAAAAAAGTTCTACTACCACAGCTCAAGAAAATCCTATTCTAAGCGTCAGATTTTCAACTTTTTTTCTTTTTGTAAAGCAGCCCTTTAAAAAGCAAGGTATGGGGTCGGTGTGTTAGAAAAACAATTTTTTGGGGAGAAACAACTGTTATGGGTTTGTCCTCTACAGGGTAACCAGTCGCAGAGGCTATAGTTGAGAGCCTCGAAAATTAAATTTTCTTCCTATTCCCTCTGCAGGCCCCCTGCAGCAAGCTAAGTAACAGGGAGCCCGTAAAAGATTTTTTCCAGATTTTTTGGATGAATATTTCTTTTAATACACCGACCCCGTGCCGCAGCTGCTCAGGGGACTCTCCTACAAAAACATGAAGAATTGTAAAAACGAACGTTTTGAAAAAGATTTTTTGAGGTATCGTGTTCATGCGTGAAGCTATCAAAAAAACGATATCTTAAACTAGAGCAATTTGTATCCATAAAGATCGACCTAGCGTAATGTCTACACTAAAATTCTATAGATTAAACTCAATTGTTTTGAATAACGTTGGTTGTTAACTGTCTAATTATATACTAAATCAATTACTTTCATCTGGCATAATATTTTCTTAACATTAATAAAGAACTGATAATATTTGGGCTTAATGCTGTTTTCTAATTATATATCGTTTTAACAAATTTTAATACGCTATTTCGTTTTCCACCTAAAACCTCTTAATGAAATAATATTACTATTTTCTTTAGGTCTCAAAAATAGACCTTAATGCTTTCTGTCTTTTTTCAGCCGTCTATGTGCCGCCAACATTTCGCTGCTGCTAAACAACTCATCATGAACAAAATAAGAATCAGAAATGCTCAAACAAACTTTTTATACAGAAAGCATTTTACGTCTTGCAACACCTTTACTTCTCAAAGCACCTAAAGAATTAAAGAAATTTTTTAGACCTAAAGAAACAAATTTCATGAAATTTCTTATAGCGAATAAATAATTAAGTTCCTTTTTGAATATTCAAAAACTTTTACTTTTTGATACTTTCAAGAACACAAGTTGTTGGTAGCCAAGGGTCACCCGTTGTAAGGAAGTGCAAATACTACTCAGGATGAAAAACAGCAATGATATCGACAGAAATCGGTGGTATGATACATATAACTAATTAAATATGCCTTCAATTTTAGTTTGTGGTCATGAAAGCACTGACACTATAATATGAAAAAAATTTAATTACTTAAAGGGAAAATATTCAAAACAGTTCTCTTTCCATTTTAAATTCCATTTTCATTCTGAAAACAAATACACATTTAAAATGTTCCTTGTATTTTTTTCAGTATAGAAAAACTGCTGACAAATAACAAGTAATTAATCTCATTAAACCAAAAATTTCGTAGCTTTACGTTTGTGTAAAATGTTTTTACAATCGCTAATGATGTCTTGCAAAAACACGCTAAGTACTCTGCTCCCCCATCTCCACAAAAAATAAATATCCTAAATGATCTAATATAAATAAATCGTTTAGTGATTTGCCAAAATGTTGAAGCTGTAAACCAAAGTTTCATGGTGCTCATTAAATACATGACTGGCAAAATTTTAAAATATATATTTTTTTGCTCCTTTGACACGAGAGCTTGTTCAAATTCAAATTCAAAAGAATATTTATGAATCACAAAACGTTATTCAATTATATTTGTATATATTACTTTCAATATACTTGTGAAAATATTATATTATTAAATCTTGTTAAAGAAGAAAGCATGTGACCATTTCCATGTTAAGCATGACTAAAACAAGTGCTATTGTGGCACATCAAGAGCGAATCAATTAACAAATTGGTGTTAGTTTTTATCGTGTGGTAGAAAACTTCTCCAAAGCATATAAAAGCAATACATTCTTTGAAATGTCTGATAACTTTCCTGAATATATTATTAGTATAAATAGCAAAAAAAAAAAAAAAAAGACATCATGGTCTTTTAGGCAACAACTAGTACATAAGCACATTTAAATGGATTTCTTAAGCACATTAAATAACGCAAAAAAAAACAGAAAGGCTTTCAACGGCTATAACAACCAATATCCTTGAAACAGAAAACCCCATCATCTGTTAATGTTGTTCGTGAAAGGCACAGATTTACCAATACTTAAGTTTTCTAAAGCCCTGATGACTAGGAATTTGAAAATTTACAAATGCTATTTTCTCCTTTTTAAACTTTATGATTTATTTAAAGAAACACATTGTATATTACCTACGCCTTATTTCGTATGCCATTATGTTTATACCATTTCTTTGTGGTGCTGCTTGCGATTAGCATGAAAAACACATTTACGTAGGTATTTTTTTGGGGATAAGTTTCGTAAAGCTTTTATTCATGCACATAAAAAAGGTAAAGATTTTGCACAGGACATTCTTATGTGTTTTACGTGTTATGTTCTCATTGACGAAAGCGATTTTTTTTTTTTGCAAAAACTTTTGTTATAATATTCAAGTTGTAACAAAAGAAATTTATTTGACAAATGTGTGTACATTATGTGTTAAAGCCATGCCTACTTATTTTGGATTTTCATATTGATATCAGAATATATATACTAATATATGAACTTCGTGACCTTTAGTTTGACACAAGTGTAAATCTTATTTTTAAATATTGTTACAAATTTGGTCGTGAACGGACCGATTGTGATTGTTCTAGAACGTACTAAATCATCGTTATTTTATATGTGCGTATATTGTCTTGTTATTATTTGTAAATGAACACAGGAGGTATATACACACATGCATACATAGAAGCTTGTTGATAAACAAAACGGCAGCACAGCGAGTGTGCACATACTGACACACATGTGTGGATAAATAAGCACAACAGCGAAATAAAAGAAACCACCACCGCACGATACAATATTCGTGTGTGCATGTATGTGCGCGACTCAGATGCTTGAGTTTTACTGCCGCGTGTATGTATGTCGGTGTGTGTGTATATCTTTTGTTCATGATGAGTTATCGCACATCGCATGTATGTCGGTGTGTGTGTATATCTTTTGTTCATGATGAGTCATCGCACATCGCACTATAGATGTGGCGTGATTAGCTTCTGTAAACGTCTAGAATGTTCTAGTAATGATCATTGGAAGTATAAAAGCAGCGAAGCTCAACGCTGAAGAGTCAGTCGATTTTTAGCTGCGCTAACGTGTAAAGTGTCTTAAGTAATAAAAAGTGATTAAGTGAAAGTGTTGTTCTTTTAGTAAAGTGTTCCTAGTAAAGTGTTTACAAGTATAGTGTGTTCAAATAAATAAAGTGTTGAACTGTTGGTTATTGTAAACTGAAGACTTGAGTGTTCTAACTTCATCACAATTAAAGAATCTACGGAAAACGTTTTGAAAAGGTTAAAACGTAACAATTGGTGTCAGAAGTGAAATTGTAAAATGAAGTTCGACGAGCTTAAAGTGGAACAACTGAAAAAGGAGTTGTGCAAATTGGATCTGCCCACATCTGGTAACAAAGTGGAGCTGCAGAAGAGGCTAATGGAGGAGTTTGATCGGTTGGGTCTGGACATCAATACTCATGACTTCGAAGAAAAAGAAGAACTGGAGATGAGTACACGATCAGCTACAAGCAATATGGACTTCAACGCTATGTTTGCAATGATGATGCAGAAAATGGAGGAAAACTCCAAATCCATCATGCTGGAAAACTCCAAGTCCATCAAAGAGGCGTCCAAAGCAACAAATGTAATGATGAAATCGAATAATGAAATGCTTCTAGCAGAAATAAACGCAAAGCATACGACAACGAATGAAAATTTGATGAAACTGTCTTCGGCTATAGACCAGAGAGTGAATGCCATGGAGGAAAAATTGTGTGGCTTAGAACGAAATGTTCACGAAGTGGGTGAAAAATTTACTGCCCTAGAAAATGATGTCGATCAAAAGCTTCATAGCCTGGAAGCTAGAATGAATGGCCTTCAACTGCAGGAAATGCCAGTCCGAGCTATTCCTGAATCTGTGAGCAGAGTGAAAGCGCCCACCTTTGATGGCAGCACACCTTTTAACATTTTCCAGTTTCAGTTTGAAACTGTAGCCAATAAGAATGCATGGAGCAAAGATGAGAAATGCATTGAGTTAATTTTGGCGTTGAAGGGTGTCGCTGCACAGGTCCTGGAAACTGTGCCCGCTTCATCTAGAGACAATTATGAAATCATCATGGCAGCTCTGCAACGCAAGTATGGTGGAGAGCACAAGAAGGAAATCCACAGAATGGAGCTGAGAGGCAGAGTGCAGAGAAGCAATGAGACTCTTCAGGATTACGCAATGGAGATTGAGCGTCTGGTGCAGCTTAGCTATCCTGGAGAGAGCTACTCGTTTTTGGACCATTTCAAGACGGAGGCATTTGTGAATGGAATTCGAGATCCCGACATTAAGCTTGCAGTATGCGCAACACAAAAGCCGTCATTCGCCGAAACCGTCTCATTTGCGTTGGCCCAGGAGACAGCCAGACTAATTTCAAGGCCACAGGTCCACAAAATAAGGGAGCTAGAGGTAGTTCATGAGCCAGGAGATGGCTTGGCCAGTACGATTAAAGAGGCACTGTTGCAAGCATTGGCCGAAAGCTCGAACAAAGGCCGAGCTAAGTGTTTTAACTGCGGAAAGACAGGCCACTTTCAGCGCAACTGTAAAGCTCCCAGGAGGCGTACTAGATCCGTATCTCGACAGAGGCCGAGCAAAAGGGCAGGCCAACAACAGCTGACCAAGAAGTCACGATCATACCAATGGGGAAAAGAGCAGAAAGAGTGCGTCATTGATGTTCGGCGAACGCAGATAGACTCCCACGAAGACTGGCCAACGGCGCAGAAAAATGACCCGGTGCTCAGCAAAATAATAACTGCTAAACAGAGTGATAGCAGGCCTGCACGCAATGAAATTGCGGCTGAGAGCCCCCTCGCTAAAGCTTATTGGTCTCAATGGAGCAGCTTGCAGCTGGTAGATGGATGCTTATACCGTATATGGGAAAGTGCGGATGGCAAAACAACTTCTAACTTAATAGTTGTACCATCATCTAAGATACCGGAAGTTCTGCGAGAGTTCCACAATGGTCCCAGTGGTGGTCACCTTGGAGTTAATAAAACACTGGAAAAGGTAAAACAGCGTTTTTACTGGGTTGGAGCGCAACAATCAGTAGCCGACTGGATAGCGAACTGCAAGGAATGTATAGCGGCGAAGGGTCCAGCACGGAGAACTCGAGCACACCTGCAGCAGTACAATTCGGGTGCGCCCTTTGAGCGAATAGCTATGGATGTAGCAGGTCCTTTTCCAGTCAGTACTGCCGGTAATCGTTATGTCCTTGTGGTAATGGACTATTTCAGCAAATGGCCAGAAGTATACCCCATACCAAACCAGGAGGCTCAAACTGTGGTAAATGCTTTCATTAATAATTGGGTGTGCAGATATGGTGTTCCAATGGAGTTGCATTCCGATCAAGGCAGAAACTTTGAGTCTGCAATTTTTAAGGAAATGTGCGAGCTCTATGGAATAAGAAAAACCAGGACAACACCGCTTCACCCGCAATCCGACGGTATGGTTGAAAGATTTAACCGCACGTTGGAGGAATACCTGAGGAAAGTAGTGAGCGACCATCAGAGAGACTGGGATGAGCACATTCAAAAATTTTTGTTGGCATACAGGTCCGCTGTGCATGACTCAACGTCTAGAACACCAGCAAAAATTGTTTTTGGAACAGAACTCAGATTGCCTGGCGATTTGGAATTTGGCACAAAACCTGTACCGAAGAATGAGGATACGGAGAATTCTTCGCAGGAGAAAAGTGACTTGCACGAGCTGCACGAATTTGTACGCAACAGAATTCGAGTAGTCAGCGATAAAATGAAAGCCAGATACGATCGAGCTGCAAATTCCGACGGATTCCGCGAGGGACAACTGGTTCTACTATATAACCCACAAAGGAAGAAAGGACTGTCTCCCAAATTACAAACGCATTGGGATGGACCGTATAAGGTGATTAAGAGGTTGAACGACGTTGTATACAGGATACAGAAGCATAACAGCCATCGATCCAAAATGAAGGTTGTACACTTAGAACGACTCGCAAGGTACGGAAGTAGTGGTTCTGGGCCTGTTCGGGACGAACAGGCTTGAGCGGGCGGCAGTGTTACAAATTTGGTCGTGAACGGACCGATTGTGATTGTTCTAGAACGTACTAAATCATCGTTATTTTATATGTGCGTATATTGTCTTGTTATTATTTGTAAATGAACACAGGAGGTATATACACACATGCATACATAGAAGCTTGTTGATAAACAAAACGGCAGCACAGCGAGTGTGCACATACTGACACACATGTGTGGATAAATAAGCACAACAGCGAAATAAAAGAAACCACCACCGCACGATACAATATTCGTGTGTGCATGTATGTGCGCGACTCAGATGCTTGAGTTTTACTGCCGCGTGTATGTATGTCGGTGTGTGTGTATATCTTTTGTTCATGATGAGTTATCGCACATCGCATGTATGTCGGTGTGTGTGTATATCTTTTGTTCATGATGAGTCATCGCACATCGCACTATAGATGTGGCGTGATTAGCTTCTGTAAACGTCTAGAATGTTCTAGTAATGATCATTGGAAGTATAAAAGCAGCGAAGCTCAACGCTGAAGAGTCAGTCGATTTTTAGCTGCGCTAACGTGTAAAGTGTCTTAAGTAATAAAAAGTGATTAAGTGAAAGTGTTGTTCTTTTAGTAAAGTGTTCCTAGTAAAGTGTTTACAAGTATAGTGTGTTCAAATAAATAAAGTGTTGAACTGTTGGTTATTGTAAACTGAAGACTTGAGTGTTCTAACTTCATCACAATTAAAGAATCTACGGAAAACGTTTTGAAAAGGTTAAAACGTAACAATATGTATGGTGGTAACACAGCCTACACAACCAACAAAATATTCGAAGTTTTAACCATACACAGACACTAAATTCGTTTCTTTTTGAAACAGCTTAAGTTTTTATATCTGTTGCTAATTTTTTTTTTAACTTTAGTCTAAATTAAAGTTGCCTTTAGGTTAGATGAGGTATAAATGCATGCTTCTATATATCTAAAAAAAATTCTTTCATACGGCCTGCCACAAATTTAGGTAAAATGCCATCTCTAAACAGCTGATACTGAAAAAGCCACAATGTTTACACACTATGAAACTAGTTTTCTTGATTTTAGCTCTCATGCATTTACTGTAAATACATTTGAGTTTGTTCTAATATCTTTGCTTGAAACCATGCTGTTTCTGTTAATTTGATAATCATGTTTTAATAAATCACATATTCCACTCTTTTGGGTTCTCTAAAAAACATGTGGCGGACAAAGGTGATAACAAACTCAAAAGGCGGCAAGTGTTTTTTTTATTTTAATCAAACACGTTAAAAGGGCTTTTTTTTATAGAATAATGCTAGTGCACATTACTAAGCTAGACGAAAAACATTTTAGCTCATTTACCTTTTTGGACCCAAATGCACAACGTAAACAAAAAAACGTATTGAGGAAAATAACAAGTATTCCCGCTTTATTAGCATTTTTTCCTAATAACCACAGATGGATTTGGAGAAAAAAAAATATTCACCATACACGTGTAGATGTTAATAAAAGTTATTTATTATGCACTCATGCATATTTTCAATTAGTGTTATTTGCTTAGCCCAACAAAGCGGTCTTTATTTCAAAACAAAATATACAAACACCACCTACAGGCAAGCAACTCCAAATGTGGCAAGAAAAAATATCTTACATTTAATGCAAAAACAATATGCAACTGCATCACAACATTATTACTCCGTACATGGAGCCTTTTGTTATGTTTAGACAGTGAATTGATGCGGCTACAGCATTTTTATTTTTTTTGTATCATGCTTTGTTGCACAATACTTGTATATGTGTGCACATTCAATACGCATACTTTTAAGATTCAATAACAGTTTTTAAATCAATTGCTGAATGCGTAGTAGTTGTGCCCAACAATATTTTCGTAGCTGCTGGCCATTATTTTCTTCAGTCTGCTGTTTAGTATTCGGTTGCAAATATTTTCCATTTGTTTTGTTTGACCGTCTGTACATGTTTTTAGTTTTACAATATATGGGTATTCCCATAGTGGTGAGCGTGACTGTCGTTTAAATTTAGTGGTCATGTTTCTTAAGCAAATCTATATTGAATGTACACGCAACATTATAAATATACATCTTAAAAGTTCTGAGCTGGTGTTGACATAAATATTTTAAAAATTTAGATTCTAAAAGTATGCGCTTATAGTCGTGAGGTTTTTTCTGCTACTGGCTTAATGACCTTGAAAGATATAGTTACAAGGCCACAGAGTCTCAAAAGGTGATAATCGCTACAATACCATAAATGCAATTCTCAAAATAAACACAATACCCTGTAAAATTTCATTTTTTTAGTGAAACGAAGTTCAGCATTCCCCTGCTTAAGCTTGTAATTATGTAAAGAAAGTACAAAAGCATAACTATAAAGGTTTAAAGATTTAGAAACGCTAAAATGGAGTAGATTCGAGTAGAGTCAATATCAGGTTAATCTTCTCAGGCACATCTTCTTAAAAGACTTGTGTAGGGTACTTCATGTTACTCATAATTCAAGGAAAACATCACACAGAAGCATTTAAATTATTTTAGAGCATTAGACAACTAGTAAGATAAGCTAAATTTAAGAAAAACAAAACACTACATTGTATTGCTTCTAGGTTCTTCATTTCAGACAAGAAGCATGCCTTATAAAAAAAGCCAATCGAAGCGTTTCCCTTTAGGAGCCCCATACTGGTTTCTGATAAGTGCCGATATCTGTTGCGAAAGTAAGTACATATCATTATTTCAAAGCCTAGTTTTTTCAGAAGAACTAATTGCTCACATATTAAGAATTTGCTGAACAATATATGCCCTCTCTAAAGCATCAAGCAGCAAATACCTTAGAACTAGCGACAATACTCTCCGCTTATTTGTGTTCGTTTTATTAAGAAGCATTTAACACATATAATTTTCCATTTGATAAAAACTTTATTGGGTATAAAGAAACAGTAAAGTAATACGTTTCAGATGTCATGTTCAAGAACACACATTATTTTTTAGGAAAAAAGGAATGAAAAAATTACATTTAAATTTATTTAAAGTCTATACTGAAAAATTTGTTATAGCTAGTCAGACAATCTGCTGAAAATGTATTTTTAACGTAGATTTAATCTGCGCAACTTTAATAATATCAATTAGAGTGCCACTTAAAAAAAAAAATTTTTTTTTTTGAAGATTTCACCCAAATTTTTCCCCAATAAACAACATTGTTGTGGCAACACACTAACAAATGGAAAAATTAGTTTGCTGCTATTGGGGTAATAAAACTGTTATAACTTAAAACATAAATAATGCCTTAAAGTGTCCATAATGATAAACTGTCATAGTGAATATTGAAAAAACTTAAAATGCCAACAAAATATTGCTTTTCGGAGAATAAATTACCAAGACCAGAAAATTAATGAAATAAAAACAGTGTCTATGAAAGCCAAACAAACAAACTATTGACTTTTTACAATTTTGATTTTCACTTTTGTTTTTTAGTACAAAACGACCACACGCACTTAATTTTATTTATTTATTTATTTATTTTTTTTTTTTTTTTTTTTGGTTTTGTTGTAGATGAAGTGCCAACAAAACAAAATAGATGTTTAAAGATGTTGTAAAAGCTCTTAACAAAATGGCCCATATTTTTTAAGAGCCACTTAAATTTTTTTTTTTTCATTATGCATATTTTTTAAGTTTTTGTGAACATGAATTGTTTACAAAACTACGACTATTTGTTAGGCATTTCACATACAAAACCAAAATATTGTATAGAAAAACACTTCAAACAGACAGCTTGGAAGAGACTGACGCAAACAAAAAATTGTTGCAGAAATATTTAACTTATAGACACAATTTGGAGAGAGTCAAATGGACAAGAGGAACGTTTATTCAAGTGCAGCAATTTTCTTGATTAATTTTGAAAATATGTATCTTGGAAATCCAAATAAAATTAAACAAAAGAAAAAGGAAGGAAAACTATGAATTATTAAAGTCCGAAAAATGGGTACAAAAATATTTTAACAAAATAAAAATAACAAAATAAAACAATATAAACTTAAACAATGCAAAGTAAACTAACTAATATGAAATAAAGTAAAATAAAACCATATAAAATATGGTATAAAAAAAAATTTAAAAATATTTAATAAATTTGCTATGAGTCAAAAATCTGCTTGAATATTTCTGATGCTCATCGTATCCATTGGAATAATAGAATATGGAATAAAGTTTCAAACTAAAACTGGGGTAAAGTAATTAATGATTATAAAACAAAATTAAATAACGAATAATATAAAAATAAAAGGAATATATTAAAATAAGCTAAAAATAAACAAAACCAAAGCAAACTGTGCAAAACGGAAATAAAATAATAAAAAAATTTTATGTAACACAAAATAAAGACTTACTAAGATAAAGAAAAATTCAAAAAAAAAAAATAATACCATAGATTAAACCATAAAAAGTATAAAAATAAAAAAAACTCTCTTCCGGAACATATGTGGGTGTGTTTGATATAATTAAAAAATTCAGACAGAAAATATACAACAACTTGGGTGGCTGAATGGCATAAGAGTTGCCTTAGAAGCATGAGCGCCTGAGTTCAGGGACTGTTGCTGACGAGAAGTGTGGTAGCTTCGAAACAAATTGTGGTCCAACCTGCTAAATGTCTTTGATGTTTTCTTTGTTTTATTT
The DNA here is from genome assembly GCA_963662145.1 of Sturmia bella. NCBI lineage: Eukaryota > Metazoa > Arthropoda > Insecta > Diptera > Tachinidae > Sturmia > Sturmia bella. Next base: position 14,753,080 of record OY759171.1, on the reverse strand, counting down.
AAGAAAATTATTACCTTGAGCCCGAATTGAATTACCATTTTTAAACGCTTACAAAAACTCATACATAGATATCATGTGGTTGGAATATAAGTATAAATACTGTAAGCTCAATTAGATACTTTGTCCAACTTCAAGTAAACAACAATAATAAATGATCACAATAAGTAAAAACTTTCTGAATATGTTTGAGGTAATAAGATGGACTCAATTGGTAGGGATTTCATACTATAGAGCAGTATTGCAAAGAACCTCTAACCAAGAAAATGTATAAAAGTTTAACCCCCTAATTCATAAAAATTATAACAGGCTTATAAGACTGCTATTTGACATATTTGTATGGAAAATCTGTCAAATAAGAGCTTTATAAGTGTATATGTATCCCTAAAATCTTTAGAATTTCTTTCAATAAAACTAAGTATGCCACAGGCTCTAGACCCAACCTAAGCAATATGATTTGAAAAACTTAATTTACCATCAAAAATTACTCCTAGATCCTTAATCCTTTAACCGCGTTTACAACCTGAGTGAGTAGGATATAGTGCTAGTGAGAGTATGGGGCATTGTCATAAACCTTTCTATAAATTGTTTTCTAAATGCATGTATTTATGTCATATAACTTGATATAATAACAATGACCCGAACCAAAGGATTTAATATTTTGATTTCTATATCGTAAGAAGAAACAGCACTCAGACAAGATGCAATTAATTACGTTTAAATCTCATTAATCATTTCGTTGTATTATTTCTTTGTGTCTTTGTAATTCTGTGTGTATTTTCGTTTTCTTTCTTTTTGACCACATATTCATTTATTTGCATAAGTTACGCACATCCAATTCCACTTGTTAGGTGACCAATCTTTTTATGGCTAAAATGTTCAATTAGCGTTCAAAAGAACTTTTAGAACAAGCTCCCAGCCAAACGTGTGGAAGGCAAAAAAAAAAAAAACATGTAAATAAGCAAAAAAAAAAAAAAACTTACAACGCATAGTTCAAGAAATTGCCACACAGGCCAACATAAGATTCAACAAAAGTTGGTGCGTTCCCCAAAAGCCAAACCAGCCCACAACAAACAGAAATGCATTTATTGCGCACAAGAGTCATACCATTTAATATCGGCTGCTAATGCCATATAAAGTGAATACATTGAAAAACATTCGTACACTTGTACCAATGCTTCAACATGAAAAATTCCTGATTATAAACTTACGTAACTGCTACAAAAAATACCATAAAATCGCGGACAAGAAGCAGTTTAAGAGACTGTAGGTTTAACTGTGAGCCAAAAAAAAATAAATAGAAAAACGTAGATATTCAATCTACAATTTATGGTTGAAAAATACTCATACAAATACACACATACACACACTCGCATATATAAAACCACAAGAAATTTTCTAAAATGCGTAAAATCTCAATATGGTAATTCAAAGAAGGATTAAAATCTAAGAACAAATGTTTCGTTTTTCATCTTTTTAAGTTACTTTAAATTGCAACACAAATCGCACAATTTCCTTAAAAAAAATTCAGGCAAAAAGCAATAGGAATGCCAGGTTAGAATTTTATTTTAATTGTGCAGGGCTTAAAAGTCCACACTAGAATTATCATTGCACACAAAAATATCATCAATCTCAATGTATCTTTAACTACATGATTTTTCTACTTGACTTTCTAGATCTTGAAAAGTCCCAACTCGCTTACTAGCCAGACTGTAGAGACCTAGACAAAACTATTTTGGGTCTCCAAATATAAAGGATACCAAAGCAATATGGCGACAAATATATATTAGAAAAGGGAGGTTGGAGAAGCTTGAATGAGCTTCAATACGATTTTTCTACGATTTCCATTCCAGTACTTTCAGATTGTTCAATAAAGAAAAGACAAAGGAATATTTAATGACTAATTGTGTGGTACTATGAATCCATGAAAGGCTACCACATACCTAACAGCTTCATTAACTTGACTTGCTCACAACCAGCGTTAAGCTGTAAGCTGTAAGGGGTGACATAACAGCCTAAATATACCCACTATATTAAACATTTATTTATAAATAATTTTCAAGTGTACAAAAGCAAGCAATTTTATTTATACACATTTACCTAAAGTTGTACAGTGGTCTTGGAAAACTTAAAATTAAACCATGGCAACTCTTTGATCAATAGATTGGCCAATTTCTACGCATACTTTAAAATTCCTAGTCTTTTAGTTTCATTTGCTTCCAGGCATCAGCTTATTGTTTTCGTCCTCGGTTTTTATTTCTAAATAGTATCAACTGAATTTAACATGCCGGTCACTTCAAGTATTTGCCCAAGTGCACAACATACCCAGGTATCCATGTTGCTGGTGACAATATTTGTTCTCAACGTTTTCAAACTTTTGAAATGGACGACAACAACAGAACGAAATAATTATATAAATATTACCAGTTAAGCGAGATAGGCTAGACGATAACTGCTTGCAAGTTGACATGCTTCAAATCACTATGTGAGTTATAATATCATCTACTTTGTGGTGTTGAGAGTGCAATCTATTGCTGTAAAATAATTTGCCCCATTTACATATGAGGTTTAATTCGGACAGACACAAATAACTAAGTTTCTTTACACTATAACCTAGTATATAAGCCCAGGAAACAATTTATTGCTTGGGCTACAATTATTACATTGTGATTTTTGAGAAAGGAAGATTAGATTCATACACTTTTCTTCTCTTATTTCATTCTAAACAAACATAAGACAACCATGAAATCAAAGTTACCATAAGCAAGACTTATTAACATTTATCTTCTTGCTCTTATTAGTGGCTTTAGCCAATACCACAACCAAAATTAACACCTTAACTATGTTGAAAGAGAGTAACCTCAATGATACGCTCTTAGGGCACTAATTCTCAGATGACTGATCAACCTTGCGTAAGACCAATATTTTGAAGGAAATGTACCCAAGGGTTTGGGTAACAAATGTGTTCCACCATGTAAAGAAGAGGACCCAACATTGAGTATAAGCACCAAGGCTTGACTTCCTCTTCAGGCGAGTGTAACTTTGAGATTACAAATTCGATTTTTGCTCGTTCCTGCTACGATGGCGTAAGTTTCCAGTGAACTAAATACATGCTTAACTTACACAAAGATCGGCTTTAAATTAAATTTTAGGACTCTATGAATGATTTTTATAGTACTAAAGAATATCTCGTATCATCGTAATAATAATCAAAGTGAAGTCTAATTTAATGTTCCTTGGCCTTCAGAAAATTTAAGATTTGCTTGCACTTCTAATTTACTTGTCTCAAATTGTTATTAATTGTATCTATTTCATTGTTCCTACTTGTCCTCTGCAGCAAGCAGACCAACTGGGTAGATACACATTTTTCTTTGCAAATGAAAAACATAGACACACAAGTGAAGCCAAACTCAAGCAATACTGCATGCAATTTAAGCAATGAATTCGTAGTCGTATATTGAAATTAAATTATTTACCTGTTATTCACTGGTGATCATATGGTTAGATCCATTCGTTACCATATTGAGAATTCGTTATAGTATTTAGAGCAGCTTAAGCAACAACAAAAACCCAACATATTTAAGATTATGCGGCAGAGAAGAGCAGATAAGCCAAGTGGGTTTATAGTATCGCGGTTTTTTAGTATTTGAATGAGGTATTCTTTCGAATACTATCTTTGCTCTTTCTCAAGTATGTTACACATAGAAAAATCAAATTGCAATAATGATACATCAGTTGAATCTATTAGACAGTGCGTAGAAAAAGTTAAGACACAACATCTTTGCAAAATATATTTGACTACAGAGTGCCACTGCGTCTGCAATAGAAACAAGAAACTGCAATATACCATTGAGAAATGGTAACTCAACAGCCCACAGGTCGAGGAGTGGAAAGTGCTTAATCGACTTTTCTTTCTACTCCATAGTACAAAAGTGGTGTGGTAGAAAATACAAATCATATCATATAATCTTAACATTTGTTGCCAAGCGGGTAATTAAAACAAGATTTTTAAAAAAGTTAAGAGCAATTTTATAAAGAAGCTACTTTTTACAAAATTAAAAACAAAGTCAGATATACATATGTATAAATGTAGCAATAGTAGACAGCTGCTGCTAAACACTGAATATTGATGTATGATCTTGGCAAAACAAAACACTAATTTAAAATCTTATTCAAAAATGAATCAAATTATAGTTATATTTACCATGTGAAATGTATTGATTTAGACCTGAAAATATATCTTAATATTTTTATTGCGAAGAAAAATAAAAGTGTTGTGAAAAGACAAAATTTCTTTCTGCATTCAAAGTTTGTTCGAACATTTGTGATTATCATTGTGTTCATGGGAATTCTGGAATATGTAGTCAGGTTTTTCAATTTTAAGCTTTTTTGGAATGTACCAACCGGAGCCATAGGGACGGCTAAAAAAGACAGCACACAATTATTAGGGGGTATTCTGAGACCTAAAATAATTAAAAATCTTATTTTTATTTCATAATCAAACTTTAGGATTTTCAATGGCTAAGAACTTACTTCTGTAGATAACTGTATCACTCCGTTCTAGTGCAGTGGTCATTTTATTTTAATTTTGTAAATAATGCAAAAAAGAACATACATATAAAACCGTTGAATCAGAACGAAAAAATATCCTAGAATGCCAATCTCGTAAATGAACATTGTTGGCAATTAAGGTTGAATTTTATGCATTTCGAAATCTTAAATCTCTCATCGCGTTTTTACCAAATACCTTTTTTTGTAGTCTGCAAGTAGTCTTGTCCTCTTCTCCTCTTTTATGAAAAAAATTCAGTGTGCTTTTGTTTTTTCATGTTTACTCATCGTTAAATATTTTAGAAGTTTTTCTTTTAATACTTTTGTTAAATAACATGTGCAGCATCTGTTAAAATTATTCAATGAACAAAAATGGAAATTAAATTATTTCAATCATGCAATACAAAGATTATTTTAATAGAAATTTAGGCTCCAAATGATGTAACTAAAATCAGTTTTGTGTTTTAAATTATTACAAAAGATTTCTGCATTAAAAGTAAGAAAAATAGGAACAAGATAATTTTGTGTTCATAAGGCGCACATACAGAAAAGAACTGATGTCATGGATGATAAGGCCAGAGTTTAGGGTTTGAGAAAAGCGCCGAGTTTATTAAGTATTTAAAGAACCTAAGTTTATTGCATGTGTCTGCTCATATAATATTTAAGACACAATATTTTTTTATTCCTATCAACCCTTCAAACTTGGTTTTCATGTAACACTTAAGATGCGGTCACACACGTTTAACTAAAAAAACGGAACCAAAGCTTTTTTTTTAATCTTAATTTTAGGTGAATTCATTCATTCATATAAACAACATGAAAATGCATGTGATGGAATATTTATATACTTAAATAAGATTATATCCAATAGTAGTAAGTTTGTGGTCATTGAAAATCCTAAAAATCGACTATGAAATAGAACTAAGATTTTTAATTATTTTAGGTCTAAGAATTGCCCTTAATAATTATGTGCTGTCTTGTTTAGCCATCTCTATGGCTTCGGTTGGTACATTCCAAAAAAAACTTAAAATCGGTGCAGGAATTATGGATTGTCGGGACTATCAGTCACTGATTTTTTAAGAGTAATGACTCTTGCCGAAGTGCTCATCTACAATTTTGTTCGAAGAAATTCGGCATTCGCGCGAATACCTGATGAACCGAGTGTAATTCGGTCCACTCGTTTAGGAGTGTCGAGAATCTGTGCAATTTCTTCGGCTATTAATGCTTCACAGCCTGGCTATAGACATTCTTCAAGGACTCCAGCAAACATTGAACATGTTGTGAGCAGCTTACGTGGGAATCCGTGATATTCTATATGGAAAAAGGGCATACTCCATAGTTCTGAAATTCAAAGCGTTCAAGAACTGAATTACAAGACTTCGTTTTAATTAAAATTTTTTGCAAAACACTAGTGGAGCACTTTCGCACTGTAAATCGTATTTTTTGCAGCAACCGGGCTTATTTTCACTTAATCTACCATGTCAACAAGAAAAATTGCCGTTACTAGTTTACCAGAACCCAGGACCCCTGATTGAAATATAAAACCCATTGCATTGCCACAGGGCAGCTGTTTGCTGTCACCTTATCCAAGCGTGAGACAATTGGATGACAAGTGTCAACAGTGAATTCACACACGTGGTTTCAATAGGATGGGGCGACTGCTAATACAGCCAGAAATTCGATTAATTTGCTTCGAGAAAATTTTGCCCAAAAAGCGACCCTCGGAAAGTAGTGGTCACATTGTTTGTAGCCTAATATCTGAAAATGTGACCCTACCTTGTATAAACACTTAAATTTCCATTAATTTATAGCTAGTTGCGTTAAATATTTTCAAACAAAAAACAGCAAAATTATGAATGAACGCAGTTATTTATCTTTTTATTTGTGACAGAAACATAAAAATAAACTTCATTGCACAGAATCACAAAGATGTGAAAAAGTCATAAAATAATTAACACAAACATGTTGATCTCATAAATGCCAAGACATAAACAGAAAATAAAGAAAAGTAAAGTTTAAAATATTTTGTATAGAGCAGATTTTAATAGAATAATATATGACCAACAACTGTTGAAAATAGTGCACTTGTATTTAAATCGTGCAGAGGAGACTGTATGGTGGGAAATCAAAAATAAAACTATAAAATGGTTTTATTAAGTCTGCCACTTTTTTGTTGTCTATTAGGAATATGAAATTTTTAGCTACACTTCATATGTATTTTTTGTGCTTGTTTCTTAACTTCGTTTGGCACTATAGAATATTTAACCCATGTTTAGTGTAAAACCTTTATTGGCTATAATGACCCTAGAGACTTTTTTTGAAATTCATATTTAAAATCAAATGAATTCGAAGCCAGCTTTATTAGATTCTGATTAGTATTGCGGTGCGTACAAAATAACTAATACATGGTGGCCAATGTGAAATCTTTTTTACATTTGTAAATTAAATTGTAAAAAAAAAAATTGTAAACTGTAAAAAAAACAAGCCATGCAGCGAAATACTTGCTAATTGTGTATTTGACAAAGTGGACGATTTTTCTACCTACCAAAATCATAATGAGCGATGAGGCTCATTTCTACCTCAGCGGGTACGTGAACAGGTAAAACTATCGCTTCTGCTCCACGAGTGATGCATGAGGAACCATTACATCCCCTCAAAGTAACTGCATGCTGCGCTGTTCACGCTGGAAGGGTCATCGGACAATTTTTTTTTTGTTGAGGACACCGCTGGTGAAACGACAATGCGCTATAGGCCATGTTAACCGAGTTTTTTTTTCTGCCGTAATTGACTGAATTAGGTCTGAAGGACATGTGGTTCCAAAAGAACAGAGCAACGGCACACGCAACTGATATTCTGAAAGCCAAACACCATCTGATGACTTCGTTTGGCCCACCTGTTAAATATTCAACATTTTGTTATCTTTGCTTCTTTAAAATATGATGCAGAAAATTGTCCTTTCTTACAACAACTGCAAACCTTAAGAAAAATCAACTATATGGCTTCACAACTACAAAAAAAATTATTAAAGCACTATTTTTGCTTTGATTTAATAATAAATTGTGTGGTTCGCAAATTGTTTATTTCATAATAAAATATTTTGCAGTTTAATGCTTTTAATTTTTGAAGTTACAACAAAACGTTTCTTTATAATTAATTCATTTTGAGTCTTTACAGAATGCATACATATGTATGTATGAAATTGTAAACGTTTTTTGCCGGCCATACTTGACTGCTAGCTTCAAATTGTGCATGCAATTAAAGTGACTGAAAGAGCTGTATACCGACTATACTTTGTTAAAACACTCTAACTCATTCAAATTTTTCAGTTAATTTTTTGAGGTCAGAGCTGGGAAAGTACAGGCACCCGGTTAGAAAATAAATTTGCATGATATAAAAAAAAAGGTTGGAGAATAAACTGTGGCATAAATAGTTCTAGAAATTAAATTTTATAGTGAACTATATGATTTAATAATTTTATTGGGCTTTTTAGTGAAATTTTTACTTCCTCAGAATTGAAAAAGATTTTTTGTGATAAAATTGAAGTGATCAATATTTTCAAAGAAGACAGAGAAAGGAAAGTTTTAGACATACTGACTCGGGTAATTGCCATGACTGTTTCACCATGACCACGACGCTCATCTGAACCCAAATGGCTTCGAACCCAGGTCTTGAGTAATGCTATACGATTAGCTATCTTAATAGCTGAGCTGCTCATTACCGGTTGCCTTATTTAATTGCTATTACTTTCCAGTTAGCCATAGCAATTTTTTCACACAAAAAAAAAAACTTTTTCAATTTAGAGAAAGTAAAATTTAACCCAATTTCGATAAAATAGTTAGCAATTGTAAATCATATAGTTCGACAAAAAGTTAAATAAAAGTCATTAATTGTATCCGAAGGCTAGCAAAACAATGTTAGGAATTTTTTTGTTTCCACTAAAACATATTTTTAAAGCCTTAACATTTTTCTGGTGCCACAAAGTTTTAAAACGTAGGACACTCGCTAAAATTAAAGTAAACTGAAAACAAATAAAGTTATAAGTGAAGTACAGCCATGATGATAAGCACTCCACAAAAGAAGAAAAAAGCAGATATAATCGTAATACATCCCAGCAAAAAATTAGCGAGTAAGAAAATCGCAGAAAATAATATAGATATGGAACATCATGGTATGCTTTTTTATAAACTGATTTTACTTAAAATAACAAATACATAGTCCTCGTATTTGCCATGCGATTTCATATAACCGAACTTTTATGTAATTTTTATGTTTTCTCTGCTTCTTTTGCTGGGCTATGAATATTAAGATTTTTGCTCTCAAGAGTTTTTAAAGGTCACAACACAAAGAAAACTTCATTCACATGAATATTTAAGCAAACTTATGAGCAGACAAAAATATGTATATCTTTTTAAAAACAAACATACTTCAAGAAGATACCACCAATATACAGAGCGCTGGAAAAAAATACTTAATGAATTCATTTAGCAAAGTATTTGTCTTTTGCTCTTCATATGTCTGTGAACTTGAAACCCTTAAACACCAGCACAATTACAGAATAAACAAAGTTGTGTGAATAAAGTCCACTTGTAGATTCAAATTTTTGTTTCTCGCACATCTTTTTTTCTCGTTGTCATTCGTTTTTTTTTTTTTTTTTTTTTTTAATAAACACCAAGAAGTCACATAAATTATTTAAAAGTGAAACTTTAGTTACGGAAGCACAAATCAGGAGTGACGAAACGACAGACACACAAAACGATTTTGTGAACGTGATATGTGTTATCGTTAAACTTTAGAAGGGAAAAATAAATGTGTGTATGCTTAATGATGAAAGTTGTAGATAGATATAATGCTCACACAGCAGTACGTGTAGTCTTGATTTAATTTTGCAAAATTTCTTTTTGTTGTAACGAACTTAAGGAAAAAGTATATTTTTTGCTGGCCTCCACTGGCTCATTTGCCAAACGATCTAACTTCGGATAGTGAGTTTTGTATATCATGGAATAGCAATATAATGGATTAGAAAATTAGTCTTGTTCTCAGAACATTTCAACAGAATGAATCTACAGCGTGCTATAGATAACTTGCTCCACTACACTTTTGACAAAAATTATGTAACTTGATCCATAATGCTGTGTAGAGTTGTCTAATTTACATACTTCTGTTATACAGCCTAGTCCGGCGGTGTAAGAAACTCACGGGTAGATTTGGCAAATATGGACATTTTACTGAGAAACATGTCCAAAAAAACAAGAAGAATTTAAGAGAATGCAAGTTCTATGCAATTGTATGATTTTATTTTATATCACAAAAATTTACACTTCGAAAAAAACTATAGGTTTATTATACCGACAAGATGAAAGAATTAGAAAACTTTATAAAACAGTTTTTATTGATTTGTTTTAAGTTGCACATATTTTACACATGTTTGTAAAATTTCAACAAAATCGATTGAGTAGCTTTGGAGATTATTGAGAACAAACGTCGCAACTCGATATTTTATATGCATAAAACTTGACATCAACTTACCCTAGGAGACCCGTAGAGGAGTCAACTGTATGACAAATCTCCAATAATTTTTTCTATCCATTATTTTTTGCACACTCACGGACTCTATACCACTCCTCTTTAGGGGGAGTTCCAAGCAAAAATTTCCAAAACAAAAAAAAACACTGATGGCACATTATCGAAAAATTTTCGTGATTGCAATCAGACCCAGCGTAATGTAGAATAGAATATTAAAAAAAGATTGTCGGTTTTAAAGTATTTTGGTGGGTTTTATATACAAAAACATTATAAAAAAAAATTTTTTCAGTGGCACCGTTGTTGATAATTGACATTACACCTCGTAACTTGATACTGCCCTTGATCATCGGATACATTCATATTTTTCCCCATTTAATTCAATCTCACAGAGCACAAATTGGATTTTAATTTCGTTAATGAATTCTTTAAACTAAAATACATACTTAATTGAAAGCTATAGATGATTTCTTAAGACAAACTGTGAAGCCTTCTTTTCCGATCCAGCCAGTGAAAAAACATCAAAAGGCACAATAAAGAATCATGATTGTCAGTGATCATTAAAATTTGAAATTTATTAAAGAAGCAAACAAAAAATACGATGACTTTCAATTAAAAGAGAGGAAAAGGAAAACAAAAAGCAAAATAAAACCCGTAAAATGTGTTTTTAAACGCCACTTGCATGAAACAGTAGAGGAGTTTTCAAAACTTCTCAGATAGAATTTATACTAGACAGACAGTCAAGTGTGTTGTAGTTTATGTTAATGGTATGTGAGATAATATCAGAACTGTAAAAGAATTAATATTTTAGTAGTAATATTATATACTATAAAAAAGAAAACCATTTTAAAGTTCCAAGGGTCGCCTGCCCTTTTGGGATCCCCAATAGTCAGTAAGGCTTTAATTCTCCCATTTTATTAGAATGTTGTCCTTCAAAATGTTGTCAATCACTCAGAACTATTCAGGAGCTATAGAGAACCTCACTGCTTCCCTTTTGGCTAGGCAGTGGCCTGGTATTCATATCAAAATCAATTAGTTCCTCAAAAGATAAAGAGTAAGTGCATTTAAAACTCTATTTTTACATTGCTTTATTCGTAAAACGAAATTTTTTTCCTTTTGCAAATTAATATTATTCATCAGAAATTTATAATTGAAAAATTTAATTTTTCAGCTGCTTGAGCCTTGAGATTTATTGTAATTTTATTAATAATATACATGTATGTATATAAAATAAAAACATACAAAAATTCAGATATGTTTAATTACTTCAGCAAAATTTTTCGTTATTTAAAATCCGCCGTTTGTATTAATCGGCCAAATAATAGAATAAGCTACTTCGAATAATCGGATAAACATTACACGAGTAGATATTTTTGCTCATAGTGTGTGCGTGTGTCATGTTTAAATACGAGTATTACTAGCCAACAAGCTCTTAGACTGGAGCAATCAAATATCTCCCCGAGGGTAATGGGGTAGGCTGAATCAGAATCTGCAGTACGCTTTTCTTCATCTGGCTTGCGAGACACAATAAAAATTGTCTTTTTTGCGTAAGAACTCATTAGTTTATTAAAAAATCAAATAGTTTTCAAAATTGAATGGCATAATTTGAACGACGAGACGTTGGTATTTTGATGTCTTGATGTCACATATGAAATATATTTGGGATGTTGTAAGGTTTCTTAGAGCACTTTTTAGACTTGTTTTTATCTTGGCTTTATTAGTTTTGGTTTTATATTATTATTTATTTTCATTTAGCCATTTTTGTATAGTTCTAGCTGTCAAATTATAAACTTGTTTGCTTGGTGTTTTGCTATTCGATATACAAACCATATTATGCTATAAAAAGTCTTTGTATTAAAACTGCTCAGGGAAGGCAAAACGTAAAACTGAAAACCCTATTCTATTTTTCTTACTGGATATGGTGTTTGAACAGTTTTCCTTTAGCTCTAATTGCGTTTTTGCAAGCAATAGAATACAGAATTGAATGTTTGAACATTCTCTAACGTCTACTGACGAGTTGGTTGGCATTAACAAAATCTTCCATTTATCAGAATAAAAATGGAAAGCTATTATATGAATTAATAAATTTGAAGAAAAAAAAACACGGACATCTCCTTTTCAATTTGCACACATTTTATGAAACACATTGTTCTTTGCTTTCATTTAATTATGATTTTAATTTAAAGGGCACAAATTTGTTGGTATTTTTTTATTGGCTAAATAACTTAGTTGATATCGAATACTCAGAAGAACATTAAAGTTGCTGTTTTTGATTAATTCTCAGACCTAAATGATGGGTTTTTGACGTCTTTAGTATATTTTTTGTGCGATCAAATTTGAAGGACGATGTTTTTAGTTTCATTTGAAGACTCTGGCAAATTAATTGTTTTTATAACAAAACATTTAGGCGTTATCTTTTGCGCTCAAAAAAAAGCAATAGAGTTTGAAAAAATTTTTATGAAAACAAAAATGTGTGGAGAAATTATGTTTGTACAATATATGAAATGCATGTAGGTATAAGTGAAATCCTGATTTTAGCTCACTTTTTAAAAGTTGATGAAATTTTATGTGTGTTTTTTTTTGCAAGACCGATTTGCCCATTCGATCGGATACAGTTTTTGTTTATTAGTTTTTAAGTGTATTCGAGCCAGTCTTTAGTTTAATATTATTTTAATTATTCGGACTTTAGGTCTCCCTTAATTTATTAGTTTTATTGGCCAATATTTCGCTCTCCTTCGGATAGCTTCTTCAGAGCCCTGAACTTTCTCGAAAAGCTGACTGCTTTGGCATTTAGTGTGCAAAGTATACCAGTTTGATTGATCACAAGAAGATTTTCGCATATGTTTATATTTAAATGAAATTTGTGTATAATTATGTTTTGCATAATTGAATTCTGTGAAAGTTTCAGGATGTTCCTATTATTTTTTCAAGCAAAAACCAGAGTAATTAAATATATGTATTTACAAATTGTTTAAAAGTTTACCACTCAAAATCTGCTAAGAGTTTTTTTCCCTCTTTTCCTTACTGCTTTTCGCCATTATTCAGCAAATGACAACATGCACTTTGAAACCAGCAGGTCAACCGAACACAAAAAGTTTATAAAAGCATAGCACTTTATCAGCCACCAACCCACACGTCCATTATCAGTGCAAGCATCATTGAAGAAAAGAAATGGTTCGCTAAACGTTATGCCACGTGTACAACATAAAATTATGACTTGAGGCTTTATTTAAGCCAACTCATCTACACAGTGCATTGGTTGCCATTTGCCGCACGGCGTTTGTATTGAACTCCAAATGTATGCCGCATGAGCAAGGACGCCTTAAACAGTACACGATAACGCTTTTCTAATAAATCGTCTGTTAAGTTTCATTTATCTTATGATTTTGTTTCTTTCTATGTTTGTGCTGAAAATATTAGTAAACATTTGTCAAGAAAATAAATAGTAAATGTAATAATGTGGGCATCCTGTTATTGTTGGCCTGCCAAGGATAAAAAAATTAATGTTGTTTTTATCGCACGCGTCATTGTGTTCATGCGAAAATTAATGGAAGTGTGAGCTTTGAGCACAAATATTTGTAAGTGAAGAAAAATAGTGACAAAATGCAATTGACTTGAACGAATTTATAATTTAGATGGCATGATCCCAAAGCAAACAATCGTTGAAAATAAAAGTTTGTATAAAAACAGTTTTTCCTTAACATTGAAATTTTTAAAATCGTTTATAGTAAAGTTATGAAACTACATATATTTTTTAAAAAGAATTAAAGCTATACAAAAACTATTTTATACTATAATTTATAGCTATGTTTTTACTAGTGAAATTCTAAAGGCTTTATTCTCAATAAATTTTAAGGAAATTTTGTATGGTATCTTTAAGTTTTTTTTTTAATTACACCTGCCAAAGTGACAGTAAGTAATTAGACCTACTTAGTTAGACTGTTAATTATCTTAAATCAATACTTGAGACAACACTTATTATATTTTAATAAAAATATGATGTACATATAAAAATTATTTCTTTTTAAACAGCTGCTTAAACTTTCTAGCAACATTTAGCTAGTTCTGATGGCACATATCGCTTAAGTCTATGGGGTGCCAGGGTCGAAAAAGACAGAGGACATTAATGAGGTCTATTTTTGGTATGTCTTCAATCCTCCTACTTCAAAATATTAATATTCATATAAAAATAGCCAGCAGTTTTCGGCTTTGGTGAATTTCTTGCCCCTTTTTTATGGAAATAACTTTAATAATTAATTTGCTAAATGCCAGTCCTGTGTTTTAAAACACTAATTGGTATAGCGGTGAGAATGCTTTCACAACGTCAATTTTGAACAAACCTTAAATTACAACAGATAATATATTGCAATACAAATAGACACATGTCAATGAAACAAATTAGTGCATATGGGGATAAATATATGATGATATTGTGTGTGCAGTATTGACAGGCAACATGAGCGCTAGACTATGTCCGTTTTATTTAAAAATAAAATTGCTCAAAAAGCAATTTCAATTGTCGAAGTTGCATTCTTCATTTAAGAAGTGATGGCATTATTCTCCAGAGAGTGACTTCACAGAACAAAAAACTTTTGAGATCTATGCAAGCTAAAAACACTTCTTTTGTTGGAATTAATTTATTTTTGTACATGTAATCAAGTACCTAAACATGCGTGGATTGATAGTAGTCCACTATCAATCATCTAAACATTATCACTTGCAACTTTTAAGGAAAGCTGTAAGTGAATTGCTTTATTACATTTCAAAATCCAAAAACAAGCAAATATTTATCATAGTGTCATATGACACGCACACAATGATCTCTTTGCAGCCGATACCAGTCACCATAATAGTGAAAATACACTGGGATTATTTAATTATTGTGCAATAAACATTAAACTACACTGATGAAAGTGTGCTTCATCATTCGCTGTCAATGAAATTTAATGACTTCTGGCTAGACAAAAACCAAATCCAAAAAAAATAATATGAAAGTCATAATTTAATACAACTACAATGATTGTCATAAATGGGAATCAAGTGCAAATTAAGCAATCTCTCTAAACTAATGTCAGTGACTGGTATTAAAGAAAGCTGGGGAAAGTATATTTTAAAAAGTTGTTAGCTGGAGGACAACTACAGGAATTAGCTGCCAACTCAGCTCATGGTAATATTTTTAACTAATTTTTTGCAGCAATACTCAACCACTGCTCAGCCTTCAGTATTTACTTTCTTTCCTATATTTAATACCCTCTTTCCAATTAGTTGCTATTTTATCACCGATATGAATTGATGAAAACGCTTACTTACTTATTTCAATAGAAATCAATATTAAGTATGAGGTACTAGAATGTCCACATGATATTGCTCAAAAAAGTATTCTGTTTGATTTAGTTATGACCTAAGTTCAAAGTTATTGGATGCTAGTGATCACTTTGCGGCAAATTAATGTGATGGGGACAAATAGGGTCCTCTCGGACTTCTTCGTTCCACAGTGCCGTAGAGGAGCCAAACGTACAATTTTATTCTCCCCAACATTTTTCTAAACATACCAAACCAGTACAGCTCCCATACAAAAATACAGTCAGGGGTTCCAAACATATTTTGTTGCAATATGTCGCTGTGAACCTTTCGAAAAATCGATGACACTGTATCGATTGCTAAATCGTACCATTCTAGTACACACATGGAAAAAGAACTGCAGAGCCTGTATTACATATCATTTTAATTTTGCACAAAAACTTTTACCTATTTAAATTTAGTTCTCTACTTAAATTGATTGGTGATGCTATAGTTGTAATTTTTGCAATGGCCAAATGGCTATAGTGGCTGATCCACAGCCACTTTATTGCGGTTTGTAACTTGTAAAAAGTAAGTGCATGACTGGGTAGTACAAAAATAAAATTAGCGATGCTTAAAAATGATTTTAGATAGAGACACCACAACTGAATAAGAAAAGGTAATAAATTCAACAAACGTTCTGTATTGCTGCACAAATGGCTTAACCCATTTCACTTAGCAAAAACTGGGTAAATACTTTAACTTTTTATTGTTTCATCATTTGTTGTTGAAGCGACCAGGCAACTGAGTGAACTGTGCAAATTTCTAACCTCATTCTCTTAAGGTTCAAGATTTACAGCTAATTTTTCAGATATAGGTTGCCCCAAGCATTTGACAATAATTAAATTTGAGCTTTTTGTTGGTTTTGGTTTTTGTTGTTGTAAAGGCCAAGCATTTATACATCCTGTGCGAATTCTAAGTTATGGTTTAAAAGTTGCAGCTAATTTTCAAACTAAAGAGTGTCCCCGTGACAAGGGACCTAAAAAAACTTTTTGTTGGTTTAGGTAGTTTTTGTTGTAGAGGTGGCAAACAACTAGATATACTGTGCAAATCAATCAATCTTACAGCTCAAAAGCTACGGCTTTTTTTCAAACAGCTGTCGCCTTGTACGGGGTTATTTTGGTCACATGTTGTTGTATAAACCTGGCAAATGCATATCGTGTGCAAGTTTTAAGCCTATTTTCTATCTCTTACCGCTCAAAAGTTACAGCTAATTTCAGTTTCTTGTGTGGCAGCATCCTTTTGATTTAAACTTTTTGTTATTTTTGATATTTGTTTTTGTAACTCCTTTGTAACCACACACCCTGTAAAAATTTTGACTCTCTAAACTTTTATGATTCAAAAGTTAATTTTCAAAGTTATTTGTATGTGGACTTCCTTTAGTTTTGGATATTTTAATGTTTTTAGTATTTGCTGTTGTAGCGGTTGGGTAACCATGTGGTCTATGAAAATTCTAGCTCTTTAGCTTTTGCCATTTGGAAGAATGTGGCCTGTGATGGACGAACGGACTAACCGTCAGAGAAGTCTCAGTAAAATTATATGAAATTCCGAAAGAAAACAATTATTAATTTAACATTTGTTAATAATTTTATTTTTTATTTTGCAGGAAAAAAAAATTAGATTGAAGACTTACTGACCACGTCGCTCACTAGCACCCAAATTGGCTTCGAGCTTAGGCCTTGACTAATTTTATAGTGCTTTTAAGCAGCAACACATACCACCTGAACTCTTCTTTACTCACTCTCGATATTCGTTTTCATTTCGTTTCTTCACTGTATTGGCATATTAAATCTACAGGAATCAAGGTGGTTTTCATAGCAGAAAATTTTGGGGTTCCGTTCCACAAAATCTGGCTGAACTATAATGAAAGTCCTTCGAGGAAAAATCACCAAAGAAATAATTGAATTTTTACGTTTCAGCTTGGTTTTAATATGTACATATATATGTATATACATATCTTGATGCATGTGTACTTATATTTTAATTTTTTTAATTTTTTAAATTGATGAATTTTGTAGGAAATAACAAAATTCATCAATTTGAATATGTTGTTTTAATCTACATTTTCATCATTGATTTGTTTGTAAAATTTTCTTCAATTTATTTCTGACACATTTTCTTTTAATTTCCATTTGCCAGCGGTTAAGAGGAGCGCTTCCATCGACAGATCAAAGAGATGTCTGGTGGGGCTTTCCTTTTTCACTTTTGTGTATTTTGCTATTAAGTTCTTTATGTACATAAATAAAATGAGTTTAAACAACAATACTTTATGGTAAATTTTACATAAATATTTACAAAAAAGTAAGCAAATAAATTAGTTTTTTCTCAACTTACTCTTTTTTTGGTTTATCATTCATCATTTGGACTGGGTGCTGAGATTATAATTTTAACATTAAAAGCAAATTGCAATTAAATTTTCTTTTAACTTTTAAGCAAATTTTGCACTTATATCTGTAGTTATAATATACAATATTTTTAAATTAACTGCCCTTATTAAATAATTGCTGTATTCTGCTGAAAGACGCAACTGTTCTAGTCGAAGCCACAAATGAATGCACAAGTTTAAATATGACATTTGTTGTTAGGTAAATGGAAACCCTGAAACTGAATAAACTAGTGGCTCAAAAGCAATACTTGTTCTTTTTTTAATAGAGTTTAATGTGATGTACAAACAACTTTTAAAAAGAATTTTTAAATTTTTATTTACTATAACTTAAAGCAGGTGAAGCAATTAAGTTTATTTTCCAAAAACAAACAAACCAAAAATAAACTAATATATAAATATAAATTCTTTAAAAAAACTGAAAGCAGCTTGCATCACTAAATATCAAATTAAGCTTCGATTCAGACGACCTTATGTTTTTTTCTTTGCTTTTAATTAAATCGTGCAACATGCAAAAGAAATTTGCCTGAAAAGAAAACTTTTATACACTTTACACGTTTCTAATGTACATGAAAAAAACTTCGTCAATGAAGAGATTATTGTGTTACAAAAGAAATACTTAAAGAATTGTTCACTAATCTGCTTACATGGACAAAGTTAATACTTTGACAAATTTTTGTTTTAATTTGGATAAGAAAATTTTTTTTGTTATTTTATTGCTTAATGCAGAAAATTTAAGCAAATATTTAAGACAAGAACAACTTTCCCAAAATTATAAAATGTTCCACAAAACGTTTTTTTTTTTGTTTCATGTAAAATCTGGTTGCATGCCAAAAATTCCATTAACATAAGATTCATTCAAGTGTAATTGGTTTTAAATAAATGTAAGAAAAATGTTGACTAATCGTCTGTAAAAATTGCCTAATGAAGAGCTTAGCATAATAAAAGTCTTAGCAAAAGAATACAAGAATTATCAGGAAAAGGATTATAGCGGAAAATATTAGCACACTTCTTTTTCTAAGCTTGATTGATATCAAATTTGAAGGTTCCTTTTTATATTTCAGGATTAGGTATGGTATAAGAAGATTAATACTGATCCACATTATATATATAAGTGGCGTCCGATATAAAAACTGTTTGTGATGAACGGAATTATCAATGTTTTTATAAATGTAGGCATACCTCTGACACTTCATATAAAGAGTATAAAATAAAACTTTTATTTATTAAAAAAAAGAAGAACGCTGAAAGGACAAAAATATGTCACTTGCACCTATATATGTATGTAAAATACGGTACATACACGTTTGTATATATTTTCCTTATACACTAATTCCAACCGTCAAAATATAACAATATTAATAAATTGAAATATATATTTTGTTTGCATCTAAACGAGCTTTAACGTAGACAAAGTATTTTTTATAACTTAGTAACGGCCACAAAAATAGTTAACGGTCAAGCAGCCATCAACTAAAATTTTTATGGCAGAGCGAAATATATCCGATTTTTTGTAAAAAAAAAGTGTTTTTTTTTTTACTACCGTCCACTGCAATGGACAGAAACGTGTTTTTAGTAAAACAATGTCAACTAAATATTGGCTAAACCTTTTTTTTATACTGTATAAAAATTCAAATTTTTATGCCTTCCTTTTTTTGTGCGGCAAGACTTTGACTGATGATGAGCATTAGCAACTAAACGGTTTAGAAAATTGTGGCAAAACATTTTTTCGTGACATTTTTCACAAACTTTTAGTAGATGTCAATCACATTTTATGATGTTTTAAATCATAGAATTTTAATAATAGCAGCTTCGTGCAGACATACATTTAGTGGTAAGTTGAGAATTGGCCAGCAAAAGGAAATGTAAGGATGTATTGAATTGAAAACTTAATGTAAACTCAAGTAATATTAGGACAATGAATAATCTTAAAAAAATTAAAAAAAAGTTTTTTTAACAGATGACCGGCAGAGTTCAGCCAAGTTCTAGGGTAACAATTTATTGTTTGAGTTCGTTGTATGTGGCACACTATTTTCCACATTTTTGTACATAAAGAAAAAATATGGCACTTAAACTTACTATTACTGAAATGTATCGTTACAGGCCAATAATGCCACGAGTTAAACAAAACATTTACATTTTTACTAATTCATCTTTCAGTGATTAGCTTATTGTGGCCACTAACCATATTATTGCTATTTTAACCCATAGTTTTATCATATTCGACGATACTAATTTCATTTTCAATACTATTGCCCCTTTCTGCCATACTATTTTAACATCCAAAAATAGCCAATTCTAGCCATACTTTTTTAATTTCCAGTCATACTATTGTCAAATCAAACTATATTATTTTCATATTGCAGATTGCACATGACAATTTAAACAAAATTTATCGAAAACATTTTAGGTTGCCCTAAAACTTTAATAATATAAGCGTTGAGAATAGCAATACTATCAAACATATCAAGCCTGTATCCAGCCTCTTCAAAAAAATTTCCATACAGATATACTAAAAAATTTAAATTGAGGTGAATCGATTTGTTTTTATGTTGTAGTATAACTTTTTTCATGCTAAAGGCCGCCGAAAATCGATGGCCCAATATTGATTGCTAAATAGATCATCTTTAGCGTATATACACATACTAATATACTAATATGTAAGCATTTATATTTATATAATCTTCTGCAACGTTGGTGTATTCTACTTTACCAGCTAATTTAATTAATTGAAACATTAATGGAATAAATTAAAATATATATTCAAATATATTAATATAATATTCAAATCAATTAAAAATAAATTGAAATTTTATTTAATTTTTTTTTCGTTTACTGGATCAAATAAAGAACTAAATCAATTAAAGGCTTAATTATTTTTCGATGTGGCATTGAACAAAGGCTATAATGGAAGAAACTCCCTGACATATTTTTTTCACATACAGCAACTCGGAAGCTATATATGTATTCTCAATGAGCTGATGTAAGTTTTAAATTACTTAAAATGAGAATTCTAAATGTTCACGCAAAGAACACACATGTTTAGTAATAGATCCGGCAACAATGTTATGTTCTGCATAGCTTTATTATGGTTGCAACGATATAATATAACACCTTTTAGGCAATCATATAATATATAAATCGACTTTTGGCAGGCATATTACAATTCTCTGCAACCATAATATATTCAGTCATATATTTTAACATTTCTGCATGTTTATTTAGGCTTGAGGTTAAATTTTATTTTTATTTTAAAATTTTAATATTTCACTATTTACTGGGTAGCACCCACCATCAGATATTGAGGCTTTGGTTTTTAAGGGACTTTGTAAAACCATAAAAATGTGCCCTATATTATGGTATTTTGTACATAAAATAGCAAAAAAAAAATTGTCCCTAAAGATTCAATAGGCATTTAGCATTTTAGTATTAAAATTACAAAAATTATTATAAAAACCTTCATTTTGCTTATCGTCTCAGTGAAAAATCGTCTAATAATTTTACAATTTCTCCAAGCAGAAATAATATTCAAACGTCAACTTTGTTGCCTTAAAACCTCATTTCATTCAAAGTACTTAAGCATTAAGTTAAAATTTTTATCTTTTAATAATATAGTATTAAATCGTTCATCAAAAATGAAGATTATTTTTACTTGTAAATTTATTTAACGTATTAGTTTTGTTCCTTTTAAAACAAACATTACTCTTCGAAAATGTTTTGTTTTTGAATCCCTATTGGAAAAGTGTTTTTACTTTATTATGTTCAATTTCATCAATTGGAGTGCGTGCTAATGTTATTCATTATTGCAACTCATTTCCGTTTAGCGGAATTCATTTATTTCCGTTGGGTGGAAATCATTCATTTCCTTAACGTCTTTAAGGAGAAAAGTTAATAAGCATTGTTAATACATAGCACTAGAGTGTGTAAGATTAAAGGCACATATTACGAAAGGAGACCGTATTATGAAAAATATTTATATGCATAATTTTTCATAGTAAACATGCAATGAATTTTGAATTGTAGGAAGCAAAATTCATTTAAGGAGATGCTAAGTCGCTTCTATTTTTATGTCATTATATATTAAAAGCTATTGCTGTTTTTAATGAAAATATATAAAATAATTTGTCTTATTCATAAAACTGTTTCATGTTCATTACAGAGGGTATACAAAAACATTTTATTCTAGATCAAAAAATATATTTTTAGTTACTTACTATTTAGTTTTTCAGGTACCTACATATATGCCGAAAGACTGTTTTCAATTTAAGTACTTATTAAATTATTTTTGGATATGCCATTTTAACCATGAACACAAGAAGAAACAGAACTGTTCGAACAATTTTTAGTACAGATGACAATTTTATCGTTTCGCAACATTTTTACATATCAATGCAACATTTTTACATTACAGCATTTTACATATCATAAGGGTTCGAACCCTTTATACCGCGAATATGTACTCACGTTATAAATATTCTTTTGAGTTTTTTTGAGTCTAATGTCAAGTTGATTAGCATCAAGGAAGTCCCGGCAGCATAGTGATATTTGAAAAATAAAGGAAAACAATTATTAAGGTATATTTTTAGACCTGATATAATATATTTCAATTGAAATTTATAACAAAGCAGTTATTAGATTTATTTTTTGATATTAAAACTTAACCCGTTTGTCCGTAGATAAAATGAACTGAGAGTTGGTGGCGACATGGTCAACGTGTTGGCTAAAAAATAGACATTAATACTCTCGTATTTTTTACCCACTCAGTCTCCTCTATACATTTTACAATGCAATTAATTGTGCACTCAAGGATATAGTCTCTTGAATGTAAAACTGCTTTCAAAGAAGATTTGAAGTTCCTAAATACACACTTCGGAGAGGCATCTGAACTAGGATGAATGTAGACGTAAACTGGCTGCTTAGAAAATATTAATTCTGAGTAAATAATTTTCTTAAAATGTTGATAAAAAACAACATTAGAGTCAAGCTTTTACGTGTAAACAACTAAATGTATAGTGTTCAATTAGTATTTACGTGTGAACACACATATGAGCATACGCTTAACACATGGCGACTTGAAGAATAGATAAATTTTTCATAACTTTTGGACTCCCTTTTATATTTTTATCAAAATGGCTCACATTTATTTAGTTTTTCTTTCCAGACTAGTATGCAGACATGTGTGCAGTTTTTACTTGTTTTCTTATTTATAAGATAAAACTTTTGAGACTAGAAAAGTTCAACATTTCTTGTTGTTTAAGAAAACGAAAATTCCAATTGATGGTTGGTTCATAATTAATGGAAGAAAAAAACCTCTGTGGAATAAAAAAGGTTAAACTTTTTGAAAAGCAGTTACAAAAACAATACGCTAAAAATACGAAAATGTGTGTATATACTATTCCCTTATTTCATCGTACTTATATCTCGAGAAAAGGAAACAAATCTGACAAAATGCGTTTAAAGTTTTCTTAGACAAAATGAGAGGATAAATCGTTTCTATTACAGCTTACGTTTAACTTGCGTTATTAGGCTGGCGATTTGCAGGTTAGAATCGCAAAAAGGCAAAATAATTTATAAATTGTTATTGGATTAAGGAAGTAGAGGGAATAATTTCATAAACAAATGTGGGGGGATTAGACTTCAGAAATATCGAATCATGTGCACAATCAATACATTCAAATCAAATTCAATATTTCCTTACTCAAACCATTGGTTTTAAATCAAATACCACTTGCTTGTTTCTAAGTAGAGATTTTAGCTATATTCAAACCGAAGTCAGGATTAAATATGGCTGAAATCAATCCATAACTGGGATTAAATATGGCTAATATAAAATATTTAGTGCTCGAATAATCCGTACTTAAATTAATCATGACGTACCTGATTTAAAAAAATATATCTGTAGTTACCGAAATCCTGACACAGCTTGGGGTGGATTTATGTACAAATGGATATATTTTTTTTAGAGTATTGGTCCTTTCTCCTATATTTTCTCTTTTTGATATACATTTGCCAATAGTTCGCCACCTTTCATATAACTTCTTCAGGAAGTATGTTGGATACTTTGAAGTAGGCCCTGCACATTTCAATAGGCTGATTTAAGATATTTGGAGCAGATAGATCTGATGATTTACATTATTTTTCATGGGATAAAATTAGTGCAGACAAAAGTATTCATAAAAACTCTTTTCACTGCAAATTATTGCAGGTTCTAAACAAATTACCAAATATTTGTACATCCCTCGAAAATAGTAACGTTTAGTAAAAAATGTGAACACCTTTAAATTGTGTCTTAAACGCACATTAAAAGTAAACCAAATACATAAAAATTAAACTTTCTTACGTGCTACGCTCAGCAGCTGTTTCAAACCGGCACGTAATTTAACCTTAGATACGTTTGCAACATTGTTAAGTAATAAGAACATTAACTTTTATGTACTTTAACACCATTATATATCTATTATAATAACGGCCTCAATTTAATCAATGCTTGCTTACACTCTTATTACCTGTGAAAAAGCAATTGAAAAATATATTTGCACATCTTCTTGTTTGTACTCGTATCTAGTTGAAAATTGTTTTAATTGAATATGCAGCATGTGCATGGAGAAGGAATGAAAGCTATTATGGAGTTGGATTTTAACGGCATGATTTGAGAATTAAATTCTTACATGGCAATATCGTAATAGTAAACAAGCAGAAACAAGTTCGAACGTGCAACTCATCAATTACGGGCATATTAAGACATACGTATACGTACTGTAATTTCATACACCTAATACGCAAGACCAGCGATCATACGCATTAATGGTATGAGTACCGATCCATTCACGAGTGCTACGACACCATTGAAGAGCCTTTCACAATACTTGAATAAACTACAGGTAGAAAAGAATACAATAAGGAAAGTGTTACAGTGACAGGAAAAAGTGCGAAAATCTTGAAAACTTTTGATGATAAAACTATTTTTTTTTTTTTTTTTGTAATGAAATTTAGTCCAGTCCTGTAGTTAATAATGGTACATAGCAGCCACGCAGTCAGTAGTGAAGAGCTCAGGTGGTAGGATGGCTATGTGCTGCTGCTTTAAAACAGTGTACAATTAGTCATGGCCTGGGCTCAAAGCAAACTTGGGTGCCGATGAGCGACGTGGTGAGCGTGAAATAGCCATTCATAATATGTTACATCTTCAGTCGTCATGGAAAAAATTGGATGAAGTAATCAATCTAGGAATGAAAGTTAGCTAAGATCTATTACAGAAATATTTTATTGATTTCATTTTTCACTACCCTGGATAGTTCTCCTTAAAACTGGGCCCAACAAATCCAGGTACTCGTGATCGAATTATCTATTAGTTAAAACGTAAAAAGTACCCACAGCACACGTAACTAAATTCCTTTGATCACAAGCTCGTCGATTTGGCCCATGATACACGCAAAGAAATTTTACACTGAACTTGTGCTTTCAAAGTGCAAAATTATGTGTAAGTTTGAGCAATGTTCATATGTGTGCAAACATTGAAATAGCGTCTTATATACATATTTCCAATGGCTCAACATCCAGTTTTAACCTGCAGCGTGAAGGAAAACAAAATTTGTTAGAATCCGTTATACCTATGTACATTGAATCGTTTTCTTCCTTCAACAGGGACAGTGTATTAGTTTCTTGGGTAAAAACACATCCAGCCTAGTGTGTGTATTTCCGCACATATATTTTCAAAATCGTTTTGCAACCCAGTGTAACTGTTTTCCCACATTAATTTCATTTCATTTGCATATTTATTTGTAGTAAATGCATATACATACATATTTGGCTACACATCTCGACCATAAAAGCCGACCGTCATATGACAACTGAATAACGATTGCCCAGTAGATAAACATATAAGACGCACAGTGAAATATGTATGTATCCCAAAAAAGAAAAGAATATCTACGAAGCAAAATATTGCAATTGGAATACATTTACGCAGCAAGTTCTATGAAAAATTACTTTGTTCTGTTTTCATTTCGTTCCTGTTGTAAACATAAGTGAGTGTATATGGGAGAGTAGTGTGGATTATGTTTTACTCTTTTATCTCAAAAAAACAAAAAAAACGAGCCTGCTAGTGCATGCATTTTGTTTACGGTGTTTTAGTCGTATGGTGGAAAACCAAAACGTTTAAACACGTTTTACATGTACATATGTATGTATATGTATAATATAAACCTGAAGGTCTGTAAATGTTAAACGAAATTGTGGAAAGTATGCGTTGTTTTGCCGTATAGAATATCTATCGTAGATGTTGTAACGGACAGGTTGGATGGAAGATAATAAGAAAATGTTGGAAATCATACATGCGTGTGTGCAGTGTATATTTATTCTCTTACATACTATTGTGTAAGTATGTTAAATTTACTCGGGTAATGCATTGCTAAGCATGTTTAGTATTATTGTATATACATATTTTACATAATTGCTAACATGTGATTTCAACAAAGTTTAATGTAGCAATTCAATATTATACTACAATGTTTGTGAACTTATGTGAAAGAATTAAATGTATGGCAGCCTACTATTTGCGAAACTGGGAACAATGTTTAGCAACATTAGGTTTTTTATACAGAAAATTTGACATGAGTTTAATAGTGGCTGCCTACTTGTTTTTTTATTAGAGCAGGATTTTTCAGTGGAAGTATACTGAGTTGTATTCCACCTGCAAACCAAACATCGATTATTGAAAACTCTACCGGGAACCTTTAAGAAATATATTCATAAAAAAATTAATATATTCATAAAAAATTTAATTCTTTTTAATTTTTATATATACTCGTATACCATTTAATCTACTAAAGAAAAGGGGCAGTTCTGTAATGTGCATATTTCATGATTCAAATGACAGGAAACATATGCATTTTGTAAGTTATACAAAACAATATGCCAAACGAGGACTGTATAAAATGTCAATAACAAGACGTTAATAGTTATCTCAACTTTTTGCTCTATATGTTGTTCGGTTCTTTGTTCATCCAAACATCAGCTGGAAATGTTGCTGAAAACTCTCGTTAAGATAAAGATGCAAAAAGAATCCAGCCAACAAAAACTCTAATAAAATAACTTTATTGTTATAGGAGTGATAGAAAATAAACTCAATCGTTTGCTTTTCCGAAAGCAAAGCATCAGTCAGCCAGTCAGTCAATCGTTTTAAGAGAGTGTTTTGTAACTGGTATCAGTGCAGACCTCATGGGGTACACACCTTGAATCTTGTACCTGTCCAAAGTTAAAAAATAAAACACACACACACACACACAAACGTCTGGTAAATTTATTTTTCCTACGCTGTTATCGAATATTAGGTGCGATTTTTTTTGTAATGGCTCTTGCTGTAGTTCTGCTTCATCTTCAACAAATTCGTTTAAAATGAGGCTGTTTGAAAATTACCTTTTAAAAGAGTTAAAGTGGAGTCTCTAACTGAACTTGATACTATTAAAGTTCTAATTTAAAATGGTAATTTCGTAGCTGAGGTTAGCTAAAAATTATGTATGGCAAAAGTGTAAGAGACGAATCATTTTTGATAATGAATAAACTAATCATTTGAACTGCACTGCATTTTTAAAAAACCAATATTTATAAACAATAATTTTGCCTTATAGCTGACGTTTATGATTTACAAATGTTTATTACGTTAACGGGATTTTAGTTCAATTTTACTTCCTCAGAATTGGATTTGGAAAGAAGACCAAAAAATCGAAGTTGAGGACCTGTTGGCTGGCGAACATCTCAGGACTATTTTGCGCAGTCTCCACAAAAATCTTATATAAAAAAATAAACGAAAAAAATCTCAAAAAAAAATTGTCACTAAAATCTGAAATTCTGATGATTTCTGTAGTTAGGAAATTATAACGAATCTGAAACCGTAGTGGTATTCAATGATTTTGGACTGAAAAAAATTAAGCTCAATGAATCTATGAGTTTCGATCTTAATATCGTGAAACAGTTCATTAATTTTCAATCAACCTTGGAATTTTTTTAAATTAATGTAATACGTTTCATTAAATTTATACCACTGATCTTTTCATTATAGACCTGAAGTTTGGTCCTTAAGCTAATAAGGTATTTTTATTGTATAATGACAAAAGTAATATTAAGAGCCCAAGAAATGCTCAATAAATACGTCACTCACGTTTGATTGCGTGCGTGTCATGTGTTTAATAATTTACTGCAGACATACATACATTAAAAGATGGCAAAAATCAAAATTTTTGTGAATTTCTTGCGTTCGCTTCTATTATGCTGTGGGATGGTGGGTTATTCTTGCCTTGTGCAGTTTTGCCAAAGATAGTTTTCAATAAATTGAAAAATAAGTATTTGTTCATCTGCGCACTTTTCTATCAATTCAACTATTGCTTACCTTCTAAATTACTTTTTTTTCTAATGAAGCCTTCAAATAAAAAAATAAAGATTTTTTATTTCTTTGCAGCTGTCGGTTGATTTTGTATCCTGGAATGCATTTTCCATGTTTATGCACACTTTTAAAAATTAAGTTTCACTGCAGTAAGCTGAAGAAATGCATCTACAATGCAGCGAGAAATCACCTCTCCAAGTAGACTTTAAAAACTTTGCGAAATGTGACAATATTTTACCTTGAATCATTTTTTTTTTTAATTAAAATATTTAGTCCTTTCATGAAATCTCTGATTTAATGAAATTCTTTAATGAATCAAATGTTAATTTTCAACGAAATTTCGAAAACTAATGAAAAAATTTTATTAGTTATCTTAATGAAAGGAATTTATTGGATCTATAAAAATTCATTGCAGCAATGAAAATTTGCATTGAATTAACGCAAAAATATTAATTTATTAGAGTTATAAACGAAAACTCTTTGAGTGTGGTTATTACAGAGCGTAATCAGTGATTGATATGTAATCAAGCTGCTAAATCTTAACCGTAATTAAAAGATGTGCTTCATTATCAGTAAATACTTTGCTCATATTTTACTCCAAAATAACTTTTCCCACCATCTTCCACAAATAAAGTCTTTTTCTACAATATACATATGAATAAAAGTTTTAGCGGCTTGTGTACCCATATCTGCGTTAACGTAAGCAACAATAGAAAATAAAACACAACATGACAGCCTACTCAAGTGGGTTCGCTTGTTGTGGAAGTTCTATAACACACATATGTATGCAGGTATATTAGGGTGGGGCGATTTGTAAGAGCAAATATTTTGCGATAATTTAACACCGACTTTTCGATAGCTTGTGGCATAAGAAAAAAAAGTCATAGCAACAGAATTTTTTGAGGCACCTAAAATCGTGATACGTGTTCTGTGTAATCGAAATTTTCCCCTTAGAGGAGTCAAACCTATGACCATCCCACAATGAGTTTCCAAACTTTTTCCTAGCCTGTGCAGCAGTTCCTAAGCCCCATGTAAAAAGGTGTTAATTTGGACGCCTCAAAAATGATTTATTGTCATGGTGACGCTTTGTTCTCAATCCCAAAGTTATCGAAAAATCGAGACAATATACCAATTTCTAAATTGACCCACCTTTATGTGTGTATTTGTATTTTTTGAATTGAATTCAAATAATTAAAAGTTTCCACAGTAAACAAAACTAGGAGAAAATCAATTCAAGGAAGCCCAGAATGCGTAACACATGTACGTAAAGTGTCTAACCTTGTCAGCGGCACACCTCTATATGATGATCCCAATTTTCGAAGATGCTGAGGCATAATTGAGATTCTATGTCGTTAATGTTGCAATTTATCTCATCGCTTAGCTCTTGAAATATTTCCGACTTCTAGACGTACACCTTTCCCTTGAAATAACCTCAAAGAGAGAAGTCCCACGGTGTCAAATCACATGGTCTTGGTAGACACTTTACATCGTTGCCAAGTGAGATAACACGGCCATTGAATTTAACCACCCGTTATTTCTATCAACAAACTACATGAAATGTTTGTTGGTGTTTTATGGCTACCTGTGGAAAGTATGGAGTAGCTTTCGTTCCCTTCTCTCGTTTTGCCCTATTAACTCAAGAATTGCTGCAAGTAACTTGCAGAGTTTTATTCTCTCACTGCACTCATCCACAGAAATTCAAAGTACGGGGACACTTTGCGTGTGCATTGGATACCGCGGAGTCGCAGAATAGAATAAAGAAATAGACCTAACGTTGTTCATAGTTAAAAAATAGCATTGCGAAAAGCATTTATTTTACGTTAGTACATGAGACAAGCAGTGAAATGAGCCGAATTAAAAAATAAACACAATTAATTGCTTCTAGGTGGCTCATTTCAACAAAAATCATGATTTCTAAAAGTGTATTCAATGCTCCTCAAATTTAAAAATTACTTTCCAATAAGCAGTGAAATTTACAATCTTCTGATTGAAAAACTGTGTTAGAGCAAACGCTCTAATAAGGCTGTTTAAATGTAGAAGAAGATATAAAGATAAAACTTGATATCAATCTTGCCCCATAAAGGAAGAGTTTAGTTTGTAATAGAAGATTCCTATTATCTCAAGTAGTAAACACATGTACAAACAACTTCCGTTTTACTTTATTTGTTTTAAGAATACATACATAATTTATGTGCGTACTTTATTTGGATGCCGTTGTTTACCATCAGCCTCTTTTAAATTTATTAATTTTTGTATGTGTTTAAATAAACCCGTCGCATTTACTTCACAAATAGTTTTTAGTCTAAAATAAATAAATAAAGTTACGTACTTGTGCATGTATTTCAAACAGCGAAAACTACATTAGAGAAATGTTTAGTGTCATGCAGCAGAATTAACAATATATTTCTTTTTAGTATATCCCCAATTTGCCAGTTGAAATCTCCCAAAATTCCCAAAGTGCCAATCAACATTGCTACAGAAACCAAAGCGAATTAATGCTGATTATTTATTGTTTTTTGCATCGAACAGCGTTCAGATGTCGAATTTTCACTCTCTTCTGTTCAGTTTATCATTTTAAAATCTCTTACTGCCTCTACCACAAAAGCGTAATACGTCATACTTCTCGTTTTTTGTTTGGCTTGCAATTTTTTTTTTGGAATTCTTTACAGAGAAATTTCTGTACCTTTGCTATATTAATTGCGATCTTTAATGATAACCTAAAAAAAAACGCTTGACGCTCTAATAGCCCTAAAAAAGAAGGGAAAGCGGTAAACTTTATTTTGATTGACATTCTCGCTAAAATGACATACCAGAAGAGAAGTGGCAAAGCTAACGATCTTGCTGTTATAGTATATACATTTTTTGTTTGCAATAATTTCTACCAATATTGTTAAATATTTTGCCAGAATGGTAATACCGAATTGCAAAGCGTTGAAGCCGCGTTGTTTCGGTATGCTCCATACAAATTGTGTGATCATGAGGATTTTTTGCGGCAGGCATACCTAACCTTTTGGTTAGGTATGCCTGCCGTTTAGTTTGAATTGAAAAAAAAATTTTGGTTTTGTGTTCAATTTTAATTGAAATATATTTTGTGTTTGTATCAATTTTTTGTAATAAGCCCTTAAGTGTCCATTTTTTCCTACAGGGTTTTGTTAAAGAGATCGGATAGCGCTACTGGTTTGGGACATACCGTTGATACTTTTATTTAGGTATGTCAGTTGAGGTCTCACGCGAAGCTCTAGTGACCACTGCGCTCAGCACACTATGTAAAATATGGTGGTAAGGAAAAATAAAAATTTTATTGCCTCTTAATGTAATCAAAAAACAAGGTTGATAATGACTATTAATATATTAAAAATATTTTTTCTTTTTTGTTTTTGGCATTTACGAACCACATTATTTAATCATCCAAAAGCTTATAACATATGACAGCTCTCGTTGTCATAGTTCATAAAATGATAAATGAAGGAGTTTAGTAAATATTTATTGATTGTGGAAAAAAAATGTAAGCCAAGTGACAAAAATATATTAAGTAGTCTGCTGCATGCTCACAATGTGGCCACTAATGTTCTCATCATCAGCAGCCTCTTCACGTTTTAAATGGCAGCTAATATCAGCAGAAAAATCATTTGTGCGCCCTTTATCATCAAGTTCTACTCAAAATAAAGTATTGAGTAATGAGTTAATCTGCTCTGATTAAGTGAGTGGCAGACAGTTGGGGTATTCGAACATAATTCAGTGGTAAGTTTATTGTTTGGAAATGTATTTTTAGGTCTTAATGTTTAGTATTTAGTTAATAGGTTTTTTTTATGTCGAAATAAGAAAAAAATATTAATGTTGGGCTGTTTTTAGAATATAAAAACTTGTTCCTCCAAAGAGTTGTTTGCCTAACGCACACAGAGCGAAAAATTTAGTTTCTGGAAGAAAGACTAATGTTGAAGGTGCTTCAAAATCAAAAAACATAATTTTTTTTGCCTCGAACTCTGATGTCGCTGTTTTAGATTTTTGTACACTGTATCGCAATTTTCAATCTGATCGTTAAAGTTTATAGGCCGTTTGGGATATTGCTTAGAGTTTTTTAAAATGCATATTTCAAATTAGAAATTTTTTTTTTTAAATGTGTCTTAACATTAAATCAGAACCCAGGCCTGGGGTATCGTCTTCGACATCAGAGCCATAATTAATTACAAAGAAAAATGTAGCCCTTAAAAAGAAGTAAAAGACATTGTATAAATTTAATGAAAGGTCTACAAAAAGCGACACAGTGCAGAAAAAATTAAAGGGGCGTTATCAAATGGCGAGACAAAAAATGTATATAAATTTATTTTTCAAAAGAAAAGGACTTTCGCAACCCTGCTTCGTTTTCAGAAACTGTTAGGCTTGAGTACAATTTATTGCAATGAGCGTAGTGCAACGTTTAAATTACTTAATCAAACTACTACTAACTAACTAAATCAGTGAATACTTAAACCACTTTTAAATCAAGAAAATCTAGTGTTTAAGCTTCGATCATCAAACAGTGCAAAATATTAGCTCTTTGACATTTTTTACAATGCTGCCCTATTTCTGTTTCTAAAAACAATCAAAATCAAGAGCCAAAATCAGCGATCTCTTAATTTTGATCGTTTTTAGAAATCAAGTTTAAACTGTAAATCACAGAAACGACTTTTTTTACAGCAGTTTCAACTCTAGCTGAATTTTTGGCTATGTGTTCATGTTCTAATAGGCCTAAAAACTAATATTGAGTTCAAAATATACTGCGGATGAAATGAACTAAGCTGTCCCTTAGTATTTCTTTGTTTTTAGAAAAAACTGTGCTATGAATAAATTCCAACTCTAGTTATTGTGTTCTGTTGTAAACAAATGATTATCAGTTTGAAATCATTAAACACATTTAATTGTTGGGTGAACTCGTTTGTTAATTTTTCGTTCCTTTTTTTATATATAAAAACATTTTGATTTAGTTTAATTTAAATACCATTGAAGTGTATGACTTTCTATTTTTACTTCAACAGCAAAAGTGGTGCATCAGAAAATGATACAATGCTCTTTGCAACAAATTATATTCAGTTTACTTTCCTTCCATGTTTTTTTATTTTTTTATTGTGGTTTGGCAAGCTGTATTGTTGTGGTATGTTTGCAAAAACGAAAATGCCAGTGCGTTTGTCTTTCTATTGCAGGTTTGTATTTTGCTGTTTTGTTTCCACTCAATGTTCATGCAACAGTTCGGAAAGTTTGTTTTCATTTAACTGTAATTTGCATTAAATTATTTAAGGTATTTTTGGCACGCTTTAGATCAAGATGATTCACAACTGCCTTTTAGAAAAATTTCGCTAAAAATTTCAATTAATTTAAAATATAGAACAAAGAGATTTTTCGCTAACATCTTGAGGCGTTGGGGAGGTGTTTCGCGAATAAAAGCACTACAACAATAAATGACTTAACATAAATAAATAAAATATTTTAATAAAAAAATATCCAATGCCGTTTTCTTCACCAGAAGAAAGTGGATTTTTCTTTGAAGTTTTATTTTTTAAATGTGAGTTTTAATAGTTAAGCGAGCTTAAGTGCCACACCAGCGATGTCACTCGACAGCGAACAACGAATTAGTGAATGTTGTTCTTGTTTTAATAGTTTTTAAAAATATTATAATTGTCCATGACAACTTTATGGGTTAATACAACAATAAAGTAATTACTTACAAAAATTAAAAAGTTGATTTCAACTGCAATGTCAAAGCTCTTTATCCCTGTTCATAAATAATATTTTTGAATTGTATAATGTTATGATTGCGCTTGACAGTAAAATAGTAATCAAAAGCCCCAATTCGATAGGAGTAAGGTTGGACATGACAAAACAATAATATGGTTCGTGTTCATATTATATTTCACAATTCCTACTGTTAGACTGTAAACATATATCTATCAACTATAATACGTTGCTCTTCGAATGTGGTTACTACAACCATATTTTCTCTTTACATGTACCTGTCAGTAACGGATTGATCCTTTTAGTTTTTTATTAAGACATCAAAGGCCGTTTTTGCATTCAGAAAATTTCTGTAGGCTTGGCAACTTTCTGAATGTGTATGTATTGAGTTGCATGTACCTAAAATTAGCTGCAGACATACTGGAGAAATTTTCTTTCTGGCACGAAGCAATAGCTATTCGTATTTCAATCAAAAATGTATAAAATTAAATCTACTATTTTTTTAGCTGATATTAAGCTTGTTTTAATATTTCCAATGAATATAAAAGCAAAAATTGTTTGGCATAAAATATTTTTTATCATGGTATTGCTTTTACGACTATCATCCTATTAGTTTAACTTAATTAAAATTGTTGTATTTAATTTGTCTGAGCAGTATATTTTGCTCTTTGTTCATTAAAATACGTTAATAAATACTTTAAGTGGCTTAACAACAGTAAGTTTAATTTTATGGCCCAATAATTAAGAATTAATACTTTTACGATTGACTTTAAGCTGGTGGCCGGCAGATGTGTATATTATTAAAGTTAAAACTTCATAAATTAAAAAACAAATAAACAAAAGTGAGTCATAAAAATAATTAAACGAAGGATTGTTAACATTTTTAGAAATAACTTCACAAAATTTTATAGTATAATATTATTAAAGGACACACTTTTCTGAGCCCCTTGGCGAATTCTACGAAAACAGTGACATGTTGGCGGCTCAGAAACGTGTTTTACGGAGAGTTTAGTGCTGAATTAATAAAAAGCTGATTGCATTAGTTTTCTAAAGTTTGAAGATCCAAATTGGTTGAACGATTAAGAAATCACGTTCAATTAAGTTAAATAAAATTGATTCTATTTAAATTAATTAAACGTGAAGTTTCAACAACTCAGATATACATAAAATATTAGTAGTCCCATTATGTAATCTTATAAATTATAATATATTTTAAACGGTGGTTAAATTTTAAGGGCTGCCGATAAGTTTGAATAAGACACAAATTATTAAGGAAATTTTGTCATTTCTTTTTATTATGATAATTCTGGTATGGTTCAATTATGTATGGAATAAACTTTCAGCAAAATAGTCAACGCCACCTCAGAAAAAATATGGCGCCGTGATGCCGCCAGCCCATAAGCCGCACCAAACAGCCACTCTTTGTGGGTGCATTGGTTTTTCAACAATCATCACTCTTGGATTATCATTCACCCACAGACTTAATGACGCATCCACCGAAGTGAAAATATGCCGCATCACAGAAGATGATTTTCTTCGAGAATTGGTACACTGCTGTCATTTCTTGCTGCCATTTTGAGTAGTGACGGCGCTTGAAATGGTTAAGAGGCTTTAATTATTGAGTCAGTTGCACCTGGTAAGCGTGCAAATTTTAGTATTTGTGCATAATGTTCATCAGCCACACTTTCGCAAACAGCAGCAATATTTTCTGCAGTACGAGCTGTACGAGCATTAACTGGTGTTACGCACATTTGGCCGATTAAAATGACCGAAAAACAATAAGACGTGCACGATATACAACTTGATTTGAACGTCGATTTTTATAATAAGGCTGAGAAACTTTAATGTATTGCTCAATTGTATATCCTTTCATTTATCAAAACGACTTAGTCTGAAATTGAGAAATGTAAAATAAAGTGCAGAAAAAAACCTTACCTTTAAGTTCGACATCGGCCCTTAAAATTCAACCACATATTTTCATATTTTTCTATAAATTGTTCACCTTTTAATTGGCAGTTTTATATGTTTTAAAATAACTTCTCATAATTAGTTTTTATGGTCATAAAATACAAAAAAAAAAAAAAAATCTTTAAAATACAAGCCTACAGTATTTCCCAGGAATTAAAGGTCAAAAGGATTTCAAAACCATAGCAAATGCTAGGAATTTAAAAAAAGTCCAATTCAAATTTTATTATTGTTAAAGGAGAAAGGAAGCTAAAGAAAAGATGAATTGTAACATTTACTAATGCAGCTATTTTTTTTATTTTTTGAAAACGTAGTAAGTAATTTTTTTTCCCATCAGAAACGAAGAAATTCTTCTTGCATGTTTTTTTTTTCATGTCACTTGCGGTCATAAAAAAATGAAAGAAAAGTGATTATTTTAAGACAACGAAAAATCATTTGTATCACCTTCAATAAAACCACGGGACATCGTTTAATCCACACCATTCATTCGTTTGTGTTGTTTGTAAGGAACCTTCAAAAGAAAAAACAAACGACAAAGCAAAAAAGAACACCTTGAATTAAGTCAGCGATGTTGCAGTGATCAGAGAACTACAACAAAGGATATAAATATGGTTTATTTTAAAACAGTGACACTGTGTATGCCGGTATTTATTTAAATACTAGCAATATCTAAAATAATTCAAGTTGGTAACTATCAATTTTTTAGTTTACAAAGCTTAAGCTGGTATTTTCGTGGTTAAGTACACAGAGCACACAGCAAGCCTACTCAGGCTCAAGTGCATGTCAGAAGACATAGACCAACCAAACCCTCAAGTCAACCTTTTGCATGCGTTGGCTCCTACATCTTTAAAATTTTTTTGAATAAGTTCAATTGCTCTGCAACAAATACTAAATCGTATTTTATTCATTAATTTTTTAGCCATTAACTTTAACTTTATAGTCGAACTATACTACATACAATTGTTCATAATTTGATCGGGCTTGAGTTCAATTTTTAGTTCCTGTAAATTGAGAAAATTGTTTTGTGACTGAATTGGAGTGATCAACATTTTTAAAGAAGACAAAAAAAAAGTAAAGTTGAAAATTTACTGGCTTAGGTACATACCACGGCTGTTTGACGACCACCACGTCACTCATCAGCACGCAAATTTGCTTCGAAAGCAGGCCATGATTAATTGCATAATGTTTTTAAGCAACAGCGCATAGCCATCCAACCACCTGAGCTCTTCACTACTGATTGTCTATATTTAATCATATTGATCAACTTTCCATTTTATCACCGTGTTTTTTTGTTGATTGGAAAATATTTTTTATTCTCTCATCCATCCATTTTTTTTTTTTTTTGTTTAATTATATTTACTTTACTTAAACATTAAAATAAACAAAATAGTGTCACCCAAACATCAGAAATAAAACAGATTTACTATGTTTTCAAGTAGCCTACAGTAGAATGTATAACATAATGTTTAACTAAGGCGTCAAAATTAACCCAAATATGTTTGTCATTAGGTATAAATAAAAACAAGCAACTTCACATTTTACTGCAAGTCGGAACATAAACATTTAACACTACTCTCAACAAATGATTAATTACCACAAATAAATAAATAATGTTTTTTTTTAAACATGAATACACAACAAAATATTATTTATTCAAAGCATTTGAATAATATGAAACACATAAATATCTGACTTATATTGCCTAGTTGAAAGCAGAAAACCATAACCGCCTGAACACTTTTCAGCTTTTAGAGCAAGCACAATAAATTGAAACGTCTCCGCTTCCTATGAGATGTCAGCTTGTTTTTTTTTTTTTTTTTTCTTAGACTGGCACAAGTACTTAGGAGATGACCCATATATACTATATGCATTGCTTTTGATTGGAAATTGGGTGAAAAAACCAAATTGGGGAGTATTTGTGGATGTTTGATTAAGCAATAAAGTTAGAACATAAAAGCAGAACATTTATTTTTGCAAAGCTGAGTAAGTCATGATTAACTGGTGCTAATTTATCTGGTTAGTGCCCAGTGTATACACCTTCGACACTCTCCAGTTAACAACATTCTCTCAGTATTACAAAACTTTGACCATACAGAACAAAAAGACTACACAATAACCACAATAAGACCTATTACGAATGTGTACTTTAACAGACTTATATTTAAAAATATATCATGCTTACTAGGAGCTCATTTAGCAAATATATATACATAATTTGTCAAATAATAAATATTTTAAACATTTTTATAATTAAGCCAATACAAAAGCTTGTGTTCACCTGTTACGAATAGGCATCAAAAAAAAAAAAAACACGTTCGCTCTGATTAAAAGTTCACAAACAACTGAACTGAAGGAAGAAGTAGCCTTTTAAATGACATAATAGTAAAAACCTAACTCCAAGTATGCCTGGTCACAAATTTTCTCGCTGAGATCAAAAACTCATTTGACTCCCAAGACGACTTAAAATAATATCGTTCTTGAGCAACAAAGTGTTGAAATAAATTTTTTCATCTTTACAGACATATCTGTACCCCGACACAAAAACCACCTTAACTCAAAGTTGCCTGACATCAGTTTATCTGCCATATATAAATTTAGAGATCAAACCTCTAAAGGCCACAAAAATATAATTTTCTTAACTGGCTTCTTCATGTCTCCTCTGAACTATGTTTAATGTTGTTTAGCTACTCTTTGTATTGTGAGATGTGAACTTTGGATAGATACACTTTAGCTAATATTATTCTAAAAACAACGTGACCACTACTTTCTTGGTAGCTTGTGTTTTGGCCAAGTACACATATATAAACAACTAAAAAAGCATAAACATACATACGAGTTCAACAACAAAGTACAGCTAAAGGAAAAAACTGCAAAAACATAGAATTTCTCAAGGGCACATTTTAAGGTTATGTTTGATCTACGAGTAAATGCAAAATTTAAGGCGAAAAATTATAATTATCATAATAATTTGATCTTACAAAAAAATTTGCTAGGCTTAATAAAAATTTTCGCCTAATTTTGTACCTGGGCATAGAGCAAACATAATCTGAAAATATTATTGAAAATTAAAGTAGCAAATCAATCTTTTCTTAACCTATCTTGCTTGGGAGCACATTTTTGTACACTACTTTTAAGACGCAATTTGTTCAATGAAAATCTCTTCATGAATTTTTATTTAAACAATTTATTTAAAACATCTGTTTGCGCACGCATTGATCTATGACCAAATCATGCAAAAGATTTTTACATTTGAAAATTAGATTTTTATGAAGTGTCTAAAGGAATATTTATGCGATATGATTGACTCCCCCTCATTTCAATTAATAACAAATTAACCCATTAATTTGTAAATTCTTGTTCTTTTATTTCCGTTTTCTATGTATTATTTTTATTGACTGCATTTGACTTTATTAATCGCATGGAAAATAGAATTTAAAAAAAGAGGGTGGTGTTAAAATATTTATTTGTAAGTAATAAACACAATTTTTAGATGTTCAAGTCTATTAATCAAATAGAATTTTTATTTGTTCGAAAACCATGTGTGTTTCTGTTTATTTGTTTGCAGTCATTCACTCAGTCGTGCACCACTTGCTTTTCCAAGTGGGACCATGCGCGCGCGTGATTGTGTGTGTGTGTGTGTGTGTGTGTGGGCTTGTGTGCGTGTCTTCAGAATGAAGTGTTAATTGAAAATGGCAATTAAAAGATATGACACAACAACTGCTCGATATTTTTACACTTAAGTTGCTATAAATTCTTTAGGTTTCTTTATTTCCCCTTTTTTGTTTTCTTTTACTATTTAGCATATGATTTAAAGTGCAATGTATTTATTCTAAAAGCAGTTTTAGAAATTTGAAGCAAAATTTTTAATTATGCATAAATAAGTGCTTAGTCTGCCTGTATGGAACCAGACAATAATGATGATGATGATGATAATTAATGATCAGCATCTTTTTCCACTACCTTTTTAACTCATTGCGAGTTTTGCAAAAAATTTTGCTTTAGGAAGATTTTGATTTCAGAAAATATTTGTGTGCCGCAGTCTATTTAAATTTTCCTAAAAAAAATACTCAAATGTGTTTTCTTAAGAATTTAGTGATTCTCCTAGTTGATGCAGCGTACGTAAATATTTTTTTTATCAACTTATATAAAAAAAAATGTTTTCCTAATTTAGTAATAAAAACACAAGTTTTTTTTTACAGAAAAAATTGTTTTTTATTGCAGAGTCTTAGAGCATAGAAAAAAACTTCGATAATTTCAAAAACTTCTAGTGTAGGACTATCCATAGATATGAAATGTTTCACTTCTAAAGGCATTGATATAGCTAATGTGATCCTTCGTGAGTGACGCTTGTTCATTTTTCTTTACCAATATTTTTCGACACTCATCATGTCGTCAGTAAATCTTTTTGGCTGCCAGTGGGAAACACTTTCAATTTTATATAAGCAAATTTATATTGTAAATTTAACAATTTTTAAGCCTAACTGACTTGCTGTCAACCAAACCTTAAAATTAAACTTACAATTTAAAAAAATATATATCAAAAGTTGGAATATGTTAAACATATCTATATTAATTTTTGTATAATCTACTCTGAGTATTTTTAACTCATTTTTTTTGTTTTGCTTCCGTTTGACCCGTAATGTATAAAACCCATTTGCTTCTTGCTCTATATATTTTGAGCTTTACGGCAGGATCTGATGAATGTATATCTATATATGTTAAATAAAAAAATTTTCATATGCATATATCAGATCCTGTGGTGAGTCGTAAGGCTCGAAATATATAGATCAAGAAGGAAATGAGTTTTACTGTTAAATTTATTACGGGTCAAAGGGACGTAAAACCAAAAATAGAAAATGAAAATTTTAAACTTAAATTAAAAATTTTAAAATTAATTTTTTTTTTATATACATATTTTCTATTCAATTGTGTTTTTAAAAATATTTTTTAATGTAGTGGCAGCAGTAATGGTGGCAGCAATCGATGTATATGTTGTGTTCAGCTTGCAGTCAAAAATATTTGTTTATTTTTTGCGTTTTGTTCATATTTCTATTTTTTTTTTTTTTACAAAAAAAAACTATTTTTGGAACATATTAAAACAAACAATTTTGCGACAATTCTGATACAACATGTTTAAAATATTAAAAAGTGTATTTGTAAGAATCATGGGAATATTTTTGCTTTCCAAAAAACCAGGATCACTTTGTCAAAGGATATTGAACGTAGGTGCATTTAAAAAAGATTTTAGAAATTTAATTATTTTTCTGAAGATGGCGAAATATTGAAAATAAATAAATAATTGCTTAAAATTATTTTTTATAAAAAACCAAAGATCAAAAGCTTGAATAATTTAACAAAGATATAAGAAAGGTATAAGAATGGAAATTCACATGGTCTTAAGCAACAACAAAAGTGGAATAAAATAAAAGAAATTTTGATTATTAAAGCGTAGAAAAATATTTTTTCAATTCTTGTTAATTAATTACCTTTAATTCTATTTAATTAATTAATATTAAACACTTTTAAGATAATTATTTTCTTGCTTACTGTTTCTTTATACGACTAAGTAAGTCCTTCGCATTTTAAAAAGTTTTGCTTCTCCTACCCACACTTCTTTTAGCTCAAGCAATTATTTAATCTTATTCAATCTTACACACAATTATTAAAAAAATAGAAAAAAGTTACTTTAAATTGTACTGTGTTTCGTGAACAATACTTCAAGATATGCGCTTTTTAAATTTAATGTTATGAAATATTTTTCTTGATTATTTTCTCCCTTTTTTTTGTGATATATATATGTGAGAATGTGCAATTTCTATTAGTCTACATATTCAAATATATAGATTCGCTCAAAATAAAATCTAGTTCTAAAGTAGTGGTCACGCTTGTTTCGGCAAATACGTTTATGTTTAATGTGAGCGTCTACTAAGTTCTCTATTTGAAAACACGACTTCAAAAAAGCAGACATGTAAAGTTTTCGTCTATATTCTTTATATTCGAACGAAAAAATTGCTTATTGATGATGTTATGGAATTTTACAACAACAACCAATTGATTTGCTTAAATTGATTTACACTCTTTACTAGTAATTTCGATAGCATTTGGATTGCCTCATTTGATATATTCTAGAAATTTGGTTTTTATTTTTATATATGTATATTCTTCTGTTTATTTAGCAAACTGTCTTAAATTCATTACACAGAGCTTTTAGAAATTATGACAGCGCAAAGAATTTTCACGAATATTTCTTATAGCTCTAAATGTTTGCTTCAAACTACAGGCATAATTTTCTAATGAAAAAAAAAATGCAGTACAAATCTTCTAACAATATTATTTTAATTTAGACTTATTTCATTCTGCCTTTCAAATATATTTTG
The DNA here is from genome assembly GCA_963662145.1 of Sturmia bella. NCBI lineage: Eukaryota > Metazoa > Arthropoda > Insecta > Diptera > Tachinidae > Sturmia > Sturmia bella. Next base: position 14,710,863 of record OY759171.1, on the reverse strand, counting down.
TATTGATGTAACTTTATTAATTATTTTTAAAACAATGCCAACATTGTTTACAGGCAATTAAATCCTCCACAGGCCTACAAACCACTTTCACATCTATTGTTACAGACATTGATGAAAAAGGGGATATATGGTGACATTGATTTATTTAACAGTGTTCAGCATGGCATGCTGTTGCAGCAGTTTTAAAAATTCTTCATAAAAACTCTTTAGCATGCGCCCATCAACATAAATAAAAACAAAATTATTAATTATTGCAAATGTAAACAAAAGAACATTATGGGCGAACTTGAAACTCACACAACATTTTTGAAAACATTAGATGAGATGAAGTGCAGATAAACATGCTACAAAGAATCCAATAACCTATCCACGAAAGCATAAGCAAACACAAAAGGATGAAAATGCAAGATAAAAAGGCATGCAATATCCCAACAAAGGTATGGCAGTGACCTTGTACTCATGTTGTGCACGAGAACAACAAGCATTTGGTTATGAAACGAAAAAAAAAAAAAAAAAAAACACAAAAATCTAGCAGCTGTTCAATACACAAAGACACTGAGTTGAGTCAATCATCCCCCTTCAAAACAGGCGAAATGTTTGTATACGAGCACAAAAAGTATTAAGAAATAATAGCGAAGTAGCAAACAGCTTACAAATGACATAAAGGACGACCCCTTTTGTTAACTTTAAATGGGCTGACGACGATGTCAAGAAGAAAAATGACGATGCTGTGGGCAAACTGTTTACTTTTACTGATTCGCTGACTGGAAAAAAGAACTCTAAAAGAAATTGTGCATATTTTTAATGATTTTGTGCATACACTCTTGTTATTGCCGTCGATTGTTCATATTCCTTTTTCAAGTTAATGAATTTTAAAAAACCTTCTCTGTAAGCAACCAGCGTTGCCGCCCTCAGAAAATTTTAAAAACAAAAGCTTTGGTGGTTTTTCCTAAGAGAAATAGCTAGTTATTTTGAACTATTTATTTTTCAAAGCGAGTTCTATTGTTTTTGTCAGATTGAGGACGAAAGAGAATTTTGTGTATATGTATGTTCATATGTATATATAAATAGCTTACCTGTTTAAACAGCTGCGTTATAATATATTTCCTGAATTTTTTGAATTGACGAAACCTTTTTCTTCCCGAAGAACGTTTTAATTATTTTGCACTGATTAATATGACGAACGTATACCTACTGTTTGTTTTGAAAATAAATATTTTACTTACTCACTTTTTGGATCAAACAAATATTATGGTAAGAAACATAATTTTTTGTGAGCCTGTTAATCTTATAAAAGGTGCATATAATCATATAATCTAATATGTTTAGCTGTATCAGAGTAACTTTTTAAGCGTAAAACACTATATAATGTTGAAATAGTGACTAAAAAAAATTAAGGACAAAAACTATGTGTTCACGTTACATTATGACTATGTAGGATTTTTAATCGTAAGCATATGAGACAAATATGAGCAAAAATGGTGGTGGTGACCACTAACTCTGCGTGTAGTACAAGATGTGCAAAATATTTCAGATTTTTGCCAAATATCTTAAATCAAATGAATTAAATTTCAGGTGGAATAAACTGCGCTACAAACCAACTAAATATTTTGTTTATTTCATTGTTGAACTAACTTTTTGTTGAACGAATTAAATGAAAAATTCACCACTTAACCCATTGCTGGCAACCCTGCCAGCAACAAAATATTCAGGGGCAGCTTTAAGAATAACGTATGAGTATTTGTGTTTTTGCTGATTGAAGATAAAAAAACTCAAAATCAAGATGCCAGGCAGGGACAATCAGAGCAAATGTTGTAACGTAACGATAAAATTGTTTATATGCACACGTTCAACCCTTACTCTTAAATTTTATTTGTAATGAAAATTTTTCTTGTTAAAAAGCTCAGATAGAATTAATTGCCAGCCGCTGTTCTAAAGTCACAAGAACCGATTGGCTTTGATCTTTCTTTAATTTGAAATAACTCTTTGAAGCAGCCAGATTTATAAACATTTTTCCTAATACTCTACTCAATTGGGTGCTGCTCAAATCTTCTAGTTAATGGCTGGCCAAACAATATTAACCGTGCATAGAAATTCTTTCAAATTAAATTGTTTTCAATTTACAATTGAGTTTAGAGCTTTTAAAGTTTGGAAGTGCTTCAAATTAGAACTGAAAAATCTTAAAATATGTGACTTAAAACAAAATCGAGTGAATTGAACAAGTTCACTCAAAATATTCAAGCATTTTCTTCTCATTTATTAACTTTATAATGTTTTATGTGACCCTTCTTGGCAGATTTCTAAGTTTTTGATTTTCACACAAACACTCTGAAAAAGTAATAAAAACTACTGAGTAATAAACAAAGTTGCACGACAAGTGGCTGGCTGCTTTGGATGCTAGTACGCAAATCAGCCACCAATTTTTTTATTCTTGTGTAAATGTTTGCACGTATTTATGTTTGTACATCCCTTCAAGTGAACAATAGTTGCTTTAAAACTTCTAAATCCATTTTTTAGCTTACTCCCTTATGGTGACACTTGCAATTTATTTATTTATTTTTTTTGCTTAACAGTTTGTTGCAGTGTTTAAACAGTTGGTCACTTGATGACAATATATATTTGTTACTCTAAATTAAAAATAACTTAAAAAATCTTGCCATATTGCTTTCAAATTAAAACTTCAAGATTGTAACATAAGGGATTGCCATTTATATGCAAATTAATCGATCAGAAAGATGATGTTTTTTGATCAAAGCATTTTATAGCTTTTTTCTTTGCTGGGAAAGTTGCTAAGAAAATAATATTAAATAGCGATTTTCAAAAATAAGTTCAAACATTTAAGACTGTTATTAATTGATTTTGTGTTTTGAAATTTTTAATTTTAAATCTGAGCAGATCTGAAATATCATAATAGAAATAAGAGAAAAGTTAAAAATAAATAATGATAAAAAATATATTTTAAAAACTGGTTGAGGCGATGAGAAAGGTTTACAAACAGGACACGATAAAGTTAGGAATACACCTTTCTTTTTATTTATCCACAAACCACACTATAATTTTTTTTTCGTAAGTAGGACAACATTGATAGTAGGGTAGTAATAGGTCTAAATTTTACTATCCCTCTATTATATGTACAGATGTTACATAAATAGTAAAATGCGGCATTTCGTAGTGGTTATGATCCCACAATTTTGACTGCAAAAATTCGTTACATAAAACACACCCAGCTGTGAGTGCCACCATTACATTATATCTTTTTACTACTTAATTTTTTAACGCTTGTTAGCAATTTATAGCTAAAGTGTTAATAGCTAAAATAAAGCTTAAACAAAATCACTTCCAAAATAAATACTTTTAATAATTTTAGTTTGATTTGCTTTTAGTTATTAATAAAATTTATTACTGTACAACAGACATGCACATGAATAATCGCAACACCATGGCACATTTGAAAATGATTGATAAACTAAGTCAAGTTTTCACGCATGCAACTGCAAGTCTGTATGTGGGTATGCATGTGCATACATTATTAGAGAATAAGAAAAACTAAACATATTTTTATGCACACAAATTCTGCTATGTGCATTCGTGCTTAAATTGGTTTTTAAATCAATAAATATCAATATACCTAATTGATCGGTATTTATATGTGACTTTGTTTAATAAGAGAGCAATTGATTAGTTTTAGCATTCCAAAGATATCCCTCGATGGAATTTATGATTTTACTGTGAGTATGAATATTCATATTTATGTTCTTCATACCCATGTTTAAATAATGAATGAATCAATGTGGTGACCATATAAAATAGCAGTGATCTCAAAACTGGTGTAGCTTTTAAGGTACGGTCAGACTATCAAATATTAGCCATCAAATAACGGGACCGCTGTTTTTTCTCTTGGCGAATCACATGGATAAAAACAAGTAAAAATGCATATGGATACATCTACAAATAATAACGAAAACAAAAGTCGGTGAAAATAGAGTAATAACATGAAATTTGACAGGTTTTGTTTAATCAGGAACAAAAACAAAATTTACAGCAATCAATTGTTTGGTCTTGCAAAAATTTTGCAAGAACAAACACAAGCAAACACAAATTTGTTATAAATTTTATTTGTACTCGCTAAGGAAATAAATCAATGAAATATGCCGTTGTGAAATTTAATGTTTTTGCGTTTGTTCTGCCTTCTTCTGTTTGTATATATGTATTTTGATTTATTGATATGTATGTATTTGCTGTAAATAACTGCAAGTAAAAAAGTTGTGGTCCCGTTTTTTAACTACTTGGTTAGCTCGCTCAAGTGGCAGCTGCCTGTTAAATTTATCCCGGACTTGCAACAATCATAGGTGCTGAGGCGGTACAGCTATTTATCTTTCTCTCTCTCTCTATGTGTTATATTTTAACACACAAACGTGAACCTGTCATAGCGACAAAAGTTGTCTGTAAAAATATTTGATTTCCTACATTATCCTCTCCTACATTATTATCATTTGGGGGCAATTGAGCACCTAGACCAAACATATCTTTTGTGCTGCCTTTGTTCCCTATATACCGAGACCTAGACTATTAGCAAACCTCGATACGACCATAGGTTTGAAGTTTCCAAGGACCTTGGGATATAACAACCCTGCGCCCAGGTATGCGGTTTTGCTTCTAAACGGAGCGGAAGAGTAGAGTCTGCAAAAAACACTGCTTACTAATTTTAGTTTTTTGAGATGGTAACAGTAACTATCCCTGTATATGGTGGGACTTCACATTGCCGAGATCTATTAGCATCCGTGCCTGCCACATGCCTTTTAGCCCCCCCGTAGTAAACAAAGCTATCTTACTTCCATTGTTGCAGAATGCTGTCCTCAAAACCGTTACCAATCAACAGAAAAAGACACTGTGATAAAATAAAACTTGGTCAACAAGATTAAATATAGACAGTCAATAATGAAGAGACCAACTGATAAGATGGCTACGCGCTGCTGCTTAAAGGCAGTATACAATTAGTTATTGCCTGGGTTCGAAGCAAATTGGAGTGCTTATGAGCGACGTGGTGGTCACGAAACAGCCAATGGTATGTACCCCAGCCAATAAGCCTTTAACTTTACTTTTTTTGTCTTCTTTAAAAATGTTGATCACTCCAATTTTATCGCAACAAAATCTTTCTCAATGAGGAGGAAATAAAAATCGTACTAGAAAGCTAGATAAAATTACTTGCTATACAATTGTTAATTAATTTATGGTGTTTGAGTTCTATAATAATAAAAATATATACATATACTTAACTTACGCCATCGCAAAAGCTACTGCATTTTCATTAAAAGCCTCAGCAAAATTTTAGGTTTAAGGAATTGCAACTTTCAGTTTAAAATATCCATTAATTTTAAATCCTTCACTGATTTTAATGTTTTTTTTTTTAGTTTGCGTGCACACGTTCTTTGACACCGTTGCGATATAAATTAATACCAAACAAAAGCTTTATTTCGTTTTCAGCATAAACAATTTCATGAAAAGTACTCTACAACACATATTAATCAATAAAGTTTTAAAATTTACTTTTATTATTTACTACAAAAATCTGCGAAAAAAATTGAGCCACAAAGGACTTGTTCGTTACAAAAAAAAAAAAGAAGGAAATAATTGTCCTGCATTGAAATGTAAATAATTTACACATTTATTCCATTTACATGTTGTTATATTGAAACCCTCTTAAAAAGCCACGCGACATTTTTTATGACAAAGAAAAAAGATTGATGTTGAAAGTAAATGCAAGAGGATTTTATAAGCGAACTATTTGCTGAAGTATGCCGGACGTTTTAATGGTTAAAAGTAAAATGGGCTCATAAAAAATTCACATAAACGAACTACTTAATCAAAAAACCCACAGAAAAGTAAAAGTTTTTAAAATTATTTCTACCTCAGCAGAGAAATTCTTTGATAGCTTGTTGGGAGAAAGTATACAAATGATGTTTTAATAAAGTTCTTTCGTTCGTGGAAGAAGAATTAAAAGCATGAACTGGAAAGCGCAAAAAAGAGCAAACAAAAAATAAAAAGGCAAAACCACAGCTTTGTGCACTTTGTAGTTTATAAATAATTGCAGATATTTACTCTTAGGCAACCATTAATCACTATTGCGATTATTTTGATTCAATAAATAATAGTAACCATATTTTTCAACAATATTATGTTTCTCACAAACCAATTAGGGTGGTCCATTTTTGCCATCGATGTCATGATATTGATTTTTCAATAGCTTTTGGTATGAGGAAAAAAGGTTCAATCACGACCTAACAAAAAAAAAATTATTTTCGAGGCATACGATTTTCAGTTACTTTTTGTATTTTTGCCTGAGGAGAGATGATATGGGAACCGAGTGTTCGAAAATAACAATAGGGAGAAAATTTTATCTGATGTTGCTCACAAAAATTTAATTTTAGCGTTTATTACTTTTAAATAATAGTTTTCATCATTATCGCAAAAGCAAACTGGCAAGTGTATTTGCTGCACAATTATAATTAGAGCTTAAATGTGCAATTTCCTCCATTTAAACATAATTTAGAGAAGAAAAATGAAGTCCACTTAAGCCAACTTAAGTAAAAATCTAGTTTTTCTTAAAAATCTGGTCGACTTACACCAAAATCTTGAACTCTGTTTTATCTCTTTTATTTATGTCGTTTATTGAAACCAATTTCCTTTGCATTGATAAATCTTTTGAAAATCCAAAACAAAAGTATTACAATCATCTAGTTCTAGTCGGATCGCCTGAAATATTCAAATATTTTCTCCTCAAAAAAGTAGATTTTTTTATTTTCGAGAACTAACTGTGTATACATAACAATGCTTTCAGTCATGAATATTACCATACCAATTAACTTATCTTAAAAACATTAAATGATAACATCAAGTTAGAAAATTATAACAAGACCTGTTTAACATGTTGCTTGTCTTGCTATGAACACACGCTTTTGTTCTACTTAACATCTAAAAATGTTTGACATATATGACAAAGCACTGTAAAATCCAAGGCATCAAAAAATATCCTACTCACAATAATCATTTAAGCAAAGTCAAGCTAAAAGATATTACAATGCATTGTGAACGCGTTTCCACGCGTTTGATGTGAGTTGAGGTCGTTTGCTGCAAAAACTTACAATAGAAAGGAAAGAAATATCTAGAACTGTATGTCAGTACAGTAGTGGAAACAAACATTTGTACGCGTAACTGCAAGGTTCAAAACTAAATAAACTTATGCAGTTTTCTTTTGTATTGTTGTATGAATGTTTTGCTCAAGAATGCTGCAACTTCTATCCATATACATATAACTCAAATTAGCAAATTTGAATTTAAGCAAAAAAATTTAATATAGTATTAAATAATCACTTTGAAATCAAAATGATTTTAATAAATTAAATTAAATTAAATTTTCAACAATAAAATTCAATAAATTTGTATTCAAATATTAACATTTATTTAACCACTGCATTTCCATATCTCTACTTAAAATGCAAAAAAAAACTGCACTAACAAAAACCTTAGCCAGTCAAGAACAACAAATTTTGTTCTTTAAAACAAAGTAATAAGAAAATTTTTATGTGTACAACTCGAGCGTAAAATGGCAATTTCTAAGACTAAAATAGAAAAAGAGCAAGTAAACTGGCAGACAAATAAAAACCAGGGAATTGGAACAAATGGCCGCTGACATTAAAGGACATTTTAATGTCATGTATTTGAAGCTCATGCCATTCCAAAACAAAATTTGTAACAGTGTACGCTTGCATTTTAAATAATTTTTTTGTAGTTTTAAGTTGAATGCTACGTTTTACAGCTACTTGTTCACAATAGATAAGTTTGAGTTTATATTTAAGTGACATTATTTAAGTATCTGTAACGCACTTGTTGAAAGTGAGGGTATTAAAAAATGATAAAAAGGTCTATGCGAAGGTTTTTCAAATCATCTTCTACAAAATTTTTTATTTTAAAAGGCCCATGGCTTAACTTTTTTATATCCCAAAACTATAATATTTTTTTAAACATTAACTAAAGGCTATATATTAAGCTGGGTGGACAATCTGGAGCAATCGATATTGTGCCATCGGCTTTTCGATACCCGTTGTTTTTTCTTGGAACAGTATTAAGGAGATACCTCCCACACATTCACTACATTATGCCGGAACAAGAAAAATAAAAAAGAGAAAAGAAGGAGTGATTTGTGGAAAACTGAAAGTATTTCTGCACGTTTGATAAGCAAAAAAAATTATACTACAGAACAATATTATCACAAACATTTTATCTCAGTTTCAGGGAAAACAAAACCAAACTCAAGCCCGATAAAATTATTAGCAATTGTAAATCATATAGTTCTACCATAAATTTAAGATTAATGCTTCAAACTCGCTGGGCACGGAAGGAAGTTGGAAGCCATTGTTATCACTGATACAATAGCAACAAACATCAAAATGAATTGTAAATCAATTGGATGTTGGTGAGAGGATACAAACTACATTGCCATCAACAGAAAAACACAGTGATAAGATGGAAAGTTAATTAGCAATTGCATTTTTACGGTGGCTTATAAGCAATTTTCTGCAACACATTAGTACAACATTTGTTACGTATACGCCTAAATGGAATTTTTTACATATGGATGAATGCGCATATGATAACAAAAATCTGATTTTAGAATATACGAATGTTTTTATTACGTAAATATATATATGAATATTTTTTTTTTAATCGATAAACAATTAATGCAAAAGTGGTTGGTGGTTCTTTTACTAACAACCAGAAGACTTTGTGCGAGAAACAACAAAACAAAGAAAACAAACTGAGGAACATGACCATGAACTGGAAATCATCCATTATAAATTTTATCAAACTCTTATTTACAGACTGAGCCAAGCAAGAATTTGGCATCACTGGACCCACAAAAGAAATTTTGGTTTCAAATTCAGATAATCTCTGTAAAATTATGTGTATGTGAGAGCAAATGTGACATTCAAAGAATTTTAGTTCATTGTCTTAACACATATTATTAAATAAATTATTCGAGACTAAGATTATTCAGCATAATATTTATAATTTTTTTAAGACTAATAAAACCAATAATTTAAACATCACCTATATTCTTTTAATTCAGGTCCGAAAAGGAACCTTTTAAAAATATTTGCTGTATTTTTCAGCTGACTATATGTGATATGTATTAATTCAGGTTCAAAAAATTAACCTTTTTCATTTTTGGACCTGAATTAATACATTTCACTTGGCTCTTAAAGCAAATTAAATTCATATCACCCCTATTTACCAAAACTCAAATTTATTTTAGCATTTCCTTAAAGGCCTAGGGTCTTATTCATGATAAATATTTTAGGTTTATTAAATTCTTATTTGACAAATTTGTGTGGAAAATTTGTCAAATAAGAGCTTTATAAACCTGAAATATTTTTTATGAATAAGGGTATTAAACTGTTCTTGCTCCACTATACCAAGAAGAATTTTTTTATGCTAGATAAACAAAACAGATATTATATGCAAACTTGTAAAATTGTATTTATTTACTCTTTAACTTTAATATGTTTGCAATTAAATCACAATGTAAACATTCACTTGAGAAGAAATAACTCAAGCAAAAACTAACATTTTCACATTCAAAATGCAAACAAATAATAATTTAAAAATTTCTTTTATGAAGGCGCCCACTTGCTTTGCAATTAGTTTTCTATAAACAAATATTAAATTAACTTTTTATACGACTGCAAACGTGGGAAGCTATGGCAGCCATACTGTGTCTCCATAGGAACTAGAAGAGCATGCAGAAATAAGTAAATTCCAACAACGTACATACATGTACCATTCGCAATCTTAATAGACAACACAAACAGGCAAAAATATGTATATTTATTATAACGCTGCTGCTATTTAGCGTTTGTTCAAAAGCAAAAAATAATTCAAGCAGCCAAATTTAATTAACCCGAATTTTCAATTAAATTAATAATTCTACTAGATAAGAATATCAGATTACTTTCAAAGAGCTAAAAACTGATTGTAAATTATTTGCATATTAATTTGAGAGTATTTACATAATTATGAAACGTCCAACCATTGGAAAATATTATATTTCTTATAGCATGGCAAAAAAAGTTAATTTTCTTCAAATTAACAATTCTCTACCAAGTGATTTTGGTAGAAGGGTCTATGGAGAGATATACGTGCATCGACGTTTTCAAGGTTTACATTTAAAACTCATTTTACGGCCCATTTAAATATGCACCATTGTGTAATTTACAAAAATTATAAAACCCTGTGATACCCAGGTTGTTGATAAATAATGCCGTAAAGATATTTATTCAGAACATTACAAGTAATACCTTCAACCTTAGTCTTTTCTGAAAATTTGCCTTTTTTGTAGATTTTGAAAAAAGCAAAATTATGTTTAAAATGACATAAGTTCTTAAAAAGGATGTAAAAGGCCAATCCACTTTTTTTTAGTCTCCTCTCTATATATCAATATCAGTTGGCATGGCATAGCTCGTTTTTGTCTGTGTTGGACAGTGTAACTAACTTACTCAATAATGAGATACTTCCCAATCAATTTCTAACGGGAGTATTTTTTTGCGTAGCACTTAATGATCACTTGAACTGCGATGAATAATTCTAAGCAGATAAGGATTATTTGCAATCTACATTATTAATACATGTAAGTGCATATGTATATGTGCATGTGTCATCAGTAGCTGCTTCCTTTTCAACTTTTACTGTTGAGCTTTTTCCACGTGTTACCTCTTATTTAATAATTAAATGTGAAGTGGAAGTTCTAAAAGTCTGCAGTACAAGCAAAAAGCAAAAAAAAAAAAATTAAAGTTTTTACAACAAAACACTTTCCAACTTCAATGCACATTGTACGTTGCACTAAAACCAAAATTGTTCGGTTATTAAATGCCTTGGAATATCAAATATATAAATTATATAAAATTAGAAGGAAAATATTTCAACTAACTTTATAAATATTAACAAAGTGATTGCAACTTTTTAATAATAATGAAATTTTTATAGCAAATTCTGCTCTTATGTGGCATATAATTAAAGAAAAAACAGAATGTTAATTTTCTAAAATAGTTAATTGTCCGTATTAAGTATAAAAGACAGTTAAAAAAGTAGAAAATCTGAACAGTACAGATGCATATTTACAATGGGCATTGAAACCATAAACTAAGTTTTTAGAGTTTCGTGGACCATTTTTTATGCACTTCCGAAAATCCTAAAAAATCCTGTTTTATTAAATATTGTCTTTTTGCTTACTTTTACCAAGAAGGCCTGTTATGAAAATCATTTGATGTGTATGTGAGTTGAAAAGGAGCACTGCCCTAAAATTTGTGTGATTTGAAACCAGTCAACCAAACTCAGAAAATTTTGTCAGTAAAATTAACTGAAAACACTCCTTAAAATAAATAAAACGTCATTTGAAACCTTAATACTTATTTTTCATTTAAATTTACCAATTACTTTGTGTGAATTTAAATGTTAAGAAATTTAGGAAACCCAATCGTTAAATATAATGATTTTTCCTTTATTCTAACTGTCAAATAATTAGTGCGTAATCAACTTGTTAAATTTGTTTTATTTTTTCGTGGGTGGTCATTTTATTCAATTTTGGTTTTCTATCGATATAATATGCCTTCTCAATTTGCTTATTTAATTTTTGTACTGCAAAGCCTCTGCCGAGATGCCAACATGCAACATCTCGACTTGAAAGCAGCTGCCATACCAGCACAACAAGCAGAACAACTGCAGCAACAATCAATTTAAGTAAGCAGTATGTATGCTACAAATGTATGTAGAAACCAAATAGTAAATATGTGTATGTATATCAAGAGATTGGTTCCTTCATATATGTATGTGTAGCATAAGTTACTACTGTCATTATTAACTGTGAGCGAAAATTCGTATTCATCTGTAGTTAGTTTTTCAAGCAACTGCACAAATCAGTTAAAATTAAAATTTCATTCATTTTTAAAAGCTTAGTAATTTAAAAATAAATGCATTGATTACTTCTGACATAAACTATGGTAATTTACAGCAAAAATATTCTGAGTGTAGGTGGACGGCAATTTTGAAAACACGTTTTTATTTTTCCGCTCGTTTCTTTTCTCAAAGCATGATAAATCGCCTTAACTAATAATATAATGCGTTTTTTATAGATTTCATTATTAAAACTGTTAATTAAGTAAGAAAGCTTTCTAAATCTTTGGAAAAATTTAGGGAGCTTTCTTTTATCCAGATTTTTTGTTAGTTGCTTTTTTATGATTCGTGATTTTTGACTTCATCATAAAGAATACAACTGTTGGCTTGTCTTTTCGGCAGCTCAAAATCACACCAAAAACACAAAAAGGGTGTGATTTAGAGAAAACTACAAAATCACAAGTGTATTCTTAAAACACATGTGATTTAAAAGCACCTGATTTTCAGAACAGGTCCTTATAATGATATTTAATTTAACATCACTCAAAGTCATTAACTTGTTTAATCGCCGTCGTTTACAGACAAATGTGTATATTTGCATATGTGTGTACCTTCAATCTGAAAGTGTTGACGACAATTTATTTTCGTGAGTAGTTTTAATGTAAGTACTAAGAGATATGATCAAAAAGTCAATATTCAACAACAGAACTTAATTAATTCACTTAGCAAGACGTTTGTCTTCCGTTTCTCACAATGAGCCACCATTCACTTTACACTGCATGTGTCAGTATTTTTTGAAGTACATATTTCATTTTAAAACTGTCTGCCCTTAAGAGATGAACCTGAGTGTTTTCATTATTTGTTTTTATGGCTTGTTTATTTATGTAAGAATAATGTGAAGTTTACTGGTGAAGTTTATAAGAAAAGTACGTTGTCATTGCAAAAAAAAAAAAAAAAAAGAAACTATGGATGTGTACTACTAGTGTGTATATAAATGCCTGCGTAATCAAATACAGATTTAGTTGTAAAAGTTTTAAATTAAAAATAAATAAAACATCCTCAACAATAACGTAATACACATGTGTATATGAAAATCTAGAGTCATAAAAGCTCCACAGGTTTTGTTACAATTACAGACAACATTTGGGGTCAGTTAGTAGTTCTTATAAAAACTTACAATTACATAAAAAAAAAAAAATTGTAAATGTATGAAGAAAAATGAAAAAATCATCTATAAACAAAATTGACAAAATTTTTTGTTTCTGCTGAAACAAATCGTTATTCCGAAAATTCCATGAATGACTTTGAAACACATGTCAATTCTCCATAGCATTTACAACTATTTTCCTCAGTGTAGGGTATTTACAGGTGTAAGCACATTGTGTGTTGTGTATACCCTTTGTCTGGCAGAGGAAATAAAGATGAGTATGCTAATTTGTTTGTCTCACAATACGCTTGCAGGCTTAAGTTACGAAAAAAAAAATCTTTACAAAATTTCTTCAATTCTTTCTTACTGCCTGCGTGCGGGTATCCCTTCCTTTATTGCGCATGATGTTGATGAACCTTTTGAACACTTAAACAGTTTTTGCAATTTTTCTTTGACATCACAACAGAAATGTCGGAGATCATCGTGCTGTCAACAAATTGTTTATTTGACAGAAGTTGTAGCACAAGGAAAAAAATTACTTAATGAACCCATATGCCCAATTGTACTCGAGCTTTATTTCTATCAGTGTAGCATATTCTATTATGTACTTGTATGGCAAATTGTCTGTTTTGTAAGTAAAATGGATCGTAAGTTCGACATTCTGTTGAAAATCCGACCGATTACTTTCATATTGCAGAGCAAAATTCCATGTAATAATAATGTGGTTCTTAATCGCCAGTTTTTGACTTGATGTTAAAACGTAAATACAGTTAATTTTTATTAGATTTAAGCTGTAAATAATGTGGCGTCAGTTTTTCAGTGGTAAATAAGTGGTCGCATTTAATTACATAAAAAAGTTGGTAGCACCTTTAAATTTCCTAATTTAATGAAAACATTTCTGTATAATATCAGGTATTTAACTTAGCTTGACCTGCTATTCAACGAAGTTGTTGTAGGACTAAGATAAGTTAGAGTTAAACTAATTTCGACTGCTGGTAGCGGGTTGTGACCAAGTGAATTAGCACCATCAGCAGGGTAAACCTTCAAATCAATGGAGAGCTGAAATGACAAGTATTTCCTCATCTACCTTATTTTTTTTGGTATTTACTTATGAAAATCCTTTATAGCTTCTTATTTAAAAGTATATCCGAAAACGTAACGATTTAACATATAAATATCTGCAGGATAGTAGCGCACTACGATGCTGGTGTTACATTGTTTTTACGACTACTGATGGTGTGTATGATGCTGTCGTTCAGCTATGAGATTGTTAGTATATTCATCTCATGTTTTGCTATCATCGTTACTGGCACTATCATCATCAACTGCTACTGCCAGCAACATCACGACAAAGTACTACTTCTACACTTCATGTAAGTTTTTAAGTCAATGCTGACATTGCAGTATGTGTGCACTACATTTATATTATCATGTAATCGTAGTTAAAAATTCACTTTGACAAACAGAAGTTTTTCACTTACGACAAGCAAGAAGATTTTTGTTAATGAAAAGAATCACTTTGTTTAAGCATTAATTCGTTTCTCTTTCTAAAGTCATTATAAAGTTGAAATTGAAAAATTAATCAGTAGAAAATTTATTAAAACTTTTTTCTAAAACAAGTTTCATAAACAGCACAAAAAAATTACAGAAAATAGAAGACGTTAATAAACAAAGCTGTGTCAATGAGGTAAAGCCAAGTAAGTCGAATTTTTTGTATGAGCTGAAAATGAAAATGTTTATTTAAAGCAAGGATTTTTTAAAGAGATGGTATATAAATACCGTCGTTGTTTGTAGGAAAGTTATTATAAATCACAGTATCTCGTTGCCTGCTGGGTTGAAATTAATTAGCACACAGATAAAACGGCAAGTTAAGAAGGTTATTTTTATAGTTTTTGATGGTAATTATCGATGTTTTGTAGTTTAATTCAACCTAATTTTTTAACCCGAAAAACGAAGAAGTCTATCCTTACAAAATTTAGCCTCTCCAGTTTGGCGTGTCATCATGTGACAACAATGTCTGATAATAACGTTGTAGTTTGTTGTTTGTATTTGGCTTAAATATTGGTCATAAAAATATATGTAATTAAATGAAAATTAATATTTTTATTAAAATGAAAATTAATATTATTTTCTTTAGTTCCTCATCTACTTTGCACTTTTATTTAAATCAATTGCATTTCTATATTATTTCTTTTTTAAATTTTGCTTATTTTATTTTTGTACTTTAAGGTCTTTTGTTTTGTTCTGGCGGCTTCGAACCGCATGGTAGCTGCTCTACGACTGTGGATCCGCCACTATACCCACTCAGCCAACTTAGCAATTAGAACGAAGGAATAAGAGTTGATTTTAATTTAGTTCATTATTTTTGTTCAAATGTAACATGACTTAGCTCATGTTTTTTTTTTTACGTTAATTTGACAATGCGGTTTTTTCCGTAAGAGTAAGAATATAAAACTAAACTCTAAACTTCTTTTTAAATATGCAAAGCTTTGTTTCAACTTTAAACTTTATTAAGCTTTAGCGCACTTAGGCTGTTTTGCCTTTTTGCCACTCAATTGTTATCTCTTTTCAATGCTCGCAAAGGAAGTAATGCAATATGTTAACATTATTCTATGACCATAATTTTGTTTATAATTTGCAGGAATACTATACTTTAGATCTTTATCCAAAGTGGAAGAAGAAATTTATATCTGCTAGAGAAATCGTTAAATGAATTTTAATGAAAATTTTAACAAATATAATATATGTTGGCATTCAGCTTTTATGCCACTAAAAAAGGAAACAAGCATGTCGTGTGCAACAACATGTAACAACTTGTCATAATTTTTATGTTGCATAATATGACGGTTGTTAAAGTCACTATGGCTGTTGCTGTGTTAGTGCTTTTTCGTTTTCATATTTTTCAAAGTCAAACACATATTTTTATGACCAACATTTAAGCCAAATACAAACAACAGACTACAACGTTATCATCAGACACATCATTGTTGTCACATGATGACACACCAAACTGGAGAGGCTAGATTTTGTAAGGATAGACTTCTTCGTTTTTCTCGTTTTTTTATAGCAGTTCTTAATATCTACATGGTACATTACATGGCAAAAAATCTACGAAACAAGAATTAATTTCTAATCTATGACTATGCTGTGTTATGAGCACAAAATAGAAATGGCAACAGGTAAAATTATTAAATAGCTTTTAGTGATAATGGATTGAGTTTAAATATGTTTGTTCAAGAGCACAAAAGTGATAACCATAGTTTTCCTTTTAAGAAAAAAACGCTAACTCTCAAAATGAGTATAAAAAAATAACAAATCTGAAAACAAAATACGTTTATCAGACTTAAGTTCGTTCTATATTATTATTATTTCTTACCTTATTACTACTATTGGTTATCTTTGTATGCTAAGAAACTTTCACTCGGTACATATGCAACAATACATATTACTAAAAAAAATAATTAGGGCTGTTTGATATAATTAAAAGTTTAGACAGAAAAAAAAACAACACTTTGGGTGTCGCTTTAGAAACAATAGTTGCTGAATTCAAGGATGCTTGTTGAAGAGAAGTGTGGCGGCTTCGAAACAACTAGCTGTCCACCTAGCTAAAGTTTCTTGAGGCTTTCCTTGTCTTCTTTAACTAATATCAATCACAAAAGAAAGGTAGAACAAACTTAAACCTTAAACGAAATATATAATAAAGAGTTCGAATAATAAAAATTTAAGATTTTACAAAAAAAAAAAAAAATAAATAAAATAAAACTAGATATCAATTATATCGTTTCTTTTCTAATATAAGTGCAAAAGTTTTAATCTCGTGTATGATCATGGTTTTCAGTATTCTTTTTGTAGTTTGAAGAACGTTTTCTTTAGGCCCTATTCTAGCTAAATTATTAAAACTTGCATTTGAAGGAAAAAACTACAAAGTAAATACATACTTTCTTCTTAAAAAAAATCATCATTAGAAATGTTAAATTTTATCCTCACTGCCCGATCACACGGTCTATTGCAACTTGTTACAAGCAACAATGTCGTCTGAATTACGATGCGCAAAAGTTCACAATTTTTTTTTTTTTTTCATTAGAAATGTAAATTTCTCATAAACTTCAACTTGAGGTCTCAGAGCTCGGAATATAGAGCACAAAAATTTTTTTTTAAATCTGCAACCAAGCTTTAAGGTTTTTTAGTTTTACATATTTGTTACACTATGTTCTTATGTTTTATTTCACTTTTGAAAACAAGAGCAATTGTAACCAAATTTATATTTAATTTGACAGCTTGTTTTGAAAGGTTATTGCTCGACAAAATATATTCTTGCATTAATTGCTTAACAGGTATTCAAACATATTTTCGTGCAGGGTGCACGGTAATACATAATACATATAAACTGTGATTTCTACGCTTTAAAAACTGTTTATGTATTTTTAGCGTTAACTTAAAAATCAAAATTGATTTATTATATTTGTTTACCATGGATTTCTCCATTAGCTGTAATAGTTCAGATATTCATGGCTATAAAATTTTGTAAATTTATATTAATAAAATTTTCAAGCAAACTCTATAAAGTAACTTTTCTAGAAAAACAAAAACCGCTAAATATACTTTCTTCTTCTGAATAAAATGTAAACATAAACTAGACATGCTGATAGATAAAATTTCTGGCTATAAACGAGCCAACCAACACACAGATATTGAATGAACTTAAGAATGCGGGTCAATGGAAATGTGTTACCGCCTACTTTGCTTTTTTCATAATGTCTTCTTTTAGCAGGTTTCAACAAAATTTATGTACAATCTCTGCAACACGTCTGAGCATGCTTTGAATAAATGTATGTTTGTATGTATGTATGTATGTATGTATACACTAGAGAAAAACACATGTTCATACAAATTTTTGTAAATGTTTGCATTAATCATACACTTTAATGTTACGGTAGTAAATAAAGCATGATGTTGCATGGTTGTTCTACAATTAGCTGTGGTAATACCAATAACTTGCAAAGTAAACCAACAAACATACACCTCTGCCAATAACATCGGCTTGCAAAATTTCTGTTCCCACTATGATCGTGTATGTATGTAAATGACTGACGTTATTATAACTGCCGATAGTGTCGCCAAGAATTTATTTATGCCGTGTTGAGTAGTAAAGTATAGTGTTGCATTTGCTTTAGGAGTTGTGATAAAAAGTAAAAAACAAATCAAATTGTAGTGATATATAGATCAGACATAAACGATGTGTGACGTTAATACAATTCTAAAATAAACATAATAGACATAAACAAAAAAATTTTGGGTTGAAATGACTACCAATGAGAAGCCTGGTTACTAAGTAATATCTAGTTGCTCCCCAACTAAAACTTAAATTTTAATTCTTCAGTTGATGTTAAGTCATAAGCGAGAATTCAGAGAGTTCAGCTTAGGCCTGATAGAGAATAAAAAAAAAACACAAAACTTACATTATATAAAATTTTAAAGAATTTTGTAAAGAAAACCAAGACAAAATAAAGTGGTACTTGCATTTCATAACATACTCAACTATTTTCTAACCTGAACATAAATTCTTTCTGCTCTCAATAACAACTCTGATACTTGTGACAAGTATCAGTTTTTGTTTTTTTTTTAATTTACACCCTATAGCAACATTTTTATTTTCTAAGGTTTTTCTTTTTACTACAACTACTAAAGTGATATTAAGAAAACAGTAAATTGTTTTCTTGAATTATGACCATTTAAGTTTTTAACATTAAATGTAACATGAGATTGACAAACTGACATCGTTCCACATTCAGTTAAACAACACATGTAAGAAGCCATTTTCGTATCAAGTTGCAACCTGCATAAATTTCATTTGCATACCTACGCTTTTCAACTTTAGATAAAAGTGTGCATTTCCAATCAAATAAATTTTAAACTAAATATATCTTTCAAGTATTTACGCGAATATAGGAGAAATTGAATTCAAGGCGATTTGGGTTTCGGTTTGTCATTTATTTTATTTACAGGGACAACAAAAGTTAGTCAGTTTTTTAGTCATGAAAACAACTTATTTGATCTAGGTAATAATAAGTCGTAAATCCTTCTCATTTGTAAATCTCACTTCCAAAGCAAATTTGGAGCCATTTTTACGATTTCTCCATAAAGTTAACTTTAGCTAAAGATAACTTTAGCAAAAGTGAACTATAAATTGTCCAGTAATAATTTTCCGTTTTTAGAACTGTTCGATATATTAGAATTTATTTCTCACAATGTGTGGCAATACTATTGAAAGATTTAATTAAAAAAAAAAGAGTGTTGAATAATTAACATGAAAGTTATAATTTTACTTAAATACATTAATGAAAAAATTTTACATATAAAATTTTATGTCTAGACTTGTTTTAACAATCGTAATATTAATAATGGTTTGTTGAGCTTGCGGTCACTTTTATGAGCTTTATTATTGGTGCCACCACTTTGTGTAAATTTGTCAGGAAAATTGTTTTTGTGCTACAACTTTGAGAAAAACTATTCAAATTGACAAACTTATTCTTTTCAAATTTCTAGAACAAAAACGAAAAAATTTCCCAGACGGAAGGTACATAAAATGATACCGAAATAGAAATATTAAACAGAGAATAGCTCCAAAAATAAAGCTCATAAAAGTGACCTCAAACTCTACCAACTGTTATTATTATATCAAAATAAATGGTCAACAAATTTCATATAAAAAATTATTTTAAGTAATTTAATATAAATGTTTTTTAACAATGTTTTACTTTTTATGAATACCGGTGCAAATATTTCACAAAAACGTATTCACGAATATAATATTAGGTTTTCTTTTCGAAGGCTTTTTTGTATTTGATGCAATTATTTTCTTGAGCTGAAGGTCAAAAAACATATGTATATGTATAGTATATTTCGACAGTATTATTGTCCTAAAAAAACTATTCGAAGGAGAGCAAAATATCGAACACAACTGTTCAAAAAACTTATTTGTATACTCTTACAATAAAAAAGGCTTTCAGCTCAAGAAAATAGTTACATAAAATATTCCTGCATCTTTTTTTCTTAATTTTGTATTTGCTGCACCATTAAATAATGGTCTATTGCTTAACATTTTATTTAATTCTGCTAATCTGCTAGTCAAAGTGGGCCCTCAGAGTGACAATTTCTTTGTATTGCATGAAATGACAGTTTTACACTAAATTTTGTTGTACCATACAGTTCGTCGCCTTCGTTATAGATCTGCTTTCATTAATTTTAATTTGTGACTGAACTATTTTGTACTCTTTTTATTTGAAAACGCATAATAAATACCCATTCTTCAATCAAAATGAAAATGTAAAAAATTTGGAATTGAACTTGCATTTAATTAGATTGGTATTATTTCTGAATGTTTTATTAAAACTGTTTGAGATTATTGTGTACATATATATGGGCATTATCCAATTGATTGATTATGAATATGTAACCATTTCCTGCAACAATAAAATATTTATTACTCCCTTTTTCAGGGAAAACAAATTTTGTTCGAAGTCTTATCTACGATTTTTTTTTTCTGTTTGACAATCTTGATTCTATGAATTTATGAATTGCATATGAGTGTATTATACACATGTCATTGTTAGTCTTTTTGGTAAAAATTACGATTAAAGGTTTTGAATGATGAGTTTTAAAAGTTGACAGTTTTTATTGATTGCTGCACTCTTTTTAGGAATAGAATATAAAACTGATTTGGTATTGTATAAATAAATATGTATGTATATTTAAGGAGGTGTTAAAAAACAGATTCTCATACGCTTGAAAATATGAGCATATACAATGTATTTATATCTTTGCCATTATTCTTAAATTTTGTATTACGTTTATTGGCCTCCAGTTCGTTCAATAATATTATTGTTGTGATTGATATTAATTAAACAAAACAACGAAATCATCAAAACATTTTTAGCAAGGGCTACTAACTCTGTCGAAACCGCCACACTGCTCATCAGCACCCGTCGCTGAACTCAGAGGCTCATGTTTCTAAAGCGACACTTGTGCCACTCAGCCACCCAGATTGTTATATATTTTCTACATAAATTCTTAATTTTATCCAAGACGACCTTTATTACTTTTTGATTTATGTACATGAATGCATTATGTACCGGGCGCAGAAAGCTTTCCACCACACAAACATAAAACGAAGTTGTATTAAAACTCACTTCGTTTATATGTCTAGCATTATTAGTTCTAATTTGCGTTTTCTAACTTTCAAATACTCTGCTGTGCCCGTTAAAGGTAATGTAAAGTCACTGTAGATGCAAAAGTTCAAATAATAAATATTAATTAATTATTCTTAAATTTTACTTACTATCTCAATCAAAATATTATTGTCTTCTGCTTGAAAACCTTTTGATTTGCAACAGAACTAATTTATTCCTTAATTAATTCAATTCTTTAATCAATTCTCCATCTCCACACCTCCTTAACGCATGAAGACGCATTTGATTGTTTATTGTCTGCAACTAATCATTAAGTCATAATTATTGAGTGAATTTTTGAAATAACTGAGAAAGAAGTATAAAAGAATTTTGTTTGTGGAATTTTTTATTGCTTTTTTTAACATAAAGCACTTTAATAACACTGTGCTAGTTGAAAAAACCGACAAACGGGGCACCCAGTGACTAAACCTAATTCGGGTACGCTGGAGGAGGTTGCACTACATGTATTGAACTAACTAAAAAAAATTTTCATTTATTGAACTTTAGTAAAAAACCGAAATTCCGCAATAAAATAACCTTTAATCTGATATATAATTCATTTAAAAAAAAATTTCAGTTTTTAGAAAAAAAATTTAAAAAAAAAAAAAAAAAAAATATTTTTCGCAAATTCTTGAAAATTTGTGATCTTTAAAACTGCATAAAAAATTGAAAAATTAAGCTATGCCAACAAATTTTCCCCTATACATAAAAAATTATGTTTGAAACAAAACGAGCTTTAAATGACCAAAATCTGTGGGCAACTTTTGATTTTATTCACAAAAGATGAAAAATTGTAGTTTCAACCTGTTACCAGACGAAGCCTCAAAAATTGAAAAAAATATTTTCTTGTTAATTAAAGTACGTTTCTGCATGTTCATATAAAAAGTTTTTTGTAATTATCTAACATTAAGATGTGTTAAAAAAGAGTTATGAAACCCTTTTGCATAATTTGTACTATTATGCAAAATTTTTTCTAAAAACTGAAATTTTTTTTAATGAATTATATATTAGATTAAAGGCTATTTTATTGCAGAGTTTCGGTTTTTTACTAAAGTTCAATAAATGAAAAATTTTTTTAGTTAGTTCAATACATGTAGTGCAACCTCCTCCATTTTTAAAATAACGGTACATCTCGAAAATGCGAGCTAACCTAGAAAAACGGATAACACCACTGAATTCAGCGTACCCGAATTAGGTTTAGTCACTGGGTGCCCCGTGTGTCGGCAAAAAAAAGTTCCAAATTCAAGCACAGTGTAATTTTAGTGAATTTAAAATTGCCTTTGATGCAACAAAAGCTCTATTCAATACACAGGTTGAATTGCATTTTTCTTCCTGCGTAGCTTGCTTTATACAAAAAGTTGAAAGTAAAAGAAAAAGAAATGAAATTTGTTCATCTTGTAAAATCTCCGGAGACAACTGTCATTTTGTTAAGTGCTTTGAGATTAAGTTAACAACAGAAGTAAGTGACATCAAGAATTTGGAACGTGCCACGGCATCAAAAGTGAAAAAAAATCATCAATGAAATAAATGCTGTGATTAACATTACGTGATGCTACTTGCTTATTTTTCACTCTTTTTGGCTGAAATGAGTCAAAATGAACTAGAAAGAAGTATAATGTTTATAGATCTAAAGTACAAAGTCGAATAAAAAGTCAACTAAATGTAAAATTACAAGTAAATTGTGCAGTCAATTGTATTTATTTAAAACAAGGACATATGTATATTGAATATGGTGTGTTCAGTAAATGCAGAATTTTAGAAAATAAACAAAAATATATTGTTGCGAATTTTAGCAATTTTGTTTTTGAAGCGCATTATTTACTTCAATTTTATTATGTAATAGTTGAAAACCTTCAACTATGCTCAAATAACTAAGTAAAAATGTTTAGGGTACAACGAAAGATTTAGTGGCCATCAAAGTCGCTTGACCAAATAAAGTGATATCTAGCGATTTTAAGCGCTACTACTTCTGCTGCCATTACCAAAATTGAGGAACACCGAATAATCTCTTGTTCTCTGATGAGAAATTTCTCGTCATCTGCTGTGACAGCTGAACTCAGATACAAGTAACCACTGCATTTGATTAGAGCCTGAGATCAGTCTGGTTTAAACCACCACTAAACTACGTGCCACTAAACTACCCGATGAGCTTATTCAAAACAATTCTACAAATAAAGTGTGGAACAATCAATATATTTTTGTACAGGTAGTATTATAAAGAGCAGCGCAATGTGTTGTGTTATCACTTGCAATTAGAGAATCCGCAAATTGTTGTATTACAGGAACATAACAACATGTTTCTTAAGCAAAAGTCTAAAAAATACTTTGATTCTCGGCTATAAAAGTTGGATATAAATTTTGTAACTGAAAAAAAAAAAACAGAATATTCTAGCTAAAAATCTTAACAAGCTGGACAGCCTACTGGTAAAGCCAACGCAATTGCATATCTGCAGCAATAAGCAAAAATTGCTTAAGTCGACTTATATAACGGCATGATTGTAATCTTAATATTCATATCTAAACTTAATATTCAGAATGTAAAAAAGGACTAAAAGCGTTTGAAAAGAGTTCGAAACAAAAATATATTTTTGCCATTATAAAGTATTACTTGGAGGATATAACTACAAGGAGGACCAAAAGAGAACACGCTATTGGAAATTGCACTTATTTTGCAAATGGCCTCCAATGTCAAATCCATTTTAACATTCGTGAACTAGACAGCGAACAAGCCATAGAGCGATACACTCCCCAAGAACAGCGAATTATCGTGTCTATGACGAAGTGAACAGTTTTTCGACCAAAATCATAATGAGCGATGAAGCTCATTTCCACCTCAGCGGGTACATGAACAAGCGAAACTATCGGTTCTGGGGCACTGAAAATCCAAGAATGATGTACGAGCAGCCAATACACCCGCTCAAAGTGACTGCATGGAATATTGACCACTATTCACGCTGGAATAGTCATAAGTAAATGTTTTTTCGGGGACGCCTCTGGTTAAACGACAACGCGCTATAGGGCCATGTTAGCAGACATTTTCTGCCGCAATTGAACGGAGCAGCAGCACACAATAAGTAAGCCAGATAAACTGAATGATGTTACAAACAATTCGACTTGCTTAATGTGACTTTTTTCTTGAACATTCTATTGAATGGCGGCTGGCTGGCTTACAACAATTTCTTCAATAAAAACATTGAACGTGATTTTTTAGTTAATGTTTTCTTAAATAAAGTCTATCATTCATTTCCTTCGCAAAAAAAAATAACAATGGTCTTTGTTTGTAAAGGAAAAAGCCTCTCACCATTTACTCTTTCTCCAGCAACTATTATGACTGCAAAAAAAAATCACCATCGAAGCAGGAACAAAAATAAGAAATGAGCACCGATAAATGTAAAAAGTTCACATTGTCATACTTTTAATTTAAGGGACTTTTACGTTTCTATGGAATGTTAACTATAGTGGCCAGTAACTGAACGAAGGCAGAAGGCAGTTTTAAAAATCAAAGTCAAGTAGTTAAAGAGTATGAAATAAAATATTTTAGAAAAATAGTTTTTCTCACATAAACACAGATTACAGATGAAGCACAAAGTCGCAAGAAGTTCCCATAAACAATATAGTCTAGAATCGAAATAAAAATTAATAGCTTTTTCTTCTTCCATCTACTTCCGACTCGAAAGCTCGCAACTGTATAGAATGAACCACCAACATGCTAAATCAGGTAATTATTTTTATACAAATTTGAATTTTTATACAAATTTGAATTTGAATTTTAATCAACATCTTATCACCGTAATTTTACATTGCAGTTTTTTTTTCTGTGTGTACAGCAAAGCGTTAAAAACACCCAAGTAGAAGTATTTGAAATAAGTTAAAATTTTAAGCTCCATTCTCTGTTTGTAATCTGCAATATTTAATAAATCGCCTTTAAATCTCTGTCCTGCTGATAATGCAGACATATGAGCACATTTGTACACTAAAACCACAAATAGTCTCGAATTTATAAACACATACATCATTACAAAACACATTTAATTCCGAAAGTAAATAAGAGCTACAACAATAGAAGAAGAAAAAACATCATGGAATAACAAACAAAAATTTAATTATGTTTATGCCATCTTCCCATCTCCTCTTACAAAATGCAATGAAGTGCAAATAAGCACTCACATTTCTAATCCAGCATTTACAAATGCCAAACGTATGACTGACTGACTCAGCTTGATGCCACATTATTCGGAGCAAACAAAGGACGAAATAAATACATGTGTAATCACAAAGTTTTTCCATGAATGCAGTTGTGTATTTGTTGGCAATGTTTTCAAGTAAATGTTTACAGGATTAAGGAAAATTATTTTGGAATATATTCGTTGCACCTGCTGTGTTTTTTTTTTCTCTCTGTTTCTTCCAAAAAGAAAAAAAATAATTGAAAAAATTTATTTCAACAAATTTAGTATGCGATATAAACTAATAAACTGAAGTTCAATCACAATTTAATTCTACACTATGTTGCCCGGTAGCAAAATATAAAACATTGGCCGCTATAAATAGTTGTACCAATTACTTTACAAGATCATTTGCATTCAATGTACAGGTTGGCTCCCAAATAATATCATGATTATGTAAATGAATATTTTCTAGTATTTTTAATAATTTTATCGGGCTTTCTAGTTCGATTTTTACTTCCAAAAAATTGGGAATAATTTTTTTATTTAGAATTTTGTATTGTGCCATACTAGGAGAAGGCGTATTACATGCGTATCGGTATTTTTATTCGATACAATATCGAATATCGAAGTCATCGATAACTACTCAAAGTCGCACAAAAAGTATCGAATTTATACTAATAAAACCATTAAGATTGCTAGATGCAATCTCAAAGAAATGAAAACATCTGCAGATTTTGCACCATTTTCGACAACATGGGCAAGTTAAAACTGATTTTGTTTATGATTTTTTGAGGCAATATAATAAAACTTGATTGAAGTTCATTTACGAATGTATTGGAAAAAAATTTGAGCAAGAAAACCCTATTGTGTTTTTTTTGCAGTCAAACATAAATTATCGTTGAAAAATAAAAAGCAAATTAAAATTAAGAGAATAGTTAATAATATAAAAAAAAATGGATTTTATTTGTTTCATTAATTTTAGAACTTATTTCTTCACAGTACTAGCCATGGCTTACTAAGCAACCAGTACCCCTCTCTCTCTCTATCTGTCCCGACCAAAAGAGGTCTTTTGCACAGAATTGTTCTGACTCATTTCACTAAAATAACATCCTTTTATGTATATATACTTATGTGCTTGTTTTTGATGGCAAAAAAATATATGTTTTAAAGTTTGCCAAAATCTCTCTAAGCTGTTAGCTTTTCGTGTTTGATTGTTGCACCCAGAAACTAACTTATTGTTCATTTGCTGCAAGAAATATGTATGTTATTCCCATTATGTAACAAATATGAATTTCTAACAATGTGTGTCTCATTGTTTATGAGTATGTACAACATGCTAGAATTTTTTATGATCAAGAGAAACAATGAAAATAAGGACAAAATATTTGATTTTTCTTTTGCATTTTTATGCACATAAATGTCAAATGTTGCATAATATGGTGCCATGTTATTGTTGCTCTTCTTAATACAGAAACATACAAATAATAAATTACAATCCTTTTGTTCTGGTATCAACACATATTTGCACTCATAAGTACGGGAAATGCTAATGAAACACTTAAACACCCTACATGAAAAAGTCAAGGAAGTTCATTCAAATAAAACAGAAACTCCTAAGGCCTCCATCTTCAATTTTCAGTTGTTAAGCTGTCTCTTGCTCTTTTAGACAAAAAAAGAAAGAGACTACTTTAAGAATTTGAAATGGAGAATGGGAGATGATGCCAAGTGCTAGTGCCAAGAATAGTTAGTTTTATGTATTACGCTCTCTAATAGACGCTCTCAATTAGAAAGTGTTCACGTTTTTTCACTTCTCTCTTTAAGCGTTTCCCCAGACAGCTTGGAAAAACGTCAAAGCACCTAGGACTAACACCATGAGAGTGGAAATAAAAACATCAAACTTATATACATTTTCTTACTATATGTGTTATTATATAAAAAAGTATCTATTGCTAGAAAACAGCACCTAAAGAGACATTCGGACCATTTGGAAAGAGACTACCGCACTGTCAGCTGTTGTCAACGGTCTCTTGCATCGATTTAAGGTACAAGCCACAGACAAAACTCTCTAGTCACAAAAGGCAACTTAACTCCGATCAATTCGAAGGAATAGAAACCAGATGATACTCATTTTCTAGTTTAATATTTGGTGAGAGCTTGGTGGAATTTAGACCCAGATGTGTAAAGGTCATACCCAAATAAAGTTTGAAAATAAAATCTGTGAAAGTCGTATATTACCATTCTTTTTCCAATAATTATTATGTTATCTAGTGTTAGCTTTTGTTAATTACAGCGAACCCAGTTTTACAATTGCAGTCTCTTTATTGAGAGCAATGCGGCCAGGGCTGCCAATCCCAGGATACTGAAATCCTGGGATGGGATTATTACATAATTTTTATTGCAAACCCATGGTTTCTATAATGTAGTATATTTGTTTAATAAAACAAATGTTTTTGTTTCCAAAGCGAAAAAAATTTACTTCGGACCAATAATAAATTCTGCTAAAATTTAAAATTGTCTATTTTCATGCGGGACATACACGCTGCAATTAGCTGTACAGCAGAGGTAAATATGTCAATCAGTCGATAGTTTGTATCCTGGTAAAACTCTTCCTTGATTTCTGTGTTTGATAAAATTTAAATTTAGACAGAAAATATACACCCACTTCGGAATTTTTTATAGCAAGGGTTAAACTTGAGCCAGGTAAGAGTAATTTCATAAAAATGTATTACAACACCATAGTTGAATGTAATTAAAATTTTTCCAAATATACCAGACGATTTCCAGTTCTTAAATTCCCAAACCCACGATTCAAAAGACTTGCCACACTCGGCATCCCCAATTGTAACCTATTTTAGTATTTATACCATGAAATTATTTCGCCGACAAATAATATCTATGCCTGCACAAGTATAAGCATATATGTATCTTTAAGTTTTTATATCTCATATTTATACCAGTTTTTATGTATGTAAGTATGTCTGCTTTTATTTTAGTTTTTCATTCTACATGCTTCATTATTTTATATATTACGATTTTGTGTATTAAGACTTTGTTCGTAAAGCAAGAATGTTCTTTTTAATGATTTCATAAATAAAATCTAAAGGCGTTTTTAATATAAAATACAAGAAATACAAGACAAAAAAAGATGCCAGCAAGAGAATTATGTGAAGAATTGCTCTAAGGATAATACATGCATATTCTAACATACGAGCACTGTGTGTTTCGCAAAATATTCTTGTGATAGCACAAGAATGTTGTATTTATTTATTTTTTAATTCATTCGTGTCTTTGGAAAAATAGGACAGCAAATTTGAATCAGAGTAGTAAGAAATAATGCAAGTACAAATAAAGAATAAAAAACCTCTTTAAGCAAACATAAATCAAACAATAAATTGTTAAATTCCTTACAAAAGAAAGCTGGTGCGAGTTCATTGCAGGGTTTGCAAACAATAAATAAAATGATTGTAAAATATGTAGGCGACAAATAGAGCAAATATTTGTTATAGAAATATAATTTAGTATACAAAGGGCCTTTCGTAATAAGTCACTACACAATGCTGGTATTTAATGAAAAATAATAACAAATTTTAGATGTTTTTAAAAAATTTATGTTGTTTTCTTTACTAATTTTCCAATTGTTAAAGGCGCAAATATTTTAAGCGCTCTTAAGTGAAGCTTAAATTTTAAATTTGTTAATAAACCAAAAACAAATACATATGTAAAATGTCATTAAATTAGCTACTGTTGTACATATAAAGTCTGGCGCTGCGTGTTGAGTTATTCTTTTAGGGCCTTAACAAAACAAAAAGAAAAAAAAAACACAACATTTAGTGATAATTCAATTATTAGTTTTACTTGATTCTAGATTTTGCTTGTTAAAAAAGGAAAAAAAATACATATAAGAAAAAACTAAGATACTCAGGTATTATCAAGCTTTCGAAATTTATATTTTAATAAAATGTTTTGTTATTTTTCAATACTTATTAAAAAAATTAAGCAAAAATTTAAATTAAATATATATTTGCTAAGTTTGTAAATACGTATTTTATGAGTTTCCCCTCCAAATAAAACTATTAAAATATACTAAGTATAAGGCAATAAGAAAAAAGTGATTATGCCAACTTAATCAAAATGTAAAAACATATGGTTCGTACGATGCATTTCAGTACCTCTTTATGTCACTTAAAATGAGAACGCCATTATCGGGTAAAATCAAAGTAAAATTTTATTATCTCCACACGGACATATTATTAATTTTATTAATTATATAAATATTATTAATTGTATTAATTTTAATTGTTTACTCTGTTTATGGCTTATTTCGAGGGAAGAGCTAAATATGCTTATATGATTACCCTTAATTAAAATATAGACTTGAACCCTTTGTAATTAACAATTGATAATAACTAGTTATTTTGAATTCGGATTTACTTCCAGCACATTAACAAAGATTTTCTCCTTTTGAATGTTGGAAAATCAAAGCAATTTCTAAGAAATTACAGAAACTTATTTGTCAAAAGAAAAGTTACTTCGCAAGTTTTCTGAAAGTTTTGCTTCTTACTTAATATAAAAATCTTCGTAAAGTAAAAAAATATTAATGTGTTTTTTTTTTCTTTTGCAAAGAAATTTTACCAACAGCAGGTTTTTGTGTTTAATCAAATAATACTTAAGCCAACATTCGCCAATATTAATCAAATATTCAAAACGTTTCCAACTTCATTTGCCAAGAAAACAAAACTATATAAATCAACACAATTTTGTCGCTAAATTACGTGTCGTTTCAACATTTAGCAAACATTTTCACATCCTTTTTAGCTTCCAATGATGCATCAATATAAATTACAAGCACACCCACACATTCAAACCCAAGCTCACAGCAAGAAAAAAACTCTAACGACTTTTATAAAACAAATAAATGAAAAAAAAAAAAAATTGTAGTTAAGAAAAGAAATTTGACAACACATGTGACGACTCAAAGATATTTGAAATTGCTTCAGCGATATTAAAAAAAAATGCTGTTGAAGCCCAGCCAGCAAAAGTAAGAAAGCAGGATAAAAAAGAGACACAAAAGCAATGCATAATGGAACCAGCAAATTTTGCTGGATTTGCACTTTATAAACATTAATTTTATACGTTTTATTTTTATAAGTTGCTTATATTGTTTACTCAAGCCAATTTCAGCAGATGTATCTATATGATTAACAAATACAGCTTTTAAGAAAATATTCATTACGTGTTATTAAGTACCAGGCCCACGATATCACTTGACATCGCTCACTCGCTTGTTTACGAGCAAAACAATAACAAAATTTAAAATTTTATTGTTGTTTTCTCTTATACGGTATAAGCGAACGATGCCGAGGGAAATCGTGTATCTAGCACGGAAATTTTATTTAATTTTCACTCGCTTTTGATAGTACAATACTCTGCTAAATTTGAGTGCCTCACACATTTCAATTAAGAGTAACAGCATAATTTCTATGAAAATTAAAAACTTTTTGCTTCCACTCGACAAATTTTTCCCTTTTTGGCCTTCTAAAAAATGTGGTTACGTTAAGTTTTGTTTATTACTTCATATGCCAAAGTTTAGACAATTTTTACAATTTTTTTTCAATTTTTTCACCCTGCTTCGTATATGTACTTCTTATGGCAAGTGTAGTAGTTGAGGGCAACAAATTTACACCAGCTGTGACCCTTGACATGATTTAAAAGTTACACAAGAATAAAAAATGTAACATTCACACCCTTGTTGTACATACATATATGTATGTGTATATTTTTTTGTTTTAACGATGTTAGCACAATTGATAATCAGCTTAAAAACCAGAAAAAACTAAATCCGGCTGCATTCATCCCTTTTTTGGAACCCACCTTCAATTATAAAAAGTATGGTAAGTTAGAAAAATCACTTAAATAAAAAAAACTTTGTGGGTGTTTTCAATAAAATCAATTGCAAACATTAGAACTTTAAACACAAAAACAAATGTAGAATTTGATTTTTGTACCAATAAGAAGTTTTGGTGTTTATTGGTCATATTTTGCACGCACACATACACACATTAATTATGTTCATACCCTGTCTGCAACGAAATTAAATTTAAACTAACTAGCTATTTCACAACAGGTACTGGTTGACAAGTGGATTACTTTTCAATGCCAACAACTGACAACTTTACCATGTTGCTGTCCTAGGAAGCAGTCAATTGTCCAATGCTGCATTAGTTAGTTAGTGCCCACAGCAAAAAATGTACAAATCAAGGCTGGTTTTATATTTTCCGGTGATGATATTTTATTTTATCATGCTAAATTTTATTCTATTTTTATTTGCTTTTTATATTCCATTTATTTTATTTTTGTACTTCCAGGCCATTTTATTAGTCTCTAGCTGGTAACGAGCCAATTAACCCCACGACTGGTGAGCATCTAACATATCCACTCAGATATCGCAATATTTAGAACGAGTGCAATTAAGTAATGAGTTAACCGTATATGTTTGTATATTATTATATTAAGTTGGGTCCACTCTGCACTACTTTTCAGTTAGCTTAAAAACAGTCCTCAAAAATTTAATTACAAATCATTGTATTGTGGGAAACTTGAAGTTTTTATGGAGTTTAAAAGTTAAATTAAAAGAAACTATTTAAGTAGTCGACTACTCAACAGGGTATATTTGATGTTATCTGCAATAGTATTTATTTACAGATTACCCATTTTCATGCATGAGGGTTCATTTGATTTCGATTATATGCAGTCTTATAAATAAAGAATACAATTGGAAAATATTTGGGACTTTTCATTTTTCATGATTTGTTAAATAAGTAAGAGCAAAGCTAATTAGACATCTCAATGTTGTTTTTTTCAGCAAAAAGGAAGTCTTATGCTTAGTTCAGATGGTATGTTAAGTTAGTATATTTATATATATTGACCACCATATGTTTCATATGCTAAGCGTTTATACGATATATTGAAGAGTTACCAAATTTTTTGACAGCAACATATATGGTTTTGGTGTTTACACCTGCTGAATTTTGTATGGCGATAGGTATAAACTTTCGTTTTTGAGAATTAGTGAGCCTGGCATTACTTTGTATTTTCATAGCATGTTTCCACAACATGCGGTTTGCTCTCTATTAACACCTCAATCAGGAGCGAAGCAACGCGCTTCGCCATACAAAATTTTGAGTGCAAATGAAGTAGCTTCATATTGAAGTAACATTCGAAGCACGAAAACTTTTAGTCTCCTCAAATTTATATCGCAGGTTTATCTGCACTACCTGTCAAAATCATATGGAGTAAACAAAATAAAATATAAAAAATTAAATCAAAAGCAAAGAAAACGCAATTGTTCTATAAAAATGAAAATTAAGTTCCTGGTTGTATTTAATACACTGCAATGCCAAAAACATTTCCATATGAATGTGTTGTTTTTTTGCCACAACACTTTCGTTTACTTTTTTATCCATTTAAAAAAATTTCACGAAATCAATGGCAAATTTATGATGGCTCATTTAAAACAAAAGTCAAATCGAAGCACATAGACGAATCGTGTTTATATGCACTATGAATTAATCTTGCGATTTTTTCACCATAAGTACATAAAACACAAACTGCTTGTGTCCATGGTTTCAATAAAAAAAACAACAGCTGGAAGGAAAAACCAAACATAAATTGTGTGCCCACTAACCATATAATGTGTCCTTTAAACTTAGATATTCTCTATATCCCTTCCTCTTGATATCTTTTGACATTTATTTATTAATTAGTTTGGTTTGTCAATGCCTGGCTAAGATTTATCCCTCATCAAAAGAAAGGTATGTATTCACCAACAAACTTACAAAGGACACCAAAGAAATAAGAAGAAGAAAAAAACACAGGAATCCTTAACATGGCCAAAGGTATTAACCGTTATCAAAGGAAACAACATTCAGCTTAACTTATAACATTCGATAAGGGTCAAGCGATAACTAAATAACAAAAATAAATAAATTGTTTCTGTAGCAGTTTTTCGAACTAAAAAAACTGTTTTTGTTCAAGCTTTTTTTTGAAAGTAATTCGGATTTCTTTTAAGATATTAATCATTATGTTAAAGTAATAAGATTAGAGATAAACATACTTTGCTTTTCAATAAGAAAAATATAGCACACACAAAAGTTATCTGCAAAGAAATGAAAAAAGCTGAAGAGGAGAAAGAAAACGTTGATTTATAATTGATAAAAAAAATCACTTTTTAAAATGTCAAGCGAAAACTTTTCTTTTTATTTGCTGTATAAAAGGTGATTAATTATCGAGAAATAGCTTAATCGAAAAGTAAAATGTGACATGAAAAAAATAATCCTTTATAAAATCTTACAAAACAATGCTGTTTTTCCCATTGGAGAAAATTACTGGTCAAACTTTTATACTGGGCTGGAGAATGGACAAACATTTGTCGATATAAAGCCATTAATTTTTTGATAGCCCTTAGTATAAAAAAGTTTCACTGTGACATATCAAAAAAAATCATTCTTGAAACGCTTGATTTCATAGGGTTTTTGTATTTTTATAGTGATACGGAGGCCACTGAGGAGAAATATTATTGGGCATATATTTAACTCATGCTCGTTAGTGTGATGGGGACAAAATTTCATTTTCGAGGACCCCAAATGCAACTCTGTAGAAAAATCAAGTGCAAGACCAACCCCCAATAAATTCTGCTCTCCAATATATTTTTTCGAACACACCGACTCCGTACTACACCTTCTTAGACTGGCTTCCATACAAAATACAATAAAACTAAAAAATTAAAGAACGTAGTGGAATTTTTTTTCTCCTGCCAAACCTATCGAAGAATCGATGGCACAATATCGATTGCTATTGCGACAAAATCCTATTATATACATATATAGAAAAATAAAATATATTTCAAATACATTTTGGAACAAATTTTGTGTAAAAAATTGTTCTAAGATACATTTCAAGTTGATTTCATTTTTTACGAATATTTATGCGAATAAACTTGATTTTCAAGAAATGATCTACATAGAAAAATTATTATATAGAAAAATCAATTAAGTGGTAAAGCATATTTTAAGCTTCTAATGAATTCAAAGTTGTTTAAACATATTTTCATAAAACATACATATATGCAGTATTATGTAAGTTACAGTGTCGCGCATGAACTAATAATTTTGAACAAACACCTGCATATAAATAAATAAAATACATATAGATTAACATGGCTGTAACAACAAATAGCAACCAAGCGGGAAAAAACCTAGAAACATTAAGTTTCTCAAGAGTAAGGTTAAGTTTACTCAACGAGCCAAAATATTAAATATATGCAGCGAGTGATTATTTGATTATACAAGAAACTTTGAAATGGTCAATACAAATGTCTTTATATATTGCATAACCTTAAATTTTATTGTGGCAATTTTAAATGTTGAAGGTTTTTTTTGCTGTTCTTCCTTTTGTTCATGTATATGGATGCTTATATTTGTATTTACTGTAACTTATTTACGTGCATTTATATGCATTTTAAGCCTAAAATAATTTTTAACAAAAACCTAATGGTTACGTTTCTCTTTGGGCAAGTATTAGTTCCTATGTAATCGTCTCTTACACTCTATTTTATATAATACTACCAGAGCAAAGGCCATCAAAAGAGTAGTGGTGCCCTTGTTTGATTGCTTATATTTGCCAATAACACCACTATTTTAAGATACAATATTAAATGAAATGTTCGTGAAAAATTCTTGTTATTACTCCCGAAGTCCGCTGAGTTTTTTTTCTCGCATATTACTGGAATTATTAGAAAATATACACATAAATACCATGAGATAAGCTTTGGGTTTGGCAAGTAATTAATATTTCTCCCGCTTTCTAACTTCCGATACATAAAAATTGACATGAAATTATTTAATCCTTAAATATGTAGGGTCTTGAATTGTACAGTTTACATTTAAATAAAGATTTAATTTTATTGTAAAATCATTACCTACAATTTTTAGGTCACTCATAAACTTTCAAAAATGAACTAATTTGGCTGCACAAGTTAAAACTTTTGAATATGAATCATTCAGTTAAACTCTTTTGCTAGTGGACAACGTTAACCATGCAAAGTAAACGAACATCCATCCATCCATCATGTATTGTTCAACATATGTATATAAATTCTATTAAAACTAACATTCATAAATAAAAATATTTTGTTTTGATAACAATGGGCTACATTTCTTCATAAATGTTTAACAATGGCGTATATTTAACCATATATGGAACAATACTATTCACCAAGTACTTGTCTTCTGAAGTTACAGTTACCGGTAACATTGTTTTAGCTTCTTTTTTACTACCTCGAAAGACAATTGAAAGTGTTTACCTGATTTGTTAAACAAAAAGCACTTGTGCAACAAGAAAAAATAAGAAGGATTAAATTTTGAAATAATAAATCGTGATCTATTGTTGGAATTTAACGCTGAGTACAAAATACAGCAGAAGCACACTAAACATGTAAGTTTCAATAGGCAATTGTTATGTGAGTCTACAAATGTGAGCTGAGATTGTAACAATTGAACTTTCACCTTTGGAATAACAGAGGAATTCTCGCCAAACAAATAGTTACAGATGTTCATGGTGGCGGCAAAATTTGCTAAAATATTTAAAAGATAGTTTTAATAAAGCTGCAGGAAACATAATTGGCTGTGTCATTGAAAATATTATTAAAAACGAAACTAAAACTTGAAACAACCTTGTGTTGTGATTTTTAGCCAACAAAACGAAGAAGTTTTAGTCATAATCGTTTAACTGTTGTCACTGGCATCATCACAATTACAGAGCCTAAATGGTTTTTAAACACTATTAAATGCAAGAAATTCTATTCACATATCGTATGACTCTTATGACTAAATAGTTATGATAGTTATACACACGCAATTGGCCCAGCGCTTGACCTTCAACCATCGGTTGGTTTTCCATTTGCCAGTCATTAGCAAATTTTTTCAGAAATCCTTGGCTCTGCTCACAAACGAACTGTTTTTTACTGAAAATTGCATCACGCAAGTTTACAAAAAGTCTGACTTGCCCCTGCTGCTTTTGTTACCAAATGACAATTGGTTATAGCTTGCGTGTTGCACTTGTATCACTTTAGCAGATCGAAAGCGTAAGTGTTATATTATTACACGTGCGTATCTGCTGTTCAATTTGGTTTTTTTTTATCAAGTGACACATGCAACCCACCGAAACCTGAAAAATATTTTTTTGATTTGTTTTGTCATTTAATTTTAACTTTTAAAAACTCAGGTTCATAAAATGTTGGTTTTGTTTAAATCATTATCAGAAATTGAAACTTTTCCTACTGCGTGCTCATTTTTCCAATTTAAAAGCGTTAAGAAAACGCCTAATTTTTAGGCTTCATCTTGAGGGACTTTAAAATTATTATAATTGTTTTCAAATTATATTTTTAGATATGATTATTGCACGCAAAGACAGCGATACTTTTAACCCCAGAGTACTAATCCATGTAAATTTTACGTGTAGTTTTTGTATTACTATTGCTAAGAAGTTCAATTAACATCCATAAACTATTTTTTTTTTGTTTCAAACCCTTTTTAAGCAGGGTGGGCAGGCACAATGATATTATTTCATATTTAAATTAAAGATATTAAAAATATTCAGTTTCGAAATCACTATAGTTACTCTGTAAGAAGAATGTTGCACTCTGTACAGGGGTGGGCAGTATTTGAAATACTTGTATTTGAAATACAAGTATTTCAAATTTAAAATACGTATTTTTATTTTAAATACGTCTCACGAATTTAGTTGTATTTTGTATTTTAAATAATAAGCGCTTGAGTATTTTGTATCTTGTATTTCAAGTACTTGTGCCTCAAAATACATTTTTCCAAATACATTTTTAATTTATGTTAAAAAATGTGCACAATTGAAAACGGAAAATTTTGCTCCTGTCTTATTTCCAAGAACTGGCAATGCTACAATTTAATTACCAAACGTAATTAAATTGAATGCATACACATTGAGAAAGTCGCCAAGCTGTCAGAAAGTTAAATTATGAAAAAATAAAATATAAGGGGAAAAAAAGCTTTTGATATTTTAATCTAAAACAAGAAGAGAAAAAATATCAATCAGATGTTGACTTGAATATAGTTTATCACCGGTATTCATAAAAAATAAAACGTTGCTCAAATATATTTTAGAAAAAATTTTATATGAAAAATTTGTCGTAAAACGTGTTTCAACAATGTTTTATTTTTTATGAATACCGGTGTATATGTATATAGTCTTTGGCAAAACATTTTTTATTGTCACTTATTTCTTAATTCCATTATTTTTCTTTCAATAAAATATCGTTTTCTAACAAGAAATCATTGAGATTTTGTAATTAGCTGATTTTTTTCATTCGCCGTCAAGTGGTGTTTATGAATGGAACCAAAAAATTTTTTGATTAAAAGTATTTTGCATTTTGTATTTTAAATACATATTTTTGTTACACTGCATTTTGTATTTCAAATACTTGTTTTTTTAGAATGCAGCATTTTGTATTTTAAATGCATGGAATAATTGTGAAATTGTGTGCTAGTAATCAAACTGTTCCTGTATTAGTATCCATCAGTCATTTCTTGCTGGGATATTAACAATAAATTTGTCGTAACAAAAGTTACTGAATCCGGCTGCCCAACAGGTTTACATATTAGACTATCCTGAACAATTGTATTAAGCACACTTCAAAAAACTGTTGAAAAAATATGACTTTAAAATTTATAATATTTCGACACAACCAGTTTTATATTATGATTATTTATATATGTAAACCCAATTTTACTCCCTCTCATTTGTTGTTCATTTAAAAGCCTTTTGTTTATATTCGCTTTAATTCGTAAAGAGTGGTGGTATTATGTCTAATGAGCATGTTTTTATTCCTTATCATTTGGAATGAAAATGTGGCAGCAAAGTACGGAATGAATAAACAGATTACATATGATTAATTGCATAAAATTATATAATACCAGTAACAGGAACAATACTCTCACAACCGTTTCACTTTATTCTTGTCGTGTGCTCCGGCCCGCAAAGCTCTTGAGTGTAACGATTAAATTTGTGTTCTTTTAACATTTTGACGGACGGTCTTATGTCTTTATGTGTGGTCGGCTATTTCACATGCTTGTCAACACTAAAGAATACTACAGAAGTAGACTTTATTGTGGTAAGGGAGAACTGTATGGATAAACAAATGGAATGCTTCAGCACGGAGTATGTAGTTAGTGTATGGACTAAATCACAAAACGTCTGAACGCATGAATGATGTCAAGATTAAACTATTGCGTGATTCATGCATTTTTCGCCATGTAATGTTCACCTTTGTTAAGGAATTAACAATATACCATACAATATATTATATTGTTTGCACACAAAAATTGAGAAGAGGGCGGAGCCATAAACAATTCAAGAATAAAGTTTTTTTTTTTCTCAAATAATGAATACATACAAATTTTTGAAGATTTAATAATGAGCGTATTGCTTGCCGGTATTCTAAAAAATTCACACCAAATAATAAGACTGTGCCTCACCTTAAATTTTGGCTTAAATTTTATTTATTCAATGCTTTGCACAACGAGCTCACTGCCATTCACAGATCTGTTGTTCGTGTTCATCATTACTTGGCAAATGGTACGTATTATCAATGGCTAAAACGTTTCGTAGTAGTGATGATGTGCATTAATTATCACATCTTTCCACTCAGTTTCGGCTGGTATGGAGCTTTTTTCTTTTAATTTGAGCTTTAAAATTCTGATAAATTACTGTAATAAATTAGCCATAGTCAACGCTACAGACATGATTGTCATTGCTTTCGTGATTTAATGCTTTAATGGCAGATTAAATAGTGCTCATTTCAAATAGATTTTGTTGCATGTTTGCGACGGCAAAGCATCCATACACTGCCCGATATAATTGATCATTGTTTCAGGATTTTAATTTTAAATAGTTTAATTCAAAGTTTTGTTATATTTAAAGCATCAAAGAAGATATTTAAAGTTATAGCGTATAATGCAAGCAGGCGTTAATATGTTTTTGCATTATAGGCGTTACTCGCATTGTACGCTTACAACATACACTACCATACTTATTCATTTATATCCTTTGCGTAGTTAGAGTGGTTGCTTTAGAAGCATCCTTCAGAAAAAATTTTAGATTTTGTTACTAAAAGAAATGAAAAGTTTAAGCTAAACAATTCATTTATTTGAATCTGAAGCTAAAATATTTTTACCGCTAGTATAAAATCTTATAACTGTCACTGTCTCTATCTTGTTGTCGTGTTACCACACAAAGTATTTTTCCTAATCACATGTCACTTAACTGCTAATCAATTGCCAAAGCAGATGAATGATATTAAACAAACTGGCGTGACATTTCTGTCTCAAACTTGGTGTAAGATTGAATGTATATTTCCTTGTTTGATATTAAGAAAATGTTTAAATATATTATGGTTTTATACATTTATAAAAATTCTGTAAGCTTTTAAATGTACTTTTAAATATGCATACATACGCACTTCTTCAAGTCGTTGTGAGTAATATTTGTACACCAGTTTTCACTTCAAATTATTCAATTTCCTTATACAAATTCTCCTTATACATTAGTTCTCCTTATGTGGGCTTATAACCCCACATCTGCTTTACTGAACAGCAGAGATCAAGGTTTCATCGACTTAAAAATACCTCGATAAATTTTTTTTTAAATTTATTACACATAAAAAAAATTGCAATTTTTTTTTTGTTTCTTCATAAAATTAGCTTTTTGCCCAACCAGTAATTTTTAGTTATTATAAAAATACTTAATTTTTTATGGCTTCTTGATTCTGTTTGAAATTTATATTTGTTTACGCCTCAGCCAATGAACAATTAAATTTGGTCATAATCTTCATTTACTTAATAACATTTGCCATCATATTTGTAAATACACATGAAGGCAGCCACCAGAAAAATGCTCGAATATAATTACATATATATATATTTTTTTTTTTTGGTTTTTAGAGTTGAAACTGAAGCTAATTGTATTAAACATTTATATCTTCTTAGACCTTTTTTATTACTCTTTAATGTTTTCATAAATTAAAAACCGCTCATGTGTATTTTGTTGGCGTTTCGTTCAGTTATACTTCACAAAAAAACTATGCTTTGAAAAAACGCTGGTGATGTGAAAACATCAGCATAAATTCAAATTACTTTGACTTCAAAAGTCACAGATCACTTGTTCCAGAAGTGTAATAAAAAGGTTTTATCTGACCATAAAAATGTTTTTTTTTTTAGGGAAACCAGCAAAACTGGTATAATCGGCGAAAGCGAAAATACACTTTACAGCAGTTATGTTCACACTCGTATATGCTGTTTTGAATGTTCTAGCTTCAATTTTCCTAAAAGTGTTTTATTATTGATTATTTTTAGAAACACTAATCGAGCAGGGTTCTAAAAAATGTGAAACAGCTAATGATTTGACCCGCCTAAAGACTAGAGTTTAAACGCTAAATTTTCATCATTTAAATGTCGCTTAAATATTCACTGATTTAATCATATACTAGCTTATATACATATAAATAAAAAAAAAGTTAGAAGATAAGCTAGCACTGATTTTCTAATACTAACTATTCAAGCGAGTTTTGAAACTTGAGCATTTTTTCCTCACTCTTCTTCTGACTGCCAGGCTTTGATTAGCGATTTACTAATCACTAAACAAATCGTCTTATGACATGAAATTATCAGTGATATTAAATCTCAGGCATGTGTCGTGTACTAATCAAAATAAATTTGATATCGATTGTGATAAATTTTGCTTTCCAATCCCACTGAAACATGAGCGTTTGCTCATTATGGATGAGAACGTTTGAAATGCAAAACTTTACTAGTGTGTACCTCAACGAAAAATGTAACACTAACCGTATACATATTTGCAAAAGTGATTAACATTATAAAGAATGAGTTCAAAATTTATTGAAAAGAAAATGAAAATTGGGGTGGAAAAATCGTGTGATACGCTACTGAAATACGTCTTTGTTTACAAATATTGGTTATAGGAAAAAGTCCATTCGCTTTGTTTGTATTTGTCTTTAGATAGTCTTTTAACAAAACCTGACATTTTTTGCCAAGGACATTATTAAAAATGAAAGAACTGAAATTGAAAATTCTACTGTAAAATCTTTAATAACTTAAATTTTTACCCCCTAATTCACAAAAATTATTTCAGGCTTATAAGACTCTTATTTGATCTATTTGTATGGAAAATCTGTCAAATAAGAGTTTAATAAATATAAAATATTTTTTCTGAATAAGATCCTTAGAGATTAAGTATAAAATTTTTAATATAAAGAGTTTAGCTCAAAAATTGGCTGCTTATAGAAACTTCTCAGCAGCAGCATAGCAATCTAATATTGTTTGCAGAAAAAGTTCAGCAAGCCCTGAACTCTACCAGCATAAAGTATAATAGTATAAAGCTAAAGTAATATAAAGCTTCTGCTCAAAAAATTATTAAGAATGAACAAATTCACTATTAGTTTCTTCAAGTTACTCTTGTGCATTTAGCGTTTCTCTTTTGTAATAATCCAGGCTGAACACTGTATTTTCTTTTGAAATTAAGAATCCTCTAGCAAAGTTAAAAGTTTGAAGAATTTAATAACGCTTTGAACATTTTCATTAACTTCTTTGTGATTCTACTGTATTAAATAAATTATTACATAAAATTTCTAGCTCAAAAATTAACTTCGTGTTTTATTTATTTAAATTTGACTGCGATTTTTGTAGCACCCTGTATTTATTGAAACACAAGTCATAAACAATTTTAAAGCAAAAGATGTTTTCTTTCATTACACTCTGGCATTTTCGAAATATCTCCATTATTTCAAAAGTTAT
Source organism: Sturmia bella (assembly GCA_963662145.1). Lineage (NCBI taxonomy): Eukaryota > Metazoa > Arthropoda > Insecta > Diptera > Tachinidae > Sturmia > Sturmia bella. The sequence continues at coordinate 14,668,478 of OY759171.1, read as the reverse complement.
GGTTATAGCAACCGAAAAAATCAAAACGAGCCACTGTGCCTTCGTAGTTCTTGATTATGGAATCTCCAGGCCCATATTAGGGAACTTAAAGAATTTGCAAGGTACCATTTTGTGGTGACCATTTAGGCTGGTTAAAATTTGGATAAAGCATATGGATTGCAGTCCACCCGCTGGGAATTTAGGTCCTAGCTGTTTGAAGAACAGCTAGAAGAGATTAGATAGCTCTATAACTCCTCATGTTTGTAGTGTCGCTTTGCATCCTCCGATTAGATTTTCTTATGTAAGCCAAATTCAATATGCTCGTACTATCAAATATCTGATAATTACTTTTGTATCACAGTCAATTTTTTTTTTGTGCTACCCAATGTAAGTATACAAAACTATTATTTATGTTTCAAACCTTCTGTTTTTATCTAAAACCTGCAAATTTATTTGACTAGAGTATTTTTGTATCCCATTTAAAAAAAAAATTACTCTTTAAAATCTTTAAAATTGTTTTAAAATTTAAGTACTATCACGTAGCAATCCAATTGGAAATATTCAATCAAAGCAATCAAGCATTTCAGAGAAAATCAAGAACGCGCATACAGTATCGCAATATTTAAAACGCAGCAGGAAGCCGAAGAAAAAATCCGAAAGTAAATGCATAACATTTTGTTTATGTTAGTAATTTGTTTTCAGTTTTTCAAAGAGTTTTGGAATGCTGATGCTGGTACTTTATTACATTATTTTATAAACTCGTTAAGCAAAAAAAAAAAAAAAAACAAAGTTGATATATACACAGATTTATTGAAACCCCTTCATTGTTGCAATAACAAAAATGCTGATGGTGAACAATTTATTTTAATGAAAATATATCAAGAAATGAAATAAATGAAATAAGCGCAGATACTTACAAAAACGCCCTTAACAAGAAACGAAAGTGTACTAAGTCACCAGCCACAACATGAGTGATAAGCGGCAAACGTCACCTGTAGATACAAAGCATGTCATGTTTTTCAAAGCATGTTTTTCGATATTATTAAAATAATACTAAGCCACAAGAAATCCAATATTGTCCCATTCATCCATAATATATCACTGTTTGGTGCAGATATTTGGCTGAACTCTACAATTCTGTTGAGCTTTATTTTGGCCAAATATATGCACATAAACCACTAAGATGCATGCATAACTATTCTTATGAGTACAACAAAAACAACGAAAACGACATATACACCACCATTAAATTTTACAGGACTACATTTTTAGGTTATGTCTGCTCAATAACCAAGTGCAAAATCTAGAGCAAAATTTGCTTTTTTCACAAGACAAAATAATTGTGTGTTTGGTCGCTAAACAACCACATCCTTAGTATGTATGTATATGGTATTGGGAAACTTACTGTTTTTATTAAATCACCTTAGACATACAAAAATCTTTTTCTAAAAATCTAACCAAACTAAAAATCTTTTTGCTGTAATTTTTAATTTTGTTATTGAACTTCTGTGTTGTAATACATTTATATTAAATTACTTTTTCAGGCTCAAGTTCAACCCTTGGGTTTTCACTACTTTTTAATCAATATCAATTAAGTAAAGAAAAGTAAAATTTATTTGCTAGGTGGACAACCGGCTGTTTCTGGGTAGCAAACACCCTTCATCAGCACCCTATGAACTTTGGACGTGTCAAATTTCACAATTTTGGCACAGCCGCTTTAACCACTCGGTTGTCCACCTAGCAAATAAATTTTACTTTTCTTTACTTAATTGATATTGATTAAAAAGTAGTGAAAACCCAAGGGTTGAACTTGAGCCTGAAAAAGTAATTTAAAATAAATGTAAAAATCTTTTAGTTATATTACTTTTTTTTCTTTTTTTAAATCTTTTTTATGTTTTGTAGTTTTGTATGTTTAAAAATTGTAATTTTTTTATGATATTTCTTATCCTAAAATTATTTAATTTCACTCAGTGTGTGCATCTGCCAAATTGCTAACCAATACTGTAATATAAGATGTATTCTTGTGGTATTGTATTGTCAAAATAAATAAATAAATAAATAAATTATAATTGTTAATACAAAAAACTTTTAATTATTTATTTTTGATATTGAAATTGTTTCCTATTTTTTTTTTTTTTTATAAATTTCATAAATAAAAACTTATGCATAAAACACGTCATTTTCTTGGTTTCTTAGTTTTTATAGCAGAACAAAAAAAAAGAGTTGCAATTTTATAAACGAATTAATCTGCTGACATTTGGTGCACACTGCTTTTTGATCATTTCTTGTTTTTTGCGAGATTTATTTTTACCTTGGCTTTGGGCCAAAGCATTAAAATTAATATATTTTCGACATGTTCAAACTTTGAAGCGAAAATGTTCTTGTGTATTTCATTTTCTCTATTTTGTTTTTGGTTACTTTTACATATTCGTTGTGCACTTAACCCTGGGTAACTATTATTTTTTTTAATTAAAATTCTTCTGATAAAAAAGAATAATCTACAGCCATTGTGGCTGAAGTCACAATTAACATGAAAACCGGTAATGTTTTGATATCAAAAAGTGAGTTTGAAGTTAGGCAATGTATATTTCTATTAAAAAATTTAGTCCCAATATCGACCCATATTTACTCAGTATACAGCGAAACCCGATTTCTTGGGAAATTTCATATATAAGCAAACTGAATCAAGTTTTGTTGGCAGAAAGTTTTAACGATATCGGTCTATATGGTCCCGACATATGGCGAAAATGTTTTTGAAATTTTATATAAAATCTAAATCATTTTTTCTTACGAAAAAGTAAATCTAGTAATGTAACCTATTTAGAGTGGGAAAATTTGTTTGATATCTGTCTATAGAGATCCTATATATAGCGAAAAACGGTGTTATAGAAAATTTTATACATAATCCATCTAAATCAGTTTTTGATAACACAAAATTAATCCGGCGATAAAATTAGTTAATTTGCGTATTTTTCCAATATCGGTCCAAATATAGCCGAAATCGGGTTTTCCAGAAATTTCAGTTTAACCTTACTTTTATAAAAAAGAAAATTTGAAAGTTGGCAACTGGTGGGACTAGATACAATTCCTTATGACTACAAATCAGCCACCACATTGAGCATTTTTTTTTCCTGGAAATCTACTTTTGAAAATTTTAATTTCGAATAAAAACAATTGCTTTAGCGAACTCTTAATTACAAGTAATCGTACACTAGTTACATATACAGACTACCTGTTTAGCTCATTTTTCAATACAGAAGACATGAAGCACGAAGAGCTAAATTCGGTTCGCTTCATGGCTGTCTAAGGGTTAAACGCACTTTAGTGGTTTTTCTTCATTTTTTCAGTGGCAGAGCGATAAACACTTAAATGTTAAGTCGAATAAAATTTTGTGGAAAATGCTAATATCCATGACATACGTCGCGACAACTTGAAATGTCTTTTGTGTAAAAAAATAAAAGAAAATTTCAATTTAATAGACGATACCAATATAAGATTATTTTGAGAGAAAAAAATTAAAAAGTTGTATGAATGAATTTGGCTCTAAGTTTTGAACGTGAAGTCACTGCAGTTTTCAAAAATATTAATCTAGATTTAAAAATGATATTGAAAACTTATTTGTAACTGGATTAAGCAGGAGTGACTAAAAGCACAATCCCATTGGCCATTATAAACCTACAAACAATGTTACCACTACTCTTTTATTGAACTTTGCCTTGGCCATATACATAGATATAAACAATTAAAACGCAAAACATGCAGCTGGATGCAGCAGCAAACGAAAAGAAAAAAAAAAAAAAAACGTTACAGCATTATATTAAACAAGAGCATAGTTTAGAGCTTATGTTTACTCAGCGAGCAAATCCATAATTTAAAGCAAAAAATTATTTGAAGTAGGAAAAAATTATGCCAAAGGAAATCCAAGCATTTTTTTCACTCTTAAAATGTAAAGTTTAATGGTTTGTAGTTCGTGTTAGTTTTTGCTTTTCCTGTTTACTAGTGCAAATATATGATTGTTTATTTATTTCTACATATTTGTATACATTTTGTTGTCAAAAATAAAGCTCATCGAAAATGTAGGGGTTACCGTTTGTTTGGCACAAATGCCCAAATATTTGAAGAAGATCATAAATATATCAGGAAATCTACAGAAAAGTCAACATTTTCGTATTGTAGCTCGTGCGTAACGATACATTTTTTTCTATATCAAAAAATTGAACAGCCTATCACCAAGGCTTTTACCTAATTTATACTTTTTCAAAAACACGGGAAGTTTCATAATATTTATGGAACGAAAATCCTTAACGTGGCTTGCTGGTAGAGCAAATTAGTAGAAATCGTCACAAAAGCGTGTGAGTGGTTTATATGTATTGGTGTATCTGTCGACAAACAATTGACAGCAGCGGAGACACCCACCAATAAATATTATTTAGTTGTGAAAACGGACACTATCAGTTGACAGATGTCGCTGAAGTAAAGTATGTCACAACAAAAAACAGCAATATTGAAAAATTTTCTTCGTTTTGAAGCAGATTGACAAAAAAATACTGCATGTGTCAAAAGTAAAAAAATAAAACGTTCCAAAAATTTTAAGAAGCATATAAAATGTAAAAAATTTCAAAAACAACACAAAATAAAACATACAGATTTCACCTTGTATTACATTCGAAGATGAAGAAAAAAACGTAACGAACTTGGTACCTAACGGGGGTCCCCCGACCGCATTTCTTTTTTTTTTTTTAATTTCGGTTTTTTAAGATCATGACATGTATAATTTCGAGTCTGAGCACCGTTCTGTCCTGACTTGCGTCTTCTTTGTATTCATTTGTGTTTTGGGAAAATCTCACCAGAAAAAATTTAAGGAAGTGATGCCGGACGAAGAGCTGGTATCACCTCTATTTAGAATGACTTTACTGTATGCCAGATAGAGGCTTCCTAACAAATGATGAAGTTCATTGTTATTATATGGATTAGTTTAGTCCCTACTTATTTGAGTAAAGTAATTATAAATTTATTGAAAAATATGCCTCACAGCTAAACACGTTTTTGTCCCTGAAGTTTTTAAAATTACAAAACCTAACAGAAAATCTATTTGCTAGTTAATTGCATTGCCTTCTTCAAATCTTATTCAAATCAATCCAACACATATAATTTAAACCACTTTGAGAAAATGGCATCTTAGTAAGAAAATTAAGCAATTTACACACACACACAACTGCCTCGTGCCATATTCCAAATAGCACATGAGAATTGAATAAATAGATTAAACTGTTTCAATAATGTCGTCTTGCAAATTGAACTTGTTTATTAGGGCAGCCGCACGCAATCAAGATTTTTCTGTTAATGCATTTCAAACATTAAATTAATATTATAGTGAAATATATGATTTACTATATGTTAATAATTTTATTATGCTTTCTTGTTCAATTTTTACTTCCTCAAAATTGAGAAAAATATCTTTTAATGATAAAATTGGAGTGTGATCAACATGTTTAGAGAAGACAAGAAAAGTAAAGTTGAAGCCTTACTGGCTGGAAACTATTGGGAAGAAATTTAAGATTTTCTTAATTTAAAGCTTTTATTTTGTTTATATACAATTTTTGACAAGAGTTGTTTTTTAGTCTCAAAAGAATGAAACAATGCAATGCACTAATCCAAAAATGTGTATATTTCTAAGCGACATCTATATAAATCTGCTTTTTATAATACCACCCTTATGTGTACTTTTGAGTGCTAAATATTTTCTACATCTCTAATCCTAATCAAATGATGGCGTGTGTGCAACATTTATTGTAGTGACATTTGCAAAGGATTAGCTCGTCTGCAGCTGCATAAACTTTGAAAAAGTTAATGTTGTTATGAACGGGTAAAGACTTGTGTTGCAAACATGATTACTCAAAATAAGTCGTGTAAAAATAGTCTATTGAGCACTCTGCAGTACAATGCAACCTATTGACTTTTGTGCAAAATGATGGAGTATTTGTGCAGATCTATATGTACATATGTAACAAAGAAGAGACCAAACATCCAGAAAGTTATATTTACAATTCGGCTTTTGTGATTTTCAGTGCGTAGCTTAAAACACCATTTATCATCTGGTGACATTAAAAGTTGGGGCTTATTTTACTTATTCTAGTAAGTGCATTACAAATTGTGGGAAACTTTAAGGTATTGCTAAAAGTTTCTATGACCCTGGAGAACGGCTTGTAATAATAATTTAGAGAACTTTGATACCGACACTTTTTTCTCTAAGCTTAGCTGATCCAAATTGAGCAGGAGATCTTGCAGGGAATCGAAATTGACATTCACGCTTAAATGTTTTCTTTAAATCTATATCTTAACTAAAGACAAATAATCATGATTATCAAGAAAAAACTATTTTCGGATGCCTTATTTCAAAATAGAAGTAGAACTAAAAAATAAAGGACGTCCAAGAGAAATCATCCGATGTTGTTTGGCTTTCACAATATCGGTTGTGGCTGCCGCGGTGTGCCGCTGCTCCTTCTGGTTAGAACCTCATGTCCTCTAGACCTAATTTGTTTTCTTAAGCTACTTGATTTCAATAACTAAGCTGCTAACAAACATGATCAGAATAGATCTAACTACGATGGGTTCAGCCATCCGCTGCTGCAGGCAAACCGAACCCATTTATGTCACGGACATGTCTTTCTATGAAAAAACTGTAGATGAAGTTTCCCTAGCACAGGATATGTTCTGGACAACTTCTGTAAAAATCAGTGGAAAGAAAATCCAGTCATCTAGCGTGACTCTCAAAGATACAGCGTCCAGTGGTTTTGGTTACAATGATCTTAATATTAAATCAGGAAAAGTCCTTTGTTTTCGTTTTAACCAATATTGAAAGTTTTTAATGTTAAATAATCTTTCTTTCTTGACATGTCTCCTGATCCGTTGCCCAGAATGCAGAAACTCTGATTTTAATAAGTCTACAAAAAAAAAAAAATTAACAGAATTCGTTGTTATCAAACTTGAATGATTACAAAAACACACTTGTTTAAACAAATGACATGTCAAAAGGGCCAATTAAAACGAATTTCCCACTTACGGACGCAGCAACAAACGGCAGCAAAAACGCAATTATTAAATTCGAAGCTCATGTGTAATATTTATTTTCAAAACAAGTCTTTTGATTTTTTTTTTTGCATTGAAGAGGCTACACGCGTTTAGTTTAAGTCTCAAGAGAAATTTTAAACAAGTTTAAAGGCAAAAAAGAGAAAGAAAAGAAAATACTAATATAAAAATGAATAGAAGATAGATGGGTCTTCTTGGCTTGAAAGGCCTTGTATGTTTGTAAATAAACTATAGTTGTGAATGGCTACATGTAATTTAAAATTGCAAATCAAATATACTTGAACCACTAGTGACAATTACGTGTGCCATAACAATTTATCTGTGAAACGTTGTGAGGCTAAGCCAGGTATTAAAATTATAAAAATGGTTGACTGCGGGTAATAAAAGAAAAATAAAGGATGTACATGAAATTAATTTAAAAAAAAAGGGTCACAGGAGGGTAATTGATTTATTAGCTTTAAAAACATTTAACCCAAGAAAAATATCAAAAAATGTATTTCTTGAAACGCCATATAATAACTCGTCTCCTTTATAAAGAAATAAAAAATACTCAAGTTGTCCTGCTTAATTTGTTCCTAATAAAAAATTACAAGTTCCGAACTCTCCAGAAAGAAAAATGTATGCCGTTTTCGTTTCTTTTTTAATTTTTTATGGCAACGAAGGTTCTGAAGTGTATCGTTATACAAAACTTTTTAAATTATTTATTATTTTTTATTTTTCTTTAATTTCACTGTTTTATAAAAATAGTGCAAAAAATTGCGTAACTTTAAGTAGAAAACGGCATTATAATATAGTGAAATTTAGCCACGCTAATAACTAATTCCTTACAAAATGTTGCCATAGTTGTTCAATATCGCGAAATATAAAAATAATTTCTTATGTATTATATACATACTTAAATGATTTTATCTCGTTAAAATTTTTTTTCTGAGCTGCTCCTTTTTCATTAATACGCTTGTAAAATTTATGGTCATATAAAAATACATATACATCCAGCCAAAAACTTCTGGACTATTTCAAATCAAATATTTAAATTGATTTATGAAGGGATACTTTTATAAACGACTCATAATATTTTTGGTTTTCTTTCAAAACAAAAAGGAAGTAAGACTTGACACAAAAGTTTAAGTTTAAAAAGAGCAACAGCAAAAAACACTTTGGTTCATTAACGCTGTTTTCGTTTAAGCCATGAATAATTAAAATCCATTAGGAGGTTTTTTTTCAGTCAATACTTTTTTGTGAACTAAACTTGATTTAATGTAGAATAATGTTTCATAATTTTGTTTTCACTAAATTCAAAGGATAGATGTAAGAGATTGCCTGAACTACAAGGAATTTTTCTGAATGAAAAACAGTATTGAAGTGTGTAAGCGTTTAAGTGGCCTGTATTTTTGGGAAGTAAAAGTCACTGGTTGCAGTTTTCTATAATTTTATTTGACAATCTTACTGTGTTACAGTTAAACTCAGACCTTAGAATATAATTAACTCAAAATCTTTCTCAATTTTAAGGAAGTTAAATCGTGCTCAAACCTGATAATGCTATTAAGAGTAATGGCTCACTCATATCATAAACAAATTCTCATTTAAGGAAATATCAGCAAGTTCGTTCTTACAGTTAACAATAACAAAAATCTTTGATGAAGAAGAAAAGTAAAGTTGAAGTTTTATTGGCCAGGGTGCATATCATGGCTGTTTCACATGCACCACGACGATTATCAGCACCCAAGTTGCTTCGAATCCTGGTCATAACTAATTATATACTATTTTTAAGCAGGATTACTGACCGCCTATGTTTAATCTATCGGTCAACTCTTCGTTTTAGAAGTATGTTTTTCTGCCGATCGGTTTTCAAAGATTTTTCTTTTCCAACTTTTCTTGTCTTCTTTAAAAATGTTGGTCACTCCAATTGTATCGAAAAAATTCTTTCTAAATTTGGAAGAAGTAAAAAATTGAACCAGAAAGGCCAATAAAATTATTAACGTTTTATTTGCGTTTGTTGCTATTGTATCAGTTGTATCAGGCCTTAGTTCGTTTTCACTTGCTTGCTATTATTTGTGTCTCATGTCACTTTCGCATAATTATCTTCCGGTTTTTTTCTTGTCCCAGCAAAATGAGTTTTTTCAATAATTTTTACATTTTTCCATTCAAACAAGTGTTGTATAAGATCCTCGCAGGCGAAAACACCTGAGAGAAATCCTAATACTTATTCAATTTATAACACCTACTTATTTTCCCTAGAAAATTTTTTTTTCCCGTGGAAAATTTTGTAATTCATAACACGAGGAAGGGAAGAGAGAAAATGTACTCATTTATAATTGGTCTAAGCTGAATATCAACGCATTTTGAATTTAAAATTGTTTTCCTTTTATTATACGTATATCACTTTAAAGTCATTTTAATTCAACATTTGTGCAGCATTATCTTTAACCCCTCATTTGTGGACAAGACAAATAAATTTGTCTGTTTGTATTTTTTTTTATACATTTATTCTTGTTGTTAAGTGCCTTATCTGCTGCTTAAATAATTTCTTAAAAGGTGACATTCTTCATACCTCACGGGCAATTACAATACCTTTAACACTTGCCATCTCATAAGTCACACAACATGAAACGTGCGCGTCTGCCACTCCGCTGTTTTCTGTCATGACTTCGAATGAAGCATGTCTACAGATGTGTGTGTATATGTGATATTTCTTGCATCTGCCTGCAGGAAAAATTCCTCTTTACGCACTTTACGCTGCAACAGCAAATCAAGCATTTGGCCAACGTGGGGAACATTTTTATAACTCCAAACCAACCTGCACAATTTTCAAATATAAAATTGAATTAAAGTGAAAAATTTCCGTTTGAGAAATGAAATGCATAATGGCATTTTAAACATAATTTTGCTGGATATTTATTTATATTTGGTAAATAAATAATAGAGGAATAATCGCTAAAATTTGTTTATCTAAATGCTTGTATTCGTGGCACATTTCGTTTTATTTACTGCCCGCGTAGTTTAGCAAGAAATTATTAAAATTGTGTTAAGAAAATTTACACATCAATTAATCTTAAGATCTACATCACAGATTTGCTGGATTTATGGCTTTGAACTGAAGGCGTTTATCGTTAGTTTCATGTAGAAAGGCCCTAACTCGCATTTTTTTCAATACCGAATTTCTTTGCATTTCAACATTCTTACAAAAAAATGTAAAAAGCCCAAGGCTGAAAAAAAACTTAAGTTGGGCCTTTCTAAGTGAGACCAAAGATATTCACATAATTATACTTAGAAGCAGAAATCTCAATATTTTTGTAAACCTGTCCTGAACGTCATTCTTTCAATATAATAATGATATTTATGAACTATACACCAGGCGGCGTAATATGGTTGCTTTAAATTTAATATTTACTAGCTGACAGTCATTTCACGGACACATACGAACAGCTCAAGATGAAAAGTAAGACTCAAACTCCACTCTACATTGATACTCTAATGAATCAATAGATTTCGTAATTTCAATCAAGAAATCGCAAAATTTTTCGCCAACAAAAAAGTTTTTTTTTACAAGAAGGTGTGTGGTGGTATACCTTGAAAAAAATACAAGGTTGAAGTAGCTAAACTTTCGTAAACCTACATGTTGAAGATATTCGCTTCATTGTTATTACTTTCCTTCAAAAATTTATTTTATTGTTAAATATAAGAAACAATTAAAATTTGTTACTTTTTGTATCCTTAGAAACTCTTAAGTCTAAGGATTTTTCCCTATTGACTTGAAACTCAGCTCTGTTCCTTTCTGTGTATGGATACAAAAATGTAATTCAATTAACTAAATGAATAATAATTCAGTTGATTTCATTTTTATTATTCTTTACGTTTCACCATGTGATTTATGAATATTCGTTGCCTTGGGCAATTTGTTGACATGGACTCAACAACTGCCATCATTTCAAGTAAAATATGTATTCAATAGCGAGTTTTTATTTCTCTACATTTTCTATATTTTTTTAATAAGCAAATGAATCGAAAATTTAATATTTAAAATTCTTTCAATCGCATATTTATGCAAATTGTAATTGAATTAAGTAGCTTGAAATTTTGAGGGCCATAATGGACCGAAAAAAAACCACCCACTTTTATCATAAAAATTCGCAAGGGTGAGCACGAGTTTGTTGTCACTAATTTATGTTTTAATCTCTTCATGCAAAAATTAGAAAGTAGTTTCATTTTAATTGGGTATTTCAAGAAAGTTTAGTTGGAAAACAGCTTCGTGTATTGAAGTGAGACATTCACCGTATAACTTCCATTTGATTAAGGACTTTCAGAGAAAAGGCAGATTATCAAATTCTATGTATTTTTTCATTTTATTAGTTATCTATTTAAGAACACTTTCAACAAATATTTTCTCAACAATTTTTATTGATTTTATCATGATTTAGCTCGAATTTACTTCCTCGATGCTGAGAAAGAGTTTTTTGTGATATCATTACTCTACTTTGATCTTCTCATCGCCAAACCGAGAAAGATTTCCTGTGATAAAACTGCAGCCATCAACATTTTAAAGACTGATAGTAAAAAAAAAAGTTTATTAACGAAAGAATGTCAACGCAAAGCATGGACACTTCGGGACAGCTAGTTGTACCCCAGCTAAAGTTACAGCTTAGATTTATTAGTATTCTGTAATTTATTTTAGATCTAAAAAAAGACCTTAGATTGTTTTCTATATTTTTCAGTCGTCTACATATATGCGACCGACATTTCGTTGATGCTAATCAACTCATCAGTAGACTCTAAAAATCTTAACAGAATTTTTGAACCCCAACCATATGAAACTACTATAATCTATAGTCTTGAATATCTCAAGCTCTAACTAAATTTAAGAACAAGATTAAAGAAAATGTCAGCTTCATTAGCGAAACATTTTCACCTTGATTCGTGAAATATTTAAGAATTACTTACATCATCACACCCTTTGAATCAAATTGTAATCTATTCTATTCTTATGCTTTTAAAACAACACTTAGCTTTTTAAATTTAAAAAGAAATTTGTTATAAAACAACTCAGCAAAATGAAGTAGAAAACAAATCAAAAGCTCTTTTGTGTGCAATAAAATGCCATGCAACGAGTATTGTGCAGTAAATGCAGCACGTGCTTCATGCCGCGCACTACGAGTATCATTTTGTGGTTGCAGAATGGCAAAGTCTTAATACTAAATAGGAATTGTTTTGCATTATATACATACTTATGTATGTACACATTTTCATTTGCTGTTCTTATCACGTTGTTGTTTTTTAGCAAGCTTTCTTTATTTTTTTAAAATGATGACAATTCCAGTTTTTCGTTTTTTTTTTCTACTTTAATGGAAAAAGTACTTGAATGCTTTCATGAAGTCATTGTTGACATACAGGAATGTTTTCTCTCATACGAGGCATTAGTGCAATTTCTATTTTTGTTGCTGCTGTTGTTGTTCTAGACGCTTCCTTTTTTTCTTCTTCTTCTTGTTTTTTGTAACTGGCCTGTAAGGTGTTGTTTGTTTATAATTCTCTAAATTCCATCACGCTTTTTTCTGTAACGATTCATTTCTTTTAACTCCTTCCTTTTTGTGTTTCATTTTAATGCACTTGTTTTTGTTTCCGAGTGAATTTTCAAGTGTGTAGTATATCTTATACACGTTTGAATTGTTCAAAATCTTTTTGCTATTTCATTTTGTACAAATAAATGAAAATTGGTTTTTGAAGAGTCGCTCAACGTCTGGTTCTTGTCTTTGGAATTGTTATTTTATGTATATGAGACAATTCGTCCTTTAATAAAGGTAGGGATGTTAATCAGAACAATGTGCAACGTGTTTTTTAGGCGTCAGCCTGCGGGTTTATTAAATCAAAACAGGAAGTATTGTTGACAGGAAAATAATTACTAAAACAGCAGTTATTTAAAAAAAATATATATATATTTTTTTGAAACGAAAAAAGATTTTTTATTGCAGCAAATCACGCATTTAGTACATTCGCAAGAAATTGCAGCACATAAAAATATGAGAAGGGAGGAATTTTAAAAATAATTGAACATTGTTGAAACTCTTACGCCTTGTGGCGGCCACAAAATGTCATTTTTCAATATTCTCCATAAGCTGAAATTATTTTATTTGATAAAAAAAACAGTTTTTTCTGATTTACAAACTTGCAAGCATGAAACTCATCTACTGATTCCATAATTCCCAAAAGAAAATGAGAATAAGAAATGTTCAAATATGAACTTAATTATTTATTTGCTTTAAGAGCCAATTGAAATCTATTAATGCAGGTCCAAAAATATACCTTTTCAAATGTTTTCCGTCTGTCCTGCATTAAGAATGAGAAATGTTTACACAAACCTTTTATACAGAAAACAGTTTTTCGTATTGCGACTCTTTTACTTTTCTTCACTGACAAATGAAAAATCTACCCTTTGTGCTGAAAAATTTTCACCTGCAACAAATGTTCATAATTTTCATTGTGAAAATTTGGTTTGTAAAGTTTATATCTTAAGAAGGACAAGGTAGACATGTGATGTGTCACCGTTTAGGTAATTATTAATTTCAAGTCTATAGATATGCAAACAATTTTCGAAAAAATAATTTCAAAAAAATGGAAAATTCTTTTGATTGTAATTTCTGTAAAATTGCGATTTCTTAGAAGGCTTAAACATTTGGTTTTTTATTGTTATTTATTGAAATTTTGTATTATTCAGTAGTACAGAGTAGAAACAGAGAAATAATAATAATTTAGGGAATATGAATGCCACTATTCCAAGAAATTGGAATTTTAATTTTTTTTTTTTTTTTTTTTTGTCGTATTTGTCTTACATAAGCCCAGGCATCAAATTCCATTTGCACAACATTTAAAAACTCTTAACAGTATAATAAATATTTAAAAATTTGTAGCTATAAGCTGTGTGACTCGAGAAATTTTTTCCTAAATTTGGGTTTCCCTTAAAAAATGGGTCGATTTCGGTAGGCTATGGTGCCTAGAGGGAACAAAATGTTTAATCTCTTTTTTCTTTATAGTATTTCGAGAGAACATACCCTTCCAAAAATATAAAAAAAACTGTGCTATCTACTGTGTAAAATTTTCCAGTATTAAAAAAAATTCTGAACTCGCTTTTTCAACCAAAAATCTGCTAAAATATTACTTTTCCAAATTTTAGTTTGTTTTGTATATAAAATTTTCCCCAAATTTGTTTTATAATATTAACTTATGTGTTAAATAGTGAGCAAAGATTATTTTGAAAAATTTGCTAATATTTTGGACTCGCAGTTTTTAAAATACTATTTCCGGTCGTCGAAAAAAAAATATTTTTTTTGTTTTTAATATAAATCGAAAACTATAGGAGATGGCTTGTCCGTGCTGCTACTTTTTTGTTAGATTAAATTGAGAAAAATTTTTAAAAAGAATAAAAATTTTTTAAACATGTGAAAAGTATGAAAGTTGTATGGTATTGATACTTTCACATACCCCAGGTGACCCCTTTGAGGCTCCGTGGACCAGGCCTCCTTCATATTATATAGTCCAAATTCGTAATTTAAGCTCCTGCTATATTTATGCGAAATTTCATTGCGGTTGGCTCACCCATTTAGAAATGCCAGATTTATTTCCTATTTTTTTGATTTGTAGTTTTGAAATTATCAAAAATTAAAAGTTCTTTGAACATTCAAAAATGAGCCGACAATGAAATTTCAAACTTGGTGATGGCTTTTCACCCACTCTATTTACATGCATGTAAGAGCAAAAAAAATTTCCTCCACGAATGAATTGTTAAAGAGAGAGTTTTTCCGCAAACAAACAAAAACATTCACAGTTTTGTGGTTGCTTACTAGAATTTGCCAGCATTAATGCGAAACTTCTTCTTAAATACTTCCAAAACTGCTCAATTGGCTGTAGCGTGCAATTTTACATAGAAAAGATAAAACATTCTATCTTACGTTTTTCATCTCACTTTATTTCTTGCAATTTTGCTTCAGTTTTGTTACCCCCTCTGGAACTCTCTTGTCTGTGCAAAACATGCAAGTCATTTGAAATAGTAATTAATGTCAACCGTGCAACCCAAACCACTTGTTTTAAAATCTCTCACTAATTTATAAGACTTATCTTTTATATTATTTCCAAAATTTGGTCTTTTATATCATCTTTGTTGGAAAATGTTTTCATAAAACGTGCACATCAGTACATTCAACTTTTTAAAAGAAATGTTTGAACTCTGTGACAAAAATAAAAGCTAAGTAATGAGACAAATTAACGTCTGGTAATTAAGTCAAATAATGACAAAAGCCGTGAATAGAAAAGTTTCTTTTTTTTTTGGCTTTTGTTTTACTACATTTGTGGCTGAGGTGTGATAATAGTTATAATGTCTGACAAAATTTTATGCATTTAGAATGTTAAAACGTGCGCAAAATGGTTTAGCGAACTATTTACGGACGGACAAAGATTTTACAAATAATAAATAGTTAATTCTAAAATGGGAAAACCTTTAAAAGAGAATAGTTTATACAAAAGAATTCAATTTGCTTTTATTTATTTTTTATTTTGGTATAAGTAGTTAGGTTGCAAACATTCCTTTAAGATTTTTTGAGTCTACTGATCATATCAGTTGATCGCCATTAACGAAATGTCGGCGGCAGATAGACGGCTGAAAAAGACAGAAAACTTTAATAAGAACTATTTTTAAGTGCCCAAGATGTGCAAAAAAGGCATTCAATAACAGACTCAAGCATCATATTTTTTTTTTGAATTTCTATCGCTCGTTTATATTATGCCCTCGGGTGGTGAGTTATTTTTGTCCTGTGCCATTTTGTCTCGCATAAAAATAGTTGTTAACAAGCAGTAAATTTTTTTTTGCATACCAAATGACCCCTTTCCATCATGAAGATTTCAAGTACACATAAAAATTTTCTTGGGTTTATTAAATTGAGCTCAAGGTCACTCTACTTTCAATATACATATATATAAATGTTTTTATTTATTGTTAAATTATTTGAAAACTAAATAAAAAAGGTCGAAAAAAGGTTGTCCGCACATTTACGAGTATGTATCTATCCACTACGAAATTGCAAAGCAAATGAGGTTTTTTCTGTCGCGCAGTAGTGCACACGAGAAGAAGAAATTACTTCAAAAAATATGAAAAACATGAATTTTGCTTCAAGCAGAGCCGATTGCATGTACGTGTAGCCGAACAAGCACGATCGCACGTACAAAATCAAGAGAGTAATGAGTTTATTGCATGTGTCCTGGGCACTTTAGATCTAAAATAAAACATTAATTAAATTTATGTACTTTTGCCCCACCTCAAACAATACATTTGCAAAACAGCTGATGTCATGCACTTGAAAATAGAGCATGTTTTAGTTGAAAATTTTTTCATTGCAAAAGCTTCTGTAAATGTAAAGAAGCAATTTTTTGGTTTACTTTTACACGTCAAGCGCGAACTTTGCTGTGCAAAATTTGGCAGGCAAAATTTTGGCACCGCACAATACATGAGGTCTAAAACAGGCATCCAATTGCACCAAACAAACTTTCCCTGTGAATGCATGAGCTTTGCAGCAATCAGTTTTGGCTTCTCATTTGCGCAAACTTACCAGCTACTAACATGTTTTATGTTTCACGGGCTGGCAGCCGTGAGACCAGCCCACTTGGATCCCAATAGATTCCTCTACGAAAGTAAATCAAACCACGACTTCTTGCCATCAGAAATAACAAAACATATTTCAAAACTGTTTTAAGTCACTAATCTCAACCCAAATAGTATTTGTGTTTTCTTCTTCTCTGACAGATAAACCTGAACCATAAAGTCATAATTGAATTGTAACAGAAATCGTTAGAGCCAACTTTCTGTAAACATTATAAACATAAAATCAATTTCCGAGCTCAATAAAACTCAAACTGATGCAACACAAACAAAAAATGCAACAAAAGGGCAATAAAATCCAGCAACATACCTCAACAATCACGTTGTAAAGATTTTCCTAGGGGATTTCAATAATGTGATACTCAGTTGTTAGCACATGCACTGATGCTGGAATTGTATTTTTCTTCATGCCCTCATTATAAATACAATCGCAAAGTTCTCTAACCCAACAAACGCAGGCACAAATATTTTAATTTCTGTTTTAAGTTTTTTTTTAACGTTTATTTTAAATACTTCATTAAAACCCCGAATTATCACTCAAGAATATTTTTTCAGGAACTTGTCTGTATATATTCCTATAGCAAAATAATTCGTGTAAGTGTTTCGAAATTAATTTAAAATTTTCAGTGTATGAATATAAAATTATTTTATCTATAATGTTTGACCTTTATTGTTAAAATTAATGAAACTATTTTTTAAAGCTTTAGATCTTTTATTTTTCTGTATTAATTTTTCGATATTTCGCTAACAATTTGTTGTCATAGTCCCTACCCCGCATCTGGATCGGCAATAAACATAATATTATTTATATATTGCGGCAAACATCAAAATCATATTAATTCCAATAAAGACATATCTTTTTCGTATCTTGTAGTAATTGAAAACGCTTTTTCGTTAACAATTATCATGAACATAAAACGTCAAGTTTGGTTGCCAATTTGTTTCTGGCATTTCATTTAAAGCATGCAGAATAAAAATCCCTGGAAAAAAGGAACAAATTATTTGCAGGAATTTGTAAAAATAAATCAAATATGCTGTTCTCATTGTTAATATCATAATACAAGATAGAACCTGGTGTCGGATAATTTTTTATTTTTTTTGTTTAATTCAAGTCAGTATGCTTGTTGGGTGAATATTTTGCACCGCTAACCCCATTAATAAAAAACGATTTTTCAATGCAGCCTTGTACTGTTCCAAAATGTTTGCTAGTGCTGAGTCAACTTAAGGGTTTTCAAATCAAATATAAACTAAGTCACCCTAAATTGCTGCTCGAAATCCAACCAAACTTTTGCTGCTAAGATTTCGCATGAAATCGAAAACATTTAAATGGAAATATTTAAATTTTAAAATTAATGTTACAAAGCTATGTAACTTATTAAGCCCGTCTCGACGACTTTCAGATAGCTAAAGCTGGAGTTTTACCGGCCAGATTATTAATTTTTCATTATTACTTTTTACGTTTCCATGCGGTTTGGCTTTCGGCATGCTACAGTTTGATAGCTGGGCATTCAGTTTAGATCATACGACAGGTACTGAAATCGCTTCACATCTGCTTATAAAATGGAACCGAAAAAAGCCATACGAGCGCCATGGTAGAAGTACATGTGGTGGATATGATTAAATATGAACAGAATGAAAAAGTATCACTCTTTTGGCGGAACAGGTGATGTTAAGTAGAGTAGCGGCTTCGTATAATAGCTGGCTGTGACCCAGCTCAAGATACGATTTATATAGTGTTTTCTTTTATTTATTCCGCAATCATTACTAACTAATTTTTGCTATGAATCTCTAATCGAAAAGGCGTTTAGAAAACCCCTCAATAATCTGCAAACCCTAATAAATATTTGTTAGGAAATATGTTTCCAATGCAACTACAACCATAAAAAAAATTTATTTGTGCTCAATGAAAAGAGGCAAAACAAGTAACTGCAAAAAATACTATTACAACAGCTATAGAATTTTAAATTGTTCGCGTGTAAACTGAAATGATCCCCAGGGCAATATAACACTTTAACTTGCAACATCCTTTCTTGTGATCTCATGTAACAAAGAAGAAAAGCAAAAGTGCAGTTAAGCCAACTTTTAGGCAGTCATTCATTTCTTTTTTTTTACTATCCACGGACTACAACTTAATAGCATTTGAATTGCTTTTGAATTTTTGATACTGATTAAATTGGCAAAATTTTTAGAGTTTAGCTTTTTTGCCTTAAGTCATCTTTCAACTCAGCACTTGTGCAGTGGATGCAATGACTTAAATATTTAAAAATAGTATATTATAAAGGTATTATATGATATTTGAGAGCGAACAAAATGATTTGCACAAAGAAACTCAACCAATTAATCAAATACATACAAAAATTGTATATACATAGCTAAAACATCTAACTACTACTAACGACAAAATGTCGTCGATGTCGTCGAAGCTAAACCTCCTGTCAAGTTACAGGTTGGACTATCTTCCCAGTAACTTATCGCTCGTTTTTATGTGAAAAGTAAGTTATGGTAATGAAAAAATTCTAGACTAAACTATTAATATATATAAGAGTAACCTTGCTAAATTTTTAATTATATTATTAAAAAAAAACAAAAATAAAGAAATACAAAAGATTTCATATTGTGTACCAGTGTCAGAATATCCTAACATTTTATGATAGTTTTGAAATTATTTTCAGATATTACCTGATATTACTGAAATACAAGGCAACGGCAGCGCTTTCATAACTATATTAGGATGGTTCAAATTAGCCATCGATTTTCAAAAAGCTTTCAGCATGAGGAAAAAAAACTTTTACAATCTCATATCAAAAAACTCATTTTCGAGCCCCCCTAAAGAGCTGTTGTACATGGTCGGTGTGTTCGAAAAAATATTGGGAAGAAAAAATTCAAAAGTAAAAAAGCAAATTGGGAATCTGACGCCTCGAATATAATTTTTTTGATATGTCGTTGCAATTTCTTTTCTCCTCATGTCAAA
Source organism: Sturmia bella (assembly GCA_963662145.1). Classification (NCBI taxonomy): domain Eukaryota; kingdom Metazoa; phylum Arthropoda; class Insecta; order Diptera; family Tachinidae; genus Sturmia; species Sturmia bella. Next base: position 14,648,802 of record OY759171.1, on the reverse strand, counting down.
AGCAATCGAAAGTCAATGGCGTAGTATCGACAATTTTTATCTATATAAAGTGAACCGGCCTAATAGCCACATACATATATATGTAAATAAAAATTATTTAGCTTGAGGAAAAACGTTTCAGCAAACTATGGCCAATTTCAGAAAATCTGCATGCGCCCCAATAAAAAGTAATTTTCAAAAAAACACTATTTTACAGATTCTTTTCACAATAAAAAGTTGTTTGTGAACGTTTGATGACAGCGGAAGTGTTATTTGTGATTCCTTGTACAAGGTGTGGCATCATAATAGGTGAATACATGTTTGTTTGGTGGCTTATTTGGTAGAATATCTGGTGTTTATTAAAGGCTTGTATTAAATATAGTATAGATATTTATTAAATAATAACTTAGTTAAACCTGAACTATTTTTATAAATAAGACCATCGTAGTGACTATATGCGTCTTCTTCAGCTGTCTATATGCCGTCGACATTCAAATAATAAAATAAATATATAAAAAAGTATTTTTGAAATCGCCTCGAACACCAGAAAAATGCAGCAAAAATCTTAAGTTACAATAAAACAGTTTTATACTAAATAAAACTAATGTACTTTTTTATATAAAGACGCTCTTCCGTTTCTTTAATTACAAACTTTAACATACACCGCCCGCTACATTACAAAGCGCTTTCTTCCGTTCCATTTCAAGCTATTACCTGCATAAGCGCACCTCATTGACAGTCTTTAGGCAAGTTTATTTCTTTAGCCAAATATTCCCAAAATAAATTAAAATTCGACTGATGATGTTTTCGGCCTCATATCCGTTGCAAAGATACGCGCATTTTCAGGCAAACTCTTTTCTAACACTTTGGATTTCTGGAAAGGAAACAAGCGTTTTAATAAAATTTCCTGCAGTAAATACTACACATACACTTACTGGCCGTGGGAATTAGTGACAAAATCCTAAAGCGTTACAAACAAAAGAACATATTCGGTCATACACGGTGCTTCTAAGAATGCCGCCAATATTTCTATAATATCCAAACTGTTTTTAGTAAATCTGAGCACGTAGTCGATTAAAACGAATTTTGTCACCAAAGTGGTACTAATTTTAATATAATACAAAAAAAAAACGGTAAAGCATAGATGAGCAAGCTAAAGTAGTATGCTGGCTGACTGGCATGACAAAGAGGAAATTGGAAATTGTTCATTTTAAATGTTAAAACCTTGAAAACATGTGTGGTAAGAAAAGGAAAATTAAAGCTCATCTAAACTACTTAAAAGTATATACATATATATTTAAATGATTTTCAAATTTGTATTATTTTCCAGAAATATTTTACTTATTAAATCAATTCATCATATTCAAAATGATTTTTTGCCATTCAAAAAAAATTTAACTAGCATGTGAAATATTTTAATTGTAAAACTATGATTAATATTCAGTTTGATATTATTTGCACACAAAAAAAAAATCAATATTGTACGATTCGAGTTAAAAAAAATAAAATAAAATGTCATGACAATATACTTGAAAAATTAATGCAAGAAAGTGATCAAAATGGTCACCTGTTATGATCATCTTCTTGGATGATTTCAAATACCAGGTACGAAAATCAAGAAAACTATGGCCAAAAACGTAAACACGAAAAGAAAATCTTATTTACATGAACTCATCCTTATCATAATTTCATTCTAAAATGTAGAATTTTTCAACTGTTCTGGAAACTATGTTGTTTCAAAACTAAGAATCCATAATATTAAAAAAAGCTTTTTATGTTGAACATCACCAATTCAATTTCATCAGAAAGAGCTTTATTGTTAAACAAATTATTGAAAAATATTTCCTTTAGGTCTAAAAATATAACTTATAAAATTTATATTTTTATATTATAAAAGTTATATTTTATTTAAAAAAAAAAGGCGTCCGTATGCCGCCATCATTACGTTGATGCTACTTAACTCGTCAGTAGATTCCGAAAAATTTAAAAGAATGTTTGAAACCTAACTACGTACTCTATAAATCCTATGAATAATTCCAGACCTAAAATAATACATATCAAATTATCTCTCATAGCAAATAAATAAATAAATTAGTTTTTTAATTTAATTATTTATTTGCTATTTTTGTTCACCTGGAGCAAATTTCTCCACAAAACTCTGCACAATTATTTAACTGTGTAGAGATAGTTGTTATATTATCAACGTAAATTTCTTTAAGACTTTCATGCCAGCCTTAAAACCTGTTTTTGGTTACCACTTATTCGTGCTTGCCCATCTTGTTTAACAAGTACAGCAACCAGGTTACTAGGCTTCTTTTAATTTCTCTATTTTTACAGTAATACTTTTGATTTGTGGATTTTATAAATTTTGTTGCTGTTATTTTTCCTTTGTTACATCCTTAAAATTTGCTGGCAAACTGAGTCTGTATCCTTAATTAAACTTTGGTGTTTTATGAAGGATCATTTTGAATAAACAAAGTGCAAAATAGCAACCATAAAACTCTAAACAAGCTGAATGTAAAACTATTCATTTAGTGGGGGGTGTTGGCCAACAACAAATGTGGTACAAAAAGAACGTGACTTAAAACAAAACTTTAGAATACTTGCAATTAATTTACAGTTCGTAATAATGTGAAAATACACCTTTGAGATATTTTTAAGCAAGAAATGTATTGGAATTAAATTCCATAATCAATCAGAGAGAAAGAGAAGAGAATAAAGAGGCTGAAACCCTTCAAAGGGTTTATTTTTATTTTCAAATGCAAAAATAGGCCAAGACCAGATTTTGGAAATGTTCATCAGTTGCAATAATTACCCCATTATGAAAACACAAAAATTAAAAATTTGTACCACAAATGGTTGTGAAAGATTATAAAAATATGCAGAGACTGAAACTGAAGCAAAACCGCGAAAGTTCGCGAAAAATTTGCAAACTGCAATATTATACTAATGGTAAGCAGGTGCAGAATCACTAATACTCACAAAAAATCTGTAAACTTTTAAATAAGAATGAAAACAGACTTTAAAAACTTTAAAAAGTGACAAAAAATTATTATATTTCGACGTGAAACTGCGAAAATTCGGGAAAATTTTTCAAAACTAAAAAATATACTAAAAATGAAACTTAAAACTGCTTAACAGTTTTAAAATCTTTATATTTTTAATTCTTTTGACAGGCTTTAAGTCCTTTTTGATAATACACTATTATTTTGGTAAATCTTGAACAAGCAAGATAAAATAAATTTTAGCACGTTGGACATCCAGGTGTTTCTAAACCGTTACGCTTGTCCTCACCACCGAAATGCACTAACCAAAGCCCATCCAATTTTACTTTTGATTTTTACTTTATCAAACGTTACTTTATTATTAACCAAGAGAGGAAAAATAATATTGAGTCAGCCTTGGTAAATTAATTTCGTTGCTGACGACAAGCGTGGCGATTAAGAAATATCAGGATGTCCACCGTAAGAGAATTTTGTTTACCTTCATCGTGCAATATTAACCAAAAGTGCAGCATTTCATCAAACAGAAAATAAAGCCTGCATAAAAAATTTAAAAATACAACACTGGTACTCATAAAAAACAAAATGTTGCTGAAATTCGTTTTAGAAGAAATTTTTCAGATAAAATTTGCTCTGAAATGCATTTTAATAACACTATAATTTTTATTAATGCCGGTGTTGGTATTTTACCAAGAAGTTCGATTAAAAAAATAATAAAAGTAAAATAGTAACTTCTCAGTCTCTTTCAACCCTCTGTTTATCATTTTGAAAAACTAGTTTTAGTTTATTTTTACCTTTTGCAATTTTTTTCGAATTTTCAAGTATTTCCAACTGTTTTGTTTTCCTAATCACTTTTCTTTTCTTTTTCTTGTCTCTGTCTAATTTAAAAAAAACTGGATATTAAAAATTGCCATTCGAAAAATTCCAAGTTATAGTTTTATGTATTTATTACAATAAGAAACAAGGCAAAAATTAATAAATTTATAATTTATATGGGTGCTGATGAGAAGTGTAGTGGTTTCGAAACAGCTAAGTGTTCCCCAGCTACAATCATAATTTTACTTTTCCATATTCAAGGCTTATTATATTTATTATGTCTTATCAATGGCAATTATGGTAATATTTTAAACATAACAAAAACATTCAAGCAGTTCTTGTTGGATGTGTTTCTGGAATTTCTGTCATTAGGTCATTCAAGATGTGATCTTCACCCAGGATAGCAATTATTTATGAGCTTAGTTTTCATACTCTGATTACAAAAATGTATAATTATTCCTGTTTTGATCAGTGGCTTCAAATTTAGGACATTATGCCGTCAGAGATGGGGATGTTCACAGCAGTCTTATTTTGTCGTTATGCTATTTTATGACTTACGACAACTTGCGAATTTCCTGATTATTTATGATCTAAAAAGGTCACCTCAATTGTATTCGGTCGAGCTTTCCAGTCCTCTCTATGGACATATGTAAATATATAGAAAGCTGAAAAGCCATTAAAGAGTTAATTTTAGAACTAAAATATTATTGCAGAAATGAGAACACATCATTACTTAAAAATAGTTCAGTGCTATTTAATATGAGCTCCTACAATATTCGTCAACTGAAGAATTAGAGGACCATTATTTAGAAAATTAAATGTATTTGAAATTGAAAATCAAGAATGGAATTTTAAAACTAAAAATTATTTCAAATCCATATTAATTGTTATGAATATGTACATTGCACAAATATGTATACCCTTTTGTTGCCCACTGTTGCTGTTTGCTATTAATATCTGCTCCATTTATTTTCCTTTTAGTTTTTAGATGCTTCTGTATGAATGACTAGAATTTTAATTAAAAACAGTAGTTTTTCACGAAAACAAAAGTAAAATATATCTTGTGATTACAGCAGAATAAAAACCAGAGCACAAACTTTATATACATTCATACTAAAGAGGAATGCTAAATTTTGATTTAGATGACTTGAGTTTTTTATAGAAAATTTAAGCTTAAAAATTACTCATATGTGCTTATTCAACGTAATTAGCATAATAACATTTCTATTGGATAAATTCAAAGGACACAAAAATTGATTAATTTATTTTGTTTTTTGTTCCACATTCCTTCATCAATATTTCGTTCATATTAGAATGTTAGCAAAGAAAAAAATTATTCTTGTCTTCAACTGTGTGAAATAAGGGCAGATACGGAATGAGACATCAATTGAAGATGCATAATATTTTAAGGTTATTTAGCATTAAACTAAAATATATTTTGGTTGACTTTTACATACTATAAACGTTAAAATATATTTTAGTATGCTTAAAATCATTTCCTATTTTGCCACACATGCATGGCTTACCTACCGTATATGTATTAGGCCGGGTCGCTTTTTTGTAACCATATTTTCGATAGCTTTTGGCGTGAGACAAAATAAATTCCACTACAATGCACAAAAAAAAATTATATATGTTTGGGAGTCCCATGCTCAAAGAAAGTATTATGGGCACCGTGGATTATTTGCGAGTCGTCCAAATACTGTCCCCTGGGGCTAATCAGTGCCCGTAGAGAAACGAAATGTTGGACGGACCTCCAGTAGTTATTTCCTCCCAACATTTTTTTTAAATACTTCGACGCCTTCTTATGAGGTCCGGCGTACAAGAATGTAAAAATTGAAAATCAGTTGTTTCCAAAATAATGTATTTCATATGTCGTAGTGGATCGTTTTGCTTTGCTCATGCCAACAGATATAGAAAAAAGCGATATCACTATATCGATTGTGTAATCGACCCACCCTATTGAACAAGTACATATTTTCTATATGCGAATAATTTTATGAGGTTAAAAAAGTTGGAGTGAATGTGTTTCTTCTAAAAACAACATTTAAAATAAACACAGACGTTGTTTCAGCTGAATGACATATTTTTGTTTCCCATATTGGCAGCAACAGACCAGCTTTTTGTAAACGTATGCACACGTATGGAATTAAATAAGATAAAATAAATTAAAAAAAAAAAAAATTCTTTTAAAGTCAGCTCACTAAAAAAAGGCAGCCTGCGCTACGTTTCTAGGTTTTCAATTGAAAGGTGAATTCAAACGTTTGGTCACCCCTTGTTTCATACCATTGCAATTGTGTATTTAAATCACAAATTTTACTTTTGCAAGTAGGAGCAAGTTTTTTGAAACATCTATATTTATGTTAAAATAATACTATTAAATGCTCTGTTAACTGCAAGCCATTTAAACTAAGATATAATAAGTATGACATTTTGTTGCTGAAAAGTTATTTTCTTTTCAAAATCCCTTGCAGGTTTTAAATGTTTTCATTAAAAACGATTAAAATTTGATTCATTAGCATTTCCGTTTCCCCGGCTAGACATTTTAATATTTCCTGAAGCAACAAAACATTAAAGATGATTTGAATAATAAATATTGCTAAGGACAAACAGAAATACAAACACACACACACATACATCATCTTAAGTTAACGCTGCTTGTCATGGGGTTAAAAGTGGCTAGATAGCAATGAGTATTTTGAATTTAACAAACGAAAAGTATTTCATTTAGGTTAAAAAAATTTCATACAAAAGAGTATTTTGAATTTAACAAATTAAAAGTATTTCATTTGGATTAGAAAAATTTTATACAAAAGAGGAGTGCAAATCCCATTAGCAGAGGCAGAAGGATTTCCCAGATGGCTGCCCGTTGCATATGTAATATAAATTTTATTTCATATGAATTAAAACAAAAATCTTTCTCAATTCTGAGCAAGAAAATCCAACCAAAGTTGGATAAATAATAATTTATTTTTCTATTACATATTTATTTAAAATGTCTGTTAAAATGTCCAATTTTTCAAATTTGTGAGTACACTTACATTCTCATAAGCACTGTTTTTTAATGCGAATTTAATCTTCAAAGATAAAATACAAGCTAACCATATAATTCATAAAACAAATTTTATTTATTTGTTTATCAACAGTTTAGTTAAACCATGTTGGCAGGTTAATGATCGCTTATATAAATTTTGTGTTCATAAACGGTTAATGGAAGATAATTAAAATTTTGATCATTTTACTTTCTATTCTAACAAATGCCATGTATTTATTTTACAGCTGTTTGCGTAAAAAGAGCGAATACAAAATAAAAGCTTTTTAATAAAAATAAACTTTTTTGCTAAAAAAAAAAATCTTTAGTTTTCTTCAAATGTTTTTTATAAATTGTAGTCAATATCATTGTTTTCCCAAAATAATTAGTAATAACGCTTTTATTTAACATTTTCAGCAAAACGCAACAAAATGCAAAAATTACTTTTGTCATCCACCAATAACAAATAATTCACTTCTTTAAAATACCAAAAACCGACTGTATTTTATTCGTTTGAGTTGACTGCTATGACTCACTATGACAATCGATTAATTGGTATTGGTTTTCTTTCGACATCTTTTCATATATTTTTTGTAAATTTTAAATACTTTTCAAGCTTAATACCTTGTTTATACATGCATTTCTAATTGAGATAATATTCAGTTTATTGACATAATATTTTTTGCGTTCATGCATACAAATATTGCGCTAACTCAATTAGTATTTGACAGCTGGAAAACAGATGTTGTTTTTGTTTTGGTAGTGAGAAAGAAAAAGTGAAAAATATTTTCAAATAAGAAAAGTGGAAGAAAAACTGCCTTTTATTAAAAAGATTTTAGTGTTGTACAATAAAAATATGGAACTTGTACAAGTAGTGCGTTCATGTTATGACTCCAAAGCGGCAATAATAACAAGAAAGAGATATAAAAATTTGGAAATGCTGCAATGTTTAAAAATTGTTATGTTTTTATTTTTTTATTTTTAATATTTATTATTTTGTTTTGTTTGCTTTTGTTGACATTTATCTCGTCATTCATCTCGCATTGTATACTTTTGCTTATTAAACACATCTTTTACAGTGTTGTGTTTCATCTTTTTCTCAATATTCAAAGCAAATTTTGAGTTTATTAAGCAATAACTTTATTGACTTTTTGTATGGAATATTGAGCTCAATAATGGACTTTGTTGCGATTATCTCAATAAAGGCGCATGTATGAACATGGTATAACATCTTTTTAATAATTGGAAACAATTATACTTATTTATTTTCGATACTTCGCCAACAATTTTTTAGTGTCGTCAGAAAAATAATTATAAAATTCAAAAAAGGAAAAAAAAAATATTGAAAATTTTTTGGAATTTTATAATTATTTTCCTTAATTTGAATTTTATAATTGTTTCATTGGCAGCAATTTTTTTGCATCGTCTGGAAAAAAAATTATGAAATTTAAAACGTTCTGCAATAATTTTTTTTTTTTTTCAATTTTATAATTATTTTCCTGACGAAGCTAACAAATTGTGGGCAAAATATCGAAAATGGAGAAAATCTTATTTTCCAGAAAAACTGCAATTTTTCTCAAATTTATGTTCCGGAAACCAAGGTGAACTCAGTTTTCTTGCCTTACACATAATTGCAGCTATGGGCCAGGAGAAAAAGTAAAACAAAGTAACCCAGGCAATGCCGTATTCATGTCATATACTTGCTGATTTGTGACAAATTTTAAATTTAGCATATCTTTTTCAGAATTTTTTTGCTAAACTAAAAGCAGAAACCAGTGAAGTCATCTTCAAACTCTTCATACTCTTTATAATATTGTTCATAGCTCTTCAGAATATTGTAAAACTGAAAAATTTACAAAATATTCATCCGAACGGCAGACAACTACTAACTACTTCTTTATTTAATGGAGTACTTCAAAAAAATTCCACACGAGAAGGAGTTTGCATTTTATGTGTTGCGCTGTGTTATAGCTCAAATAGTGACACGTGTAGACTTTAAAATTAAGTACTTACGTACATATTTTATTCTATCAAACATTGTGTGGAAGCGATAAACCTGTTGATAAGCAAAGTAATAAAAGAAAGACTAGCTAAGCTAAAAGATGTATAAAAAAGCAACATTTGGAAAAGGTATTCAGTTGTTGTTTGTACATCAGATGCTGCACAGTGATAAAGTTATAATGATCCGGCTAGTGAGTTCTTCAATACTGCTTTTTTGGCTAATAGAAAGTTTATGGGCATATAAAATAACCAGTATAAGATTTGAAGTTTATCGAAAAGGATTTGAGGTCTCCATACCCCATGCAGAGGGGATAACTTTTTTTGTGTTCGAAGCCAGCATTGACTCAGAAATCACAATGACTGACACACCCAGTTGTATAGGCATAAGTAAGAAACCTGATCAAAATGGGCGCTGGACATACAGGAACCACAATGTAGAATTACAGATCGGTGATTACATCAACTACTGGATATATATAACAAAAAATAATGTTTATATTGAAACAAAAGGCATCTACACAGTCCAAAATTATTCTCTTGAGAAAACTTCATATACAATACCCAGAGCTAGATTTGAAGTTTTTTCTAAAGGCTTTGAGGCTTCTATACCTCATGAGGATGGCATAACTGCTTTTGTTTTCGAAGCCACAGTTAGCTCAAAAAGCATCCCTTGGGTAGGCATAAGTAATGAACCTGATAAAAACGGGCGTTGGACATACAGGAACTCCAATGTAAAATTACAGATCGGTGATTCTATCAATTACAGGATATATGTAACAAAAGATTATGTTTTTATGGAAAGTAAAGGTGTATACACTGTCGAAATACCCAATCCGAAAATTCAAGTTTATCGTAAAGGCTTTAAAGTTTCTATACCATATTTAGATGGCATACAACTTCTGGGTTTTACTGGTACTCTTAATACAGAAATCAAATGGCCTTCTAATGGCACTTGGGAAAATGCAATTAGCTTACCTTATGATGGACGTCTAACATATAAAAATTCTGACGCAGAGCTACAACTGGGGGATAATCTTAACTATTATCTGCTAGTGATGAACAACGGATGTCATTATATTAGAGATAATTGCGTTTATACCGTCAAAAGTTATGAAGTGCCCGCAATAAAATGGTATTGAGCAAACAGTAATCCATGCAACCGTTCTTACTTACCTTCAGTTGAATTAAATGTAAATATGTGCATATACATACTATATATAAGATTAATATGTTTATTAAATTAATTTGAAGTGCTTGTTACACCAAAAATAAATAATATGAGTAAATTTCAAGAATTCTTTAAATAAAATTATAATGTAATAAGAGATAACTTGATAAACACAAAACTGATAAGATTTAAGAACAAATAAACAAATCAGCAGTTTCTTTTGAAAAATCACTGTTAATTGCTAACAGTGATTTTTCAATTAACGTCGCACAGTGCTTTGTCATCCTATAAAGAACCGGCAAATTTAGAATCTTCATCTTAGAAAGGTGAAACTTTGTACAATGGTGTTGAATGAATTTTTAATTCTACAATTATTCACTCCATCTCCACTGGAAATTTTATAAGGTTTAGTGCACCGACACGCCCACCTCGCATACACCCATCATATTTCTTAAAAACTAAGTTTCAGCTACATTTCTCATTAGAATATGATGAATATATTAAAGTGCGAACTTAATTATTTATTTACTTTAAGAGCCAATTCAGATGTATTAATTCAGGTCCATTTTTTTTTTTTTTTTTGAAAAAGGTTCATTTTTGGACCTGAATTAATATATTTTTGAGAGCTTTGAGAGTCAATAAATTTTGTTAAGTTCAGTACTTTGAAACGCCCAGCTCTCACAAAGAATTGTTCGAAAAAATTTAGTTTGAAATGCGTTTTTCAGTAGAATGCGCCTAAGATTCTTATATGCTTCTACAATTCCAGGTGATAGATCTGCTGTAAACTGTGTTAAATTCGATTTCAGAGTAACTTTTATTTGACTGTGTTAAATTCGATGCAAAGACTCGCCCACCTCCCATACATGCTCTATCTCAAAAACTAAGTTTTGGTTGCGTTCTTCATTAGAATCAGCTGAGAACTCTTGAGTGCTTCTAAGATTAAGCATTTCAGCTTTGTTGGCTGCCTTTTTCATTAGACTGCGCTGAAGCAGTCCTAGCTGTTTGAAGCATAATGCATTCTAGCCTTGCTGTAAATTTTCTGAAATTTGTGCACCAACATCCGTTCCTGCACTACAAGCCTGCTTTCAAAAATATATGTTTTAGCTGAATTTTGCCATTTGTGTTCTTAAAACACACAACTGATTTTTAAATTAAGTAATTTTGCTCTGCTTTTAATTATTTTCTAAGAGGCTTAAGGTCACGCCCACCTCCCATACACCACTTCTTCTTACGGTTTCGCACTCATACAGTGAAAACGAAACCCTATTACAGAGGCATTCATCACAGGCCCCATTCTCCTAAGCGGTAAGGGCTAGAGAGCTGAAATTTTCACAGAACATGTGGCTGCTACAACAGCAAGTACTGGAAACGACTAAAAGTTAAAAACTATAGGGGGTCCCCATACAAAAAACTGTAAAAATTAGCTGCAACTTTTGCACTGTAAGAGCTAAAGTGCAGGCATTGTCATAATATCAGTATTTAATGTTTTATGCTAAGCAGGTGGTAGTAGAAAATAAGTAACATTTGAAATTTAAATTTTTTAAACGTTTTTCCTTCCTGTGACTCGAAACGCATTCCTCCTTCTGCTGTGAAAGCAGTAATTTGAAGAAAAAAAAACCATTAGCCTTTTTTCTGCAAATATTTAGCATTCAGCTGATGCGTGATTTACTGTAAAGTATCAGTAATAGTAATACAGGCAGACTGTTGCTCAAATGATCGAATTAAGGAAATAACGCATTTCAATACACAAAAGCGAAACGCTTCAGGAACTCAAATTTGCAACTTTGTTGGTATTCTGCCATTTGCCCCACTTAGAATATCGACAAGAAGCAAAAGAAATTGTTTTTTATTGCATACTTGCAAACATGTTATATATTCCAATTACAAGCTGCAAAATACTCTTAGTTGGCGCATTATTCATGGTCATACGAGATTTTAAAAATGATTTAAAAAAAAAATGCTCTCCTTTCCAGCTTAAGGTCATTTTGAATAAAACGTTTTAAAGCCAAAATTACTAAAAGTCGTTTTTATGAAATCTATGTCAAATATGTCAAACGACTTCTCAATGTCGAAGTCGTGCGAAAGAAAATTGTTTTGGGTTCCTCTACGATGTTCTTTTATTCGAAAATACGTATGTACGTGTTTTTATACAAAATCCGATTTCTTTATTTCGATCATGAAACGAACACAAACGTCAAAATAAATCCCTTCAAATGATAATGTGGGTGGGTGGTTTATCTATTATTTTTTTATTCTGCGTCATTACCACTGATAAAATGTATCCAATTTATTTTGCCAGATTTAAAGATTTGTCTGAATTTTGCTGATTTTTTTTTTTTCTTTTTAATTATAGATTGAGCGTTTTGCCGTACAAATGCAGATTTTAATTGCTTGCTTGAACATCAGTTTTTCGTATTGTACAAGAATTACCTTGAGCATAGTTACTAATATGTGCCTTTTCTTTTTTTTTTCTTTTTTGCCATCCAACTTCATTTTGCAGATTTTCAAACCTTCAGTTTTCAAAACTTCATTTTGCAGATTCCATCAACAGTGGTTGGTTGTGAGTTAAATTTATTAATATGTATTTTCATTTTATTAAATTTTCAACAAACAGATGCTCATTTTTATTTGCCACATATCACTTATTCAAAGTCTATTTCATGAGTTTAAACTAAAACGGATGAAAATCATATTTATAATGCAAATAAATACAAATCATATGCATAATTGAAGACTTTTGCCGAAAACAGCCAGAAGGGATTTTTTAGCAAAACAAAGCGAACAAAAAAAGAAAAGCGCACAAAAAAACAAAACCACTGTTGAGTGTGAGGAAATATTTTAGTAAACAAAATGTACACTGCAAAACAAGCAAACAGAATGAAATAAAATTTTTCTAGCTGCCTGGCATAATGAAAATTTTCACAGCAATTTATAACTGAAATTAAATGAAGGAAATAGCAACTGTTCCATTGTAGATGACAGGGATTAAGATGTTATGACATATAAATAATTTATAGTGATGTATAAAAATGTGTGGGAGAATCCATATCATAATCGGATTGAAAGCGGATACAAAAAGAAAAATAAAACAAGTTGGGCAACAGTTTACTAAACGTTTAAAATATTAATTTGCTAACGAGCAGAGTAAAGTTCATATAACAACTTGGTGTCCCCCAGTATATAAGCTGTAATTTAAAAAATCATTTCCTTCAGTGACGTGGTGAAATCCAGATTTTAAGTTTTCCTCCAAAACGGCCATAGAAAACAAAAAAATCCCATTACCGTCTTTCTAGCACAAACTATATATTCCTTTGCGCAGATGGGAAACGTTTGTGTCCACATAATTATTTTAAATTACTACGCTTTCGATTTTTATCACTTGCAATTTCACTATGCAACCCATGTGTCTAACCCTTTTGTGCTAAATAGAATATTATTGAAATCAAAGAAAAATTATCTATTATAATTATGTATATGTTTTTTTCCTCTGTAAGGAAAAAAAATGCCTCCAGTAGAAACGCCCCACCACCCATGTACTATAAATTCTAACTCTCATTATTTTGACTGCAAAGTAGTATGCAAATAATCATAAATAATATATAAAAACGTACAAGCAACATTTGTTTTAAAATACCAGTCCTTTTTCTTTTGCGAACCTTTTCCATGTTCTTTTTACGCCCAATAATGTTGATGGCACAACATTTCAGAAACGCTCGTTAAACATGAAAACAGAAGTTGATATGTTAAGCTGCTTTAGGAAGAAAAAGATATTTTGTTCTAAAAAAGTAATTTTAATAATACAAACGTATGCATGTATTTACATCGATGTCAGTCAAGGACTTAAAGAGGACTTATTAAAAAACAAAATGGAATTTTGCGAGGAAATTCAAAAGCATATCGATGGTATATTTAAAATACCTTAAACAACTTTTAAAATTAGTGATAATGTAAAAATCATAGATTCTGAAATTAAAAACTAATTTAAGTACAAAATAAAACTGCAATATATAACTTGCGATACTCAACGAGTAGAAAGCAAATGGTTAAATATATTTCATGAAAATATTATTCATGATTTTGAAATTATTTACAACAGTTTTGGCCAATTATTTAGATAATTATGTTGTGGCATTATATTTATATAAATATTAATTTTTGTTTTTGTCTTATACCAGTATACAGGCGATAACCCCTACATATGCATTACACTGTACTGGAACTAGAAAAATACAAAAGAAAAAGGTCTGACTAGTAATGTGCAGGAAGGGCAAATAAAGTGTTTGTGGATGTTTGATAAAAAATAACAATTATAACATTACACAGAACATTTAATTTTGCAATGTTGAGTAAGCCAAAATTAGCTGCTGCTAGTTTATCTGTTTAGCGCTCAGTGTATATACCTTCGAACAGCAGTAAACGCATTAGGATACAACAAAAAAGAGCCACTGCAAGACCTATTACGAATTTAGCCACTACAAAATTAGAGTGACCTATTTATTAAAACATTTCATGCTCATTCATTTTTTATTTGACAAATATCTATACAATATTTGTTAGATGATAGTCTAGTAGTTATGGAATATAGTTTCGAAGAAGTTAGTGTTCACCTATTACGAGTTCACAGGAATCTGCAAAACACTAGTCTGCAATCAGTCTTTACATAGATCAGGTATTAAAAGTAACCAGCTTGTTTAAGGATAATAATTTCCACGGGAATTCCCGGAATGGTAAGTCCTGAAAGTTTCCCGAAAATTGTCTATCCCATACACCCATAAAAAAATTTCAGAATTTCCTATAAACTATATTCCTAAAATATAGCCTTTTCTTAGTTTAGTATGAAGCACGTGAATACTTTGCAAACTCACTACTTGTCAAAGTAGTTTTGGAACTCATTCCAATGTACATTACATGTTCATTAGCCTCCAACGACAATATTCCTAGGCATCTATGCATGTACTTCTTGACACACCCAAGCATATGAGTATGTAACTAAACAAAAATAATGAATGAGTGCTGAATTTTAATGTTAAAAATTGTTTTCTTTTTCGTTTATTGGCAAGAGATCAAAAAATGTTTTTGATTCCAGGATAAAAGAAAAACCCAACGCAAGCAGTATTTAAACAGAATTTTTACCCTCTCTACTCCCAAATTGTGAAAAGCTCAATTGTACACATGCAAAACAAAACTATAATAAAAAAAAGTAATTTCTTATACCAAAAAACAACATTTAGTAGCAATTTATTTTGCCATATATCCCTAATCTTAAGCCCGATTTTGCTTATTTTCAATACAGTGCTGGAAGAAATAAGTTAAAAACCAAGTGGATCGAAATCGGGTACAATGAATTGTCTAATGGCTTGAAATACAGCTTTAGATAAAGGTAATTTTGCGAGAGAAAAAAATTTATATAAATCCTTTTAGTAAAGGCTATAACAACGTTGAATGCTTTGCCACAGAAAATCTTTCTAAGTTTGCAAAAAAGATTCCAATTAATAAGTATCAAATATAAATTGTAAAATTTTCGGCATACAGCTAAATAAATTTATGTCTTGGAACTTATAACTTATTTACACTAAAATTTCAATAAAAATTAAGTAGATTTCGATGAGATTTCCCACACAAAACTATATCTACTTGATTAGTAGATTTTGGCAAAAACTCCCCAAATCTTCTCAGTAACAAGTCATGCAATTGTGATTATTTACTTTATGGACCAATAAATGCAACACTGTACAAATAAAACTTGACTGTTTAAAAGAAGAATATACAACAAAAAAAACCCGAGCTAAAACCTGCAAAAGTTTATTTTCAGACGATGTATGATCTCTAGATACACATTTCATTGTACAGAAACTAGGAAAATCGCAAAGAGCAGAAATAAAAGAAAAAATTTTTTTTGGAAAGTTAAGAAATTTATTTTTTATTTCCATACCTTATTAATTGTGTTTTTCAACCTCTCTACACTCGTTTGTCACGAACATTTCGTTGAGGCTACTCAACTGGTCAGTAGATTAGAAAAGGCTTAGAATAATATTTGAAATTTTACTACATATCCCATTATCCCCATGAACACAACAACATTCACAAATGTTCAAACAATTCTTTGATACAAAAATTAGTTTTATCGCTTTTTTCACAATCTAAATAATTTCAATTGGCTCTTATCGAAATACATAATCAAATAATTTTTTTTAAAATTTATTTATTAAATATGAGTGCAAAATTTAATTGAAAGGTAAACAAATTATAGGCACATGAATTATAAAAATTTAACCTACACATGTCTGCCTGTTTCCAGGAAACGCAGCTGTAAAAAGAAAAGGCGTTGGAATGAAATGAAAATATAGATTTTTAAAATAGAGGATTTAATTGAAATCTGTGCAAATCTTGGAGGAGATCTATTACTTTAAAGTTAAATTAAAATTTAGCACAATTGCATTAACGTGCAACAAATTAATAGTGTGTATTCATCTTTTCGCAAAACTCGAGTCTAATTTACACAAACTTTGCAAAAATAAAGCAAATATTTTTACTTTCAACAGGTAAACTGGATTTATTTCAACCCGTTGCATTTTGCGTATGTGCATATATATATTGATAATTTTTTCCAATACGTATTAAGTTACTAACACGATGTGCTGTGCTAAACAAAACACTAAATGGAAATTCAACTCCAGGCTAAACTTGATACCTTTTTATGAATGGTCTACTGGTTGCAGAACAACACCAAAGATCCAATTTATTTAAAATTTACATACAAGAATATACAAACAGACAAACGCTTTTTTATGAGCCTGTATATTAGGGCGAAGACTCTTTTGTCCTTTTAATACTCTTTTAAAAAAGAAAAGGCCCTTTTAAATGCCAATAATTATTATTATTTTATTTTATTTATTTTATCGAATTTTTCTGTAAGAAATTCATATTTTTAAATTTACAATACAGGCGTTAAGTTCTTTTTAATACAACTCTGCTATTTTAATTAATACTGAACAATGACGTTTAAATCAATATTTGCGAAAATAGAATCGTTTTATTAATAAGAACTTGAGGCCTTATTTTTTTATCCAAATTTTTTGAATATTAATAGTCTATTACTATGTTTATACGAGCTTGCTGTTTGCAAATAAAAACATTGCAGATAGAAAATTTTGCCGTATAAAAGGCAAATGTTTTGGACCTTTCTACATGAGGCCAACGATATTTAGCTCTACCCTACTGTGTATGATTTTGAATTTGGGTAACTAGCCTGCCTCTTCACTAAATACTCAAAAAAATAAAAAATTTTAACAGAATGACTGACTTCTGTTGAAGTACAAAGCAGTAGTTCTGCCAGTTTGATGTTCAGGTTTGAAATATTTTTATATGTGTGCGTATAAACTCCGATATAAATTAATTGTTTTTAAATACTATTTCCTTTTGGCTAAAAAAATATTTGTATACACATGTGCATAAAAAATCAAATATATATGTTTTTATATTAAGAAACATTCGCTACATTTTTTATTTTTTTATGCTCTCAGAATGACCGTTTATATTTATAACAAACAACTTCAAAAGCATAGTGGACTGATCATTAGCCCAATAACTTTGTTGGCATGCCACCACATCTAAGCAAATTATTTGTGCTTGTGTTTTATTAATTCTTGGAATCATATAAAGGGTTTATTTTTTGCGTGATGGCAGTAAATTTGATTATGTCTAAAAAAAAAAAGTAACTTTTCTAAGATTAATATAAAATGTAAGGCTTCTCTCACTTAGATTTTAAGATAAGAATTCATGCAGATATAAGATAATTCAGCAGGGCGATTGTTTTAATTGTAGTTATTTTTAGAAATCTTATATACATACAAATAACCTTGTACATTTGTATATGTACAACTAAAATCATTTAATTTCCTTGTGTTTAATATACACTGAAAAAAGTTTCGTTCACAGCTTTAATTTATTTATTTCATTAATATTTGTTTTATTAATTCAATGAAAATGTTCATTACAACAAAAAAAAAAAAAAAAACATCATTGCATTTATGAAGAATGTCAATGAACAATTTCATTAAATTAATATATTCGTTCATTGAGGTTTTAATTTTCAACTGATTTGTAAAGAAATTGGAATATATGGTAGCATATTTTAATATTTCGTAAAGGTTTTGAAGTCTACGACGAGTAGCACCTTAAAAGTGTCATCGCACATAACATTATTCGTAACCTTAATAGTATACGTCACAAATATTTTAGCTCTATTTTTAATAAACAAATTCCTATACTTAATGAATCGTTTCATTTAGTTAATGACTTTTTGTCATTAAACCAATAAAATACTTCATCAGCTTAATGCCTAAAATTGATGTATTTAATTAAACGA
Source organism: Sturmia bella (assembly GCA_963662145.1). NCBI lineage: Eukaryota > Metazoa > Arthropoda > Insecta > Diptera > Tachinidae > Sturmia > Sturmia bella. The sequence continues at coordinate 14,630,437 of OY759171.1, read as the reverse complement.
TCATTAATATAAATTTAATGAATCAGAATACATTGTTTCAATTAACCCCAACGTTGGTTGAAAAATAATAAATTTTTTCATTAATTTAATGTCGAAATTCATTGGACTTACGAACGAAATTTGTTTAGTGTAAATGAAAATCTTTAAAATAAAGTGTGCGACTATATTTTTCTAAAATGCCTTTTTGTGCTGGTTTTTTTTTTTAATTTGCATAACGAAATCCTGCATAGGTTTATCACTAAAGCTACAGTGAAACACTGTATAACTTTAAGCTAATGCTTAACAATCGCTGGTTATGGCGAAAACTTTGTAATCGTTGTGATCACTAATACAATAGCAAAAAAACACAAAAAGTAATTGGAAATCAATAAGATGTTGGTGAGAGAATATAAAATATATTCCAATCAACAGAAAAACGCATTGATAAAATTATATATAGACAGTCAGTAATGAAGAGCTCAGATAGCAGGAGGGATATGCGTAAATGCTTAAAAACAATATACAATTGCTCATGACCAAGGTTCGAAGCAATTTGGATGCTGATGAGCGCCGTGGTGGACGTGGAACATTCACGTTATGTACTCCAGCCAGTAAGTCTTCAGCTTTACTTATCTTGTATTTTTTTAAAGATATTGTTTATAAATATATCACTCCAATGCTTGCACAAAAAAAATCCTTCTCAATTTTGATGAAGTAAAATTGGAACTCAAGGCTGATAAAACTATTAACAATTGTAAACGATAAAGTTCGAATATAATGTTAAAATTAATGTATTGTAATGTAATGTAAAATAATAATCCATTTCAATTGGCTCTTATAGCAAATAAATAATTACGTTCGTTTTTGGATACTAAGACCAATGTTTAAAGTTTTTGGCATATTTTGACCACTTACTCGGTCTCAGACTTAACACAAAGCTTTCAGCATTTTGAAAAAAAAGTTTGGAACAGTTATAGCATTGTGAGTTCATCTTTATGTCCAATATTTTTCCATATAAAATTTTTCAATTTTGTTTAAACAATATCTATGCCATTGTCATAATTTTAAAGCTCTGTCGAACGTTTGTACATACAGATTTAAATGCAGCTCCGCATTAGAAGCGACAAAAACTCGTTTAAATTGTTCAACTGTTTAGTTTTTTGCCATTTAACCTTTGCCATGATAACACACATATCCATACAGGCAGCATAAATCAAGTCATTTCCTCACCTGAACTTTATTGTTTCAATTCACTCAGGAGCTTTGTTATACTTTTAGCTGTCTAGACAGAGAAAAACTCTTAGCTTGGTTTTGGGTTTTTCTCGTTTATAGCAATTAAGAATGGTATTTAAAACCAAAGTTAACATGCGGCCCGAACCATTTAATACTCAGCAGTGTGTGTGTGTGTGTGTGTATGTGAGTACATTTGCCCTTTTTCTTCTTTGGAGAGTACGACTAAAGCTGCAATTATTCTTTCCTCAATTTTTTCTCCATGTTGTCAATTGCTTTTGAGTTGAAAAATAGGAAAATGAATGCAGAGATAAAATCACAATATTTACACAACCTTGCAAAAGTATTTTGTAGGAAAAAACCAAATTGAATTAAACAAACAATTAAAGTTGGCAACAAAAAAATATTACTACAAAAAATGAACACATGCACAGAAAATACACAGAAAACCCCTTTTCCGAACTTTACAATAGGATTGAATAAACAATGTTTGAATGTACATCTTTAAAGGAATTCGCGGATTCAACTAAAAATCATAGAACAGAATTTGTTGAGCAGGCAATTTTTTGCAAGAACTAAAATGTGATATTCAAGCAAAGTTTTTGTAAGATCAAATACGTATTCGATTATTCGATACAAATTTTGTATTTGCTCATTGAGCAAACATAACCTTAAAATATGCTCTTGCGAAATTTAATATTTTTACGTCTTCTTGTTTTTTTTTTTGGTATCCCTTTCAATATTTAGTTGCATGGATGCATACGTTTGCATAAAATAAAAGCCAATGAAAAATCTGTGGTCACGTTTTTTTTTCTTTTTCGTAAAAATGGGTAAATGTTTGTTCATATATAAACATGTGTTCACACTTGCATACAAACTGTCAATGTGGTTTTTTCTCTCATCATTACTTACAACATTTTTTAAACACTCTCATATCGTTGCTCAAATGCAGAAAGACCTAACTCGAATTTTATCTCTAAGTAAAATTTTTGCATATTGCAATAAAATATGCTGTAATTTATTCACATAAAGCAAATATGAAATCAGCAATATATATGTATAAAGTACATATGTATAAGCACATGCTCTATTCCTCCAAATTATCATACACAACATACATTATTTTGGACCGAATAAAAACTATTTAAATATTTTAATATTTCATGTTAATTAATGTGACATTAAATATTAAAATAATTCAAAATAAAATAAATATTAAAATAAATCCACCAACTTGGTATGTTTTTCCAACACCAGCAGCTGGTGCTAGGTGACCTTTTTTTAAAGAAATACCTCTGCTTTATTTCGGCGTGTTTACTACCAGAACATAAAACTTAATTATGCATTGTAAGTTTTCCACAAAAAAACAATCTTAAGTAATAAACATAACAAGTTGATAATCTACAGCTAAAAACATTGCACTTCTATTAATTGTGTCAATACGGATTACTAATGTTTTTAGCAACACTTTGTCTCCTATTGCAGTTTTCTTTTTCAATTACTGAAATTTTCCAACATTTTATGAGCCTTATGAAATTGCCATAGAGACTATGAATGACTGCGATAAAAATATGTATTTTATGGCATCAGTAAAAATAACAGCATTTAAAAGTAGAAGTCATAAAATTCGCTTCTTAATCCACAAACAACACATAATATTCGCAAATGTAAATGCAATAATATTACATATAAATGTAGACCGACAAGAAAATAAAATCAGCGAAAACTCTTTTTATGTTGACACCTGCCCGCTCTCCAAGTGAAAATGTGTTGCTTTAAAAACGGCATAAAAATTAGTAAAAACTGCTTTATGGGACAGACTGGAATTCAGTGTAAAAAAAGATAATTGCAAAGTGGATTAACATGTTAATAAAAGGTTTTAACAAGTATTTATAAGTAACAGGTACCCTCAATTAATTTAGATGCAGCAATTATTGGTTAAACAAATTTTAAGCATATACGAAAACAAATGGAAAGAACTTGTACTGGTAGTATTAGAGTATTAGTTACCACAGTAATATTCCACGACAAAAGCATCTGTTCATACAATACTCACCGAAAAACTGGAAAGAACTGAAAAAAAAATATTTTTCAGAACTTAAAAGTCGGTTTTTATATACGAAAAGTTAATATTAGGGCTTTTCACTTTTACCCTTTGAAAATTTTTTACTTGACAAGAAATAAACTTGTTGAACAACGACTCAAATAATATTTTTCATTGCATAGGGACACAAGTGAGCCGGTTTCACGACTTGCAGCCCGTGAAACTTAGGGACCACTTAGGCAATATGTTTGTCGATTATCGCTGAGCAATTGTCAATCTTGATTTATTTATTTATTTATTTTTGTATATATTTATTAATTTACTTATTTATTTATTTGTTTATTTATTTATTTATTTAATTATTTATTTATTTTTGTATTTATTTATTTATTTACTTATTTATTTATTTATTTATTTATTTATTTATTTATTTATTTATTTATTTATTTATTTATTTATTTATTTATTTATCTATTTATTTATTTATTTATTTATTTATTTATTTATTTATTGATTTATTTATTTATTTATTTATTTATTTATTTATTTATTTATTTATTTATTTATTTATTTATTTATTTATTTATTTATTTATTTATTTATTTATTTATTTATTTATTTATTTATTTATTTATTTATTTATTTATTTATTTATTTATTTATTTATTTATTTATTTATTTATTTATTTATTTATTTATTTATTTATTTATTTATTTATTTATTTATTTATTTACTTATTTATTTATTTATTTATTTATTTATTTATTTATTTATTTATTTATTTATTTATTTATTTATTTATTTATTTATTTATTTATTTATTTATATATTTATTTTTTTATTTTTTTATTTATTTATTTATTTATTTATTTATTTATTTCTTTATTTATCTATTATCGTAAAGCAATAATTTCATTAATGAAAAAATATTTAAGAAATAAATTTTATTGTTTGAACAGAGAGTGTGACAACAGAATCTAAAATAATAGAATTTCAAAAACATCAATTCATCCACATGTACACATTTTCTGTAATGTAAGAACCTGTATTTTCTTAAAATAATTTCCCCCATTAAACCGCTTTTAGAGCTCAATGTTGTCTTTAAATTTAGTAACTAACAGTTTACTGCTTTAAAAGCTTAATTGTCGTAGGTGTGAGAATGTTTTCTGAACGGTAACTCGATATCAATTTCAAAATAGACAAGAAACCAAACAGACAACAAGAGTGATAAAATATATAAACGAGTAGGAAGTTAAATTCTATATGAACTTCTATATGCACTAATGCCAAAGATACGAATTTGTATCCCCAACCATAATGTGCGCAATGTTTTCAATTTAATGGATAAAATAAGGAATACAGCAAACAACTGCAACAAATAAAGAGAATCAATTTCAAGCCAATGTTATTTAAATTGTGTTCAGCATAATGTGAAATGGTCACCACTAATAAACAGAAGTTATTTGCCGTTCACTTAGGCTTCCAAACACTCTAAATCTAAAATAGAAATTATGAAATAAACATGTGAAATAAGATAAGCTTATAAATGATAATGAAAATGTTTATCATTGCGATTTAGATTATTTTTCTTTTAAAGACAAAGTACTTGATGACAATAATATTTCACTATTAATAATTGACAACAATTGCAAGAAAATTAAAAAAAATTAGAATTACTTTAGGTTGTTTAATAAAAGACAAAAAGAAAAAATGTAATGTGACTACTTCTAATTGTTTATTTGCTATAAAGTGCCCAGGACATGGGCATTAAACTCGTCAGTCAAACGAGTCGTATGTGCGGTCGTACTTGTTCGGCTACGCGTTCATGTGATCGGCTGTGCTTGAAGCAAAAATCTTAATTTATGATTGATTCAGTTGTAGTACTGACAATTTCTGAAAATAATATTTACTATAAAAACATTAAATATGGGTGTTATTGAATATCGACTATTGCGTATTAATAACAAAAATGTAGATTCATTGTTTGCTGGGCAATTTATTACAATACTCTTGCTACCTTGTAGGTGCCTTTCTTCAATTTACTTCAGGGGAACTAAATGCATTAAAGGATGCAGAACTAATCGAGAATTTTTTGTTTCTCTGCTTTGGTTAAAGAAAAATCAAAAATGTTTAAGTTTTTATGTATATTTGAAGACTTCATGACGAAAAGAGCTCATTTGGTACGCAATTGTCGAAGTGACGAAAAGGTGTTTGGATGAAAAACAATTATTTTACGGTTTACTGAAATCTTTGTGCGAGACAAAACAGCACAAGACAAAAATAACTAACCACCCGACGGTATAATAGAGACGAACACTATAAAGTTAGAAAATTTATGATGTTTGCCGTCTATTTTTGAATGTCTGCAGCAAATCAGTAAAATAAGCAACATGTCCATAACCGAATGTGAGCGACGCCTCCATTGAACGTTTACTGGGTACTTAAGAGCCAATTAAAATTTATGATTTTAGACCTAAAAATATATATTAACTAAAAAGAATTTGTTTAAGTTTTTTTATTTTTTGAATCGACTGACAATTTGGGTAGCATCGACGAAGTGTCGACGGTATATAGACATCTGAATAAGGTCTATTATCAGACCTAAAATAACAATCTTGCTACTTTCAAGGATTATTTATTTAATGAAACCAAATTGAAACAAAGCCGAAGTAAACGAAAATGCTTGCAAAATAATAAGACCCAAAACCAAGTGTGATACAATGAGACAATCATGTGACTGCAGAGTAATTAATTGTACCAATTCAGCACATTGGATGTTGGGATAAATTGGTGTATCTTCGGCAATAGTGCCATCCTAGGGTAAGGTGGATCCAAGGTGAGTGTACATCATATGAGTGCAACAGCATTCGCTGTACAACATGCAAAGACATGCATATGGTTAGTGTAAAAAAGCCATTGAATGTCAACATATGAATTCACCATGGACTGTTCATCCGGCCAAGAGAAAAAAATTATCTCCTTCCTAATGCGCATTTGCTCGCAAAAAGGATTTTATTTTAATAAATACAATTTTCATCACATATTTCACTAAGAGCAAAACAAATAATTAAAAGAAAATTATTCACAATACAGCAGCTTTCAATCAAAAATATATTTGAAATAAAAAGGCGCAACAATTTTTGTAAGCAAAGAGAAAAAAATGTTGCCCAACAACTGAGTAATACTTTTTGCATAGCAACCGTGTAACGTCACGTAATGATGTCTTCATTATTTTAGCCAAATGTTGTCTATAAAGAAATGTACTAACTCTCTGATCTAACATCTTCCCAATACAAAAAGTAATGTTAATTATTAAAATAAAAGGTATAAAACCGAGTATTGTAAAATTATGCTTAATATCTTTAATTTATTCCCGAATGCGTTCAAATATACATAAGTTCTTTGTATTAGTAATTCCGGTTTTTTCTTTGCATTAATTTTAATGCCAAATAGTGTTTAGTGTAGGGTATAACTTTTGTACACAAACACATAATTTTGAATTTATCAATGCCTTATGGTGAGCATTTATTTCTATTTTATTTGCTAAATATTGCTGCTGTCAATTTGAATTTGTAAATATTCTTGTTCACAATTACAACATTATAGTATTTTCGCTCAATCGTCTATAAATTTACTCATCCATAAACACACAAAAATGTGTAAATATCTTTTTCGAGACAGAAGGATTGATGTTGCAATTAGTGCGGCATATTAAATTTCATATTGATTCATAAATATGTATAGAAAACATAAGATTTAATTAAAACAAATGAATCCTTTTTTTCTGCTAATATTTGTTCTCTATAACCACACACACGATTTATGAATTGTTTTTTCATTTATAGACGAAAAGTCACTTTTTTTTAAAGAGATTTAAAGAAGGACCTACGATGCCGCTCATGTGTAAACCGCATCAAGCAGTCAGTTTTATTAAAAGTAGTGGTAAAGGTGATGCTGAAGGCTTAAGTATCTACTGTAGTGTTCCTTATTGCCGTGGCGATTTAACTAGAAATGAGTTGCATCACTATACACAATTCTTTAAGAAAAATGCTCAATGAACTTTGCAAAGAGATTTACGGCCTTATTATGAACTCCGAGTGAATATCACTCGTATGCGGAACTACCCGTCTCGAATCCGTGCAAAATGCTATTATGAATTCCGAAGGAATCAAAATTAGTGTTCGAATTAGCGTAACCAAGTTTTTAAATAAAATGTTTTTTGTTTGAAGCCTTCGTGACGAAAAAAAAAGTAATTTGGAATGCAATTGTGGAAGTGATCGGAGAGTGAAATATAATTTATTGAAAACTTTTGCACTAGATAAAACCGCAAGGGAAAAATAACTCATTATCCGACAGCTTACAAACAAACGCTGCAAAGTCACAAATGTTGTGATGTTTGACGTCCTTTATCGTATGTCTGCGACAAGTTATTAAAATATACGGTAGGCACACAATCAAATTGTGTGAAGAGCTCGTTGCGCGTGTCTAGAGAGCTAGATTATACAAGACAACTTCAGTTGGGTAATTCGTGAGCTTTAAAAAGAACTCACAGAGGGGAATAAGAAGGAAAATGTAATTGCCCGTAATCCACGATCTTACCATTAGTTTTTTTTTTAATATTTCACATTTATTGTTGTTTTGGTTCTTGGTCTATACACAAGAGCTTAAAATATAAATGGTAAATAAATAATTCGAAAAAGTGTTTATGTGAAGCAATTCAAATTAATGAGGGTGTATGCAGTACATTTAATCACAGCTTTGATACTAATATTGTGAGTTTTTCTTAGCACAAAGCAAAAACAAATGTCAAATTGTATGAACATAAAAGCTAAAGGAATTAGAAGAAGAATTGCTATAAAAAAAAAATTGCTACAAAAATGGTCGTATGTTGACACAAAAGCAAATGCTAAAAAGAATTGTAAAAGAACTGCCCAACTAAAATTGTCTTTTGTGTTCCAGCGTTCTAGTCAACACAGTGTCACATTCTCAGCTGTCAAGCCACAGTTATCGATATCACTAGGACTCTTGCATGCGCTATTTATTCCAAAAAATTGAAATATTTATTTAAAATATAATTTTTAAACAATAATATTTCCCAGTTCCTCAAAAATTAAGCAAAATAAACAGCACCCACATTCAGGCATAATTTTTTCTTTGTTGACTTCAGTGTTTTTGAAAATTATACCAACAAAAAAACTTTAAAACAAATCCTGGCAAAAATGTTTTTCTGCATCTAAAAATTGGCACCATCACTATATCAGCATGTTTGCGTGAGCCATGCAGTAAAAATAATCTAATAAAACATTTAGATGGCAACATAAATAAAATGGGAGCGAGACAAAACTATGGCAGCCAAAGAATATTTACTGATTTAAAAAACAAAATAAAAGAAAAATTTGCCAAACCAAGCAAATATGCGGCTGTCATTAGTAAAATGAAAATCAAATAAATGGCATTTCTTTGTTTTTTTTTTGTAACCGTAATTTAACAAAGCAAATACTGCGCAATTCAATAGAATTTAGGGAAATGCATAAAACATTTGATTTCCATAAAGTGTAAATAGTCTACAGGCTTGGAAAAAAAAGTATTTACATAATTCTTCAGAATGGAGGAGAAAATGCTTTGAAAAACAAAAGTAAAATTCAATTTGACAATAAATATATCAAATTGCTTGATACGCGTAGGGTAACTAGAAACAGACAGAGGAGGAGTAAGGGAGGGAAGGCGGCTTCTTTCACAATCCCCCAAAAAACCCAATAAAGGCTGGAGCTAAAGTACTTTTATTATTTTCTCTAGTGTTATTGATTATAAAACCGAACCTACAACATTACATATTTAAATTTACAAAGTCATAGCAGTACCATCGTATGATTTACAACTTTACTATATTCTTTTGAATACTACATTTAAAGATATTTTTGTATAGATATACTGATTAGCAATTATCAAACTCTCTATAAAATTTTCTATTAAATATACATACTACAGTCTATTATGGCATGGTACAATCATTTGTTAAGTTAGCAGCTGTAATAGTTTTTATTCGACTCGCTGCTCGGGGTCTGCTCAAATAGTGGAGTAGTTATTTATAAGATGATAAAGTGTAACGTCAAAAAAAAAAAAACTACGGAGCTAATGTATAATATATAAACTACTTTACTTTTTATTACTTATGTATGTATATAAAAACTGTTTCTGATAAAATAGTAAATTTTCCTACAGGGGCTTATAAACTAACCCCCTAATTCATAAAAATTATAACAGGCTTATAAGACTGTTATTTGACATATTTGTATGGGAAATCTGTCAAATAAGAGCTTTATAAACCTGTTATAGTTTTTATGAATTAGACGGTAAATATTGAATATTGTTTCTTAAAAAGGAATAACAAGAATTATACAGAATTCATTTATTTATTTGAATAAAAGTTCTTCAAGATAAATTAAAAAATAACTACGTTAGTTTGCTATTAACAATAATTTTTTTTTTTATTTAATTAAATTTTCGTCTATTTCACAGTCCAATAAATAACGAAACAATAAAAGTCAAAATGAAGAAATTTCTTGTATTTGAGTTTTTACTAAAAAGATGCAAATTTAATTCAACCAAAAAACGATAATTAAGAACTGCAACAACAACAGCAAACGCTAAAACCATCCAACAATTAGGCCAGTGTCAATTACCAGCCCAAATCATGGGAACCACTGACATTGCAAAATATTAGGGTGGTGAAAATCGGGCACAATCAGCAGCTGTATGGTAACAACAGTCGGTTGGGATTCCCACGATCGCAGTAGCAGAGACAGGCTGTCGACAACCTATAAAAGCCAGAAGCAGCCAAAGAGAACGGGCAGTTAGTCAGCAGTGATCAATCATCAGTAATCAGAATCAAATCAGTTCCAGTGTTCTGCATTCAGTATAATGTATATAAATAAAAAGTTGAAGTGAATGAAAAATATATGTCTTTCCCTTTTAATCAAAACATATCCTGTGATTCCTACGGGGCCCTCCAGGACTGTTAGGAATAAACAACAGAATATCCTGCGATTCCTACGGGACCCTCCAGGGTAATAATAATTTAGTAAACAAGCCCGCCATACGCCAGTCTTAAACAAGACGGGTCCCTGAAAGGCTATAATTACAATTAAATAAATAAATAAAAACTTTCTACTTTATAATCATTCAATTTCATAACAAGGGTGTTAATGTGGAAAAAGCAATATTCATAGCTACAGCAATATACATACTACAGCTTATTACTGAAACCGTTTATAGCAAAGTTTTGTGGCGATCGTTATACAAATTGAACTTTGAAAGTTAAAGTGTATTTTTTTTTTACAAATTTCTTTACCAAATTTCGCAAAACCAAACACACAAAATTTTATTGCAAAAACAAAAATTTTGTATAATATTTTTTTTTGTCGAAACCATATTGAAAACGTTGCAAGATGCACCGATTGTGTTACTATATCACAATTATGTGCAAAAGGGGTGATATGTTGGTAACTATGTGCATGTATGTAGCTGGTAAATGTTTTGCATATGTATGTATTTTCATCCAGCAGCATATTTTTGTTGTGTGCCAAAAATACCATATTTAAATAAAATACTCACTCAGGCGAAATCGGTCTTGAAAAAAAGTAATGACTAATCATCTGTAAAAATTGCCTAATGGAGAGTTAAACATAATAAAATGGTAGATATACAAAAAAGGCACAAACTTTATGGACTGATGCAGACAAAAGGAAGTGTACAGAACCAGAAAACATTTGCGTACATATGTACATCTTGGACAGGTGATTTATGTATTTTATGTAGAAGAAATTAATCCAATTCAGCAAATTTTAGTTATTGAAACTGTTGTGCCTGCTCTGTACAGTGTCAATTGATTTCAATCAGCGAGGAGGTCAACAGTTTGTAAATATTTTTTTCTTTATTTGTTCTTGCAAAAATAATTTGGTGTCTTTGAACTGATTTTTAAAACAATCCATCTAATATTAAAAGGTTTCTAGCAGCAGTATTCGAATATATTTATTATGTTACGCAACTTGAAATTTTAATGAGAAGTTTTATACAGTTTATTGGTAGGACCAAAATTTTGATTTTGATTTAATAAGAATTTTGAATATTGATACCATTAAAATTTGAATTTTCCTACAATAGGAACAACTTCAAGAAAATACGATGAATTTTGTTTTTGTACAATTTCTGAAAACTGTCAAAAAGACGCCACTTCTACATTTGCAGAAGAGAGATGAACAGAGCTTACGTTGATTTGCTATCTCGTTTTGGCTGTCTTTCATCTCTGCATTCTCTTGACAGTTTTAAGTAGTCAGATGATAAACGGTTTAGATGATGAAGCTGTATTATTAGTTGTATCCTGGAGTTTTCTATGCAGTTTCTTTAAACAGATTTTAGTTTGAAACATTTAATGGTCAGCTGTCAACAAACTATTTCCACGTCACAAATTTAGTTAATTTTTATAATAAACATACATAAGTGAGGAAAACCCAAATAATTATGTACATCAGTTGCTTAGTTTTATGCCATGCCAATCGTTAACGGGCAGAAGAAAAAAGCTAAAGAGGTTCCAGAAAATCCCAAGAGCTCTCAGCACTTTTTGTTAATTTAAACAACAAACGATTTACTCCAAAGCAGCAAAAAAACTGGCTTACAACGAATGAAGAAAATTACATCGTGCCTGATGTTTAGAAGACCAAACAATGAAACCTTCAAAAAAATAGTATTTAACAGAGAAAAGGATACTTAATTGTTAAAAGGCAAAGATAAAAGCAATTATTATTACAAAATAGTCACTTAAGGAGTTAAGTAACATAAAATCTGCTGACACTTGACGGACAACAGACGATGTCCTTTCGTTGTTAGTGTCATAATCTTTTCTCTTGCAAAATAATTAACACTAATTGCTTAAAGGATCTCTGTCAAAAGTAATTAGAGAATGTGCTTGTATTTACAAAATGAAGTGTGCAACAACATGGCAGAAAATTTAATTTTAAAGCATAATTTGCCAATAAATAGAAACGTGAAGAGCTACAATAACAAATAATAAAAGCAGCGCTAAATTAAGAGCTTCTGAGCGTCCCCATAGAGCAAATAAACTTTTGAAACCGTGCCTCGTCGCTGAAGATGGGTTTCTTTTCAAAGTCACCATTCATTTTAGTCTCTTTAAAGAAAAACGATTCGCCATATTAATGTCGTTTGAAATTATCATTGACAACCTCAGCTCTTGGGCCAGTTGAGACTTGTGAGCTTGTAAATTCAAAGCTTTATGGAAACTTCGCATCAGTTGCGATCGTGAGATGTTCAAGCGATGATTAATCGAGGTTGACAGCTCTTTTGCCGCACTATCGCAAATAGCAGCAATGTTTTCCGAAAACGCTAAGAGCGAGCATGCGCATGTGCTCTCCCATTTTCTACTGAGTCGGCTTGTATACCATTGTTTTGATATTGTTATTACCCACATTTTTGTCTTTAATTATTTTAGCTCTGACTTTAAATTGCAGTTGTAACTTTTCCAACTCTGATTTTTAGGCAGCAAAATGGTCATTATTTGCAAGCAATAAGAAAGCCGCTTTAAGCTCATCAAACTTTTTCCCAAAAGCTATTTATTTTCATTTCCAAACAGAAAAGTTACAATGGTTAAAAAAAAAAATTTTAAATCAGGGATGGCAATGTTACAACAAGTTCAATATTTTTTTCTTAGTTTTTTGTACTCTCTACTGTATTGCATAGTTTCGTTAAAATTTTTAAAAGTTACAGATTTATTTGAAACATTTCTGTTCATCTCCATTGACAAAACTTACGTTTTTTTTGTCATACTTTCCACCTTCCCTTTTATTTTTGATCAAAAAATTTCATTTGGCCTGAACACCAATGTCTTGCCAATGTTCTTAAATTTCATTTGGAAAATTCCCAAATTTAAATTTAAATTTCTCCATCTCGCAATGAAAAAGTTTTACAGCGTTTTTTTTTTTTTTTTTTTGTTATTCCTTACACAGCAACAATAACATTTGAAAATTTAAAGTACATTTGACAGTTTTAACTGTTGTATTCTAACAATGACATTGTTTTTGATTTTAATTATCTCTAAGGAACTTCAAAACAATGTCGTTCTCTTGAATCATCTTAAAGTTTCTTACATTTCATTAAATTATTTTACAAACAAACAGTGCTAGTGATGTAATGAATACCAATTAAGAGATATTCGTGCGTAGAAATACGAGTATTTTTGAAAATAATTTTGTATTGAGTACTCAATTTGAAGACACCACTAAAGATAAAAAAAATTTCCATTAGTTTTGTTAATCCAAACTTTGGGAAAGAGCAAATATTTGTCTTATTAAATTCATACACATGAAAATCGTTAAGACTTAGAAAACGAGGTTGATTTATGTTATTCGGTGGTAATTTTGCTTTATAGAACTTTTTCTGAACCTGCGAACAAAATTTGGTGCTTCCAAATCCACTTTGATATATAGTAATCTAATATGTCAATGCAGTCAAGAATCTAAATGAGGATTAATATTTTTGTTTTAATTAATTTTCTTTCTTATTTCGATTTTATATTTCATTTATTTTAAGTTTGTACAAAGTCTTATGTTTATCTCTGACGGAACTCAAGGCTTATTTGAACACTACTGTTGCTCAACCACCATTAACTGGCAGTCATTGCAACAATCGGAATGCAAAAATATTCGTTAGCCCGAATACAAATACTTTTAGCGTCTCTATATATTTACATTAGGAGAGGTCGATTTATAGACAGCAAGCTATTTTTTGACAGCTTCAAAAAAAAACCATTTTGGAACGCCCCTAAAGAGGCGTGGTACGATGTGTTCGAAAAAAAAGTTATTGGAGGTTGGTCATACATTTGATTCCCCTGTGGTCACCCTGGGATTGATTAGTGCGATAGAGGAAAATTGTCAACAGTCAAATGCTTGACATATAACCAATATTTTTTTTGACCACTAAGACCACGCTCCGCAAATGCTTGCTGGAACCCCCTACAAAAATGGAAAATATTTAAATTTCGTTGCCTGTTATATAATTTTCTTGAAATTACGCGTTGGAACGTTTTTTGCTTATGCCAAAAGCTATTAAAAAAATCGATGACCCACTATCGATTGCCAAATCTACCCACCCTAATTTATGCATGTATTGAAAATACGTTAAGAATTCCCCAGAGCAGCATACGAATCTTTATGGTTTCATTAATGTTATTCTGTTTTAATGAAAACTCTGTACCTTTTCATGAAACTGTTTTTATTGTCCATTGTACTTTTTTAACTTTTAATTTAAAAGTTTTGTCAAATATATTATAGCAGACAGATTTTACTTTATTTGCTTTTTTTATTTAAATTATATAAAATTTGGCTGCTAAATAGAAAGAGTATGGGGGGGGGGGGTTCATTTAGTCTGTATAAAATTTAATTTATTTTGCATAATAAAACAACACAAAACTGTCAGGAATTTAACAGCCAAAAGCTTTTACTGATTAATTTGTTTTTACGTGTGTCGTAAGACATCGCCGTAGCTGCTTTGAATAATAAGTAATTATGGCATCTTAACAATTAAAGGACGGTTACACTGTCAAATATTAGCTCACAAACAACGAGACCACTACTCTCTAGTTAACATCGGCTTTGGGCAAGTTCATGGACACAAACAACCAAAACTGCATATAGAATGGATGCATCAAAAAACCCTAATGAAAAGAAAGAAGCATAAAAAAGGTAAGAACGTTTAATTATATTATAATTATGTTGAACTGTGCTGTAATAAATGTATTTACATATTTCTCAATAGGCTCAAGTTCAACCTCCAGATTATTACTTTTTTTTCTAATAAATTAAGGATGTTTCGAAAAAAAAGTACCACTGGCGTCGTTCAAGTGTTTAAGTTGTATTAATATAATGAGCTCATATCTAAAACGAATAAAGGTAATAAAGTTGTAATAAGCAACAGTTTTCTAAGATGACAAAAATATGCAAAAGAGACAATAACTAAAATTGCCTTGGTTAATATTGTTTGAGTATGTAAAGAAATAGTCAAACTGCGTGAACTGGTAGCCGAGTGGTTTAAGTGGCAGTGCTACAAGTGTGAAATTTAGAGAGCCTGTGGTTCAGATGAGCGATGACGAGAAGTAATACGACTTTGAAGCACAAGATTGTCCAACTGGCTCAAAAACTTAACTTTCCTCTACCTGATTAATATTAAAAATGATTAATTATGTGGGGGCTAAACTTGTGAACTATATAAATAAAAAAAAACATTAGATTTCATTACACTATTTTTTTAAGGTTCTGTTTGCTCAGTATACCAATTCGTTTATATGTATACATCTTTTTTTTTATAAATCCCATTTTTATTACACCTGTCACAATGTGACAATAAGGATTTCAATTTACACAATAGAGTGTTAATTAATTTAAATCAATAAATAAGATAACTTATGCCAAATAATAATTATGCATATTTGTACATAAATAAAACTTAGTTTTACCCATCATTATGACCACCTTAGTAGTGGTAAACTAGCGCCAGGCACTTTACGATTTTAAAGTGTTGATTAACAAATGTTTTAACTTTCTAACATGGAACATCATATGAGGCCCAAGTAAAAGCGATGTCTCATTAAGGCAAATAACTCATTATTATCATTATAAGTATATATTCTCTAAAATAACTTCCCTTTTGAAAACACATTAAATAAATAATAATTATGAAGTGATGCATTTCAAATAACTTGAATTGAAATAATAAACAAGTTTGTGCAAAAATATAGAAAAAAACGACAGCAAAACAAAATACCCCAAAAGACAAAAAACCACCCTATTAAATATGTGCTCAAAAAGGGAGAAATAACTTTTATTGGAAGTTTTCCCCAGGAAAAAAATAATTCATTTATTGTATCATTATTCAATCAACCACCATTTAAATTCTATTGAAAATCTTTAAAACATGAAAAATATCACATATAAAGAGAGTCTTTAAGGATATGCCCCAAAAGCAACAAACTAAACGCAACAATAATCATAAAAGTACCATCAAAATATTTTAAAGATTACAAGTGATACAACAATAAGAGATTACCACAGTGGAGAGCAAATATTTTGTAAACTTTTAACGATACGAATCAATTTGTTATTTGTAAAGATTTTTGAAAACTTTGTCATGTTTCTGTGGCACTGCTGTAGACGCAATTGTCATCACCATGACCGAAAAGCATTAGAGCATGCGAAAACATTAAAGTCAAGCACAATCACCATAATGATTTTATTTAATATAAAAAGGACATTTATTTTTTACACAATAGCGCTTAAATTAACTAAAATCATAACAAAGGACTTCCTTTTAACAAACACGCACAAAGACCAAAAAGACCTTAACGCACATTTCCTTTCACGTTCATAAAAACATAAGCACACACACACACACACACACGCGCGCGCCCACACAATAGACAACTGGCTAAAAAGCAACTTGAAAAATTTCGTTTTTCTTCAATTTAGCCAGAATCAAAGCATACACTTCTTTGTCAAAACCATGTTTCGGTATGATTTTTGATATGAATGTCATTGTTTGCAGCTGAATGAATGAATGAAGAATGAAAGGGATAAAGTGTAACGTGTCGAATCTAATTTCACAAATTACGGTTAATTTGATTGGAAACTTAGTGTTGTGAAATTTTTATTTAAATTTTTTTTTTCATTAAAATTAAATCAAGATGAAGGGGAAAACAGGTGATTAAATTTAAACATAATTCAGGCATTATTTACATTTTCGGTTATGAGAGTTCTCAAGTCATGTTGGCACTGAGGTTAAATACACAGGTTCACTCTACCTCTTGAGGTTCAAGCTCACATCTTTTTTTTTTTTTTTTGATAATTTTCTATAAAATATCTTTCTCGATTTGTTTGGAGTAAGCCCAATAAATAAATTTAATTTTACTAATATTAGTCGTCCATACATAAAAAAGATAATCCTTAGACAGCATTTATCAAATAGTAAATTTTTGTCATCGAGAAAAGAAATTCCAGAATATCCACGAAATGTTCCGCAAAAATATGATTAGATATTTTTGAGGAGTTCCCCTGACAAGTAAATGCTAGAAGTAATTCAAAATTGGTTTTTTTCAAATTTAGCATTTCATATTTTATTTATCATTTTTTGTTTCTTTGGCTTTTTCCCCAAACTCCATTTAAATACAACACTGCTTGCAAATCTGTAGCTCTACATTATCTGGTACATGTTTGTCATATTAATCGTTCATAATACGAAATCAGGCTATTTGAAATGTTTGTATATTAAGTGACTTTATTATTTAACTCTGTTTGCGGAAATTGAATAGACAAAAATATTATATTATTTAAACATTACGTCTACATGTGACAAAATTTGGCTCTGAATAAAATAATTTATTTCTTCATACCGAGTCTGACATTTGCCTAAGCAAAATTTTGTCAGGTGAAGGAAGACATTATGTAATGTAAAGAAAATTGTGAACATACTCGAATGAGCGGCAGTGTGTGCACATACACAGCTCTTTAGTGTGAAATTAACATTGAAAATCAATTTCAGAGTTTTAATAACAACTTAAATTGATGCCAGAATTGGCACCTTAAAATACTTTGCATTAAAAAGTTTTATTTTATTAACTATATGTATATTTGGTAAAATATAAAATCTAATTGAGTTTAAAACTCTCACAGCCATCAATTGGCATATGTTAGAATTTATTCTTTAGGCTTTTCAAGAAGAAAAAAAAAAGCTGCAAAAATTTCAATTTCGATCTCCCTGGGGAATAATAACTTATTATTGACGAAAAAGTTTGTGCGAAAGGCAAATCAAAGTACATACATATGTACATATAATAGAAGAAAACATACCGTTCCTACTCACACGTATGTACAATATCCGATCCCAATCTGCTTTGTAGCGTTTGGGAACAATAGGAATTTTTTAATATTGAACGACCTTTAGTAAATAAGTTTGCTAAGACTCGTTTGGTTTGATAATACAAATAAATTTTCTTCTCAAGAACTCGGAATTACAAAAGCAAACATAGCAACATTGTAATAAGCAACAGTCTTCTGAGATATAAAACACCATTTAAAAGGCATAATATAGATCAGTTATTGGATTAATATATTGATTGTGTATGTCCAACTGTTTGAGTTTTCGTGGCCAAGTGGATTATGAGGAAATGCTAGGGTTGTGAAATTAAGCTAGCTAAGAGGAGAAGTGTAGCAATGTCGAAACTGCTAGTTATCCACCTTGTTGTGAAATTTTACTTTTAGTTCACTTAATTAATATTAAAAAGTACATTGTTGTCATAGCTCTAGTCTCATTGTACCAATAGCTTACTTACGGCTCTTTTCACAATGTACGATTAAAAATTAATTTGAACTTTAACGGCCAGATTGCCATACAGACGTTGTAGATTAAGCAAACATTAAGTCTTAGTCATGCGTTGTGAAAATGGCAGTTATAATCCTGCAGAAATTATTGGAGTAAATGACGACGTGGTCCGATGTTATGCAAACATGATGAACGAATAATAATTGACATGATGAAAAAAATAACACAATTCATCGCAGAAGAATTTTTAAAAAAGAAAGAGATGTTTAAATTACTTTTTCCAGCTCAAGTTCAGCCCTTGGCTTGTCACGTTTTAATTATTACCAATTAAGTAAAGAAAAGTAAAACTTTTATAGCTGGATGGACATCTAGGTATGTATTTCTGGATAGTAAACCCAGCTATAAAAATTTTACTTTTCTTTACTTAATTGATATTGATTAAAAAGTGACAAACCAAGGGTTGAACTTGAGCCTATATCTATCATATTATTATTTGATATGGGAGTTGGAATATCCCATATAATAAGAAAGCAAATTATTGGACCTAGGAAACTGCCTTGGTGTAATTTTATTTGAAATGAAATGCCTATAACGATGTATAAACTTTTCTTAAATTATTCTCGGCCACACTCTATCTTTTTAAATCAGTATCAAACCTTTTTCAAGTTCTGCAAAAAAATAAAAATTAAATGAAATAAAGTACTAATAAAATGTGTGTTTATATGATGGTAAAACCTACTCATACGTACACATGTTAGTATGTCAAAATATTTTGTCAGTTGTTATATTTCACAGACTTGTTGTGGTTAAACAATTTCAAACACACACACGCACACACACACACACACAATTGTGTCAATAAATATTGCAATTTAATTTATCATTTTATGGTTAAATGTAAACAAAATAGTTTTGGCCACAAACATAAACAAACCATATACACCACATATTAATAAATGATTTGAATTGTTGTTTCAATGAGTTCATGAATCATTGAGCTTATTAAGGAATTTCAGAACTGTAGATATGAGTAAAATCATGAATTACTTTTAAAATACATAACACTAATTTAACATCACAGTCGAACTTTTATAATTTACTACTAACAATTATTTATTGTGCTTTAGTGCCTTCGCATTGAAAACGGTTTTTTGTGGAAGACAGGAAAGGTGAAGCTGAAGACTTATTAGCTAGAGAGCATACCAGGACTGCTTTACGCACGCCACAACGGTCATTGGTACCCGAATTGCTTCGCGTCCAGATTATATAGTTATCTTCCAGGTCTATTGATCACTTGCAATTTCTGTATTAAGTTTTATCAGGCTCACGTTCTTTCTATATTATTTTTGTGATTGATATTAATTAAATTAGACAAAGAAGACATCAAAGACATTTAGCAGGGTTTACAAGTAGTTGTTTCGAAGCCGCCACACTCCATTCGTCAGCACCCGTCTTTGAACTCACGGGATCACTTGCAATTTTATCACTGCATACTTTTGTGAAACGCTGGATGTTGTGATACCGAAACTATTCAACTTCAAACCAGCAATCCAGCAAGAGGCTTGTATCATTCAAAAATGAATTAATTCAGCTGCATGATTCCTTCAATTGAATAAACGAATTATTTCTGTATTTGTTTTCTATACCTTTCACTTTTCTGTTTACTTACTTTTTGCTTACATTCATACAATACTTTTGATTTGATTATGATGATGTCAATTTTATTAAATTTTATTTAATAAAAATTTTAAAAATATTCATAATGTTTTTAATGTTTTAGTTTTGACGTTGAGTTATTTGTACAAATAATTAATGTCACCTCGAGCCAGTTTGCCATAAATATTTATTTTTATTAATAATTTTTTCATTGAAACAAAATAATGCTTGTAATTAAATATTTCACAGTTTACTTGAAGAAAATAAACGCAAATATTTTCATGAAGCTTCCATTGTATTATATATATATTCAACAGGCGAGTTTTACATGAAATTTCCACAACTCAAATAATCAAATAATGGCATATAATTTTATATAAAAGGCATTTAATTAATGTATTGAGTGATTACTGTTAGACATTATTTCTCACTGCACACATTAGTTTTGTTTATTATCAAAAATACTGTTTTCATGCGATTTGAAGGTCCAAAAATTGTTGAGCCAATTGAAAGAGAATTATTTTCATACCGCCTGCGTTTGAAACCCAAATTTAAATGCATTAATATTCATTTAATAACGTGCTTATAATTAAGCTCTCTATAAGTTTTATAGGTATATAGAACTGAACTCAAAGTCTGCGAAGTCGAAGTTGTGGAATTCGCTATAGAAATTATGAAAATGTTGGTAAAACAATGCTGCCAGAGAAAAGCTTTTGCGCAGAACGTAAAATCGCGAATTCATAAACGGTCTTGAAGCATCCAAAATCCTATTTTTTTAATTTCATTTCTGAAACTTTTTCATAGTTATGCAAATTTTCTCCTCCTTGGTACAATCAATATCGGCTTCGCGTACAAAATCTGTAAACGTCTGACAGCACACTTTCTCATTTTATGGCAATTTGTACCATTATACTAAAGCCGGCCTACAAAAAGTCTTGTTTTTTAGTAAAAAAAAAAAAAAAAAAACTATATTGCTCATAATAATAAAATTCCTCAGAAACATCTGTGGTTGAAGAAGAGTACACTCTCATAAGATAGCGAGCTAAAAGGCTCCATGCGTTAAAATGCCTAGATTGAAATATGCCAAACAAGTTTGGCGAGAAATCGCCACATCTGACAACCCTGCGGTCGGTATCCATCACATATCACAATATACTTTATCCTTATAACAATTTTTATCTTGAAAATGCAATGAAACGGAAACTTAGGAAGGGTAATTTTGCTAAACGATGTTTTTTCCTTTTTTTTTGTAATCCAATAAATTCAAGCATCCATTCATCCATTCCATATACTTATATGGCCATTTAAGAATTGAAAATAACAGTTAAGTATGCTGTTAAAAGTTAATACAGTATTGCTGACTTTCATGTATTGTCTTAATCAAAAGATGTTCGTGTTTTTTTTTTTTTAATAAGAGGGTTACATTTTTGCTGGCACAAAAAAAATACACTTTACATATTTCGACTTGATTTGCAACCCTCAAAGCACATTCATAAATATTTCTTCTACCCCCACGCTTAACAAGCTCTTTTTGGGAAGCTGAACGTTAAATGCTTGTTGTCTGAAAATAGTTGAGAAACACTAATTAAAATAAATAGCAAAATCTTGAAGTAGCAAACGATTTCGCAAGCCAAATGTGGTGGGTGACAACATGTTGAAAGTGAAAGTTTTGCAAGGCATAAATGGCAAGTTGACAGCTAAACCTTGCCAAATGTTCCTAGTCTAGAGAAACATCTCTGTTGAAAGCGGCACGCTAATTGTAACAATAAAAACTACTTGTCCGCCATCTGGGGATTGAGTCGAATCCGATTGTGTGGTAGATGCAAGTTTTTTGTAAGAGTCAGGTTGTTACAATACGAGTATAGTCTGGAAGTTCCCCTTACATTTTTTTTTTTCTTTTGCAAGCTTTATCTGTGAAGGAGGCGCAGCATTTCATCATACATGAAAAAGGCTATTCAGTTTTATTGCGAGGATTGATTATATTGTATAAATATATTTTTGTTGATTTTGTTTTAGGAAAAGGACTAAAACGCTGTTGTATTTCTGCAAAACACAAACTAGTAATGTTCACTCACATGTATGTGCATGAAAGAGATGTGCAGAGGGAATGAAAATATCGTGTCTCGCGTGATTCATTATGAATAAATTTTTCAAAAATTACGCGGAAGTGCGTGAGCATCATTTAAAAGTAAAATGTCGTAGTTGATTGCCCTCTTAAGACAGTTCACGAGGTTTGACGAAAGAGTTACAACACTACATTTTTTGCCTTAAAAACTATCTTTCACTTATTTTGGGTCGCCTTTAGTATAAAATGGCACCAATTGCCGTAAAATGAAAAACTGTGCTGCGATCTGACATCATCATCATCATCATCAGGCCATAAAATAGATTGCATTTCACATTCTAAAGTTTTAAAAGCTTGGTTGCTATTGATGTGACAGCTTATGCGATCAGGAAATTGGTAAGATTTCCATTAAGAATTTTTTATTTTAATCCTTTTTGTTATGAAGTGATGCATTAATCACATTCGAAAGTATTCGATTACGAATCTTATATTTCAATAAATTTATACATCTAAGAATGCGTCCAAATTTTAGACTGAATATGGAAGTGATAGGCTTTTTATCACAATATTTACTAATCCATCAAATGGCTTAATGTTTGTAGCATCCTTGTAGGACATTGTTTCCTATTATTTTATATATTAAAAGAAGATTAAACTTAAAAGAAGAACGAAGTCCATTGTTTGTGTAACTGAACGATAGGTATGTTGAAAACAAAATTTTTATGATTTTATTTCAATACGAACATGATTGATTGATTGCGAAAATTGTTTTTGTTGGTCGTGTGTAAAATATAGGGATTGAAAAAGTATTATTTATGAGCGTATATGATATGAAATAAACAACAGATAGAAAATAAACAACAACTTGGGTGGCTGAGTGGCATGAATGTCGCCCCTGAGTTCTAATACGGGCGCTGACGAGAAAGTGTGGCGGCTTCGAAACAACTTATCAAAGAACATTCTTAATGTGAGTAATATGTATATTAGGGATTTTTCGATAGCTTTTGACATTTTTTTTAATTTTTTATATGTGAGAGCTTTCCAAGTCGGTAAGTTCGAAAGAAATATTGGGGTTTGGTCACACATTTGACTCCTCTACGGTCAGCCCGGGACTGACGAAAATGAAAATGTCCCACATTGCGCTAACTTGCCCTAAGGTGCCCGTAGAGGTGTCAAATGTATGGCCAATCTATAATTATTTTTATGGGACAATTAAGTTTTCTTTGTTTGTTTTTTTGTAATGATTTCGACAGATTTGCGATATAAATGATAGAAGACAGGAATTTTTCGTGTTTCGCATATATTCAGTTTCATTATGAAGCTACTTCATTCGCTCTCAAAATTTTGTATGTCTAAGCACGTTGCTTCGCTCCTGATCGGAGTGTTAAACACAAATAGAGAGCAAAGCGCATGCCATGGAAATAAGCCATAATTTATTGTCCCTAATAGTTTTTCGAACACTGTGAGACATTGTCGTTCCTTTTTAGGGGGATGCCATACAAAAATATTCCAGTATTTTTTTTCTAACATCTTTTATTGTTTGAGTACTAAATAAAAGCTGAATTATCAGGTCTGTTCTGTTATAGTATTAGCTTAAATTTTACTGATCTTCTTTGGCAAAAGTCAAGCATTTTGTGCTCTTTTTAGTCGATTGCCAACTTTTGAGTTGGTTGATATTTTTTACAAAAATAGATCTAAGTGCGTAACTATTTTTCTTCATTTTGTTATCTGCCACAATTGAGTGTTTATTGCGCGATAGAGGGATCAGCTGACTCCACAACAATGAACATTAATTATAGCACTGAAATACGAAATTATTCTCACCAGGATATAAATATAAAAACAATTTATAAGCGTGTTTTAAGTTTTACAGTATAGTATACATATATAAAAATATATGTATTTATTATTATTATTAATTTTTTTTAATTTATCACAATTTTTTAGTTTGTTTTAATATAAAATTATTAAGAGAAATTTTTTTTTTACAAAATATACATTTTGCTGATGCCACTTAAAATTTCATTATTTCTTATGCGTTCAGAAATCATTCAAGCTTTCAGAATTTTTCATTTACATATATACATATATTGCAATATTAACAATTTGTGGCTGCTTACGATTATATTTATTAAATTATATATTATTTTATCTATAATTTTTGACCTTTATTGTTAAAATTAATAAAACTATTTTCTAAAGGTCTTTTAATTTTCTTTATTAATTCTTCTATATTTCGCTAACAATTTGTTAGCAGCGTCAGGAATCTTTAATTGTTTTTATTTTCTATTATTTTGTATAAAAAATTTAAATTTTGTATAAAATAATAGAAAATAAAAACAATTAAAGATTCCTGACGATGCTAACAAATTGTTAGCGAAATATCGAAGAATTAATAAAGAAAAATAAAAAACCTTAAGCCTTAAAAAATACTTTTATTAATATTAAATTATATATTAACAAGTTATTTCTTGCAAGTCAATGTTATTTCTTTTCTGAGTATAATATATTTTGAGTTACACATTAAAATGGGAATGTTTAGTAAATCATGAAAATTCAAGGCATAAAGGGAGTAGAGTACACGAATATATCTATTCAGATTTTTCATATTTGCTTTAAGAAATTTATTGAACTTTTGCTCTGTGCATTGTTGGATTTTTTCAGCCACATGTGGCGAACACTGTACTTGAAGGCAAATCGTTCGATTGTATGTTTAGGGTGAAATTTCAAAGACTTTTCAAAAGAC
The DNA here is from genome assembly GCA_963662145.1 of Sturmia bella. Classification (NCBI taxonomy): domain Eukaryota; kingdom Metazoa; phylum Arthropoda; class Insecta; order Diptera; family Tachinidae; genus Sturmia; species Sturmia bella. Next base: position 14,605,335 of record OY759171.1, on the reverse strand, counting down.
TGTGTTAAGTGACGAGTCAATTTTTTGCCACAAGTGAAGCAAGAAGCCTTTTGACTCCTTAAGCAAAATTGAAAACTCTATTTAAACTTACAATTTCTTTTTTATATAATTTTTTTTTTTTTTTTTGTAGATGAACATTAAGAGACATCAATGCAATTTCTTTTAGCAAATAATTGAAACAAAAAGTTAAAGCTTTTTACAAAAATTTTAAACAGGGTCATAAATATATACATACTTATAAGGCTGTTATTGTTGTCAACCTGCAAAATATAAATGAATTAGATAAAACCAGAATTATTTGTATCTCAGCGTTTATTCAACTACGTTGAAGACTGTCTCCTAAAAGATATTGAAAAAAAAAATCATTCAAAAGTTGTAGTTACATTATAATTTTACTCACCACCAGATTTGCCAAATCATAAGCTCTATTGAAAAATTCAAAAAATAAGTAGAAATACAAACAGAATTTGTATTTTTGGTCACTTTTTTTTTGTATTTCTTAACATAACATTTTAAATTATTGATTTTTTTTATTTTAGCATTTCTCTCAATAAAACAAGAAAAAAATGTTAATGCTCAACTTTTAAGTGTTGGGCCAGGGTGGACATTATTGTGCAAATACTCTTGTAACTATAAAGTATCCCAAAACAGTACGCTCGATAAAATAGGAAGCTTATGAGTTAGACAATCGTGTGAGCAAAGTAAAGTATTATACACATTTAATTACATAATAAATTTAACTTACCATTAAAACCTATTTAGGTAGAGCTACCAATGAAGAACGATCACCATTTTTGATGCATCATGTACTCAGAAAACCCGACTGGCCGCGACCACTGCTGCCAGTTTCTCTGTGTGGTCGTTTAAAACTATCGATAAATTGCTTGTTTCTACCATCACAATTTCTATTGCCATTAAAACCTTTATGATCGTTTTTCCATTTATTCTTAACATCTGCATCATCATATATTGCGCTCATTTTTTCACAATTGGCTTCCTTCTCAATCTGTTCCAATGTTTTAGGGATCTCAAGGCGTTTCGATTGCCAGTTCTTTTTGCGCAAATCAACCACATCCATCAGCATGAATCGAATACGCGTTGAAACCTTGTTACTGCCTTTATTTGCAATAATACGTTGCATTCGTTTTATTACACTGTCCAATGAGTATGTGCAGCTGTCGCTTTTAGAAATTACTGTTTGTTCGAATTTTTGTCCGACTGTGGTCAAGAGCTTGCATAAACACTCGAGCAAATGCTCATTAGTTGGATCTTTCAATAAAGAATCTATGCAGCATTTAATAATTTTGCCTGTTAGCATTGACAACTTGAACAATTCGCCAATAAAACGCACTGTGCCGCCCGAACGTCTACGTATTTTTCGTTCTTCTTCCTCCAACAATTCTTTGAGCTCGGCCTTTTCGTTTGCATCTACGCAGTTGTGCATCTTTTCTCTAATGGGTCCGAGTTTCTGTTCTCTTGCCTTGTTCTGTGTTACATTTTGAGTGAATTCATGTTCTGCTTTAGCCAATAGCGACCGAAGAAATAATATCGCATCAGGTTTTGCTCCATTTTCTACATTTTCGTCACTTGCTTTTATTTCGGATGTCAAACGCTGACATAATGTGGCGTATGAAACAGAAAAATTCGGTTCATCGACGGCCTTTTCGAAAACTAAAATCATAACGTTTTCCATTTTTTCCATTGTATCAATCTTAAGTTCGAAAATTTGTTTTACAAGGGGCTCGAACTTCTCAGGGGTAAGTTTATTTAATATACCACGAACACGTCGAATTAATTCTTCATTTTCGAGTTTTGACTTTTGTTCTAGATCCATTTCACTGTCAGTTGAGTTTGTCAACATTCTAGGGCGCCAGGCATTGTCAGCTTCTTTTAACTTAACATCCTCATTGAGAGACAGACTTAAATGAATAATGGGTTTTTCACTAATTCGATTACGGTTGCCGTTAGGGAAACTTCCCCAATTTTGATAGTTGTCATCTATACTTGCATTACCTCTTGGGCCCGCAAAGCCGCCAGCTATTGTTTGTGATCGAAAAACGAAGGATGGCATTAAATTAGTTTGTGAAACTATTGCAACAACTTTTACATTGGGCTTGACACACGAAGTCTTTGCACGGCGCAGCTGCAACAGTTGTTCCCTGGCATACTGTTTCTTGCCGCAAACATTCATTGGTGACCTTTGAACTTCAATGCAATTAATGTTAACTTCATCTGTGCCAGATAAGCACACTTCTTTCGCTGGCTTGCCTACTCTTAGTACCTCTTTCGATGCGTCGGGTTTTTGAAATTCGTTTTCGTCTTCTTGCTTTTTAGTAGAGGCTGGCTTGTCTAATTTTAATTCTGTTTTCGATGCCTCTGATGTCGGAAATTTGCTCACATCTTTCTCTTTTTTGGTAGGGGTTGGAGTTTCTAATTCCTCTTTCGCTGTAACCGGTTTTTTAGATTTACTTATGTTTTCCTCGGTTTTGGTAGGGACTGAAATGTTTCTCTCTTTTTTGGTAGGGGTTGGAGTTTCTAATTCTAATTCCCCTTTTGCTGCATTCGATTTTCGAGATTCACTTACGTTTTCTTCGGTTTTGGTAGGGACTGAAATTTCTGATTTCAGCTCTTCTCTCGACGACTGTGGTTTTTGAAATTCTCTCACGTCTTTCTCTTTTCTAGTACAGGGTGTCTGGACTAATTTGAATTCTGTTTTCGAAGTCCCCGTTTTCTTAAATTCGCTCAAGTTTTCCTGGGATTTGGTAGAAGCCGAAGTTTCTAATTTTAGTTCTTCTTTAGATGCCTCCGATTTTTGAAACTCCCCAGCTTTTGCAGCTAGATTTTCTTCCAATTGGAGTGTTTCTTTCTTTTTCTTTTTCTCACGGTTTCCTCTGTTTTGGTAGGGGCTGGATTTCTTAATTTAAATTCTTTCGAAGCCACTGGGCTTACAAATTCATTTGAGGAACTTAAAATCGGTGAATTTCTACTATCTAAAGTTTGTTTATTTTTTAGTGCATCTTTGGATGACGTATTAGCATTATGTTTTTCATCAACATTTTCATCCTTGTTTTCTGTTTGTGGTTGCTTAGTGGTGGTAGACGATGTAGACTTATTCTTCTGTATAGCTTCGGCTTTCTGTTTCGTTACAGCCTTCTGTGTGTTTTTATTATTTTTATTATTACCATAGTTCGTCGTTTTTGTATCAACATTTTGCTCGGATTTAATTGATGGCTTTTTACTTGGTTTCCTTTTAGGATAAATTTTATTGTCGATAAGTTTATTTTTATTTATTATGCTTTCGCTGGGTTCAGGCGATTTGGCTGCTGCTGCATTTGAAGTTAAGTTCTTGTTGTGCACCTGCTTTTCTTGAGGCTCTTTACAGCTATCAATATTTATTTGCTTTTGTTGAGGTAGTGAAAGATCTTCATTATTGTTTGATTGTACATCTTTCGATTCTTTTTCATCACGGGTATCATAACATTTTGCTGTTTCAATAGAATTGTCTTTCGTCATTGGTAAAGATGTTTGTAATGATATATTTTCGTCTGGGGTTTTGACTTTTAATGGTTCTTGTAGTGGCAATTGTGGATGAATTAAATTTTGTGGAAGCGCTTTGTCGATACGACTGGAGCTTGCGGTAGCGATTAGTGAGACATCTGTTTCTTGCAGAATATTGTTGTGCGTTTCACCTAAAACAAACAATGTACTTTTTAATGTAGTTTAATCAGATTTAAATTACAATTAGAACATTTAGCTGGTAAACTTTGTTTTAATAATTTTGAATTACAAAATTTTGTTTAATTTTCTAGCTTCAAAAATAAAAATTGTTTTGAATTCTTGTATCGAAATATAAATGGTTATAAATATATTTTGTATTATGATTAGAGATGTCAAGTACTTCTCCATACAATTTTCAAATATGAAATAAAAGTTCCACTACGACATATCAAAAAATAATTATCAAGGTGTTCGTTTTTCCACTTTTTTTTTCCAATTTTTGCATGGAAGCTTTTAAAAAGAGTACCACGTTTCGGGAGAGAAGACCCATAACACCCATATTCATAAAAACTATTGAAGGTTTATTACACATTTATTTGACAAATATTCCGTAGAAATACGTCAAAGAAGAGCTTAATAAACTTACAATAATTATTATGAATATGGCCTTAATTGTTTTTTCTGCATATTTTTTCGAACCCATACAACGACTATAAAAAAGTCAGAATTGGACGTTCCAAAAACAGTTTGTGATGTCGTAGTGGAAATTTTGTTGGCATATTTATTTGTTCCACACAAATCGGCCTGGCCTTAGATATACACTAACAGTGTCACTTAAAAAATATTTATGTTTTAGCAAGGTTTAATAAAAGGATTTTTAGCTAAAATTATATTTAATAGACTCAACGAAATTTGCTGTAAACTTTTTCATTATTAAGCACCATTCATTTACCTTCTAATTGTACTTTAACCGCAACATCCGTATTTCTCCTAAATTCCTGTGTAAGCGCTTCTGTAGGTCCAGCGATGTATATGTGTAATGAAGTTGCAGCTACTTTTTGGTCCGATTTATCAAGCTTAGACGAGGAATCAGATTTGATATCATTTGCTAAATTTAACAATGGCTCTTTATTGACCAAAGTTTTAAGAGGTAATTGTGTCATTGACGAATTTTCTGATGTATTATGCCTCATGTCCTAAAAATGTGTAAAAAATTTAAAAAATAAATAATACACTTATAAATTTAGCAATATAAAGTAAAAATTTCTCACCTTATTAAGATCTATATCATCTAACAAAATATTTCTTTTTGTAACAGGATCTATAATTTCCAACGCATGAGAGCGCAACTTTTTCTTATTTGACACCTGTTGCTGAAACAGAGGCTGACGTGGCATAACAACGAAAGGAGCTGCCTCAACTGGTTGAGCTGATACTGTATTAAAAAGCTCTAGCTTCCTATGACCTACCAAGGGAGCCCCATTAGTTGGTGCTTGCATTTGGTAGCCAGTTGCTGAAAAGCAATTCAAAAACTTTCCAGAAACAGGTTGCTGTTGTTCTGGGCCTCGTTGCACAGTATACGAACAATACATTTGTCGACGCATGTGCGGTATGTATGGTGGTAATTGCGATGAGTTAATAGCGTATGGTGTGTTAGAATGTTCCACAGCAACGTTATGGTGAATCATTTTCACAGTAGCGGTGGCACGGACATATCCGTTTGCAGGAGGTGGGTTTAAAAACTGTTGGCTAAAAACATTGGCGACATTTTCTTGGTTGCTTCCTCGCGAGTAATTGTTTGTAGTGCTCAGCCGAACTTGTGATCCCTAATTTATGTATATGGTTGCAATATTTTTAAAATTGTTTCAAACATATGTATATAGGTATAGTACTTACAAAGTTGTACATCGGATGCTGCTGCATTTTCAAATATCTTCAAGGTACTGTTACACGACCACTGTCGACTGTTGCTGTCAAATTTTAGATTATAATGTTGAAATAGTCGCCTCAAATACTCACACACTTAAAACTAAACTAATGCAGTCCACTGGGGGATGCAGTTCCTAAAAAGCGCTTTCAAATTAGTACAGTGCGACACAATAACGAAAACATTATTACCAGGGATGAGAAATGCAGATTTTAGTACTTGTGTTTGAAGATGTAAGTTTCAATTTTCGTTTACTTGGAAATCTGCAATAAGAATAAAAATAACATCGTACTTAGTAACATATTTGAACTGTTTATACAAATACTGTCGAAGACAAATATAAGATTTGCATTGCTGCTTTTCAGAAAAATTATGCAAGCTTTTTCAACGGAATTATGTAGCGCTCGAAATTTGGTCATATTTTATCTAACAGGTATACCTGGGTATGTACGAGTGTGTACATATGAATTTATTTACTTGCATATATTTCCATATATGGTATATAAGTACTGAATTATAAAATTTTTATATATTACAAATAATGTGTTACAACTGGTCTTTATTACAAATATGTAAGTTACTTGATAAATTGTCAGCTATTTTTCCCCAAATTCCCAAAAATACTTAAACCAAATACAAATCATCACCCCTACCAGGGTTGCCAATTGTTTAAAAAAAATGGTCACAATAGTCGTTTTATGAAAATAGAGTTTCGTGTCATTCATTTAAAATATGCTAATCGTTAATTGTATTACACAACAGTCCGTCGAGACCAGCGATAAATGTGTTAGCGCGACGGCAATAACATCGGCAGCACAGAATCACAATATTACTCACTGCTTAGATAATCATTACAAGAAAGGCAACGAGGAAAAGTGAAACAAATAAAGAAGATATGTTGCAACTTTTTCTACTTAAAAAGTTTATTAAAAGCAATCTCAAAAGCAAGTCAATTATAAATAAGTGTCAAATTGTATGAAAATAAGAGCTAAAGAAAAAACAAAAATTTTAAAGTACAAACAAGTAAATAAAAAACAGATAGCCGTATAATCTTCTAAGGGCACGTCATGTAACTTGCCTGTTTCAGGCACTAAAATTTGTGAACGCATAAAATTAAGTTGTGTCATGTACTTCTTTCTACCTTTAGAAAAAGAGTTAACATAATTTATTATTATTCTAATTTAATGATATTAATGATTCATTCAGTTGAGTTTCATAATATTATTTATTTGACGTTTAAACGCAGTGTCAAATAATCACTAGCATAGAAAATTTTGCTATGAGTACGAAAATAATGAATGCATTGGTTGCAAGGTCTGAGTGTATTGAATAATAAATAAATGATATATATGATATGTAACCCTTAAAGTGGGATTTTACACTTGGGACATTGAAAGACAGACCGACAGACAGACAGACAAAGTTTGTGGCTCCGAAGTGGTGCGGTAGAATATGTAGTGCACGGCTGCCTATACGAGATATCTGTATACATTTTTTGCTTGGTGTTGTAATATTCATGCTCTTGCTTCACATCACTTTTCCATGCCATCGTAATATTAATGCTGTAAGCTGTGTATGTGAGACTGCGCGCAGCGGATGTGTAGAGAATTTATCTCTGTCTATTAATTTCCTAAGTGTTACACGCTTTGAACAGAACGAAAGCCAATGCCATGGACCAATTATCAGGTCAATGCATCTGTCCATATAATTTTGTGTGTTTTCATTGAGAAACTGTCAAAAGCTGTACAGAAGTATGTGGTTGTTGTAGGTCTGACAGTCTCACCACTATTATTACACAAACAAAATACAAGCATGACTTTTGTTGTTGTAGCGTTGCACTGACCTGATAAATAGGTCTTGGCCAATTCTAAAAAATGTGCCTTTCAACTGCCAACATGAAAAAGAACCCTAAACTCTAGGTTACTCTGCCTTTACAAATGCAAGTTACGTGCACGGAAAACTTTAAAAAATAATACGATACTTTCATACGACTTGCTTTAATGGTTACAAGTACAAGTTCATTTTTAAAATGCCGTGGAGCAGTATTCTTCTTAATATTTGTTCGCTTTAATTTTCTATGCTTGACTTTGTGTTCTGTACAGCTGTTTTACCACATCCCAAATTGAAAACAATTTATGGGTGCAAGTAGTCGGACCTTACTGACTTTTGTAATAATTTAAACTTAAAAAAATAATTAATTTCTATTATTCGAACTTTTTCTTATATAATTATTTCTGTATTAAGTTTATTAGGCTCAAATTCTTTCTATATTATCTTATTATATTAAAAAAATAACACAGTTAATTTGTATAAGGTTACATTTGTCTACCGATTTCAAACAAAATTGATATTCCCAACAATCAAGCTCCGCATAAAAGCGAACAGATTTCAATATCAAAATTTAATTTGTGTTTTTGACCCATCTAACTAAGATTTGACACAATACTTACATGTTATTTTTGCACTGATAAGTTTAACTGTTTAATTTAGTATATCTTTTCTTGAAGGTTTAATATATATTTTTCACGAGCTGGACTGTAGCGCTGACACAAATGCACTAATTTTCAAACATAATTTGCACTCACTTTTATACATTAACTTACATATGTATGAGCTTACAGAAGGCACTAAACATTAAAACAGGCAGGTATCTAATCGATGCAGATTTTATAAAGCGCCCAGGTAGTTGCATCAATACTCATGTAGGAGCTGAAGTTTTCAGAGGAAAATTAGTTATCCGGCCGCCATAAGAAAATATATTTAAAAAAATAAAAAGGGTTGGAAATGAAAGAAACTGAAAATTACCGATAACTTTTGAACCAGAAGAGATGGAGGCCATACCATACAAAAAAAAAAAGAAAAAAAAGGTTAAAAATTAAAGGGTTCCCCCTTAAAAGAAACTTAAAATCTTAAAACTTTTGGACTGAGGGCGATAGAGTTTTAAAATTTGCACAGTATATCTGGTTGTCTGGCCTCTACAACAAATATCAAAAAGTTCAAATACAAATGGTATTCCATATAAGGGGGCTCACTATAGTTTTTGAGAATTAGCTGTAACATTTGAACTCGAAATATGCGCAGGCGATATTATATAGTTGTCTACATATTTTTGTACTAAAATCGATATTTCTTTTGAGAGATTTTGGTCTGCTAATTGAAATGGAAGTCTCCTGCACGGTGGTATGCAACTCTTGTTGTGCTAGACAATCGCGTATTTGGCTGTTTAATAATAATTTGTAAAAAACAGAAAACAAAAATACAGGTCAGTATTGTCTTCTTAATCCTTCTCAATTTATTTATAATCTTTACATTTTCCTTTAATCCCAATCTCATGGAAATATTAAAGCACCCGTTTAAAGAAAAACATGCAAACAAATGCATACTCACATGCTTTTTAGAAACGAAAACGCCATTAGTTTCGGTTTCACTTTAAGCGGTTTCTTTCGCAAATTTTTATTTTGTGCGCGGAAAAAAATATACATATGTATATCTTCTTACAAAAATTCAAAATTGTTGAACGACAACTTTCATAGCGTGAACCGAACCTTAAGTACAGATAAAGGTATCTTTATACCAGCTAGACTTACAAGAGCAGCTGACTACTGCTGCTGTAGTCATACAAACGTGAAAAGAAGCAAGGTAGCCTTACAAGCCCAGCTGATTACTGCTTTTAGCTTGTAGAAATATACACAACACATGCACACATACACGAACAAACGGGTGACAGAAGTTCAAGATTTCTACCAACAAAATACATGAAGTGTGTGTTGATGTTGTGTTTGTTGTAGTTATAAGGCTACCTGATATCGAGGTACCTTGAACAGAAGATTGACCGAAGTTCAAGATTTCTACCAACAAAATACATAAAGTGTTTGGCGTAGGTATTCAGGTACCTGGCATTAAGATGCATTGAATCGGCTTTTCATAAATAAAATGTATGTGCGTAGGTGCAAAATCAAAAAAAAAAACTCAATACTTACAGCAGAAGGGTATTTTTCGTATGAAAAAGGTATATACATACGTGTATGCTTAGTGCCCAAAAAACTATTTTGAGAAATTTATTTTTGTTTTAATAAATAGGTATACATGTACATAAGTACATAGATAGTTCATGGGCACACATCTGAACGTAATTAACTCGAAGGGATAATTCAAAACAGGTAAAATTGGGCGATATTTGTATTACTAAACTACCTGGTATACAGATGGCTTGATTGCATGGTGTTAACTCGCATATCTTGAAATGCAAATAGAGTTTCATAATATTTTCTCAGTGATTTTACTTAGGTAGAGTATTATCGCCTAAGCCTCCTATAAATTTCAAAAAATTTTATTTTTCACAAAAACATGCTTCAAACATTTGTGCAAACAAGCAAACATCTTTTTACACAAACGGTGTGTGTAGTTCATTTTGTCCTTTAGCCAAAACCGAAAGAAAAATTAAAAATAATCAGCCCTATTGATATTATAAAGTGCTACTTTAATGATTGATGTATATACATATGTATATACTTATATACATATGTATATAAGTATGTATGCAGATCTGTTTTGTTATCCTCTGTCACCATTCTGCCGTTTTCTTTATTTATGGGATATCAACAACATGTCACCAGCAAATTTTATGCTTGATTTAGAATGTGAACATCCATGGTGGTTGAGGTTGATTAAGAAACCTTTCTTTGACTTGTGGGAGTGTAATAAATTGCGTCCATTATGTGTGAAAATCTATTACTGCAATACATTTTTTTGGGCTGAAAAATTCAATTTCTGTTTCTAATTTTTTGTCGATTTAGAAGCAATCAATACTACATACATATACATACAGTCAAACTTCTACAACTTTAATTGCTTGTCAGTAGCTTTAAAATAATAAATCGCATGTAATTTCCTTCCATAAGTCGAAGTTTTTCGTAACTCGAACAGAAAACATGCACATAAATTCTACAATTCGAGAATGTATATGGCTTGTATTAATGACTTGTTGATTTGCTTATATATTTGCCTATATTTTAATAGCTATTTTTTGGGAGGAATTACCTACCAATTTTATTATATTTATTTGCTCGAGAAGCTTTGTACAACTAGCTTTCTATCTATAATGAGATTGCTGAACATTATTGAGCTGAATAAGAGGATAATATTTTAAGTGCGACGAAGAGGAGGCCAAGGAGTTGATAGGCCTTACCAAGGTATATTTATCAGGTCAGTGCAACTCTACAAAAGCAAAAAACCTGCTTGTATTTTGTTCTTATTTTAATAACAGTGCTGAGATTGTCAACGACCACATACGCCTGTACAGCTTTTGACCGTTTCACCATGAAAATACACAAAATCATATGACCTGATAATGGCACCATGCTACTCAGCAACCTACTAGAAACAACGACTTCCCAGATTTTTGAAATTTTTCAAATCGATAATACTTTTCATTCGGTCATTGAATAGCTTCACTGAATCGATAGTTTTGCCGCCGATAGCGAGCAGTTCATCTTTATGCAATGGCTTAAAATTTGGATTTTAGTAATCGTATAGAATATTTCATTCACGTCATGTCTTACAGATAATGGGGTTTGCTTATAGACAATTTCGCGCTCTGATATATGTATAACGATCACTTAAGCTGTTGAATATTTCTAGTGGGCGGCACGACTTCCTCCCACATACAACTGCTCATATGCCGTCGATGAAGATTTTACCATGGCGTGCACTATTTTTCATTTTATTTGAAGCCTGATCGTGTGAATGGAAAATATAATTTAAGTCAGATTTTTTGACAGCCTCAACAAATGTTTTTAGACTTTTATCTCGTTAAGTATTAATACTTGTGTAATAGTCTGACCTGCCCCCTACAGAAATGTTTACAAGTGAATCTTACTATATTTCCTTTTTTACTTCGTTATCTCAGAATTAATCTCAAATATTGCTTATATTTGAGATTAATTCCTATTCTGGGAAAGATTAATTTTCTCGCATATTACAACATTATGAATTTATCGAACTTAGAACGGTTTTATAATACATATATGAGAGCTGGGGCAAACACAGTCAATATCTCTTCGAGAACCTGGTTGAAGAGGCTACTGACGTGCAGCACTAAGGGATAGAAAATCAGCTATGTGTTTCGTTTTTCTTGAATAGCATCCCGTCGGGGGCTGATTGGGACAATTGAAGCTCTTGGACTTCTGTTTCAAGGCTAGAAGTTCAAGAGAAATCGGGTAATTTAGGTAACCAAATTTTGAGACAGTCTGAGAAACCTGATGATCGCAACCTGATTATTCAGAAACACTCTAGCTGATCAGTGGCTAAGGAGCCTTGCTCGTCTGGCATGAAGTGGCTGTGGGCTTATATCATAAGTATCCCCGAAGAGATCGTTGGCAGTTCTTAATTAGATCTCTTCGCAGCTGTCGTCAGAAGTCTAAATGTATTATGCAGTGCTTTCTTGTAACAGAGCTGTTCTGTAAGACAATCCCTACTTTAGATCTTCTTCTTGATTGGTCTGTCAAAGTAGCTTCATATCATGTTTTAGCGGCCTCATTTTTGTGCCAGAATAATAGAAATCTAGACATTTCGCATGCCTGATACCGAGCAATTCACGGTGTAGCTTTCCATCAGATCAGGTAACCAACGAACCCGAAATATTTATGAAATCTCACATATCCCTTACAAAGAGAAGCATATTACTTTCAATAGCAATTTAAATACTATTTATTGTTTTCCACTTTTACTTTTCTGCAAAAGCAGACATCGTTATTATATCCATTTTGATATGCAGCAAATGTATTTAGCAAACTACTGTTTTGGCAGAACAACAAAACTGTGTTTGCCTTTTTTCTGAAACCTGCTTGTCTACCGCACCACTAGATTCGAAGTTCTCTATCAGTTTGCGAAAAACCCATTGATTATAGTTATATACATATGTATATGTATATGTATATGTATATAAAAAATAAAAGATCCCAAAGCAATTTTCATAATGTATTGTTAAAGACAATACTCTCGTAACACGACTACCGTAGACGTCATGAAAAACATTGATAGATGATGTACCTGGAAATGGTGTTTATATCATATATAACCGAAGATTGTGTGTGGTTTGTGTGCAGTTGTAAATGGGTTTTTCCTTTTTTACATATTTCATTCTGTTTGCTCAAGGATTTGTGTTGTGATTTTTGATTGGGTGTTGGCCATCACTTTGGCGTCAACATACATACATAATTACAAAGAAATGCAAGTAATTTCACAAGACTTTTGATAAACTTATTTGTGCTATTTTGTGAATTCTTAATTTACTGGTATTTTTGATTTTTTTTTTTTTTTTTTTTTTTTGTACATTGCAAAATTTAGTTCACCAAATCTTTTATATGTATTAGTTCTACTCAGTAGTAAAACTACTCAGCAATGAAATGAAATTTTCATAAATCTTTAACTGGCGCTTTTCTCTTTTTCCTAAATAATTTGAATTACATTGTAAGTTTTGTGAAAATTTTAGAACTTATTTTAAATAAAATGTTTGTATGCAAATTTCCAGGTTTCACAGGGAAGACGCATTTATTTTTGGCTTCTTACTCTACTGTTCCCAGATATTTGCTAACAACGTCATGACTTTACTAATACACACATATAAACATACTTTAACATAAACAAGCACAGTACTTTGGAGCAAAGAGTTGAACATTTAAGCAGCTTACTGAAGGAAAGCACTTTCATGGGAAAGGGAACATTTTTAATATACATATAATATTGTTGAAAAGGTAAAACAGATGTATTTAAGAAATAAAACAATATCGTGCACCTTTTCGAATTAAAAAAGGATTTTGAAATTCGATTGAAAGAGAAGGAGCTTTAGTACATACATTAATCAGGGCTGGTCGTTCTAGCAATCGTTATTGTGCCATCGATTTTTCGATAGCAATTGGTAAGAGGAAAAAAAAATGTTTCACTGCAACATACATATAAGAAAAAATAATTATCGAGGCCTCTGATTTCTTTTTAACATTTTTGTTTGGGAGCTACTCTAAGGAGTCGTGGTACGGCATCAGCGTGTTGGAAAAAAATATTGGGTGTTGGTCTCCCAACACGGGCACCCTGGTTCCCTGGTCAGTCCGCATTAGGGCGCCTTAAAAATGAAATGAATAAATTTTCTCAGAATGAAATCACTTATTCTAGATCAAAAGTCTTAGTTCAAATCCCCACTATGACTGATAGTACGCAAATATGGAAACTTAAGCTGGGGCACAACTGGTTTTAGTATTAACAGGCGTTGGAAATAAAGACCATCTAGAATAATGTGTAATAAATGTAAAAGTAAAAAAAAACCAACGCTAAGAAAATTTACTGGGCATAGCGAGCTGCTTAAACGTTGTAATTATCCATGTACATATTAGAATACATCTTTGCTCACGTCACGCACGCTTACGATCAGAATAATTTTCCTCACACACTACAATTTTTTTTTGGGCCTCAAGTCACGCACGCCCTCTAGCATAATTTTTTCAATTACAAATTATCACGCTCGAACCTCTTTTTATCACGCCATTTCACGCACGAAACGATTTAAGTACATACATACATGTGTGATAGGAAGCGATAAAAGCCTTAGTCTGAACACATGGTGTTGAGAAATCAAAATCGGCAATTTAGAACAATTTTTCGATAAACGGAAGATTGTAATATTGAAGAATTCATGTATGATTTAAGACAAACATGTCTTGTAGGACATCTTGGCGCTTATTGAAAATTGTGTAGATTAACTTAATATCATAAAACTTTTGCTTTCAGTGTGTTAGTTTGTGTTCATAAACAAACAAAAATTTACATGGATTTTGAAAAAACTATATTCATAGGTTTATTGGGCTAAAATTACTCAGGTAATTATTCAATCCCCAACGATTTAAAAAATTTTTTTCTTTCCAAGTCGACCCAGACTGAGGTACTTTATATGAACAGTAGAAATCGGGCTTAAATAATTCTAGGAAAAAGATGTGAAAAATATTTTGTAAACCAAAAAAGTTAGTATTAATTCAGGTCCAAAAATGAACCTTTTCAAAAAATATTTGCTGTATTTTTCAGCTGTCTATATGCCGACGACATTTCGTCCTGAATTAATACATTTCAATTGGCTCTTAAAGCAAATAAATAATTAAGCTCATATTCAAAAAAGTTAGTGTTTGAATTTTTTCGTAACCTTTTGTGGAACTTCGCGAACTACCTTAAAATGGTGATCGCGCACTATCATGTACGAAATTTAAAGTTTATTTCACACTCACGCTCTCACGCGTAATTTTTCTAAAGTTAAGTCACGATCAGATGTGACACGACATTTTACGACAACTGCACATCTCTAGTACATACATATACTTACTTCTTCTTCTTCACAAAATTGGAAAACGGAAATATTTAGAGAAGAGGTCCACAAAACGACCTGCGTTTGCAGATTTGTCATAATTTTCCCGTATAAGTTGTAATTTGCAAATATTCCATACCAAAAAACTGCATAGAAAACCCCCCGAGATGCATTTCTACTGTATTTTCTAAAATACTTCTTCTTCTTCTTCACAAAATTTGAAAATGGAAATACATATGTACATATGTACATATGTATGAGGTCTCTATTTTTTGCTAATGAAGTGGAAAATAGTCATAATTTTTACGATATACATAAATAAATTTTAAACACAAAAAGGGTGTTAAAAATTGGTTTGCAAACGACAGAGTTCTGTTGACATACATACATACTAAAAACTCCTTCGGATCGATATCCCCCCTTCTCATGTCAAGCCAGCTGTTAAGAGATCACACTGCAGTAGTAACTGCTCAAGCAATTTCGTTTCCTTAATGCATGGAGTGTGAAAAATTTTTTTCAACCAGTTACAATTATTCTTCAACCATTTTTTGTTTTTCTTCCTCTTTAATTTTACTTTGTTTTCTTTCGAAAGGAAAAATAAACTTCCATCACTTCATGTCTTTTCTTTTTTTAAGTTTCTCCTTTAGAACAAATAACTACTAGCAGTAACAATTGCTTTTGTTGTGCATTGCTTAATGTTTGTTGTTTTTGTATATGTGGTTTTTACTAAAGACGTGTGCCTGCCGTGAAATCTTCGTGTTCCAGGCGTGTTTGTGATTGAGAAAGAAGTCTGCTGCTTGTGAATAAAATTAAGGAAAAGAACTTAGAACCCATCCCTTAATGAATATTCTCCAGGAATTTTTTTCCACAGAGAAAATATTTTTCCCCAGATATACATACAACCTCAAATGAACAATTCCTTGGAGACAAACACATTAATAAGGTCTTACTCAAAATTGAACTTAATTATTTAATTGTAAAGAAAAGTAAAAGTGTTGACGGTATTAATATTTTGTTTGAACATTTCTGATTCTCATTTTGTTTATGGGAATTAAGGAATAAGTAGTTAGGTTTCAAACATTCTTTTATTTTTTTTTTTTCTAAAATAATACATTTCTATAAGGCCTTACCTCATGTGTCTTATGGTTTGCTCTAAGTGTATTTTAAATGTTGAGGAAAATGCGTTGGAAGCAAATTTGGCTGCTGATGAGCGATGTGGTGGTCATGAAACAGCCATGGTGTGTACTCCAGCCCCTAAGTTTCCAACTTTACTTTTCTTGCCTTCTTTAAAAATGAGGATCACCATCACGCATATTCTTCAATACCAGGTAGCCTCACAAGCCCAACTGACTACTGTTTTTAGCCTGCAAAACTGCACAGCACAAACGCGAACAAAATACATGAAGTGTTTGTTGGTGTTCTGTTTGTTGTAGTTATGAGGCTACTTGGTATCGAGGTACCATGGAATGTACTTTCGTTAGATTTCTCGACTTATAAGTTTCTGGTGTGCTGGTGTGCAATAGTAAGAGCCTCTTTCGTGAACGACAGCGATGGTAGTGCAATGAAAATGATCCCTCACGCATCTCCATTTTTTTCAAGCACTATATTTAACACATATGTACGTACATGCATACACATGTAGTTGTTGCCTATTTTTCTTCTTTTTAATCTTTCGAAATTGTTCTGCTATAAAATATATTTGAAGTGTTCAACAAACAGTGATTTTCAATTAGAAATAATGAAAAGAACATGAACGATTGTTTTTTGAGGTCTTTATTTCAATTTAAAGATTTTCTGAAAAATAAACATTCGCACTTAGTTGAAGAATATGCAGAGATAAACTTATTCAATTGAACTTCTTATGGCAAGAGAAAAGGTTTTTTCAAAATATTTTATTTCGGTCCTACATAACATAAATAAAGTCCTTTCAGTAAAATCACCTTATATGTAAAAATTTGCGGTAGTTTTTGCAATGCAATATATATGAAAACTTGTCAGCGGGCTTGCACACTTTAAGACCGGTACAGAGGTTTACGTTTGGAAAATTATAATTGCTTAAACATGGTAAAATGATCGGGTTAGAGTAAAATAAAGAAGGGTCAAGAAATGGTTTTTATATTTTTGTATGTATATCACATTTTTATTAACTAATCCAGTTATTTATGGTCACTTTGCTGACAGGTGTAATTAAAATGAGTTCCAAAAAATTTTTTCTACACGGTAAAACAATAGTGTTAAAATAATATATAATAAATCTCTGCATCTTGTAAATTTCTTCCAAAACCTCTTAATTCATTTTTTTTAACAGCAATAAACCAATTGCCGAAAATTCCGCAGCCAAATAATTGAAGGGAAAAAGTCTCCACTAAATAGCAAAAAATTCCGTTGATATTTGTTTTTGAGCTCCGTAGTGGTGTGCGGAAATTAACATCAGAAATTTACCGATTTTACGTTTTTACACGCATTTCTTTTCGTAACTTAAATTTCCTTAAGACATCCGGCCTTTACATAAAGGGGACATCCTTTTGTTTCGTAATATAAAATCGCCCAAGGAACAGAAATGTGGCAGCCGTGGTATGATTCAACATTATTTGAAAACTGTTGCATACACTTAGGCGTATTTTAATTTATTTAGTGGCCAGGTGCAGTTTTCTCAATTTAATAATTTCAACTCAAAGAGTTCTTTCTATTAATATATGTTACACAAATTGAAATTACTTTCTTAAATAGTGCCCAATAAAAATAAATCCTTGGAAGTAAAAGGCCCTTACATATGGATGTATATCGATTTAGCAATCGGTATTGTGTCATCGATTTTTGGATGGCTTTGGCATAGGGTTCCACTGCTTCTTTACAGCCCTTTTCATAACGTACGATTGACAATTAACGTGAACTTTAACGACAAGATTGTTGGTCAAAAGATGTAGTTAAAGTAAACGTTAAGCCTTAATCATACATTATGAAAGTGGCCGTAAGTATCATACAATCTATATAATAGCACCCTTATTCATAAAAATTATAACAGGCTTATAAGACTGTTATTTGACATATTTGTATGGAAAATCTGTCAAATAAGAGCTTTATAAACCTGTTATAATTTTTATGAATTAGACGGTAAATATTTTAAATTCATCTATTTACTACTAAATTATATTATTGTTTTAGAAATAAAATGTAATTTTTGTTGTCTTCTGACTTGCTTTCAGAAAAAAAACACACAACCCCTTTTTGTACATCGAATGTTTCATATAATGTCAGTCGTTGGTTATTGAATTTTATTTCGTATTTATTTCTTGCTTATTTGAAAACTGATTTATTTGATTACCTCTGTCGAAAGTCAATTTATGTTGAAAAGATTAACATACAAGTTGTAGCAAGAAATGGTATAAGACGAGGGTAGCTAAGAGTGGAAGGGGTAGTCGTAATAAAAAATCACAAGTACATAATCCATTTCAATGTCTGTAAGTATGTAAAATGTATGATTTAATATATTTACGAGTGAAACTCTTGCAAAATAGAAGAATTCGTTAAAGTAGTTTTTATAAAGGCACCAATAGTATTGGCAATGCCGACACTGATACTCATATTGAACATTAAGGAAACACAAGTAGAGATTTTTCTTTTTATTTTACGTTACAAAATATTAAAAATGTCCACAATTGGTGTTTATAATAATTATAATTTAAAAAATAGAATCTGGCTTATAGATCTTCAAAATCTCTATGCCTCCTCAAAAATATTAAAATATTGAAAATAAATTTAATTAATTTAACAATTAGTTGTCCACCCTGCTAAATGTCTTTGATGTTTTCTTTGTCTAATTTAATTAATATCAATCACAAAGATAATATAGAAAGAACTTGAGCCTGATACACTTAATACAGAAATTAAAAATAAATATTACATTATAAAAAAATAAAGAAGACCTCAAACCCAAGTAAAAAAATATCAAATTTTGTTTCGCTTATACTGTCGTTGCCAAAACTTTTGTCCTTTTAATATGAATTATTCATTATTAATATAATCCGTTTAATAAATAATAAATAACTGTCTGTTCCTCAATATCGAACTTGTGCAATTAATCACATTTTAAGCGAAAGAAAATTGTTTTATTCCAAATTGTTTTATTCGAACGATGACTCGATCTACGAGTCGAAGGGACGTAAGTGTTTTCATACAAAATCTGTTTTCTGTATTTCGATCAAGTCATCAGCACTGCGAATGCAAATGTCAAAATCAATCACTTGTTGTTTTGTTTTCGAATGGAAGTTTTTATAGAAAAAAAATTTATATTAATTTGTTAAAAAAAAAACTGGGAAATAAAACTGCAAAATCCACGAATCCAATTTTTATTTTTTTAATTTTATTTGGTTAATACATTGAACAAGTATTATGTATTTCTAGTACTTAGTTTAATATTATTTGAATAAAAAAATTGAAACTGATTTCGTCCCCTTTAAATTAAAAAAACAAATATCCAATAAGAAAATATGGAAAAATTCTTGAAAACATACAATATTTAGATAACTCTAATAAACCTTGTCAAGGCTATTAACTTGGCTTCTTTCTGTGTATATGGATTACACTATTTTTTGACACCTCATTTAGTTCTCTACCGGGTTCTTCCTTTATACATATGTATACTTTTCCGCATTACCACACCTTATTTGATTTTTTACTCATTTTCTCTTAACTCCAGCACCTAAAAATTGCTTTAACGTTTTTTGTTTAGTACCGTCATCGTCAAAGGCAATTAAAAATGATGACATTATAAATTGGATTTTCCAACAGTAGTGAACAGAAAGGCTGTTAAATTGTGCTAAATTGTTTAATCTATGCAGTGTTCACATGCAAACCATTGCAAAAAAAATAAACCAAGTAGGGTTTGCATGCTTGTGTGCATCGGAAACATAATGAAACGAAAAGCTACATATTGAGTTAGTTATATGCTTGAAAAAGCTGAGTTTGATAATAAAGCATATCGTGCAATCATATGTTCAGATGTGAACTATTATTATCAACGTTTGCAAAGTGGCAACATACAGCCAAAAACAGTAAAAATAGTTTTAAATCAATTTTGACACATACGATTTTAGGTTGAGCGTTTTTATGCACTTTTTTTTATTCCCTTTAATATTCTGTCTTTTACTACAATTGATTTTGGTTCATCGTTCAGATATTTTAAGCTCCCAAAATAATGAAATGAACAAATGTAATTGATGGAATTTTTGTTATGTTTTGAAATCCTTATTTGCAAACCCTACAAACGAACACATAAATCAAGTAATTTCCGCCACTAAAGGTGATTATTCCCAGCGTTGTTTTACATATGACCATATTTTCATCTGTCTAGACAGAGAAAAAATATAAGTTCGATACGTTTATCATAATTGTGAATACAGTTTTGCTTACTTTTAAAATGCTAAGAAAAAACCTTATATGGTGGTAATTAAAAACTCAAAACGATCTAAAATTCATACGAGCATGTAAACACGAAATATTAAATAGTACAAATTGATTTCTATGCACAATTTTAATTTTATAGTGAACGACATGTGTGATTTACAATTGTTAGTAATTAATTAAGAATTTCTTTTCCACTTTGTATCTTGGAATGCATTTTTCCATGTTTATATAGACTTTTAAAAATTAAGTTTCCCTGTGGTAAACTGAAGACGATGCAGCAGGAATTCACCTCTTTTGTCGAATAAATTATAATGAATTGTCCATGAAATAAGGAATGTAAATTTTTATTATCACAATGTCAATAGTTGACATTCAAAGGCAACCACATTTTAAACGTTCAAAGCAAATAGTATTTGTCGGAATTATCAAAAGAAACAAACATCAGGAACAATTCCTTATTTTGCATCTAATTTTCCATCCGCATATTTATGTATCTATCCATCACATCAAATGAGGGGTTTTCTGCCGCACAATAGTGGACAAGTGGGGAAAAATTACTTTAATAAAAATATAATAAAAATATAATAATAGCACGACCACATGCACACAATCAAACAGGTGACGAGCTTACTGATTGTGTCTTGGGTGCTTTACATATCCATTAATACAAACACACAAATCCAAAGTCAGCAATGCCAACATTTTGTGGGCTTCTCTGTATGTATGTACTTATCGACACAATAAAGCATATACATAAGTAAGTACCTAAACAAAAATAATGAATTTTAATGTTAAAAATACTTTTTATCATTCCTTTGCAAAAGATCAAAATTTTTTTTTTTTGATTCCCAGCCGACTCAGGTATGGTTTAAAAATTGTATTCTCTAATCGAACATTTTTCTTTTCTATTTACAAATTGTGCCAAGTTCAATTGTACCAACTTTTATACACCTGCAAAAGTCAAATTAAACTGTAATAATAATAATAAAAAAAATTGTAAATTCTTAAACCAAAAACATCGAAGAGGAACATATTACGGTTGAAAGATAGTGTTGATTATATTATAGTTGTAAGCAAACATAATTATATTATAGTTGTAGACAAACATAACACAATATAATATAACATAAAACCAGAGTATTTTAAAATCAAGTTTAAAAAAAGTCTAAAGGCAAAAAAAAAATTGTCTTTAAAAGAGATGTTTTTTGCGAAACAAATCTATATATATACCCTTTTAGTAAAGAGTATAATAAATTAAATTTACTGACTATATTCTTGACTTCGATACGTCCAGATCATATATCTAAGCTTATATATAAGCTTATGGAGTATATTTTATAAAATTTTTATATATTTTATAAATTAATTGATGACAAAAACTCTGCGTTGCTAATGAATTTATCTTAATTTAAATATTGTACACATATATAAACGAATGCAAAATTAAATATTAAACACTAGTATAAAAGTATACATATTTCTTGTAAAACTATTATCAACTGAATGTTATGAAATTTCCACATTTTAATTAAACAACAATAAATCTCTTTTAATACTGCACTATTTTAACAAATTTCAACATTTTAACAAATGTAGAGCAATTTGCTTAATGCATCAGGTCTTTTATATTTTGTATCAAATATAAAATATAAAACTGATTGCCACCAAAGTAAAATAATGCAATAGAAGAAATGGAAAATTGCAAAACTAAATAAATGTTTTTAGATTATATTTCAACGAAATAACAACACGATTATGTTCTTATTTGAATAACTTTACATAAATTATGATAAAACATTTGCCCAGTTCACAAGCTTCCATTATATTGTGTAGCCGGCGTATTGAAATACACCTGTTCACAGGTGAATTTCGTTCACAAAAATTAAAGAGAAGGATATTGGCAACACTTGGTTTCAACAGGACGGCGTCACGTGCCACACAGCCGAAGCTACACACGATGTTTTGCGCCGTTTTCGAAAAAAAAAAAAAATTCTTTGGTGGACCCTTATTATTAACGGATTTCATTGTGATTTTTGGAAAATCACTGTACAACAAACTTGTCATTAAGCATCTGAACAGAGTTCATCTTTCTCAACAACTTCTGAATTGAACAAATGAATTTTGAAATTCTTTGTATTATTAAATTCTCTGTTTTGACAATTTTTACATGCACACATGATTTGCATTCATACAAGCATATATCCTTATTTTGTAGTTAACACTTAATAAAAGCTTTATAAATATTTAATATACATAATGTAAACAAATCTGTGAAAAACAGCATCTGCAATGACAATACAAATGGGATAGGAAAAACGGAAACGGAAATGAAACCACAAAACTAGCAGTAATCATATAATGATCAAAGGTCAGTTTAAAAGCATCTCATTTTGTTGACGAATTGTAATTTTATGGACAGGTTTTATGGACAGAATATTATACTGAAAAATGTGTTTAACGCTTTAAGTTTCAAGCTTATTCACTATCAATAGTCCATTAACATTAAGTCTGTGCGTGATGATGAAGTTGATGGGAAATTACAGTAAGAACAACAGTTATGTTGCAAATTGGCGCCACCAATGGCACATCATCCAAAATTATATGAAAGAGTATAAACTTTTCACTAGAAGAGATTTGTTTGTTTGAGTTATTTATCTGTTTTTTATTTTTTTTTATTTTTCATGTCTTAAATACTGAAACAGCTAGCGCTCTTACTCTATATCCAATAGTGATTACCGGTGTGGCATTTTCTTGATACCAACACATGTTGCAAACAACATATGTAAATGTATCTGGAACATAAATATTTAATAAATTAAGAATAACATTTAATAAATTAATAAAGAATATTTAATAAATTAATATTTAATAAGTTAATATTTAATAAATTTAGTTAAAAAAAAATCTTTTTTTTTTATTAATGCTGCACCAGTCAGCTCTGACTGGTTTGTACATTAGGGATGATAGGAAAGTTCTGATGATATATTTATGCATGATTAATCAGTCATGATGCATAAATCTATAATGTGTGCTAGTCAGCTATCAATATAGAGAAGTAAATAACCAGTATTGAAAATATATCCACCAGGTCTGACTAGTCAGTTATGATCAATTTTGTGCCGACGCTGATTAGAAGTTCAGATATGGTCTATGTGATAAAAAAGAGTGATAAAAAATCACGCATTCAAAAATAAAAAAATACCGATAAACTTAGTTGAATCTTAAAACTGTTTCTTTTTCAATACAAATTTGAGATGAGGTTTAATAGTCTCCCAAAATATGATTTGTGTTAAGTATATTGTGGATTGCGTTGTCTACCAGCAACATTGACAAACTCGTTAGCTACATATAACCAAATCAAGTTTTTTTTTCTCATTGCGAGCTAAATGTGTATTATCTTTGGTTATCTACACTGAGTGTAAATACTTTTAACAATTTTACAAAACAGATCAAACTATGTTTTTTTTGTTTTCTGTTAACAGTACATATTTTTATCGGCAACTAAACGTAGTAAATGCGCAATACGATTAGTCCAACAACTTTTATTAATATTATTTCAGTAGGGGAGATCATGAACATTAGTGTTAAGACTGATATACGTAAAAGTAATTTATATAATTCTAGACCTAAGTAGACTTTTTCTGCCATTTTCAAATCTTTTTGCATGCTGCCGGAATTGCGTTGATGCCACTCCACTTAAAGAAACTTTTGGTATGTTTAAACAAAACCTTAATACAGAAAGTCATTTGTTCGTTTTTCAACGCTTTTTGCTTTTCTTAAGAACCTTTATACAACGAGGCACTGTTGGCCATTACCATTTGTGTTTTTGGAAAGTATCAAAAACTAAACGTTTTTTTTCTTGGAGTACTGACTAGTGAATTTAACTATTACTTGCAATAAGAACCAATTGAAATGTATTATTACAGTTCTAGATATATCTCAATTAATAAGGTCTATGTAGACCTAGAATAATACATTTTAATTGGTTCTGATGGCAAATAATAATTAAATTCAGATGACATGAAGTATTATTGTTTACATTTTTAGGGCTAATGTAAAGCACTACTAAAGCTCTGCAAAAACAAAATCTATGTACAAAAGAAATCACCCGGTTGGAAGTTGCTCTCACTTTGGCAAACGGAGGCCTATGGCAAATCAGTTCTTACTTTGTCAATTAGGCAGCTGTAGAATACAAATGAATAAGCCATGGAGCGGTACACTGCCCCAGAACGCGAAATAATCGTATTTATGTTTCTGAGTAACAATTTGTCTGTGGTGTTGGCGCAGGCGGAATTCCGTCGCCGATTCCCCGGTCGTCCGGCTGCGACTACGCGACCACTAAGAGTATGGGAATACACAAGACGCTGTCAAAAGTGGCCGACCCCGGAGCGCATGTTCTACCAAGAAAATTGCCGATGCGACCAGAAACATCGACCAGAAGTAGTTCCTCGCAATTAGCCATTAATCGGGCATCCCTAGGAAAATTTTTGCTCAAAGACCTGCGCATGTTCCAGTACAAACTTCAGTCCGTGCATCAGCTGCTGCCTGTCAATAGCCAAAAACGTGTAACCTATAACCAAGCCATACTCAATCTCGGTGATGAAGCGGCGACACTCATTTCCACCTCAGCGGGTATGTAAACAAGCAAAACTATCTCTTCTGGATATCGAAACTAGACGAGTGATGCATGAGGAGCCATTACACCCGCTCAAAGTGGCTGCATGGTGCACTGCTCACGCTGGATTTTAGTCTGGAGGACGCTGCTGATCAAACGACAGCAGTGCTGCACACTAGGCCATGGTAGTCGCATTTGAACAAATTAGGTCTAGGGGACATGTAATTCCAACAGGATAGAGCAACGGAACACACTGTGTGAGCCACAACCAATATTGCAAAGCGGTGTTCCCAGATCATTTCATCTCTCGTTTTGGCGTTTTGCACTGGCCGGCAAGATCTCGCGGTTCAACCGTTCCATACTTTTTTTGTAGGGTTTTTGAAGTCTTGTGTTTACGTGAACAAGCTCGAGACCCTGGAAGCCCTCAAAGACAATATTCGACACGAGTGCGAGAATCTGTCGGTCGAAGTTCTATCCGAACTGATTAAAAATGCCTTATAGCAATCAGTTAGGGCGGCGCCCTGTTGTCCTTCTCGACTTGATCGCTAAAATTCTAAAGTTTCATATAATCATTAACAAAAAACATCATTGAAGTTTTTCATTAAAAAAACAAAAATTTAGAGCCAAACAATATCGGAAGACTTGTTTTGGCCCATCATGATTTCCTGAAATTAGTACACAGTTCTGCTTAATTGTGAACATATTTTGTCGAAATAAGTTTAAAACTACATATGTAATAAGAAAATGGGTACGACCAGGTGCCCAATTCATAACTAGTATTTTTGCTTAAAACTATGAGCCTCCCTAAGTGAGCAGTTTTTTTTTTAATCGTAAGCTTTGTTATAATTATGATTGTGAGTGCTTTAAAAATACAAGTATTCGTGTCGCAATGTCGCAACAATATCTTGTTGAGTACATATTTGACATCGTAATCAGAGTTTTTACAAACAATATAATAGAAAATAAATCTATAAAAAATAAAAAAAATATAAAGCGTCAGCTTCACTACTTACCTATTCGTGAGGTTTTTCTTAACGATTGACTAAAATGTTCCGTGTAATAAATTGCTCACTATTTCTGTTCTGTCTAAGGATGTATGAAGTGCCCACGCCAAGCATCGAAGTTTATCTTGGAGGTTTTGCTATATCCCTGCCAAATGAGGATGGCATAACCTCCGTTAGTATCGAAGGCAAACATATCAGAATGGGTAATGCTAACATTTGGTGTGGCTTAGCTTACAAGTCTCTTAAAAACAAAGTTTGGAGATATAAGGACGGCGTTACAAAATTAAATGTTGGCGATATTCTCTTCTATTGCATCCATGTATTAAAAAATGAGAAGCTGTACTCTAAGGCTTATCAACTCATCATTTGCAAAGATAAGTTCTTTAATACCCCTCTACACCAAGTACGTAACCCAAAAATTGAAGTTTATCGCAGAGGCTTTAAGGTTTCCATACCAAATGAAGCTGGCATATCTCTTGTTGGATTCCGAGCCAAGTGTAGTTCACAAATTACAGCTACTGGACAGATGACTTGGGAGGGTTGTACTGATCGAGTTGATGAAAAGGGATATTGGACATATACAAATTATGACGCAGAACTACAGCTTGAAGACTCCCTGAACTATAGCATCTATATAAGAAAAGATGGTCTTGAATACACATCACCTATTGTCACCTACACCGTCAAAATGTATGATCTTGAGACTCCTGAGTATACAATACCCGATCCCAAAATTGTGGTATATCGCAAAGGCTTTGAACTTTCTATACCAAATGAAGACGGCATACAACTTTTAGGCTTTACTGGTAATCTTAACTGTGAAATCGAATGGCCTGATCATGGCTATTGGGATACTGCAACTACTTTATCGTATGATGGACGTTTGACGTATAAGAATGCTGACGCAGAACTACATATTGGAGATAACATCAACTACTATCTGCTTGTGATGAAGGATGGAAATCATTATATTAAAGACAAGTGCATGTACATCGTTAGTAGCTATGAAGAAGCTGCGAAAACAAGTGACCAGCAGTTCGCCCGCAATACTTATGATAAGCGCTCTCAATGAACCATTATATTACATGCCTGTGGCTGGGATATCAGTTAATTGTACCACAATTCAATATTAATAGTACCTGCCAATAAATTAGTTAAGTGTAAATAATACGAAATATGTGAAAAGAATTAAGCACAAAACTATAAATAAATTAATAAATAAATTAACGAAAAACTAATAAAGTTTAAGCAGCAAAATACTGAATATCGGTTCCTCTTAAATAATCTTCTTTATTAAATATTTGTCGTTGGTTACAACAAGCGTTCTGGGGTTTTATGTGCCTTTTGATGCCAACTTGACAATTACTGATTAAAATAATTTCATACACACTGCATGATTTAATGTAAATTTGGTGTAAAATTATTTATTAAAGGACCTCAAGCCGAACTCACTTTATAAATAAAATAAATATTTTATTTATACACTTTTTAGAGAAGACAAAAATTATGGTAAGAAACATACTTTTTTATGCAACTGTTAATTTTATATAAGATGCAAATATCACATAATCTAACATGTGTTACAGGATCAGAGTAACTTTTTAAACGGGAAACACCATATATGTATATTAAAATAGTTTCTTAAAAATTATAAAGACAAAAATTATATGACCACGTTGCATTGTGACTATATATATAAAAAAATATTAATCGTAAATATATTGCACAAATATGAACAAAAATGGTGGCAGTGACCAATCATTAACCAAATTTTTTTTTTCTACGTGAAAAAACAAGGCCGCAAAATAATGTAGGTACATGTATCGCATTTTTGCATGTCAAAGATTTAAGAGGCTGCCTTATCTGTACTCTTGGATGGTGTAACTACATATTGAAATTGGAAGATCTTAATATTTTCGGCATGAAAATTGTAAAAATTACCGCATGTAGGATTTCTAGTTGTATTGATCTTTAAGTTAATTTAAATGGACTTTGCACTGAGGTGATCAGGGATCTTGTTAATGAAACCCACGCTTAAGAAAGAAAGTTTAAATCTAGTCCAGTAAAATTAAATACATTATTTTAAAATTATGCAGCAGCCTCTTCAAAAATGTGATATATCAGAAAAACCTATCTAGACTAAAAAAAACCATCAAGAAAATACGGTAATTTTTAATGATAAGAATATGTTTCTTAATGTGCTGCGTAATATTATTTAGTTCAATGTAAACTATTACACATCTTTATTGTAAGCCTTTTAAAAGTCTCTCTCGCCTTAAATTGCATATTTGTGTTGATTTTGCATCCTCTTTTACTCAAATTATTTTGTAAATGACATTTTACTCTGCTGCCATAAACTGCATTAATAAACCACACATAAATTATTTGATACATTCTGGTCTAGGTGCGAAAGGGTATGCAATATTGGCAACTGTACGTTTATGCTTTTAACCCAATTTGTTGGTTTATTATGGAATAACATGCAAATAAAAATTTATAAAATTGCATTGGCTGGTTGAAGTGGTTGAATAATCAGAAAAGGCAACAGCACAAAAAATCAATCCAAACATGAAGTTTATTGCATCACCAGGTACAATAAAAATTACACACCATACCAAAGTTAATGCAGTTTTGTTTCTTTTGATTTCCACATGCATATGTAAGTGTAAGAATCAGTAATTTGATGAATTGTTAATATTCTTGATATTGAATGTCAAATGTTTTTCAATAAAGCATGCATTGAAACTGTAATGTTGTAAAGAAACTAAATTTGTCAGTCAAGATTAAACATAATATTATTGAAAATTGCACTTTTAGGCATCAAATTACCATTGCCAGTGTTATTGCTATATTCAATAATAATATTATCATGACCAATCATATTATTCTGAAGTTTGATGTTGTAATAAAATTTCATCATAATATAAATATATATAATAAAATGATCATGCTGCTATCAAATTCAACTACAATTTAAATTCAATTTTCATAGTCTAACTATAAGATTTATAATTGTTAATAATTTTATCGGACTTGAGCTTGACAATACTGGAATTTTTTTTTTTTTTTTGCAAAAGTTAGTTTCCAGTAAATATATTATTGTTGACAATATTATAACTCCATGGATTCTAATATTGTCATTTGCAACCATGATTTCATTTTCAAATTTTCAAATACGCTATTTCAAAATGCAAGCAAATGCATGCCATTTGTATGTACCATTAAAAGATCCTGATTATACAGGCGTTAAGAACATATCTTTATTTCATTATACCACAGTTCGCATTCTATAATTATCTTTCAATGTTAATGATTGAAATTTATTAACTGAACTTATTTTTCGTTATTTCTTTTTGGAATAAATATGCAAATAATTCTTAGCGCCTCGATGGATGAATTGGTAGAGCGTCCTACTAAGAGTCCCCGAGGTCGCAGGTTCGATTTCTGCCGAAGGCTTTGGGTGTTTCTGCAGCCAAGCCAAAAGCTTCGCAGTTTTGTGTTTGTTCATTAAAAAAAAAATAAACACACAGAGCCTTACAAAGACAACAGAAAACGGGGAGACGCAATGAAAATAGCAAAAACTTTACTAGAGCCATTATAGCTCCTTTATTATGTTAACAAACGTTTGGTTACAAATTAATTAGTTAAAACGGAAAAATCGATTTTATCGCTAACTTTCCAAAGTTTATTACAAATATGGAAAATTATCTAATCAAAATAATCGTCGTATGGATGACGGATCCCTATCACTGAAGTATCACTCATACGACACGCTTTATCAATATTTAAAGAATCGAGTGCAGCGCATTGTGAGAAAATCTTACAATTTTATTGTCCGACAATATATTTATTATTATTGCTAGGTCGGTCCAGAATGGCCCTTCGCACTGCGACCATGAATGATCTATTGTGCAACAATATATTTAGCTACAAGCGAAAATTCTGCGTAGCAAAACTTGTCAGTCAATTGTCGTTATCAAAATTCACATACACACACACACACACACACCGATCCCTATCACTGAAGTATCACTCATACGACACGCTTTGCCAATAGTGAAACAAATGAATGCAGCAAATTGTAAGAAAATTTTACAATTTTATTGCCCGACAATAAATTTAGCTACAAGCGAAAATTCTGTCGTTATTAATTATCACACACACTCACACAATTCGTTAATGCTGCTTTCTTTACCAAACTTTTTTCGCTCTTTATTATTTATTTCTCTTGCTCAAAAAACCCGTTTTAAATTTTTTTATTCTCTTTTCTGCAACTTGTTGTCTCACGTACTTATTTTTTACTCCTCTCTTGTTTTTTTCTTCCCTTCGTACACATACATTTTGTAGAATTCTCTGTCATTACGCTGATAATGACGCCATTGTAAGATGTTGAGTACTCATGCATCTTACAATATGCCAACGTCTGACAATGTACTGACAATTAATTGTCTGCCAATGCATTCGCTTTCAATATTATCAGGAAGAAATTGTAAATTCTCTTAACTGGCTAAAAATATTCCATACATTTGCTAACAATATTGTAAGACCTTATATACATTGCGTTAGTGCTCATTGACATTAAGTAGCGATTTCCTTATTTGAAAGGCATACAGTCATACAAAAATGTATCGTCGTATTAATAACGTAAAGTAACATAAATATGCGGCATTGACATTGTAAAAGTTTCCACAAATACTCTCTATTTTACCTTTACACACTCTTTCCGTCTTCCTATTTTTCCAGTTCCACTACAATGTAATGCATATGTAGGCGTCAACCCCGGTAAAGAAAAGAAATGTAACAACCGCTTCAAAAATAATTTCAAAATAATTCCAAATCTATTAGTAACTTAATTGTGATTAATCAACCTATAAGCAAAACTTTTTCTTGTTTCTGATAATAATAAAAAACTGATTTTCAACACTACACCACAAGCATGGGTTTTACCAGGAATACAAAAAGTACACGTACAACTTTAATGAACAAGGCAAGATTTCCATCAGGACATACTGCTTGGCTTTCTTTAATATTTTTGCGTAAGACTAAAATCCCACATGATATCATGCCTTTTTGCTAATATTATTCCAAATATGAGTATGTAAGTATGTTTAAAGTATGTTAGCAGTGCCCAAAAATATGTAATCGCATATATTGACTTGTTAAACAATTGTTTATGTAAAACTTAAACACCCCACATGACAGAGAAGTATGTTCAGTTGATTCCATTAGCAAAATATTATTTACTTTTAAGTCTAAGTACATATGAATGTACATTTGCCCTTAAATATTTTGTGATTATAAATGAGTTTGCCAATAAATTATGTTATTCGTTTTTTTTCGCCATGTTGATGTCCAATTTCAAAAGTGTAGTGTTCTCCTCTTTAGCATTCCGATCTAACTCATATGTGTGAAATACACATTGTGTACTCTTTTAAAAGTAGTTTATATGCAAACAAATTCATTCGTTAACTTTTTAATATTTTAGTCCTTTGCTTATACTAACATGGCTCATTATATATCGCTAGTGCCACATAGAAAGGTCTTAAATCAAGTTATTTTTGAATGTTGAATTTTTTGCCAATTTCTATATAAAATCTTTTCATTTATCAAAATATGCAAAAACTCTAAAATTTGAAAGAAAAGCATATAAAGGCCTTTCTACATGCGACCCACGGTATGTATGTAAGTAAATATTTATTACGAAGATTTTGCTTGTCTAAAAGGAATTTTTTTGCTGATGTTCTTTTTAATGATTTCATAAACCAAATCTGAAGGCGTTTGTAATATTTTAGTCTAGGGATGTTGCAGTTCTAGTGAAAATGTCATGTCACGTGTGACTCACGCGTCATAATGATCAAATTTTAGAGAAATCATGTATGGTGGCTTGATCGTGATTTAAGATTAAAATTAAATTTTGCACGTGATAGTGCGTGATTATCATTTTAAGACACTACAACGTGAAATTTACTCAGCAACTAAGGCCTCTTGACCAAGCGTCGTCACTGGTCAGAATGGTGGCGAAAAATGGCAACAGTGAGTGATCAATTTTCGAAGAAAATCGTCTTCAGTGGTGAGGCACATTTTCACCTGAGTGGATTTGTCAATAAGCAGAATTGCTACATTTGTGCTAATGATAGTCCAAGAGTGATTGTCGAAAAACTAAGGCACCTACAAAGGATGACTGTTTCGTGCGGCTTATGAGTTGGCGGCATCATCGATGATAACGAACTTTTCATGGCCCGAATGGAAGATAAGGATTTGAACGATAATAAGTTTAAACAGGAAGGTACCACCTACCACAGACCTAACGAAACAATGGCTCTTTTGCACAAGAGATTCAATGGCCGTGCTATGTCACGTGCTGCCGATGTCAATTGGCCGCCAAGATCATGTGATTTGACACCGTTGGACTTGTTTCTTTGGGATTAATGAAAAAAAGTTGTACGTCGATATAACCTCAATTATGTCTTAGCGTCATCGAAAATTTGGACCATCAAATGGAGTGCCTACGGAGTCTCGGTTGCCATTAAGCCGATATTTTGTTCCATGCTTAATTTTAATAAAAAGATTTGGCAAAATTTTCTAAATAGTCTGTGTTTTATTTAAAACCAACATCGGCCTATAAAATTCAACCACCAATTACACACAAACCAGAATTGAAATAATCTCTGATACAGGTTCTATACAATTCGCAATGAGGGTAAGAATGTCCTGGAAGACATGTGTTTGTTAAGTTTTCTTCTTTAGTGTTATCTACATCGGTGTTATATCTTGCGGCTTAGGCTGTTATCGCTCTCGCCCCACAGTTGTACATATGTACATATGTATGTGTTTTAAATTAATTAAATTTTTTTTCGTTTATAGTTCTTTCAAAACCAACATGATTGAATGCTAGAATTAGTTTTCGATGGAAAGAATTTTCCACTTGAGTGTGCGTAACATGAGTCCCGAAAGTAATTGTCGTGCGTGAAGAAAACTATATTGATAGTGAGCGCGCATGATGTGACACTCAGACGCACATCTCTGTTCTATTTAACATGGAAGACAAAAGATGCTCACAGACAACAATGTGAGAAATGGCCCAAAGGATAATAAATACATATTTTGTGTAAAGTGTACTTGTGCTAATGTGAGATTGTTTTTATAATATTTTATGAAAAATAGAGCAACAACAAAAAGCATAACAAGTGAACTAGTACATGAAAAAATGTTCTTTATGCAGTTTCGATTCTTATAGTCAAAGAAATAAATTCTGTTATGGGTACATGTACAACATCGTAAATACAAACAACAAATAAAATAATTCTAAAATAAATATTTGTAGGAAATGTTGGTGGGAAAAGAAGCAAGCATTATACGCTTCCAACAAGTGTTAGGGGTATATGTGATTTCAATTTCCGGCTGCTCATATTTTTGACATGGAGAAGACTTTTAGCAAAAAATATCTCTAATTGTAGATAAAAATCAAACATTTTGTGTAATTTTCTTTTTGATCTTATTACCTAAGGAGCTTAACAACCTGAAGTTACATAAAATATTTTAGACACAATTCTTATGATGAAAATATACGTTTTTCGTAAGAACTCTATATTGTGCCTAAAATATCAATAGCGATCTGTCGTAAAGCTCCGTATAGACGGTTGTCAGATCTTACAACATTGTAAGACCTGATAACGTGCTGGCAACTTACTGAAAATACAAAATTGTCAGCATTAAGAAAATTATCAAATCAGACAATTGCAAGAAAATCTTACAATCTCATTGCCAGACAATTGCCTGATAATAAATTTAGCTACCAACGAAAATTGTCAGCTTACACGGATGTAAGATTTTCTACGTACCGTAAATTGTCAGGCAATTGTCATTACCAACATACCGCTCTTCATTCTTTATTGTTCTGGCTCAGGAAATATGCATTAAATTTTTTTTTTGTTCTATTTTCTGCAACTTTTTGTCTTTCGTACTCATTTTTTTACTATTCTCTTGTTTTTTTCCCTCTCGTAAGCAGGCATTTTTCTTTAGTATTCCTTGTTATTACTATGACAATAAAACCATTGAAAGGTGTGGAGAATTTATGCATCTTACAATATGCCAATGACTGACAATGTACTAGCAATAATAACGCCAGAGTGTTCAGACGATTGCCAGATAACTGACAACTAATTGTTAGGGCGATCAATGCTTTCACTTTCAATGCTTTCGCTTTCAATATTGTCTGGAAGAAATTGTAAGTTCTCACGATTGGTTAAAAATATTCATTACAATATTGTAAGATCTTACAATCGTCTGTACATAGCTTAAGTTGCGCAAACCAGTTAAACCATTAACCATAGATATATGTATAAATATTTTCATTTAATTTTAAACCTTACGAATTTCTCTGAAACGGTGTAAAAAAGCAACTGCGTATGCGATTGTGGGGAATACAAACCAACGACATTTTTCGATGATAACAAAGGCTAAAATTACTTGAATTTAAAATTTGTATATATAACTTGCTTCATAGATCTTTGGCGATGGAGACTAAGCCATTGGTCATTTTCAAAAAAGTTTTGAAAATGTTTTCATAACAAAATTCCTTAGCTAGTTGGTGTGCAAATCATATCTTCCTCAATATTTTCCACCTTGTTTTTTACATCTATTAAATATAAACACACAATTTCAAAATATGTAGATAAATAAGCGACTAAGAATTATCTTATTATAAATAGATATGTGACATGGTAATCAGTACTCGTATTGTGTGCAGATATGGAAAATGCTGATAAGCACTACGAACAATGTAATACGAGAGCAAACTTTTGCAAATGATTCCATTTAAGCTGTTATTTAGGAACTGAAAGTACAGTTATCGTTCTTTTCTTGAGAAAATAATTTCGTTAAAAATAATTCGTTTTCTTTTCACAAACAGAAAAACTTTTGATACTTTGAAAAATACATATCGACGTAACCACTGGTAATTCGTGGTATGGAAGGTTGCAAAACGAAAAAAATGTTTGCATAATGTTAAAGGTTTGTTTGAACATTTCTGATTCTCATTTTGTTCATGGGAACTTTGAAGTAAGTAGTGGGGCTTAAAACATTATTTTAAGAATTTTTCGAATCTAGTGATAAGTTGATTAGCATCATCGAAATGTCAGCGACCATCTATATGGCTGAAAAAGACAGAAAACATTTGTAAGATCTATTTTTGGACCTGAATTAATACAAAAAATTAACTAAATAATCTTTTTTAGCTGTCAGGAAAAATTTATATTTTTGAAACAACAACAGCTGTTGCTTAATATTAAATTCTCTAATCGTAAAGATTAGTCAGAACGGCATAGAAAGAAAATGTAAGAATAAATCCCATATTATTTTACAATCGTTTTTATACAATATGATCTACAAATAAAAAACATGTCTGTAACATATACAACACCTATATGTTGTAAACCATAATCGTAAAGAGATGTGTATGTTGTGTTGTAGATGAAACAACTCAACAGTTAGGTGTTGTAAACCATAATTGTAGCATAAGTACAATTCGGGATTGAAGCAAGCACGTCTGTGGTTGATTGTAGGAAATTCGTACTTACTGCACTTCTGACACCGCATGGAAACGATTTGGGTATGGATGAATTGATATTTTTTTCTGTGTTATATTCGAAGTGTTGCTGAATTTAGCACTAAATCTTATGGAACTACATATTTATCTAAAAGTTATAGACTTTCGGCGTTGGAGTTGCAGATTAAGCCTACAAAGTAGTTTTGAAAAATTTCCCTATAGACATTGACTTCTGTAATTACAGGGCTTATATCCTCAACACTAATATCGTAAAATATTTCTTAATAAACGTTTTTTTTTTCCCCTTATAAATATTGAGTCGTCTAATTACAGGGCTTATATCTTCAACTTTAATATCATAAAGTATTTCTTAATAAACGCTTTTTTTCCTTAAAAATATTGACTCCCTGTAATTAGAGACAGGGCTTATATCTTCAACTTTAATGTCGTAAAGTATTTCTTAGCAAAGAAAGGTTTTTTTTATCTTGATTTTTATCTCACTGAACAAATATGTGGCTCATACTAATAAATAAGCATTGCGAGCAAAGTAAGGAGAAATTAATCTTTGAAACGGGCAAAATATTTTTAGTACTTTTCCAAGCATCAGCTTCTTCACAACAGCCAATTAAAATGATCCAGGTAATAAGTTCTGTTGTATTGCTTTTCTGTCTAATAGGAAGTCTAAGGGCATATCAAATACCCACACCAAGAATTAAAGTCTATCATAAAGGCCTTGTAGTTTCTATACCGGATGAAGATGGTATAGCTTTTGTTTCTGTCGAATTTAAACATTACAGAATGGGTTGCATGGCTACTTGGAAAGATTTTGCCTATAAACCTGTTAATGGCACATATTGGATATATAAAAATTTTACTACACAACTAAATGCAGGTAGTATTCTCGGCTATGGCATCTACGTAACAAAAGACACAAAATTTTATTCTAATACTGGTCGGATTATCGTCGAAATTTCTCCGACTCATACTTCTCACTACAGAATACCTCACCCGTCAACTGAAGTCTATCACAGAAGCTTTAAGGTATCCATACCTGACGCAGATGGCATAACTCTTTTTGAATTCAAAGCCAACCGCAATTCACAAGTCACAACAGATGGTCCAGTCGATTGGGCAGATGTTATCTGTACAACTGATGAGGCAGGACGTTGGTCATTTACAAACAATGACGCAGAGCTGCAGGTGGGTGACCAGCTAAATTACCGCATATATGTAAGAAAAGATAACCGCGATTACACTGCGTATAATAGCGTCTACATCGCATAATACCCCTCAATCTACAATATCCAATACCAAAAACTCTAGTTAGTAGTAAAAGTTTGGATGTTTTTGCTTTACTACTAACTTTGATGAAATGGCAAATCGCAATTCACTTTAATCTTTGATGGAAACTTTACATATAGAAACTCTGATGCAGAGTGCTACTCAAGTAAATTAAACTATGTGCTTACAGGGAAAATATATGGACATCAATACGTTGAAGATAATCGTCAATAACTATGAAGTAGCTGAGGCAAATGTGTTCTAAATAACCACCACCTCTTCTTAATATTATCATAGAATAAGTTGAATATAAATATAAGAAACTAACAGAGTTGGTTGTTTCATTCTGGCTGCGGATCAATCATTTACAATTAACTAAACAACATATTCTTAAAATAACAAAACAGAAAAACGAATGTGTATATTTCTTTGCTTTATAAGGGACTTGTTTTATTAGAATAAAATTTTCATTGGCATTAGTTATATTTAATGATAGCGAATAAAAGGGAGCTGCCACAGAGGAGACATTTTCCCTGTATATAAATCACAGGGTGTCTGTATGTTATGTTTCAGGGGATGCAGGTCATGAGACCAGCCCCACTGGGGCCCTAGAAAGTTCCCATTGTGTGTGAAACTATTGAAGATCTTTTTTTGGTTTGAAGTTAAAATATTATTCATATTATTTGCCATGTTCACTAAAAACCAAGCAAATAAAAATTTCTGACATTGATTCATATACACACATACATGAGAGATATTGCAAAAACCGGTTTCCGGTTTTGGTGCCAAAAACTTAAAATTATACCAAAATAAGCCTACGTAATGCAAAAATCTTTTTTTTTCAATATCAGTTTGGTCTGTACGCGAACTAAAACAAATTTTGTTACCAAAGAGCAGATGTTATAATAAAATTTATTTTTTAAAGGCGAATAATATAAACTTTTCACATCGGTATATATATAGCCGAGATGTAGCCAAGATGATTTCTCTAAAAGTTGGACCTGTACGAGAACTAAAACAAATTTTGCTACCAAGAAGTAGATGTTATAAAAAGATGTAGTTCTCAAGGGAGAACGATATAAAAAACTTTCGTTATCGGTCTATATATAGCATAGATATACCAAAAACCAGTTTCTCAAGAAATTGGACGTGTAAGAGAACTCAAGTAAATTTTGCTACTAGATGCAGCGAAATTTTTAAGAAGTTTGGTTTGAAAGTTAAACAAAATTTGGGGCTAAAACATTAGCAAAAAAGTGAGCTTAAGGTTAACGCATTTCCGAAATCGGACCATATAGTAGATATATACCGAAAATTGATTTTGCCAGAGATTGGGCGAACTAAAATATATTATTTTACCAAAAAAAATAAGATGTAGTTTTTAAGAACAATTTTCGACATCGGTCTACAAATAGCCGAGATATAGCGAGAGCCGATTTCTCAAGAATTTGGACCTGCACATAAACTTCAACAAGTTTTGGCGCCAAATATTTTTATTTGTTTGTAGTTCATGCCATAATAAAATATCTGGATAAAAAACCAAACACAAAAAGTTCTTAAATCGATTTATATGCATTGGATCTGAGAGTGGGGGTATATTCGGCCTAGCCGAATATAGCAGTTTTATTTGTTAATTTTAAAACGTATTTTAAATTTATATATAGTTTTACTTAAAATCATTTTGTTATCTTAAGATCTTATTGTGAAATTTATTTTAAAATTTAATATAGTTCTTAATTCCAGTAAAATGTTGGGCAATAAACATTTTTGTGTAAAAACGAAAGTATATTTTTTACGCATAAGCTCTTTATGATATTATTAGCTTAAGATCACAATGTGATGCGTCATTCACACAATAGCTTTGTTCGCTTATTGAAAATTATTAAAAATGTATGGTGTATTACATTAAAATTAGAGAGGTTTGTTAATATAAACTACGCCATAGAAAAATTTTTCAAATAATCAGATATTTGCTACAACACAGATACATAGAAGCTGCAATCTTTAGGTACAAAAGCGTT
The DNA here is from genome assembly GCA_963662145.1 of Sturmia bella. NCBI lineage: Eukaryota > Metazoa > Arthropoda > Insecta > Diptera > Tachinidae > Sturmia > Sturmia bella. Next base: position 14,566,693 of record OY759171.1, on the reverse strand, counting down.
GAAATGTATTTTTGAGTGACAATTATTTGATCTACGAATAACTTTTAAGCTGTGTATTTGAAGTGTACTATTTTGAAGTCTTATTTTATCGGTTTTTAGTTCGAATTTACTTCCTCAGAATTGAGCAAGTGTATCTTTTTGTGGTAAAATTGTAGTGATCAGTATTTTTAAAGAAGACCAGAAAACTAAATTTGAATACTTAACAGCTGTGGAAGATTCTATGGCTGTTTCCATGACGATCATTAGCACCCAAATTGTTTCGAACCCAGGTCGTAAATAATTTCATACTGTTCTTAAGCAGCAGAGCGCAGCCCTGCTACCACCTTAAGTTTTATTGAGTTCACTGACGAGTTGAGCAGGATCAAGGAAAATTCGGGGGCATCTAGATGACTGAAAGAACTATGTAGATCCAGAATAATACATTTGAATTTGCTCTTACAGCAAACTGTAACTAAATTAAGTTTTCAACATTTTGTTTTATATAATAAAATTGCATTTTATTATACACAAAAAAAAAACAATTTAATCCATTTGCACATAAAACAATTCCAAGCGATGTCAGAAGTTCGGTAGTTACGGATTTTCTTGTTTTAAGTACGGATTATTAAAGCACTAAATATTTAATTTTATCCGTATTCAATCACAGTTTTGAATTGATTTCAGCCATATCCAATCCTAAAAACAATAACGATTTAAGAACATTGATATTTACCATACTTTCGACATCATTTGATATTGATTTAAATACGAATGGATTGAATATATTTTGAGTGTGATGATTGATTATGCACTTGATTAGATGTTTTCTGAAGCCTATTTAACGCCAAATTCGTACCTGAAATATTCCGCTCTACTTCCTTAATTTAATAACAATTTATAAACTATTTTGTTTTTTTTTTTTGCCAATTTGTACCTGGCACCTTACTACTGCCAGTCCAGCCACTCTAACGATTGAGCCATCGTGGCAATTAAAAAATTTAAGCAAAATGCAATACTTATGATGGTTACATATAAACCCAAGAATTTTGTACTCATTTTAAACCTTAACAGGATTCATTCTCTTTAATAATCCCTATTAGGCTCGTTTTAAGTACACTAGTGTCTTATGGTTACTTAAATTTTCAAGTACGTTTCGTAGCTGCTTAGAAATCAGTTAGAAAGAACTTTAATTTAGAACGAGCTTTTTTTCTGTGTATATTTTTTTGAAAATGCTAGCAAACTGTTAGCGAAATATTAAATAATATTGTTAATAAAGTTTTATATTAAAAACGAACTGAAGAAAATAGATATATATATATATATATATATATATATATATATATATATATATATGTAAATTAGTTTTATTATTCACACAAGATTATATTAAAAGTTTTATTTCAATTCATAGTATATGTAATTTGTACATTAGTATTTAGATTTCAAAATATAATTAAAATGAGTTATAGTTTGTAAATGTAACGTGAACAACTTTTTACTTCTTCTAAGACTGATCCTTTCAACTGACTTCTTACGACTGACTTCTTACAACCACTGACTTCTTTTCTTCATATCCCTTCTGACATTTCCCCTTATAAATTATGTTCTTCTGCCTCTTTGACATTTGCGGTGTGTTCATTACTAATTAACCCTTTGATGGCTTTACATTCGGCCATCCTGATAATCATCGGCCTCCGATGATGACACCTCTTCTTCTTCAGCAACTCTCCATGGCTTCATAAAGTCACAACTTGTTGAAGTGCTGCTTGGACCTTCAAACTCTGCTACCTTCACAACATCGTAACGTCCACTTCGCTTAACCTTCACGACTTTGTACGGTCCCAAATACTCACTGGCCAATTTTTTACCTGCTGTAAATTGTGTACGTTTGATAGCGACAAGATCACCGACTGCATATTCAACTGGACTCTTTCGATTTTTGTCGTACTGTTTTTTGTAGGTTTCTTGTGCCTTTTGTATTTGTTTTCTTGCGTCATCGCGCAACTGTTGGCGGTTTTTATTGAACTGATCAATAAGTTCTTCTTGAAGTATTTCAAGTATTTTGTTTTCTGGGTTGGCGTGCATCTTAAGACCGAACATTATTTCAAAAGGTGTAAACTGTGTGGAGTTATGGAAACACGAATTTAAAGACTTTTGCACCTGCCCAACATACTTGTACCATTTGGATGGGTTTTCGTGTGACAGCTTTGAAATAACCGATAAGATGCACCGATTGACACGCTCAATCTGTCCATTGCCTCTCGGAATACCTGTTGTTGTTAAAATGTGTTCAATGGCGTTTTTTTCACAATAATCTTTAAAAGAATGTGAAGTAAAAGCCGCTCCTTTATCACTGACGATACGACTTGGACTTCCATATGTGTTAGACCATACTAACAGGTTTCTTACAACTTCATCCGCATTTGTTGTTTTCGTGCTGAATAACCAAGTGAACTTCGAAAAACCGTCTACTATAGCAAGGATGTATTTATACTGCTTACATGTCGCATCCATTGGACCCAAGTGGTCGATGTGTAGAGTATGTAGCGGCATATCACCTTTATCAATGCATTGCAACATGCCTTCCTTCTTTCCCAACTTTTTATTATGTATTATGCATCGTATACAATTTTGAACAATCTGTATAACTTTTTTTTCTATGTGTGGTATATAAAACTGTTGTTGTACCTCGTGCATAGTTTTTGCAATTGAAAAATGATTATTCTCGTGTATGTTTCTTATTATTTCAACTTCCATGGCTTTTGGGACTAAAAGTAAATCATTTCCGTTTACTGTCTTATAGATTAGTCCACCTTTTACTTTATAATCTTCATAATCATGAGATTGAAGTATCACTGATATTGCTTTTACATGTTCATCTGTTTGCTGCATGCGTTTAATACGAGCTGTTATTTCTGACGAAATTATCAGCACATTTACTGGATATCTACTCAGACAATCTACATGTTTCATCCTGTTTCCTGCGCGATGCTCCACGGTGTAAGAGAAATCCTGTATATACATGACCCATTGCGCAACATCTCTGGGAATATCCCTTTTGGACACAGTCTGAGTAAAAGCTGAACAGTCTGTTACTAATTTGAATTGTACGCCCAACAGATAGTGGCGAAATTTCTTAAAAGCCAGGTAAGCTGCTTTTACCTCCATGATGTAGCTGTGAAGCTTACACTCTTGTGCGGAAGCAACTTTGCTCCAATAAAAAACGGGGTGCAGTTTCCCATCAAACGTTTGAAATAGTGTTGCTCCAAAACCTTCCTTTGAAGCGTCCGTGTGCAGTTCTGTCTCGGCATTTCTGTTGAAAATTTTTAAAACTGGTTCGCTGGTTATGGCTGACTTTAGCAGTTTAATCGCTGAGAGTTCTGTGTTTGTTATTTTGAACTGTACATCTTTCTTTAACAAATTTGTTAAAGGTTTTGCAATGTGGGCATACCCCCGAACAAATTTTCTAAAATAGCCCGTCAGTCCGAGAAAAGATTGCACATCTTTCACATTATTTGGTGTTGGAAATCGTTCAACTGCTTTTGTTTTTGATTCGCTGGGTGATATATTGCCATTTGCGACATTATGGCCTAAAAACTCAATTTTATTTTTAAAAAATGAACATTTTGACCATTTAAACTTCAAACCATACTTTGCTGCTGTGTCTAAGACCAGTTGAAGTTTTTTGAAACATTCTTCAACAATTTTTGCATATATAATAATGTCGTCTATGTATAATTCCATAATGTCTGAATTAATAAGTTTTTGAAAGATGTAATTTACATACCGAATGAAATAGGCTGGTGAATTGCAAAAGCCAAATGGGGCTCTGTTGAACTCGTACAAACCTTGTTTTGTAATAAAAGCAGTGTATTTTTTGCTGCCCTCGTCAATAGGGACATGAAAAAAACCGTTTTCAAGATCCATGACAACAAAGAATTTGGACTCCTGTAGCTTCAACAACACGTCATCTATGACAGGTACCGGAAAACAATTTTTTAACACCATTTTGTTTAACTGTCTGTAGTCTACGCACACACGGTAATCACCACACTTTTTCTTTGCTAACACAACTCTGCTGGCCATATCTGATGTTGACTCTCTGATGATCTCCTTTTGCAGCCATTCTGCGACTTGTATATTTACTATCTGCTCTTGTTGAATAGGTAGACGACTCGGTGAATGACGAAATGGTTTTATTTCGTTATTTGGTGTTATTTTCATTGTTATTGGACATTTTTCGCGCGGTTCAACTGATTTATATGATTTTATTAACGATTCAACTTTATCTTTATATTTATTGTCGACATCAATTTCTATTGTGCATATGTTATACGTACTAAGTTCACATGTGGTTTCAGTGTTTTTACTTTCAAAAGCAAACCCATTTTCATCTGCACTAAATTTAAATTTTTTTACAAAATCGTGGCCCAAGATGGCATTATATTTAACGACATCGTTCGCGACTACGACAAAATCTTGTTCTGTTTCAAGTCCATCGACCGTAACTATTCCGTTGAAGTAACCAAGTGGTATTGTTTTCTTATTACCAAAACCGAAAAGCGCAGAGTTATTGTAATGCAATTTACAGTCCGAAAAATTTTTACTAAACACACATTCTCTTATTAGCGAAATATCCGAACCCGTATCGACTAGACATTCCAGTTCTTTGCCATTTAAGCGTATTGTTTTATACCGACTTTTGTCTATAACGATATTTACATTCTTTCCAATTGCCTTGTCGGATATACCCGAAGTACACCTAGTTGAAATGTGCCCAAACTCATTACATTTAAAACATTTTTGTCCCGCTCTACATTCGGATCTTTTATGCTCCGTTGAGCCACAGTTAAAACATCTTTCTTTTTTCACATGCGGAATTTTATTTTGTTTGTAAGATACGTTTTTTTGTTCATAGCCGAAATCATTTTTCATGTGTTCAAAAATTTCAAATCTTTCACGAAGTTCTTTGAACGAGGTTGCACTGTATAGTTGATACTTCAACTCTGGTTTCATTTTTAACCCATCTACAATATACTGAATTGTTGATAGTTCATCAAAACTGGCTAATGCCGCAATTTTGCGCATTTGCAACATGTACTCATGAAACGATTCACTCTCTCGTTTGCGTCTATCAGTTAACATTTTGTGTACTTCATTAAAATTGTATGTTTTGCTAAATTCACTTATTAATTGCATTTTTAAACTTTCATAGTCATTAACATCGATAGTTTCTAAAAATAATTTAGCTGTTCCCGACACTTTATTCCGCGCTTGAACGTATTTTTGTTTTTCTGTTAGTTCATAAGCCAATGCATTGCTCTCGAACGTGCTAAACCAATCTTTTACTGGCATGTTTTTACCATTAAACTCTGGTAGAATTTTTGAAAAGTTTTCTACCGAAATATTAATTTTGTTTTCTTCATTTTCTTCTTTTGCCATTTTTAATGTTAACAATTTTATTAACTCACTTAATTGCTCGTTTGCCATCGTATTTTCAGTAGTTTCGTTTACACTTTCAAATTCTATAAAACTTTGTTCAATTATTTTTTTTAATCTTTTGTTATCAGACTCTTCTTCTTTTTTACGGTTTTGTTCAATGTTTGCCAATGAATCTAAAACTTTACTATTTACTACTGTTCTTTCCACCTGCACTTTATCACATTCCGTCTTTTTTAAATTGCTTAGCTCGTTTTTTTCGTTAATCTTTGTACTAACATTTTGTTGTGAATTGAAAAATTGTTGTTCTGTTATTTCTCTAGTGTCCTTTCTTACACCTTCCGCTCTTGCTCGTGTGTTATATGGCTCTCTGCTATGATCGTTCTGATTGTCTCTTTTAATCTTATTATTTTCGTCCATTACACACTTTTGTAACCTTGTTTTTTTTTTTATATAAAATAATGTAAAGCCTACTTACGTTTTACATAGCTATGTTTCATCATTGTTTCATATTATCTGATTTTAGTTAATTTGCTTTACACTTACATTCACCGTTATTTCTTGTATATATATTTCTTAAATATATGTACATATGTATATACTTTCCGATTTTAGTTATTTGCTTTACATTTACGTTCACCGTTATTTTTAGGCTTATTTTAACAAAAAGAACACAATTTTAATGAACGGTTTTCACTATATGTACCTCGGTTTCCACTTCATATGTGCACATGTAATTAATATTAAATTGTTTGCAAGAATTTTTGAAAAAAAATTTTAAATAAATGAATTTTTGTCGTCTTCATACAATTTTGTACACTTTTTTTTTCAAAACAACTTTCAGTTAAATAATTTTTATTTACTTTTAAAACTGTGAAGTTTTAGCTTTTAGGTATTTTGTCATTGTACTGGTTTTTTTTTTTTTTTTAAATAACTGTATGTGAATTTTTTATACATAGATGCTATGTGAAAATTTTTCATACATAGATGCTATGAATCTTTTTCTTTGAGCCCCCAAATGTAAATTAGTTTTATTATTCACACAAGATTATATTAAAAGTTTTATTTCAATTCATAGTATATGTAATTTGTACATTAGTATTTAGATTTCAAAATATAATTAAAATGAGTTATAGTTTGTAAATGTAACGTGAACAACTTTTTACTTCTTCTAAGACTGATCCTTTCAACTGACTTCTTACGACTGACTTCTTACAACCACTGACTTCTTTTCTTCATATCCCTTCTGACATTTCCCCTTATAAATTATGTTCTTCTGCCTCTTTGACATTTGCGGTGTGTTCATTACTAATTAACCCTTTGATGGCTTTACATATATATATATATATATATATATATATATATATATATATATATATATATATATATATATATATATATATATATATATATATATATATATATATATATATATACATATATATAAAATACAAAAAAGGGATCGGAAAAAACCAACTAATAAATTTGTATAAATTAGTTTTTTCAAGAATTAAAAGGATCATATAAAAATTAAATATTTTTTTATTTTATTTTATTTTATTTGATTTGATTTTATAAAGTAAGATATTCACAACTTTGTTTTGTAGTTGATATTAATTTTTCCACGTGGCTGCCGAATTTTCAACTTCTCCATTTTGCACTAAATCTTTTTTCTAGAAATTTGTAACTTCAAAACTATTTGTTAGGCTTTATGTTAAACGGTTAGACGTTTCAAAATTCGCAGTATAATAAAAAAAAACTTCAGCTGCCTGAGAAGTGGCATCCGAATGATTGAAGTTATAAAACCTGGTACAACAAATGTTCAAAAACTGCTAATGAGATGAGTAGGGGGTTTGAAGCAACTAGCTGTGCCCCAGCTAAGAGCTTTACTTTTTCTTTTATTACAAAGTTAGTCATAGGTATTAGTTTAGAAAATGCAGATTGAGCCTGTTGAAGAATCTAAAAATAAAATTGTTTATCACAAAGTTTAAGAAATTTGACAAATATCCTCATCGACAAATATTTCGTTTTAAGAGTTTGCACAATGTTAGTGAGCAACATTTGTTCAGCAAGATTTTCAGAGTTTTCAATCATTGAGATGTTAATTTGGTGATAATCTCTCTCTCTCTCTCTCTCCCTCTCTTCACATTTTTGTAGAAACTATTTCTTTTAAAGAAACAATAGAAGTGATAAGCATTAACTGAGAGTTTGCACCAGTCATCGAGGACCATATAAACCTCTTCATATAGTTTTCTCTCTTTTCGAACTTTTTTGGAATACTTATGCACTTTATGTAACAAAATAAGTTAAGCATTATTGCATTTGCTATTTTAGATCTAAAAATAGACCTTAATGTTTTCTGTCTTTTTCAGCCGTCTATATGTCGCCGATATTTCGTTGATGCTAATCAACTCATCAGTAGACTCCAAAAATTCAAAAAGAATGTTCGAAGCCCAACTACTTATTCCAAAACTCTGATGAACAAAACAAAATTAGAATCAAAAATGGTCAAACACACTTTTAAAACTTTTATGTTTCGGTGTCGGGCTTCGTGGTGTACATGAAAGAGACATGGCATATACCCCAGCCAGAAAGTCTTCAATTTTACTTTTATGGTCTTCTTTCAAAATCTTGAGAAATGTCTTTAAATCTGAATTTAATCTTCCAAATTTGTTTGGGTGCTAATTTAAAAATATTTGAAGAGCACTGAAGTAGTAGAAAGTTTTGCTCAAAAATATGGAACACCCAAATGGAAGAGGCATATGGTAAATGTGATGCTTACAAATTATATTCAATTTAAATTATTTCCACCCTATATAAACACACAGATGTAATAAATCCTCCAATCTTATCTCATTCAACATCATAATATCGCATCTCAGCATTGTGTTTTTTGGGGGCTGGTACTGATAAGTAATAAATAATAAAAAAGCTATTCCAGAGCCAGCACAAAAAGTGTATAAATGGTTTGGATTTTAAAAACATTTCAGTACTGACACACCTCTTCTTGTGCATATAAATTTAGTTGAAATGATTCGGTTAATTAGTTGTTTCATACTATTTTTCTGCCTTTTAGAAAGCTTATGGACATATCAAATACCCACACCAAAAATTGAAGTTTATCGAAAAGGCCTGGAGGTTTCCATACCTCATGAAGATGGCATAGCTTTATTTGCGTTCGAAATGACATTCGGCTCAAAAAGAGCAAAAGGTGAGGTGGACAGCTGGTTTGGAGTTTGTTCTAAACCTGATAAAAACAGTCGTTGGGTGTGCAAAAATTCTGATGTAGAGCTAAAATTGGGTGTTGTCTTGGTCTACTCGATGTACATACTAAAAGATAATGAGATTCATAATGAAACTACCGGCGTATACTTCATCGAAAGTTATGCGCTTGAGGCCTGTGAGTATTCAATACCCGACCCCAAGATTGAGATTTACTACAAAGGCTTTGAGGTTTCAATACCACAAGAAGATGGGATTGAGCTTTTGGGCTTTACTGGTAACCTTAATTCGAAAATCGAATGGCCTGCTGAGGGATTGTGGGATAATGCAGTCACTTTATCTTATAACGGACGTTTGACTTTTAAAAATTTTAACGCTGAACTACAAGTAGGTGACACACTCAACTTCTATCTCGTTGTAATAAAAAATGGTGAACATTATATTAAACACAACTGCAGCTATACCGTAAAAAATATAAAGAAGCTATGAATATAGCGCTTTAAACAACCAGCAGTGAATGCATAATGCCTGTTCTGCGACGTCCTCCCACTAAAACATTACATTACGTACCTGTGGCTGGTCCGTCAGTTGATTGCACAGGATGAGTTTAGTATTAATTAGTAAACTATTTAGTAGTAATTAGTTGAGTATTAATTTAAAACGAATTTGATATTCGCATACGAAATTAAATTGTAGCTGTGATTTCTAGATGTACTTTAAAGAGGTGGTTAAATAGAATTACTAAATAAAATTAATAAATAAATTCTTGAAAAAAACTGGTGCTTATTTCAAACGCTTTTTGAAGCCAGAAATTCTCAAGAAACTTCATAGTTATTTTTTGAGATTTTTAGCTGTTTATTTCAAGTTTACTATTTTATATTGAATAAGTCAATAAAAAAGGAATTGAACTTAAGCCAGTTAAGAGTCATATAAAATTAGTGAAATGTAATGAAATAAATGTCAATAATTGCCGTTATTGAGCTCAATCTTACATACGAAAAATCAATAAGTAATTGCTCAATTGGTCGAAAACTTTTTTACTAATTATTTAAATTAGACTTCCTTACTGACCATGGGGGCATAGTTTTAGTAATTTATAGTATAACTGAAGTTAACTCAGAGGTTGTAAGAACATTATGATTAAAAGTTGTAACAATATTCTCTTTTGTATATCAATTTAGAAAGCCCTATTTTGATATAGGCTGTTTTCTATACATGAATGTAGCAGATTCGGTCAGACTGTCATACGAAATCATAACAACTACTTGTTAACTTTTAATTGTGTATTTTTATGGCCACAATGGGCCTTAACTATAGGCAAACACTAAAGTCGATTCTTTTTGGAAACAACTTAAATTTTAAAAAGTGTTACTAACTCTTTTTTTAACTATAGTCAAGATTAAATTTGGCTTTAAGTTGAGCCAGCTTTATTTATCGAAACGAAACTATTTACCATACAACCACTTACAAATTTCAGTAAAGTCCCATCTCTAATGGTACTTGACATGAAAACACACATATACACAAATGTATGATTGCATTAAAAAAAACCTCAAAGCGAATTCAATAAAAGTAAAATTTTAAGAAAAATTTTGAATAATAATAGTTATTAAAAAATCTTTAATTTATTTATTTAATGTAAAAAAAAATACTTCAAAAAACTTGCACGTTTAAAAGTGATTTTGTTGTGATCAGAGCTGTTGCTAAACTGCTTAAAAACAACTTCTGCTGGTCTAAAGCTTAGAGCAGACTTTTGCGTATAAAGACGGTTTTTAGACAAAAAGCACACTTTTATTTAGCAGTGACTTAAAATTGCTTAAACCATTCTTTTTCGATGTCTATAGTTATGGACCAATATGCAAAAAATGCAGATATGTACTTGATTCTAATGGATTGAAATGCAGGTCATTTCAAATTTCTCTTGCAGGTCATTTCAAATATTGCGATGCATCGTTAGAAAATTTTACAACTAAAACTTAATTTAAAAATTATAAAAAAGCCATCAAAGAGATTGCTTTCAAAGAGAAAAATTTAAGATAAATTTAGCAGTGAAAATGCTAAATGGGCCACGCTGGTTGTCAAAAAAAAAAAAATTGCTTATATTATTTCAAAGAGCTTTTTTGGTAGAAAATATATGCGCCCTAAATTATGCTTAGTAAGTAAAAGCTCACCTTGAACAGTGTTGCTTTTATATTTATGTAATATTTTAAACAATATTGTACTTAATGACTATTTATATGGAATATTGAGCTCCATAATGGCATTAATTGCGATGATCACAATAAAAGGAGCTGAACAAGGTATTAATTAGGTACATAAATGTAAAGTAAAATTGCTTGAGCTTTGGTTGCCGAGTGGCTTAAGGGCAGTGTTAAAATCGCGAAGACCACAGTGCTTGCTACACAACAACAGCTTGCTATAAATTTTTACTTTACTTTACTCAATTGATATGAATAAAAAAGCAATCAATCAGGGGTTGCACTTGGTTCATTTAGTGCAGCAGTTTGTTATTGCCATAACATTATTACAGTGTATTTTTAGCGACAAATTGTTAAGAATATATTAAAGTGTAAAGTTTTGCCCTAGCGAACTAATTTCAGTCAGTATTTATTGCTCTCTACTCATGCAGAATCCTATGATATTTTATTGTGGCTTTGTAAATTGATTTTACCCACATTAAAGTCTATGTGAATTTCGCACTGAAGTATTTCTCTAGGAATTTAAAGAAAATATAAAAATCTTAATTCTATTTTAAAGCATTTAAGCATGGAACGAGAGAATAATAACATGCAAAATTTATTGCTGATAAATTATGGCAATAAAATTATTAATTACCACAATTATGCTTCAAGTATGTGTAATTCATTTTATTTTCCTTTTCTCGTAATCTGTAAAAGACTTGATGTGCGTATGAACTGCGCACCCACTCGCAAGAACTAATAAATTTTAGGAAACGTTGCTTCAACTAAAACAAGATACAGAAAAAAGTATGCAGACACATAAGAATTTTGTATTAATGTTTGCCGGCATTCTAAGAAATACGCGAAAAATGCTTTTGAGAAGCAACGGAAATAGAGATTAAAGTGAATTTACAAAAAAAAAAAATATTATAAAAATATAAAGATTATATGTAAACACAAACCAAAGGCTTTTTTTGCAGTTGGCCTCAAAGCCCGAGTGAATTTTATAACTGCTTTGTTTTTGACTCTAAATGTAACAAAAGTTTTCACTAGTACAGGAGCATAGACTTCTGTGTGGAAGGATGGCAAAGGTGAAAGGATTTAATGTTAAAAATGTGTTTTTGAATCAATATACTTTCATTTCCGACACTACCTTACCCCCCATTTACACATGCAAGTAACTTGTTGCAACTTGTGTGTACATATTAACAACCAATACACTGACAGAGACAATAAAAGCTATTGCTTTTTGCTTGATTGTTTACACGGGCAAGTGCAAGCTCATTGTTAAAATGTGGTCAAAGAAAAAATAGTCTTAAAGATTATTGCTTTAGTTTACAAAATAAAAGAATTCAATGATGCAATAATAATTATGCGGAAAAAACTACAAAATCACTGTTCCATTTTTATATATTTGAAAATCACTATTTTTGCCTTTTTTGTGTCTTGTTTATAGTGTTTTTGGCCTCCTACATGACTTTTTAATGGCTGGGTTGCCAAAGTATTGTCATACGAACTGTTAAAGAGAAGAAAATTATACGAATAGTTTTTTTTAACAAATAAATAGTTAATTTATATTAAGAATCCATAACAGCCATATTTTACTTAAATTTCTTTTATTTTTTTTTTATCTCATTTTACGGTATGTAATATCAAAAAAAAATCATTTCTTGTAAGTTATCTATTAAAATTAAAATATGAACTTTATAAGGCAACTCTGTTTTTGCTTTTTGTCATTTTACCGACATGCAAGTGAAAAAAAAAAATTACTGGCAATCAAAATCTCTTGCAAGTGAGCTCACAACTTGCAAAATTATGATGGTATCAGTAAAACAAATTCAATGTATTGAGTTATTTGCACTTGTATTTAGTTGCGTTTGTAAATGTGTTGGAAAGTTGGAGGGATGTATTGCTAAAAACTCCTACTAAGCGTTTTTAGTTTTATAAAATTTTAGAGACTCTTACTTCATTTCTATGCTTGTCTTATAAATAAGTTGTAGAGGTGCAAAGTTTGACGAGGGTAATGCAGGGGTGGTGCTGGATTCATATTAAGAAGCAAAATGGGTATAGTTTTATGTGTTTTTAGGGATTTTAATTTCATTTCTGGTTTTGTTTTACAATTTAGGAGCTTGATAGTTGGCCAATATTGTGGAAGTTTGAGTAGCGGGGGACAGGAAAGTGCTGTGTTACAAGTTCTGATCTTATTTCTAGCCTTCTTTTACAATTTAGCCTCAAGAGCGTATATTAGATAAAAATAATGAATACGTGCCGAGGTTTAATGTTGAAAAAAATTTTCTTTTGCATTCGTTCGCAGAAGATCAACATATGTTTTCATTCACTGATACAAGAAAAAGCGGTGTATGAAACTTAATGTCGTTTACAGATTATTGGCTTTCTCTATTTCCAAATTGTCCAAAGTTCGATTGTAGCAACTTTTACACAGCTGAACATGCCAAGCAAAATTATAATAAAAAAAAAAAGGATAAGTTCTAATAACAGAAAATAAAATTTTGCAGTAAGTTTTTTAATATCTCAGCAGTTTCAACCCCGATCTTGCACATTTGCAATACCATGCAAGAAGAGATATCTAAAAACCGAGTAATTCAAAATTAAACTCAATGAGTTGGCTTTAAAAATGGCGTTTAGAAAATGTGTTTTTTAGAAACCAAATCTATATACACGCTTTTGGTAATACACTCTTTGGGTTTTGAATACCATCGCACAGTAAGTTTAAATTTAAATCACTGTTTGAAACAGTTGAAATTGTACCATTAAAATTTCGCAATGGGATTTCCAAATTAAAATCGGGCGATTTCAATTGATAATTTCCCATTAGATCATCATTTATTAAAAATTTTAATATTTTATAGCATATGAAGTGAACCCAAAATATATTTGTATGTATATATAAAAAAAAATTTAATTTCTTTAGAAAATGTCTGGTTTGAGGGTATTTCTTATTCCAAAGACTACTTAGAGGAAAACAACTTGAACTGCTCAAACTTTGAAAACAAAATCAAGTCAGATCCTTTCTACATATGTAGGTTCAACAATATGCATATCTTATGCTATGTATGAATTTAGTCTAATCAAATTGACTTTTTTCACTCTGCACAGCAGCATTCAAGCCGTTTTGTGTCTTCAAAAAGGGGGAAATAATTTATATGATAAAGATTTCATATTCAGTGGCCAATGAGTGTTCTGTTTATTTTTATTTTTTATGTTGAACTCTCGCGAAACTTTTTTCCATAAATAAGCGCATATTTGCAAAAAAAAATACATATATGCCATTCAATAAAATATCATGTCAGAAGCTTAAACTAAATGCGAATGTTTAAGTGCGTTAATGAAATGTGTTTGTATATGATATGCTCTTATAAATCATATTAAAAACATAATGAAACTCAATTGAAAGCAAAAACTTCTTATTTGATTAATACTCGGTTTCCCTTTTACAACATGCAATTTGTTCATATTACATTTTCTGAAAGAAAAAAAGTAATGCATACAAATTACTTCCAAGATATTTGTGCTATAATCTGCATTTGTTTGAAAGCATTAAAAGTAAACTTATAAATAAATATTCACTGCTACGAAAACGTTTATGCAATCACTTAATAAAAACATATTCATGATTTTATTAATCGGTTTTAAAATGTGAATGGTGAAGCTTTAAGATGTAAACCACATTATTGAAAGGGCAAGTGGCTATTGATTGCTGTTTAAATACTCTGGATATTAATTTCACATTTAATTACTCGTAATAATGAATAGAAAAACAATTTCAAGGGCATGTGGAGGGTATTAAATGAAGTAAGAAATTAAATAGATGGCACAAACAGAAATCTATTAAAATCTATAAAAAATTATGGAAAAGAAAAATCGTTTTTGTATATTATTTTATAAAAACCAATACTTTGGTTGGGTGCAAATTTTTTGGTTGTCTGCTGAAACTGTCAGAGCCTGCAGCCGGAAACGAACCTTCAACCTGGGAAGTACTAGCAAGGACTCTAACAATTCATCTCTGGTTGCAGCTACAATGTCATATACTCTACAACACTACGATTTATTTCTGCAGCCAGTATATTATTATTTTAGACATACTTTTAGGGAATTCAAAGAGTTGTCCTGAATTCATAAATCAAAGAATAATAGAACGAACAAATAAGACTGCTGACATCCCCGTCATAGATTACTGTTCCTGTTCCTTAATGTCAAAATCTTACTATTCTGTTCGCACTCTAAGCGAAGAATAATGTTTTGGGTTCTTTTATTCGAACAATGACTCGATCCAGAAGTCGAATATATGTAAGTTTTTTCATACAAAATCCGATTCCTCTATTTCGATCATGTCGTCAGCACTGCGAACACAAACGTCAAAATCAATCACTTGCTGGTTTGCTAGCGAGAGGGGGTTTTTTTATAGAAAAAATTTTATATTTGTTTGCAAAAAAATCTGTATAATAAAACTAGAAAATTCACATTTTTTTCATTTGTATATCACTTGGTAAACCTGTTAAACAATTACCATATATATGTAGGTAGTTTTCCTAAACAGTTCACTTGTTCGCTGGATAGAAGAAAATCCAGAGTTTCCCAGAGGAATACCAGTGTTCAGTGCATCAAAAAATTTCTATAAAAAAAAAAATTAAATTTTAAAACACCACAAAAACTATTTCCGGAATTTCAAAATGTTTGCTGTTTTATTTTGTATGTATTTGCTGTGGCTTGTCAGATACAGCGGACCAGTTATAAGAAGGCTTGTATTTACGCAAGAACATTTTAGTAGTTTTTGTTAATATTTTAATAAAAAATCAAACACAACTATGTCTGTAAAGTAAATGAAAAAAAAAAATCAAGACTTAAGCCCATGCGAATGCAAGCTTGTCTAAGTAGAGAAATCCAAATTGATTCGAAATCAAGCGACCACATTTCGATCGCCGAAATTTTCTTCCGACATTGAGGAGCAGGCAGTCAGTTTAGCATTTCATATCCGAATCAACCACTAAAAAAATAGAAACAAACGTTCAGGTGCCGAAAAATCACCTGCCTCATGTAAAATCAAATTTCTTCCTGAGAAGTCACTTTTTACTTTATCTTTTTATTAAAATTTTTGATAAAAATGGACAGATATTTGCACAGTAAGGTAGATAAACCATGTAGTATTGTATTGTAAAAAATACTTTTAGTTTTAAACGGGGCTATTTTTGGATTAGGGAGTACAAGAATATCGCTAGCCCATGCGCCACAGCCGTTTAATTTCCTCCTGAATATGAGGATGTTATTAAAATTCTTTTAGCTTTACTTTGATCATTAAAATCTGTTGTTTGTCTGCTGTTTGTAAAACGCCATCCGCTATTGCGCACTTTTTGAAGAAAAAAAAATTCAATAGTTTTTCTTACATAGAATATTCTACCACATTTTACCACTAGTTTCTTACGACTTTTTGAATATGTTAATTAAAACAACAAACCATTTCAGCTTCTGTATTTATACTGCTTTTAGTGAGTGTAACTATAATTTTTTTTTGTCTTTTTCCCTGGATTTCATGACATCTTTAAGATAATAATATTAAAAAAAAGAACAGATGTATTCAAAGTCTAAAAATACAGTATCCATTTTCCACTTTATTGTACAATTAATTTTTCTTTGTTATAATTTCTTTTCCTTCACCCAAAACTTTTTAGTCATACACTTAACTTTAATTAAAAACTAAAACTTTGCTGTTACACTTTGTATCTTAATACCGCAACTCGCGAGAGAATTTAAATCCTGAAATAAAATTTTGTTGGCAAACAACTAATTGTTGGTGAAAACATTAAGATTATAAAACTAAGCAAATAAATTTTACCAAAAGTATCATGCTATTTCAACCAAAGAAAATTAAATTTCAGTGGTTAAAACAAAACTATTAGATGACATTCGAGACACAATTATACCAAATACTGTTAGTAAGGCAACAAAGAAACAAATATATTCACAGGCGGACAAACAAAAGGACCGTAACTAGTACAAGTTTAACAGAAGAAAGTTTTGTGCACACTAGGGAACTGAACGAATACACCGCACATTGGACTTTTACCAAATCGTTTGCACATCCTTGTATTTTTTAAACATGCTTACAAAACCATATGTTGCTTTTTTCAACTCATCTTTAATTTCCAAAACGGCTGCACAAATGGTACATGCCCAAATGTTTTCACTGATAGTCCATTTTTTAAAAAAAGCAATATGCTTTGAGCATTTGCTACAAGTACTAAGAATGAAAAGTCACGTTTCACAGTTGCTACACAATTTCTAAAATGTCTAATGTTTTCAAAATCTTTCTTTTGCACAATTCTACATCCTTAAACGTATGTTATTTGTTAAACAAACAAATATTTGATTGTTTTTGGCCAGAAAAAGTGACCACTACTTGCTTGTTTAGCTTTATTTTAGTAAATACATGCATATCGTTCAGCCATACAGTCTGTAATAATTTGTGAAATATTCTGATTAAGAGCATTTAACACATATTTGCCCCGTGTGAGCACAGATTTGTTCTATTGTGTAGTTATTTATGGTCCGTAACGGGGCAAATACTGCTTTTTATAAGTCGTACCGGTACTTAGATTTTAGGGAAGTAATCGAAATAAAAAACCGGTCGTGTTTTTGGAACGAAGTTCCGGTAGTGGAAATTAGTAGAAACCCTGCCGGCAACTCAGTTAACTAATAATGAATTACAAGCTAACTTTTTTACAACTGGTGGTGGTTGACACTTAGATTATTTTCAATGGAGATGACTGACTATTTTAACATTACGATGTCCTAGGAGGTAGTCAATTGTCCGACGTTGCATTACTTTTCAACTAACTTCAAGTTAACTACTTCAAAGTCAGTACATACAGAAAAAAATGTACAAATCAAGGCTGATTTTACATTTTTCGGTGGTAATAGTTATTATATTTTATTAAATTAAATTTCATCACACTTTTTTTTTTTTTTTTGTTAGCCTCTGGTGGGATTCGAACCACTAAGCCTCAAGACTGGTGAGCAGCCACCTTAACCCATTCAGCCATCGCTACATTTAAAACGAATGCGACAATAGGCAATTTAATTCAAGAGTTATTTACCGTGTATGTGTGTATGTTAGTATTTGAATTTTGAGTAAACTCTGCACTACGTTTCGATTGTATTGTAGCTAATTTGAAGCTAGTCCATAAAAGTTAACGTGAAGTTAATTATTTTAGTAGTCGACTACCAATTTGCTGGCAAGGAATCGTCACGAAACGTGTGAGCTGTTTATATGTATTGGTGTACTGTCGACAAGCAATTGTGTATGATGGGCGGCGATGCCTCCGCTGACATCAGCGGAGACATCTACCAATAAATATTAATTAGTTGTGAAAACGGACACTATCAGCTGCTAGATGCCGCTAAAGTAAAGTATGTCACAACAAAAAACAGCAATATTAAAAAATTGGCCAACAGTTGCTTTTCTTCGTTTTGTAGCAGACTGACAAAAAAAATACTGCATGTGTCAAAAGTAAAAAATAAAACATACAGATTTCACCTTGTATTACATTCAAAGATGAAAAAAAAACGTAAGGAAATTCGTTCCTAACGGGGGTCCCCCGACCGCATTTCTTTTTTTTTAAACATATCATTTCCACCGATTCCTATATATTCTTTCATTTAAGCTATAATCTAATTAGCTTAAAATCGGTATTTAACTTAAAGTTATTTAATTGATTTCCTTTAAAAATATTGAGGAACAACTTTAGTGCCCGAGCAGGGACCAGTAGAAATTTTTATAATTGATCATTTAATTCAATTTGTACATATAAAGTATAAAAAAAAATTTACTGTGTCATAACTTAATTGCAACTCAAACTACTGCTGTAACAAACTTAGTTAATAACGCAAAAATAAAGTGTTGTCTAAACTAATAAATATCATCTCGTCATGATTAAAAAAAAATATCAACTCGTTTTACAGTGAATATTCACACAAACAAGTAAAACATTAAATCAAATTCAAAAGGTGCTGCTGCACACATATTCACATGGATACAACAACAACAAAATTCAGTAAAAGACAAAAAAACTAAAACTTCAGTAGGACATATTTTTTAAGGTTATGTTTGCTCAATGAGCATACACGAAATATACAGCGAACAATTATTAGATCTTTTAAAAATTTTTCCAGAACAAACTCAAATTTGCTCTAAGTATTGTACATATGTGCTCACTGAGCCAAAAAGAACTTTAAAATATAATAAACTGAGATATAATGTTTTACATATTTTTCCTATTTGCTTTGTTGTTGTAACCACATCAATACAAAAGCTATTTCAGCTTAAAGTGAAATTCAACAAGAAAATAGTGGTTACATTATTTTCGGCCAAAAATTTTTCATAGATGAACATATCTTTACAAATTGCAAGGCTAAAGACTCATAAAAATTCAATCGCAATTCATATACGCCACCAGTCGTTATATTCAAGTGTATCTAAATTATTACAATATTAGCTGGTTGCAGTTCTCTGGTGCCAGTGCCAGAAATACTCTAGTTGCATGAATATCAAGCACATCCCTTATACTCAGTTGTATTTTTATTAGAGTTGCTCTTTCCTTGCATTTTTTTCAGTTATGGGAAATTGCGATTTTCTGCGAGCCCGGCTAGAATTATGAAATTGTATGTAGATTTCAGTAAACACATTTGATATTCATGGTTAAAGGATTGGGGTTAAAGCATGAAAAAAACGAAAACTAGTAAAAATAGCTGTAAGTTGATATGATAGGGGATTGCGTTTTACTTTAATATATTCATAATTTGTAAATAGAATTTGTCTTATATGCTGTTCACATATGCCTTTTTAATTGAAACAATATTCAGTTAATTGGCAATATCGTTTTGGTGTTCATACATACTTAATATTGCTACGACAATTAGCATTTGGCAGGTGAAAAAGTTATTGTTTACATTCGGTTATTTTGTAAAGGGTGTTTTTTCGATGTATAGAACTATAAGTTGGCATTACTGTTCAAGATGACGACCAATTTAACAGGTGTCAAGTGATCTATTCTCAGTTTGGTTTGGCAATATGTACATCATGAATAAACTCACGCGTGAACAGGGCTTGCAAATAGTGCAATTTTATTTCGAAAATAATGGTGCTGTGCGGAATACATATCGCGCACAATTTTGTTTAGCGATGAAGCGGTTGAATGGCAACGTCAACAAACAAAACTGACGCATTTGGAGTGAAGCTAATCCTCAAGTGCATGTCGAAACACCGTTACATCCACAAAAACTGACTGTTTGGTGAACTTTATGGGCTGGTGGAATCATTGGTCCGTACTTCTTCAAAAACGATGATGGCCAGTAAGTTACAGTCAACGGTGATCGATATAGAGCCATGATTACTTACTTTTTCATTCCTGAATTGAATAACCATGATGTCCAGGAGATGTGATTTCAACAAGACTGCGCAACATGCTTGTGCCACAAACGCTTGACCATTTGGAAGACAACATTCGCTGTGTTATTGCCGATATACGGCCAGAAATGTTGGAAAAAGTCATCGAAAATTGGAAGTCCAGATTGGACTACATCCGCGCCAGCCGTGGCGGTCATATATCAGAAGTCATACATATTTAAAATGTAATGCCACAAGATTATCTTTCGGATAAGTAAAATTCATGCCAATCAAATAATCCATCGTTGTTTTATTGCAACTTAAAGTTGTATACATCGAAAAAAAACACCCCTTATCATAAAAAATTAAAAAAAAAATTTGTTTTCTGTTTATTTCTTTTGTTGACATTTGATTAGTAAAATTTTCACAAGGAGTGTTCAATATGTACTGTTATTGTAAAAGCTTGTTCATTTGGTACTGTTAATACAAATCTAACAGTGTTGCATTATAAATTTTACTCATTATTGAAACAATTATCTGTTAATTGCCAATAAGCTAATTGTAATTTTTATTTGAAAATTTTGTCTCAATAATAGCTTTAATTGTTATAATTTGAATATTGCTGCATGTATGAACAGGATATTACAAAACAAAGTTGACATTTATCCACAAACTCTCCTTAAAAAAAAGTAAATTAAGAAATAATTTTGTAAAAAATTAGTACGCAAATAAATAAATAAATAAAAGAATAATGTCATTTTCCTTTGCACAACAAAGGGCAGCTTTCTTAATTTTGTGTGGGCATTGTTTATTTTCATTTTCTTAATTATTTATGGATATGTTTCACCATATGTTTCACTATATGGTTATGATCGTAGTTTCACTAAAATTTTAAAAGTGGCATTTCAGATAAAATTGCAAAATAAATGCGTAATTTTGTGTGGAAAGGCAAACGTCATAAGTAATTTGTGAAAGGTACAGGATTTTTTTTAATACAAAATTAAAAAAAAATCTTAGTTCCCCCCTAAATTCTGTAATTGTCTCTAAATTTTCTGGGAAAAGGGATTTGGCAGTTTCGCTGAATTCCCGTGTTAGGAACTTTTTCCTAAAACACTAATTGTTTTCTAACGTTTTAATATGCCTGGATGTGCTGGTGCTTCCAGGATATTTTACGCATGCACACAAAACGTTATGATATAAACAACAATGTTAGATGACTAAAAACAAAAACATGTAAACATAACAAGAAGAAATTGTTTACATTTGATCACATGCAATTTTTGACATAAAATGGGCAAAATTATGGGCATGAATATTCAAGACTTGCTTGTAGTTTGGCAGCAGACAGTTAAGTTTACAACGTATAAAACAAAAACTGTCAAATTCAAAAAATCTTGTATCGTGTATGTTGTATTGAATACCGTACTTGTTTATATGGTCATGACTACCATTGTATTTGGATATCAATGCATAGTGCGTTTATATGTAAGCCAAAAATATTTAAAAAGAAGAAATGAAAATATCAGAAGACAATTTCTGCTAGAAATAAAATAATATATGTAAATTAATTGAATAAATTTTAACTTACTGAAGTTTAAAACGTCTGAAGTGGTCCATATTTTTGTTAATATTAAGTAAAGAAAAGTAAAATTTTGTAGTTACATATGTAGACAACCAACGTCTTCTCTATACCAACACTCATCATTACCGCCCCAATGAACTTTCAGTCCCTGGATGCCTGTAGAGGAGTTAAAGTGTATGAATAACCCGAATAATGGTTTCTCTCCAATACTTTTTTTCTCCAACAAATTTTTCAATAGAATTCGAGTACATTATGTGGCCCTTAAAATCATTAAACACGATTTTTTAGTAATATATTTTCCCATTTTTTTATAACAATTTTTTATTTTCGTTAATAGTTTTCTCGGGCTTGGTAGTTCGATTTTTACTTAGTTAACATTGAGAAAGATTTTTTTGTGATAAAATTGGAGTGTTTCTTTTTTATTTTTAAAGAATACAAAAAAAGTAAAGTTGAAGTCTTACATACCATATCTATTTTGCGACCAGCAAGTCGCTTATCAGCACCCCGGCCAAGACTAGTTGTAGACTGTTTTTTTAAAGACTTATTTTAGGAAAGTTTGCTCTAGCAAATAATACGCTAACCGCACAAATAAATTAAAATTGTGATTTCAGCTGGAATACAACCAGCAGTTTCTAATCCGCCGCTGCTATTTTTGAGACTTATTTTTGTTTTGTTGTCACTTTTTCTCGTTTTTTTGACACTAATTAAATTTTTTTCCAGTGCGTTAACTATTTCATTCACAAAACTTTATCTGGCCAAAAATCATTAAAATGAAACTATTTTGACATTGTCCCTATAATATCAATCTTTTCATTGAATATCTTTTATTTTATGAACACACGCGGCTTAAGAGCTTACAAAATTTAAGCCATTAATTTGATATAGAAAAATCTATCGAATACTGGAGTCCAGGTAATGATCTTAAGCTAAAATGTAGAAATTAAATTTCTAAAAAGAATATTAAGTAAATGATCAATACAAATCAAAAAATGGTCTCTGTTTCTTGCATGTCTTGTAGTTGTCTTTGTGTCGAAATTCCTTTTTAAAAACGAAGTGAACGATTTTGAGACCAAAATCATAATAAGCGATGAGGCTTTTTTCCGAGTACGTGAACGGGCAAAACTATGATTTCTGGAGCACTGAAAATTTACGGCTGATTCATAGCTCTAAACTTTTTTGGTGGGGTTCCCGTATTTATGTGAACAGGCCCGAGACCCTAGAAGCCCTCAACAATAACATTTGACTTGAGTGCGAGAAACTGTAACCCAAAGTTCTACTCGAAGTGATGAAAAATTCCATAAAAACTAACCGTATAGCAATCAACTGTTGCGGCGTACATTTGTCCGATATCATATTCTTGACTTAACCAGTAAAATTCTAAAGGTTTAAATAAACTTAATCAGAAAACAGAATTGAAGAATTTTATTTAGAAAAAAATATAAGAGCCAAACACCTTCGTATGACTTCTTTTGGTCCACCTGTTACATTCTTTTGTTGTTGTTTTTGTAAAGACAGACATTTCAAAATATATCTTTATCTTCCTAAAACGACTTTTTAAGCCACTTTTTGAAGTTTTGTGGAGACAACTTTGCATGTATGTATGTATGTATGTATGTATATCGTGCAGCTGCCCTAATTTTGATTGCAACACAATATGCCAAGAAGTAGAGCTGATAGAAAAAACAGAACAGGAATATGAAATCAGTTACCTCGCATCAGATTATATTATATCAGATTACATTAAACAAAATGAAGAAATGGGCTTGACGGTAAAGAGAAATTCATTTTTCTTAGATCCCACTTTGGAATAATTGTATCAACCTTTATAGGTCTCTATAGCTTTGGATACTATATAACACAACTGGGTATATTTTTACTAATGCCTTATGATCACGAAAAGAAATCATTGCTATATCGCCTTCGACAGCCTACGACAGAATAAATTTTAGTCTCCTTTTTAAAATCATAGCAATAAATTTGGATTTGCTTTGCTGAGAGTAGCAAAGGAAATTAAAATTTAAAAAATTTAATAACAAAGATAAAAAATCATTTGGCAGAAAAGAAAATTTTTATGCCAAAATAAACGTTTCACCAAAATCCCTCATCTAATAAATACCTCAAATAATAAATAACATTTCATGGCAAATGTTGCCGTAAAGCAAAAACAAAAATATATCATATTTTTTCGGCACTTTACATTATAAATGCGTCCTTTATTATTATTAATAATAAAATATTACTAACAGCAGGTTGCTAACTATAATCTAATGCCACTTAAGCTATTCCAATCCAGCATCCCCCAATATTTATCAAAATTTCGTGCAAACTTCAACTCATGCCGGCGTTAAAACTTAAAATATTGTTTGCCAAAAAAAAAAGTTCATAAATTATAAGAATTTTGTTGCTAGATTACGTGTCGGTTTACTATTTAGCAAACTTTTTTGCCTCATCCCAAGCAGCATCAATATGTTCGCTTATATCATAGAAACATACACCTACACCAGTGGTAAAGAAAATGAATGAAAAATTTCTAATGTTTGCTAAAGCAAAAGAAATGATAACGAATTTATCGTTGAGAAAAAGAATGAAAAAAAAGTCGACAACACATGTTGCGACTCTACGAGACTTAAACTCACTTAAGCAAAATACTGTGGAACCCCAAAACGGCAAAAGTTAGCAAACAGGATAAAAAACCAGAGAAACACAAATGATATTTAGTTGCTAATGTGTAATTTGATTTTTCGTTATTGCACATTCGCACATTTTATTCGTTTTATTTACTGTGAACAGGTTTGCTTCTTAGGGCTTCTAGTGCCGCAAAACATTTTCAGCAGCTGTGATTTTTGACATGAATTGAAAGTAAATAAGAAATCGATTTTTATACCAGTGTATTATTCTTTCGTTTTTTTTTTTTGCATTTGATGGAGAGCAGAATATCCGATTTTAAGTCCATGTCATCAGCCGTGTTTTGCATGCATTATTGCTACAGTAGCAGAACAAGCAAGTACTTTGAAAGCTTAAATATGTAAGTAAAATCTATAATGATTTTTAAAGTAAAAAAAAAATATGGTATTAAACTGCTCTATAGTTTATTTAAAAACTTTTACTAGCTCTGTTTCATGTGCAGCTCGGAAACAGTCCAAACTTGTGCGAAATTCCAAAACTCGTTTGGAAGAAATTTTTGATAACCTTCAACTTTGTTTCTTCTGAGTACACAGTTAGAAATATGTATTTCTTCAAAGAAATACTAAGGTGTGGTCACACTTTGATCAAAATACATTTGAAAAAAATTTTAATTTTATATGGCAACCATATACATATTTCTAGCGCTGTAGTAAGGCGAATTTATATAGTTTAACTTATGAGAGAATTTATTAAAATGTCACTCTTCAATAAGCAATCAGCGTGAGCAAGAAAACTATTGACTTAAAAGAGAACTTAATAATTGAACTACTTATCTAACTATACATATATAATAAATTTTAATTAGTAGATTAAATATAATTGAATTCGATAGATGTACCATATCGTATACAAGAGCAGCTGGCTTTATCAATCTCAATTCTTTATCATACGGTAAGATTCAGTCAGATGTATTTAAGTGCGAGTAAATCTTTTCATACTTTGACAACAAAAAAAAACGTGACCACTACATTCTCGTTTACCTTTATTTCGAGAAAATACATGCATACAAACAACTAAATGATGACATACATTCACGAGAAGAAACCGCAAGAAAAAAAGGTAAAAACATGACCTTACAAAAAATCTACTTAAAAACATTAAATATTACAAGAGCATATTCCAAGCCAAACTAGTAGTTTTTCCTGTATTTTACTTTTCGTTGTTGTTTTTTGTGGTAATCAAGTCAGTACATATTAGTTCTTACTTGCTCGTGTGCCTGCATTTTTCCTGCATAAATTTTGAACAAGCACATTGTGGTCACGTTTTATTTGGGCAAGCATTGACCAATGTTACCCCACCGTTAAGCACATACGTACGTGTACACCTATTTGCTTTAAATGCTTTTAAAAAATAATCTTCTTTAAAAGTCATAGCTCTCAAACCTTTAACTTTATTGCTAATTTTTTTTTTCTCCAAATAAACATATGAAATGATGCAGAAAATTATTTTTTTAATATTATTTTCCAACTGTTATCGATAAATCATAAAAAAGTATTCAGTATTAAACATAAATGCTAGGGAAGTGTAAAAAGCACATAAAATAACAATAATATGCCACAAACTTTTGACATTTTTATAAGACAAATATGTTTTTCTTTTGCTGCTTCAGACTTTTTTTGTAGCTCTGCGCAAAGTGTCATAAACTATTGTTCAAATGATAGTAACAAGGAAATCGACGCGTCGGATATTTGAAAGAAAAAAAAAGTTGTATAAAAGTTCGTGCAGAAAATCTGTGCAACAATAAATATTTTCTTTTCAGCCATAACCATTCTATCGGAATAAATAACTTTAACTTTTGTATAACTTTTGAGTAACTTTTGATAACTATTGTTAATCTTACACACAAATTAAAATGCAGACAATCAAGTTGAAAGCAATAAAACTTGTTTTGCAAAATAAAATAAAAAACACAGGGTAAATATTATTATTTCATGTTTGCATATAAAATAGAAGTGAGTCACGCGTGCAAGATATTTTCAGGACAGCTGTTCATCTCTACTGCGCCATATATTGTTAGATCAATGACTGCCCAAAGTGGTGAGACAAAATTTGTGAGAATAATATTGTGTTGTATAAAGCGTTTGCATAATGAACAGCCTGGCTTTTTAAGTTTAACGAAGTCTAAGAGATTTAGGCCTATTCAAAATGCGTTTTAAAATGTCAATGAATACGTCCGTCTATCTTTGCGAATGAGACCTTAAACTGCTCTTGAATACTTATTGGAATTGAGTGTGAATAAATTTGTTCCTTAGTCGAGCAAGAGCAAATGCAAACCTTAACATCAAAATGCAATTTTCACATTATAGTTATTACGGTTGTAATTGATTTTCCTATGTACTTATTGGGAGCTGTGTGTTCTTGTCGACTGGCTTTGGCCAATGATAAACCTGTCAGTTTATTTTGTATATAATTGTTATTCGATTTGTTGCAAGCCGACTACCCTCCAGACATAATTTGCATTGACTCGTTCAGTTTACATATCTTCTGTGGACAAAAGGATTGAAATTGCAATTAGTTTGGCATATTAAATTCCATTAGGATACGCACTCATAAAGAATGACAAATGTAATTAATGTGTTTTAGGAATACAATCACATAAAATCTTTTGTTGGGAGTGGAATGAATATGGTGTGTGTTTTATTTGAGGAGTTCAAACGGTGCCGTATTGTGTCCTTATTAACTCGGAATGTCTTTTATATTTTATGATAGTTTACAAATGAGTTATAAAATAATAAAGCTGTTTAGCCTGAGGAACTGTCATAACTAAACAGTAAACAGCTGTAGCGACCCATTAAATTCCTTGAAACTAAGCTATAAAATTTCAATATGCCAAAATAGATTTAAAACTATCAAACACTTACAAAAAATTACACTGGTGCAAAAACTTGAAAAATTTACAAAATTAAGCTTCGGATAATTTTTAAAAATGGTAAACAGTTGCAGAGAGGGAAGCTGAAGAAAAAAGGCAAGGATTCAAGCAAGATTTTTAATATATGTGCATTAGGCCATTCCATTTTAGCAATCGATATTGTGCTTTCAATTGCTCAATAGCCTTTGGCATGAGAAAAACAATTTACAATATTAGATATTGAAAAAAAAATCCTTTTAGAGCCTTGCGATATTCAATTATCTTTTGTATTTATATATGGCAGTACTCCGAAGATGTAGATGTGGCACGGGTCGGTGTGTTCGACAAAAATATTGGGTACAACATATTATTGGTTATTGGTCATACATTTGATTACTCTATGGGTCCGTATTTTGCACCTCAAAAATTTAATTCTCCCCCCCCCCCATCGCACTAACTTGCACCAGGGTACCCGTAGAGGAGACAAATATATGACCCACCAGTAAAAGTTATGGTTCCCCAAAATGTTTTTCGAACACTGACCTTGCACCACGCTTCCGTGGGGAGGACTGCTATACGAAAATCAAAAAAAAAAAAATAAATAATAATAATAATAAATGGGAATCTCGGACGCCTCGAATAATACATTTTTGATATGTCGATAGCGGTACTTTTTTTTCTCATGCCAACAGCTTTCAAAACATCGATGGCACAATATCGACAAAATTTTGTTCACACAACTCAACCCCGCTTAATATGCACACAATAATATAGTAAAAGTATTTTTAAATATAAAGAGCTACAAAGAACGCAAAAGGCAAAAGCGTACTAAAAATAGCATTTAGGAACTGCTACTCGTACTAGTGCAAAATCATGAACATTCACAAACAAATTGCAAAGCTCAAAACTAAATTAAGAACAGATTTCAAAAATATTAAACAACTAACGAAAAGTAAACTGTGTTGATTTTGAAGAGCATTTCCGCTATCGAGAAAAAAATTCTTAGATGCCAGATGCAGCCCGAATCAATCCAAACTAGTTCGAAGTTACCTGAAAGTATTTCACGTAAACATATTTGCGCAATGAGCGAATGAAAGAGACATTTTTTTAATTTTCTGTAAAAAGTAGCAATTGTTATTTGGGCAACAAATAAAATGCCAGCTTACCTACAAAACTTAAAAAGCAAACGGAAATTATTCAAAAGGGGAAGAAATAAATTTTATTTAAAATTGTTGAAGCAACGTGGAAGTTTTTTTTTTAAATTTTAAGTTGTGGATATTTTACCTCTTCCGCAATATGGAAAAAAAAATGCTTTTGGGAATTCAGTGAACAATTCATGGGCACAATTTATGTGGCCAATAATCTATCGGATTTGATATTATTTTGTTTTGAATTTGAAGGGCAGTGAAATACTTGTTAACATAAAAATTAAACAGCACTGTTGTTTCAATATTAGCTCTATTTCTTTACTTTTTGGGCAAAGTTCGGTAAAATGGGAGTAAACTATAATTTCTTATTATCTACATAAGAGACAAAAATGCAAAAAAGTACGGGAACGAATAAAAACTAGTAGTTTACCACAAAAGAAAACGTCACGGTTCTGACATGTAAATTTATAAAAAAAATTTATATATTTTATTTAAATTGTGGCAAAAAAGTTTTTTCAAAATAATTAAAAGGAATGAAATTCATAAAACTTTTTACGAACACAGAAGAACTCATAAATTCATATATGTATATAAACGAATTCGTAAATATAAATATATGTATAACAAGCAACAATTTTTTAGAGAATGCTTTAAAATATTTGTTTACACTAATATCCAATTTTTCTTTTAGTTTCAGCAAAACATTTATTTTTCTATGTTATTGTTGAAATAACTAGCCCGAAGAAAAAGTATGGGTTGTTTCGTGCAAGAAGAACAAGCATATGTTCTCTCACAAATACTCTCATTTGTCCAATTTTAAAGTACGGGAACGCTTTTCGTGCAAAGCGTAGAGTAAAAACACAGAGCAATTTATAGCTCCAGCTTTTTTACGTTCCAGCTCTTTTGTTAAACTTTTCCTAGTTTAAAGAGTAATTTACGTTTTACTCTTATTAGCCCAAACTAATTCAAAATCTTGTGGAACAGACCTTATATATAGTTTCTGGGGCATATTTTTGACACACTTACACACCTCTACAAACACACACTGTGACTGAAAATTGTGCATAAACGTACCCTGCCGGCAACTCAGTTAACTAGTAATGAATTATAAGCTAACTTTTTTACAACTGGTGGTGGTTGACACTTAGATTATTTTCAATGGAGATGACTGACTATTTATTTTAACATTACGATGTCCTAGGAGGTAGTCAATTGTCCGACGCTGCATTACTTTTCAACTAACTTAAAGTTAGCTACTTCAAAGTCAGTAGCCACAGAAAAAAATGTACAAATCAAGGCTGATTTTACATTTCTCGGTGGTAATATTATATTTTATTGAATTAAATTTCATCCTATTTTTTTTTTTTTTTTTTTTTTTTTTTTTTGTTAGCCTCTGGTGGGATTCGAGCCACTAATCCTCAAGACTGGTGAGCAGCCAACTTAAACCATTCAGCCATCGCAACATTTAAAACGAATGCGACAATAGGCAATTTAATTCAAGAGTTATTTACCGTGTATGTGTGTATGTTAGTATTTGAATTTTGGGTGAACTCTGCACTACGTTTCGATTATATTGTAGCTAATTTGAAGCTAGTCCATAAAAGTTAACGTAAAGTTAATTATTTTAGTAGTCGACTACCAATTTGCTGGCAGGGTAATTACTTTATATCATCTTAAAAATGTGTTAAAACTTACTCATTGCTGATTTCAGTACTCTATAAGCAGAGCATGCAAACAAAAAATGCTCTTCTCTTACCAATTACCAAAAAAAAAAAAAAAGTAGGTTAAAAACTTAAAAAAAAAAAGTTTTGTTTATTTGCCAATTTTGAGATTGTGCTAAATCTTCTTTCAACCATTAAAAATGCCAATATCTTTACTTAATACTAACTTTTTGACTTCCAATGGCTAAAGTTAATATAAAGTTTTTTAATTTTAATTTCATGCCCTTTGAAATTGGTTTCATTTAAAAATACAATAAATGTTTCATTCCGTTTTGTGCAAAAACTTAAATTGAAAATAAATTTCAATTGAGTTTTTAATAAAAGAGAGCTGGGTGTACGGTACGATGAGGAGGGAAGTTCTGCCACATAATGTTTCTAAATTTAAAGTAAAGAATGTTTACTGTTAGTATCCAATAACACAAATGTATAGAAAACATACGCTTTGTATCTAGTTAGTGTTTAAATTTAGATATTATTTAATATATTAGATTAATATTTCTCCCATTTAATTAAATTCGCAGCAACTGGCATGAGCTGAGTTCATGGCTAAGGCTGACGTGTACGACATAGCTAGTGGTTCCCCAGCTAGTAAGTCTGCAACATTTTCCCTTCCTTACCTTATCTTAAAAAGTATTAATCATTACAATTAATTACAATTGTCTTTCTTAGTTTAAACTTGAAATCCATTTTTACAGGAAAAAAATTATAATTATAAAATACAAAGGTAATGTAGATAATTTAATAATAATAAGCTAATGAAGATGATTTCTGAACTCATGATCACAGCGGATTTGTTTTTTGTGATGTGTTGTTGTAATGATTTTTTTCATTATTGTCTTCTTAAAAAAAATAGATTCCGCGATTATTGAACTAAACGTTTGCCAACTGAGATCTTAATAAACATGATATATTAAAAAAAAAAAAAAATAAGCCCACCAAAGTAAAAACTCGTAATAGGCCTTATCATGGTTATTGTGTGGTCTTTTTGTTTTTTATAGTCAACGTTTGCGATCATGAAAAGATTGCTTTAAGTGGTGTTAACTGGATAGTGTCGAAGGCATCATATTAAAAATTAGCAATTTATATTGACTTATTCAAAATAAATGTTGTGTTTTTATATTATTATTTTTTTTTTTTTTTTTTTGCTTAATCCAATAGTCCTCATTTTTGTTTTTCGTTGGCTCCAGTACAATGCAATGCATATATAGGAATCATCCGCATGTATAGGGCAAGTTTGGTTTTATTAGCTTTTGGTTTAGGTTATTCATTTACAGAATAGAAAGATTACCAAAATATGAACTTAATTATTTATTTGCTTTAAGAGCCAAATGAAAGGTATTAATTCAGGTCCAAAAATAGACCTTTCAAATGTTTTCTGTTTTTTCAGCTGTCTATATGGCGACGACATTTGTGACATTGGTGCTAATCAACTCATCAGTAGACTCGAAAAACTCTTAAAAGAATGTTTGAAACTTAACTACTTATTCCATAATTCCCATGAACAAAATGAGAATCAGAAATGTTCAAACAACCCTTTATTTTCGTCTTGCAACTCCTTGAATTTTCTATTTTGACACTTTCAAAAATACAATTGGTCGTAAACGATGGTAGCTCGTTATATAGAAGGTTGCAAAGAAAAGTAAAAGACCAGCGCATAGCTATCTTACCACTTGAGCTCTTTATTTCTGACTTCTATATTTAATCTTATTGATCGATCAACTTTGCATTTCATCATTGTATTTTTCTGTTGATTGGAATATATTTTATGTTCCCTTGTCAACACCCAATTGATTTCCAATTGATTTTTCTGTTTGTTGCTATTGTATCAGTGATGACAATGGTTGCAAACTTTTCGCCAGGCCCAGCAAATTTTAGGCATTAATTTTAAATTTAGAATCGAACACTACGATATACAATTGTTAATACCTTTATTCAGAATTAAGAAAAAAAAAATTGTTTTTTGGTATGTACCCCAGCCAGTAAGTATAGAATATTTAAATTTAGTTGGGTTCATTATATGAGCATACAATATTACACAACATTTCGAAATATTTAAATTTCTACCAGTTTCCGAACACTAGCCTCACAGCTTGTCTAGATCTTCTCATAATTATTAGAACCAAAATAATTAATTTCAATTGGCTCTTATAGTAAATAAATAATTATGTTCATTTATTATTTGGTTTTTTTTTCGACCCCTGTTTTTATATTTTATATATTTATTTTCTGAGCTAAAGGTATGTTTTTATTAAAAATATTTAATTATTTTTGTGGATATTTCGCTCTCCTTCGTAAAGCTTCATCTTTTTTTTTTTTTTTTTTGTTAAAAATAATTAAATATTTTTAACAAAAGTAGGCCTTTAGCTCAAGAAAATAAATATATAAAATAATTAAGTTCATGGTTGTCATCAATTTCAGATATACTAGATTTCAATTTTATATCATCGGATTTAATCACAAGATTAAAGTAAATTAGGTGTTGTAATAAATTAAGTTTAAAGTCATGTTGATGCTGGGAAATGCAAATTTTTAACGTGGTCAAAAACTTTGTTTTTCAAACTAAAGCAAATAAGTTTGACTAGCCTCAGCCACTTTCGAAGCCAACTAAGCAAAGGATATGGAAGTCTTATGATATAAAGCCGCCCTTTGCAAGCAATATTATTGTTTTATTAAATTTTAAAAATTATGTTGTCTCCTGCCTCTTAAAAAGATATTGAAGATATAGAATAGAACTTGTGCTGGTTTAATTTTTCATTTCAACTTTGACAATCTATTTCTCAAAAAAAGAGGAAGAAAAAATTTTTCAAATGTTTGTACTTATGTGAATAATAATGAAAAAAACTTATATATGCATTATCAAAGCACAAATCATTTGTCTTAGCAGTTTTAACATATTGCTTTTGCTGACTGACGTCTAAGATAATGAATTTTTCGTTTGATTTATTTAAGTAAAAAGTTTTGAAAACCTATAAGCCCTCACAGATTGACCTGAAATGAAAGCACAAAAGTATAAAATATAAATGTTAACACCCCTCAAATATGTTTTACATTTCAACCATTATTCTTCTTGAAGATGTAATCACATTCGGTTTTCAGGTGTCACAAAATAATAAATTTAAATTGGGTTTATTTTGACAAAGGTGGAGCAGTTTCACGTTGAAAAGTTTGTCTTGTATACACATGTAAGTATGTGTTTGTGCGTATGTATTTCATTTTCAAGTTGTGCAACTCACTTGCAAATGGGGCTTTATTTGTAAAGCGGACACTGCAAGAAATTTCTTGCTGTTTGCCGCAATATCGTAACGGCACATAAGAATGTGTGTGTGTGTGTGCCAAATATTCTTTTGTGAGGTGTTTGTTTGACGAGTTGCGGGTTGCAAAAATGTTGCCAATTTAAAAACGTTTATTTTTCAAATTATTTTTTCGAAGACAAAAATCATAAAACAAAACAAAAATTATGGTTATTATACTAAATTATCCAAGTTATGGTTTATATGAAATTTTCCTTCTTTTGTTTAAATATTAAAAACGATTTGTTAAGCTTAAGGTCACTGCTATCAGCTTTATTTATTTATTTATTTTTTTTTTTTTTTTGAGTAGATAATTTTCAATATTTTGGTACTTTCGTCAGGAAAACAATTTTGCTGGCGAATGTACACAAAGGGGTACCGAAATGTTGAAAATTATCACAAATAAAATAAATCTGATAGCAGGGAGCGACTTTAAGCTCAACAAATCCTTATTAATATACTATTTAAGTTGAAAAGAAGGAAAAAAAACCTTTTTTACATATTTTGATGCGCGCAACCGGACCTACTACATGTGTTTTTTCCCCCATAAAACTAACTTGAGGTAGCTTAATTACGCCTTACCAGTTTCGGTTTAAGTCTGGGGACTTGAATTCGTATTTATCTTCACATACATGTACATATTTATAACGCAGTTTAAGAAAGAAAATATGCACACTGCGGAAAGACTACATTTCCCCAGTGTGCATATTAGAATTTCCAATATATAAAAATATTTACGTATTTATTTAGCTAGAGATTGACAACAATAGAAAATAATTATATAAATTTTGCAATTTAAATTTAAGTGAAAACTTGATTGCAACAAAATATAATAGCAGATGTAGCTAACAACAAAGTTAAATTTAAGAGTGTTCTCCCACAGTGCATTGCTTACAAAATATTTGTACAGCACTCTTTTAAGTCTAATATAAAGAGGTCTTCTTGAGAGTACACATGTAATAGAAAACAAATGTAAGTAAAATTTATTATTAACTTTAAGCCCACACTGCCAGCTGTGTTAATTGTCTTATAACTTCTTGTTGAAAAAAAAAATCAACAAAAGTAATTAAATTGTGTTTGTTGTCATTACTTTTTATGCGGGTGCGAATGTCTTTTTCCATTTTAAATTCTTGGCAAAAAAGAAGAAAACAGAAAACAAAGGCAGCCTTGGACAAAATTTTTAATTGTCCTATTTTTTTTTTTTTTTTTAACTTAATGAACAGAGTGTTTAGTGATGATAAAAATGAATGACTTTGAGCAATGAATGACAGATAGCAAATGACAGTTTTATTGTTGGTGGTGCAGTTTTCAAATAGCACAATTTTAATAAGTACAGCCGGCAATTTTGACATACATATTTTCAAAAGCAAATGGGTGTTTGGAAAATTGCATTTGTCGTAAGCAAGTTTTTGGCAGTCTTAGAGAAAAAAAATTATTTTTAAACTACTCTTTTAGAAAAAGAAAGATTTTCCTCGCGAGGATACGCGATCGTTTTTCTTTTAGTTCTATGTCAAATGTTGCTATATATATATATATATATATATATATATATATATATATATATATATATATATATATATATATATATATATATATATATATATTAGTATAGTTTAAAATGTAACGGGTTATTCATTTTGCGGTTTCAAAAGTAAACGTAAATAAAACACATAAAATATTTTTTTTTTCATGATATTTCTTTTTTATTATAAAGCTTGAACGTTGTCATTATGTGTGAAACACTACATCATTTAAATGACCTCCACGCGAAGTGCTGCAAGCATTAATTCTTTTGAGGTAATTTTCGACCACTTATTGACACGACCACTTTTGGGACCAAAGAACGCTCTTCATTTACTTGAGGATTCTCAGAACCCCAAAAACGACAATTTTTTTTATTCACATACCCACCGTGTAAGAAATGTGCTTCATCGCTGAAGAAACTTTTGTTCGAAAAATCGCCGTCCACCGCCACTGTTGTTCAAGCACCCATTCCACGTATCTACGACGTTGTGAATGGTCAGCTGGCTTCAGTTGTTGTGTGGGCTGGACTTTATATGGATGTAGGTGTAGATCCAAATGCAAAGTACGCCATAATGTGCCGTAAGACGGTCCTAGAGGAATCGCTACACTCGGGTCTTCGGCAACACTTTCACTTACTTACAGCAGCATTATTTTCAGCGGAACGAGCGATACGATGATGCACAGGCCTTACAATATTTGTAAGCGCTTCTAGTCTCTTCGAATTTCTTCTTAATTTGGTCAATTGCTTGCGTAATCTCCTCTTAAAGCACGATTTGTGGCTGTGGCAGAATCACCATTTTTGTAGTATGTTTTGATAATTTTCATGCGTTGCGTGATAGTTAAGAGATCCATTTTCGTCAATGTTAGACTTTCAATTGAGAAGCAAAAAATTTAGTTTAACAACTTGATTTGACAGATGTCGAATTCCAGTCATATACTTTTGAAATCACGAAATTGATAATCCGTTAGTTATGTAGATTGTGTAGTTATAATTATAAGTCTAATTATATGTATATGTAATAATTTTGAAAATTAGCTTGTCAATAAGACAAATCCTTGAGAACGACTTTGGTCAGTCCCTCACCAACTATATTGAGCACCATAGTTCGTTGATATGGACACCAAAGGCATGTTATTCCAACAGGACTGAGCTACGTGATATGCATGCAGCTCATGCATTGTTAAATATTTTTTAGCACTGCTATGATGGGTATAAAAAGAACATTATTCAACACTCATGTGAAACAATACGAGTACTGTTCATAAAAATATGAATCATTGTTTGAATGATCCCTAAAAAAAAAATGCATTTATCAAATCAATATTCCTTTATTAGTTATATATATGTATATATAATTTCGTTGGTAATTACTCATTAATTTTAAATCTGACATGCACGGAAATAAGATGTGCAAACATACGTACATATTTTTAAACACTTATTGATTTGGCTGTAGATAATAAGTACCTAAAAATTAAAATATTTTTAACGAGAGTCACATACAAACTGCCATGCCAAATGAGGCATAACAAAGAAAGTCCAGCAACAGAGATAAGCAGAATTTTATTGCGCATTTGCTTGGGTAGTTTTTATTTGATTGTCATCAAAAAGAATAACAAAATTCTTAGAAATATTAGAAAATAATAGCTAACAATAAGTCATGTGAGCTGCTGAAGTTTTCCATTTAATTTTGTTTGTGTTTTTGTTTTTTTTTTTCTTATTACCTAGAGTGGTACATTAATAACGTTCTATTTTAGTTGGGGAATAACTTTTACTTGTTTACGAAAAAAGAAAAAAAAGCAGAATACGCGTAACTAAAAAACAACAGCAAATTTAGCGTCATATCTGAAGCTAAAGCTTAAGATCTGACAGCGTTTTAGAGATCCTTTTAGACCAATCGATAGAGGGCGGTTGTTTAAATTGCATGGTGGTGTTTTCCTTCGCTTAGTACCGATATCACTTACAGCAGTACTACTCAATCGCTTGTATTGGATTAACCCATGAGGCAACCACCAAGATGTCTAGTGATATTTTTATTTAGCCTTTGTATTTTTTTTTTTCATTCATTTAAGCCGACAAACTATACTTAATTGAAAAGCAGGAAATCATTAGTTAATAAAATCACATGCTTGCTGTGACATACCTGCTTGTATTAAGTTACAGCTTACATCAAAAGCCGAAATCAAAACTTGCGTCTGAATTGAATTTGCAAATACCGTTAATACTGTTTTGAAAGCCAGCTAGACCAGCTAAGTCCGGTCCTGAGACCAAGTGAGTCGGTCTCAGGACCGGCGGCCCTCGTAACATAACATAAACATAGACCAGCTAACACGTACAGAGTTACTATTTAAGGTAATTGTTGTTTTTGTGATTAAATTCTGTGCATTTGTAATATTGATTGGCCAGTCTGCTTCTGCATATAAAATTTCAATAAATGAAAAAAAAAACAAAATTGTTACTATGTTTAATTGTTTGTGAGAAATAAAATTTATATGAAATTGTAGAAAAAGCCAATCTTAACAGCTTATCATTTCTGATATCTTTGGGTTCTTTAAAATTAATTTTCAATTAATTATTATCTTGAAACATGTGCGCATAAAATATTTCAGCAAAATTTTTATTTAAATATAAAGAAACCGATATTGTTATTTTGAACTCATTAGCAATATTGTTTGAAGTGGCAACGATGAAGGTTGCTTATGGTATATTTGCCATAACTTTGCTGGTACTCAGTACTAATTTAGTAAGTTCAAAAGTGTTTCATCATAAAATTGAGTTCCAAATAATAAATATTTTACTACTTGCATTACCAGGCAAGTAGTTATCTTTTAAGTCCAGTTTTGGGTACAAAACTAGATGTAGAAGGACCCACTGAAGCATTGAAAGAGATATACGATGTTATTTTTGAAAAAAACCTCAACGTTCTTGGAGATGTCCAATGTTTAATAGAGGACCAACTGCGGACTGCTGCAATTTATGCCGAGGCTACTCTAGGAATAGGTCAGTGTGTCAATATATCATGGGACTTAGAGCGTTATTTCAGACAACGCTCTTGGCGGCGCTTTAGAAGGAACTTAAACCGTGATCTTAGACGTTGCAGGAGACGCTCAAAAAATTTTGTATCTCATTTAAAATGTTCAGCCAATGTTGTAAGTGTACATAGATATTATTATAAGTAATAACTGTGAGATTAATTTTGCTTGTTTTTCTTACAAACTTCAGATTGCTCACTATTTGAAAGAAATAAATATCGGGAGACAAATTGCTGACGAAGAACTTAGAACCTGCATCTATTCAGTATTACTCGATCTACGAAATGATCTGGAAGAAAGTAAAGAACTATATCAATTCTGCTTAAATGCAACTTCCACTGCAGATCCATTGCAAACTACTACCATAGGTCCAGAAGAAACTAGCACTGCACATTCGCCAATTGAGAATACTACTCTACAATATAGTACCACTAATTATCCTAACAAAAATAGCACAACAGGTTCACCAATAATAAATACCACTTTAATGAACAACTCAACACTGTGGCCGCTGGAAGAGAGTACCACTGCATCACCAATTGTAAGTACAACTTTGGCAAATAGCTCGTCATCAGGGCCCTTGGAAAATAGCAGCACTACCGCACCCACTATAAATACCACTTTAGCAAATAGCACTACATTAGAGCCCCAGGAAAACAGTACCACTGCATCACCGAGCACAACTTTTGAAAATAGTTCCTCATCCGAGCCCTTGGAAAACAGCAGCACTGCCGCGCCCAATCTAAATACCACTTTAGCAAACAGCACTACATTTCATCCCCGGGAAAACAGTACCACAGTATCACCAATCGTAAGTACAACTTTGGAAAACAGTTCCTCATCAGAGCCCTTGGAAAGCAGCAGCACTGTTCCGCCCAATGTAAATACCACTTTAGCAAATAGCACTACATTAGGGCCCCAGGAAAATAGTACCACCGCATCACCGAACACAACTTTGGAAAATAGTTCCTCGTCAGAGCCCTTGGAAAATGGCAGCACCGCCCCGCCCAATCTAAATACCACTTTAGCAAATAGCACTACATTTCATCCCAGGGAAAACAGTACCACAGCATCACCAATCGTAAGTACAACTTTGGAAAACAGTTCCTCAACAGAGCCCTTGGAAAGCAGCAGCACTTCCGCACCCACTGTAAATACCACTTTAGCGAATAACACCACACTATCGCCTGAGGAAAGCAGTACCACTGCATCACCAAGCGTCAATACGACTTTGGCAAGTAACACCACCTCAGAACCCTTGGAAAACAGCAGCACTTCCACACCCACTGTAAATACCACTTTAGCGAATAACACCACACTATCGCCTGTAGAAAGCAGTACCACTGCATCACCAAGCATCAATACGACTTTGGCAAGTAACACCACCTCAGAACCCTTGGAAAACAGCAGCACTTCCACACCCACTGTAAATACCACTTTAGCGAATAACACCACACTATCGCCTGTAGAAAGCAGTACCACTGCATCACCAAGCATCAATACGACTTTGGCAAGTAACACCACCTCAGAACCCTTGGAAAACAGCAGCACTTCCACACCCACTGTAAATACCACTTTAGCGAATAACACCACACTATCGCCTGTAGAAAACAGTACCACTGCATCACCAAGCGTCAATACGACTTTGGCAAGTAACACCACCTCAGAACCCTTGGAAAACATCAGCACTTCCCTACCCACTGTAAATACCACTTTAGCGAATAACACCACACTATTGCCTGTGGAAATCAGTACCACTGCATCTCCAAGCGTCAATACAACTTTGGCAAATAGTTCCTCGTCAGAACCTTTGCAAAATAGCACTACTACCACACCCACGACATTAAATACGACTTTAATGAATAACTCAACACTACAGCCCCTGGAACACAGTACGACTGTACCGTCAATCATTACTACAACTTTGGAAAGTAATTCTTCTACACATCCTCTGGAAAATAGCACCACTAACGCATCAGTTGCAGACTCTACTTCAGGAAATAGTACAGTAGAATCATCAAGTACCACTACAGTAGAAAACCCTAAGGAGAGGTCCTTGACAAAAAACACCCCTACCTCGCTTTCAAACACTACCACTGAACAGTCAACCGCGCCAAGTCATACCAACACTAAAGCCAATGAGAGAACTACCAACACACCCAACAGATACAAAACTGAGAAAATACCTTTATATTCTTGGTGAAAAGCAAGGAACGAGTTTGGTTGATATTTATAAAAATTTAGTAGATTTAACGCAAAGGAAATTAAGTGTCTTACTCAATGAGTTTTGATAAGTCAAGCTTGAAAATCAAAATTTAAAGGGAGATACCAAAATGTTCCATATGAAATGTTATTAAAATTAATTACAAATACTTTGTAATCTTTTTTTTATCACAACGGGACCTGTTAGGACCCAAGTGAGCTGGTCTGTTGTACTGGCGGCCCGCAAAACATAACATTGTAATCTTTTACAAGTTCATCCCTAAATATACATACTATATAATTTTTTATATCGTCAATTCTTACTCTCGCTCAAGTTGAATTTTACAGATCATTGCTTATGCTTTTTGGCTATTAACAACAAGCCACGCTTTTTTTAGGTTAGTTGAAACGAGTTAACTGTTTGCTGTATTGAAGGTTTGCTTGAACATTTCTGATTCTCATTGTATTTGTGTGGCGATAATAGAATATGTAATAAAGTTTCAAACGTTTTGTTTTTTTTTTTTTTTTTAACTTGGACCAGTACTCCCGGCGACAACCCCTATTTATGCATGCGCATCGTACCCGAACTAGGAAAATAGGTTTTGGGGTGGAGGAAAGAGGGAGTAGTGTTTGTACACGTTTGATTTTAACATATTTACATTTGTAGCTGGCGAGGAATATGGCTGCAGGCAATTTGTTCCACAGACGAAACGTACGGCTGAAAAACGAATTCTTGTCTTGTGCGATTCACTGACCAAAATCTTAAAGTTTTTTCTAGTCTACTGATAAGTCATTCACTACAATGAAATGTCGGCGCCATACAGACGGCTGAAAAAGACAGATAACGATTAATGAGGTCTATTTTAGACCTAAAATAATACATTTCAACTAGCTCTTATGGCAAATAAATATTGAATTTATTTTCGAATGTTTATAGTCGGATGTATAGTTGTTAATTATTTTATTTGCTCAGTCTTACTTCCTTAGAATTGAAAAAGATTTTTTTGGTAAATTTGTAGTGAACAACGTTTTTTAGGAAGACAAGAAAAGTAAAATGGAAGATTTGTGGGTTGGGGTACATACCTTGGGACTGCTTCATGTCCACCGTATTGCTCATTAGCATGCAAATTGATTTGAAAACAGGCCATGCCTATTTCTGAACTGTTTTCTAAGTACACTTCAAAAACAATTCAATCCATTCTTACTTAAATCAATCCCCCACCCTGTGTGAGAAGTTCGGTAAGTACGGATTTTCTTAAATCAAGTACGAAGTGCTTGTTTTAAGTACGGATTTTTCAAGCGCTAAATACTTAATTTTAGCCACATTCAATCACAGTTTCGAATTGATTTTAGCTATATCGAATCCTGGTTTCGGATTGAATATAGTTCAAATCCGTGCTTGCAAATAAGAATGCCATTCTTGATTTAAGATGCTGCCATCTGCTGTAACTTTTGAACCGTAAGAGATAGAGACTTGAAATTTGCACAGCATACGAGTATGCAGTTACCAGGGCCACACAACGAAACGCACACAAAAAATAGCAAAGACTTAAATGTTGCCCTCATACAGGCACACTTTTTAATTTGAAAATTGGTTCTAGTTTTTGAGCCGTAAAAGATAGAAACTTGAAATTTTCACAATATACATGTGTGGTTTGCAGGCCTCTGCAACAGTAATTACCAAAAATGGCAAAAAAAAAATTGTAATTTAATTGATGCTCGTACATGGGGACACCCTGTAGTTTTAAGCTCAACTACAACTTTTGAACCGTAAGAGATAAAGGCTGGAAATTTACACGGTACATGTAGTTATCTGTCCGCTGCAACTGCAAATACTGAAAACAATAAAATAAAAAATTTAAGACTAAAGGGTACCGCACACCCTTTGCCTGTCACTTACACCGCGGCACGTAATCCTTACTGTTCGAGTCAGTCTCATACTTTGTTTAATTTATTTTTATTTCTTATTTATGAATTGCTAGCATTAATGGGCTTTAGTTAAACTTTTTAGTCGAGTTTTTCACTTGTCTTAGTTTTTTTTTTTCAATTTTTCTAAGATATCCAAGAGTACGTGACAAATTTAAGTACATACTATAATTTAATTTTTATGTCCAATTTCACATTACCTTCCATGCTGACCACGTTATTCATAAAATAAAAAAATAGTTTTGCATTTAAATTTCGTATATTTATATATTATTTCACTCAAAGAATACGACAATTACCACAACTGTAGGGTGTACCATGTGGTGATGTTTCAGGCGTCTCGGTCTGGGGTACTGTACTATTTACCACCTGATTACTTACTATGATATTATCTACTATGTACAGTCCATTAAGCAGGTTATGCGGCTCTCCATCTTTTGTTACAAATATCGCATAGTGCAAAGTGGCACCAATTTTCAATTCTGCGTCGAGGTTCCTATAGACCCAGCGTTCATTTTTATCGGCATGAACACTAGCAAACTGCCATTTTCCCAAACAATCCGTAGTAATTTTTGCATCAGGATCGCCACAGAAAGAAAACATTTCTATGCCGCCTTCATTTGGTATGCCTACTTCAAAGCCTTTGGTGTAGACCACGATGTTCGGTTCAGGTATTTCATATGCCCACAATCGTTGTAGTAGACAGAGAAATAGTACACAACACCTCAACGCCTGCATCATTTAACGTGAATTGCTTTGTAATAGATGACGAATGGAAAATTACTGAAAGCTTCTTTTTTTTATTTTGGATTTTTATAATATTTTTAGCTTTGTTTTCTTATAACTTTTTTTATCTGTAACTCAAACAAAACACCAAGCAACTTTTCTAGAGTTTTTATTTACATAAAAATTATCAAACCAGTCACTTTTTTGTGTTGTAGGAGCTATTTAATTATTGTTTAATTTTAACACAAAATTATAACTATTTACTTTCTTTGGAACAGTGTATTGCCAGAATACTTTGATTGAAGAGTAATAAAATTCAAAAATATTTTAACAGCTGCTTTTTGAATTTTTCAAGACTTATGAAATATAAAATGGTTATATATTCTAAGAAAATGTAGAATAAAAAAACAGCACAAGCTAGCAATTATTATGATTATATGTTAATTTTGATTATGTTTTAATTTATTATATTTCAGTTGGAAGTCTGGATATATTTTAATTGGAACTTTAATGGCCAGTTAAGCAGCTACATGTATGTATTTCGTAATGTTGGAATATATATTTAACCGTAACCATTTTCAATAGCAAACTTGGCGTTAAATTTTGCCGATGCAAACTCGCCGGTTAAATGCTAAGCAGGGTTTGAAAGCAAAATAAACAAGAAACAACAATAAAATTGGAAAGTGAGCGTGGCTTAAAATCCAAATTTCGTGCTCGCCATAGTGCGTGTTTACAATTTTGAGGCAGTTCACAAAGTGAGCTAACTTTTTATGGTTTCGCAGATTTTTCCTTAAATTGCTTTTCAATGCAGTTTCTACCACATATGACCGAGTCGGTTTTGATGGCAGGAAAAATTAATGTAAAAACTCGTTGAGGGAAATAATTTCAAAAATAGTGTTCTTAATTTCGGTTACCGATTAACCGGAGAACCGGTTTTTAGCCATATATCCGTTTTTCAAAAAACTCGGTTTTCCCAAACCGGTTAGCCGGTTTTTTTTATCTCCTAAAATTGTAAATTGTCCTCATTTTACTATTGCTGGTACCTCACTGCTATCAGCTATTGTTATTATTTCGGAGTGAATTATTGTTCTGTATAATATAAATGAAATTTGTAAAAAAAAAAAAAAAATTAAGAGAATACAAAAAATTTATTTAAAATATATTGGTTATTTGACAAGAGTATGTATAACATTTAAAGTTAAATTGTGTTTTAAAAGTTATAGACTGGTTTTTATTTTACAAAACCGAGCTCTAGACTCTGAAAATACTATAAAAATTAAAACTGAAAAGGCACGATATAACAAGCGCCCACAAGTCCTTGCTTTTAAAGACTCTGTCACTTTGTCGCTTAAGAGTCACTTACTTAGAATATACAAAATTTATGAAAAAGAAAAAAAAACTCAAATTTAGCATCTACATTTCAAAGGTTATCTTGCAACAAAAAATACAACCTCATCTCTTAAAGAGCTTTTGTCTCATAGCCTTGTTTTTAAGTACAAATTTTATCTATATTCAGTCCGAAATTAGCAGTGAATGTGGCTTAAATTGAAATAAAATTAAGCACAACTTACCTTATTTAAGCAAATTAGTACTTACAGAACTTCTGCCACGTCTTGGGGTTGATTGAATTGTTTTTTCAATGCATGTATGCACAA
Source organism: Sturmia bella (assembly GCA_963662145.1). NCBI lineage: Eukaryota > Metazoa > Arthropoda > Insecta > Diptera > Tachinidae > Sturmia > Sturmia bella. Next base: position 14,522,133 of record OY759171.1, on the reverse strand, counting down.
GTTGGTGCAATCTTGCTTAATACAATTTACCACCCCAGCAATTTTATTAGCATCATTGCTCCTCTACGGGGATACTTTTAATAAAATTCTTGAACAATGATGAGTTGTAGCTAAGCTTTATTAATTTTGAGCACAATGGTTGATTGCATGAAAATAAAATACAACCTTTAGAGAAAGAAATTCCATATATTGTACGCATCAATTCAATAAAACTGAACTGACGCAATTTACAATTTACACAATTTCTATGTGAGGCTGAGTATCAGTCAGTAAGCACTATTTGCGAATAATTTAATTGGAGATTATTTGCAAACAAAGACTTTCAAATGCTTTTGTTATTGGTTACTACTAGTAACTTGCATAGGAAATCTGAATTATTTTACATACAACACATACAAATAAAATATGAAACTCCGTTTGTTGCTTAATTTTCAGTTGATTTTCCATTTTCTTCAATCTTACATAACTTTAATACATACTGGTATCAAAACAGCACTAGTACCCAGGTATTGATATATAATTATTATTGATGAAAGCACAATGAAGCGCATATATGTAAATACATAATTATCATATGGTATAATATGAACTTAATTCTCAAGAACAATAGGATGCATTAATTACTTTTAATTTTGTTGGGCATGTACATTAGAGCAGATGGATTTGAACATTTTTCGGTATTGAGCGATCAATTTTTCGCAAGCTTTTAGCATAAGCCAAAATATTTCACTACGACATATAGCAAAACACATATTCGAGTTGTCCGAATTCTACTTTTTTGTATGTTCGTATGGGAATGCCCTTGAGGAGGCACAGTGTGGGGACAGGATTGAAGCGAAAACATTTTTGGGGGTTTTGTTCATACAATTGACTTCTCTACGGGCCTTTAACACTAATCAGACCCAGGGTGCCCGTAGAGATGTTAAATATATGATCAATCCAGGGTTTACACTCTAAAATATTTTTTTGAACGCATCGAGCAAACTCGATATATATATATATATATATATATATATATATATATATATATATATATATATATATATATATATATATATATATATATATATATATACATAAGATCTAAGATATATATACATAAGATCTAATACGTCTGAATAACCCAAAATACTAATTCATAAACCTCATGGTGACTTTTGGCCCACCCTGTGTAACATAAAAGGGAATCTAAAGTATTCTCATAAAAAGAAATGTGATAAAATTTTAAGAATATTTAAAAACAAAAACAAAACATAAACTGCTGACATCATTTTAAAGCTTATTGCGAAAGCTCATCATAGAAATAAGAAAACAATTTAATAGCAAACAAACACAAATGAATTTAGTGTGGAAAAATTTCGCTTCGTCAACAAAGAATTCTCATTGTAGTTTTCCAAGCACAGTTTTCCTCTTGATTTTTTTTATTTAGAATAACAACAGAGATGCAGAAATAAGCAAAACAGAAAAAGGAAGTTACTGCACTAAAAAACTTTTTTTTTGACACCACAAATAAATGATATCTCTACCATTACATGTCCCAACTTAAAATCACAAAATGATACAGCTTAACGATGCACGTTCTGCAATTGTGCAGCACAACAATGCCAATTCAGTGCATTCAAAATCATTTTTGATTTGTTTTTCTTAACTCTATTGTTTGAATTCCTCCATATTGTGTTGTATTTTTAGAAACTTTAAAGCGATAATGATGTAAGAACCCCCCCTTGAAAAGCTCACGCAATAAAGGAATATTGTGTTTATTTTTGTACATATACATAAATATTTTGTTTTAGCTAAACATTGCCTGTTTGTAAAAGCATTTATGAAGCGGATAAGGTCAGATAGCAAATATTAGAGTATTTAGCAAAAAATCATATCGAGAACTTTTATAGTTGCAGGTAGTTTATTCCACAGCTGGCGAACAAATTCTCTCTGTAGCACTGGACAGAAAACTACAAATAGATGAGTTCTGGACGATATATGCGTTTGGTGTAGAAATATGAGGGTTTCGGCAACAAGATCCTTGATTTCGTCAGAGAAGAAATCATCACAGTAGCAACAAAACAGTGTGACGCACTCCACACTGCGCCGATGTTCCAGTGAGTGAATATAGTTGGATAGCCTGCTGTCAGCGATGAGCTTTTTCACCCTTTGCTGCATACGGCGAATAACAACAAAATAGACTTTCACGCTCTGGCCCAAACATGAGAGTAGTCTTCTTTGAACAAAAATAGAAAAGTTTTACACCACAGCATAAGATTTCCACTATAAAAATTTGGCAACCTGTCATTTAAGCATGTGTGTGTGTGTGTGAGTTTTTTTTTTTTTTTTTGCTTTTGCCATGCAGTAAGAGAAAACTAATAAACCATTTAGATTGCAAAACAAATAAAAATAGAAAGAGAAAAACTGTTACAAACCGAAAGGATAGAATTGGAAAACACCAAAAATTGTTAGACCAAATAAATATGCTTCTGCCATTAAGAAAATTAAAATTGTGTTTTAGCCAAATATCAAATAAACTCATATTTTCTGTTGTATTTTTATGCAAAGCAAATATTTATATCACTAAAATGCATACAAAAATGCTAAAATATTTGGTTTCAATTAGTAAAATATTTTATTAAAATATTAATATTTTGATGTGCAAACAAAGACTTGTATGTACATATGTATATAACAGGTGGGCCAAAAGAAATCACCCTGTGATGTGGAAACGAAAAAAAATGGAAAATCGTCTTTTTCATCGTTTCCACATCACTGTGGACTCATTAACTAGCAGAATTGCCATATTTGGTGGAATGCAAATTATATGTGTGTGAAGATAAATACATACGTATTTAAGTCCCGGGACTCAAACCACAATTTTTAGCAAAGCCACATTTTGAAGTTAGCAGATGCTATTTTTATAACAGAGTGGGTTTTATGGAAAAATAAGAACTTCTGCGAAGTAGTGACCACATGGAAATGGTATTCTAGAGGGTTAGCTATGACTTTTGGTACCTGGCTAGTGATTATGAAAAAGCCGATTCGTCCACTATGAGCGCCTGTTTAGTGCATTGTATGGGCAGGAGGAGTCTTGTGGCTGTACTTCTTCTTAAATCAAGACGCCCACGAAGTTACTGTGAATGGTGTTCGCTAACGCGAAAAGATAACAGACTTTTTGAGGCTAGCAATTGAGAACATGGACCTGCAGAATATGTGGTTGTAGCAGAGCTGCCAGTGATAACAGAAAACGCAGTGATAAAATTGGAAGATGATCAATAAGAGTATATAAGGACATACAGAAAACAGCTGAGTTGATAGGATGGCTGAGAGCTGCTGCTTAAAAACAGCATAGTATTAGTTATGACCTGGCAATTTGAATGGTGATGAGCGTCTTGGTAGCCGTGAAACAGACATGTTTCTTGTCTTTAATAAGAGTAATAATTAATAATAAAAGTTAAATTAAAAATGCAACTTTTGATTTTGTACGTTATTATTCTACCACAATTCACACACATACATACATACATCTAATGTCCATATACATATATGTCAATTTAAATTAAATATAACCCTGCCGGCAACTCAGTTAACTAGTAATGAGTTATAAGCTAACTTTTTTACAACTGGTGGTGGTTGACACTTAGATTATTTTTAATGGAGATGACTGACTGTTTTAACGTCCTAGGAGGTAGTCAATTGTCCGACGTTGCATTACTTTTCAACTAACTTAAAGTTAGCTACTTAAAAGTCAGTACCCACAGAAAAAAATTTACAAATCAAGGCTGATTTTACATTTTTCGGTGGTAATATTATATTTTATTAAATTAAATTACATCCCCCTTTCTTTTTTTTTTTTATTAGCCTCCGATGGGAATCGAACCACTGAGCCTCAAGACTGGTGAGCAGCCAACATACCAACTCAGCCATCGCAACACTTAAAACGAATGCGACAATAGGCAATTTAATTAAAGAGTTATTTACCGTGTATGTGTATATGTTATTATTGAATTTTGGGTTAACTCTGCACTACGTTTCAGCTAGCTTCTAGCCAGTGCACAAAAAGTGAATTACAAATCGATTGTATTGTAGCTAATTTGAAGTTAGGCCATAAAAATTAACGTAAAGTTAATTATTTTAGTAGTCGACTGCTCAATGTCCGACAGGGAGGAACTATAAGTCGATGTTATTTGTAGTCGACTACCAATTTGCTGGCAGGGAAGGTTCTACCAACCCTCAAACTTATCTATTCAGCCACTTATTAGCAACCCATGTTGATGATTTGAAATATTTAATTTCTTCCTTCCTGACGCTGTTGTAATCAAAATCTTGCCCTTTTATAATTAGCATCCAATAATATGCAAATAATTGTTTATAAAAGGCTTTTCTCTATTGTTATCAGTGTTTTAGCTCAGCTCTTAATATAAGCGCAGATATAAATGCACATATAAATACATATATAGCTACGTTAAAATGAATGTATATATGTATGTATGTCATCCTACCTGTCAGCTTAAAAATGACATGTTGTTCTATTGTTGCAGCATGCAAAGAGCCTGACCAACAACCTGTGGCATTATCGTTTCGGCAATTGAAATACACAATGAGTGCTTATTTCTTTTATCCCCATTCGTATGTGTACATACATACATATTTTGTTCATATCAATTTACAAATTGAGTAACAAAAGCTTTGTTTGGCCGAACATAGATAAGCATTAACGTCTGACAATGTATATATTCAAGTATTTTGGAAGGGTTTAGGAGATAACATACGTACACAAGTACATATAACATTGCAATGCAGACCTGTATAACAGGTTGGTGCTTATAGATGTTTGAACGAAATTGTGCGAAGTTGCATGTAACAACGTGCAACTTCGCTGTCAGCGTAGTTAAAAGTGTTTTATTTTCAATAATTTTTACCTTATGTGACATAAAGCACAATAATTTTGTAATTTAATTTAAAATGTAATTTAATATAAATGTAATTTTCAAATTTATTACAGGCTTTGTGTTCGCAAAATAAATTAAATACTTTGGTTTTTGAAACAAGCCAAACAATAATTTTCAGTATTATTTCCCTGAAGAAGCCATCCAAAGCAGAACGAAATATCGGCACAAATATACAAAGATACATACATATATTAAAATATATATATAAAAAAGAACCTTTAGCTCAAAGTTATACCAACTTTGTTTGATTTGAAAACGCTGAGAATAAATTAAAAATTTTTATAAATTATTACACTGTGCTAGTTGAAAAAACCGACAGAAGGGGCACCCAGTGGCTAAACCTAAATCGGGTGTGCTGAATTCAGTGGTGCTAAGCGTTTTTTTTAGGTTAGCTCTTGCTTTTGAGATATGCCGTTATTTTAAAAATAGAGGAGGTAGGACAACATATATTCCCTTAATTCTTATAATCTTGAAAAGAGCTAAAAAAACCGAAACTCGGCAATAAAATTATCTTGCAACAACTGTAAAAATATTTTTAATAAGTTTAGTAGTTTAGAAAACACAAATTGTTTTCGATGAAAAAATATCTAAAATTTAATCTAAAAATTAATTTATACTGATCTAAAAATTAATTTGTACTGATGAATTTTCACACATTTATAACAAATGAAGTTTAAAACAAACAAAAAATCTTAAATGACTAAAATCGGTGCTTAACTTTGGAAGTTATTTACAAAAAATCAAAAAATGCAGTTTTAAACGGTCACCAGACGAAGCCTCAAAAATTAAAAAAAAAATATTTTTAATGGACGAAAACCGCTGGGGGTACAGACTGCCTGAAGATTGCTAGTTAAACAGTCAGCCAAAGCACTGTGAAACAGTCGGCCTGAAGGCCAATGGAAAAGCAATCACATAAGGCTGTTGAGGACATCTTCATGCTCAGCACAAAGACCGCTACGGGCACAGTTAACCTGAAGGCCACTGAGTGATCAGTAAGTCGAAGCTATTGAGCAAACAGCAGGCTCGAAGATCGCTGGAGGAACAGTCACCCAAATCTACTGGGAAATAGTCAACTGAAGCTGTTGACTCCCTATTTCTTCTTTCCCATACAAATTTCTTAAAACTTCTTTAAAGTGCAGAGTATGTGCGGGGACCGTCCTCTGAATACTGGTTCAAGACAAAACAAAAAAGATTTTCTTTGCTCAGGGGTATTCTTTTGTAGTGATTGATTAATTAAAAATTATCGTTTTAGCTTCTTTTTCTCTACATAAGAATTTCAATAATTCGCTACAATAAAAAATGTAAAACTTCAACCAACTTTAATGGATTTTTTTTACAAATAAAGTAGAAGAATAAAAAGAAAATTAAACGAAATCCTTGCTAATTTAATGCTTGATTGCATGCGCGTGCATGTCATGAACAAAACAAAAACCGCCAGAACATTCAAGTTCGTAAGCAAAGTTTAATATAATTGTAAATGCAAACATTCCTTCCAAAAATATAAAAAAAACCATCTCTTCACAGGGATCACACATTCATTTTCAAACACTGAAGAAGCGCAAACTTTGTACAATGTAGGTATGAAATAAAAAATAAAAAAACTACTACTTCAATTAAATGGAGTGCGGAGTTTAAGGACATCAGCAATGAGGATAAAAAATAAACATCGAATACACACATTAATGTGAACACAAAACAAACGTTTTTAACAGCAATTCCCTTTCTAAGTTGTCCTCGAGACATGTATTCAAAGTTAGGAATACGCGTACATAAGGGTAACTCATATAAGATTACAAAATGTTTTGGTTGAAAATTTTGATTTCTGAGCTTTCTTAGAGCAACCTTTATTGAAAAGGACTCACTTTCTACGGCATACATACGTTTTAAAATCTTGGGAATAAAGTCTTTACACATTTCGAGATAGTATAAAACTTTAGTAGCAAAGCAAATCTAGTTTAAAGAGTACAAGTTTCTTAAGAGCAGCCAGATTGCATACGTATGCAATAAAGTAATTTAGATCCTTGTAAGTATACATATGTATGAGAAAAGGAGAGTTCTGTGGTTTTTGTTTATGATATTGGCAGCTTATCTCAATAAAAGTAACCTCCCTATTATATGTTCATTTAGACATGAGAGTACTTTAATGTTTGTGTTGAAGTTCAAAGTGGTTTCAAATAAAGTTAATGTGAAATAACAATCTTTTCTTGTGTGTGTGTGTGTTTTTTTTTTTTTTTTTTTTTTTTGCTAAACATTTTTTTATCAACTTGGCATAGACCTTTAGAAATATCACAAAAAAGCGTGAAGAAACGAAAGGCATTTTTCCCCGAAGATAAAAGAAAACATGTCTTGTGGTATGCTACTGTCTTTTACAACTTTATTTTCAGAGACGTCGAATCAAAAAATTCTAAATACAGTAGTAAAGTATAAAGTTGATCAATAAGATTAAATATAGACTGTCAAAATGAAGAACTTGAAGGCAGTATACAGTTCGAAACATATTTGGATGCTGATGAGTAACGTGATGGTAGTGAAACAGCCATATAATATATAATATATATATATATATATATAAAAGTTATTACCAAATTCTATAAAAAAAAATTATTAACAATAAAGTTATTAACAAATAAAATTATTAACAAATTCTAAGGACTATTCAGTTACATTGGCGATTTGGTGACGCTTTGCCTCAGCGTCTGGCTATAAGGGATTCCTTATACCAATTACCAGAAACACATTAAAAATCGGAATATAAATGAAACAGCAAAATCACTTTGCTGATAAGTTTCTCCTTACGACAGGTATCGGCAGTTAAACACCAACTTCCACTCAGCGAAACTTACTAAATCAAAATTATTCAAAAGAAGTCACATTGCTGATTGATCATTTATATGTAATACAATGTGATAGTGTTCGTTCTAGGCATCATTGTCTAAACGACCTATGTAATAAATTTAAGTAAGTCCACAGAGTGAACTTTGAACTTGAAAGTTTCTACATGGAGTAAAAGTCATTCACTTCCTCCCGCTGCCCTCAGCAAGTTCGGGTCTCACCGAGCTCTCTGTATGCCATACTTTCCCAGTTTGAAGTTCAAATATTGTTGCCCATAATTAAGGGAAAAAATATGATTTTCTTATAAATTCCTACACACATACGTTATTGCAACTTTTAGTGTGAGCACAAAGTTGTTTCTGTTCCAAAATATTAGTGAAATACTCCCCTCCTCACCTATTTAACGCACCTGCCATCAGATAATTTGGCATTAAAACTGTGGCAGATAGTTCTTAAAATAAATTACATACTTGCGCTTTTTTCCCCCAAAGTTTTAGATTCGATTTTGGCAATAACTTTTTTTCTTCTACACAAATTCAATTACCAAAATCGACAACTAAATTAATGATAAGAAAATATTCTTGTAAGAATAAAAAAACAAGAGCCGCAGTAAAAAACAAGATTTAAGTTGTAATTGTCTGAAATTGATGTTTATTTATCGCAAAGAAAAATTCTCAACTTTAAATTAAAAAGTTATAAAACCAAGACTGTTGGCGGATTTATTGGAAGATTTGTTTTCTGGTTTGCTCTTGAGTTAAACAAGCAATTTACTCAATAGTTTTGAAAGTTAATATTTTTCGCAAAAAACACTTACACTGTGCTCAACAAAATTATGCAACTGCCTGTTATATCTGTGTATATACATATGTGTGTATGTCGAAAGAAAAGTGATGGAAAATCAAATGATCGATACCGAAGGTTTACAAACGCTTGTCAGCTTTTATTCTATATATGTGTGTAGTTCTTCATTTGAAAAAATGAATCTAATTATTTATTTGCCAAATAAATAATAAAGTCTAAAAATATACTTTATTATTTGTTTTCTATCTTTTTCAGCCGTCTGTGTGATGAGAAGTAAAAGTGTAGCGAAACCATAAAATTTTTTGCTATATCAAATGTTTCTCTGAGCATTTGTAATCATCGTGTAGTCAGATTTCAAACATTCTTTTAAGTTTTTTTAGTCTACTGGTGACTTGAGTAACATCAAGGACGTTGTTTATATATCGGCGGCATATAAACCTACGGAAAAGACAGCAAACAATTAATTAATAAGATCTGTTGATCATTTGTTATAAAAAGTAAAAAAAAAATAGTTTAAAAGTCAGCAAATTTAATAAAAGTAAAGAAGGTACTGACATGCCATTTTAATAAGACGCTTTGAAATTGTTTAACTATTTAAAGTACGTCGTACATGAATGTTAATTCATCTTCCCAAATAAAGGTAAACACTACTTTTTTGTTGATCTTTATTTTGCACATAAACAAACAAAGTAATGCTTATCAGCATTACTTTACTAAGTGATGAACTTCACATACATATGTACAACAACAAACAGCAACGAAAAGAAAAAAAAACAAGTGAAAGAAATAAAACCAAAAAATTCACTATGGTGTATTTAAAGATTATATTTGCTCAATGAGCAAATGTAACATTTAAGGCTAATTTTTATTTATTTGCTGTGGCAAAGTCTTTGCAAACTCAAATGAGTATTTGTTGGCTATAAATTTTACGTTTGCTCATTGAGCAAACATAACCGCAAAATGTGCTCTTGGGAAATTTACGTATTCTTCCTATTTTTGCATTTCTCTGATGTTTATTAATATTTGTGTATTTACATTAGGATCATTTGATTTGACAATCAATGTCGTGTCATATATTTTTACATAAAGTTCCATTGCGGCCCATCGAAAAAATAATTTCGCGGCGTCCGATTGAGAATTTTTCTATTTTTGTATGAAAGTCCCTCAAAAAGGCACGGCAAAGGGATGTTGGGTTAGAAAAAAATAATGTAAAAAAAAATTATTGGGAGTCGGCCATACATTTGATGGCTTTACGCGAACATTTAGCTAATTTGCTGCGGGGAGCCCATAAACTTTTTCTCTCCAACATTCCAACATTAGTTTTCGAGCACATAGACCCCTTATCATGACTCTTTAGAGCGTTTCTTTACAAAAATACAAAAAACTTTTTATCATGAATGCCTGGAATATAATTTTTTTTAATATGTCACAGCGGAACTCTTTTTCTCATGTCAAACGCTATCGGACAATCGATGGGACAATATCGACAAGGTTTTCTCGTTACAAATCGACCTGCTGTAATGAATATGTATATGTACTTGTATTTTTGCATTCATATAAATGACAAAACAGAGGTCAACAAGAGAGTAGTGGTCTCATCGAGTAGTGATCTAGTATTTATCAATGGGACCGTATCTTTTGTATTTTATTTTTCTGATATTAGAAAATGCTTCTTATTTTTTAATTTAAAATAATATTAATTGTAGTAGTGAACATAAATTTGCTTAAATTAACGTTAATATTTCAAGACTTTAAAAAAAATTTTTAAGTTTTCAAGTTTTTGCACACATTAAATACCCTGACTACTTGTGGTTAATTGCTAATAAGCTCCCCATAAGTTGCTCGCTGTAGATTCAATAAAAAGTATTTTTACTTTAACATTTTTTTACAAAAAGAAAAATAATTGTTTTTTAATATCACTAATTTTAAAAATGCAATGAAACGGAAACTTGGGAGGCCACTTCTGCTGAATGGCTTGTTTGCAATCAAGCATATTCAAGTCGCCATCATTCAAATACTTGTAATAAAACTGAAAATAGCAGTTAAGTGTGCTGTTAAAAGTCAATACACACAGAAATTGCTGGCTTTCATGTCATTTCTTGACTTGAAGTTGTTTCCAGTTGTCTTGTGTGCAATGATGTTCGCTTAATGCGAACGGGTAGAAATTTTACCACACGTGCTTATTTTTATAACCCCAACGAAAAGTGATGCCAGATGTTAGAGAAATAGCAAAACGGATTTATTTCAAAAGACGGGGTAAAAAATGCTTTAAAAATTCTTGGCCTTTTTACATTAAAATTCACTTTTGCTCGAATTAAAAAATAGCACAGTGCAAAAACATGCAATTTATTTTTTAATGCATTTAATTTTACACGGGTTGCTGAAGAAGCAATTCATACTTTTTTATGGAAGTGTTAACAATGTTATTGAATGCTTACGTTTTAGACCTTCTGCTTGTATATCACTCTTATCTCTAACGAATATATGTATTATACAGTAGTAAAAAAAAACGACGAATACGTATAGTGGTGAAAGTGATGTCTGGAATAGAATCAAATAATTTCACAAATACTTTAAAAAAAAAAACCCCACCATTTTCCGAGCAGACTTTGTGACATTCACAGTTTTTGAATGGAGCGGAGCCTTCGTTATATATTTTCAAAATCAATTTTGAAATCGCATGGCCATTTATAAACCCTTCACAGAGAAGAGCGGTTTACGAAAATCGATTTATAAAAGTTCCTTAGCAATAATACTGTCTGTGAGTTGGCAGTTCCTTTGCCCCGTTTCCAAAAGTTTTTCATGATTTGTTTTCATCGATCAATTTTGAAACGCTTTCGAAAAAAATTTTAGGCGCTCATGTTTTCTCAGATTAACATAAAATTTAAAAAATCCGTTTATAAATTTTAGAGCTATTCAAAAATTAGATTCCCAGGAAAGCATTCTTTTCAGATATTTTTTTCAATTTTGTGGAAATTAGACCGTAGTTTAGCCCATTGAATATATAATTAAGAGTTGAAACTACACAAAATATATTAATATTATATCTTCTTTATGTTTCAATCTGTCCATAAGACTTCTATGATAGAGCATACTTTCTGTATGACGCACTAGCGACTTACAGTTTGTTTTCATTTTCCGCTTTTAGAAAATTACAATTCAAAATTAAAAAAAATACACACCCAGACATCTGGCAAGACTGGTTTTGTTTTACCTAGCCATATAAACGTAAGTGTTTTCTTCAACCCCGTTCAACAAGCTTAGAGAAATTAAATGTTTGTTAAATGCTATCACAACATAGTTGAGAATTTTCTTGTCTATTGTAAACATTAATTAAAATGAATATTGAAAAATCCCCCAGTAGCTCGCGCTTTTATTCCACACATGAAAGTTTTTAAGAGTTTTTTTTTCTGGTCCAGTAAATGTGGTAGTTACGGTAAATTGATGTTTTAGGGTGGTTTGCTAAGGCCTTCTAGATCTCTTTCTTGTAGATTAACATTTTCAGGCAACGTTCTCGAATACTGCACACTAATTACTTCCATGAAAGTTGATTGTCTGTCAAGATGTTCTTGTGAGGAAGTTCAAGGCATTAGTGAGGGGTTGTCTTAATATTCTTTAGCATTCTTTAGCGTCAATACATGTAAAAAGCTTATTTATTTTGGCATACCTTTGAGATTCTTTTGTGAGTAAATTAGCTCTTTGTTAAAGAAGCCATAACAAAAAAAAAATATCATAATTTCTAAGAACTGATACATGATTTCGGTACCAAATGACCTATCAAAAAAAAAAAAAAATAATAATAAAGATTTAATACCTCTGTAACTGATTAATGATGGTATTCGATAGCTTACGAATCGCGCCTTCATGTTAATGGTAAAAAATTTCAGCAAACGCAAACAAAGCAAAAAAAACACATTTATGTTTAAAATCTACACTCCAGACAGTCTTATAGAATTATCGGGCACCAGTTCTTCCACATTATGACGTTTCTTGGTTGCTTTTTGTTATATGTGCAAAGGTTGCAGCAGCCCCCGCAGGCCAGGATTTTGCAAAGAAAACCTAAACAACCAACGAAACGCCAGTTTCATGATGTCACTCGACATTGCTTGCTCGCTCACATACATACATGCAAAACAGTAACAAATTGTTGCTTTCAGTGCTGAGTGACATCGTGATACTGGCGGTAAATCTTTTCTAAAATATGCTCAACAACATCATAAAATAAATGCTATTCAAACAACCTGCAACATATTAGTTGCGTTCGAATCGTGCTTTTATTTAATAAGCAATAACTATGTCAAATTTAAGCAGCTGTGGCAAAGCCTACGCGATAATTGTTCAAATCGAATGATGTGTAGTATTTACTAATGAAAATATCACCCAGAATCCACATATGCATACCAGATGACTCAAAAGATGAAGCACATTTACCCTGGTATTCCAGAACATAATCTCTTGGCTCCAAGGTAAAAATAGTGCCACCCATACTGAATGACACATCTGGTAAATCATTTAGAGTAGAGCAATTGAACATAAATTCATGAGAAGTGTGATTAAACTGAGCACCCAGAGCCTTATGGAGAGGAAAGTACATGTAGTGAGGAACAGCAGTTAGCCAGGTTCCAGTATCAGCAATGGCTTGGCAGCTATTCCAAAAGCTTGCATTCGAAATAATGACAGAGTCTACTGTAAACTGCCAAAAACCATCATAGTTAACATTGACACCAACATAAGTAAATTCCCCAGTATAATGCTTGGGATCGTTTCCACCCAAAACCATGACACCACCCTCGGCGGAAGTGCCATTGCGGGCCAAATAAAATGAAAATATTCCATTGTCAACTAGACCTTGTGAAAGCATGTTGTAGAAGGGCGATACAGCCTTATCGGGTGCTCCAGTCCGCAATCCCAGACCCATGACACCGTCAAAACGCTTGTAGGTAAAACCTCGTTCCCTTGTAACTGCAGCAAATACTTGATTTTGTACAGCCAAATCTCCAATTCTAACAGTATCTTGTACCAAATAACCATTCGCAGCTCCAGAACCATAGTAAATACCAAAATGTTTGCCAATATATTTATAAGTAGATGACAAGTTTCCATTATAGTGATTATGATACTGGCAGGCAAGATCATAAGGAGAGCAAGGAGCTGCCGGTACCCACAAGCTCGATGAGCCGGTATCAAATAATACAAGAAACTCCTGTGGTGGTGTACCAATGGTTATTTTGCCATAGTATGAGTCGTGCACATAATCAAATATCTTTTCTCTAAAACTGTCACGCGACTCTGGTACATTATATTTTTCGCTAAGTTTCATTAACTCATTGGATTTACTGTTGACCTCCTGGAACCTGTGCAATGGCACACTGACCAATGCGGCCTCACTCAACAGGAAAACTCCCAATAGCACAAAAATTAACTTTAACATTGCAAATAGTTTTCAATACTGATGAAAATATTTGCGCTCTATTCCATTTAAGTACTAAATTTTGGTCAACTAAGTATGTATTCATAAAAAAAGAAATAAATAAATATAATGCATTTGTAATGGGCTTTAAGTAAATTGTGCAGAACATTTTCTTGGCTGGAACTTATTTCAGATTCACTTTTATTTTTATGAATATGACCATTAAAAATTATCATGAGACTATATTTTTATCTATCAAATATTCACATTTACTTGGCTTATGAATTATTAAGAATAATTGATCGCATTGGTTGTCATTTGTTTAAATGATTTTTTTTAACAAATTAAATATTGCCCAGAAATAATTTCGCTGAAAAAAGAAAAAAACGAGAAATAAATTTAAAAAAAAATCAGTTTGCATTTGACGTTAAAAGTGTGTTTATGTTTTTCTTTTTTCTTTTTGAGAAATATTATTTTCGCTAATAATTCTCAGAGACATAGGAAATACCCAGCTAAAATATCAGTCTACCTGTATGCAGGTTTGCCCGCGAGAGGCATCACATGAGTTTTATTCACAATATCCCACTTCGTAGGTCTCTTAGCTTCGCCTGTTATTAACTCAAGTGATCGTGATTAAATGTCAGAAAAATCACACGTGAATGTATGAGCGTGATTTAAACGTAAAAATTTTGTGCGTGATACTGCATGAGTATCTTTTTGGGGCAGTTCACAAAGTTTTACCGAATTTCACGAAAAAGTTAAGACACTATAGCGGAAATCACCCTTGGTTGCACATCTGCAATTTTAGCAGATATAGCATGATTTTTTGCTACAAAGCGTGAGTGTCTTTTTCAAGTGTTTAGCAAAATAATTATATCAGCTGATTTTAGAGTAACGGAAAATATACATATTTTTGTTTTGCAAATTGAGAAGGAAGTTTAGAAAACAAATTGCAAAAATTTCATTATTCATCTTTTCGTTGGCCGTCTTTTATTGTTGACGTTTTGTTTAGTTGCCTGAATTTTATTTTTAATTTCTTTCGTATTCATTTTCTTCCCTGTTTTATTTATTTGTTTACAAAATTTAATAAAGCGAGTTTGCCGCATGAGATAAGCTAAGCCGCAGCCAATATTTGAAAAGCAACGCCGTCGATAAAATTTGCATGTGAAGCAACCGCCCGATTTTTTGCTTATTTTATAAAATTTAATAAAAATGATGCATAATAATAGTTATAATATTCACTTTTTACTATTTTGTAAATGCTTCTTTGAGCAACGTTAGCATTAATTTAATTCCAGCACAGGCATGTTTTGTGGCGGCCTTGGCGTCGTATAGTTTTTTGAGCGTAGGGGTTTACATGTCGGATTGTAAAAAACAAACAGCTGTTTTAGCATTTAGCAACATTAGCAAATACGGATCTGCAATGGTTTTTGGCTATGCATATTTGATTAAGTGATGCAAATCTCGGTTTCATACATTTTGTTTTTGTAATGTTGCAGACTATGGCACATATGCTACGGTTGCAATATCTGCAAGGTCTGCAAGGGTAATTTGCAATGAAGGGTGAGTTCCGCTTATGTTTTTTTTTGGTTTGCAAAATAAACCTTCACACATTTTTTCTTGCATTATTTTGCAACGCAATTTTCTTCAGCAATCTCTACTACCATGCAATAGTTAAAAAGACCAATTATAACTCCTCTAATTTTTAAATGCACTATGGTCCTTCAGATTCTATAGGTTGCCTTCAGGATTTTTTTTAATATACCATATTTTTTAAGAGCCCGCTTCAAAATCTTGCTATCATAATCTTGAAATAACATGCTTTATTTGATTATACAATATATCTGAAAATGTTAAGCTGACATAAGCTTTAAGCTGCTTAATTACATTTTTAATATAATTAACTAATATTTCTGGAGCTAATGAGAAATAAATCGTAAAAAAGATTGTTTTGTAGATCAAACACAGCTGTTCAGATATTAAAACATTTCATTATTTCTGTGAACGTGTTCCAGTAATAATGTCTTAATATGGTACATAAACAAGAAAATAACTTTTTATATTTTTATTTATCTTATAAAGATAAAGCAGAAAGAAACAGAGGGAAAACCTAACCAAAAGTAAGATTAAAATATGTACCTAATTATTTATTTGCTTTAAGAGACAGCTGAAAAATATACATAGTAAATATTTTGAAGAGGTTAATTTTTGGATCTGAATTAATACATTAAAATATGTATGTAAAAAAATTCAACAATAAAAACAGTTTATTCTTCTATTCCGTAATTTCCCTAAAATTGCTCTTGGCGATGAGGTAGTCTTTTTTAAGTTCTGTTTCTACTACAAGCAGTGTGGCCATGGCAAGAAAAATTGGAATGCTAAATGGTAAAAAAAATTTAATTCCTAAAAATAATAAAAGATAAACCACGAAAATATACAAGACTCTTATTAAATATATTGCATAAAACCCTATAAATTTGAATTTGTTCATATACACAAGTTTTTATTTTATTTATATACTACTAATGTATTAAACCCTTACAGCGGTATTCCCTAAAGGTAAGTACTCTGATTAAAATTCCACGCGGAAAGTTGTCAAAATGCATGTAAAAAAATTCGCAAGAACTTTTCGTGAAAAAATGTTGCAGAAGTAGTACTCTGCTCATTTTGAGAAAAACATATGAAATGTATCTGGCAACATTTTCTTTTTGCTTAGAAATAATTGAAGTGGCAATTCTTCCACGTGAAATTTTTAGCAACAGCTGACTGCTAATATTTTCATTGGAAAAATTTAAGTAAAATTTTTTGGACAAAAAAAAAAGGAATGCAAAGTAATAAAGAAAACCAAAAAATTAAATTCAGTGCGACAGAAATGCGGAAATTGATGTCAGCCGTGAAGAAAAAGAAAATTATTTGGGACTTCTTTGTTCATTTTGATGTGTTTGTATAAAAAATTAACTTTTTATTCTATAATTAAATTTTTTCTCATCACAATCCGAATTGCAAAACATATGGGTTTTGTTTACAAACGTAAAACAATGTATCATACTTTTAATAAAAAACTCGTTGAATTGTGTGAAACCGCGGGATAGGTAACATTAGATACATGTCAAATTTTCCGTACGAAAATATCAATGTTGCTCAACATTTTCCGCAGTTTCGAACACAGTACTTACCTTAAAACTTGAAATGTTGTTGAAATATATTTAGAACAAATTTTATATGAAAAAATTTTTCTAGAACATATTTAAACTACATTTTTTGTAAAAAAAAAAAAATATATATAAAAATAAAACCATCCACTACGAGCAATTATTTTTCCGTCTTATTTCCGTGTAAATTCTTATTGAGCTCAAGTATTGCCCAACTGAAATTGGGTTGTATGGTCTGTCTCAAGCCAACGGTTGCCCGCTGTATGAAAGTTTTTAAAAACAATAAGTATTGCCAAACGATTAATTTTTTTTTTTTTTTAAATAAAGGTTTGCTCACAAACAGTTGAGATTTGCATTGCATTCGTAGAAAAAATAGAATAAGTAGTAAAGTTTCAAACACTCTGTCCAAAGTTTCAAACATTATTTTCGAGTCTACAAACGAGTTGGGTAATATAAGCAAAATATCGGCGGCACATAGACGCCTGGTAGAGGCAGAAAGATTTAATAATATCCATTTAGCCCTAGAACAGTAAAAATCAAACTTTAAGTTATAATTCAAATTGCCAAAAAGGTTTGAATGTGTCAGGAAACTAGAAAAACTATGAATAACATAATTTCTCAAATTGAAGTTTATTACTTGATATTAAAACCAGAGAAAATTTTCAAAATACCAAAAGTGGTATATCTAAGTAGAATAAATATTGTAGCGTTTGATATTTTATTTGTTTATTAAAACGTCATCAAGTCTTGGCAAAATGCGTCTTACGTATTCAAAAATACAAGAGTGCAAATAGATTTGAACTTAAAGTTGAGATATGAGTAGAAAAGAAAGTGCCCTCTTACCCCCTAATTCATAAAAATTTCTTATTTCAGCTTATAAGCTGGTAATAGTTATCATACACTAACAGTGTTATAAGCAACTCATAAGAAATTCAATTCATAAACACATTATATACGTGAAATAACTAATAAACTCTTTTATTAATTTTGTACTTTATTGTTGGCAATACCATGCAATGTTCACTCTCATTTTGTGCCTAGTGCTGCATAAATGAGATGTATGTAAGAAACTGATTGTTTGAGTAGCTTCGAAAAATGCAAAATATTATTTACTTATACAACATACATTTGTTCGAATATGAAATAATTTATTGGTTTACCTATTTTTATTGTGAAAAATATGTATACAAGGCTTTGAATTGCAAAAAAAAATTGTTTCTAAACACATTTGTTTAACGAGTGGTACCAAAAGTACTCGACTACTTACTCTCTAGCATTTGTTTGTGTAGCACTATAATTATTTGTAAATATTTTTCATGAAAACATAATGAAAAGTGGTAAATATTATTTAATTCGCAAATATCTTTTATTAAAATTATTTTATTGATCAATTCTTTCTTCGCAACTCTTCATCAACTCAACGAATGTCTCTTTATCAAACGCTTATAGTTAAGTAGAGGCCAATGCATGTGTATACATTGTAAATGCAGGCAGGATCGCTACTGTTGTTTGTGCGTAGGTATGTATGTGTATGCATGCATGCCTATGTACATATGTATGTATTTCTTTGTGTATTGTATCGATACAAGTCGTCAAAATACCTGTTGTAATTTATGTGAAAACTAAAGAAAAATTAGTTTGATAAAAAAATGAGATGCTTTTTGCAGGGTTAATGTGTCTTTATGAGTGTATATTACCGATTTTTACACCATATTATCAGTAGAATTTAACCGACTTACATACATACATACATATATTCGAATTTTATAGTTTAATGTGTAATGATGATTTGGTGTAAGAAACAATGAATTGCAATCATATATGTAGACATATTTAAGAAGCAAAAATTGATAAATAGTGTTAAAATAAAAAAATCATCAATTCAATAATTTTCACTATTAAACGCTTATAGTTGGGTAGAGGCCACAATAAAAATATCCAATTTATGAGATGGTTATAAGCAGCATAATAAGCTATAAGTCGATTATGAATACACTTTTCGGGATTTTTGCTTATAAGTTGGTTATAATACTCTTATAATGTGTTTATGAATTAGGCCGTTACACTTTTTCTAACAATCCTTTAAAAACGCTGCTAAGGCATTTCATATTTCATCTCTATAACATAAGTAATGAGAAGTTTGCTACCATATCTTCGGCTTATCATGAGATATACAGCTAAAACATTTTGCTGAGGAAAATAATTGCAGATGCTTTGAGCTTTTTAGTTTTAAAATGAAAATGCCAAATATAAACTCTTAACGTTAGATCTTATTTTTATTTCAAAATTTCCAATTCTCCGATCACCACTGGGTAGCGTCATCAGGGATGAAGATATTATTTTCAAAGGAGCTTTGAACAAAAAAGCTCTTGCCTGTAATTGTAATTTTTACATCCCATAATCAAATACCATAATGAACAATAGCATTTTTAATTTTTTTGCAAAGCTTTTAAGAAACAATATCTCTAACCCTGAGAACTGATGGTGCTACTCAGTGATTGACGATACATATATGGAAAATTTTTGAAGTGAAAATTAAATTGAAGATCAAACTTGAATAATTATTTCGAATTTTCATTTTATAGAGGGCCACTTTCTTTATTAAAAAACTTTAAAGATTCGATCATATCTCAATGGTTATGTTGCAAGTAAGGAGCGATATGTATATGATTACACTCAGGCCAAGTCAGCTGTTTATTTTTCGCCACTGAAAGTTTATTTTATTGAAACAATGGCGTTTTCAGTAAATGTTTTTATGTCTAGACAGAGAAAAATATGTAACCTTAATTTTATTTGCTTGACTTTATAGCAATTTTGAAATCTATTAAAGCCAAACACAAAACCTTTACCAACGCAAATAAAATTTAAAGCATTGTAGCCGGTTAGATTCAATTTACACATGCATATATAAACACATACATGCATGTATATAGCTATATGAGACGAAATTTACCCAGTAGTAAAATAGAGAACTAAAAAATAACTGAACATAATGCATATGCATTTTGTACTTCTGTCATGATCTTGAATTTTACCATGTATCTATTTCAGTAAATATCTATACATTCAAGACGATTTGCCTTGATTCTAAAATAAAAGTTAAAAAAAAAAACTTTTAAAATAACATGTTTTAAATATTTTTCTTTAAAGCAAAGTATCACTAATTTCATGGCATATATTTGCTTTTGATAAAAAGTTATTTTCAAAATTCAACAGTTTATCGTAAACAATTTTTTATCTCTACTGAATAAAAAATAAATTCAAGAAACCTTTTTTTCTAGATTTAAATTTACACTGAAAAAATTTGTTCTCATTAATTCAGAAAACTGTTTTGAAATTTTTACATGAAATTCAATAATTCAAATTTTTTTTCTTACACTGAAAAAAATAATTTTTGAATTTTTTCATTTTTCTTAAGGTACTTCATTCTGGATTGTATGAATACTATAAACTTCCAAATGGTCATTCTTTCAGTTTGTGAGTTACAAGCTCAAATGTACAGCAATTAAAAAAATTTTGCATGAAATAAGCATGAAAATGCTTAGTTTTCAAAAGTTAATATTTTTTTAAGTACTTTTGTGACTAGCAATAGAATAGAAAAAAACTTTTCCAAAAGTAATTTTTTTCAAATTCTTTTTTACACTGAGAACCGTTTCTGAGCATTAATTTTAATTTTACAATCTAACTTTTTCTTTTGTTACATTTAAAACATATAATTATGAAAATTCACTGGTTTTGAAGGTATTTAGTTTTCTGTCATTTAATTCCATAATTTTCATAGAGGCCATTCCTTTAGTTTAAATAATATTTAAGAAACACTAAACATAAAATAAATGTACAAATTTAATTTTTATAGTGTTGGAAATTTATAGGCTGTATCTACGTGTGCTGTATCTGTATGGCATATAAAAATAGAGCACACGTAACGAAATTCATACAATGGGTGAATCCAACTCTACTAACTCCTGGTCTCATAAATGTTCACTAATAAATGCTCAACAGTAAGTTTGTTTTGTTGCCAGAAAACCACAAGAAAAAAAATATATATTTAAAACTTATTGATGGTCTGGCATAATATTACCACTGGGTGTTTGTTTCACACAAATGCGAGTTACCTGTTTCCAGGATGAATTTTTTCTCAATTATTTATATTGTTTATCTTTACACCTAAAGAGAGAAAAAGTAGATGCAAAACATGAACAGCAGGCATAAGTATTCAGCGCTAAAAAAGCAAATATTTAAATTGAATTTAGCAATCAATTGATGGAGACAATAATGAAACAAAAAATGCATAGCAAAGTGAGTAAGCAGCAAATAAATTTGATTTATCTGCGGTAAATCTTTTACATATACATTTTTATTGAAAATATTAAATGTTTATGCTGGTTGAACTTGGCGCTTATATATAAAATTAAATGCTTGTGAAGAATACAAGTTGCTGAAAGTTTTTAAGGAACAATAAAATGAACTGATTTCCTGAGAAGTACTTCAGATATACAGCTTTAACATTTTGGGCCTTGTCTAGTCGCTTATCTCTCCTATCAAATCTAGAGCAGTGCACTTAAATATTTCAATAAAATATTAATGGGCAAAAGCCTTTTATTACAATTTCAATTTAACTTTAGATGTAAGGAAATTTTAGAAAGCACCTCTTAAAAATCTTTTAAAAAAATCTGTTTAGCAAAAATGTGTTTTTTTAATATGGTAACTTTTCAAAATGAGTGTAAGACATATCTGCTGATTTTAAGGATTAGGGGTATCCCTAAGTCTTACATAAATTGCTTAAAAATGTGCGCCGTTTTTTTTTTACTAACAAAAAAAGATTTTATAGATTTTTCAAAAAATTTCACGAGCACAAGCTCCATGGCAGTTAAGTAGACAAGTGTAAAAAACGTTTCAACCAACAGCCTCAAAACATAACAGTGTAAAATTGCTGAAGTTGTATGAAAGCCAAAGCCAGACGAAATCTACATTAAAGGCAAGCATTAAATAATCCTTTAAACTTGAAAAATTTTTGCTCATTTATAATCCGTGTGCAAATTGCAGTTTTGATGCTGTTGGGAAAAAAAATATTTGTTGAGAAAGTTTAAACAAAAGGATGTGATATCACCTACAATAGCCATGCGGCAATAGTTGTTATTTTGTAGACAAAGTTTCTTGAGCAAGGTGATAAAAAGAATCTTTCCTGGTTTCTTTTCTTTGAGTGCAAAAAAAAAACGATTTCAGAACATTTATGTGAAAAGGAAAAATATTTTCAAGTTTTGCCTTCAGTGACATACAAATGAATACATATTTGCATTATCCATCCAATCAGAAATGCGAAAATAATGAAAAGAGCACAAAAAATTAGATACGCCTTCGCAAAATTCCTAAACTTTTTGCTTAAAATAAAAAAAAAAGTATTTTGATGCTGTAAAGAAGAAAAGAAAAATACACGTTTCCAAAAGTAAATACTATTTCATAATTTCAAAATAGAAAATTAACTACTTTCTTTCTACAAGCTACCACTGCGTTAAACAAAGTTTTGTTCATGAGGAGAGTAGTTTGCTCAGCGAAGTCCGTGGTGAATAACGTCTTTTATATAAACTGTGCATTAGCTACTAGCCAATGTTCTTAAAATTCTCAACATTCTCTTGCTCATATCCAGCAATCCAAGTAAGATTGCTGCCTCAAGTAATGCTCCTATGGCTGGCTTCATCCATTTTTTCCAAACAATATTTTTATCATGACTCTGCTATGTGCTTCGGTCTGACTTTTCTTTTTAATAAGCCATCAGAAATTTTCCACTAATTTCGTTAAACGAATTTTTCTAAATGGAAAAAAGAAGTAAGTGAAGATGTTGCCGCAAAAAACCACATTCATATGGAAGTGTCTTTGGAGTTGTCACTGCAGGGTATGAAATACAACCCAGAACGTAAATTTTATTTTTATGGAATAATTAAGTTTTTTTTGGCTTATATGATTTTGAAAGATATTGCAAAAAAGCTTTAAGAAGACAGAAGTTTTCTATGCGTCGCATGTAGCTTCAATATAAAGCTGCTTCATTCGCGCTTAAAATTGTGCAGGGTGAAGTACGCTGAAGTTCCGTTCTAATTACGGTGTTAAACACAACATGCTGAAAGGAAATTTATAATGTAAGAGTGAACTTAACTGTGTATTTATCATCGCTTTGAATCCATCACCAGCAGAAACTACTTCACACTGAGGCTCTACTTTTACAAAGTTGTCCGACAAACGTTGAATTTTTTATTAAATATAATCTAATATTATATACACCGATTCTTAACAATAGCTTACGTAGTTATGTTCAACAAAGGAAAATCTATAAAGTCCCCTTTTTCTCATCTGAAGTATAATTGCTCATTGGCAATAAACTATATTTAATATATTTGTTTAGAGTAATTACTTCAAAAAAATTTATTTTAGCACAGTTTTTACAAATCCCAAAAAGAGTCACTGTTGTCCATTTATAGTATAAAAAGAGTAGAAAAAACAAAAAATAGGAAAGCTTTATAAAACTAGTTTTAGCTTTTGTAAATGTTTGCCCCTTTTGATTAATTGAATTTATTCGAACCGTTTAATATGTATATAAACTATAATGAAACAATTTTTTTTTATTTTAAAAATTAATATTGCTCATACGTTCACTACATTTTTTTTTTGGCATCCTAAAGGTATGCTGCACTTTGGGAAAATTTCATCATACTCACTAATGACACATACATACACCCACAGTTTGCCCTACACGTAATTTAATTGTATGGTTGCAAATGTATGCTACAAGGTTATTTTATTTATTTATATATTTATTTATCTTTTTATTTATTTATTTATTTATTTATTTATTTATTTATTTATTTATTTATTTATTTATTTATTTATTTATTTACTTATTTATTTATTTATTTATTTATTTATTTATTTATTTATTTATTTATTTATTTATTTATTTATTTATTTATTTATTTATTTATTTATTTATTTATTTATTTATTTATTTATTTATTTATTTATTTATATATTTATTTATCTTTTTATTTATTTATTTATTTATTTATTTATTTATTTATTTATTTATTTATTTATTTATTTATTTATTTATTTATTTATTTATTTATTTATTTATTTATTTATTTATTTATTTATTTATTTATTTATTTATTTATTTATTTATTTATTTATTTATTTATTTATTTATTTATTTATTTATTTATTTATTTATTTATTTATTTATTTATTTATTTATTTATTTATTTATTTATTTATTTATTTATTTATTTATTTTTTTATTTATTTATTTATTTATTTATTTATTTATTTATTTATTTATTTATTTATTTATTTATTTATTTATTTATTTATTTATTTATTTATTTATTTATTTATTTATTTATTTATTTATTTATTTATTTATTTATTTATTTATTTATTTATTTATTTATTTATTTATTTTTTTACTTATTTACTTTAATAATAAATTAAATTTTATGGGTTAAGATGAGTTATTTTAAATATCAATTATTGCCAAGCTGACAGAGAATACAATTTTAAATTTGTTTCATAATTATTTTACAAAATCAGAATTTTTGTGATTTTTTTTAATTTGAGCTTAAGAATTGTGCATGTGAGTGTTATTGAATAACGTTTTATGCTATGTAAAAATTCATAACATACAGACATATCTCTACACATAATTTTTCAAATTAAGCTAAAGCTATAATACTGATTATTCTCATGTACATACTTGTATAATGCCCGATGATATCTGCATTACCCACGTTCTTTATGCAGTTTTTCTACTATGAGTACCCAAGTTTTATAATATTTTTTGAATACGATATAAATGGACAATATTTTCTCAGCATTTACATTTAAAATGATTAATTTTTTGTATAATTACTTTAGGATTTGTTCCAACATTTCAATATTCATAGTTTGCTACGTGCCTATTTCATTTTCATTTGAACAGTGCCAAGACTATTTGAAAGATTTATCACAATTTCAAATGTACTGTATCTATTATTGAGAATTTAAAACATGACAACAATGCCATTGCTTTCACTTAACAAATATTTCTCTAATTTTTAAGGTTTTTAAGTTTGAATGTATGTATTTCTGTGGTCAGAAGGATAATAACCAAACTTGTGAGTTTTTAAGCCACAATACTGTGTTGAAAATTCTAATGGCATTTTGTGAACAGTAAAAAGAATATTTGCAAGAGACTGAAGGAATTGAAAGGGAAACTAAATATCGTTCCCTATAACTCTGTTATAATGGAAAAAAAGTAAGAAATATAATTGTCATTGTAAGGGTGCTAATAAACATATTGTCATCTTTGTCACGGTGTGTGTTAAAGATAAGTACAGGATTTTTTTAAGCATTAGAAGAACAATTTTATTGTTTGTTACATCCTAAAGTGAAGTAAGACAAAAAGTTATTGTTACTGGATTGATTTAGCTAATTTGTTTCCAAACGTGAAATCACTTCGAGGAAATGAGAAGCTGGGAAATTAAAAACAATACATTTCGGCCCTTGATTAGAAAGGAGTCATTCTCTTGATTGAAATAATGATGTAGAGTGGGAAATTTCAGATCTGTTTTTTGTAGGTTTTACTAAACTTAATTCATGTTCTTGTTTTGTAGCTTTAAAAGAAAACAAAATATTTTTCAAATAGTCAGCATTAACATTGATGAAAATTTTTTAGTTCCATATTATTTTGTTATTCGAGCTGTCATTTCATCTATTAATTTATTTACTTGTTAATACTGCAAGCTGAAGGAAGGAAAATATTTTAAAATAAACAAATAAATATATAGAAAAAAGGATATTTCGCTTGACTAATAAAATAATATTATATGAAAAAATGGGAAATAAACCTTATAATTATTTTTTTGTTCCTTTTTCTTAACAATCCAAAAATACCCATCGTGTCGTGACACATGTCACAGATACACGTAATTTTCGCAATATTATTTTTAATTTTTAATATAACAATGCATTTTCTAGCCAACTCTTTGTTGCAGTTTCCAACGCCCACAATAACAGCAAATGAAAAATACAATGATACTTTAAACTAGAACATTCATGAAAACGGAGTGTTTGTGCAAGATAATGCAAGCCGACTGAAAATAAAGTTTAATCTTTGGCCCAGAGCCAAGGTGAAAATTAAGGCAGCAAAAAGGGAAGAAATAATATGAGCAGTAAATGTCATAGATTTATTTCGTTTGCAAAAAAAAAGGGATATAAAAATTCTTCTGAGAAGAAATTTAAAATGCATATGAAAGCATTGATCCCATGTGCCTTGAAAGAGCTGGCAAGTAAGTTTTATGATGGCTGATATTATCAAAATGGCGGATATTATTATTAAAGAAACTAAAGTTTTTAATATATTAGTGACAAAATATCGTTTAGCATACTGAATAGAAATGAAAATAGGATGTAGATAACTCATATAAGTAGATAACTACCCTCAAAAAAAAATAAACAAGAAGAGGCCAGAAAACTTCGTTTTGACACATGGATGTCAAAATTCCACCGATTCAGTGCATTGTATCGAAACTAACAAAACTGGTTGTGATGAAGGGGAAAGAAAAAAGACTGCTTGTGTTAATTTGACTTCAATTTTTTTTACATTTAAAAAGAGAAGAAATACGTCTTCTGGCAGTTTATTCCCTCAACGACCTGATTCAATGTAGCAAAAATATAAATGTTTTGCTAACAGGGATTCCTGATGTCTTCAAAAAAATCAGTATAGTACTTATTTGTTAATTTCACTACCTAATATCTTGAAAAATGTAACAGTTTTAGAGATATATATCGACTATTATTGTCAAACAAATGGTGAATACTGGCAACCTTGTCCCGTTGTCTATGTTAATTGATATAAAAAATGAATGCTGTTTTCGTTTCTGCAGAATATGGCAAAATTTTTAATTTTGTAAGGCAACCTAATTTTGAAGGACATTGTTATATAAAAATGTTTTAAACTATTTACGAAAAAAGTGGAAATGGAGTATATCCTTTATTTTGGCCACAGTTAATGTATGCCTGCCAGATTTCATTCATATTAATTTAAATAAATAAAAATAGCACACAAAAAGACACTACTAAAATGGTGCGCCATTTCTTAAAGTTCAGATGTGACTACTGAACGGCAGGTTCAGCTTCAACATTTTAAACTTATTTTTTATCATTGCTATATACATGTGTGTATATGTTATTCACACGTGGTGGATGTTATTCTATGTTTTATATATAAGTAACAGAGCATGCTCTGTTTCTAATGTCCCATTCAGATGGCATTTGGTATGTTCCCCACTCAGTCTCGCGCTCAGTCATACACGGTTGACACAACTTGCCTCGTCATACAAAATCTTTGCTACAATGTGTGTGAGAGTACTTATAAACTGATTTTGCTAAATAATAATACCACAAATTACTGAATTCTGTGTACTTTTGGCGAAAGAAAACTGAGCAGAAATATTGTAATGATTTTTAGCTTAAATTTTTTAACATAAAGAATTGTACTTCGTAAAAAAAACTAAATCATCAAGTTCGTAAAAAATTAAAACCATATCCTACCAATTTTTTGCATTAGTAAAAAATGATTACTATTACTACTAAAAGCAAATTTTTTAATGTATGTATGTAACAGGTGGGCCAAAAGAAGTCATCCAATGTTGTTTGGCTTTCAGAATATCGGTTGTCGCTCGCACAGTGTGGTGTAGCTCCGTTCCATTGGAACCGCATGTTCTCCAGACCTAATTCGAAAAAAATCGGTTAACATGGCTCTATAGTGCGTTGTTTTGAGGCGTCCTGCAAAAAATGGTCCGATGAGTCCTTCAGCGTGAACAGCTAATCTTGCAGTTGCTTTGAGTGGCTGTAATGTATCCAGGTTGATCACTTGTGGATTTTTTGTGCCTCAGAAGCAATAGTTTTACTTGCACCAGTACCCGCTAATGTGGAAATGAACGTCATCGCTCATTATATTTTTACCCGAAAAATTGTCCACTTCATCATAGACACTATTATTTCGCGTTTTTGGGGAGTGTATCGCTCCATGGCTTATTCACTTGTATTCTACAGCTGTCTAGTTCAAAAAGTGTAAAAACAGATTTAACATTAACCGCCACTTGCAAAATAAAGAGCCACTTGCAATACGCTGATTTATTTTGGCCCACCTGTTATATGTATGTAAATCTGATGAGCAAGAAAATAATGTAAAACAAATTAAATTAATTTTCAAAAGCAACCTTTTTCTAGTATATAATAATTAGTCTTTTGAGGAAGTTAAATCAACTTAAAGACTATAAATTAAATCTTTTAGATGATTGAGCATATGAGGGCCAACAATAACTTACAAGTTATGAGTGATTTGTAATTTAAATAAACTCAAATATTAAATTAACCCTGATGTACATCAGAATATTTGAACTCAAAGTTATTGATTGTGTGGCAAAGTCCTGCCCAGTACTCTCAAATCTTGTATTGTAACTTACAGAAGTTTATTTTACAGAAAAATTAAAGAATGTATTAAAACTGTGTTCCTCCATGCCTGCTCAATTTTCAAGTCACAGCATTCTGTCTGGCAAATTTCTGCAAATTTGGCCTGCCAGTAGTCTGCATAAACATTAGCCTGGGTCAATTTGTGAGGATAACAATTTGTCATTATTGTGCCATCGATTTTTCGATACCTTTTCTCAATGGAAAAATTTTTGCACTATGGCATATCGAAAATATTATTTTCGAAAATAAATAAAAATAAATAGAGGTTTAGAAGGTCGGAGAAGAAAATATTTCAAATAAAATAGAAAAATATATTTGGACGGTTCGAAAATTATTTTTGTTTTGGCATAATGAAACTTTTTTGCCTCATGCCAAAAGCCATCGATATAATAATTCAACCACCCTAATATACAGACATATATAGTAGCTCCACTCATATTAGAATAACAAAGTCTTTGCTAAAAACCACACTATTAGATTATGAATACAATTTAGTTAAACAGAAAAACAATATGCAAAGTAATTTATTATCTTCTCTAGAAAACAACATTGATGGTTTATAACATCATCTGCAAAACATCAGCCGCAGTTTCATCAAAGTATGCTTTTAACCTAATTTGTTTAAATACTTTTCATTTGCTTTGTCATATTCATACTGAATTTTGTGCAACATAAATGAAAATACCCACAGAAAAAAAACCGCTGCCACCATACGCCATAATAGTGGTACACATGCAAGAGTTAAGATAAGCAAAAACAAGAAATAATGTAATAGGTGATACTTTTAGGTCTTTTATGTGACATTTTATCTGACCATACATTGATTCTTAAGGGCGGGAAGGAGCATCATTTCATGGTTATTGTTATTGAAACTAGACTGTCTTAGACCATATCACTCACTGCCACTTTATACAAGTGTCACATGTTCTGATTGTTCTTGAAAATCAATAATTAAATGCCTTATTTTAGTTCACGTTAATCGGAGATACGAGGGTTGCCTTTTATATTTTGGGACCAGGGAACAAAAACAAAATACAAATATCATCGAAAATCACTTTATCGCCTTTCAAAATATTTCCCATAAAGATCTATACATTTTTGCAAGCGTTCGAACCGGTTGCGTAGCACTTTTACCGCTCTGATGGAGATGCCTCCAAAACATACATTCTGATCACTTCTTCAGTGATCACTTCTTCAACAGTGATCACTTCTTCAGCAGTGATCACTTCTTCAGGTATCAAAACATGTTAACCTCTCAGGGCCTATTTCTCACCTGCAAAAATTGTCGTTCGTTTGCACAATTACATTGAAAGCAAAAACAATATTCAATATTTTGTTTTTGCTTTCAATGCAATTGTGCAAACGAACGACAACGTTGGCAGGTGAGAAATAGGCCCTCAGTTTGTACGGTAATAAAAAGAAGTCATTTGGTGTCAAGTCAGGATTATACGGGGGATGACTTGTCAAATCTATGTTTTGGGTGCTCAAAAACGGAGTTGTTTGAGCCGATGAGTGAGAGCTCGCATTGTCGTGGTGAAGAGTGATCCGTCTTCGGTGGTTAGTTTTTCGGATTTCTGAGAAGACAACTTGCAAACGAATCCTCGAAACACCCATATAGTCGACTGTTGTTTACTTTCGGACTCATACGCGTAAATCTACAATTAATCACCTGTCACGACGTGTTTCGAGATACCGGGATCGTATTTTTGAGCATTTCTTTCAACCAATCGGCACGAGGCTTTTTGGAGCTATTAAGAAATGGATTGGGATCCAACGCAAACAATCTTTTCGACAGTCAAATGTTTATGCAATATTAAATGTATGCTGGTCCCTCTTATGCCTTGAGTTGTCTTAATCTCACGATAGGTTGCATGACGATCTTGCAATATAACTTCGCTCACAGCATCTTACGGAACAACAACATTCCTGACCTGTTGCTGAGTTAATCCACTTCGATAGTTGTAAAAACTAACCGCACGAAAATGTTCTCGATATAATTTCATTTTTGAGCCGAGCTACTGTAAACAACACAAATAGCGTTTGTATGCCAAAACGTTTTGAGTACTTATAACCTCAAAAATGTCCAACTTTGCGAGCTGTCAGTTGTCAAATTGCAACACTAGGGTTGCCAGGTCCCAAAACATAAAAGACAACCCAAATGTGTAAGAGCCGTATCTGGAGGAAAATAATGTGTGTGTGTTCGATTTCATCACACGATATGTCAAAAAATGTCTAACTATGCGAGCTTTAAACCGTAAATTTAAAAACTCACAAAAAATTGAGAACCCCAAACAATTTCCAGTTTTATTATTGCTTCACAAACTTGCAAGTAATGAACATAAAATAAGCTTTCGTTTTATTTCAGATAAAGCAAATGTACCGGAATATATGAAGGCAAATATTGTGTGTTTGTGTGGGTGTTTGCGT
The DNA here is from genome assembly GCA_963662145.1 of Sturmia bella. Classification (NCBI taxonomy): domain Eukaryota; kingdom Metazoa; phylum Arthropoda; class Insecta; order Diptera; family Tachinidae; genus Sturmia; species Sturmia bella. Next base: position 14,491,069 of record OY759171.1, on the reverse strand, counting down.
AAAAATGTGATCCAGGAATGCCAACACTTTTCCTTTCTCAATACTTTGTTGCCCTTTTCAATTCTTTAAATAACATTTAACATATTTCCTTTTAATTAGTTGAAAGGAAATTATTCAATAATTATATTTGTTTTTTGTACATTTACTCGCTTAATTTTGCTTAAAAACGTCAGAAAAACAAAATTAATTTAAATTGAGTTTTGTTCATTTATCCATTTTTATACGCATATATTTTCAATATGAGTACATGAAAGCTGTATTACAGTTTCATGATTGGTAATCTAATTATTTGCAAAACGATTTCCTTGACATATGTACATATGTGTCTATAAAAACTTACTTGCCGCGATGTTGCTTCAATAAAAATTCAATATCACAGCAGAAAGTATTAAATTGGAGCGTGTTTCTATTTCCTGCAATTATTTTGTGAATAAGCGAGAAACAAACCAAGAACACAAGGCAGAAAGGTACAGGTGTATGTACTAGAGATGTGCAGTTGTTGTGAAAATGTCGTGTTACGTGTGATTGTGATAAAAAAATTTTACAAAAATAACGTGTGAACATGTGAGCGTAATTTCAGATTAAAATTTCGTGCGTCTGTTACTGAGTCACTACAATTTTAAGACAGTTCACAAAGTTGCACGTTAATCTTATAGCACTAAGCTTTTGTTCTGATTTCCAAAACACACTGTCGCATATTTATAAATTTAGCAATGCAGCTAATCGTAGCCGAGCTGCCCCCACACATATATGTATATAAATTAGTCTCAGTCGATTTATATGGAAGGTGAAAAAAATGGGAAAAATCGTTAGGGGACAGGAGCCATAACATGTGCAGAGCCAAAAGTAAAATTATTAGGAGCTTATGAATATTGCTTTTTAGGGTTCCGTACTCATCAGAGTGAAACGGAACCCTATTACCGAGACAAGTACGTCCGTCCGTCCGTCCGTCACAGCGTCCATTCTCCGAAACGGTAAGAGCTAGAGAGCTGAAATTTTCACAGGATGTTGTTGTACCTTGCCGCTACAACAACAAATACTAAAAACAACCACAAGTCGAAAACTACCAGGTGTCCCCATACAACGAAAAGTTACAATTAGCTATTACTCTCGAACCGTAAAAGATACAGAGCTGAAATTTGAATAGTGTATGTACTTGTAGATGTGCTATAACAAAAGCAACAACAATCCAAAAATTACCAGGTGTCCCCATACAATGAAAAGTTACAATTAGCTATAACTCTCGAACCGTAAAAGATAGAAAGCTGAAATTTACATACTGTATGTATTTATAGATGCTTGTCAACAACAAATGCTAAAAACAACAACTAGTCGAAAACTACCAGGTGTCCCTATACAACGTAAAATAACAACTAGCCGTTACTCTCGAACCGTGAGCGACAGAGGGATGAAATTTGCACAATATGTGTATTCACATATGCTAAACAACAACACTTGCTAAAAACAACAACAACTGTAAAACTACCAGGTGTCCCTTTACAACGTAGAGTAATAGCTATGACTCTCGAAGTGTATGTATTCCCAGAGGCCTTACAACAGCAAATTACAACAACAACAACAAGTGGAAAATTACTAGATGTCCACATACAACATAAAGTAGCTGTAAAAACAGAGATATGAAATTTATAAAATATACATACATATGTATTCACATACGCCACTCCATACATACATTACACATACATACGTACGGAGCCCTAAGTGTGCGAGCCAGCCTCGTACTTGACTTAATTTATTTGTATTTATAGAAATAAACAATTGCAATAACACAAGATTCATGACATTAAGACCAAAAAGTATGCGTTGCATAGAGTGACAAGTTTGCAAAGAACACGCAAAGAAACAACATTTCACAATATGTTTGCGACAACAATATTGAATATTTCGTTTTCTCCGAACCCTTTTTAATATTTAGTATTATGATTTTCTTGAGTTGAAGGTCTGTCTGTTTTATTATAAGTGCATATATTTTTTATTTATTCGATTATTCTTGTCGATATTTCGCTCTCCTCTGGATAGTTTCTTCTATACAATAATATAAAAAACGTTTTGGTTGATATGCCGATGTACAAGGTTGTGGCAAACAAGATATTTTTGTCTAAAATGCCGTAAACAATTTTTGATCACTATGAACATAGTTTTTATTACAGTTTGATCGTTTTGCATGAAAACTGAAAAATGGTTATAGTCATTTGAAAAAAAAAAAAAATAAACAATATCTACAACCGTTTCAAAATGAACATTTGCACAAACTTTGTTTGTGACAGACATAGTATTTTTGATTCATCAAATGGTAACCAAATAGTAAACAAAATATAGTTGATTTTAACAAAGCTTTTGTTGTTGCCGCTGATAGCTAATTTTTCTTCAATTTTTTTGTGTGCTTATTAATGAAATTTATTTTAATTTTGTTGTGAGTTTCTTGATTAATTTTCTATGAAAACAATTCTTTATCGGAAGAAAGTAATTATTTAAAAAATATTTTAAAAAATGACAGCTAATGCGATCAATCAGGCGTTTGGTAATACACAAGTGAACGTGGTCTTAACTTCAATAGGCTTTATTGATTTAAATTTTGGTATTTAAGGGGAACACATTACAAATATGTTCATCAGTTTTGAGAAGGTGTTTGCAATGTTAAAGTTAATTTTCGTGCTATTGGGAGTTTTCCTGTTGAGTGAGGCCGCATTGGTCAGTGTGCCATTGCACAGGTTCCAGGAAGTCAAGAGTAAATCAAATGAGTTAATGAAACTCAGAACAAAATACAATGTACAAAACACGTGTGGGATTTTTAAAGAGAAGCTCTTTAATTTTGTGGACGATTCATATTATGGTGTAATAACCATTGGTACTCCACCACAGGAGTTTCTCATACTGTTTGACACCGGTTCTTCCAACTTGTGGGTGCCGGCAGCTCCTTGTTCTACTTATGATCTTGCCTGCCAATATCATAACCACTATAATGGAAATTTGTCATCAACTTACGTATATATTGGAGAGCAGTTTGTTATTTACTATGGCTCAGGGGCCACGGCTGGCTATTTGGTACAAGATACTGTTAGAATTGGAGATCTGGCTATACAAAATCAAGTATTTGCTGCGGCCACTCAAGAAGCCGATTTCACTACTAATAGATTCGACGGCATATTGGGAATGGGCTTGCTGGCTGGATCTTCGGATAGTGTTACACCGCCATTCTATAACATGGTTTCACAAGGTCTAGTTGACAATGGAATATTTTCGTTTTACTTGGCCCGCAATGGCACTTCTGCTGAGGGTGGCGTAATGGTTTTAGGTGGAGTTGATCCCAACCATTACATTGGCGATTTTACTTATGTTAATGTCCACGTCACTCCTTATGGTTATTGGCAATTTGAGGTGGACTCTGTCTTTATTTCGAATAGACGCTTTTGGAATAGGTCCCAAGCTATTGCTGATACTGGAACTTCGCTCATTGCAGTTCCTACTGACATCTATTTCCCTCTCCATAATGCTCTGGGTGCTCAGTTCAATCAAACCACATATGAATTCATGTTCAATTGCTCTACAGTAAATAATTTACCAGAAGTAGAATTCAACATTGGCGGTAGTACTTTTACCTTGGAACCAACAGATTATGTACTTGAATACCAGGGCCAATGTGCTTCAGCTTTTGATCCTTCTGGTATGGACTTGTGGATACTGGGTGATATTTTCATCGGTAAATACTACACATCTTTCGATTTGAATAATAAGATCATTGGTTTTGCCACTGCCAAATAACTTTAACATGTAAAATATGTTAACAAAAATACGATTAAATAAAAATATTATTGCAGCATATTAAAAACTGGAGTTGGTTTTTCATTTTATAGAAGTTTTTACACGATGCTCACAAGCAAAGCAGAAACTGTATTTTTTTTCATTACGATTTTTGAAAAATAATGGGGCTTTTGTCTAATTTTTAATTTATATCGCTGAAGGTTACTAAAATATGAATTTAATGATTGCAGTAAGAGTCAATTGAATTTTATTATTTTAGGTCTAAAAATGTCTCTTTAATTGTTTTCTGTCGAGCTCTTCAGCCGTCCATAAGTAGAGAAAATTTCACTGCCACCACTTAACTTGTCAGTAAACTTGAAATACCTTGAAAGACTGTTATATAAGCTCTACAACCCTTCCTACAAAATGTTCAAAGAAAACTTCAGTATAGAAACCACTTCAATCATACCGCTCCACATCTTGCTTTCTCGAAAACTATCTTACAAGACGCAATTTTTGCCAATTATGATTTGTATTTTTCAAAATATTAAATAGTTAAGAGTTTACACATTCAAAAATTAATTATCTTACATCTTAAAAGACCTGAAGAGCTAAACAGAAAATAAACAAAGTGATATTTTCCACATAATATAAATTTCTTATTCTAAAGCGTTGCAGATGATTTTTTTTATCTTTTTAGAAGAGTAATTTTTTTGGTAAATTTTTATTCAAAAACTCGGTAATAATTATTTTATGAAAATAGATAAAATTTAGGTAGGCATTTCAGAGTGCATGAGATAACAATGAAAAATAGCATGGGTTTCATCACAGATGCTTCAAGCTCTCCTAGCAGAAAAAATGTTGTATGTCTTTTAAACAATTCTTTGACAATCATTGTATAGACATATTTTAAGGAAGAGCTTAATAAATGTAAAAAAATGTATATGAATAAGCCCATAAATATATATTTAATTCAAATACTTGATAACGAAAAAAAAAAAAAAAATAAGGATTAGACATGGCAATAATGTTACTTCGATAAAAGTAAGCGCCTACTTCTGTGGCGAAACTTTCTCCCATATAAGTCAATCGCATTATTCATGCTTTCCCTTCGCCACTTGGACCAGATAGTATCTAGACCAGGGGTGCATACGTCCTATACGCTTGGTACGCTTTTCTTTTTGTAAAAGCGCGAAGCATTGTCTGATCATTCTAATATGTATACACAACTCTTTGTATGAAATACACACATACACACATACCCCAAGTTCAATGCAACAACACTTTCATATGCACAGCAATACGAACGCAGGCTTTGTTGGTACACATTGGTGCCAAGCGTAAATTTTGTTGTTTTTTTTAATGATTTCGTGAGTATGAAACACTTAAGAAATCATTTTTTATTATGAGTTTATTTCTGTTTTTCCTTGTGTGCGTCAATAAAGTGTATACGTATTGGTGTTTGCGCTTCCATAAGAAGATTTTGGGCACCCCTGATCTAGACGTTTCATTACAGGGGAGTACTGTTCACGTGCAATTGTGCATTAGAGCCAAAACTGGAGGGAATATTGGACGACACTTTCGAATTGATAGGATGATGGTGGGTAAAATTTGTCTTGTGTTGGTGTTGGAGTTTATACAAGCTGTGCCAAAAGAGATCACAATATTGGAAGTTGTTCTTATCTTTGCAAATGGCGTCCAATATCAAATCTATTTTTATAAAGTGATACACTACCCAAGGAAGCGGATTAATCGTGTCTATGAGGAAGTGGATGGTTTTTCGACCAAAATCATAATGAGCGATTAAGCTCATTTCCATCTCAGCGGGTATTTTAACAAGAAAAACCATCGCTTCTGGGACACCGTAAATCCACGAGTGATGCACGAGCAGCCGTAACACCCTCTCAAAGCGGTTCACGCTGAAGGATTCATCGAAACATTTTTTCCAGGACGCCGCTGGTCAAACGACAACCCACTATGGTGCTATGTTAACCGAGTTGTTCTACCGAAATTGAACGAATTAGATCTGGAGGACATGTGGTTCCAACAGGACGGAGCCATGGCACACCATGCGCGAGCAACAACCGATATTCGAAAAACCAAACAATATCGGATGTCTTCGTTTGACCCACCTGTTAGTTACAGGGTGTACCCACACTGCTCATGATGGACTGTCGTTTGGTATTGCTATGTTTGGGTTATAATTGTACTCAAATTGAGAACGAATCTTTATGCTGATGACCATAATGTATGTAACTGGGAAGTTTTTTAGTATGATGTTGCTTGTTTTCAGTCTAACATCACCAGAATCGAATAAGTTGTATGTGCTGATAACAACAGTCGCATAAGAATAAATATTTCAAGAAACTTCAATGAATTTAATTGTAAAAATCGTGATAGCAATTTTATCACTTAATTAGTTTTATAACAAACAATAGAATCTCCAAGAATTAATTGCATTAACTTGCAAGCGTTACACAATAGTTGTCTGTCAAAATGTTTCATATCCATATGTATGCACCAAGTATGCACTATCGGTCTAATTCGTTATCGATTGGTGGCTGGAAAATCGAGAAAGTATATTCATTAACGGTGACTGGCGCAGATTTTAACAAACGTTTATTTACAGTAAGACCCTTGTTTAAGCGTATAATAACTTGATATACGAGTATTTGCAACAATACTTTCTAAATTAGCCAATACATGGCAACTGCATGCACGCGCCATCACACTATTCGACTATGGGACTCTCACCAAGTAATATACTAGCATCATTCATTTCCTTAAACAGAATCCCATCAAGTGTCGTAATTAATAGCGCAGAAAAAATGGTTTATAAAACAATTGTTAATTAATAATTATTTTCATTACTTATGGAGTTTCAACTAAAATCTATTTCTTTTAATTTTTTAATAATTTTGTTCTCTGCACTTGGATATTAATTAGTTTTCGTTTTAAGCATTCAAAATTTTGTATTTTACAAAAACACATCACTTAATCATTTAAAACGAGATGTTTACTATTTGAATATGTTTTTCAATTAATATTGTGCAAAAAAATATATACCAAAGGCAGACTGTAAAACTCTAAACCAGTACAGAAAAATATATAATTTTCCAATTTTCATTATGCAAATTTTTTTGGGCTATAAATTTAGTTTTTTGCGTTCCCGTACTTTTCATAAATTTAAGCCGTCTTTGAGAGAATTTTATGAAAATAAAGAAACAAAGCTAGTAACAATACTTTAACTTGTTGATCTCTTCAGGAATACAAATCGTGGTAACCAATGCTAACCGGTTGTATGGATGTGTGAAGAAAAGTAAAAGTGCTGCAAAACGAAAAAATGATTCCTGTATTAAAAGTTTGTTTGAACATTTCTGATTCTCATTTTGTTCATGGGAATTATGCAATAAGTAGTTGGATTTCAAACATTTTTTTAGGATTTTTCGCGTCTACTGATGAGTTGAGTAGCATCAACGAAATGTCGGTAATATATATAGAGTGCTGAAAAAGACAGTAAACATTATAAGGTCTAATTTTAGATATAAAATGATATAAAGCTAGTTTCAATTGTTTGCTATTAATCGTTTATGAATACAAAGTCTTACTAAACGATAACAGGATTCCGACGTTGTGTAAATAAACAGTTATCAATCAATTGACTAAATATGTTCTAGGAATTACACGGTATGTATTTAGTTTAACAACAAAGTTGTTTGGTTAAAAGAATAATTTTGCTTCAACTGATTTTAGGAAAAAAGAGTCGATCGTTCACAGAATTCGTTTCATTTTATTATAAAATATCATGAGTCGATATCTTAAGACAACTCCTTCCGTTTCATTCCCTTAATAAACTTTTGTGTGTGAATTACTCGCAAAAATTCTGTTATACATTTTAAAGGGTGTACATATAGTTTCAGTAACACATGGTTTTTTTTTTTTTTTTTGTTGCTTGAAAAAGTGAGCCTTGCATCTTTTGTGGACCAACTAACATATATTTTTTATTAAGCATCCTTTGATTCGAGTGAACATGCAATTATGTGTTTTGTCAATTTCATATCATATTGCCAGTAAATGACCCAAGTTATTGGACTATCTAAGAGATCCAACCGTGGTCATTAGTATTGTTAACCACTTTGTTTTTGTCCTTTCATATTTGACACTCCTCAAAAATTCGATCTTTTAACAAAATCAAAACCACAAAAATTATCGACTAACTATTATCAATATTATTAGACCACCTCAGCACACAGTTAAAACTATACGTGTAGGATCATTAATCAGCACATTTTTTGAAGTAAATAGATAATAACGCTAAAAAGCACTTGCGATAATTTGTTTCTGTTTACATATACAAATGCCACACAATAAAACAAGTGTCATAAAAATCACAAATAATCAATTATTTGGTGATTACTTGTACGATTGCAAATTTAAAAATTCCAATAATCAGAGCGCGTGTGCTGAAATAATTTTTATAAATAAGATCTATGAAATGTATTGATATAATGAAAAATAATTTCAGTACTTTCAAAGCACAAGTGCTAAGGCACATCAATATTGCTGGCACATGACAGTATAAAAAAATGCTAGTTCCAATGCATAAAGCTGAGCTCTATCAATTCTAAGGTGATAAAATCGAACTAAAAGACCGATAATATAATTACCAATTGTAAATCATAAATTTCGGCTATAAAGTTAAAATTAAGCATTAGCTTAAGTTGAGTCTATCAAGCACGATTTCATAATATAAGTAAAAATATTACTTATATTATGATATTGCTTTAAATTTAACATCTTTAAAATTTTATTTTTTCCCTTAATGGTTGTAGTTTGTTTGCTGTTCACATTAATATTTCAATTTAATCATATGAACCAGATTTGGTGGAATCAACTCCAAACATTAAATCAAGTGCTGAGATGATAACTGGTTGCGTTTGTGATGCAAGCATCTCTTCAGTGACACTAAAATTAATAAAACAGTTTGACGGTTTTGATAAGGCTATGAATTGAGCTGGCAGGTTCAATGTGGCAAAAATATTTCAAAGATATGAAGGTATCGTCTACCCCGTTGCTGATATAGAGAAACTGATTGCATGCTTGCAATGCTACAAAAAGCAGCTTTCTTTCCTATCACACTAACGTCAAGAGATACTGAACAGTTTAGAATTTTTATAAAGCTATCCCTTGAAGTCAGGCGCGGATCCGGATAAAGCTACGGGTAGGAAATTTTGTATGGCATAAAATAAATCGTAAATCGCTTATTAGCGAAATAAATATCACTTTCCCCCCCTGGATTCGCGTCTGCTTGAATTAAGCCGACAAGTTTAATGTGGCAAAAATAGTTCACAAATATGGCGGTATCTTGTAAACTATTGCAGGTATACACAGAAAATAAAGTAGAAACTTGGATGGTTGCGTAGTTTAAGTACGAATAAATGTTCACGAAAAGTGTTGCCACTTCGAAAAAGTTAGCTGTCCCCCGGCTAAAGATTTAATTTTTAACTTCCTTTTTATCTGTGTAATATATAAAATACAGTAATAGCATTAGCCAACAGCCGAAATGTCCTTTGAACAAAAATATTTGAGGGAAAAATTACTTTGATGAACTAAGTTCAAATATGTTTTCAGTTTTTCTCTATCACGCTGACATTTTTCATGGGCGTGGTAAATTTTTACACTTAATTTGGAAAGCTACGTCTGTATTTTTCGCTATAGCTCAATAATATAATTTATAGCTCATGATTTAAGCAGTAAGAGATGCAGACTAACATTTTCTTTATATCAGTTCAATATATTGTTTTCTGATCCCTCTGATTTCGGAGATATTCAAAATAAAATTTCGAAAAAAATGTTATCTTGTGTTCTTCAAAAATGTTGATCCCTGCAATCTTGTCACAAAAAACTCTTTCTCAGTTTTGAGGAAGTAAAAATCAAACTGAAGGCCAATAAAATTATTAAAATGAAATAAACCGATTATAATACAAAGACTCTACTCGAAAAAAATTAATGCTAATTTAAAAGTTGCAAAGAATGGAGCTCGCAAGCTGGTAAGAAAAAAGGATTTACCACCAACGCCTTCTAGAAATGGCGGCGAAGAAGATATTATTTATCTAAGGACTGAGTCCAGCTACACCACTTTACACGACTTCGTTCCTGATTAAAGGCTTTCAAAATCAAAGTCTAAAATTCTTGCATCCATATTGAACCAAGGAATATGGTAGACAAATACAAGCACATTTCGTATTTCCGATAGAGAGAACTAGAATCTTTTAAGCTCTTTTTTCAGAGAGGATGGTGTGGGACTTTTGCGAGAATTTGGTTGTGAGAAATGGCGGCTTTTTTATTGATTTATTGAAGACAAGTTGGAAACCCGTTTTGCTTCACAATGACAATTATTGCCTTCAGCGAGCGATCTCAAGCCTTTGCAACTTTTAAATTAGCACAAATCCGCCATGAGCAATGTCAATACTTAATTTTTTTCCAATAGGGTGTTCGCATTATAACAGGTTTCTTTCATTTTAATAATTTTATTGGGTTTGATTTCGATTTTTACTTCCTCAAAATTGGGAAAAAAAATTTTTGGGATAAAATTGAAATGATCAAAATTTTTAAAAAAGACAAGAAAAAGTAAAGTTGAAGACTAACTGACTGGAGTACATACCTTGGCTGTATATGGAAATTTGTCTACGATTTATTATTGCAGGTCTAAAAATATAAATTTTTTTAATGTTTTTGCCTGTATGATGCTAATCAAGTTATCAGTTGATTAGCATCGACGAAATGTTGGCGGCGTATAGACGGCTGAAAAAGACAGAACACATTAATAAAGTCTACTTTTAGATCTAGAGTAATACATTTCGATTGGCTCTTAAAGCAAGTAAATAATAAAGTTAATTTATATACAATTGTTTTTGGTTTTCCAAAATTAAACAAAACAAAAGAACACATTTTGAAAAATATGTAAAACTGAATGAAACTAAAGGCATTTAGATTCTAGGAAGCCTTGTTGTATTTTATATGTATCTCCACCTCTCAGAACTCATGTTGAAGAATCTTTTTAAATTTACATTTCTAAAGTAATAAAAACTTTCATGAGCATTTTCGTGACTTCATTCTTCCGAAATTATTGCTTGTATCAAGGCACAACAGATTGCTCGTGTGGTTGGGTACCATTTAGGGATTTAGGCTTCAGACAAAAAAAAAATGATATTCAAATTCGTCAAATCAACAAACAAATTTATCTCTAAAAGGAGTGAAACACACTCCAAAGCTCTTTCCAAATATAATTTTATTATTGCGCGAGAGCAAAGCCAACCCGATTGTTACCCAAATCAAATATGGAATAGTACTTTCCCAGAAAAATGTCACCCAAAATCCAAAAATCAAAGCCAATGTCTTCGAAAGCAGGCAAGCAGATATCATTAGATTCAATAATGTAGTCGCTAGGCTCAAGACTGAAAGTAGTGCCACCAATCCTAAGAGACAACACTGGCAGGTTGTCAATAGTTGAACAATCGACAGTGTAAGCATAATGGTCATAGCTGAAGGTGGCGCCAACAGCAGCTTGGATATTTTCATATGCAGAACCAGGAACGATAATAAGTGAGGTGCCAGTATCAGCAATTGCTTGACAGTCATCGCACACATTTATTCCATTAATGTCAACTGCATCCACTTGGAACTGCCAGTAACTTTGCTTAGAAACAGGAACATATGTAATCTCACCGGTATAGTAATCAGAATTAACACCACCCAAAACCAGAAAGCCTCCATCATTAGATGTGCCATTACGGGCCAAATAGAATGAGAACAAATTGCTGTCCACCAGTCCTTGGCAGAACATATTGTAGAAGGGAGGTACAACGTTGTCGACGGAAAGACTTTGGTAGCCCATGCCCAAGACGCCATCAAAAGGAGCGTTCGTGAAAGTGTTTCCAGCCAAATTTGTAGCAGCAGTAAAAGTTTGGTTTCGAATAGCCAAACCTGCAATGGTGATGGTATCTTCAACCAAATAGCCAGCCAAACTGTCCATACCATAGTCAATCGAGAACTGTTTGCCATTTGCTAAATAGGTTAATGAAGCTCTGGAATCGTATGTGTTATGATTCTCCTCACAAGCAGTATCTCCATAAGCACAGGGAGCTACAGGAACCCATAAGTTGGAAGAACCAGTATCGAATAAAACCAGAAATTCTTGAGCTGGAGTGCCAATAGTAATCTTTCCATAGTAGGCGTCATCATAGTAATATATCAAAGTTTCTTGTGCGGCCAATCTGGGATGTGTGATTGCTAAATTTTTGTTGTACTTACTCTTCAACTTGTACAACTCATTGGTCTTGCTTGTAATCCGCTTTTCCTTTTGCAGGGGCACTACAATGGCTGACTCCGTCAAGAGAACCAAACTCAAAAGTAGTGCAACACACTTCAACATATTCCCGAGCAATAGTCAATTTGCAAATTTTCCTTTCTTTTATTTTCAAGAAATTCGCAAAATAAATATAAAAAAATGATCGATATTATACATATTGCAAATTGGGCGAGATTGTGGAATATTATGACGGTTCAGGATAAATCAACACTTAAACGATAAAGCAATTGTGTGATTTGCTTCCAACTTAACCAATTGAAAAGATAATAAAAATTATCTAAGTTAAAAGTGATTTTTTTCCAAAAAATATGTGCAAGTGCAAGCAAACCAAAAACAAAGCGCCAAAAAGAATATTTGGTGCTGGAAAGCAAAATTTTGATTTTAATTAGCTGACGCAATATTGTTGCTAATTTCATTTAGCAATTAGACAATTGAATGACCACAAAGTTTTCATCATTGCACATGTTTATGTATGCAACCGGGAAGTGCTTGACAAGAATCAGAGACTTCATGCATTTTTATTTGTATATAATGGGCTTGGGCTCCTTTTTGCTTAACCAAATTTGAGAAAAGAAAAACTACCATTACCGTTACAAAATTTTTCAATCCCGACAAAACTCCTCCGGTCTATCCCAAAGAACTTTCCTAAGGCGACATTTTAATATACAGCCGACTGAAAATGGGGCATTCGACAATCACCCACAAACGTCTCAACGTTAAGCGTCTCATCCTTCAGTAATTGCAACTTACACAATACCAATCACCTCATAAACATTGACCATCTAGTCTTCAAATGTTCCTTTGTAAGACAGGCGCTATATCATCTGTTTCCAAAACTGAGTCTAGCTGAGACTCTGAAAACTCTCAATACTGACAACATCAGAAGTGTAATAATATTGTTAAAGCACTGAAATTTATATAAATGTATAACAGGCGCGGATCCAGCTAAAGCTTTTATCTTATTATTGGAATATCGCTTGCATCCCCCACCCCCTGGATCCGCGCCTGATGTATAATAACTAATACAGGATGAAAACCTTCGTTGTTCGTTTCCTAACATTCACCTTTTTATCTACATATTTAATTATGTTTATAAAATTTAATAAATTACACAATATACTTTAGTAAAAGCAGAAATAAAAAAAAGCAACATAAATACATTCTCTTTTTCCGCTAATTTGCTCTGCGCCATCTTCTCTTAACAAATACAATATTTATTTGTCTTAAGAGAAAATTCTCAACAAATAGTATATTTTCTACAAACAAATAAAAGTAAATCAAATTTGAGTACCTGGGGTAGTAAACAAAGCAAATATCAGAACATTTCAAAATACTCGGGTATTTCGTATTAAATTAAATGTACATATACATATAGTATAATGTAACAATATATTATTGAAAAAATATCTTTCTTTCAATTTTAGGTGCAAATAAATACAAATTGCAAACAAAACATCATTAATCTGTATGTATCTACATATGTTTAAACATTGCTCCAAAATCAAATACTTTAAATAATTTACATATTCAAAATACTTGAGAATAACTTCTACATTTTGTTTGCTTTGTATTTTGTTTTTATATTAAAAAAGTCGGAGGAAATACAAATACCTTGGACGTACATATGTATGTATGTATACAGGGAATAACATTTTTATTTGTATCTTGTTTTCTTTGAATTTGCTTCTAGGGTTCGTCATTTTGATTTCAACTTAAACTGAGTATATTTGAAAAAGAAAGAAGATATATATGTATGTATATACAGTAAGTTGTAATACAACTTGGTTACCTTTGTGTGGTAAATATGCTGCGATAAATTTAAAAAATTAAATATAATTGGTGTGTTTGATATAATTAAAAATTTAGACAGAAAATATACAACAACTTGGGTGGCTGAGTTTCATGATTGTTGCTTTAGAAACATGAGCCCCTGAGTTCAGAGAAGGGTGCTGACGAGAAAGTGTGGCGGCTTCAAAACAACTAGTTGTCCACCCTGCTAAATGTCGTTGATGTCTTCTTTGTCTTATTTAAATTATAGTGATCGCAAAAATAAAAATGTAGAAAGAACTTGAGCCTGATACTCTTAATACAATAATAATTATATAAGAAAAAGTTCGAATAATGAAAATTAATTAACTAACTGTGTTAAGTGCATGTATATTTGGGAACCCCAATTCTCAAAACAAAGCACATTTATAATATGTGTATATTGATCAGATTTTAAATAAAATTGTTGTGTATTTATAAACACTGTATTTAGAACCAATCACGTTAGCTAGATAATAGTTGTCAGTAATTATAATCATTAGAATATTGATATATGTAGATAGATAATAAAATAAACTTGAACTTGATCTACATAACAAAAATAAAATAAAATAAGCAAATTCTTATCATATTTAATTGAAATGCAAAAAAAAAAAGTTCGAGAAAGAATTGAATTGCTTATCATTTAAGAAATGGGCTATGTACAATATCTTTTGATATTCTAATCTGTAATTACCACCGATAGTATGCACACGGTTCGATTGTATTGGCTTATAGGGCTATAAAAGGCTAGACAAACTTGCAATTTCATTAAAGTTTTAAGTAATGTTGAAGTTTGTGGTAACACTTCTGAGTTTGGCACTCTTGTCAGAGGCAGCCATTGTAGTACGATTGCACAAGGAAAAGGAGCTCAAAAGCAAATCCAATGAGTTGTACAAATTGAGGAGTAAGTACAACGCTTTATCAACCAGGCATCCCAAATTTGCTGTGAAAGAAAGTTTGATGAACTACTACGATGACTCCTACTATGGAAAGATTACTATTGGCACCCCACCTCAAGAGTTTCTGGTTTTATTCGATACTGGTTCTTCCAACCTATGGGTTCCTGTAGCTCCCTGTGCCTCTGGAGATGTTGCCTGTGAGAATCACAATACATACGATCCCAGTGCCTCATCGACCTATGTGGAAAATTACGAATCATTCTCGATTGCTTATGGTACCGGAAGTTTGTCTGGCTATCTGGTTCAGGATACCGTCACTGTTGAAGGCTTAGCTGTTCAAAACCAAGTTTTTGCTGTGGCTACAAATGAGCCCGGAGACACCTTCACGAACGCTCCTTTTGATGGTATCTTGGGCATGGGCTTCAAAAGCATTTCCCAGGACAACGTTGTGCCTCCCTTCTACAATATGTTCTCCCAAGGATTGGTTGACGAGAATTTGTTCTCTTTCTACTTGACCCGCAATGGCACATCTAGCGATGGAGGTGCTCTGATTTTGGGTGGTGTTGATTCTGATTACTATACTGGTGAGATTACATATGTTCCTGTTTCGGCGCAAGGTTACTGGCAGTTCCAAATGGACTCAGCAGTTATTAACGGTGTTAATGTATGCAATGACTGTCAAGCTATTGCTGATACTGGCACCTCTCTCATTGCTGTACCAGGCTACCAAATACAAAGTATTCAGAATGCTATCGGTGCAACCTTTAGCTACGACTTCTACACCTACACTGTGGATTGTTCCACTGTTAATAGCCTACCAGTTATGTCTCTCCGTATTGGTGGCACCACGTTCACTCTTCAGCCCAGTGATTACATTATTGAATCGGATGGTGTCTGCTCCACTGCTTTTGAGGACGCTGGTACTGATTTGTGGATTTTGGGTGATGTATTCATTGGAAAATACTACACCGTCTTTGATGTGGAAAACAACCGCGTTGGTTTCGCTCCTGTCTAATAGATTTCACAACCGTTTAAGGATATAAATAATGTTTCAAATCGATTTAAACACCTTCTTTAACCTGTTATCATAAGTAAATTGTTTGGGTGCATATAAACATACATATATACATACATATATACATACAGTTATAAATAAAATTGTGCACATTTCCGATTATTAATACAAACATATTTTTTTTTTCCTCTTGTTTTGTAAAACAATCACCATTTATTGCATAGTGCTAAATCAGATCATCATCGCTCTGTTTCATATGGCCTAGTAACACTGTGTCATATTAAAAAACATTCCGTTATTAGACAACACACTAAAAACATTAATTTATCGTTGAACTACATTGATCAGCAGAAAATAATAGGTGCTACTTTTCAAAGCAAAACAGTTTAATGCAAGCTAGGGGCTTTCCACAAATTACGTAACGCAATTTTTGCAGATTTTTCACCTCCGACGCCTACGTAACAGATCGTAACAAAATACGTAATGTATAACATAACAACCACTAAATAATAAAAAAATTTATTATTTTATTTTTTTTTTATTTATTATTTATTTAAAAAAAATAATAATGTAATTTATTTTATGTACATGTATATGTACATAGAATATACAATTATAACTCATATACGTAACATTTTTACGAGTCCCCAGCCAAAAATTGTAGAATTACTTAGTACTCGGTACCCTAATACTCACTACTTCACACTACTTCGAGTCTACAGAAGAATTGAGTAACAGCAGCGAAATATCGGCCGCATATAGAAGATTGAAAAATACAGAAAACAATAAAAAAAATTATTTTTATTCCTTAAACATTTAGGACTTTAAATTAAAGTTCGAAAAAATTCGAGAAAATCGTAATGAAAATAAATTAACGAAATTAGTGAATACATATGTATAAACATACATATCTTGTAGATACGAAATAACAAATCTCTTCAACTAAAAAAAATTTAATATTTCTTGAGTATCGGCTGTAGTAAAATAAATCAAAAAGAATACATTGCCGACAAATTCTACATTAACAAATGATAGTCTGTCTACATTAACATTTTAGTATTTTCTATCAGATATTTTCTATCTTGGGAAATTGTAACCTCAATACCGCTTTCTAGCGATATGAAAAAGGACTGGTAAATAAAAGGTCCAAAACTACTGCGTATAAAAATAAAAACACACATTATTTAAAGACATCTGGCAGCTTCCTGGTAACGGCTACTACCATAACGTTATTTATTCATGTAGCAAATCTAACAACCTTTGCTAAGATTAATTGTATTTAACATATTATGTAATATGGCAACTTTAAATCGAAATTTTACGGCACAAGTTAAAGGCGTCAACCTTTAGTAGAAACATCTTTATTTGTCGAAAAATCCTACCATGCAAAGAAAACACGTTTCACTGTATGGTTGCGACAACAATATTATGTGTCATGCGAACTGTTATGGGAAAGCAAATTACACGAAAAGCTTTTTTTTTTTATCAAATAAGTAGTAAATTTATATTAAGAATCCACAAAAGCCATATCTTACTTTAACTTTTTTATATTTTATCTTATTTTTCGGTATGTAAAATCAAAAAAAAAAAAAAATCATTCCTTGTAAGTAATCTATTAAAATTAAAATATGAACTTTATAAGCTAACACTGTTTTTGCTTTTTGTCATTTTACCGACATGGAAGTAAAAAAAATTACTGGCAATCGAAATATCTTGCAAGTGAGCTCACAACATGCAGAGCTACAATGGTATTAGTAAAAAAAAAAAAATGTCAATGTATTGAGTTACTTGCACTTGCACAAGAAACGCAAACGGGTTACCATCTGTAAAACTTTATTTACAACCAGCAATTTAAGTTCGATGCAGCATCGATAGAAGAAAAAACGATAATTGTTTTAAAGAAAATTTTTAATCAAGTTTTTATTAAAATGTTTATGAATTTAACTGAAATTATTAACATACAACTGTTAAGATATTTTTGTTATAAAGCCAAAAACAACGAAAAAAAATATATGTAGGTCAACATTTTTTTAACAAATCAAATGGACGCAATGATCGTAGAGTAAATCAAGCGTTTGCACTCGGTATTTTGGAACTTTCAGAAATTTCAGACGTCTGCAGCTTTAAGCCTGCCAGTTCTTTGGGTGATGTACTTCTAGCCTGTCGATAAGCTGAATTAAAATTTACGCCATTCAAGCCACAGGTCAACGGGGCTGCAGTTAAATGTTGAGGAGAAGACCTATTATGGCTCGCATTTATTATATTGGCAGTTTGTCGTGCTACCTGATTCACAACTCGAGGCTTATTCTGAAACATGGCAGGCATGCTTGCAGCTTGCTGAGTTTGAAAAAGCTGCTGCTGCAACATTTGAGCATAAATCAAGCGTTCATATACATTTCCAGTACCACTTGTATTGGCAGAAACTGTGGTTGATTGTATCGAATTGGAGGTCAACGCTGCTGTGCTCAAAAACTGCGTCAAATACTGTTGAGTTGTAGTTGTCAACAGAGGATTGGTATACAGTATGGTTGGCGTAGAAGCTAAAGCGGCATTGGCTAAGCTATTCGAAATAAAATTTGTTGTCGCTGTATTATGTTGGTTATAAATTAATGAAGGCGCTGTAGGCGTTCCCGCTACATAGGTTACTTTATTACCCATGAATATGCCGTGAGTGGTCGTGTTTCCTGGATTTGCGGCCAGCGCTGCTGATCTAGTTTGTGACTGCATGCTATTTATCATCTGATAATAAGCAGCTGTTGATGGGCCACTATTTACTGGAATGGTAATATTTGGTGCTACAATGCTGGGTTTCTGGAGAAATAAAAAATTAGATTAGTTTGGAACATGTCAACTATGGTTAGGTTAGGTTAGGTTGATTTGAGGGGTATTTTAGCCCATGTCGTGCGACATACACCTCAGCCAGTGTATATTTGTTTGTTTTGTTTGACGCAGAGGTCTATAGGAACTCACAACGCTCCTTAATTTCCTCTAGCATATGCCCCGCAATTGGGTTATGTCTGGTAAAGTGACTATTTGTGAGAAGGCGGGGCACTGTCATAAATAGTGATCTAATGCCTCGCTCTCCCCCCACATGCTTCACATTTATCTCTTCCAGCTACTCCTTTACGTTTGAGATCATTACGAAAATATTTTCGAAATGATTTTGCATTTGGTTACCGTTCACTCGGATTTTCTTTCGAAATTTTTGAACATCACAACCGGGCTCTTAAGATCTTAAAATCTCCCAAACTTTTCTAAGATTGGTTTTTAATAAATATGTATCTTCTTAAGTATAAAAAGAAGAAAACCTGCACGTTGTATTGCGAGTTTCTGCTTTTTCATACAGAGTCTGACGTTTGTCTCAACAAAATTTCGTCAGGTGTAGACGTTAAGTAACTTAAGATTTTCGTCAAACTTACCGAATACAAACAGTTGCCAATATTTGGTATTAAATTTGAACTGTCTGCCAATGAGCTCTGGCAGAACGTACCATTCAGTAATATTTGCACATTTGGAGGAAAATCTAAAAAATGTTTGCCATACAGCACATAGTTTTGAGCCGCCTGATAATAATCCGCAGAGCCGTAGCGGGGATGACCGGTGGTATTTTGATAAATGGCTTTGTACACTTCTTGGGTATAAGTATTGTTATAACAACGACGACAGTGATTTTCCAATTTGAACTGCCACTCTAAACTGTCGGATTTTGTGCACAACGATGTTTCTGTTTCAGATCTGTTATTCGTTGAATTTTTAACTTCGGGATCAATTTCTGATTGTAAAAAAAAATATATAACAATGATTTAAAGTACATGTACATACATACAAACATACGCATGCATTGCCTCTTTAAATTACCAATTTCTTTAGAGTTGCAAGCAACCTGATGTTTAATTTTTTTTAGCTCCTTTTTTGTTTTAGCAATAGTGTTGTCATTTAAATCTTTTTTAATGGCAATATCATCTGCTCCATTGCACGTAACTGATGTAACTTCTGTTTGTGGTTCAAGATCATGTTCATCCTCGCTGCTTGCTAAAATTACAAAATAACGTTGTCTAACAAATCATTTTATATGATTATTAAAAAAATGTTTCTTACTTTCTAAAAACTCCAGCATCTCTGCGATAATTTGTTCTGTTTGCTGCGTCTGCTGTTGATCCATTATTTAAACTAAGTCTTAATAAAAATTCTCGTTATTTTTTCCTTCTTATGATGTGCGCTTAACGGTTTTTTGTTGTAGTTTCTTTGCAACCTTCTCTTTTTTATACGTTTTCTTTGTTCCTTCTTTAACAGAATTTGTGAGTTTTCTAATTTTCTTTTAAAACTTGTCAATTTAAAATAAAATTTTTGAAAACAATCAAATAAAACAAGTGGCTTTTAGAATAGTTTTTTTTTTTAACAGCAAAGAAAGAACTATTAACTGCACATACATACATATACATACATATATAACTATGCTTGTATGTATGTATGTATGCATAATGCATTACAGCTCTCCCTCATTTACACTGAAGAAAAGTGTGCAAGAAAACAGCTTAAATCGTATACATAATTTTAGACACATGAATGAAAAATGTTGCTAGTCGAAAATCTTACAATAATTACCGCCTGACCCACTTACATATTTATGTCGCTTTCCAGCTAACGATAAAAAATTTGTTCTTAACTAAAATGTATTATGACATACTATGTTAGTGGGAGAGGTAGTTACATGAAAATTAATCTGCATTATTAGCTAGCTGTGCCCCAGCTAAAATTTTGCATTTTCCTATTTAATTGACGTTAAATCATGATCAATTTATTTTTAAGAATACAAAATGTTTTGCAGTGAAGTTCGAACAATAAAACAAATAATGATATTGAATGGCGTTTTCTGTTCTGACGGAGGTGTTACATGCATGATACACGCCGCAGCTAATCATGTGTTTATTTATAAAGAATGCGTCGTTGGTCTTCCGTAGAAAGTCCCTAACACCGGATTTTTTCAATCTCGATTTTCTTTTTGTATATTTTCATTAAAAAATTTTATATGAATTAGGGCCTTTCTGCATAAGACTGACGATATATAAGTTGGTGATTTTGTTTGTAATTACCACAATTTTAATAACCGATTTTATAAAGCATACATACATATATACATAAATGTATCCTCTGGATGAGCGCTCTTAGAAAACACAAAGTATACAGAGGCGATAGGAGGCAAAAACGAAATAGCCAATCAGCTTAAGTTCTGCTCATCTCACTTCTGCAAATGCGCTAAGACTCGCAGCAAAACAAGCGAAAACACGTTTCTTACAGTTCTTTTTATGCGGTAAGAAAGAGTGTACTTAGTATACTTATCTCTTTTTAACAAACTTGCTGTTATCTGATTTGGGCGATTTTCAAAGGTCACTTCTTTCACCTACGTGTACTCATGCGTGTATAGAAAATAGTATTAAGTACTGTCCGCCGCCTGTCTATCGAAAGCTTCTCAGAAAACAAATTGACTTAGAAACAATTTATTTTGGTGCCAATCTATTAAAATATCGTGTCATATGTTCGCTATTGAAATTCAGTAAAATTTGTCCACGAACAACCGAGGTATGTATTAAAAAATTAAACGGTTTTATTAAAACTTGCTCCGCAAAGTTAGACGAAATATAGCGAAACCCATTTTTTGGGAGCTTTTATCCATAAGAAGGCTAAAACCGTTTTGTATACCAAAAATTTAATCTGGTGTTAGAATTTTTTTTCGGATATCGGTGTTTACATACCCGATGTATAGAAAGACGCGGTTCTTAGACATTTTACTTAGAAGCGTGCTAAAGGCCGTGCTTCACTATCCTAGTGAATCGTGTGATCTGTTAAAAATGACATGTTTGTCCAAAAAGTGTGATAGTCTGGACTAAAAGTGTATGTATGTGAAAGAGTTTTTGACAAGTCTGTCCGATTTGCTAAACTTTTGAAAATGTTCAAAAACTTATCTTATTCTATGAGATCAGGGTTGCCTTTTTGAAGTTGTTTACAAAAGAATAAAGGCCGTGATTCACTCAATCACTTCACTCCGATCTGCTAATCTTTTGAAAATGTTCAAAAACTTATCTTATTCTATGCGATCAGGGTTGCCTTTTTGAAGTTGTCTACAAAAGTATAATAGTGTGGCCATTTTGACTTTGGCGACTTTTTAAAGTAGGACAGAAGTCTATCAGATTTAGCTAGCAATTTTCAGTGAATGAATCGTACGATTGAGTAGAATAGTGAATCACGGCCTTAAAACAAGTTTGTAAGCCAAAAAGTGAGTGTCCAAACATTTTTTCCGATATCGATCCATGAGCACCCGAAATACTAATAGCCCAACATGGAAGCGGGCAGAGACAGTTTATTTTTTGTTGTTTTTAATGTAATGCCTGTAGTATCCCGAATAGTGCTGGTGAATTTTACTACTTCTCATTACTCAAGGCCGTGATACACCATCCTGCTCAATCGTACGATTCATTCACCGAAAATTGCTAGCTAAATCTGATGGAATTCTGTCCTACTCTAAAGAGTGGAATCAAAATGGCCACACTATTATACTTTTGTAAACAATTTCGAAAAGGCAACTCTGATAGCATAGAGCGGCTCTTTTCAAGTTCAGTCAAGTGAGTAGTTCGATCGAACCAGTTCGTTTGCGAACTACACATCTCCACAGCAGTTTCGTTTTCTAGAGTCACACAAGTTTAAATTATAATAGAATAATAAAATGTGTTGTATACTCTCTTCAATTTTGTTTACCATGTGTTAAACAAAAAAGACAGCAATCCAACCCAATTTTTTATTTTACATTGAAAATTTTTTTTAAAAGTTGATTTACGGAAAATTAATTTTGCTTGCAACTCTCAACATGGCACGTTTAATATACAACTCATGTGCTTAGGGGCTTCCATTGACATAAACCAAATATGTATGTATATACATATATTTAAAGTGAAGAACACAACAATTAGTTGTGCGCACGTTTTGTCATAATTTGTTCAAACAAAACTGGGGTGTTGTCCGTGCTACTAGAATCTTAAATTTTTACAAGCAATTTGTGACAAGCACAAGTCATTTAAACTTCGGTTTGTGTCAATGGAATACTTAAAGCAAGAGCTCTCAAACGGTGGCCCGTATGATTTTGCCACAGGGTATTAGAGTAATTGTATGTAATATGTATTAGAGTAATTTTTCTGCTTAACTGAAATTTTGATTTTTATTTGCTACAGCTACCTCCTAAATACACATAATATAAATAACAGTCAATACTTAGCATATCAAGCCTAAGCAGCGAATGTTATAACATAAATTTACTACCAGTTATCCACCGATATCGAACTTGTTCGCTCGTTCGCAATGCATTTAACATTTTTCGAAGATAGTCCTTACAGCTATATCCATATTTTTCGGATGGCTAAAATGAACTGCACCGTTATAAACTAATTTTAATAAATCTTGTGGATTTTGAAAGCCCTCGTTAGCTGAATGAGCACATTAGGAAAATTCTGTCTAAAAAACCATTATTGAATTACTTGACCGATTTTTATACAAATGTGTATATAATTTCACATATACATATGTGACACACCAAATAATATACGTACTTCGAGCAATATATAGTTTCTTCAGTTTTATATAGTAGTATTGTTTTCAATGATCTAATCTAAATCTTAATGTATATACTCAATAGAATTAAACATATTGAAATTTATTTACTTGCATTTCGATACACAGTTTAATTTTACGTAAGGTCAGTTCGTTTTCTTAATTTAACTAAAAGCGGACCAAGCCTCTCAAATTCTTTGAATGAGCTCTATTTTGTAGGATAACCTTACATGCTTACAGAACATACTTGAACAATTTTTCCCACAAAAAGAGTTTAAAAACTTTTTGTCATAAAACTTTTTTTTATGGTTTCATGTATTTGTAATGAAAATATTTATACATATATTAGACAATACATTTGATCTCATTACAAATAGTGCTGATTTCTTGGTGCTTAAAAAAAATCTTATTTCAAAAATCCACTTGAATTAAACGATATAAAAAAGTACAAACAAAAGTTTCCTTAAAACTATAAGGCTGCTGCTTTTAATTTTAACAACTTAAAATTTCCATCTTTACTTAATTCAAATTCTACTTGTAGTCCACAGAAAACTTTTAGTTTCCGTTATATCACAATTATACTTTGGTTGCAGATAACTAAACTATTTGTATGTACATTTAGTTGGTACTATCGCAAATGGCAACGCAAAAGCCTGCACCGCAGCCAGCAATTTTACAAGATGTTGGCAAATCGACTAGATTTGGTTTGCAGCTAAAAAAATAATTGAAAACATTTTTCTAGAGTTTGGTATATTATTAAAACGAAGTGTTCATTTTGAAAGTGAGACAGCCACCTTCCGTAACTTTTCTTTTGGGCGAAAAACAGAACCCGTAGATGCTGCACTTTCAAAATAAAGGCCTCACATGCATGAAAATTATAAGAACTTACATGTTATCAGTTGAATCATTGCCACAATTGCCGTGCTCATTCCAGCCCCATGTGAAAACATCACCTTCCTTAGACATGAACAAACCATGCTCCGATCCCATATGTAATTGCACTGGTGTAATAGCTTTTGAAAGCTTTAATTCCATGGGCGTGGGTTGACTTTCTGAATAGCTGCCCAATCCCAATTGGCCATAGCAATTGCGACCCCACAACAGAATACGTTGGTCTTTCAATAAAACTGCGCTGTGGGTCCAACCTGCCGCTATCGATATAATTTCTTCGTCGAATTGAAAGGCATTGGCTTGACCAAATTTATTGTCACCCAGTACTAAAACACGCTTGGCAGCAGCTTTGTTTTCAGCTTGGCCTTCAGCTGGTGCTAAATGCATCACAAGATGATTCTGACCACTGGTAATATTCTGTATTGACAACTCGCTATTTAGTCGCGGTATTATCTTTACCACCATAGAACTTTGACTTATTTTAATTATATTAATTTCATCAGGTAACATATCTGAGGTTCTTAAACGTCCGTAAATATAGATTTTAGAATCGTCTGTCAGCACAGCTGTATGACGCATACCAAAACTTATGCGTAAAGGCGTGTCATTTCGGGGCAATTGCATAAGAAACGGCTTTCGTATTGAGGTAAAACCACGTTGACAAATACCAAGCTGTTGAAAAGCATTTGAACCCCAAACATAAAGTTTGCGAGAAGTTGTGATGCAGCCAGATATATCCCAACCGCAAGCTATTACATCAACGGTATCATCCTAAAATATGAACGAAAACAAATAAGCTCGATGTTAAGGAAGAAAATAGCAAAGAGAGAGAGAGAGAGAGAGAGGTCAACCTTTAATTTATAAAAAAAAAATTCAACATGCTTTTTCGACTTTTTGAAACTGTTTTCAGCGAAATTAGCAGGTAATATTTTTCGGGACTATTTTACATTTTTTTGAAATCGAAAAAATGCATTTTTAATAATGCGGTAATTTTTAAGCTGATTTTCAAAATTCGTTAAGCATTATTTCCCAGCAAAATTATTTTGCAGTAGTTCAAAAAGTTTGTCATTTTCACGACTTCTAAATTAGAGCATGAAAAGGTGTCG
This sequence comes from Sturmia bella, assembly GCA_963662145.1. Classification (NCBI taxonomy): domain Eukaryota; kingdom Metazoa; phylum Arthropoda; class Insecta; order Diptera; family Tachinidae; genus Sturmia; species Sturmia bella. The sequence continues at coordinate 14,465,617 of OY759171.1, read as the reverse complement.
TTTGAAATGACTTTATCGGAAAAGTAATTGAAAGCAGCATTTAGTTCGTCTATATATTACTGTTAACTCAGTTGTTTTTAAAACAAAAATAAAATGCCATTGACTTATGAAACATCAGATTAAAAGTCAGCGAATATACATACTTTGGTTTAGCTCAATCATTTTATCTGAGACATGCATTTTTCGCCTAAATTAAATCACGTCATATGGACTTGAATAAATATTTCAACAGCATATTATTCATGAAAGTGTTTGGTGGATTCTTTAAAACTAAAGTTTTAGCTTAATTTAAAAGTGAATTTATTTATTTGCTAAATTAATTATTCAAGCTTTAGATTTTTGTTTTTTATAAAAAATAGTTTGAAACAATTACATATATGTATTTATTTTCAATATTTCGCCAACAATTTGTTAGCATGTTCAGGAAAATAATTATAAATTTTAAATATTATAATTATTTTCCTGAAGATGCTAACAAATTGTTGGCGAAATTTTGAAAATAAATACATATAATTGTTTCAAATTATTCTTTGTAAAACACAAAGATCTAAAGCTTGAATAATCTCAAGATAATAGAAGATAAGTAGTAGTTGAGTTTCAGAAGAGAATGTTCTTAAGATTTTTCGGGCCTAATCATGAGTTGATTAGCACTAACGAAATGTCGGCGGCATATAGACGGCTAATAAGAACAGAAAACAATAAGGTCTATTTATAGACCTAAAATACGTTTTAATATTATTCAAAGCAATTATAAGAGCCGCAGCAAGTTGTGGTGGCGCCAGGTAGTAGATATGAAAATATCTCAATTAAAGAATTTTCGATGTTATTTCTTTTTAAGCATATTTGAAGTTATATATAAAATATATACATATATTTAAGATAAAATAAATACTTTTTGTGGATATATACACTAAAAAGCTAAACCATTTCACTAAGAATTTGCTGAGACGAAGATATTTTTTTATTTGCAGCTGCAAAAAGAATGAGCTCGCATGAAAGTTCTAGTTCTAGTCCTAGTCATTACTAATTACTTACTTTATTCGATAATTTTTATTTTAACATGGTTTTAGCTGAAGGTCTTCTCCTTTTTAATTATTTTTTTTATGCCTATATTCCTCTTTCATTCGGATAGCTTCTTCAGGAGGATAATATTGAAAAAATGTTTTTATTATTTTTTCATATATTAAAATAATTAATTTTTTAATATTGTTGCCTTGAAAGAGCCATCCGAAGGAGAGCAAAATATCAGCGTAAATATATAATTGAATATGAGGAGCAGCTCTTCAGCTCAAACAATAAATCCTAGTCATTATTATTATTATTATTATGATTTTAATTAAAACTAGTAGAATTATTTTACTTACCTGAAAAAATTTTCCCGGTATAGCCTTGAATTCACTAAGACAATCTCTAATGGAATCTAAGCCCAATTGGCCACGATTGTTCCAGCCACAAGCATGAATTCGTCCACAGGCATCTAAAACTAAGACATGACCACCGCCGCCTCTAATTGAGCGCACACTAGATGGTGTAAATGAACATTTCTTTAACTTTTGTGGCGTTGTGCACATTTCCGATTCAAAGCCAAGGCCAAGTTGGCCATGTGAATTGGCACCCTTTTATTTAAGAAGTAAAAATGTTTGTAAACAAAAAATTAGTTAAAAATAAACAGGCAAAGTAATACTGTTCTATAATTGTGTTTGTACTCCTGTTGGTTAGTATATATTTAGAACAATCTTCATAATTCAAATTTAAATAAGCCTAGTCGGAAACAGAAAGCTTCTCAGGTTTTAAGTTTAGGCATTAGAGTGTTTTATTCGCAGCAATAGCTGGGCTAGTTTCATACTTTTTGAAAATTGCCGATATACTTATATGAAATTGTTAAAAATTCATGGCGCTTTTATTACAGGACGGACTTGCTTTTTCAAAAATTAGATTACCGACATAGATAAGGGACAACTTTTGTAAAATTATGTTAAATGTTTTTTTACAACATTAAAAATAAATGCATGTATGTATCTATAGTAATGCTAGAGTTTATAGTTTGCTAGAACAAGTTTCTCTGAGCACATGCTGCTCGGGCAGCATCTTTTCAGCTATAAACAGGAGTCAGCAAAGGAAAATTTTGCCTAAATATTTAATTGAAAAATTTTAAGGAGTTTGTAGACTATTGGAAATATGAAGCCAAAGTCTGTAGTTTCGTCTGCATCTACTTTAATTTGTTTTATTATATCGTCGCCGTCTGCTGTTTGAAATTTATTAGCGTAGTTTGAAGGTACCTACATGTATGGTGTGTATGTTCCCACTTATAATGTCACAAGCCTTAACAAATCAAGTTAACAAATCCATTGTCAGTATGTAACACAAATATTCACAATCCAAATTTACTTACCCAGGCATAAACCGACATTTCGATTAGTTTATATTACTTTGTTTGTTATCCAAGAAATCTTAAGGCCACCCAACAGTGCTTTAAAAAATTGGCGTGATCTGTAAGAATTTAAATAAATTTAAAACACTTATTCACACAAACAAGTGCGCTGTTTGAAAAGAATAAATATTTTGTCGCAACCACTAGTTGCTTAAACAATTACAACTGACGTGCCCCCTTGGCGAAAAACAAAGCTTCTTAGTACTTACATATGTATTTGTCTTAACAGTTTCTTTTTATTTTTATTTAAATAAAAACTGCCAGGATTTTGTTATTCTATCCAATTGAAAAGCGTCTTATCCGTGTGACTACCAAGTTGCAACTGCACAATGTCATTCGTTTTTTCTGTCTTTTAAACTAAACAACTTCAAGTTTTAGTTTTTCTCAATTTATTGCACGTGCATTGACTTTATTTGTTTCAATTTAAAAGCATGCAAAGTTGTTGAAAATAAAAAAATTCTAAAAAGCATTTTTGTTGTTTGGCACTTTGTTGTGTTTATTTTGAGCAGCTGATTTTTTTTTTTTTTTTTGGTGCGTTGTTGGTTGGTGACGTTTATTTCCAAAGTTGCCAGACTCTTTAGGTTATAAGCGCTACATCATCAATATATTGTTCAACAAAAGACAACAAAATGATACTGAAATGGTGTTTACAGCATTTTTAATATATAAATCAAAATACTTGTACATTTAAAAATTGTTGTCTTATATTTATTATAATTTACTACCCAAAAATGAGTTTAAGTTTGTTATCTTAGGTGTAATAAAACTTGTACTATTTTATTTGTATATACATACATACATATATACGCATTGGTATAATTATTTTTACCTTACGCTTTTGAAATTATTAATTACAATCATATGCAGCTAAAATGTATTAACATAAGCATTTATTTTTAATATATAAATAAAATTCATTCCCCCTAATTCATAAAAATTATTACAGGCTTATAAGACTGTTATTTGAGATTTATAAATCTGTTACAATTTTTATGAATTAGACGGATTATTTTTAGCATGAAAATTAAAATACTTGTACAAATTTGAATTATTGAGTCAGGTATATTTTAATGTACTGTCATCTGGATTATTCGACCATATTTAAGAATTTGCTTGAGTATCTTTTGTTAATCTGGAACGTGCTGATGACCATAATGCCTCATTATCAGCAATGAATGTAGGCAAATTTCTTAAACAGACCAAAAAGCCGTCCTTCTGACAAAATATAAAATACTAACAACGGCAACGTTGTTTTGTGAAGATTTGTTTTGTAGTGGGAAAATTGAGAAGCCCTAAAGTATGCTATGCTAAAAACAAAATTAAATGTCTGTTACTGTGTAACAACCATTTTCGCTAAATTTTCGCCTGGAATATCACACTTTTTTTCAATTTAGGTAAAAAATACGCTAATCTGCATAAACTTTAAAATATTTAGTTAACTAAACAAAATTTTGGATATATGTATGTATGTATGTATGTATGTATGTATGTACTTTGAAAAATAATTTTTTGGATTACATTTTGTAACACTACAACGTGCCTTAATTTTGGCCATTAATGCCATCTCTCGTCATTTCAACTACCCTGCAGAAATCGAGACTACTCCTTACACGCGTGTAAAGAGTACTCTACAAGGGACCAGGACTAGTCCAAAACTAGTCCAAATATATGGGGAAAAAACATGCTCCATTTTATATTACAATGTTCCAGGAGAGGACCATGTAATCCAAAAAAAAAACATTACTTTAGAGTAATCCAAAAACTAGTCCCATCAATTACTCCGCATATTATTACCACAGGTTAGTGTTGAAAATAATTCATGTCACTACTCCAGGGCTTACCACATGGTATAGCAAATTACGAGTTGCGAGTATTGCCAAATAATTTTTTTTATTCATCACGGTCCATGTTTGCGTTACATCGGACGATGTTGTAACTACTCCTTTTTACTTAAAACGGATTATGTACTTCAATAATTTCTGCAGGGTACGACCCATTTCGAGAGGCAAATCGCAATTGATTGTTAATCATAAAGTTAATTGTTAATTGTTAAGCATAAATTTTGGTTTTATTTATTTGACGTAACATTTTCTATGCTCCTTTAGCAATGCACGATTTTTTAGATAAGGATGTACATACATATATACATACATAATATGAAAAGGGGCAAACATTTCAGCTCTGCACTTCTTCAAAATGTATAAATATATTTAAAAGAGAATATTAGTTTCGATTGTTTTTTGTAAATCACGGACAACAACTTGAATTTTGCTATCGACTACGGGAAACATTAAAATAGCAAAATCAACACTTATAACGTAAGCCGTTCGCTACAAGTCTACGTTCATCAAGAGCTTGCAATATCGTAGCACTATACGAAAAATTAGAGGTTAATTCAAATATGAAATCGTAAATCTTCAGTTTGGCGAAGGATGATGGTGCAGAATAACATTTAAATTCGGCTCGATTTGGCGGCCCTCAATAGCACCAAATTCGACGCTTGTGTAGACTTGTTTGATGATATTGTAGTTGCTTGTAGAGCAAAGATAACCTTAAAATATATTCTCGCGAAGTTCAATGTTTTTATTATTTTTGCTATTTTTTTACGTTTGTTGTTATTTATTGTTGCCCTAATAAATGTATGCGTTTTCGTCTGCTCAATTAATATATTTTTCTATTCCTTTTGTTTTCACCATTGCAACTTACTAACCCAATACGGTTGTAACTTAAATGTCAGATTATCAAAACTTAAATGTTTTTTGTTGATTTACTTAAATTGTCTCTTATTTGCACCGGATGGTTTTGATTGGTGCGTTGGGATAAAAAAGTAAAAGGAGACAAAATAAAAATAATGAAAAGTAATCATAATCAAGACAAGTTACAAATATGTAATGAATGAGTGTTTACATGTGTACAATATTTCACTGTCAAGTGTATAAGAATATTTCATGAGGCTCCTACTTGCTTGGTTATTACTAGAGTATCCAATTACTTTTAGTTTTATTTTGCGCGATTAATCGACTAACTTTTAAAATCGTACAACTTACTCGACCAGTCGAAATAAGTTTCAAAGCTATTAAAATAGTTTGCAGAGCATACATTCATACAAATGCAAATAAATAAATAAATAATAAATAATAATAAAAAATAAAATAAAATAATAAAAATAAATAAAATAAAATCAAATAATAATAAAAATAAATAGATAAAATTTTATTCGGAAAAAAGACCAAAATTCTTTCTGAAAAACAGTTGCACAGTGACCCAACCCGATTTGATGGCCGATCCTATTCTCTAGTGGATGCGCAGCTGCCATCAAAAGCACTTCACAGCCAAGAGATAAAACCACTTGATCAAAAAAGAGACAGGGAAAAACAAACGAGAGGATTAGAGCAACGTGCAGAAGGCGAATTATTATACGCTGTTACTCCACAAGGCCAATAAAATATTTTAAACCTCTACATTTTTGCGATTCAAAAACTAAAGTCAATTTTCAAATTAAAAGGTTTCCAAGTGTGTAGAGCAACATTTTCACAGGTCTGGTAAATGCTTACACTGAGAAAATTTCAAGTCTCCTTCTAATACGGCTCAGAAGTTATTTCTACTTTCAGTTTCTTGCATGAGAGTACCCATTAGTTCTTAACTTTTTTAATGTTTTGGGTATTTGCTGGGATACAGCCTGTGTAAAAATGAAACTTGCGAAAATTTGAGCTCGCCAGCTCTTAAGTTACAGCTAATTTTAGCTAATTTTCACAGGAGCACCCTTTAGCTCTTAAATTTTTGTTGTATTTGTTGTTGTAGAGCCTATCTAAACACGTATCGTGTGAAGTTTCAGCTCTATAGCTCTTAAGGCTCAAAAGTTACAGCTATATTTACTAATTTTCACAGTTTCTTGTATGGGAGCACCCTTTATTTCTGAATTTTTTTTATTTATTTTTGGGTATTTGTTATTGTAGAGCCTACATAACCACATATTCTGTGAAAATTTCAGCTCTCTGGCTCTTATGATTCAAAAGTTGCAGCTAATTATATCTAATTTTCACAGTTTCTTGTATGGGCACCCCCCTTTAGCTTGTAACTGTTTGTAATTTTAATATTTTTGGTTGTAGCGGCTGGGTACTTACATGTACTGTGAAAATTTCCACTCTCTAGCTCTTACTGTTTGGGAGAATGAAGCCTGTGACGGACGGACCGATGGACGTAGAGGTCTCAGTAATAGGGTTCCGTTTTTACGCTACGAGTACGGATCCCTACAAATTGGCTTAACCCTGGAAAATAAGACAATTAAGAACAGAAACATAATTTTACTGGTTTAATTTAATAAAATTCTATGATCTTTTTTTTTTTTTGGTACTTAGAACACTCGATTTTATTTACTCGATCAAATAAACGAAAACAAAAATCTTCGATTAATCGACCAAAAATTACATACTTGAATGGATTCTCTAGTTATTATATACATACATACGTATTTGTAGTTGTTGTTGGAGCTGATATTTTTTATTGCATTTTATTTGTGTGTAATGGATCTGATGGCATGTTGAGAGAGTCCACCTGAATTAAGTGGCAGCAAGCAGTTCGCTTGCGCGTACCACATGCTTATAACTAAACAAAATGTGAACGTTACGGTATGTATGTACAGATGTAGGTATATTTAATAACTGACCATTCAGAAAACCTTCATTTTAATCACAACATGTTTATTAATAATAATTTTAATTATGACAACCAAACAGATACGTATTTGAAAATATTAATGCATGATTTTATATTTCTTAAAGGCTTAAATGTCACAATGAAGATAAAAGTGAATTAAAACAAAAAAAACAAAAAAAATATTCACAAGGAGTAGCTATCAAATTTCCGTATGTTTATTAAATAGAATGACTTACACAGTGCAACAAGTAATGCAGATATTTTTGTTTGTTGTGTGTTGCATTCATATTTCTTAAAGCCTTAAATATCACAATGGAGATACGTTAAAAGTGAATTAGAACAAAAAATTTTCACAAAGAGTAGCTATAGAATTTCGGTTTGTCAATTAAATGGAATGAATTACACAGTGTAACAGGTTATTCAAATGTTTTGTGTTCGTTGTATAATGCATTCGGAATAGTGTTGGTGAATTCTAATACTGTTTTTTTACGTTTTATTGAATATATTATTTTAGGTCTAAAAATATACCATATTAATTGTTTTCTGTTTTTTTGAGCCATCAGTTCATCAATAGACTCAAAAAAAAAAAAACTAAAGGAATGTTTGAAACTTTACTATATATTCCCTAATATTCCCATGAACATACTGAGAATCACAAATGCTCAAACAATCCTTTAATGCAGAAAATAAAGTTATGGTTTCGTAACACTTTTACTTTTCTTCACAACCTTTATTTACCGAGTTACCGTTGGTTACTACGATTTGTATTCCTAAAAGTATCAAAATGTAAAAGTTATTTTGAATATTCAAAACAGAATTTGATATTTCAAGTTTCTCTGTGTCTCTGCCGCTGACGTTTCGTTGATGCTAATCGACTCATCAGTAGACTCAAAAAATCTTAAAATAATGTTTGAAACCCAACTATTTATTCCAAAATGCCCATGAACAAAATGAGAATCAGAAATGTTCATGTTTTTTCGTCTTGCAGCACTTTCACTTTTCCTAACAACTTCTATACAACGAGTTACCATCATTTACAACGATTTATATTTTTGAAAGTATCAAAAAGTAAAGGTTTTTTTGAATATTCAAAAATAAACTCAATTATGTATTTGCTTTAAGAGCAAAAAATGTTTTCTGTGTTAAAGGTTTGTTTGAACATTTATGATTTTCATTTTGTTCATCGGAATTTGGAATGAGTAGTTAAAACATTCTTTTAAAATGAGTTGATTAGCATCAACGAAATGTCGGCGGCATCTAGATGTCTGAAGAAGACAGAAATTATTAACAATACATAAGATAATACATTTCAATTGACTCTTAGAGCAAATTAATAATTAAGTTTACATCCAAACCGTCTGGTGGCTCAACAAAACAGGCATTTTAGAAAGCACAATAAAAGTAGCCCGAAAACTTTTCAAATAGACAGTTCTAATTTCTTATCAACAGCAAAAAAAAAACCAACTCTAGAGAGATATTGTAAGATAGTGAAGCAGTGTATCTAACAAAACTGTATGAATGTTTCATCAAAATTCAATTTCAACAAATTTCCCCAGCTCCTATACCATCATTGTGTAAACATCGATTACAACTTTTTTGCAGTCCTTTGAGAACATTTTCCTGTACACTAATGCCATTTAACACAAAACTTTCTCTCTGTAAATTTACTTATAAATGGAAAATTTTGCTATAATTAAAAAAATCCTTTAACAATTGCTTTGTTCACACCACAACCAGAATCAAGTGTAAAAATCAATATGAATTTAATTTTGTATTAAAATAAAAATAAAAAAAAATGCCTATAAATTGTCCGAGCGAAATCCACTTTCACCGCACAAAACTGACATAATTTATGCACGACTACTATTTGTTCCGATGTAAATAACCCAGATACGAAAGCCCCTTTATTTTCAATACATAAAAGTGATGGCGATATTGAAGGTGATTACATACCGCAAACACAGGAGGGAATCCTGATATTTATATTTTATATGCTGAACAGCAACAAACACATTTTATGATGACACAGCATTCGATATGTTTGTTGTCCCCCCACAAGCGATACGTCATCATAATGTCGAAATTAATTAGTTAAGCTTTAAGATCATCATTTATTAACGAAAATTTTTGAATGTACTTGTGCCTGAACAGGGGGACTTTTGCATCGTTTTGTTTTGCTGTCTGACTGGAGTTGGTTGCCTGCATTGAATAAACAATCAGCATGATTTGCATGATATTCGGTCATACATAATGTATAATGTAGCATTATGTTGGATGCCGCGTAGGTGGCATGCCTAAGGGTTATTATTTAATTGTTTACAGACGTATACATGTGTGTAGTGCATTACTTTTAAAAATGTTTTTACATATTTTTATGAATGAAAATTATGCAGCTTGTGCTAAAAATAAAGTAAAAACACTATTGATACCACAACTACATACGATAAGGATATATAGTTTTTGATTTGAATTCATTGGACCTTAAGGTAGTAGTATTGACAAAATCGTATAGAGTCTAAGAAGAGAGTATCATATTAGTACCTGAGATTATTGAAGAATATAGAAGAGCAGGATTTGCTTTCATTTTTTTTTGGCTGAATATGCTAGAATTTTCTTTTCTTTTATATCTTATAATATTTTATATATTATAATATTTTTATATCTTATAATATTTTTAGGGGCTGATATTTATTTTCTTATATTTTATTTTAAGTTAATATTAATTTCTTTTATATTTATTTAAGTGCGGGGCATTTTACCTCTTTGTCGGTATGCTAAGTTAATATATTTACCGTCTAATTCATAAAAATTATAACAGGTTTTTAAAGCTCTTATTTGACAGATGTTCCATACAAATATGTCAAATAACAGTCTTATAAGCCTGTAATAATTTTTATGAATTAGGGGGTTAGTCTTTCACATTTTTCCTTAAATATATTAATATTTTTTTCATAGGATTTAAAATTTTTTTAATTTATATTATTTAGTTAATTTATTTTAGTAAAGTTAAACTTTTTGCAGTTAGTTAGCGGAATCATGGTGTCACCGGCAAAACATGTCAGCCGTTAATTATTTGACACATATGCATGTTTCTTTATGAGTATTCCTCTGATGTATGTAGCGTAGATTTCTACATGAAATTTTTCGTTTCAAGCACTACTCTTTTACAATCACCTGCAAAATTCTTTTATGTAACAAATTTAATCAGCTGATATGCACATTTACGGTACGATTGTACTCGTTCTACCTTTACTCATAAGGGTACGTCAATTCAATTCAACTCTTCTCTCCATTTTCATTTATTTCCATAATTTTTTTATGCTTCCATTGCATATCAGTAAGAACAGACAGCAGCCTCCAAGACAGCGGCTTTGCATCAAATTGCGTCACTACTTGCGGGCACAACTATAGGAGATTTAACTGATCCAGCACACGTATGTAAAACACCATAGACAATGATGTATTTTCGTGGCCTTGCTAATCGGAAAGTGATCGTAGTTTTGTTGTACAATGGCTTGGTTAAAATCTTTTCTGTCAACTTTTATGACAACGATCCAAAAACCACAGCGTGCCTTAAAATCAATATAACTTTAGCTATCAGTAAAATTTAGCGAGCTTGGCTTCAGTTAAGCGTTTAGAGTATGACAATTATGAGAACTATGCTGCATTTTTCTATAGCACCAATGATTGTGCTTAATATTTTCTTTAATTATATAATATTATCATTATACGTATCTGTCGCTCACATTGTGTTTTCACACGCGTTTGCACAGCCTTCGCCTTTGGTATTTAATTTATGTAGGCAACTTTTAATTTTATAAAAAAATATTTATGAGATGCTTTAAATTAATTACTCTGCGTTTTTTGTGTGTTGTACATACCTTTTTATGCAAACAACACTGTCTTTGCTGTCTAAAATATCGACTAATGATTCTTATTAATCAAATGACATAATTTTAAGGTCTATGTGAAATAAAGGCTTGCAAATAAGCATACAAAATCGCTTGCAATTTTGCAGTAGAGAAAGTTTTTGGTTTAGTTTATATAGATTTGACATGTTGAAGAGGAGTCAGGAGTAAGGCGAGTAGTTTGCATATTACATTACTAAAGTAAAGCTTTAGAGGAATATAATTCTATATATAATTTTTATTTGGTTTTTTGCCGACCCCCTTTTTTATATTTTATATATTTATTTTCTTGTGCTAAAGGTCTTTTATTAAAATTATTTAATTATTTTTGTCGATAATAATCAAAACTTTTTGCATTATTATTGTCCTGAAGAAGATATCCGAAGGAGGGCGAAATATCGACAAAAATAATTAAATAATTTTAATAAAAAACCTTTAGCTCAAGAAAATAAATATATAAAATATATAATTTTCATTTGATTTTAATTTTTGAAAAAAACTATATATTAAATAATATCGTTAATAAATTTTATATAAAACAAACGATCTGAAGCTGCAGAAATTAGTTTTTTTCAGCCCAGGGAACTACCCCTACATATAGATTGCGTTGTACTGCAGCTGTGAAAATGGGGTAAGGAGGATGGTAAGGGGAAAATAGGTAGTGTTTGTACTATAACTTTGCATATGTATGTGTTTGTTGTTATTAAAAAACAATTGTCATAATTGTCGAATAAAAATTATCACTTTACTTTTAAACTGACGACTTGTTTATAAAAAAAAGTATTATGATTATGGAAAGCTTATATGACCAAATTTTCTAAAGAAATTTGTCAAATAAAAACTTAATAAACATAAAATTTTTTTTGTGCTAAACTTTGCATGCTTATCTTATAGCCACATTGCAAAACAGATAAAATGAACGAAAACAGATAAAATAAATCTTAAGGTGCCATGAAGAAATTTTTGTCACCTTATAAACGTTAACATAGCAAACATTCTATTTTACTGTTTCAGCCTTTTCAAATTTTCTTTCAATCTCTTTTAAAGTTCAAAATGAAGAATTGGTGATATTTTAGTATGTTATTTCAGAACCTATTACATGCTAGTGCATCTCACGATTACTAACTTTAAATAGAATTGTATTAATTCAGGTCCAAAAATGAACCTTTTCAAAAAATATTTGCTGTATTTCTCAGCCGTCTATATGTCGTCGGCATATAGACAGCTGTGAAATACAGCAAATATATTTTGAAAAGGTTCATTTTTGGACCTGAATTAATACATTTCAATTGGCTCTTAAAGCAAATAAATAATTAAGTTCATATTTAAATAGAATTTATATTAAAAACGGAGTAACATCTAAATTGTATTGCACTCCCTCTTCAGTTTTCTAAAATTTGTACAACCGCCTCAAGTACCCACCTGTTGTTGTTTACAGTAGTGGCAGCGCTGCAGCAAATGAATTGGTTGTTTTTTCTAATCTCTAAATCAAATAAACAAAATTTTCCAAGGAGGTCAGATAATATGCATTAATTTTAATGACAAATAAACTGCAGGTTTGGATTTTGCTTTTATAATTATTTCTTGCACGATTTCTTTTATGTTGCAAACATTTGAAGTCATATAGTAAATCTTAATATCTAATTTAAATAAACTAACCTAATGCTAAGATTGTACAAACACTCAGAGAAAAATACTGTTATTTAATGATGAAGCTGCAGGACTGTTAAGATCTTACAAACAATTTTTACCCATATGCAGAAAAAAATTATTCGGATTTTTTTTTGATTGGGGTCATGATGCAGGGTATGTCTCCTATATGAATTACATTGTACAGGAACTAGGAAAATAGCAAAGAGGAATTGGTGGATGAAAAAACGAAAATAGGGCGTGTTAGTGGAATTTTGTTTAACGAAACCTCTTCAATATTGCATAGGACAAAAAGACGACACAATAACCACAATAATATGAATTACGCATGTATACTTTGATGGATTTATTTTTAAAAATATATGTTTATGTTAAAAATATATGTTTATTAATATGTTTATTAATATTTTTATTAAATATAATATTTTTATATTTTAAATAAGCCAATAGAAAATTCTAACAGGTTTATAATGCTGCTATTTGACAAATTTGTATGGAAAACTTGTCAAATAAGAGTTTCATAAACCTAAAATATTTATTATGAATAAGACGCTACATATTTATTTTTCGTTTCAATAATTTTTAATATATTTGAAAATGAATTGAATTGTTATTAATTTTAATTAATTTTTCAGCTGTCTATAGCAAGTATCAAACAAAGTGTACTTAAGCCTAGAATAATATTTGAAATTTGTACTATATTGCAGCCACATGAAGCGCCGCCATGCAAAATAAGTACAGTAGATGCTCAGAAAATCGAACCACTTTGTTTTTAGGGCAATTCGAATTTCCGAATTATACGAATTTCCAGATGGGTTTTTATACAAAAGTTTAGGTAACTTTGACCATAAAGAGTTGATTAGCACCAACGAAATGTCGTCGGCATATAGACAGCTGAAAGAGACAGCATATATTTTGTAAAAATGGTTCATTTTCGGACCTGAATTAATACATTTCAATTGGCTCTAAAGCAAACAAATAATTAAGTTCATATTTGAGTTTTTATTTTTAAATAAATAAAGAAAAACGAATTTACAATTTTGAATCTGGAGTAACAGTCCTAACGTCACCTGTCATGGCAATACACTCAATTTCAACCAAAGCACCCAAAGGTAAGCCGGCAACTTGGAAGCAACTACGAGCGGGGAAGTTTTTGTTGAAAACTAAAAATGAGAGAGTAAAAGAGGGAAAACATTATTAGCCCGCGAGAATTGAAATTCAGCAATTTGAATAAAAGCTTGAGAAATGTTGTTTATTGATAAACTTACATACATATCGTTGGTCTCCTGTGGAAAAGCCTTAACTACATATTTTTCAATCTCAGGTTCTTTGCACATTTTAACGTAAAACCCTTCCATTAACCAGAATATGAAAAAAAACGGAGATTGAAAAATGCTAGATAGGGCCTTTCTTAATGAGATCAACGATATGTATGTATGTATGTAGAATTAGATAGACAAACGAATAAAATAAAAACACAATTAAACATATGTATGCGATAAGAAATTTTAGTAGGTACATAACTAAAGCAAATTTTGCCTTTTATGACGTACAATAATGTTTTTGTTTATGACATACACATGCATTTTTATATGAATGTATTTTATATAATAACGATAGTTTGGTTAACTAACAAATTCAGTTTTTTTTTCTCGCTTACCCTTCTTGTACACCTCATTAACGGCACCAAAGTCATTGAGATCCTTTAGGAAAATTGTGTTCTTTACAACCTTATCAACGCCAGAATCAGCAGCAACAAGTACAGCTTCCAAATTTTTCAAGGCCACTTCAGCTTGTTCGACAGCACCACCCGGCACTATTTTATTGGTTGTCTTATCCATGCCCAAACAACCGGACACATACACAGTGCGATCTGCCACAACAGCTTGGCTAAACATTCATTACATACAAATGTATTTAGCCAAATGTAATGGGCATATTATAGTGGATGCAGTAAACAATAATCGCGTTCCAAATGGAGTTGTGTAGCATTGTACGAATGAAACAAACCAAGCAACCAACCAAGCATTAAGAAAAATGACAAAAAATCAAGAAAAGAGACAAGATTAAACATGTGTTTACAAATAAATGATTGTTATTTTAAAGTATTATTTTTACAAATCATAAAACAACAGTGCAGTCATCCATTTCTCTGCATGGGAGATTAATGTTGCACTTATTCGCCGTTTTATTTCTTTAAGTAAACTTTTTGGATAAATAATGCTTGAGACGCTAGTGTCTACTTACGTGTAGGGAGCCACTGGAATCGGTGCATTGGTGGTGTTAATCAGTTTTCTGATCAAAGATGCCATTTTAGAAAATTATTCGCTTTTTTGTTGTGGAAGAAATGAAAAGCAAGAAAAAGCTCTGTACTTGTCAGATGTTGCTGCTAGACTGAGTGTTGAGTTGAATAAGTGCCTAAAATATTGTATTTGGGGGAACTGAGTTAATTTAATCTATTCTATTTTGGTTTTATTGTTTATTTGCTCGCACGGACTCAGTCTCAGTTAAACTTAAAAGACTGCATTCATTGGAAGTCAATCAGTTTCGTAAATTTACTTCTTAAGGCATGAGAATAAAATTTATAATACATTCAAATTCATATTAACGACTTTAATTTTTAAGTTATTTTAAAATTTTTTCTTATTAGAGGCTGAAACGGTAATATTTTACGTATGAAGTGATAAGGTTTTTTGGAAGACGAGTACTGATGGAATCGTCTAAGTTCAGTATGTAATAAAGCAAAGGGATTTTGAGAGAATATATGTACATGCGAACATGCTTGGCAGTTTTATGGTTCTCTTTGCTTTTTGAGTCCTGTGATCTGGTACTTGACATTGGAAGCCCGCGGAATCTTAATTTGCACGAGAACTGTTTTCGCACTTCGTGCAAGTTGGTTCCGCAGTTCATACAAATGAGAGAGATTTTGTGAGATATATTCTTGTTCTTCTTGCTCGAAACAGGCCGCAGGTTTTCTTCTGGCCACGATACAACTAACAAGGTAGCCTCATCAGCTGAACCGTTAATCATTTGACGCCTTAAAACTGTTAAGAGAATATAGAGATGAAAGGCAGCCAAAACGAGATAGCAACACAGCATGAGCTCTGTTCATCTTACAGAGTTACAGAGCACGAGTTATTTTATGTGGCTGGTGAAAAAATAGAATCAATGCAATTGCATGTGACAAGTTACGCAGCACAAAGCATACAACGGCTACAACATGGAGAGTAGATCTAATTTTTAATTGTGTATGCGTCATAGGCATCCTTAAGAAAAATCAGACATTTCTGATAGCTAAGGAATACTTGTAGCCTACAATATCGATAAATATATTTGTGTAGCTGAATAATTTTCTCAATTTTTTAACGAAAGCTTTTCAACCAAAAAACATTTTTTTTGATTATAACTGTAATATTATTTTATTTATTTATTGAAAGTATTTTACAAAAGTAAATTTATAAAATACGACACTAGAAATAGTGTGGACCACTTGGTCATTACACACATTATTATAATAAAAAACATTTTATTAAATTTTTAATTACAATTTTTCATTAGTAAGCTTTGTATTTCATTTAACTATTAGTTTTACATATTGAGTATCATTATTATTATCCAAGCTAATGTTTTCAATTTATGAAAACATATATTATTGAACAAAAACTTTGTTTATAAACTTGATAAATTGCATCAATTATTTTCATAACTCAATTAAACATTTTTGTAAAATTTTGTTTTTTAATTAAAACTACTTACCCTACAGCTGATCAAATTAACACACTTGGTGCGTAAAAAGCATTGCATGTAACTTCAAGTTAGCAAAGCTTACAATGCATAGAACGTATGAGAAGCGCAGAGGCGTACACAGGTTTACTACAATTTTTTCCACAAAGCGTGAGGGAAATATTTTGTAAATTTTTCATTTTCTTTAGGTTGTGATAAAATTATTTTGATATCAATTTGAGAATGAATTCTTGGCCAAGTCTGCTTTTTTATTTTTCATAGATTGCTTGAACAAACGTATTTTTGTTATGATTAAATTAATGACTCTTCTCTTATCAGTTTCAATTCATACTATATCTCTTGTTGTTTATTTATTTTTTTCTTTCTCCAGAACATATTGTTGTCAGAAATTCACCACAGTTGGGTATTATAAACTTAAGTAGCCGTAATATTTCACCTAAAGAAACTAATTAGTTTGTCCTTAAGATTTGTTTTGAAATTTGAAAATTTATAAAATATTAGAAAACACATTTTCCTGCAGAACATACACATTGGCGTATCGAAATATTGAATAATTTAACAATAAATAGAAAATATATTTATTGTAAATAAAGAGCTCAATTATTAAACCAAATAATTAATTTTTATTATTCGAACTTTTTCTTATATAATTATATATAATTATATTTTGTATTAAACTTATCAGGCTCAAGTTCTTTCTATATTATTTTTGTGATTGATATTATTTATTTATATACTAGTTGTTTCGAAGCCGTGTGTTTGATATAATTAAAAAAAATTTGGACAGAAAACATACAACAACTTGGGTGGCTGAGTGGCATGGTTGTCGCTTTAGAAACATGAGCCCCTGAGTTCAAAGATGGGTGCTGACGAGAAAGAGTGGCTTCTTCGAAACAACTAGTTGTCCACCCTGCTAAATGTCTTGGATGTCTTCTTTATCTTATTTACTTAATATCAATCACAAAAATAATATAGAAAGAACTTGAGCCTGATAAATTTAATAAAAAAAAAAAAAAAAAAAATATAAAAATAAAAAAAAAATAATACAATGACTTTTTTAATACGAGATGCTTACCGTGTGCCAATTTCAACATACAACACCAGCCTGCTGGTACGATCAG
Source organism: Sturmia bella (assembly GCA_963662145.1). Taxonomy (NCBI): domain Eukaryota; kingdom Metazoa; phylum Arthropoda; class Insecta; order Diptera; family Tachinidae; genus Sturmia; species Sturmia bella. The sequence goes on along the minus strand of OY759171.1, from coordinate 14,448,107 downwards.
CAAAATATCACACTCTATTTTACATTGCCACAGCAAAGTGTAGAATATAACACAGCTTGCTTATACAGGACAAAACTACTGACCTCTACTAACAGTTTATTGTGCACTCATGTTGGTGTTGTTTAGGGGCCCCTTAAGGCATTACTAATTAATCTCTAGTAGGTTCACTTTAAAATTATTTAATTTATTTTGTTGTCCCTTTGCGCGCTCTGCAGTCACTTCTTGCAAATCCAATGTTAAACTAATAAATATGCAGTTTAATTTCTTTATATTGCTTACACCTATAATTAAGGTTTATTCTTTTCTTCTTCTTCTTCTTCTTTTTTATTTAAACAGTTAAAAAATATAATGAATTCATTAAACTTCTTACAAGTTATCCTGTCTTAAACAAAAGAATTCAGGTCAAACCAAAATCATAAAAACAACTCAAAGGGTGGCGCAAGAAAACTTTCTTCCTTAAAGTTTTTTCCATAACAGACGTGCAGAATTGCGTGCAGGATTAGCTTGTGTTCAAAAAGACGAAAAAGACTTAAATTTTTATGTTTGCTTTACAGTTATTGGAAATAACTGCCTTGCAGATATTTCAAAGAGCGAATTTAAGATTTAAAATTTCTGCTGCGAGTTATAACATTAACAGCAGTTTACTGAAAACGTGAACAAGCTAGAAAATTATATTCCTTCAAGTACTGATGTGTCACTCATCCAGACTCAGATACTTGAAAAATTAAATGTTTGTATACACGTCAACACAAAAACGCCCAATGTACCTCAAAAGCAAAGCAAAGAAAAGAAAAGGTATCAATGAAAAGAAATTAATGTTGCTGGCTTTAAGCTCATGAATAAAAATCACTCAATTTTACTTGCCAAAAATGTTGCCTTGCTTTGTGCGCCTGTATGTTTGTGTATTAATTAATAATAATTTTACACAAACAACACAAGCATCTCAAATGCAGTGAGAAATGTTTAAATTCCTTAAATTTTGTTGAAACCTTGTAATTATATATGAGCATACTTTTTTCTGTGTGTTTGTCGTAAGAAGGTAAACAAAAAAATTGCTCGCTCATCTTATCCCTTAAAATGTTATGCACGAAGCTTGAACAATGTTGTTTAAATGAAATTCAATTCATTGTTTTTTTTTTTATTTTGAAGAAGAATATGTGTATTTGTTGTACTTTTCATGCAAAACTTTCCTTACCTCTTCATGCTGTTCGAAAAGTAATGATAGCGCTATGTTATAATAATGGGCCAGGTCGAATCTGAACATAGCTACCCGAGATGAAAGGAAAAAACCAGATTTGATCTGACAAATAGCGATTTTTGGAAAAATGCACGGCTTGGAGTCGACTGTACTGGCAATAGATAATAAAAGCTTTCACTCAGCTTAGCGATTTCGGTAGATAATTTTTTTCAAATGGCTGAAAATCATTGGCATTAATAACAAACTTGTTAATTATGAATAACTTTTAAGTCATTGCTTACTCCACAGGCTGACTTTTCTGGTTATAGAAATTCCTAGTAATTTATAAGTATTCCCGATAGATGGCACTGGAGCGTTCTATAAAGCCTTAATTAATCATGGCTGTTGTCTTATATTTAGTTGTACTACAAAGCTTTTGAGAAAGCTGCAAATAAACTGGTGTTTATGTTTATTTTCTCTGTGGAGGTGAGTGAGGTCTTGTTTAATTTGTGAGTAACAATTTTGCATATTCTTTTTAACAATCATTTCCAACAATTTTGTTATAATATCATTTCACATTTCGTTTTAAATTAATCTATTGTAAATAGTAAAAGCTTGCTTTCTTCATTAACAAAAAAAAAAAAAATAATAGTAAATAAATAAACAATATATCAACGCTGTACCAAGAGTATTTATTTTCCTTTTCAGTTCTATTCAATTGTTTTACGACATTCCTTACGCTTGCATAAATTGCACTACAAATTATTTTACTTCGCACAATCCCCATGCGATACATATCTAAGTGTCGCAAATGCATTGGCAAACCTATCTTACTGAAGGCGAAAATAAAAACCATATTTTGTAGGAACTTCTTGCAAGCGTTGATTTCATTTTTTCTCCCTTCGAAACAACAATATTGTCAAGCACTGTGGGCGTAGGTGCAACGAACGTATAAGAAATTTACAAGAAGTAAAAAAATAAATTAATCGCAAAAAAATAAATTTGATACCTCTTCACGTGCATACGCAGCCAGTTGATTTCATTGAATTGTAATCTGTTCTCAGTTAAAATTTTAAACGTACACACCCAGAAATTAACAGCGACAGGTACTACGCCACCACCAGACAGTGTAACATCCATGTTTGGTGTAAAGAAATATTTTAAGGCTGCAGCAGAAGGAAAAGAGAAAAAAAAAATGGAAAAAAACAAACATTGAAAATGAAGACAGATGACAAAATGCAGGCATGCTTGCGCATAAAAGCTTAAATAAAAGCACTGAGAGAAACAAGGAAAAAACAAAACAAAATAATAAGCAATACGAATATTTTTGATAACAAATTAAATCTATTGATTTGGATTTTAAATTTCAAAGGAATCAAGTCAATAACATTTATGAAATTTTTTTTTTTTTAATAATTATGCTTTTCATTGATTTTTCGTGAGAGGAAGCAATAGTAGTTTTTTTTTTATTGAATTTAACAGTGCAATTGAAAGAAAAACTTCATTCATCTAAGTTTACATCTGTTAATTATGAACTGTTGAGGATTTCAGCTAAACGACTCTGACTTTTCTGCATTTGCTAAGTGCAAGGGACTGAAATAAATTAGCGTTTCAATCGTATTTTGGTTGTCTACTCCGCCCATCTTCATACAAATCGGTTAGATTTAGCAATTGACATTGTGATATTAATTGCTCGGTAGTTTTTGCAGTTCCACTACAGCATACCAAATAAAAAGAAAAGGTTTCCGATTACATTTTTTGTTATCTTTAAAGTGGTTAGTATTAGAGGTTTGTATTTGGACACCTCGAAAATAAAATTTTGCTCTAATCACACTAACTTGGCCCACGAAGTCCGTAGATTAGTTAAATGTATGAGTAGTTTTTTTTCCAGCACACTGACCCCGCACCATACCTACTTAGGGCAGCTCTCATATGAAAATACAAAAAAAAAAGTTTAAAAAGGACGTTTCGAAGGGGAGTTTTTTGATATGTTACAGTGGGGCTTTTGCCCTCATGCCAAAACCTATCGATAACTCGATGGCAGAATATTGAAAAATTTTCGTTCATACAAATCGGCCAGGCATAGTGTCTTTTATTTTTGCTGCTTAATAAATGGCTTTCTAGGTCAATTCTTACTTACTTCAAATTAAGAAAGATTTTTTATCATAAAATTGGAGTGAAATACAGTGATAAAGTGGAAAGTTGATCAACAATATTAAATATATATATTCTGTAATGAAGAGCTCAGGTGGTAGGATGGCTATGCGCTGCTGCTTAAAACAGTATACAGTTAGCACTGGCTTGGGTTCGAAACGAATTTGGTTGCTGATGTGCGACGTGGTGGCCGTGAAATAGCCATGGTATATACTCCAGCCAGTAAGTCTTCAACTTTACTTGTCTTGTCTTCTTTAAACATGTTGATCACTCTAATTTTATCACAAAAAATATCTTTCTCAATTTGGAGGAAGTAAAAATTTAACTAGAAGGGCCGATAAAATTATTAACAATAGTAAATCATGTAGATCTGCTATAAAATTAAAATTAGTATCTCTTATTAATGTTTTACATTTTATTTCTAAGTATTATATACAGATAATTATGTCCAATTTTTTTAAATGTTGCTTGTTATAAGTCCAGTTTTCAATCACAGCTGGGTCTGGCCTAGAAGCATGATATAATAAGTTTGTTGCCGTACTCAACATTGGGAGCCCGCGGAATCCCAATTTTCACGAAAACTGTCTTTTGAACATGAAATTCTTTCAGTGTTTTGACACGCTTGCTTTCTTTCACAGATTTTTTTCTTTACACAACAGTAGTTTGTAAAATCATTCTGTCATGTGTGGCAGCAACGGTTTTTAGCATAAAAATAACAAACGATTATAAATTCAATATGAATGCTAATAATCAAGTAAAATTTTAAATAAAAAGTATAAAAAAAAAAATGCGTGTAAAAAATGCAACAGAAATTATTTGCCTTAAAGCGTATTTAGTCACATTTTTGTGTATTAATTTTACTGTAGCATCTTTTAACACAGAAACATATTCAACTTACATTGATTGAAAAAATAAAACGAAATGTATTTTCTCAGTTTCACATTTTAATATGCAGGCATTAAACAGATGGACCAACATTTTGATTGCTTTTCTCGAGAGTTAAAACATGTAGAATATTAAGAAAATTACAAGACATTATTAGCTGGGATTCTCTTAAAAAAGATTTTGATTCTTAAACAAATGACAGATGACTGTTGAACTCCTATCTTAAAAATTTGTTAAATTTTTCATCGGTTTGAGTTTTGTTTTTTGAGATATACTTCAAGTGATCAACATTTTTAATAATAATACAAGAAAAGTAAAGTTGAAGAATTATTGACTGCAGTATATACCATGCTTGTTTCGCTTCCACCATGACACTCATCAGCACCCACATTGCTACGTATCCAGGTCATGATGAATTGTATACTGATAACTATGAGCAGCAGCATTTTTTTTGGTATGTACTTGTAGGCGGCTAAGAGAAGCAGCTCTTAGTCATCACCCTACCAGATCTCTTCATTACTGACTGACATCGAGAGCGCCTCGATGGATGAATTGGTAGAGTGACCTACTAAGAGTCCCCGAGGTCGCAGGTTCGATTCCTGCCGAAGGCTTTGGGTGTTTCTGCAGACAAGCCAAAAGCTTCGCAGTTTTGTGTTTGTTTAAAAAAAAAATAAAATAAAAAAAATTTAATTCTCAATTCTGAGGAAGAAATATCGACTTCAATTGTAAATTATATAGTGCAACTATGAAGTCAATTTAATATTTAAAAATTTTTTTTTTGCTTATTTCACCCGTGAAGATGGAGCTTTTACAAGAGGACTACGATTTATTTTATCATAATAAAACGGTCCAACTTCCTGTGATTACAGGCTTAGCTGTCGTATCTCTAGCAAAATTCTTCTAATCATTACGTTTTCGAAACAGCATGATCATCTGGTGCCTTCACACAGAAAGAAAGCAATTTGTAAATGTAGATTACAAGGTTGCTTTTAAATTTTACGGTGTTAAGTTTGCTTGATAGAACTTTAATTTGTATTTAAGCTGATACCGTTTTTAACCTGAAAACAAAACTTTTTAACATTGAGACAACTTTATTTTTTTTAGCGGTATCTTTCTTCATTTGTGATCGCCGTGGGGGGATGTGAAAAAGCAATGGCATGTTCCCCAGTCAACAAATATTGTGATTTTTAATTAATATTGAGCACTACAATTTTACCACAAAAAAAATATTTCTCAACTGTAAGGGAGTAAGCAATTGTAAATCAGAAAGTTAGACTATACACAGAAAGAAAAAGCTGGCATTAAATTAAAATTTTTTCTACTTGATCTTAGTACGAAACGTACTTGAAAATTTGAGTGCAGGTAAGACACAAGTGTAAGTATAAAAGCCGAATGGGGACTATTAAGGAAAATCAACCCTGTTATGGCTCAAAATGATTATAAAATTCTTGGGTGTATTTGTAAGCAGCACTTCTGTGTGCTTGTACATGTATTGCATTTTAGAGTGTTAATCAAATTCCAGGTTTAAATCCGCAAACCGAGAAAATAATTTATAACTTACCATTGCATGAAGAATCAGTGGGACTCAAAACTCTGGCTCAACAAAAAACTTAATGGCAGCTTAGACTGGAATGCAGAAAATCAGAGAACTATTATTTATTCATTGTTTTTTTAAATAGAAACTTGGCAACGTTGCAAAAAATGTCAAACAGCTGATGTTTTGCACTGTTTGGTGACTGAAGTTTAGCCGCAAGGTTTTCTTCGTTTAAATGTGGTTTAAGCGTAAGTTAAATCAAACCCTAAATCAAACTTTCAGTGGTTTTTCGGATGTAAGTAATAATTTGTCTATAGAACTCATTAACTTCCAAGGTAAACAACACTATCAGAATCACATTAAGTTGTTTCTCTGATGTACTTATAACACATATGTACATATAATACTTAAAACACTGTCAAGGCAAGGTTTATTTATTTTTTCATTCAAAGCTGATATCAAAGCTAATCATTCTTTGCTTACATACATTTCAGCATTGGTCCTTAAAGCAAAGTTGAAGTGAAGGAATTGAATAAAATAAGCTCAACTTAAAACTTTCAGGCATACAAAACTACAGTGTCTTTAGCATTAAACTGATATTAACTTTTTGTATTTTGTAACATCTTTTGTTAAGTATTTCTTAGTTTTTGTGCTAAAGATGCATACGGCGACGTTTTATCGCCTGCTGCATCTCCAGCTTCTTGATGATGCTGATGTCTACAATGCGTGGTGAAGAAATTAATTCATTTAAGGAACGTGCGTTTTAACAAACCCTAATCTTTTCTTTTCATCTCAAGATATAATTGTTGTTTCTTTATTTTTTATTTCCAAAAAAAAAAAAAAAAAAAAACAAAAACTTTGGTAATTTTTATGGTTTTGTCATGCGTTTTGATGTCAATTGTAGGTGTAATCAAAAGTATTTTGTGAGCAAAACTTTCATGTAGTCGTTATATTTTCCTCAATTTTGTCATTTATTAAGTTGAAATTTCTTTCTTTTTCACTTTTGAGTGGGTTCAACAATTTCTGTTCATTAGGATGCGTGCTGGTTTTGAAGTTTAAGCTGCACAACAACTGGTGCAAAAAATAAGTGAAAGGTTTTGATAGAAATCTTTTGTAGCAGTTATATTTAAAAATTAACTGAACTCTTTTAAAGAAAATGAGCTTGCTAGTTTTCAAAAAAGGAATTCTATAAAACGTAGTTGTATACTTGGGATGAAACATTTTTATGAAAATACAAATAACAAAAAATTTAAATAGTGCTGAAAGGCAAGAATTGGAGCAAGATCACACTAGGCAATTTTAGTTGGGTAATTCTTAAGCTTGACGAAGCTTTCGGTGAGGAGTGTAAGAAGGCAAAAATAATTTGCAGGTACTAAGTTTTTCTTAGGCTAATATTTGGCATTTTAAAAGTTTTTTCATACTCGAAAATAAAGCATATGAGTGTGTTTTTGCATATGAGTGTGTTTCCATCCAGATTAAGTAGCTGCACCAGGAATCTCCCTCAGCAATACTAGTGGCTGCTGATTGCCATGGAAAAATTGCTTGGAGCAATATAGCTCCACCAGTTTGCTGTATTAAGATTTTCGGTTGTCATCAAACCTGATAAAGTCATGATGAGCTTTGTGGAGTACTTTGGGCTGCCAAAGTGTATGGTGCAACCCTTGCACTGTGCAGAACTGCAGGAAATTAGAACTGGAGACCTCAACGCTTTCCTTCACCCAAATGAATTTGATATAAAACCCAAAATAAAATGTTTAATTTTGCATTTATTTTAAAGTATTTTGATGCAAAAGCACGAAGAGGTTCGACATCGAAAAACTGAACGTAATTTTTATATCAGAACTGTATCAAATCTGAATGCATGAACATATTTATACTTTTATTTTTTTTTTTAATTTATATCACATAATCTACAGAAAAATTTAAATTATGTAACGCGTGCATCACCATAGATTTTGTTTTCCATCAACTAAATTAAAGAAACCAATTGAAAAGAAACTTCACACAGGTACTTTAGAAAGAGTATAAAATAAAATAATAGGTCCGTAAAGCTGTTGTTAAAAAGTTTTTTTATTTGGTTTATATAGAGAAAAATTTAGCATTAAGCAAGCGCCACAAAATATATAATTTTCTTTGAATATCAATTTACATATATAAATTTTCAGAGCCTTAACAAAACGTTACATACATAAGAATGTTGTTTTTTAAGTATTTTTGGTGAAATGTTTTAGTGAATGGTCTCACTCACTTACATCTTATAAACGTAAAGATACAGACAGACTTAAGCTCTAATACAAAAAAAAATCTTTGTATGAGAAACTGATTTTAAAGCGCACTTCAAGAATATACATATTACTTTTATTTTCTGCTTAAATGCTTTTTAATATAGAGCAAACTAGATTCGTTTCTTGCCATCCTCAATACTACAACTTGTTTCTATTTTGCCACTTCAGTGCGGTGTAAGCAAAAAAAAAAAAAAAAAGTAATACAATCCCTATAATTTGCATGCAATTTTTTATAACATTAAATGCTTTTTATTTAGCTAGTTTTTCCATATGATTTTCATGCTAAATTATTTGATTTTAATTTGCTGCGTAATTGATGGTTACAATTTGTTTATTGCTGGCTATTAAGTTAAAAGCCAGCTACAAACGAGAGACATGCTCAAGCATGTGTTTATATAATACGAATAAGTATGGTTTTGAGTAACGAACAAGAGAAGCTTGTTTAAAACAAAAATTATGTGAAATGGATAATAATTTTATAGCCAATGAGTTGTTAATATTTATGAGGCAATTTAATGATGGTGTTGGTAACGATATTAATTTATAACCAATAGTTGTGTTTTGGAAAGAAATTGTGGCAAAATTTATTACCAGAAAACTAAGTAAAATGAAGAAGACTTTGTTTGTAATTGGAAAGTTTAGATAAATGAAGTTATTTTGCAAAGAGATGCTTATCATTGGAAGTATGACCAGTTTTGTTATTTTTAACTAAGAATTTTCCACAAGAGGATTTTAAACAATTTAAGCAATAAAACTGGTATGTAAAAACCAAATCGTTTATATAAATTAATATAAACCACAAGAAATATGTACATGTGCGTGTAAGCAAAAGCTATTAAAGTTTTAGGATAAATTAAAGCTAAACAAAATTTGATTATCAACTCAAAAATTGGTCATAAGTTTAAGGTATGAGCTAAATTGTTGTTTGAAATATTAAACCTATTGAAATCGAAAAAGTGACAATGAAAATATGGTTTCTTTTTTTTACTCTTCTCGCAAAACTTAAGACTACGTGTAAAAATATACTTGTCCTGGTAAGACTTTCGCTCAAACTCAATCGGTATGTCTGCTTTTTAAAATATTGTGAAGATTTTTCTAATTTCTGTTTACTCATATGGCATCAAACAAAGCCAAAGCACAAGTGTGTTAAGCTTTCTTCTGTTTCATAAAAATATTGAAGAAAAATTTATAAACATATGTGCTTGCACACATAAGTAAAAATAAATCAGTTGAAGTAAAGTTTTTACCATAAGCATTTCTTAAAATTGTTTTATCTTAAAACGAATTATAGAAATAAAACCTATAAGAAAGTAAGGAATAAAATTCGAAAAAAAAAACACTTTGAATTTTCTCCCAATTTTGGTAGCATGATTTGTCACGAAATTTAAGAAAGAAAAAAAATTAAAAAATTGTAGTAAGCCGCTGGAAAAAAAGAAAGAATTGAAAAAAAGAAAACAACGCGAAAAGAGACAAACAAATTGGTCTATAGTTAAAAATTGACAAGAATTTCGTGACTTTGTCACCTTTATTTTTTTTTCTTCTGATAGTGGTGGCAGTGGTATCAAAAGGTGGAGGTGGTATAGTGTTACAACAATTCTTTCTTTTTTTTTTCTTCAATAAACCTTCTTTGCTGCTGTCTTCAGTTTTGTGCTTCTTTTGATTTTTTTCCTTCTTCTCAAGCTTACAGTTTTTCATCTTAAGGACTGACGGGAACGCGTGCTTGGCAAAACCAAAAACTATTGCCAAGAAATTTAAAGAGAAAAAAAAAAAACAAATGAATTTGAAACCAAACATTTAAAGCGCTCCGTTTGATTTGATTTCAAGTTTAAATTTGAATGAACAGTCAGTTGTAAAAAAAAATTGTAATAAAATAAAGCAGAAGAAATGGTTTAACAAATTGTAAATGAAATGAATTATTTAACGTTAGCGTAGCCTTAAAATTCAAAAAAAGAAATCACTTTATCATCGCAATAGCCAAACAGCATGAGTATTTCAGATTTTCTACTTGTCTTTCTTAAAAAAAAATGTTTAAGTTTTCAGTACACATATATACACACATATAATTCGAACAAAAAAAAAAGGATTTGCTTTGACTGTTGACTTTTTAACAAGTTTAACATTAGGGGTTCTGTTACAAAATAATAATACTAGTATTCATAAAAGTTAAAGTGTTTCTCAAATATATTTTACTTTCTTACGAATAGTGTTGCAAGAGTTAGAACTGGGAAATTAACAACAATATGATAAGTATTGCCTTTAAAAAAACAAGTGCTTGTTGCTTAAGTCTTTCGTATTTAAATTACAACTGTTGATTCTAAATTCGCCCAAAAGATGTGGTGGGAAAACTTCCAGTTGATATTAAATTAAGGCTTGTTGTATCTCTGTATATTTTTTGCATGTATCGATCTATCGATTCTTACATTGGGTTGTCACAGTAGCCAACACGTCACTTTGTATATGGCCTCTTAATTTATGTTTTTCGAAATTGAACTATAAAAAAATAGTTTTTAAAATAATTGAGTTATAAAGCCACTTTGGAAATTCAATTTTGTTCGTCAATGAAATGGACATATGCATTGAACGAATTCAAAGAATAGTTTTTCGAAAAACTCGGTTGTTTAGGAACTGGCTTTTAATTTTTTTTTTTACTTTTTGCATTTGTTCCTCAGTGTGAAGAGCACATCAACTTTTCTTAAACCGAATTGAAATTAAAAATTTTTTGATGTTCAAACACTTAATTAAGAATACTTAATTAAGAACTTAATTATTTATTTGCTTTAAGAGCCAATTGAAATGTATTAATTTAGGTTTACTGATAAGTTGATTAGCACCAACGAAATGTAGTCGGTATATAGACAGCTGAGAAAGACAGCAAATATTTTTTAAAAAGGTTTATTTTTGGACCTAAACTAATTTTTTTGATATCTAAAAAATGCTTTTAGAATAATTCCTTCAACATGAACACATTTTCAAAGCATAAACCGTTTAAGGACGAGCTTGAATTCAAAAACTTTATTTTGTAAAAAATGCTGCCATTTAACAACCGATTTTGAAGATAAATTTTGAATAAGAACATATGAACACATGTTTGTTTGTTGTCTTATTTGAAGAAAATATTTCATATTTATTAAATGATTATCTAACAAATATAGTATGAATATATATCCAATAACTTAAAAAATATAAAATATATTTTATAAATAAGACCATTAAAGACGTAATAAATGAATTCGTAAAAGGTATTGTCGTCTCTGTCTTCCCTATATATATTCGAAGTTTGGCGGTATTGAAGAGAATAAGCTAATTGCTGTTGGCTGCATAGTGTCAAGCTTATATACACTGGGCACTATCTACGCATATATTAAAAGCAGTCAATCCTCACTTACTCAACTTTGCAAAGTTAAATGTTTTGTGATATATTACTTCATTTTTTCGTGCTATAGGTCCCTCAATTTATCAATTTTATTTGCCGATGTTTCGCTCTCTTTCGGCTATCTTCTTCAGGGCAATAACAAAATAATATTTCAACATTTTTTTCTTTCAATTTAGATTTTTCACCAAGAAAAACAACAACAACAACCAGCTTTGGAAAGAAAAACATTTATTTCTGTCTTTTTGTAGTCCCTGTTCAATATTCTTGTGCCCCTGAAATTGGGTGCATGATTTAACCGCAAATAAAATTAAACTAAAAATATTTGCTTATAAAAATACAAAAAGTTTCCCATTTTCCAATTTCTGCTCATAACTTCCTCTTTCCTACTTTCCTGGTACTGGTACAATATAAAGCAAACTTATGTAGGGACCATGCTCTGCTTCAAAATTTTGAAGAAATTTATTACAATTTATGTTCACTCCTTAAATTCCCATTTTTTTAAAATTCTTTTTCGTCAAGAAAACCCTGTAAAATAGTATGGTTTTTTTTCTGTTTGTGTATGGTACCTGTAACCTTTTTGATCTCAAAATAAGAAACTTAAATTCTTCTTGTTTAGTTCATTTCGACTTCCACCCGCCTGCCAATATACTGGCCACTGGCAACTGTCTCCGGCTTTTTATACATCATACGCCACATAAAAGAAATGTTTTTCAGTTAAGCTACAAAAAAAAGAGCTCAACAAAAAAACAAAACACACAAACAAAAACATTTATTTAAATAAAAAAAAAAAACGAAAAACCGTTAAAATGTTGTTTAACTTGTGTCAACCATTAGTCTTAACTGTCAAATCACTCATTGACATGGCGTGCATCAAGTTGAAATAAAGTTTTGCCAAAAATTTAAAATCCCAAACAGACTCTGATTGGTTTTAATTGAATTTATTTTGATTTAAATTGTTGGCAGACATTTTAGGTTGGAAAAACTATTTTTGTATTTTTAATTAAATTGAATAAATTAAAGTCATGTGTTGGTCTATGGTAAACAGTTTGTTTGTTGTTGTTTTGACTTTGGAATGGTCGGTCTCAGATAAATTTGATGCATATTGGACGGTTTAATGTGCACTCTGTTCAACATGCGACCTAACATAATTTAATGCCATTCACTTTGTTAACAAAACATTTAACAAGAGTGTCCTTAATATTTTCAAGTTGCGATAAAAATGTTCATTTTCTAATTTATTTTGTATAATTTACAAGTGGTGGAAAATTGGTGATATTTTGCCATTAAAATCTTAAACCTTACTATATTTACTCTTATTAGGGTCTTAAGGTAACTAGTACCTCAATCAGGCATTAATTGTGCAATATTAAGTAATTATTCATAGTCAGAAATTGACTTAAAACTTTATGATCTTAAAAATAAATTCTAAAATTCTTGGCTTCACTTTAAGTCTTGCAAAATCTACTACCAATTCTAAACTACTGCATTTTGATAATTAATACGAAATGGCCTCAAGGTTTACACATATAAAACCTACCAAGAAGCACCAGAAGGTGGTGATTTGTTATAAAATTGAACTGCAACTTTCAAAAGTGTATATATACAAACATTTATTAAATTACGCCTCTTTTTGGGCATTCAGTTGGGAAAAGTAAAAACCACTTGTATTTTAAACCAACAATTAAAATGAGATTAATTAGCCACGCTTATAAAGTTGGTGGTGGTGGTGCATTGAAATGTTTGTACATATTTTTAGCTGTCTGACTATTGCAGTTGTTGGTGCTGACTTGTAGATGACTTTGCTTTAAGCCCCAACAAGGCTACTTTTACAGCTTGTCGCCACAATTGTTAAACAATCGATCTTCATTGGGGGGCCTTTAAAGAGAGAGAAAAAAAAAGAAAAAACGAATTAAAAAATAGTAACAGCCAACATGAAAACATGTTTCAAGTTTTCTTAATTTTTTTTAATAAGGGAATTGAAAGAGTTTAAAATTGCTATAGATTTTTTTTATTAGCAAAGCATCGTTTGGTTTTTCTGAAGTCAAGAACCGAATTCTGGCATGCGTAGTCGAATGAATGCCGTCACTTTTGCTTATTTTGCTATTGTGTTACATTATTTTCACTCTATAGGTCACTTAGTGAAGATTTCCCAAAACTAAATAAGATTTTTTCTGCCGCACAAGAGTGGAGATGTGCGAATAAAATGGCTTCAGCAAATGTAGCAATAATGTTTACTTTAGCTAAAATAAAAAACTGATCGCGTGTATGCGTAGCTGAACAAGTATGACCGCACTCACAGAATCAAACTGTGTGGAGAGTTTGTTGCACGTGTCTTAAAACAATTTCCTAATTTTTCTAAAATCACTTAGCTTTCTGTCTTCAGGGAATTTCGTGCAGGTTTTCTTTCACAACTTTACATTCTTTTAGACTACTTCATATGCACTGAAACTCGTGGTGTATATGAGTGTGTGCATCTATGTGTATGTGTGTGTGTGTGTGTTTGCATTTGTATTGATTGTGTTATTTTTGCCTTTTGGGTGGTTTGGCGTGACAAACTGAAACAAACGAACAAACAAACATATTTTAGCTTTTAATTACACATTTCATACTTGTTAATTTTTCAATTTTCCAACTGTCAGCGTTGGCTGCTTTCATGCCTGCTGCTGTTGCTGCTGCTATTCCACATGACTGTGGTGGCCTTCTTCTGTTTCCAAAGTATTTGCTTCTCTCTTTTTAAGTAGTGGTTTACATTTAAGCCATGATTAAAGACCGCACACATTTAATTCTAGTTTTTTTTTTTATTTCAAAGTTTCATACAGGTGTATCTAGGAGTTCGATAGCTGCTGTTGTTTGTTTTATTTTTTTTTTCCATTTCTTAGACCCCCTTGATACTCTGTGGGATATAAGATTTCAACAACTTTGCAGGTTTCCGTTTTTCAATGCAAGTTAAATAATTTTATTTGAAGTTTTTGTTTTTTTCTTCATCCGAACTAAATTAATGTCTGCAAATAATTTATTGAAGGCGCCACTTCTTAGAGAAATGAAACACTTGAAAAGTATTTAAAGTAAGTGTAATGAATACTGTTTACACACACAAGGATACAAATTTTAATAATATCTAAGACCAAAATGTTAGAGTTTTGCAGTATTTGACATAAAAAATATATTTAATAAAGAGTTTTGATGATATACTCATATAAATAAACATGCATATGTTCTAAAGAAGAGGTCTAAGAATGATTCGATGTAGTAATTAAAAGTCCTAAAGAAGAGGTCTAAAGATGACTCAAAGTATTAATTAAAAATAAGGCATTTTGAGAATTAGCATTTAGGAATATTAACCTTAAACAAACTAAGCAATTGTTGTAAATATTGCTTTGTTGATTTATTGTTACTTTCTTTTGAATCTTAGTACTTGTTCCTTGTGAGTGAATACACTGCTTTTTATTTCCTGATTTTTTTTTATTTAAAATTGCAGTTTTGCATATGAAAGTCTTAAATAAAAGTAAAAAAAAAAACAATGCTATTTAATGTGCTGCAATAATAATTAATTTTTAAGAGTTTTGTGCCACTTTAGCAACACGCAATAAATTATTGACTTCAACTGGTCACGTAATGACAAGGTGGACATGTGAACAAACTTTGTACAAGTTCAGGGCTCCATTTCTCAAAACTTTCAACCGCTTAATAATGTTAATAGTAAAATAAGTAGTTACACAAAATTATGCGATTGGTTATTTTTTGTTTGGAAAAACAAAAACTAGTATAAAAAAAATTTTGGAAAGCGTATTTTACTAGCAATACAGACTTGCAGATTTTGAGGCACAGGATACGACGCATTGACAAAAATTTATCAGATTGCTTTTCGATTTCAAAAATAGAAAAAAAAACAAAATAATAAATTTTTGGGTGCGTATTTTTACCAATAATGCAAAATTTGTGGGTTTCGAAAAACGGGGAGCAGATATAATGGATAAAAAGTGTTAAGTTCAATATTAAAGCTTTAGTTACGATCACACTTGAACAAATATTTGCCCATTTTTGCATGACCACTGGTTTTTGTTTGGGAGAATGCATGACTAAAAGCAACAATTAATGCATACATATTCATATGAAAATAATAACGAATAATAGCAAGAAGAATTTAAATATATTAAAAGCAAAAGTTTTTCCGAACACCACATTTTTAGGCTACGTTTGTTCAAAGAGCAAATGCAAAAGTTGAAAAAACTTGTATATGCTCGTGTAAAGTTTTTGTAAGATCAAATAAATTTCGTATTATTTTTAAGCACACCTAACCTTAAAATATACTACCTCAGAATTTAAGGTTGTTACAGTTTTTCTCTTTTTTTCAATTCATTGGTGTTTGGAAATGTATCTATGTGTAAATGTCGTTGTTTATACGCCTATACCTAAAATAAAAACAAAAATGACAACCAAAAAGTATTGGTCACGTTGCTTGTGAGCAAATATTTGCCAATGTTACTGTACAGCTTAACACTCCGAACAGTGAAATATGAGTCTGAATAAAGGTTTAAAGTGTTTTGGGGAAAAATGTTAGTCAAATACTGCGTTAAGAATTCTCTTTTATATTTTTCGGGGTGTAAAACACTCCACCTTATTGCGATTAATGAATTTCTTAAATACAATAATTAACTCTATTTAATCGAACTTTTTCTTATATTATTATTTTTTATTACATTTATTGGGCTCAAGCTTATTCTATATAATTTTTGTGATTGATATTAAATAAATAAATTAAAAGAAACATTTGATTTAGTTTATGTAATAATGGGTGTATTTGGTATGATTAAACATTTAGACAGAAAATACAAAACAACTTGGGTGACTGAGTGGTATGAGTGTCACGTTAGAAAGATGTGCCGCTGAGTTTAAGGATGGGGGCTGGGATCAAGAAGTGTGGCGGCTTCGAAACAGCTAATTGTCCACTTAGTCAAAGGTCTTGGATGTTTTCTCTGTCTTGCTTGACAAAATCAATCAGAAAATTAATGAACTCTGAGCTTGAGCCCGATAAACGTAATTCAAAATGATTTTTCCGATTAAAATAACTTTATTAAAAATCAAACTTTTCGATGCTGTAAAAACCTGACTACTATAGTCTAATAACAAAGTGATCCACAGTTCATATCTTCACTGTGAACCTAATTCATTGGCTCGTCAGTTTCTACCATATTTCAGAACAAATATACCAAATATGTATATTCAAATATTCAAATTAAACTCGGTTGCTTCACACTACTATTGTTACAAGTGGCATATTTTAAAGTGAAATATGTAGTAACTTCAGTTTGTAAGTGCATTTAAATTTACTTGTTTGAAGCAGCTTATTTGCCCCTTCATTTTGCCGGAAAAATGTGCACAAAAACTTTCAAATCGCATACAAATGAGTTTCAGATTACAACGACAAAAAAAAGAAATGCTTTGAAAATGAGTTAGAAAAAACTAATCGTGTTAATTTCTTTTAACTGTTACAATTGTGAGCTTTTAGGTTGCATGTTCACGCGCGATTATGAATTTGCTACCATTTTCCAACCAAATCGTGTTCGGTGTTTCATGGCAAAGTTTTAAGTTTCAATAAATTTGCCTCTTTTCCTGGTGTAATGCTTTCTTCTATTTCTTTTTTGAGCTCAAAGGTTTTTAATACATACATATATTGTTGGTGCGGCTAGTATAATATAAAACTTAAATGAATGTTTTTCATACAATCAAATCAAGATTAGTGCAAACAATAATGAACCCTATAACCTTCAAAGGCTAAACAATTTTTTAATTTAAAATTCATTGCTGTTAAATTGCTGCTGATTTGGCAAGTGGTTTTAGTTTGTAATAAGTCTGATTTCTAAGAATTTGAATTTAATTAGCACTGCTGGAAGTAGAGAGAGAGAGAGAGAAAAAAAAATGTGCGTAAAATTTAAATAAATTGTGAGTTCAAGTCAAGGTAATATTGAACAATTATTCACATTTGCCTTGACACATTGTTAAAGTGTGTGGTTTGAAACGAAAAAAATTGCATATGTTGGATTTCACATGAAAACCAGCGTTATTAGTTTAAAATATTTCATGCATACTAATCACTCTTTTTTTTTAGCACAGAGAAATATTGATTTTAATTTTTTATTTGCAGTAAACGAATTATTTTCCTCTTAAAGTTACCTGTTCTCAATGATAACTTTGTTTTTTTTTTTTTTGTAAAAACAATATCAAAATCAATTTTATATAAAAATTTACGAAATAATAAAAAGCCGCTTTCGTCGGAATTCTCTTTAATCTTGGCAACACACCTGAGCTTTGATTGTGTACATTTAAATAAGTTCCTTGCAAATGTTGTTATAAAATTGAGCATAGAGATAAATCTATTAATTTTATTGTAACACGCTGAGTCAATTTGTGGTTTCAATGAAAATTGAAAAAGATGTATTAATTTGCAAGCAAACTTTTATGAAAAAGGAAGAAAAAATAAATAGGAAAATAAATAGGATTTCTGTATAATTTTATATGGATAGTTGTAGTTGAATTTTTGTCCAGAAAGCTTAAAGGAACTTTGTGTTTTAAAAGTTGACACAATTTTATTTCGTATTACGTTTTTCACGCTCCAGATGGTTCTATATTATTTTTATGATTCATAATACTTAAACAGGACAAAGAAAACATCAAAGACCTAAAAACCTTCAACTAGCTGCTGCGAAGCGTGTAGCTCGACCAGAAAGTATTAGCAGTGCGCTGTATAAATGTAAGTGCACGGTTTAGTAAATTATTAACTAGGACCCAACAGTGTTTCGATCCCATATAACTTTAGCATAAAAACTGTAAGTAATGAAAATAAAGTCATCGCAAATATTTTGACGCTCAACTGCTTGACGCTTAACTCTATGACATGTGGAAAGAACTGACAGGATTAAGGCCATGGAAATCCTCTATTGACCATATTAATACTCTCCGTATAATCGTAGGACCTAATGATCTAATTAGCTTAACAATGTAGATTAATGTAGCCGTAGGATAAGAATGCCCATTTTTTTCCGCTGGTGTTTAACATTTCCATTGATGTAATATTGGCCAAAAATTAGTAAAGAGCTGATTTCTGTAATTCTTATTGTGATAAACGTAACGTTAAAATAGTTATAACGACATCTTAATGAATTTGATATTCACAGTCCAACGTAACTAAAAACTACTACCAGAAGAATCAGAAACAGTTCACCTGGCTACAAAGTTACAACTTTTTTGCTTAATTAAAACTAATAAAAATAGGGACCATTCAGGGGTTAAACTTGAGTCAATTAACGGCCATTTTCACAATAGATGATTAGACTAAACGTTAACTTTAGCGACAACTTTTGTAAGTCAAACTTGTCGTCAAAGTCCAATTTCTTTTTCAGAGTACATTATGAAAAGAATCTTCAATGAGAAATATATATGTGAAATATAAGTAAAGAAATCAGAGTTGTTTTTACAAAAAAAAAAACAAAAATAATTTTCAGCTTTAAATAACAAGAAAATCCTAGGAAGCCAAACAAAACTTGTTTTTTGCCTTTTACTTTAGTTCTTTAAGTGCAGCTAGTATTTATAACTGAGCTTGTGAACAGAATTAATATATTATTTCTCAATAAAGTGAATAAAGAGACTGGCATATTTTGGTTTAATGTATTTTAGCATACCTATTTCAATTTTGATATTCGACAAATACTGTTCTGCAAGCACATAAATCAAAAAATATTACAATCCTTTTTTTTTCGTGTTTTCCGAATGAAAAATCAACAATAAATCTACCACAATAAAAATGTTACTACTGGTTTAACAAAAGATATAAATTTGCCAAAAAGGAAAACAACAAACAAATTTCATAATTAAGCGTCACATTTGCAGAAAGGAACAAAAAGGAGAGAGAAAAAATATATTTCAAAATTTGTTAGAAAATGTTTCACTTTTCAAATGTCTACAAATGCCACCCACTGTTGAATTTGGTTCAGTTTTTCTGCCATCTAAACTTCTAGCGGTTTTCTGGCAAATGTTTGAGTGTGTGAGTGTAGGAGAATATGTACATGTGCACAAGTTGATGACTCAGTAGGGTGCTAACAACTTAAAATAAATTGTTCAAATTATAAATTTTTATAAATGTACAAACTGTTGTTACCGCTTGTCTACTGACTGCTGTTACTAATTGTAATTGTAACCACACACATGCTTGTATATTTCCTTTTTGTATGAGTGCAATTAAGCGCCAGCCTGCATTAAGTGGAAAAGTTTGGGTGTGGCTTAGCGTGAAAGTTTTAATATGCTTGTTTTTTTGCATTACAAGGCAAAAAAAATAATTTTTTTTTTCATTAAATATACATATAACTTAATTCATTGACTCAAAAGGTTTGCGTGTCTTTATAAAACCCATCTTCTTGATTTAATTTTTTTTTTCAGTAATAACGCCATCATATATATTTTTTTTTTGCCAAACAATGGCCTAATAAAAGTACAACTATAACAATAAATCGTTTATAAAAGCTTCTAAATACGTTTAAATAATGTGTTTACAAAACATATTTCAACTTCAAAACCTGAAGCACAAACCAAACAAATATTCTTGTCAACCAACACATCTTACTCAAAATTGACATGATTGATTTTCCATGTCAAATCAAGAATGACTTTCTAAAATATTTCACTTCAAATTTTGTTGGGCTGAAAATTTGTGTGAGTGCGTGTAAGTGATGCCAAGGCATTGCCTGTGTAACCAGCGGCCTCTTGAATGAAGGACAAAGTAACCTCTCAATGTGCAGTGAGTGTGATCAATGCGCGGTATGTATCAGCAATTGAAGGCAAAAGTTTAGTGTAACAAATTTCTACAAAATACTTGTGGTTCTTGGAGTTCTTTTTTTTTTGTCTTGCGACACTGAGAAAATTAAGAAATATGTGCTCTGAATGCAATATTTGAATTTGCCGAGGTTCTACTCTTGTTTGACTGCTTTTAGTTACTCAATCATGTTTAGAAGACAGTGTGGAGCTAATTACTACAACCTTCCACTGTACAAGGTCAATAAAGGATCAAAGCAGGGTGTGGTGTGCTACATTGTGTTATTTTTATTAGGGTCCAATTTCGGCATTTGTGGCCGAAATTGGAATTTTTGTTAACTTTAGTCGATCACAAATGCCGGCATCCAGCCCCTGCTCTGACAACCTCAGTGATTTTCTTCTTGGAACTTTTACTTTTTAAAGAACACAGGTACATCCAGGACTCAGTTGTTCGTGGTTGATTGACAAAAATTGGTATTAAAAAGAATTGTAGCAAAAATACTAAGAGTTCAATATGTAATGGAATGTTTAGAACATGTTTACATCTGGTCTATATTACGGACTCTATAAAATTTTTATCTCTGGATAATTTGTTAAAAAAAAATATATGCACTAAACATCTTTTTCTCTTAGTGTATGCCAATTTTGTAATGAACTTATATCTGCGAGAGTATTTCTTCACCATACTTATGGTTTATGTCAGACCATAGTGTATGCACTCGTCTGCAGTCTTACCTACAACTGCCATTATTTGTAGACTGTCAAACATGAAGAGTTGGGTTTCTTACAGTTTCAAGTTCTTTTTATTTTCTCTCGATTAAAATGCATTATGAGGCGTACATACATATGTATGTATGCACAAATGTATAGTGCATGTGAAATTTTCTCTTTCAGTTTGTGCAATGACCCAGTATCGGTAGAAAATCAAAAGCCCCAAAAACATAAACGCACTTATTTGAGAGGTCAACTTGTAGCCACAAATACGGACCTACTTTAATACATACCTGCACACACACATATACATAAACTAAATTATGAATCCCAGCAAACATTTCTTTAGTATTCTTTAAAAAGTAACTATTTCAGCACTTTTTAGTAGTACTGATGGGCAACACATTAGAATATACTACATATTTGTTACAAATATTACTACACAGAAACCAAGTGAACAAACGTTTTCATCTAAAATGTTTGCAGGGATGAAAGAGTACAAACATTAGTCTACACACTCTAATACATGTATACAAAATATTTGATCATACAACTTCTACACATCATGAAAACGCTAAACAATAAATCAATAGATTCTTTATTGGCTCCCACTGTCGTTTCTGGTCGTTTGTGTGTGTGTGTTTTTTTTGTTGTTTCTTCAGCGAGCCACTCATGTTGCTCTGTTTTTGCTTTTTCATTTTTGCTGCTGCAAAATTTTCATGTACATACACACATATTTATTTTAATTTTATCCTATTGTTTCTAGTAGAAAATTTTCATCGATTTTAACAGTAAAAGTGCTATAAAGTGTAATTGAAATTTATTGTGCTGAAAGTGCATAAAACTGTTGTGATGTTGTTACAAAATTATTTGAGAGCTGCAACGTATGCAGCGGTGGGAGAGAATGAAAATACATTAAAATCACTTTATTTGTACTTTTGGCTGTTTCAGATGTTGCTGATATGATTATGTTGGAATTTATTTTTTTGAGGTCTTCCAAACAATTTGAAACTATTAAGTAGAGCAATCAATCCTAATTTGGCCATAGAGTTGGGATACTTAAAGGTATGAGAACTTTTAAAGATGAAAAATATTTTTTTACGAAATTCACAAGATTTTGTTTATTTATAAAAATTACCACTCATGTTTGCTAATTACTGTGGACACCTTTTAAGGAGGAAGAAACTTAAATTAAAGCAGTTAGACTCTTTATGTACTTTATTTTTTAATATGCAGTTGAAAACAAATTTTGTGCTTGTTTTAGCATTTGCAGAAACTATGGAGGGGTTTTCTTCAATAGAAAAGTACACTAGTATAATGATAGTTGAGGTGTTAAGAAATTTAGGAGACTTCCATGTCTTTGTTTTTTTCGATATTGAGATACATATGAACAATTGCTATATGTGAAAATTTTCGCCCCATAAAAATGTGACCATTACTTTCTTGTTGATTTTTATTTTAAAGAAAAATATTAATTTAAACAATTAGAAATGCAAAGTTATTCACGTGGATACAACGACTAACAACAACGGATAGAAAAAACGTAAGCAATAACAGAGCTTAATTTAAGGTTATGCTTTCTAATTTATTACGATTATCCCTGGATTTTCTTCTCGTTATCGATGAAAATTTCCAAATACAAAACTTAGAACAAATTTGTATATAATCTTGAAAAACGTTTGTAAGATCAATTAATTACTAACTTAATGAACAAGATGTTTTCGTATATGACAACAGTGATTTTTGGAACGAAGTTCCTTAACGCGGCTTGCTGGTAGTGCAAATTAGTAGAAATCGTCACAAAAGCGTGTGAGCTGTTTACATGTATTGGTTTATCTGTCAGCGGAGACACCAACCAATAAATATAAATTAGTTGTGAAAAGGGACACTATCAGTTGCTAGATGTCGCTAACGTAAAGTATGTCACAACACAAAACAGCAATATTGAAAAATTGACCATCAGATTGACAAAAAAAAAAAAAACTGCATGTGTCAAAAGTAAAAAAATAAAACGATATATTTGAATTTTTCTGGTGTAATTCGTTCTCCTATATTATTTGCTTTCAAAAACAACACAAAATAAAATATACAGATTTCACCTTGTATTACATTCGAAGATGAAGAAAAAACGTAAGGAACTTTGTTCCTAACGGGGGTCCCTCGACCGCACAATCTTTTTTTTTGCCTGCCTAAATTCAATTCTTCGTAGAGATGCTGATACTTCAAATGACTTGGCATGCAAAGTGCCAAAGGTGAAGCATAAAGAAAAGTTATGAAAACGGTGACTACGATTTTGTCAATTGTGGTGCACAGAAAAAAATATTTTTTTCATTTCACATTATTAGCTGAGTCAAATGCATTTTTGTTCAATTTAGGTCCTGCAAAGAAATTCGTAAGTTCAGTTTGCAAATTTTGTAACATATTTATTGAAAAATGAATTACATTTTGGAGCCTTAAAGAATAATTTAATAGGTACAATGAAATATTCGTTAGAAAGAACAATATTTTCAAGCAAGTGGTTGATTGAATTTATTATGGCGATAATTTTTTGTGGCTGCAGTGTCCTTAGTAATAGTTGCATATTTAATAAACGAATTCAATATTTAATGCTGCACTTTTGTCTTTTAATGATTTAATCATTGCAAGTAACTGACACAAATGCCAAATTGAAGTTATACAATATAATTTTAGGTTTGTAATCTTGATGCAAGTCTTTCACTAAATAAATTTTTGCTTGTGACATGGGAAACAGGCATGAGAAAATCGGCATCATTTGGGGTATTAATTAACGAAGTTTTCTAGCACCAAAAGCCAATAAATGATATTATAAGAAACGGAAGTTAAGTTTTGTCCTCTTTTTTTATACCTTTTATCAAAAGACTTGTCATAAAACATCTGTTTTGCGAGCATCGATTGTGAGACTTTATTGATCTAAATCTTACGTTAATCAATTTATAAATGTCTCTCTCTCTCTCTCTCTCTCTCTGCTGGGGGATAAGCAAAATCAGACTTATAATTACTGAGTTATAGACAAAATTATTAGCACAATTTTTTACCACATTAATTGTTTTATAAATTAAGAATAAAAGTCGAAAAACGGCATCGAATCAGCAACCAGCAGATTGCAAGCAGCTGACACTACCAACCAGCCATTGCCGCTTGTTAATGACAGTTGCATTTTAGGGGTATAAAAAACTAGCTTTTTCTTTCTGCTTAACAAAGAAAGCTATCGCTTATTAATACTAACAAATATTTCAACCAAATATTACCGTCAAATTCTCTCTGCGGCCATAATTATCACATAAGAAGATTTTAAACTTAATTTGAAAAATTATTAAATTCATGTGTCCATTTAAATATTTCTTAGCTCCTTTTTAAGCTCTATTATTTCAGGTTTTCAAATTAGTCCTTATTTAAGTGGATTTTCAAGCGCATTATGCCACACCATTTATGGGGCAACTTAAACAAATTATGAGCACTATTAAATAAAATGTGTCATAGTGCAACATATAAACCTAAATATTTTTCTTTTCTATAAAATATTGATAAAATGTGAAAATTTAATAGTGCCTTCATTTGCCAGGTAATTTGTTACCAACAATTCATAATTTATTTTCGTAACCACATTTGGCATAGTGCCTTAAGAAGCAAGGCACACAATAATGGACTTCAACTTGACTTTATTTCTAGGTCAAAGCAACAAAAGTGTAACGTGTATTTTGCTGGAACGTTTCTTGGATATTTTTAAAAAAAATTTTTTTTTTGTTGTTGCTGCTTTTATTTTTACACAAGTTCTTGTAACTTGAAGCGAAGCTAAGCATTATAGGCAAGCACAGCAAACAACACGAATTTTCTGCCAATATTAAATGACATTAGAACATACACAATGGCAGACAGTGGGTCTGGTGGCTGATGTGTAAACACTGTCCTACTTTGTGGTCGGATAAAAGGGTGTTAAACGATGAGAAAAAAGGAGTTGTGACGGGCAGCGCTTAATGTGCTTAAGTGGTCTCTTTCTCTCACAACTTTAGTAGGTCTGCATTTAAGATTTTCTACAACTTTTTTCCAGTTTTACTTTCCTCATAAATCAGTATATGGTGTAGGCATTTCCCAAGTTGGGAATGCTTATCTAATTTTTCCATACTTCTATTGAACTTGTATGTCTCATACATAAAACCCTTTTACGACCTGTTTTTAACAACATTACAAATTTCTTAACAAGAAATCTTGTTTTGCACATACGGTAAGGCACAATAGTATAAACATCTCTTTTTTATTTCTTTCTTTTTTGGGTCAAGTTCTACTTTCAAATCAAATATAATTCATCATAAAAAAATAAGAACTCATACATGAAACAATGTACGTACCTGATGAACTTTATTACAATGTTTTCTTGCTGTTGCCTTAGAAAAACAAAACACATTGTAGTAGTCAAAATATACTTTTGACATGATCTAAGGAGGTTTATGTGGGAACTATAGGAGATCATTTTGTTGTTTTTAGAATATCGACTACACCTTAAAAATCGAAAGGTTACAATACGACCTTTTCACACAGACACTGAAACAATTTAAATACATGGAATATCATGTAGATTTTGTATTTTCCGGAGTGATTTTGTGGTACAGACGTTTTATTAAAAAACATTTTTTTTCTTTCTATTAAATTAACCCTGATTCCTGTTGATTTTATGTGTCACGATAGTCAAGAATTAGCATGAAAGTTTTTATATGCTCGTTTTTATTTAATATGTACAGATATTTGTAATTGTGATACTTTTTTTGTTGTTGTTATACTTTCTGCTGTTATATAATTTAATTATATTTCTTGCTTATTTCCTATTTGTTTTTTGTTCAATTCCTTTTTTACACATTAAAAAACTGCAATGTAAAATTAGCTAATAAAATTTTGAACTTATTAAATTTTTCAAAAACAATTGCCTCTGACTATATGTCCATTTGTTCTTTATGTTACAGTTGCAGTTCAGATACCATCACAAGTAAAAAAAGTAAAGGACATATTAAAATTGAGTCCATAGAAAATGCAACTAAACACAGAAGACTAAAAGCAGGAATTGCGAAATTGCATTTTGAACCTCAATGAATCAAAGTTGTTTTAATAGTCAAAAGTTTTGTTTTCATGTTGAATTAAGACCAAAGTCAGATAACGCAGAAGTTATTAGCAGAAAATATAAAATTAGTATTCGTTTCTGCATTTTTAAATTGTTTTCTTCACTGCATATACACGAGTGAAATTACGGTCATATTTGAAAAAATATTTGCACATTTTCACAAAAGAAAACGTGACCACTATTTTCTTGTTAACCTGTGTTATGGGCAAATACATGCATAAAACAGCCACAAATCTAATAGAAGATTCGATATTGTTTGGCTTTCAGAAGATCGGTTGTGGCTTGGGCAGTGTGTGCCATTGCTTCGTCCTGTTGGAAACACATAACGTCCAGACTTAGTTTGTTCAATTGCTGCAGAGAAAACTCGATTAATATGGCCCTATAGTGTGTTGTCATTTTACCAGAGGCGCCCTCAAAAACCTTGCCCTCTAACTCCTCCAGCGTAAACAGCGCACGATGCAGTCACTTTGAGAGGGTGTAATGTGTCCTCGTGCATCACTTGTGGGTTTTCGGTGTCCAGAAGCGATAGCTTTGTTTGTTCACACACCCGCTGAGGTGGTAATGAGCCTCATCGCTCATTATGATTTTGGTGGAAAAATCGTTCACTTCATCATAGACACGATTTTGACGCGCTCTTGGAAAGTGTGTTGTTCCATGGCTTGTTCACTTGTATTCTACAGGTGTCTAGTTCACAAATGTTATTTCTTTTGATGTACCTTGTACAATGAAAAGAGAAAACAGGATAAAGCGGTTAAAATATTTATTTTCACCAGCACATGTTTTCAAGGTTATGTTTGCTCAACGAGCAAATCCAATGTGTATTGGATTTTTCAAGGTGATAATATGATAAGATCAAATAGTTATTGACTGCAAATTTGGCGTTTTCTCGTTAAGCAAACCTAACCTTAAAATAGGCTCAGCTAAAATTATAAGTGATTGTAACTATATAGATAGGTGTATACACCATTCAAATTATTTGTATGCTTGTACTTGCTTGTGTGCCAACGTCAGCAACAGAGTAGTGGTCCTATTGCTGTCAATTTGACCGTACGTTGACAGCGAACAGGAGTTAAGTACATTTTGAGGATGCATAAAATATTTTTGTTCTCAAAACCTTGCTTCACAAGCTCACATGAATGCGCCTTATGCATTAAATACATTCTTTAATTATTTATTTCCGCTTTGGGAACAATTTCAGCCTAATATTCTGCCAAACAAAGTGGCATTCTTTCGGTGTTGTTATCAGGTGTGTATTTTTCCACAACCCATTTCCAAAAAGTGTTAATGCACGATTTGTTATTTTTGTCGGGCAACAAAATTTCATTGTAAATAATAAGATTTACTTGTTGTTACTGTTGGTATGTGGCAACAATAATACCGAAAAAATCGTATTGTTCTTAAGTAACACAGCAACAGGAACAACAATAAAAGAAAGAATTTAACAACAATACGAGCAGTACCACAACCGACTGAATGGACTTGAAATGAGACAGAGTTAAATAATGTTGGTTTTGGGGCCAGTTAGTTGGTGTTTAAATGTTAACAGTGATGGTGGGTGATAAATGGGTTATCCTTTATTATATTGTGATTGTTGTTATTGCAGAAGCTGCTGCAAAAGTTTGGCTTGGCTCTTATTTCAATAGGGATTTTGTTTAACTTCCGTTGAAATTAGTTATTCACGCGGCTGGTTTTGTTGCTTACTTTGTTGTTGTTGTTGTTGTTGGTGTTGCTGTTGTTTGTCGCAAAAGACCATTTAAACAGTCGCCTAAGAAAAAACAACAAACTATTAAAAGAAAAAAAAAGAGAAAAAAGCGCAAAAGGTTATAACCGTGATTCGTGTATTGCCCATGCATGGTATGTTTCATTTTGATTCATATGGTTATATTTGGCTGCTGCCTTTGTTTTAATGACCGTCAGTGATGTCGTTACTGGCAACTGGTTGCTGTCGCGTTTGCAGTTAGTTAATGTTGCAGATATTGCTACTGTCTTTTATGTCTCAGTGCCAAACATGTGTTTGCTGTCGGTTTCGCTTCTAGCAGGAGCTTCAGTATAAAACAGGAAGATGCTATTGTTGTTGTTTACAAAAAAAAAAAGTAAATATACCGCCGTTACTCATTTGCTTAGTATTTTATTTAGACTTTACCTATTTAGTTTTTCGTATACGCTGGGCTGTTTTTATTTGTTCTATGTCTAGAGGTAGAGTGTTTGTGATGTTTTAGCTTCCGAGACTATCTTATCATATCTTCCCGCTTTAAAACATGCATTTATTATGTTCCTTCTTTTGCTATTGTTGTGATGTTGGTGGTAGGAGCTGTTGCGCTATCTACCACCACAGATGGCTAAAAAAAAGTTTTCAAAGTTTAAGCTTTCAAACATCATGTAAATGTTCTTAATTTAATCCTTTACAAATGTTAGGGTCTTTTTGCACTGCTCTTGACAGTAGACCATGAGCTAGAAAATAAATAAAATTTCTTGTCAAAAGCAAATTTTTATTAAAGAAGTAAGATGTATATGTCAGCAATGATACTAATTATAATGCTTTTTCATCTAAATTTTTGTCTCATCATTCATTTAACTAGTCAAAATTTTTATTACTATATAAGGGAAGAAGTATTGCACGAACAACAAAAATCAAGTTTGACTTAAGGTACGATCACATTGGCAAATATAAGCCTACCAACAACGTGACTAATATTCTGTTACAAAGCTATGATTTGGAGTACATAGAATAAATACTAATATATTTAATGGGATCTAATTACAAGCACCAATGAAAACAAATCAAAGAAAATGCATAAAAACAATCAATTTTGGAAGAGCCTTATATAAGGTTATGTTTGGTAAGCGAGCAAATATATAATTTACAGCCAACAAGTGCTTGATTTGACAAAAACCAAATAACTATTTGATTTAGCATATACAAATTTGCATTAAATGCTGCACTAGCTCATTGAGCAAACATAACCTCAAAATATTTCATCACAGCATATTTAATCAATTTTAGAAATTTTTCCTATTTTTTCCTTCCTTTGGTTTATCTCGCCTCTGCATTTTTCGATGTTTGGATATGTCAACAAGACACGTTTTTTGTTTGTTTTTGCAATAGTGTTCACATATTTTTTTCAGATCGCTCCCAATCATATCTAAAAAAAAACCAAAATTTTTAAGTTCCTCAGAAAAAATTATTTCTATATACCTTCCTTACTTTTCTAAAAACTTTCAAGAATTCCCAATACATTCGTTTTATAAGGCTAAAACATAAGTGTCACTAGTCTCACTCATCAAAATAAATTTTCAATGACTTTTGTGAAAAAATTTTGCTTAACTTTTCTTTTATGCATTCAAAAAAATGTTGGCCTTAAATCTCCAGTTAAACGGAATTTGTAATAAAAAGGTATTTTACTGTCATAGTGCTTTGAAAACATAAAAATGAAATTTGCCATGTTTGATTTTTTCGCGATACTCGTGTGACTATGCTGCAATGAAGGAGTGATGTCTTATCGTATACTTGTGCTCACAGGCAACATATTATTTTTGCGGCAACTGCTAAATCACATTCATTCATTCCAAATATGTCTTTTTGTGGTTCGATATCTACTTAAACCGTTTAAGCTCGAAAAATCAGTGAAAATTCAATTTCGAATTTAGTTTAATTTACGTTCAAGCTGGTAAATCTGGAAATCAATGTTAAGTATTCAAAACATTTAAGAGAAGAAAATTTAGCATTTAAGCTTTATCCATTAAACAGTGCAGAACATCAGCTGTTCCATACTTTTTACAACGTTACCGAACTTTTTGCTTCCAAAAACAATTCATCACAAACGGTTCACTGATTTACTACAATCTAAGTTTAAACTCTAATCAGAATAAGGCAAAAGTTTTGTTAAACTAGAATTTTAACTCTAATTGATTTCTTGGGCCTTATTGAATGACGATGTTCTTGCAACGAAATTAGTAACATAAATATTTGCTGCATCGCCCACCAATGGGTTAAAAGTACAACTTAAAAAAAAGGATAGATGTCATTTTGACTATAGTGCCGTATTTAAGACTTGTATGGTGGCTGTTAACACTGACTTAATGTTTAATGGCTTATTTCTGTGAAATTTAATGTTTTGGATCTCCTAGAAATGTAGTAATTAACCTGTGCATGTTAATGAACTTAAAGTAAACAAAAAAAAACTTAAAGTTTATGCAGATTTTGTAGCGTTTTTTGCTTTTTTGTTTTTCTCTGCTAATGCTGGTAATACCTTCATGCATTTGAGTGGTTTTATGTTTGCAGGTATATGTATGTATGTGTATGTATTTTGTTCCTTGGCTCCTGTTTAAACAGGCAACAACTGTGAACATTTAGTTTGAAAATGAGGTTGTTTTCGTGTTGTTGACAATCTAATTAGAATGTTAAATAAAACTACAGCTACTGTGATTTTATTTATATCATGTTTGCAACATAATATGGCAAACTTACTGCAGCTTAACGTACAAGAACACGTTGTCTATTAAGACGGAAAAAAAAAACACGTTGGAGGATTTTTAATGTTTTAATATCAGCCACATGAAAGCTGACATATGTTTGCCTTTAAGTAATTTTTTGTTTTAATTTATTTTTTGGTTCTGTGTTAAATTTTTGGTGTCCGATCGTAAGCGGCTGATTTGTGCAACAAGTGATGAACGTTGAAGTTCAAAAGGTTCTAAGATTTCCTTCTCTTTTTGCTGATGATGGTTGACTGTTAAGTACTATTTAAGATGCTGTACAAGTTGCTACTCATTACAAAGTCATTGAAGTTGTATGTAAAATTGCAAGTTGTGTGAAATCAAGAACGCTTCTCGTTAAACCGTTAAACAGCTGAAACCGGAAGGAAGACCCGAGTCAATATGAAATGGGGCTTTAAAGTTGACATCAGAAGTTTTTAAATAATTTTTGTAATGCTTTAAAATCAGTATTAAACCGAAACTACACTGAAAAAATTTCCGCACACACAATTCTAATTAATTTATTCTATTCCTTGGCATGACCTGGTATCGAAGCCTATTCGGGTGCTGATGAGCAACATGGCCATTTATATACAGTAATCCTCTAATTCATAAAAATTATTACAGGCTTATGGTATGGTATGCCGCGCCGACATTTCGTTGATGCTAGTCAACTCAATAGTACACTCTTTCAATTTCAATTAAAATGTTGTAGCTCTGGGGCTGCTAAGCTCATGAGGATATTTGAGCTCCAAAAATATAGACTAGTCTGCCACAATCATCGGTCCAGCTTTCTTTGAAAATAAACTTAATACTGTGCATACGAAAATAATATGTGGTCTTGATAGAATGGTAAGAAATATATATTATTAACCTAAAGGAATCACAGTTTTTCACATCAATTCCTCAAACTACAAAATTCCTCTCAAATGATTTTTTCTAATGATAAATCATGGCAACAAACAATTGTTTGTTTATTTTTAGATGGTTGTTAGTTTTCTTGTAAGCAAAACCCTATTTAACGGCAGCTTTAGCCAATAAAATAAATTTAATTTAAAAATGCGATCATTTTCAAGTAATATAACTGGGCCAACTGAATACACAGGCCACCTCACTCACTCACACACACATCATAAGGAGTTTGTACTGAATTGGTTTAACGTATGAACAAATTTATAGTTACATATGTGAGAGGTGGAGCAGCAAACGATAAATACTCGTAAATAAGAAGAAAATGAACAAACACCCGCTCCATAAAAAAGAAATGGACCAAAACAAATTTCACTTTAGTCATTATCTTTCTTCATTCAAGTCGTAGTGGGTAATAAACAGGCAAAACTAGAAGTGCATACAAATTCGTACATGTGCGCATACAGTTGTACTTAAATTGTTTATTGATGTTGTTATTTTGTGTACGTATTTTTTTTTGTTCTTTTCTTTCGTTTCGCCATAACCAGTAATGGACACATAAACATATAGATTGTAGTTAAATTTATCCTTGAGTAAAGTGAATAAAAGCTCTACATTGATGGAATTCGTAACGCCTTTCATTATGGGCCGCTAAGCGTCGCAAGAGCTGCTAATTGGGAAGTTTTTAACTATTGTATGAAGCAGAAGTTTGAGTATTTGAGTTTGAAAGGCTTGTTGCTGTTCGTTTAATTGAAATATGTAAGACAGATTTGGTTGAAGTGGAAATTAAAAACAAAAAAATTTTTTTTTTGATTTTATGGCAAAATTTTTTAAAAGTGTTGAGTGTCGCACAATTCCGCAATTGGGTTTGAAGTTTGAGTTAAATAGTTCAAAACTTTTCCTGTCGTATATTGAGTAGTAGACTACTAAACTAGTTAAATTTAAGTTGAATTTTGTGGACTAGCTTCAAGTTAGCCACAATACAATTTGTAACTCACTTTTTGTGGACTGACTATAAGCTAACTGAAAAGTAGTACGGAGTTGACCCAGAAAGAAATATAATAATAATAGTAATAATAATAACATACACACATATACAGTTAACTCTTTACTTAAATTTTTTGTTGTGCTTATTGATGCTGCGTTGGCTGATAGGGTATGATGATTGCTCACCAATCGTTAGGTTTCGATTTCAGCCAGAGTCAGAAAATGGCAGTACGAAAATAAAATAAGTGGAATATAAAACGGAAATAAAATGGAATAAAATTTAATTTAATAAAATAAAATATCACCACCAAAATATATAAAACCAGCCTTGATTTGCATATTTTTTTCTGTGGGCACTAACTTTTAAATAGCTAACTTTAAGTTAGTTAGAGAGTAAAGCGGCGTCGGACAGTTGTTTGCATTGGGAAGTAGTCCAGGCGTCAGCCAGTGCTTGTTGTGAAATAGCTCGATTTAAATTAATTTAAAGTTAACTTTCTTCTCAGCTTTTTATTAAAATGTGAGTGCTGATAATTTAGCAAAATTAGGTTCAAAAGAAAAGGTGTAACCTTTTCTTTAACTATAAACAAGTAAAAAAGTAATAAAACCATGCCCATCTATATACATATTTTGTGCATATTGTATATTTGTATTGTAGAAATGAAATCAGCATTAGTTAATATATTTTTAACCCACCACACACATTATACTTGCACAACAGCTGATGTCATGCAATTTTTGCAGTTGAAAATTGGTCACGCTCTAAATAAAAATTTTTACATTGCAACTGCTTTCGTACAAGTACAGTGTCAACTTTTTTTTTTGCATTTATACTCCAGGCGTGAATATCGCACTTCAAAATTTGACAGGTACACTGTATAAAACATAAAGTCTAAAGCTCTCCTTAGCTCTTAAGATGAACTAAATTTTCATTTACTTTTAAATCATTCGGATAAAATCCTAACTTTAAACTCAATTCCTGTGAAACAAATCCTTTTGAGTAAAGACATTATTGCTGGATTGTCGGTCGCTATAAAATTTGTGGCATTCAGTTTTCCAAATGCCACCCAGGCATGAATAAATTATTTTAAGTATTTTTTGAGAGAAATTTTTTACAACCTTTTGTAATGAAAATTTGAAGTAAGGTTTTTTTTTAGCAAGCAATAACAAAGAGTCAAATTAGTGGCAACACTTTATGGCTGCCATTTACAAATGTTTTGTTTTTATTGGGTAGCGGCAGCCATATCATGTCACTTCGTCACTCATTTAGAGCAACTAATAATTTTACAGAGCAGCAAGACGATTCTACCCCACCATCTTAAAATTAAAGCGCAAACATGTTTAAACGTTTGCTCTTGTACCGAACTTCTTAACAACAACAACAACAGCAACAACAACAACCAACAACAGCACCAACATATTCCTTGGTGGTGTTGAATGATCAAATGAAAATTTCTTCTTGTCGCGTCTTGTCGTCACTTGGCCGACAATTCTATGCTGATGACACAATGACGAGAATGATGATGATGATGATCAAAGTCATCATTGTAATCATCTGGACGATGGTGTTCTTGTTGCTGATGACTGCAACGGCAACGGCAATGACAACGAAAACGACTGCTATGCCGTCCAGTCACACTTAAACGCATACTTTGGTGTCACTTTAAGTTTCGCTTGATTTTAGTCCAACCATTTGTTTGTCGCTGCCACGAATGATGAGATTGTGTGTTTGTGACTGTCGTGGCTGATGTTACGGTAGTAATTGTTGTTGACATGTTAAATGACATGTTGCTATGTGTGATCTGCAATCATTTTTGGTATTTTTGCTGTTCAGGCACCTTAACATACTTGTTTAATTTTTTTATATTTCTTTTTTAGATTTTTGGCAGCAATTAAGTTATTTTTATAAAATTTTTTGTTTATACATATTGTTTTTCATTACATTTTTGCAAATTACTGTCAAAGTGAAGACCATTGGCTAAAAAGGAGTTTAAATATTTTCATAAATGTTTTGAAAAATTTAAAGATTTTTTTTATCCATAGCAAATTATTCTTAAAGTTGGGTTTCAGGTGGATCCTTTTGTTTTGTAATTGGAAGAGGAGTACAGGTTGGAGTGTCAATGACTAAAAATGAAATTGAATTAATTTAAAACCAAGAGTCAACCATAAATACCCGTAAAATATCTTTCTAAGGATACAAAGACATTTACAGGGGGATACAAAAGTAGCTGCCATAATTTAAAAAGGACGTTAAAGCAAGATACAAGCAGTTGCTAAAGTTTTTTATATAAAAAAAAAGTGTTTGTTGCATCAGTCTGCCTTCCGCTAAGAAACGGCCAGGCTTTATAAGTAATATTGTTTATCGGTGTAATTGGAGAGAGAGAGAAAGAGAGAGAGAGAGAGAGAGAGAGAGAGAGAGAGAGAGAGAGGAAGAGTTTGAAACAATTTTTTGAGAGCTTAGTGTTTGTAGTTGCAGCTGTCTCTTCAAATACAACGATAAACGGTGACAAATGGCATCTGACATCAGTTAATCTATATATTATTTACTCAGTAGTTTTTAATCACTTGCAAAGCTGGGTTTCAAGCCGTAATTCAAAAAAAGTTTTCTGAACTTTTTTTTGACGTAAAAAACTAACGCAAAAGTGGAAAGGAAGGCTGTTGATTATCTTCACAGCCTGCTGCTTCAAGGACTCTTAGTAGGGTACTCTACCAATTTATCCATTGAATTAATATGAATAAAACAAAAGTCTTCATTTGGCATCCCAACACTACTGGTAAAATTTAATTTCTTCTGAAGATGATGTTTGTACTATTTTGTGTTAAAATTTAAAGCAATTTTGCAAAAAAAAAAAAAATTGCATATTATATTTTCTGCCAGCGTAACAATTTCTGGCCACATTAAAGTGATCGTATCTTTAAGGTGTATTTTGTTTTTCTGCCCTCTGTTAAACTTCCATTGCCCCACCATATAATCTATTTGACTTGAATGAACATTAATTTCAAAACTATTTTCTTTCAAATGCACCAGTTTGGAGGCTGGCTGTTATGGTTTTCTTTTCCAGAAATGTTAATTTTCAATGCTTTCTCAATGAAGTATAAACATCAGCTTATCGTAATGTGAATAGAAAAGCATGTGGTTGGTTCTTAAGCATAGATCATCATCCATATTTGGTAACGCATGAATTTTCATGATCACCAGCATCAACCAGAATACTTTTCAGTCATTATTATATGAGCACAAGCATTGTGGCCGTGTTTATCCTTGCAAGCAGGTCAGCTGTGGAAGGAGAATGAAGAACGTATATTTAGGCAAACCAAGTGATAGGCATAGCTAAACCAAACATGTCGTAGCCTAAACGTCCCAGACCGTAACTGACTAGCATTTTAAAATTTTGAGAAAGTAAAAATCGAACTAGAAAGCCCAATAAAATTAATAACAATTATAAATTATATAGTTTGACTATAAAAGTTAAAATTAATGCATACAATTTTTGCTTTTACTAAATAAGCTGCATTTATCTGAAATTACAAAATTTGGCCAGTTCGTAATTTTTTCTTTAGTTGAGACATTTTTGATTTAAGCATACGCTAAATTTTTTATATACATGTGCGTGCAAGTCACGGAAAATTTAGTTTTCATTCGTTTTTATTGACCTCAGCTGCAATTTTTCTTCAATATATGTATGTTTGTTTAAGCAGTTGGTTTAAAAAATATTTCTTTTTTTCTTTTCCAATCTTTTGACTTGAATTGGGGAAACTTTGTTTCAACTATTCTGGTTGTATTTTAAGTCATGGAATTGTGCTAATTTTTGTGTGTCTTACATAAATAATGCACACATAAGTATGTTTGTCTGTGGGTGCACTGCAGTGCATCTTATTTTTAAAGATGCATAAGTGCACTGGTGTTCTCTCCAAAAATGTTCTAAGTAGCAAAACATTTATTGTGGAAAATTTTAGCCAGACCTAATACAATCAAAAAGCATTACATTTTCAGAAAAATGTAATAAAAAAAATTAACTTAATCATTTATTCGATTTAAGAGCCATCTAAAATGTATTATTTTAAGAGACCTTAATAATGTTTTCTGTCTTTTTTAGTCACCTCCGACATTTCGTTGATGCTTATCAACTCATCAGTAGATTCGAAAAAGCTTAAGATAATGTTTGATACCCAGCTACATATTCTAAAATTCCCATGAAAAAATAAGAATTAGAATAAACCTTTACTACAGAAGTATAGAAGTTGTTAAGAAAAGTAAAAGGGTTGCAAGACGAAACTGTGTTTTCTGTATTAAAGGTTTGTTTGAACATTTGTTTGAAACTGTCTCATCGCCGCAACTAGCATCAGGGTGCTGGTGGTAGCATCAAATAAATGATTAGTCCTCCTTATTTTACTCTTCTCAATATTTAAATTTTCAATTTAGATTTCAGTTTATATATTTGATGTAAAAAGTATATGATACCCTCTCTCTTCCTTAGAGTGGCCCGACGAGCCCCTTTTCTGGAGGAGTCAAATGTATGGGCCATACTACCACCCAGGCTTAGGGAAACCTATACAAAATTAGTTTCAGAAATTTTCACCCAACGAGTTAACTTGCCTCAAGGAGCAATCAAATGAATGATTGACTTCCTAATTTACTCTCAGAAATAGCTTTCCGACCACAGCCTCCAATTATCTCGCCTTCTTATGAGGCAGACATACAAAATTGTTCCTAAAACTGCTCTTCAATTTTCCAAACTAGTCCTATGGTGCCCATAGAGGAGCCAATTATGCCTTTGATGTCCGCTTAATTTTTTGTCTTAGACATTTCTTGGCCAGAAAACAACCATATATCGAAATTAATTGGAAAGGAGTATAAACAATGTATGCTTTATTTGGTTGTGCTGTGCTCAAAATTTTTTTATTTTCTCTTCTTATGAAATACTTTTAAAATTTTTCTCAATTTAGTATTTTACTACAGAGAACAGTTTTGTTGGTGGCAATTAGTCAGACTTTGTGAAAAAGATCTTCTGTAATGCTCAAAGGCGCACTGTAATGCTCACTCTTTAAATATAGTGCTATAATTATGTTATTAAACTTTAGCCTTTTACTGCTCCATGTACTACAATATGATGCACAGATTTTATGTATGCGCAATGAAAACTTTATTCTATGCTTATTGAGTCCTTATTTAACAGTCTAGGGGATTTGATATAAAAATACTTTGTTTGCTACAGCTTCACATATTGTTATATAAATTTTGTATCGCAAGCCTGTTTTAAACTTTACTAGATCATTCCAGATCAATTATTAAAGTTCTTCAAATAGCTGATTTTAGTACTGTTTGTTGTTGTTATTAGTTGCTAAATTAAGTTTAATTAGCTGGCTATGGAGGGGCATACTTTAAGAATTTCTTGATTTATTGTTTGGAAACAATATAATTTGGTTATTATATTCATTTATTGAAATTTATAATCTATACATTTTATTAGCTCTTTATTGTTAATTAAAATCTTGGTAATATATACATATTTATTGGCCTAGAAAGGCTTTTTGTATTACTGAATTTGAATAAATAAATAAATAAAAATATGATAGAAGCAAAATTCTACATACCGTCTTTCTTCCTAAAACTGAATTTCTTATCCAATTTAGGAGTCTAACTGCTTTCAATTGTAGCAAATTTAGCGGTTGGAAAACCTTAAAAATAAACATTAAAAAATATATGTACATACAAATATATTTCTTGAGCGCACATATAATTTTCTTAAATACAGGTCTTTATTTAACGAGTAATGAAATTCCAGCCCATTTGCAAACAGCTCAGCTTAAAGAGTAGGTTTGCAGAAACACCTTCTTTTTATTTAACAGCCGCAACAACAACAACAATGACAGCGAAGAAAATAAGGTTGGTTATTGAGCTTAAGCGAGTGTAAAGTTTTTCTTAAGTAATTGATTATACCACAGTTACTTTTTCGCTTTGCTGTTGTTGGTGTAAAAAGTTTACAAAATTTATATTCAGACAAACGGAACTTAAATGCAGTTGTTTTCTTCTATACAAATTAAATTAGAATTTGTTTAACATAAACAACTTACATACATAAATTTGCTAGTCTGCGAACGTTTATAAGTCACACCGCAGGAGGTATTCAATTCAATTCAATTCAACTCAAACAACTCAACTCTTTTCATCTCATACATATTCATTGAATTGTTAACGACATCATCTATTAATCAATCAAGTGCAAAGTAATTTATTTGACTGTCTATGTACTTTTCCTAAACCGTTATTCGATTATAATTTCTTTAACTTAAAATGCAATTAATCTTAAAGTAATAAAGTTTTAGGAGCTTGAAGACAACAAACATGTAGTCTTTAAAGTAAGAAATAAATGTGTATGTGTTGGTAGGATATTTGGTGTTTTATGCAAATTAGCAGGGAGCGTAGATGTGGGAAAATTTGCAAGGAGAGAAGGTCTAGCTGAGTTGGTAGCCTAACCTAAAGACAAGTTGCGCGATATTTCATGCTTTAAGAGACAGCTATTTGTGGGAAAATGGCATCACATCAAAAGACATTTGCTCAACCGGATGTGGGGTTGATACTCACCATCATCAGGTCTACCCATGATCACCATTATTAGCCCAAAAAGTCAATCTTTTTAATATTAATTTCTGTACTTTTACCAGTTTCGTTTGCTACTGCATCAACTAAAATTAAACATGTATTTCTTCCTTATAATATCAAATATTCATAATATACAGTTAAGCTCATATTCATAATAATTATTGTAAGTTTATTAAGCTCTTTTTTGACGTATTTCTACGGAATATTTGACAAATAAACGTGTAAAGGTGGGATCATACGATCATACAATTTTTGTTACATTTTGTATGCCAATCGTGTGATAGCACAATTTATTGGCTCATGCGGCAACTAAAACGAATGTTGTTCCTATTTGTCCCAATCAAATACAACCCTGATGCGACAACCGTGTGAACACTTGACATACAACTAATCACCAATAAAAATTCTAAAAATGCACCAATATTTATTGTGTTCTCATGCGGCAACCAAAGAAGACAACGCGTCTTCCAAACATGATTTCTGCTTTTCAATCAGTAAATTTCAATTGTTTTTACTATTCATTTTTTGCTTTTTCAGCCCGCACAACATTATAATAATAGCCGAAGCAATTTTCTCTCTTTTTAATGAACAAACCATAATTTTAACATTTAATTAATTTTTTTTTTTTTGGGAAAACAAAGTTTGTCATCAGCTACAACAGCTGTTTCTCAGAGTTGCCATATAATATAACAATCGTGTGACTATAATTCGGCAATTATTGGTACTTAATTGTTTTGCGGCAATTTGCGACAATAAAATTTCAGTAAAATGTCACAATCATGTGATTGCAGAGAATTTGATTGGGACAAATTTTTTATTATGCTCCAATTCAGCCCAATAAAAATTGTGTAAAATTGGTGCATTGCGGCAATCGTGTGATCCCACCTTAATAAAGCTTCAATAGTTTTTATGAATATGGGTGTTAGTTTTTACCATCAAATCAGTTACAGTTTCCATATCATGAGAAACTGCGTCTTTCTGTGTCTTTTCGATCCCTGAAAAAATATGTGAAATTTACTTTAAACGCTCTTATAGTTCGCAGTTGTCAATTATTTTTTTTTCAAAACACATTGTATAAATGATGCTTGCATTTGACTAATATTGATACAACTTGAAAATTAAGATGACAGAAAAAGTTTTAAAATTGATAATATACCAGAAATTTTTAGTTTTTTTTGTTAAATATACTAAAGGGTTCATCACGTTAAGCCTTCGAACACTTTAAAAAGCTTAATGCTAAAGCAAAGCAATGTCATCACTGGATTTTGAAGACATTGAGGCATCTTATCAGATTGCAAAAATGTACAACACTTGTGACATCACTTAGAGAGCCAGTGTGTCACATACAAATTTTGTCTTTTAATTAATAAAATGCTTTCTGGCCATAAAAAAGTAATAAATATTGAACAGCACGCTCAATGCCTATAGCTTTTTCATGTGCACGCGTGTGTTTGCTTGTGTGCATTAACTTTTTCCTGTTGCACATCAAATATAAAAGATTGAAGAAAAACATAACTAAAACATACATATAACATGTAATAAAATTGTGTTGCCACTTTAACGGAGGGGAAACAAACCCAGAGTACATCTAGCTCGTAATTTAACATGATATCTTATTTAACAGCTTACATATGCGAAATAAAGCAAAAGCAAAAAAAAAACACTAGCCTTTAAAGATGGAACACCAAAGACTGCTATATGCAGCAACATAAAGAAGGAACAAAAATGAGAAAAAAAAACAACGCAAAAAATACAAAGCAAACTCCAGCTCGTAGAAACATGTCACATAAACATTAGGTCACCTTTTTGGCTTTCAGCAGCAGCAGCAGCAGCAGTGTCGACAAGAGAGCCGCAATAACAAAGACAACAACAACAGTTACGGCAGCAAGCAGAATCTAAATATAAAAAAGGCAAATTATTTTAAGTTGCTTGGTGTTGTTATTGTTGTTGTTAGCATCACATACGCGACAGTCGGTATTTTAAGTAGTTCAAATCTATTGGAAAACGAAAATGCTGCAGAGACAGGAAATAATTTTGAACTAAGTGAATATGCAACTTTTTCGATACTTTATGACGAAGTAAGACGAGATTTGTAGTGGTAGGCCTCAAAGTGTGAGATAGATGTTCTGGGGATTTCTAATCTCAAAAATTTAACAAAAAGAAAGAATACGATGGCAGAGTACGATGATCTCGGATCAAGCATATATTTCACGATGTAGTTTCACGGAATGAGTATATGCGAGATAAGATACTGCTTATACGAGGCAGAGGGTGATTGAAAAGATGCAGAACTCCTGTATGTGGGAAGAAATTGAAAGCCTGTTGACACAAATAGGTAATTGAACGGTATATAACTTTGGGGAGATAGAGCTTGTATATGAAACATACTGAGAAACAGTAAAGGGATGCTGCCACCAAGTCTTAAGATGTATTCGTTTCGAGAACTACTTCAAAATTGTGCATATTGTTATAGCTGTCACCCGCAAAGAACAAAGGGAAGGTTTTGGTCAAGGGAAGCATCATGAGGAGCCCAATATATCACAGCTAGTGGGTGACCTCTTTGTACTCCTACAGAATTTTTATGTTATTAGGTTCAGAACTACTCTATTCTTCATCTCAAGCAAAGTGTTGTAAAACATGCACTTAAAAATCCTATATGTTATTTCAACAGTAAAAGTTTTTCTCGAGGCAGATTTAGCAGGTATACCGAAATATAACATGCTTATATATAAGCATGTTATATTTCGCAGGCTGCGGTCATGAGACTAGCTTACTTGGAACCTAGGAAGGCTCCCTAGCACTGGCGGAACTTAAAAAACTACACGGGAGTTGTTGATAGAAAAGTGGCAGGCTTTTGTCAAAATCACCTTTTTCTAAATTTGTAAAATAAATTTACCTAAACCACTTAAAATTTATTAGGTTGCTCTTATCTCGGATAAAAACTACAAAATCACTTGTTTATTTAACTTTTTCTTCAACAAGAGCTAAAAACTCACTTCTACATTTCTTAGAAAAAGAGCATGTTATGCAGCTTGTAATCAAACTTTTGACACTAAAAACGAGCAGCTGTTTTAGTGGTTTGCCTGGTAGATCTGTCCTGGGGTTTCTAGCAATTTTTTCTTCAACTGCGAAATAATATGAGTAGAATTTATTTCGTACAAAGCTTTGCAAATAGCTGATGGTCTTGAGTTTTTTATTAGATCTGTTTTTTTTCTTCTGTTTTTGGGGCTCCAACGGATCCTAAGGTACAAACAATTTCTTTAAAAAAAAATTCACGTTTCATGCATAGTAAATTTCTGCAGACTTGAAACTTTCAAAGCTATGGCCAAAAATTAACAAATGTCACATTTTTCTTACCGATAAGTTGTAAGAATGAAATTTTCTTACCGGCCAGTTTATCGCTCACTTCAGTTAAAGGCACCTTTAGTTAACGCCAACCTTTAGAAAAATCACATAGGGTTCTCATTAGTCTTGAAATACTTCTTAGCAGTTTTCATCATTCAATTTTCTTTATTATTTGTCCAGATAGAAGAGTTTATTTCTTCTTTTTTTTTTTGCCTACAAAATGCATCTGAGGCAAGTTGTTGCTTGTGATTGTAATAAACATTATGCACCTCCACATTTGGTTACAAAAATTCACCATAAAGAAAAAAGAAGCGAACAAACAAAAAGCTGTTTTAACTAAAAAATACTCATATATTGTTTGTTTCTGCCAGATATTGGACAGGACACACTTACCAATGGAAAAGTACATACACAATACATAAGAAAGAAACAGTGCAGTATTTGTCGCTTTAAGGCAACTTTTAGCAAAAGCTTTAAAATATGTCATTTGGTGTTACATAAATTGTTTAACACTCGTTTCGAACAGATTTGTGAGCATTGCTGTGATGTTGAAAAACAGAAAATAAGAAGAAAAAAACAAGCACTTTGTTTTAAAATAATTGTTGGCGTCCATTTTTTGAAGCGCTCAGGTTTTTTTCTCAAGTTTTTTGTCGCAAGTTTTGGGTAAAACATGTTAAGCGCATTACGATGTTGCAAGCCAGTCTTTGGATGTATTATTTCTAGGAAGGAGCAGAAAAAATGTAAAGGAAAAATTATCTTAAGGTAGAATTTAAGCACAAAAATATATGCAACTTGTGAATAAAGGCAAAATTTGATGGTCAAGACACCTGACAGTATGCATTTGATTAACCCTCTCAAAATGTTAAAGGTTAAAGATTATTTATGTCAGCATAAAAAGAGTTTGCTTAAACAATATGATTTTGATTGTCTAAGAAATAAAACAAGTTTTTGTTAAGATATTA
This sequence comes from Sturmia bella, assembly GCA_963662145.1. NCBI lineage: Eukaryota > Metazoa > Arthropoda > Insecta > Diptera > Tachinidae > Sturmia > Sturmia bella. The sequence continues at coordinate 14,404,775 of OY759171.1, read as the reverse complement.
AGGGCCAGTGTTATAACTTGCCAATAAAGTCGGCGTCAGCTTAAGGTACCCTTGGCAGCGGTGAGTGATAAGCTATCTAAAAGTAACACTTTTTGATTACAACAATTTACCAATAAGATAAAACTAATTTTTTCGATGTAAAAAGCTTATAACCAAAGTGAATTTATTACATAATTTATTTTTCAAAGGAATTTGTCTAACCAATTGACCATTTCAACGCAGCAAGGATATAAGCGAAAGCGGTAAACACAAACTCTGAAACTGGCAATAAAAGCTTATTAATAACTTTCATGTTAAGCGAAAGTTGTGAAAGCGAAAAAAAAGTTTATCTCGCGGATACAAGCTAGATTTAGCAATTGATTTGGAAATAAGCCTTGTCGTTGTGAATATTTTTAATATAGTGGATCTAGTTAACACTGCATTTAGATGAGAAAGTAATTTCATAAAATTTTTTTATGCGTATTATGAATAAAATTTTCAATGAACTGTGTGATTTTCATGAAAATTTCTTGCTGTTTCAAAGGAACCTGAAACTTCATTTAAGAAATGTCGTCAAAGCGAAGTATTATTAGTTTTCAACCATCCTTATAGTTTTGTTGACTACTGATATAGAGTTGCCAAGACTACTACAAACATAAATTTATAGGGCAACATTCGAAAATAATTTTTTATTGCTAAACTTTTATTAAAATATGAACTTAATTATTTATTTGCAAAGATAAGTAAAAGAGTTGCAAAACCAAATGAAATTTTTGCTGTGTTAAAGGTTTGTTTGAACATTTCTGATTCTCATTTTGTTTATGGGAATTATGGAATAAGTGGTTAAGTTTCAAACAAACTTTTGAGAATTTTTCAAGTCTAATGATGAGTTGATTAGCACCAACGATATGTCGTCGGCATATAGACAGCTGAAAAATACAGCAAAGATTTTGAAACGGTTAATTTTTGGACCTGAATTAAACTTTTATTAATTAATTTAATAATTATCACTAGAATTCTACTTCGTTTGTGTTTTTTATTCATATTTGCTGTAAAATGTTTTATATATTTTCTAATATACAAAATAATTTAAAATTCACAATTATTATTATACTACAATTCTGAAAATTTATATGTGCCATGGAGCAGGCAACCGTGTTTACTGTCTTGTCACTTTATTTTCAGTAAATATCAAAAAATTACTTTCAGGAATATTTTGCTGCAAGCTTATTTGAAAATTAGAAATTTGTGTGTGTGTGTGTGTGTTTGTTAGTAAAAAACTGTGAGTGTATTGCAACTTTCAGGCATTTACTTTTCCGTCTTAATGCTACGTTAAGTAGTAGTGTTCACAAAACGGCTGCACTTTGAACTTTATTTTCTACATGGACATTACATCAGAAATGTCTACTTAATTTTTATTCAAGGTGACCCTGTGACTGTTTTTTTTTTCACGAGCTTTGAGATGCATTTTTTTTATGTATAGTTCGAAGAATACCAAAAAAAAAAACAGTTACATTTGGGGCATTCTAAGTGAAAACGGAAAGTTTTTACTTGGACAGAAAGAAATCATGGATTTGTTTTATTTTTTGCTGAGTAAATGTTCCTTATCAATAGTATATCTCAACAAATTTTGAGAATTTTTTGGCTCACGGTTTATTAAAAAAGCAATAATTATTATTCGTTCTTATTTTCTTTTATTTTATTTTATTTTATTTTATTTTATTTTATTTTATATTATTTTATGTTATGTTATTTTATTTAATTTAATTTAATTTAATTTAATTTAATTTAATTTAATTTAATTTAATTTAATTTAATTTAATTTAATTTAATTTAATTTAATTTAATTTAATTTAATTTAATTTAATTTAGTTTAATTTAATTTAATTTAATTTAATTTAATTTAATTTAATTTAATTTAATTTAATTTAATTTAATTTAATTTATTTCATTTCATTTAATTTTATTTTAATTTTGTTTTATTTTATATTATTTTATTTTATTTTATTTTATTTTATTTCATTTTTTTTTTATTTAAATTTGTTTGAACATTTTCAAAATATTTTTTTTTTGGATGATGAAAAATTATTGGCAATAATAAGATGGAATTACTGAATGAAATGTTTGAGTTCCAGGAATTGAATAAGCCGTTTCATTTCGCAAATCTAAATTTTCTCTAGCATCAAAATAACTGCAATGCTTAGTAAATTACTCGGCTTCATACAATTTCAGGAGCTGTAGCTATTTGTTTGTCAATTGGTCTCTGAAGACTTACTCTTCCCGCAATTCTTTTCAATGTACCGCCAATGCCGTCACATGGTTCCTTACCATGTGCTGTTGCAAAATAATGCCATTCAGCAGCAATCTTAAAGTCTTTCGTATGAAAATATTAACAACATTAATAAAATTTTTGAACTACTGCAGAGTGCCATCTGAAAAGTGAAACATTTTAAACAACTTTGGCAATAATTTTTTTTTTTTTCTGGAAGGAAGGGAAAATGCCTACCGCATTCAGAACTGTCCCCACAGTTCTGATATGTGGAGCTTGCATCCACTAAAAACCCTCCCTTTTCATTTGAGCCAATCATTCCACCCTGGGACCGCTCTCGCATTGCTTCAAGGTGGGGCTCCCCTTTTGTTCTCATCGAACCGCTGCTGTTATGCCTGCGTCTAGGTCTTGCTTCTTGAGAATAATATTTTTTACTAAATCAGTAATAATCCTTAGATACACCTTTACAGCAATTGCGTCCTGGGGCGGCATCAGCGAAATGTTAATGACATATAAACAGCTGAAAAACTAGAAAAAAAAACATTAAAAGAGTCTTCCTCGACCTAAAAACATAATTCAAATAGTTCTTGTAACAAATAAGAAATTAATTGTTAGTTTATTGGTTTGTAAGGCGGATCGGATGAAACAAAATCGAAGAATAAGCGTATCTTGGTTTAAACAGAAGAAATCATTTTTGCCATCTGGTAGACTTTAATGCAGTGGTAACCAAATAGGAGTCCATACAGCAGTAGGCATCCGTAGCAATAATCCAAGGAGTCCGCAAGACAAGTCAAAAAACTATTATGAGTAGTATACATTTTTAATATTATTTCTCTTTATGTTTTATTTATTTATTCATACATTTATGCAATCTTTACATGTAATAAAAACAATTCTAACTATTTCACATAATTTTTTGTTCAATAGCATTTTTATAGAAAAAAGTATAACTACACATTAAAATCATTTCAACTTTGCCACTTGAAGCATATAATTGAAGCGGATTAAAAAGTACATACGTGTATAAATGTATATAAAAACTAAAATCTTATTTAAAAATCAAATATTATAAAGTAGTTCAACCTTTGCCATGACCAGTACTACTTATACTACTAATGTTTCTACTTAGCGTGCTACAACAATAAAATAACAACAAACTCTTACAAAAAGGCCAATATCGACTTGTCATTTGACAATGACAATAACATTAAAATGATAACAACTTTTACTACTTTTATTATTTTGGCATTTTTATACAAAACAATTTCTCAGTAATGTTGCATGACAATCAAAGCGCCACATGACCAAAACCAGAGAGAAAAAAAATGAAATGGAAAATCGAAGACCAAGCGAAGCAAAAATTCTGTCTTACCAACTAAAAATTAAAAAAAAAAACCACTAGTAAGAAACAAAAATTCGAAACCGGCACTTAACAACGAAATGACAACAACAGAAAAAAAAGCCAACGTTGTCAACAATGCATTGTTATTTGCCAATATTGGCACTGGCCATGACATTGTGTTTTTAATACGAATACGAACAATTCAAAGTCAATGTATTGAAGGTATCAAAAGAATGCACATTACCCGTGCAGGACTAAAACGAAAGTTGGAAGATACTTTAGCATTATACAAGTAATAATGAAAATATTTGTTCGCACAATTAAATTTGTCAATTGATTTACTGAAGTACATGAAAGAAGCCAAATTATTTAGACAACTATTTATATAGATAATAATAATACCGAAGACCAGATTACAGGGCTATTATGAAACCTTGATGTCGGACCTCCATTCCTGGTTGACCGACCCTAACCGGGGGACTGTTAAGACTTTATTTACAAGCTCGAACAAAGTAGAATAATAAGGGTTATTATAGGTCACGTTCAACTACTAACACAACTCAACTGCATAAGAATGGTGGGAGGAAATGAATGTAGAGCTTGTGGGGAGTAGAGCCAGACATTAGAGCACTATTTAATCAGTGCTCCGACTTCTCACAAGATATTAACAAAAAACATGTGAGCCGAAGACTTAAAAGAACATGTGTAAAAAAACAAGCCGTGTGGGGTGTACTTAAAATCTAGAGGCTTGGAATTTACTCGGTGTATGCAATAAAAAGTTAAGAACTAAAAGATATTCTTTGTCTACCACATGCACGGTAGTACCTTGATTTACTTGGCTCAATTTATTTTTGCTTTGTCTTTTAAAGACAAATGTGCACAATGCCAAGTACTTTTTAAAAATTGTGGTTCTTCAGCATGCGAGTTGTGTCAAGTTCTCCAGCAAATTTTATTTCATTCTCTTTTGTAGGGTACTTGCGTTGAAAAAAAAAATCAATTCTTATTTTTACACATGTTTGTCAAACGAATGTATGGACTATACACACAAACCATTCTGGTGGCCATTGTGTGCTTCACTACACATCACTTATATTTGTTTTCGTTGCACATTTTGGCCACATTTGCTAATGTAGGTCCCCCATACACATCACATTAAGATAATATTTTGAATATAAATAGCAGAGATTTTCTTTTATTGTTGCAACTTGCAACCAACTAGTAGGTCGCTTACTTGTTTTCCAACAGTGTTTTCACAATTTAACATGTTAATATGATAGACATTTTTCCAGGTTTTTTTTGCCAGGCTTTTGGTTTGGTTTTTTCCTTAATTTTAATAGCTGCACATTTGTTGGGAGGTACTTTTTGTGTTGGGCCAACAAAAGGCCAATAATGAAATTGATATCTCAGTAAAACAGTAATAAAAATTTATGATCTTCTCCAAACACAATCACATTCCATTTTGTTTGGCTGGCAGAGAGAAAAGCCCCACATCAGAGACAGAGTTATTTTGACATCTGGCAGCCAAATTTAAACATCATGATTTTTGAAAAGGCTAAATTAAAGTAAATGTTATAATTTAGGGTAAAGTATTGAAAAGAGTTTTAGCCAAGTTGCTTTAGTTTGTCGAGAGAAAGTAAATGGCAGACTACTATAATTTTATGCAAATTTATTTAAAACGAAGTGCTAATTGATTGAGTTAATGAATGATGTGGGGAGGGATACGAATATGGGAAGAGAAATCAGGGCGATGTTAATGTCATGCCTTGATTTCTTTCTTTTAAGTGAATTCAATGTGACGATAGAAGGAAGGGACATTATTGTAATACAGATAAGACACTCGTACAAACATGACAGAAAAAAGTTTTAATAAAAAATTAAAAAATTTTTTGTTCGCGATTGTGTGTTTGTGTTGTGCATATTGTCAGTTCTGCAGACTGAAAGCAGTAGTAAGCTGCCCCTGGTATTGAGGTAACTTGAGCACGAAGAAAAGGTACGGGATGAGTTGCGCAAGAAGAACATGAATACTTTTCGCTCAAAGGCTCTCTCACTTGCACGAACTTTGAGTACGGGAACAGTTTTCGTGCAAATTTGGATGCCCCAATTTTGAGCAGGGGATTGCAATTATATTTTCATTTCTAAGTGGACACAAAATTATTGTTTTGTACTTGAGTACAAAATATAAATGAAAACAAATATTTGTATATCGTTATATGATGTAAAAAAAGCAGCAAAGTGAAATATTTTTAATTTTTTAAAATGTAGTTTTTTGTAGATTATGTTTTACAAAATTTGTCGATATTGCGATATATAAATCTTGATCCATGTTTGCCTTTGACCTTTAATCTATAAATGTCAAAAATAGTATTTGAGCTCAAATATTATTTTCAAGATATATGGTAGTAAAAAAAAAAAAACGTAAGTTGCCAAAGTTTTACTTCTATCATTTGAAACTCTTACGCAAGTGGTAGCCGAATTTTTCTATGTTTATATCTTTATATGTCACTGAAGTGAATATTCAATTATAACAGAATATAAAATCTCTTAGTATTAATTTCCCCGTTCATTGTATTTTACTTTAACTAAATCACATTTGTTTAGGTTATTTAAGTAATCATCGAGTTAATGCAAACTTCAATTGCATAGAGCTGTATTCAGAAATAGCCTTTCATCGGCTGCAAGTGATGGTCGCTTCAACATGGCATCATTCATTTAAGCTTTTGATTTTAGTTACTTGTTTGCAGTTTTATTTTAATGCATTTTAAAATGCACTTATGTGTACTCGTATTAAATATTAAAATACCTCCGCTTAGCACGCGTCAAAAGGAATAATATTTATTGTACTGATTCCATGGGGTCAAGTGAAAGCTTAAGTTTTATTTTTCTTCATGTAAAACTTCAGTGCCAATTCAAAAACAATCACGATCCTTTATGTTCGATACTGAATAAAAACAATTTGTTTTGCCTCTATATGTAAGTGAAACCAGAAAAAAATAAATAAATAGTCCCTCTCCTTTTAACAAAACACTGTCGAACAAAAAATTACAAAAAAAACACAATATCGGTCATTGTAAGTAATGGGTGTAGGGCGGCCGCACTGACATACTGCCATATATTATAATATCAACGAAATAAAAAATGGCAGGAAAAGATATTCCTGGCTCATTGGCGTATCACCAAGGAAGTCAATGTTGCTCGGTCATAAAAGATTATTAAATTACAAAATGAAGACAATATTCCAAAAATAAAAATTAAACAGTTTAAAAAGAATTTAATAAATACAAACTCATATTGTACGGGAACCTGTACATACAACGGAGGCAAAAACTTAAACTTGAATGTATCTACATGTGCATACATACATACATATATATAGAAATGCAGTTGAAAAGTATTTAATGTCATTTTACAAATATAAGCCATAAAATATGTTTAAGCCAATCACCCAAAAAAATAAAAAAATGGCAAAGATAACTTGTAAAAACAGCGACTTGAAAATACACTCGAAAGCTGGCTATATAAAAAAATTGGTTTTATGGTTTTTACTCTAACATTACATTTATTTAATTTATATATTTATTGAATTTAAACAAAATCTGATAGCGAATACCAAGTCAAAATGAGCGGCGTAGCTGAGTGCCGAAAATTGTGCACATGCAAAATCGAGTTGCGAAGAACTGACCAGTACAAACAGCTCATACAGATTACCATTCTTCTTTCAGCTCTCTAGAATAAACTCAAGAGTTGATACAGAAAATGGAATGTGTGTGAGCCTGGCTTATATAAGATAAGAATAAAATACATAAATGTCTAGGGGCGATTTTTGTGAAAGCTAAACAAGAGTAGGACATAGAAGAGAAAAAAAAGTTATTAAAAACAAAAATATCCTAATAGTATATAGTCAAATTAAGAGAATGTCTAGGGAGCGAGTTTGCAGAGTAGTGGTGCCTCTCACAGAGGCAGAGGTAATAAAAACTGATTATATGTAATGGTTATACAAGTTGTTTCTGAACTTTTGAACAGAGAGAACGTGTTTTTTGTGATCGGTAAGTCTATCTATAAGAAATCGATAAGTCTTTCTATAAGAGACTACATTTATCCACTACAAATATTGGTAGCCAGATGCAGAAATGGGACACATGAGCACTACTCGTCTTTGTAGTGTTAAATACTGGTTGCACTCTAATTTGGCGTTATATATTATTATTATTTTTTAATTTTATTTTATTTGCAATCTATTAAAAGAAAAAAAAAAAAATAATAACCAAAATTTTCTCAAAGAATTTGAAAAAACAAAATTAACAGCGCGGTTAAATTCTATTAAATTTAACAAAAAAATTCCAAACAATTTTAGAGAAGTTCAACATTGTATATAAGTACATATGTATATAATTAAAATAATAAAAACTTAAAATTTATACGGCAGATCTCGTATATGCAGCCTTTTTAGCCGGTTTACTTCATCACTATGGTCTAAGAGCGTTATTGCTAAAACGTTTTGATGGTCACTCAGTCTTTTCAAATAATTTGTGCTGTATGTCTTTATTTCATCTCTTATGTATGGTATATTGAGAAAGCTTTGAATTGTAATATTTCATATATACCATGGAGCATCTATTATAAGTCTAAAGACTTTGGACTGTTTTGTATAATATCGATATTGGAGTAGGAAATAGTTTTTCGTAATTGTATTCCATGGACCTATGGAATACAATTGTGGGTTTTAGCACAAGTTTATATAAAAGTAGTTTGTTGTTTATGCTTAATTCAGATCTTGTTCCAAGAAGTTGTTTTCTTTTCAGCGTCATATGTATTTTCCATGCTAAGCGCCGCTCAAAGTTAAGACCTAAATATTTGACGTGGTTAGTTGGAGGTACTTCAACGCCGTTGAGGTAAACCAGCCGTTGACTGGTTTTCTTTTCTTCTGTTTCTAAGTGTAAATGTAAGATGGGAAGATTTGTGTGCATTCACTTTTATATATTAATATATTATTTTTGAAATGATTTTCAAATTTTCCCACATTAAAAATTTAAATTTTTTTGTGAGTGTATTCCTTTTTTTCCTTTAAAGCATTGATTTGTATTATGGGATTTTTATTAATATTGTTCATGGTCCAGTGGTCATTTCATTTAAGGAAAACAATTTTTCTTGTTTACGTTTTAGTAGTGATTTTGAAGAAGTAACAAAAAAAAAAATTAATGCTTGTAGTTATCATTTATATCTGGAGGGAGTTTTACCAGCAACGCCCACAACATACTTCCGAATTTTTGCCACAGCCACAGCCAGCCAGGCAGTCAGGCAGTCAGCCCGCCAAACTTGTTGATGAAAAATTAAACAAAAAGTTTCAACATTACGAAGAAAAAAAAAAAACGAAAAACTGTTGCACAAGGTTGTTTCATTTCATCTGCCACGTTATGACGATTAAAAGAATATCATACAAAATTATAATAAACAACGTTATGTCAACATTCAATAAACAATAAATTAATTAATTTTATGATTTAAATGCAAGCATCATGTGAAGGCATATGTATATTTTTTTATTTGCAACCATATTTTAAGCATAAGTTTTTTTGCCTTTGATATTTCAACTTAAATTGCGATTTCACTTTTTATTTCAATTATCTTTTCTTTTCTTCTGTTTTTTTTCGTTTTTTTTTATTTTGTTTGCCGAACCAGGAAAACTTTATGTAAAATTTAAAATATTTTGGTGTCAGGCATATAGAAGCTTAAAAAAGCGAAATCTCAGCTCTAGTTAATAAAGTTTTATGTATGTTTGTTAACTCGTTATCACCTTTGTCTCATGATAATTTTCAGCTACTACTTTATTACATTTGCATTCATCTCTGGGTGATTAAAATCCCACCACAATTCAGTGACCACGCAGCCAGTTGTGGTGTTAGCTGCTTTGATTTCAATTAACACGCATGTTTAACTTGCTGTGCAGTGCTGTTGCGGCTCTTCAGCCTTAAATGCACACAAAAACCGTGCCACATATTATGAGATTTTTACTTTGCTGGCCTGTTATTTGATTATGCTGCCACTATAGTCTGCCACTTGGCTCTCTGGCTGGCTGGCTTGCTATCTTTTGCAGTCGTCCATGATTCATGTTCAAGTGATTGCATGCGGTGGCAACACTGTTTGCGATAATTAATTTTCATTCGTGTGACAATTGTTGTATATTTTATCACTGCAAAGTAGGTTTGTTTGAAAATGATTAGAGTTGTTAGTATTTGAATTAAACATTCGAGCTTCTATTCGGTTGGTTGCCAACATCAATAGGATTCTATACTCATGGAGTTAAAATTAAACCATGTTACTGGAACTTTGCTGTCCATTCTCCGTAACGATAAATGCTTAAATTTAGACGAAAACAAATATTATAAACAACGAAAAGTACATTTAAGGAATGTCTCCTCCCAAAAAACTCTGAAAATCAGCAGTAACTTTCGAACTGTAGTAGGTAGTGTCTTGCAAGTTGTACAATATATATAGTGACCTGAGCGCTGAACATTAATAAGTACTGAAGAAAATAATAGGCAAAAAACTAAAGGCCGTAACGATACAAGTAACTGAAAATGATGTGTAGCTTTTTAGCCATGAGAGATAGAGTCTTGCAGCTTGCATATTGTATGTACAAGGCATGGCAGTATTTTTTTTTAATAATTCGATTCTGTTTCATGATTATGTTTATTTGAGCCTTTAGAATTTTGTTAGTCAAGTCGAAGATATGTTATCGAACAAATCAATTGCCATACGGGCTCGTTTTATCGAATTTTTCATCACTTTGGATAAAATTTTAGACGACAAATTGACGCGTTCGTATAGAATGTTGTTCTGCAGGGCTTCCAGGGTATCGGGTTTGTTTACATAAACACGGGCCTTCAAAAAACTCCACAAAAAGGAGTCTCATCACTTATTATGAGTTTTATCGAAAAATTCTCCACTTCGTGCCCGATATTAAGCATGGCTTGGGCGGGCGTAGGTTACACGCATTTGGCGGTCGACAGGCAGCAGCTGATTGACTTTGTGCAGAAACATACACAGGTCTGTATCCAAAATTCGCCTTAGGGACGACCGATCAAGTCACGGTGTCTGGTCGATGTTTCTAGCGACAGCTCGACATCCTTGGCAACAGCGGCCATATTCTCGGCAGAATGAGCACTCCAGGGCTGGCCGCTGTTGGCAGCATCTCGTGTGGTGCCATACTCTTTAAGGTTGCTGACTAAACGGCGCAGTGTTTGTACAGTCGGTGCAAGCCTATTTTAAGAAAGTTTCTTCAAGGGACATTGAGCTAAAAATGAAAATATCACTTCTGATTTTTAACGAGAAACGAAAAGTTTCTTGTTAAAAATCTTGGACTTCAACTATTTAACGTAACCCCTGGTTTCTGGGGCAAACCTTCTGAAAACTAGTGATAAATTATGAATTTGACAACCTCTTAAATTGACCCACTATAATGTACATATCTGCTAGACAATTTCATGGCATTAAGAATCGAATAAAAAAAAATTATTCGTTAATATTTGATACGCACTAATCATGCGCATGCGCTCTTCCCCTGTCCAGCCGGCCAGCATGTGTGAACATAAAAGAAAAAAGTCTTCTAATCGTACGGCCATTTCTAAATGTACCCATGAAGTAACCATGTTTTGCGTTATTTAGTGTTAGTCATGTAATCGCCAGGATAATTCGAGGCGCAATGGTAAATGTTTATTTACGATAGTGGTCACAGTATGCCGTCACACGTTATTGCATAAGATTTTCTATTTTATTTGCGAAGTATGTACAATAAATTTTATCGTATATAGGTTTTTGGGTAATGAGGATTAATTTAACAGTCAATAAGCACAATTTCGGTTAAAGTTTCTGAGAATTTGTTTTTTATAGTTTTGAAAACTTTTTTTTTTTGCAATGTTAATAAAACCAACCTGTATTGGTATTTCGGAAATATTTGGTGTTAAAAGTCTTGCGTTTGATATTTTTTTTAACCTTAAAGTTGAGTGCCTTATTCATGATAAATTGTCTGCAATAAAGTCTACTCAAATAAAAATTGAAAACAAAAAAAGAACGAAATAACATACTTGATATTTTTAAAGGTCATTGTACAATTCAGGTGTATTTATTTCTTTTTTTTTTGCAGTTTTCGCTTTTTATACACATATGTACATACATATTTGTATATGCTATAAACAAATGCTCAATATTTCCATACTGTCTGGCATATTGATTTGAACTTGAGGCATTAGAATTTCTGTTGCATTTGCAATCAAGTTGACCGTTCAGCGACTTTTAAATTTTAAAATTTAATCTGGCTTATATTTGTACATTAAAATACCTGCACATGAAATAAGTAGATGTTTGCTAACGTATACAAGCGGCCCTGCTGAGTGTAGTTGAGGAAATGGTATACAACATTCTTGCTGTATTATTTGCATATTGAGCTGAGAGATAAGTTGCAGTTGTTAATTAAATATTGGACTTGGGAGTTCGATCTTAGTTAATCAGAAGTGAGCAAGATTTTCTAGGGGTAAAATTGTAGTTATTTATTTTTTCAAAGAAGCTGCTGTAGGGCTTAACAAAACTAATGATGAAAGTTAAATTCACAGAGTTAACTGGAAAACAGCTTTTATAAAGTCTTAATTCTTCAGTTACATTTTTTGTGTCTTGGACCCAGCACTTAGGAGATGGCCCCGAAATATGCACTCCATTGTACTGGAAATGAGAGAAGGTGGCAAGAAACGGGAAAATGGGGAGTATTTGTAGATATTTGATTAAACAAAAAAATAAACTTTTATTATTCAAAGTTATACAAATCAGAGTTAATTACTGTCTTCTTAGCATCTAGTGTACATACCTATGACACTATCTGCTTAACAACTGTTAGAGAAAACTCTTTAATATTTAAAAACTTTGTCGTCGACAGTGGACAATACAATAATTGAATTTCATAATAACATGATTGCCAGTGCTACTGTAGCGTAACCACAACAGTATCACTGAGCTGAATTATAAAATGATTATTGAGAACTCTTAATTACAAATAGTATGGTTGGATGAAAAAAATCCTTTAGTTAAATTTAGTTATGATACAGTTATCACAATCTGTTTAATAATATTGCTGGACATGACAATACTATTTTTGGAGCTCGCAATAATCTCAATCTCTTTAAGGCCCTCGTGAAAAATAAAATGATTTGAAATGATTGTATTTGTAAATAATATGATTGCGGCAAATCTTTTTTAAAAATATGAGGTATGTCAAATAAAGTCAGCCAAAGTTGTTTAACTTTCAGAATATCGGTTTTGGATAGCGCAGTGTGGGCTGTTGCTCCTTCCTGCTGTAACCACATGTCCCCCACATCTAATTAATTCAACTGCGGCTGAAACAACTCGCTCAACATGGCTCTATATTGCATTGTAGTTTGACCAGCGGCATTGTGGAAAAAATGTTGCGATTGATCCTTCAGCATGAACAGCAAATCATGCAACCGCTTTGAGAGGGTGTTATGGCTCCTCTATAACACCATCGCTCGTGAGTTTTCTGTGCACAAGAAGTGATAGCTTTGCTTGCTCTAGTAACCGCTGAGTCGCAAATGAGCCTCATCGCTCATGATGATTTTGGTCGAAAAATCGTCCAGTTCGCCATACATGCGAATATTCCAAATTTTTGGGCAGTGTAGCGCTTCATGGCTTGTTCGTTTGTATTGTACAGCTGTCTAGTTCACAAATCTAAAAACAGATTTGACATTTAATGCCATTTGCAAAAACAAGAGCAGCTTTTAATAGGGTCATTTCCTTTGACCCACCTTGCAGATGGTCATATTATAATTTGGGCCAATGGCTCTTATCAACTAAGAATATTTTATGTGCAAGCTGGGCATTATAATATTATGATTATGTTTAATAATAACATAATCATTTGTAATAATGAATATATGGCCGAAAGTACATTTATTAATATTAATATGTTTGATATAAACTGAAGAATATAATGTCGTTCATGTTTTATTTAAAAAATTACTCTTGTTGGTGTTTAGTCAAACATTTTAAAAATACTAAATTTGTCCCTGAAGCATACTTTTTTTAGGTGTAAGTCATGCACCGATATTTTATGCAAATTGCCAATTAGACAAAATGGTATGAATTTTAGTTGTCCTCTGCTATTTTTTCTCTCCGTGTATTTTTCTAAATGCATTGAATTTTTTGATAACCAGCTCACTGATGCTAAGGCAAATATTCTTCTCTACTATAACATACACATTAACATCAATCACGCTTAACCTTTTTGTTATTTTCAAAAAACACACTTATCTATTCTATTTGTCATTAATATTATTATTATTCTACTTTTTCCAGGCATTCAGATGGTTTGGTTTAATGACCGCAACGTCATTTCATTGCAACGTAACGACAAACAAGTCTACGTAATCATATCAAGATTTCCTTTTATTCATTTCGTCTACAGATGTACTTACATATATTGTGCTCAAAAATGTCAATGCATTTAAATTGGAGTTAATTGTTGATGCAAATTAATAGTATGTCTTGTATTACAAATGAGCTGCTTAGGAGCATTGTCCAAGATTTAACAGAATGAAATTGAAAGAAAAAATTATTTTAGATAAAATCGAAAGCTGCCATATGCACTTTCTTAGAGCATTTCGAATAAATGTGTGTACGTTTGCGAGGTATATTTTCCCTTTCTTTCAATGTGTTTTGGTTTTATTGCTTTTCATAAAAGAAAATGCAAATTTGAAACAAATAAATCTGATTTTTAGATCTTATTTTCTTTTCACTTACAAATAGTAGATCTAGAGTTCAATGTATTTTTCATCAAAAGCCGGCTGTGTTTAATACAAATTTTAATTGTTTCCTTTGCAGCTATTTTCATGTGACATATGGTGCATACACGAACTGTTGCTGTTGTTTTGTATTCCGTAGGGTAAAATCAAACACATTTATGCAAAACACTTATATAATTTTTCTAATTTAAAAATCTAAGCTGCAGGCAGAATTAAAAACAAAAATGTTAAATAATTTCAGAAAAACCACCTAATGGAATACATTACTCCCAATCTTTACTTTAATGCAAATTGGAGAAAGGGATTGCTAGAATACGCTATAGGAATTAAACAAAAACAACATTTTGAAGATAAACTCAGTTTGACGAGTTGATTGAGACAGATTGGATACTGGGCTACAAGTTTACTGAAGCAAATGTAAACCTTAACACCAGTATTCATAAAATTTAAAAAGTTGCTCAAATACATTTTGGAGCAAATTTTATGGTTTAAATAAATAATAAAAAATATAATAAAAATATTTTTTCTTTTAAGCTGGTTGCGTGATTAATGCTCTTGCTAGGGGTCGGAATTAAATTGGAAACTATCTTGAAAGGTATACTCATCGTACCATCAAAGCCATCAGTAAAGCTCTTATTTTCTTAGTTTTCATTAACAGAATCCTGTTTATAATTTTTTCCAAAAGTTTCGTAAAACTTAAAAGTAAAGTAGTAGCAAAATAAACTGTCGCCTGCCGATAATAAAACTTTCACTTTGTATGAAGACACTTTTACTTTATTTTTAGAATTAAAATTTATTTTTTTTATACAACATTTACATACATCTGTACGGTCTACAAGCACCAGATGCAGTTACATTTTACTTCAACATTTGTTGCTCATGCGTGTTTTTTGTTTTTTGTTTGTTTTGTAAATTTAGCAATAGAAATCTTTTAGCATAAATGAAAGAAAGCTACATAACATCGGCATCATCATTCTACAAAAAAGAGAAACGGTACTCAGAACTGTTATTTGGCATAGTTCTGGATATTTGTTAGAAGCGAATTTTTAATCAATTCTAAGTCAGAGGAAATAATTATAGAAAATTTTTGAAGATATTTTTTTATTAAGTGTTTTCTGTAATACAATGCATACCACTATAGAAAATTTATTTCTAGAGAAAAAATATATTAGTTTAATATTTCATAGTTTGATAAAACTTTTGTTTTTATTATTTTTTATGAAGTACTTATCTCCTGTGTCCTTATGACTATGTATAAAATTTGATCCAACTGTAATGCCTTTAATTGATAATGTTAATGGTTTTCATTGCTGATGACACCTTCATGTCAAATTTCGTTTTCAACTTAATAGATTATTTGTTTTTTCCAGTATTTGACAAATGTAATATTGAAAAAGAAAAATCACACAACGGGACCTTCTAAGTAGGCCGGCCTCACGACTGAGAAACATATGCATTATGAAAATATTGAAAAAACATTTAATCAAGGAGCTTGTTAAGGGGGGGTTGCGGCTTTTTAGGAAAAATTGGGGTTGAATTCCAAATGAATTTTGTTCACTTTGCAATTTAGTGAAGGAAGTCGCCAGCAAGCTTAATTGCTGCTTTTGGACAAATGAATGTCCACGAGTGATTCTTGAAAACCTGATGCCTCCACACAGTGCACGGGTTTGGTGTGGTTTATGGGCTGCCGGCGTCATCGGCATTTACTTCTTCAAAAATAAAGTAGGCCAATCAGTTCTCAGGAATGGTATTCACTATTGTGGGATGAGAGCTGAAAACAACTCATTGGTCGTCCTTAGTATAAGCATATACCAAATGTACCTTTTCTTAAACAATTATTTTCAATTTAACTTGTACCATTTATATGAGCATACTTTAGATCACTGCTTTTTAAATTTGCCTTTTAGCTTTTATATTTTATTTCGATTTTGACACAACTTCTTGTGATTTCATTTAACTAATGTAAATTTATTTATTTTAATGCTAATTGGTGGGAAGAAAATATCTTCCTTTAAAGTTTATATACCTTTTAAAATGTTTACATTTTATTCAACTCTGAGTGTGTTTTATACGAGTACGTGCATCTTATACAGTTCTGAAGTGCTAATGACATGTTGGCTGAACTAAATTTACATAAATCCTTGACTACTAAGCAGCTGCATATGAAAATCTGCTGCGACTTCCTTGGAAACAAAAATGAATGTATTTAGTTCAATAATTTTTTTCATTTAACTAAACAAAATTACAAGAGAAAGCTTTATATTCAGGAAAATTTTTAAAAGCAAATTGTTTTTGTAAAGATTGGTGGCTGATAGCTGCAGTACTTCAAGAAAGTATCAAGCTATATGTATCAGAGCTTTTTGCAAAAAATTGCCCCATTGTGTCGATAGAGATAAATTGGTCGGAAAGTAGGGCACCACCAAAGGCATTAATCGTTCATTTGACTGTGAATTTAAGATAATCAACTTCCCATTCACAGGACTCCAAGGTTGGTTGCCCCAATTTTAATAATAAATGAGTGAGGCTCCATTTCAAATCTGCATATGTATTTGGTCTCAAAGTAACTATCTGGCCCATAGCTGGATACCGAAAATTACTGAAAATGTTTAATTTTTTTCTTAGGTTATAATTATAAATTTTTTTTTTTCAAACGCAGTATACTAGACGGAAGAGTTTTAGTTTAAGTGATCGGCATTATCTGTTTCATATATATTGTCATGTTATTTTTAAAACCTTTTCCCTAAACTTTTGCAAACTTTCGAGTGTTATTGTATTAAAAATCAAAAATGTGCAGACATGCCATTAATACAGAAAACAATTTTGAAAAAGTTGCAATACGACACAATTGATTTCTGTATTAAAATTTTGTTTGAAAATTTCCGATTCTCATTGGGTTCGTGGTAGTAATGGAATATATAGTAGAGTTGCAAGTATATTAAAAAAAATTACTGGCATCAAAGAAATGACGACAGCGTAGTGTAGACGGCTGAAAAAGATAGAAAACAATTAAAATATTTTTACACTTAAAATAACAAATTTCAATTGGCTTCCTTAGCAAAGAAATAATTAAATTATTAGCAAAGAACTAAGAAAATTTTTTTTTGTGGTAAAAAGTTAATGAATTATCATTTTAAAATGAGACAAATTGAATAGTTATTGGCTGGGGATTTTACCAAGGCTGTTTCACCTGCACCACAATGATCATTAGTACCCACATCGCTTTGGACCGCGGTTATAGCTAACTACATAATATTTTTAAGCAGCCGCTATGTTATGTTCCCCCAGCCGATAAGTCTTCAATGTTACTTTTCTTGTTTTGTATATGTTGACCAGTACAATTTTCACCATAAAAGAAAGTTTTACTAACTCTGGGGAAATAAAATCGAATCGAAGAGCCCGTTAAAGTAATTTTGATTTTATTATGGCCAAGTTTTGAGTTGATAATCAAATGCCACTTGGCTTTATTTGTATTTATTTATTATTGGCAATATGAAATATTTTTCTACTTCATTTGATTTGTTTTAAGCATTGTTAGTAAATACACCAATTTTGTTCTATAGGCAATTCTATTTCTTTAGGCCTATAAAAACAAGCTTTCCTGAGTACATCTATGCATACGACTGTCATAAAGTAGATGATACATCATCGATTCGATACATCACTAATACGAATACCAGCTCATGTTCTAAATAATTTGTTTAATAAGCTATTTTTGGAATATATTTTTTTCAGTGTTGGAAACTTTGATGATGTTTGAACATTTGCAATAAATTAGCTTGAAAAACCGTTTCCCTGTTCTACTGAAAATTTTATGTTTTTTAATTTAATTTCAAACTATTTTTAAATGTTTTTCATTTCAGCCAGTGTTTAACTTGCTTGTGGGAAACCTCTACATATGTATATATTTTTTTTCTTTTACATTATTTTTTTTACTCTTTTACAATAAACTTATACGAGTTGAGAGAAAAAAAAAACTTTAACAAATCAGGTGCATCTAACAAATCATTGCAATCTTAACATAAATGTTAACCATTTTCAGTACTTTTTTTTTACTTAATTCACCAGAATTGTTTATCTTAAAAGTCATGACGTTTCTGCTGCCACCAAAGCACAAAAATCATCATTTCTATTAAAAGTTATATAGTAAGACTATCATCCATTTGGCCAGGTTGAGCATCTTCTAAGATTGGCTATAGAACAAGGATAGCCGACTGACTGTTTGTTCTCATTGTTTATATTTTGTCATAAAGCAAAACAAATGTAGTAATAAATCATACTCCTGTTGCATTCCCAAATGCTGAAACATCAAACGTACCAAGTCATATACGAGAAAAGTTACTTATGACCAAGTTACCGGGCAGGAATAAAATATACTTTGTCTTCAGTTTGTACAAAAAAATAACAACATTTTTTTTTTTTTTTGCTTTTGTTAGAGTTTGTTTCTTAAGTATTTTTTTCCCGTCTATTCTCTAGATTGCTTAAATGTTTGACCGTTCGCTCATTTGTTGTTCACATTATGACCACAAATGGTCGCAACGTTGCGCCATTAAATTGTGTTTAAAATAAAATGCACTCACATTTCAAATTATAAACCAAATTTTTTGTCATTATTGTGACTTTTGTGCTGTTATTGTTATTGTTGTTGTTGTTGTGGTTGTGGTTGTTCCGAGGGGACATTCAGTAATTGGGAGAAAAGAAGTGAGTGTAGCAAAACGTATGATATATTGATGGTGGCACAGTGGTTTCTGGGAGATATTAATTATTTTATAGCATTACAAATACGTTGCCAGCACAATGATAAGTAGTTGTGAATATAATATTTCACGTCATATAATTTCTAAAAATTATTGCTATTATGCAAAAAGGAAAATAATTAGTGTAACTATGAATATTCTCATGGGATTCCGTTCTTAAGGAAAGTATTTTTCTCGCGTCAGGATTCCTCCATTTATATATTTCTTAAGAGTCTTTAGTTTTTGTTTTGACGTGCAAGCGATTGTAAAGTCTTTTATTTTCATTCTTATATGACACGTCTTCTACGAGTCTACGCTTTTCATGCTTTTTATACGTTCCATGTATTGTATGCGTTTTAAACTTTAGCTTTTATTTAGCACTTTCCGCATGCCAGCTTTTACAAGGTGGCCCAAATGAAGTCATCCGATGTTGTTTGACTTTTTGAATATCGTCTGTCCTGATGTAACCACCTGTCCTCCAGACCTAATTTGTTCAGCTGTGGCAGAACAAACTCGATTAACATGGCCCTATAGCATGTTGTCGTTTGGCCAGCGACATCCTCGAAAAAACAAAATGGCCCGATGTCTTCTCCAGCGTAAACAGCGCACCCTGCAGTCACTTTGAGCGGGTGTGAGGGCTTTTCGTGCATCACTTATGGTTTTTCGGTACCTCAAAAGTGATAGTTTAGCTTGTTCACGTACACCCGCCATTATGATTTTGGTCGAAAAATTATTCACTTCGTCATAGACACGAGTATTCCTCATTCTTGGGGAGTGTACCGCTCCATGGCTTGTTTACATTCTACAGCTTTCTAGTTGTAAAATATAAGAGCCAATTAAAATGTATGTTTTTATTTCTAAGAATAGATCTCGGTAATGTTTTCTGTGTTTTTCAGCTGGCTCCATGTTGCCGACATTTCGTTAATGCTAATCAACTCCTCAGTAGGCTCGAAAAATCTTAAAAGAATGTATGAAACCCATCCATTTATTATTCTATAACTCTCATAAACCAAATGAGAATCAGAAATTTTCAACCAAACTTCTCATTTCTTTGATTATCAAGTAGTGCTAAAAAAAAGTAGTAACAATTTACCAACTTTTGTATTGGTGGCTGAATGCGAGCATTAAACGTTAAGTTAAGTTAAGTTAGATTAGAAGGGACCGAGTTTGTGGTAGCCCATATTTTCTGACATACAGTTAAAGCAGTGTAGGCACGTCTAATGTCTTCAATGCTTCTGGAGATTGAACACTTTTCGTCATTTACACATAAACTATAAAAATTAATTTCTATATCAAATTATTCTTCACTTAACATTTTCTTGACTGTTGTTTAGTTGCAATACAACTACAAACTAAACAGTTGAGATTTGAATTAAAAACAAATTTTTATAATTTTTTTGCAGCACTTCACTACATTTAATATTAAAGTTTTTTTTTTTTTTTTTTAGTAATAACAGTGATAAAATGATGAAGTGTAATACGTTCGCAATTTCGGCTTTGAAAATATTATGGTAGGTTTTATTATTATATTATGGTTACTTAGTATTACAATATTATTTATTAATTTCTATGCATTCATTCAAGAAGCCATTTAAGTCTTAGCTGCCTCTTGAGCTTTTCTTAACCACTGTTTCCCTTTTGGAATATAATGGCTGATAAATGATCGATCATTTCACATATCCTAGATGCCCACATGTTTCGATAAGTGTGTGTACACAAAAATGTTTTTAAGCGAATTTTTTTCGCACATTTGTACAAGGTTTTTCTTTATTTTGTACACATTTTTTGTTCGTATTGTTTTTCGTGCAACAAACGTTTAGAAATGCACTTGTGCAGTGGCCTTAAGAACTTTCGAATAGAAATGAAGGTGGTTGGTTGATCGGTTGGTTGGTTCATTTGTTGGTTAATTTTGCACAAAAGTCGGCTTCGTTAGTGCAACAACGCAGTAAGACATGAGGACAAACAAAGATCAGGTCTGGCCATATGATGCTGTTATTGTGGTTGTTCGCAAATACCTTCTAGAACAGCAAGAACTTGGCATATATGGACCATATAACAATAACGACAAACAGCAGTGACAACAACAGCCGAGGAAGCACAAAGAACACACACAATGGTCAGGTTATTGTAGCGGCAAAAAAGAATACAAAACACGATGGAGTTTTTTTCCAACTCAAATATGAAAAATGTTTTACTCGCATTTGATTATTTTTTCCAATTTTTTCTTTCTTTTTTTAGTTTTAGAAATATTCTGTTTCGTGTAAGTTCTTAGGCAGGCTTATTTAAATGGCACCACCCAAATGAAAAAAAGAGAAGAAAATAAAACTGAATATTGGAAACAGAATTTCAGAGAGCAAACATAAAAAAGATGCAAATAAGAATTAATGACAATTGCCGCCACTGACATAAATGACCCCTTAAGTCATTACTCACCTGCGATAGTAAACATTTTTATGGCTTGATGCCGGGCCATCGGCCCGCCAATATGCACTTTGAGCTGGCATAAAATTTGCGCCACAGCATAACACAACGCAGCACAGCACAGCACAAGCATTTGCATTTTATTACTTTGTAGGCTATTAGCAGCTAATGACCGACTTTAGTAAAACATCTTAAGAAAAAATTAAATGAAAAAACACTTCAAGATTCTTTTGTCATAGCTGAAATCTTTTCGTCTGGCTTTTATCATTTGAACGTCTTTCCTGCGTAGATGTCTTTCAAACACATTCCTGAAAGTAGAAGCATTTCTTTGGCTGCACGTCCAGGCATGTTGATGAGATGAAAATCTGCGAATTTAAAAAATTATATACGCTTCAAACGCATGATCACATATGCCCATTTGTGCATTAGTACAAGGTTTACAAATGTTTCTTTTTCGCAAATTAAAGTACACGTTAAGAAGTTTACAATAGAGGCATGTGTTATGCATGTATCCGTAAGCGAATAGCTTAGCACCACCATATGCTATAATAATGAAGACAAACAAATCATGGCATAAATGTTCGCTCAGCGAATGCTTCTCAACATTTGCTGTAGTTCACAAAGTAGTAAAGTGAAACAAGCAAATATAACGATTCTGTGTCATTTTTTGAATGACACTCAACTTTTAGATAGCTAGCTGTAGTAAAATTATATAAAATTTAAATAGGACATTAGGACTAGAGTAGTTTTCATTACCCACTTTGAACTTCTTTTTTTTTTTTTTTGTTCAAGAAATATTAAAAATTTTCCAAATTCGTCTATTACCTTTAAATACCTACTATTTTTAGTATATTTGCACATACCAACGATAATCTTTTGTATGCCTTTTTTTTGTGCAGCAATTATAATTATTATGAGTTTTTATGAGCTTTTAAGTCTACTGCCCAAGTCAGTGTCTTAAACAGCAACTGCTTCTTTTTGAGCTGCTGCAGATGCTGATGATTCTATACAGCTTCTGCTTGAACATTAAAGTCACCTCCTGAAGCCCGCTGCTGGTAGTCAGTAGGTTTTTTTTTATATCTCTAAACGTGGCTAATGTTTAGGTTATCTACGTTTCTATTTTATGGTTTCATGTTTCTTTCCTTTTCTCTGCGTCTTAAAATACAGCAAACAGCGTTAACTAACGTGCATTTGTTATAGCAGAAATATTATTTGTTGGTATCTTTTTCTGCAAATTGTTGTTGGTTTAGCATTTTCCTTTGTTTTTTTCTTAACCATTTTCTCTTGTCTTGCCAATTGTAAGGTGTTCCTCTTTTTTTTTTGTTGCACTTCAAGCCTTTTTTCGTATTGACATGTGTTTCTGTGCGTTTATGCATTTCTTTAGGTTCGCGTATGCACACAGGCAGTGTACGGGTGAGGGAAGTGTTAGAATTTTATGGCTTTTGTAGTGATTTACAAATAGCTGTAGAATTTCAATGATTAATTACATAACGCCTCCGATTTTTTTATGTTGTTCTAATGGGAAAATATGCATTAAAATAACACACAGCCATTTTGAAATGATGAGTTGTGGTTATTTTTGTACAAATACATTGCTTGTTATTAATTTTAAAGCTTTTGCTTATACTAAACTTTTAGGGGCAACGTTTTTTAATAACTTTTAAAAAAATAAGTAGAATAATATACGTTTTTTTTTATTTTAAGTGGGTTGTTACATAGGAAGTTTTTGGCTAAAGAGGTTTTTGATTAAGTAAATGAAATGACTATTAAAGTGTTAGAGATACTTTAGAACAGTTTAATATTTTAATTTTAACTTATTCGCACTTTAAGTGGTTCGTTTTATATGCCATCGATTGCCAGGAGTCTGAATTGTTTTGTTAGAACATTGTGTTCATGGGAATAATAGAATAATTAGTAAATATTTAAACATTTTTTAAAGTTTTTTCACGTCTACTAATAAGTTGAGAGGCACCAAGTGGCTCACAAAGACTGAAAACAACTAATAAGGACTATTTATACTTCGAATAACACATCTGATTAAATTTTGATTTTTTAAGCATGTTTCCTAAGTCTTTTGTTTTCCAGAATGAAAGCAGCTGGCAATAAAAACATTTTATAAATTTGGTTTTACACCATACATTTTTCTCTTATTGGAATTTTATTTTACTTTCACACCGAAAACGCTCTGAGTAATTATTACTTCCGAATATTTTCTAAAAATTGTTTTTGATTTCATAATTCTGTTATTTCCAGTCAATGCTAATAAATGATAAGAAACAAAAAATTAAACAAGCGTTACAAAGGTGAGTCATTGCTTGCCAAAAGTTTGAACAACTTAAAAAATATTAACAACCAGTACATAAAATATATAGGCTTAAAATTCAACTTCGTCTAGTTGTCAAATTTTCCGGCAACTTATTTCAATCACTTTTATTTTATGTGCGTGTGTGTGGTTCCAAAATGCGCGCGTTTGAGTGTGTGTGCTACATTTCAACACACATGTGCCATAAATATCCAAACACTTAACTCGATTGCTATTTACAACATTAGCAAAATAAAAACTCTCGTACGCAATCTAAAATATATTTATGCTCAGACGAAATACATTCATATACATATGTATATAAAATCAGTATTAGCAACCATTAGTGCGTGCCACATTTCTACAACAAACAATCAATTAATTTTCAATGTTGCCAACATTTTCCTAGAAAAACAAAAGTTATGTAGTTTTCTGCATGTTTTGTTGTTTTGTTGCAGCAATTTTTTTTTAAAGCGAAAAAAAAATATAAACGAAATATTAAGTTTCTTATTGACGGCGGGTGTTGTCAATTTTAAAAGCAATTAAATGTTGGCAACAGGCAAAAAAACTTAAATTTTGTTTTAAGACAGTAACAAATGGTAAATAAAATTATATTTAATGAGCAGTTTGAAAATACTGGCGCTACAAAAAATCTTGCTTTCAGCAACTGATACTCTATATGTATTTCTGCCGGGCAAAGATTTGTCTGTTAATGGCTGAGAAACTAATAATATTTTTATGAACTAAAACTAAATGGCATTGTTTAAGGAGTTTAATTTTTAGCCAACAGTTAAATGATTGTTTTCATTTTATTTTGAATATTTTTTTCTTTAGCTTTAGCTGGCATCAATTAATCTTAATTTAAGTGCGAAGCAGGGCAGCAGCTCAATTTTTGGTATCCATATACTGAATACCTTCCTTAAGAAATGAGGCCGTAAAGTACTAAGGGTAGTTTACAAAGCTTTAGAAGTTGCTGGTTATTTGTCAACGGCTAGTTTAGTTACTAAATAATTTGAAAAGTTTTAACGCATGACAAAAAAAAGAGGATTCGAAAACATTTTTACTGAAAATTTTAATTTCATTGAACTGTAATACTGTAATACATTTATATTAAATTACTATTTCGCGCTCAAGTTCAATCCTGAGCTGCTCACTTTTTTTTTTAACCAATATCAATTAAGTAAAGAAAAGTAAAATTTTAATAGCAAGGTGGACAACCGGCTGTTTTTCGGGGTAGCAAACACCCTTCAGCAGCACCCTGTGAACTTTGGATGTGTCAAATTTCACAATCTTGGCACAGCCGCTTTAACCACTCGGCAACCAAAGCTCATGCAGTTTTACTTTCTATTTATATTTATTTATATAAACAAAGCAATGATCTTTTTGCAGCCCTTTTTATGGATGATATTTTATCATCTCAGAAGACTGTTTATATGAGAGCTTTTTTCCACATGTTCTGGTTTTTGTATCATTGAGATCTGGATTCTCAGTTATTGATACAATTGGAACATTTACGCCGTGACCTGCGTTATTAACGTTTTTATTGAAAATTTTAATTTCATCGAACTAGATCTCAATGATCCATTTGAAATGAAGCTTAAGTAAAACTGTGGTGATGATCCGAGTTATTATTTTAGCTCCGGAATTGTTGCAGGCTTATTGACGTGCACTTTTTCTTTTAAATAACCCCAAAGAAGAAAGTTCAGCAATGTCAAATCACATGATCTTGGCGACCACCAATTGACATCGCCACTACGTGAGACAACGTGGGCATTGAATTTGTCGCTTAAAAGAGTCATTGTTTTGTAAGCTGTATGGCAAGTGGTACTGTGCTGATTAACCCACATATTGTCCACTTCCCTATCTTCCACTTTGGGCCATAACAAATTCGTTATCATGTCACGATAGCAAACACCATTCAGAGTAATTGGCAGAGCGGCCTCATCCTGGGCAAAATACGGCTCGATGATGCTGAAAGCCTATAAACCGAACCAAACAGTCACTCTGTATAGGTGCATTGATTTTTTAACACTCACTCTAACATTATCATTGGCCCAAATGTGACAATTTTGCTTACTGGTGAGAGGCAAAAATGTGCTCTGCATCACTTAAGATGATCATCCACTGTTGCCATTTCTCGCCACCATTCTGACCATTGCCGATGCTTGAAATGGTCAAGAGGCCTTAGTTGTTCAGTTGATTGCACCTTGCAAGCGTGTAAATGCAACAACTCTCACGACGAGCATGAGAGATGTCATTGTTGGGCACAGCGACGAGTTAAGGTGTACGTACGGCTCTTCAGCCGCACAATCGCAAAGGGCAGCCATATTTTCTGCAGTATGAGCTGTACGAGCATGAATAGGTGTTTAAACATCTTCTACGAGCCCAGATAACTCACATTTTTATATGATTTTTTTGAGTGTGCGCACATTGTAATGATTAGATGGACCAAAACGAACTATGAAGTGCACAGTATGCATTTTAATTTGAACCCCAATTTTCATAATAAGCCTAAGTAACTTTGAAGCGTTGCTCGATTGCTCAAATTGAATCTGTCTGAGACTGAGAAATTTCAAATGAACTGCAAAAAAAATTTAAATTTAGGTGTGATTCACATGCAAAATCGGCTCTCAAAATTTAACCACCCGTTAAAAGGCTGAGAAAGAGAAACAACGATCAATTAGCTATATTCAGTATATTAGTGGCTCTTTGAATTTGTTTTCGAAAAAAATAATAATAAATTACTTAAATAAAATATAATCTCCTTTGCAGTTTAACCTGTAATGAAACTTTCATAAAAAACTGCATTCTTTTGGCAATTCTTGATTGTAAGACTTAGGGAACTTGTCGATGACTCACTTATCTTTAACACACATCACTCACTCACTTATCGTTCTATTCAAATTTTCCACATTCAATACATTTGTTTTCATTTTTGGCAACAAAACTAAAATTTAAATCATTAAATTTAACAAATAAACCACAAATTGTAGGTAATCGTTAAGAAATAAAAATAAACACAGCAACATTTTCTATGCGAAATAAATAAAACAACCTGATTTGTGAAAAATTAAAATAAAAAATAACATGCAACACAATGCAGCAAAAATTCTCAAGTGAATTGGCTAAACAAACTTTATAGAAAAAAAAAAAAAAAAATAAGAGAAAAAACACGCAAATTAACTTAAACTACAAGACTGCTGAAGAATAAAAAACAAAACAAAAAAATTCGAACAAATAACGACAAGAGCAAAGGCACACACAAAAAATGGCTTATAACAACCTTACAAGCCAACAATTATAAACAAAAAGCGCCAGAAGCCCAGACACTAAAACAACACACCAACAAAAATTATACTGATGGGTCAGAGCTGTAAAAGTTGAATTGATGGTAAACGAATGATATTTGTTTTTTAAATAAAAGCTAAGAAAACAAATCAAGTTAGAAGCTCATAAATATCTGATAAATAGTATTTAGTCAAAGCTTCACTAAGACATAAACCATGCGATTAGTTACTAAGATTATTGCATAAAAGTTTACTCTTATTTATTATACATTTTCATCAGATATTCGGATCTTCTTAGCTCTGACTTTTTATTGCTCCAAACACTTTGCATCGATAAAACAATTTAAGGTAGGACATGATCTTCCAGAGGACATTCAACAACTAAGACTACACTGAGTTTTACAGCCAGTGGCTGCTACCCGAATCGATAGAGAGTTTCTAGAACAAAAATTATGGCATTCGTGATGAAATTAGTAAAAATGATCTAAATAACAAAATCCAAAAATGAAATTAATTATCTACTTGCTTTAAGAGACAATTGAAATGTATTATTTAAGGTCTATTAAGTTCAGTAAAACTGTTGCAAGACTAAAAAATGTTTTCTGTATTAAAGATTTGTTTGAACATTTCTAACATTTCATTTCGTTCCAGGGAATTTTTGGAATAAGTAATTGGGTTTCAAACATTCCTTAAAGATTTTTCGACTCACTGATCACCTGGTTAGCAGAAAACTTTAATAAGGACCGAAAAAGACAGAAAACATTAATAAGATCTTGTTTTAGACCTAAAACAATACAAAATCAAAATTGGTAACAAATACTCATCAGATGTGATGTAACGCATTTGATTATTGGTGCGGGTGCCTGATGCATAAAGTGCAGGGAATAACCTTTCAATGCAAGTGAAATATTTGGGAGGTCCGTCCTGGATAATCGATTCAGAAGGGCTTACAAGCTCGCTAGGCTTCAAGTGGTCGTAGCACAACCTTGCTTTCATTTATTTTTGTATTTAGCTTTTCGTTTCTAAATTTAACTCCTTCTTGCTTCTGATGATTTGTTGCCAGTTTCTTTCTTTTTTGTGTCCAGGTTCCGTCAGTTGTAGTTTGATGTTTGAATTTTTGTTGCAACATGTCAAAATAAATCAATTGATTGATCTTGTTTTATTTATGTCCATTACAATTTCGATCAATGAGCATCAATTGTAAGTGGAGAACGAAGGAAAGAAAAATCATGGAAAAAAACGCGTTTTTCGTATGCGTCATGTGAAAAAAAAACAAGAGGGTATTTTTGTAGACTTCATAAAGTTGGCCTCAACGTTTTTGTTGTTGGATTTCTTTAGACCCGCGTCGATTTAATACTTTTTATTTAATTTATTTATTTATTTTTTTATTTTAGAAGATCATGCGCCTTTTCAAGCGGCAAACAAACAAATTGGGTTTAATTGAAACTGCACTTGAGCGTATCACACATACACTCACACCTTAAATGCTTGACAAGAATTTTTTGTCAATAGTTTTTTCAGCTTGGTTTTCTTTTCTACATTTTTCTATACATATACATACGTATGTGCATATTAGACCCACCACACCAATATGTATTGTTCTCTAATAGCAATTTTAAAAGTCCGCAAGATCAGGCAGGCAGGCAGGCGCAATCTATCTATCCATCACCATGATTTAACTCAAGGAATTTCTCTGCTTCGCCTAAGATTGCAGCAGTTTTTCTGTGGGTTCTTACATCTGTACGAACATGTGTATGCAGTGTGGGTATGTAATGTTGAAATGTTGTTGGTGGTACATATATTTGTTTTTTTTTTTGTTCACATCTTGCAACAGGAATAGAGAGAGAGAGAGAAAGAGAGGGAGAGTAAATGTTTGTGTATTTGTTTGCCTAAATAAATGGCTACACATTCGCCTAAGCAAAAACGTTTGTTGTATTCATTGCGGTGGTTCTGTTTCAAATCATACGATCAACCATATTTGGTAGCATGTGAACTATTTGCCAATTTAATCATAATTGCCTCTCAAACGCTGCATCATGATTGTTGTGTTTTGACGTCTTTTATTTTATGGCGTCTTCTATGGATTTATTAATTTTAATGAGTTGAAAATTGATTCCGTTTACGACAAAAAATCGAGAATTTATTTATTGTGATTTAAATTTGTTACAATTTTATAACTAAAAGTCAATTTGAACTAGCGAAAAGAATTTAAACTCGATTTTAAAACTAAATAGCTTGAACAGTTAAATCACGGAAGGTTATAACTAAATCGTACAACTTTTTACAATTTTTTACTACAAGTTAATATTAAAAGTATTTTCTTTTGTTGCAGCCTTTCAGTGCCTGGAATGCAAATCCTTTGACAAAACCAAATCTTTTGACAAAATTCGAGTGGAATGTGAGTCAAATTTGGCCTTTATTATTTATTTATTTATTGTGAGTTAAATTTGTTACAATTTTATAGCTAAAGTTGAATTTCAGCAGAGTTTTGATTATTGTGAACTACCGAAAAGGATTTAAGCTTGATTTTAAAACGGAGTCAGTAGAAAAATTAAATCACGGAAGGGTTTACCTTTACCTTTTTAATTATAAAATTTCTTCGATTTTGAGCTTGAGGTCCCTGTTTGTTATTTTTATTTTCAATATTTCATTTTCCTTTGGAAAACTTTTTAGGTTATAATGTTTTTCAAAATGTTTTTTTTTTCGAAGAACATGATAAAAATATTTTATTTTTATTTTTATTTTCAACATTTCGTTTTCTTTTTTCAAAAAAAAAATTATTTTTATTTTGAAAAAAAAAAGTTAGAAAAACGATATTTCAAGAAGAAGTTTTCCGAAAACGAAATGCTGAAAATAAAAAAAATACAAACCACTACCTCATGTTCGAAATTTAAAAAATTTTTTAAATATGAACTTAGTTAAGAAAGCATTCGGTTTTTGGGTATTTTTGGTCCTGAATTAAGAAATAATTAAATTTTATTTTATTATGTTTTATATTTTTATAAATGGGTTTTTGTTTATTCTCTCGAATTCAGTTTGTTTTATTGTACTTAGTTTTATTTTATATTATTTTATTAATGTTTTTAGTTTATTTTTATACATTGTTTTGTTTTTTATATTATTTTTTGTTTGTTTTATTTAATATTAGCTACTGTTATTTTAATATATGTTGTCTGACTTTATTTTACTGCAAGAGTGCAAATTATTTTTTATGTTTACCAAGTTCAACCAAATAAAGCTAAAAGCATACTCTTTGAATTTCCATTACAGAAAATCATCCACATGTATCGTACATTTAATTCAGGTGATAAATAAATTCTGGCATTAACATGCCATATATTTTCATTATGGGCGACACAGAAAATCATGTTTTATCTCGTCACAAGTGGATTTAAATAATAAAATGTAAATAATTTTACACAAACATATGTTAATATTTGATTGTAGAAGAGAAAGAGCGATAAAAAATGTATCTGTTAAACTAAGCCGTTCGGCAGATACACTTCACATAGAAAATATTGAAGCACTTTGTGCTTTAATTTTTTTTTTTCACAATAAAATTGTTTTCAAATTAAATGCTCTCTTTTTGCTACAAATCTAGCACCACTTAATAAACAAAAAACTATAAAAACAAAATTAAATTAAAAGCAGAAAAGCGATCTAAATCAAAACCACGATTGCCTATTGTTGTTAATTATTTTATCAGGCTTTCTAGTTCGATTTTATCCTAAAAAAATTATAAAGATTTTTTTGTGACGAAATTAGAGTGATCAATATTTTTAACAAAGTCAAGAAAAGTAAAGTTGAAGACTTACTGGCAGGAGTAAATACCAGGATTGTCTTACGACCACCTTGTCACTCATGCGCATGCAAATTTGCTTCGAACTCAGGCCATACTAATTATATGCTGCTTTTAAGCAACAGCGCATTGCCATCCGACCAGCCGAACTCTTCCTTACTGACTGTCTATATTGTATATATCTTATTGATTAAGTTTTCACTTTATGTATCATATGTTCAGAATGAGCTGAAAAGTAAGCATAGACATTTGATAGAATATAGGTTTTAAAATAGCTAGTTGAATCTCGGCTCAAGTCATACTTTTGCTGTACTAGTTTCCTATAATTTATAGCACCTATAGTAGTTTTTCAAAATAAACTGTAGCTCATCTGGAATAAAAAGTAAACTAAGATTTTTGAAAGCACTATAGGTAAAAGTTCGACTTTTTGAAAAAGAATTTGCAATTAAATAATATAAGATTTCATAACTTTTTATCCATGTTACAAGGTATTGTCTTGTCTGCGGGAAGCCATCAGTCTTGGACCAGACTTGGACTGAAATCTCGGGACTGGTGCTAGAACACTATTCAAATTAATCCATCATATTTTTTTTACTTAAAAACAGATCATAAAATTAATTTCTTGAAATATATTCTCGGGCAGTCAACGTTACTAGCGCCACAATCATCCTATTGAGGTTCTCTTTCGCAGTATTGTAAGTAAATGGAAGTCCATTAAAATATCTATTATGGGTCTTTATGCTTAATTGTTTAATAAAAAACGTTTAGAGAACCGTTTGAATATTTTCTATTTTTTTTTTTTTGTTAATGTTACCTTAGTGTCCTTAAAGCAAAAATCTATGCTGATATGTAGGGCATTAAAACTAAGTGTGGTTGCTTTAACTTGTTACATTTCCTTTTTATGGCTGCCTAAAAGATGTTGGCGAAAATTATATTGTTGCCTGTCTAACACACATATATTCATACCACTTGTAGGAAAATGTTGAAGCCTTCACACAAAAATGTGTTAAGTGTAATAAGGCTGGCATGAGCTTTAAGTAAGATTTAGATACACGGAAAATAATTTCATTAATTTTTTTGGCCTCAACTAGGAAATATCAATTAATTATTAATACATTTTGTATGCATTAGATCAACCCTTTTAGAAGTCCTTTAAATTTACAACAATGTTTTTGGAGGATGCTGACATCTACAGATATACATTCAGACAGAGCTTACCAAAGCTGCATTCATCATTAACATTTATTTTTAAGGACTTATAGCAGGGCAAAGGTTTGAGTGCAAAGTCTTTTTTATTTTTATTTTATGTCTTTATGTTTTTCATGTTAGGCATATGAACTTCTTCCCAAACTGGGCTATAAACCCACGGCGTTATTGGGAGAAAAGTCACAACAATGTTTGTTTAAGAAGTTTATAATGTTATCCTATTGGTAAGTGAAATTAAAACACACGATTTGTCATTATCAACACTTAAAACTTTACAACTTTATCCACTAATCACAGTCTTTATACAAAACATTGGACTTATATCTCTTTGTTTAAATTAACGAACAAAAAAATAAAATTCTAGTAATGTTGTGCTCTGCTTATGTACAATATCCACTATGTTTTAGAATAATAATCACGATTTTTCGAGAAATTAATTATCTGGAAGAATCTCTATCATCTTACGCTTAAGCTTAACATTTTCCAACAACACGTGTACAAACAACAAAAATCAACACTTGCAATAAATAACAAGTAATTCAGAAGAAATTGCTCTCGATACAAAATGTGATAATGATCAAACTAATGCTGCTCAACTCTTTAAGTTACCAAGTGGTTTTCTTTGTGTGAGTGTGTCTATTCAATGTTACAAAGCACAGTGGCTTAGGTGATTAACAATTCGTATCAGTGCATACATGTAACATGTTAGATAATTTACATATGTGAATGAAGTCTTCAGTTTGCTAAAAATGAGCTTGCAACCACATACAAAACTACTCTTCACGAGTTAGTTTGTTTGGTGAATTTGTCGTAAGTGAACGAGAAATTTTAATTTAAGTGACAGTCGATCCACTAAAAAGCTTTTTAGTCTAGTAATCAAGGAAATTTCGATTGAGTTATTATTCCGAATTACTGGAGTTCAAGTATATTGAAACTGTTTTACTTTAAAGTATACGAAATAATGGCTTTGATTACAGAAATTTTCTGTATGCTAAATTAAATTAAAACGTAAAATATATTTTTTAAATTCTTTAAATATGAACTAAATTGTTTATTTGCTTTAAGAGCCAATTGAAATGTATTAATTCAGGTCCAAAAATGAACCTTTTCAAAAATATTTGTTGTATTTTTCAGCTGTCTAGATGTCGACATTTCGTTGGTGCTAATCAACTCATCAGTAGACTTGAAAAATTCTTAAAAGTTTGTTTGAAACTTTACTACTTATTCCACAATTGTGGAATAAGTAGTAAAGTTTCAAACAAACTTTTAAGAATTTTTCAAGTCTACTGATGAGTTGATTAGCACCAACGAAATGTCGACATCTAGACAGCTGAAAAATACAACAAATATTTTTGAAAAGGTTCATTTTTGGACCTGAATTAATTAAATTCTTTAATTTAGTTTGAAATTTTTTTTTGGAATTTTAGCTTATTTTTTCTTGCTAATTAGTCAGTACAATAATTTTGTTCATAAATTCAATAAATTCCCAAACTAATTATTGATTTTCTGCAAAAATTGGTGTTCACCGCATCAATTAATTTTATTTCATTGCTTTTACGTTTAAAATCGTTTCATTAAATACATGATTTTTAAATCCCATGAATTCCGATATTAGTTTAATCGAAGAAGTCATTAATAGGGATTCATAGAATCTATGAGTTTTGTTTCATTAAAAATGTATAATAATTTTATCATTAGTGTATAAAATATTTAATTTATTAAATGGAAAAAAAACGGATATATTAAATAAATGAAATTTTTCATTTAGCTCATGATAATGGAAAATTTTTTCACAAAGTATTTAATTAGCACTACAGATAATCTTAAAAATATATTTAATATTTCGCTGCTTTATGTGGGATGAAATCTTTTGATGCCACTTGAAGGTGGCATATATTCCATATATATAATTTTCTTTCATCAAATCAAATGATAATTGAAAACGTAAGTAGTCAAATGAAGTCGTTCACTGGTTTGATGAAATTTTTCAAAAACTCAATGATATTTGCTAACGAAACTATGAGAGATTTTGAAAAGTTCTTTAAGAAAATAATTCCTTGATTTCGGAAAGGAATAATTGGCACAATCATAACTTTAATTGGCTAAATTAAATGGAGTCATTGTGACTAATTCTCCCAGTGTCAGTAATACATTAGAAAGATTACTTCAAACCTAATTCAAGAAATTTTTTAATTCCACTCGAAAGTGAAATATATCCCATATATACAAATTTCTGTAATCAAATCAAATGATCAGTAAAAAGAAAAATGTTTAATGAAGTCATTAGCATAATTTAAAAAAAACCAAATTAAAAAGTAAGTGCTAATTATTTTATTTACTGATATAAAAGAATCCAAAACTTTTTTCAGGCCAGAAAGCTGACCACTGAATAACTTCAAGAGCTAGCATATTAAAATAATTGCTAACATACCATTATAGTTATACAAACTATATTGTATAGGAGATATATGTTTTTTTTCTTAAGTATCATGTCCATAGCTGACTTCCTTTGATTTTGAATTCTAGAAATATTTTTATTTTGGAATAGTTTTTATTGTTCTTAAGGGCTTTCTTCGTGCACCCTTTAAGTTTGAGTTTTAGAAACACTGTCGCGTGAAGATCTTAAAAGCTTATAAAAAGGTTATATATAAATCAAATCTGAGACTTGAAATATGCTGTTATCGAACATAATACACTTTACTTTCAATCGATTTACGTATACATATTAATATACGTATTTACCTGCACACACAAAAGTCTGTTCAGCATTTCACACTTACCACCAGATTTTGAGATTGTTTATGATCATTTTGCTTTATATCGCATAAACTTGTGGTGTCGTGAAAAAAGCATGTAAAAGGGTTCATAGCAAAACACATTTTGTAGTGTTGTTGGCATTGTTGTGTTTCGTTCATGACTGTAAAAGTAACAGGTCCTCCTTTACAACACACAAACGTGTATGTATGGGTCGGCAAGCATGCAAAATTAAACGTAAGCAAGTAGGTATGTGATGGTGATGGTGATCCCGTGCTATGTGTCAATTGTTCATTTCTACTCACATACTTACATTTCTCTTGTCATCTTTAAGCTTGATTGCAAATTACGAGCATATGTCAACTGCAACGGAACACGCATTTTGTGCTTTTTGCAGCAATTGTTAAAAATTTTTTTTTTTATTTGTTTCTTGTTTTATTATTGCCCAGTTTAACTGTCATTTGTTATTTTAACTAATACATATAAACACATACTTCTGCATTTGTTTTACTGCGCAAGAAATGTGTAAGTAACGGTAAAGTATGCAGTAGATGTGGGTTGGATTTTGTGTGTGTGTCTAGTCTGGAGCAACGAAAAAAAATAAATACTTTATGTTGCTGTTTGCTTATTTTAAGTTTATTGGTATAACTTAGTTTACGAGTTCATTTTTAAAAATACTAAATTTATTACTTAGCCGATTGCCTTATGACCTATTTGTTAATGATTGAAGTAAATGTATTTTTTTGTTTGTTTGTGATAATAAAAAAATATATACTGAGGCAAGGCATCTATTTCGATCAGGGTAAGAGAATATTTCTTTTATAACTAAAACTGTAAATTAATAATATACTTTAAATATATATTTATTAACGTAATATATGTTAAATATATTAATTCAGGTCCAAAAATAAACCTTTTCAAAAAATATTTGCTGTATTTTTCAGCTGTCTAAATAATACATTTCAATTGGCTCTTAAAGCAAATAAATAATTAAGTTCATATGTTAAATATAATTATTTTTCTGAGCTGAAGTTCTTGTTTGTTATAAGGGTATACATGTTTATTGAATTTTTTTTATATTTTTTCTCATATTTTTTTTTATATTTTGTTTTTTATATCTATTATAATTAAAATTACAATAAATCTTAAGGCCAAAGCACTAGCAACGGTGGCTAACGGCTTACAATTGTTTATTGAATTATTTGTCGATATTTCGCTCTTCTGCGGATAGCTTCCCCTTTTTTTTGCGATATTTTGCTCTCCTTTGGACAACTTCTTCTGGACACTAATATTGAAGATTGTTTTGATTGGGTTTTTAGCAAAAAAAGAAAAAAAAAAGAAAAAAGCTTCCCCTTTTTTTTTGACAAAAACCCAATCAAAACAATCTTCAATATTAGTGTCCAGAAGAAGCTGTCCAAAGGAGTGCAAAATATCGACAAAAATATGCAAGAAAAGTATATACACCAATAATAAAAAACCTAATATATTTAACAATATGGGTGTTTCCATGGTTACGCACGTGATATTTGTACACGTTTAATTGTTTTGAATATTATAAAAATATAAATGGGTTGGAATTTTTGAATGGAATTTTGCCATTGTTACATTTGTTACATTGTTACATGAGTTCCTTCCAAAAAGTATATATATTGGAAAATTGAGCACTGGGTACCCAAGTTCCATGCGAGCAAAGTTGACTTATGCTTTTAAAGCAGCATTAAATATTGCAAAAGTAGGCGAATTGTAGAAGATTTTTATTTTGGAAAAAATTAATGGACCTTTATAATCATGGTTTGTTCAAAAACAAGTGCGCATGGGTTGGCTAAGAAAAAAAAATTTTTGATTACGCACGTTACATTACGCACGTGACACTTTTTACCTTCATACATATTTTTGTAATTTAACATATATTTTCAGGAGTTTTTACCATCATTTAAAATTATTATAAGTTAAGATTTTTTTTTACATAATAAAATGTCAATAATTTTTTTTCAATTTTCTGTGCTTAAAAAAATTGTGCGAGCGTTTGGATTTTTTAACTAACGGTGGACCATTTCATGGAAATACCCATATACATATTTCAACAATAATATGTTCCCTGTCGAATACATATTTTTTCTCCGTGTACTCATACATAATGTACTAAATAACACATTTAAGGGACTTATAGGTAATAGTTATTTAACTTGGTTTTTTTTAACATATAATCATAAAGAAATTGTCTAAAAAATAAAATAATAATAAAAATTTACAAAAAAAAAAAAAAAACACGAATTATAATAAAATGAAAAGTTCGTCTAGCTTATTAAATTTTTTATTCAAGTAGTTATCAACGATTTAGTTTACTTAAATCTTGTTTAAGCATTTTATGAGAAGAATAATTTACTTATTTCTTTGTCCTGACAGAGTCCCTATATTTTGTAGCTCGTTATTCAAGAACAATGAATAGAAATTCATTCTGGAAGCCTTGAAAATGAAAACTTTTTAATAATTCTGATCAACAGCATCACCTTCGCAAAGTAAATATTGATATTTTCTTTTTATTTTATATTTTACGCACGAAGCAACAAAGAGAAGAGTCGAAGCAAATTTGGGTATTGATGAGCGACGTGGTGGTCGTGAAACAGCAATGCTATGTACTCCGGCCAGTAAGTCTTCAACTTTACTTTACTCTTGTCTTCTTAGAAAAAAATGTTGATCATTCCAATTTTGCCAAATCCAAAATTTCTTGTCTTAATTTTGAGGAAATAAAAAATCGAACTACAAAAGCCCGATAAAATTAATAACAAAGCAAAGAGTTATTTATGTTGCTTAAAAGCAAAAAAAAAAAAAAAAAAAAATAATTGCTATTTCTGCAGTGAGCAAATAATTTAATTGTATTAATTGTATTTTATTCGCTTGGTCTGCCTCCGACATCACTGAGACAATTGATTGATTTATATTATTTTTCCACATTAATTCATAAATAAAAGTTTTATAGCCTTTTGCATTTATGTGATATGAAGTTTAAAATGCAAACGTAGACAAGGAATTTCTCTTTTATTTGATATGCAGCTTACATGTCTAGATCTCTAATGAATTAAGTGTCTTAACGAGGGTCTTGTTGTTGAAAAGTCCTTCTTTAGAGTTTCGCTATTTTACTCTTTTGTTTCTTAAATTAATTTTTATCCTATATTAAAGTAGTTTTAATATAAAAATATTTTACAGAAAACCTCGATAAAATCAAAACAGTAAAAGTAAATTTTAACAAAAACACAAGGGCCCGGTATAGTATTTTAAAACGTATTAAAATTGTGGAGCACGAAGAAATTAAAACACATCATAAAACAGACCATAAAAGGCAGTTGTTTTTTTGGTAGATATTGATAGAGTAAAAAGAATATATAAAATAAATTGAGCTTTCAGATATGACGACCAGCATTATATCTCAGAAACATGTGGTTGTGCACCCATGCTAAAGCTAATTTTATCTTCGTTGTTCAATATTAATGAATATATTTTTTTTAAGATGCTGCTATTTAATAAAACAAAAACTTCTCAGACATTTTGTTTTGTAATGTCTTATGTAAAGTTAATGAATTAGACAGTAACTAATTAATATATGTACGTATTTTTTTACAATTTTAAATGAACGAAAATATTGATGTAGTTTTTCTCTTTCTGGTTAGCAGGACTTAAGGTATTAAGTCATCGAAATATTTTTTCCTTCTGAAAATTCTACAGTATCTAATTAGAAATTTAAGTAAGTTTATGGGAAATTTGATGCTCACTTACATATATGACCAAAACAAAAAAAAACTTTTTGGTTTTTTTTTAATAAGAAATTTGAATTTTTCCTTTCATATCACAGCTAAAGTCAGCTCTTTGTTGTCTCATGGTAATAAACCTCAAACAAAAAATAAATGTACACATGATGATTTCAAATTAAAAACTGACAGTCCTGGGAAAACACTAAAACTAGGGAGAAAAAAAAAACTACTAAAATAAGTAATATAAACTGAAACAGACAGACATTTCTGGTGAGAAAGTAACAATACAAAAATAAAATTGAAAGCAAGATGTCAGCACTTAGTTTTCATAGAAAACTGAAGGTGTCTAATAAACTGCAACCTACACTACACTTGAGCTACATCACATTTATGTAAAAGAAAAATCCAAGCAAGGAGCCAATCTATTTTTTTTTTTTATTTCCAAAATCGTCATTTAAAAATGTGGTGGAGGGATTTTGAGTTCGTAAACAATAAGTGGTTTTGTATGACTATAAATATAATGATGCATCAGATGCCTCCTTTATTAAAAGTGACAATTGTGGATTTCATAATTATTTTTGATTTATAAATAAACAAACTGTGACTGTAATTCATTGTAAGTCAATGAAAAGTCGTGATTTATTTGTAAAAACATTTCAGAGCTGAAAGTGCTTATTAAAGGCAAGAGTATGCCAATGTTTTTTTTAAATATACAATATATTAGTACATTGTATTTCAAAAATATAATACTTGCGGATTAGAAATAGTTTATATACCTAAAAACCGGAAGTAACAAAATATTTTAAGAAAATACATATATTGCAAAATTTTAGTTGTTCAATGAAGAACCTTAAAACTATCGAATAATTACTTTCATTTAACTTTTATGTGACTAACAATTCACAACATCGTTTTAGAGCTTCAGTAACACCTACAGCTGGCAAATTAAGGAAATCAGTTTTTAAACAATTTAATAATTGCTTTTTTTTGCAGCGGCTGCAAACTTATTCATCAATGAATAAATCAAGTCGTGCATGAAAAAAAGTTTCGTTATGCATTTTTTAGCATATATATCGTTTCTGCACTCTTTGGTATTACCTTTTTCAAATCACTTGCATAAACACATTAACAGCTTTAAATTTCTAACACAGTTCGTTATAGACAGATTCATATTAATACATATTTTGTTCAATTTTTTTTTTTTGGTTTTCAAATTTGTGCACATTCAATTAAAATGCAAATTTGTTTTTTTCCAAAAGCGTTTACTGAGTTGATAACTTATTTTGTTAGCAGTAAGAAAAAAAAAATTGATTTTTTCCAAGTTCATATACACAAATTAATGCAAGACTCCAATTTGTTTGCTTAATGTAGTTTTTTGTGTTGCGTTCAAAGAAAAACTTTTTTTGCTCCATCAGAAGTGTAAACAACTTGTTGCAGACAGCAGTTCAGCTTTAAATTTTTTAAAACCCATTTTGGCAAGAAGAAAAAAAAAATGGGTAATTACATAGGAAATTACTTAATTTGCTGGCAAAAATAAAATATTTGTGGCAAAATGCAGTTGAAGGCAGCTGTAAATGTCGCAAAAACAACATTTGAAAGCAGGACTGTGTATTTATTTCAATTAAAGTGTAGAGAGAGTTCCACACCAAAAAGCATATTGTTTTTATTAAAAAAGAAAAACGATCTTGAAATGACTTTAACTCAGTGATCCCCTAAAACGTATGTATTTCACAGTTGTCTTATTTTTAATATATATCTTACTTTAAATATGAACTAAATTGTTTATTTGCTTTAAGAGCCAATTGAAATGTATTAATTCAGGTCCAAAAATTAACCTTTTCAAAAAATATTTGTTGTATTTTTCAGCTGTCTAGATGCCGACATTTCGTTGGTGCTAATCAACTCATCAGTAGACTTAAAAAATTCTTAAAAGTTTGTTTGAAACAACAAATATTTTTTGAAAAGGTTCATTTTTGGACCTGAATTAATACATTTCAATTGGCTCTTAAAGCAAATAAACAATTTAGTTCATATTTGAATATTCAAAAACTTTTGCTTTTTGATACTTTCAAAAAAATACAAATCGTAGTAACCGATGGTGACTCGTTGTATAGAAGGTTGCAAAGAAAAGTAAAAGAGTTGCAAGACGAAAATAGAAATGTTTGTTGTATTAAAAGTTTGTTTGAACATTTCTGATTCTCATTTTGTTCATGAGAATTGTGGAATAAGTAGTAAAGTTTCAAACAAACTTTTAAGAATTTTTCAAGTCTACTGATGAGTTGATTAGCACCAACGAAATGTCGGCATCTAGACAGCTGAAAAATACAACAAATATTTTTTGAAAAGGTTCATTTTTGGTCCTGAATTAATATATATCTTACTTTTTTAGAATTTTTAATAATTTTATATGGCTTGAGTTTGATTTTGCTTGCTTTTTTTTGGGATAGAATTTTAGCGATCAACATTTTTAAAGAAGAAAAGAAAAGTAAAAAGTGAAGACCTACTGGTTAGAGTACATACCATGGCTGTTTTAGGTCCACCACTGCATGTCGTTGTCAGCACCTAAATTGCTTCAAACTAAAGTCATAACTGCTTTTGAACAGCCAAGCATAGCCTGATATCTGAGTTCTTTACTACGCGCTGTCTATATTTAAACTTTTTGGTCAATTAAATTATTGACAATTGTATCTCATATAGTTTTTGGGGGAAGGGACTGTACAATTTCCCAAATTGCATATGTAGATATGGTTTAACATTTTTGCATCTGGTTATTCGTTCCCAATCAACATGTTCCAAATAACAATTAATATAATTCTTGTCTGATTTCCTTTTAAATCGTAATTTGATAGTTTGTTTAATTTAGTTTTCTTTAAGAACTTCTCAAGAAAACAACTAAATACAACAGGGCATAATTTTTTTGGTTAACAAAAAAAAAAGAAGCACTTGTTATCATTAAAGTCATAAAAACAGAACGCATAAAAAAAACTGGTGTAAGATTCTGTTCATGCTTTAAAATGCCAGGCATGTCTTTTAAACCATCTTGTCAACCACAATCTAATGGCCTGAAGAAAATATCAAAACTAAGCATACGTTTCAACTGGCCATAAACTGATATAATAATTTTGAAGATTTATGTATTCAAAAATATGATGTGTTTTAAGCCTTCTCTCGCTTGGTTTTCTTTTCAAATCAAATGTCGTTCATCTTTTTGCGTTTCGGGCACATTTTGTGTTTTCAAAACGTTGAAAAATGTGGTTTTGTGAAAAAAAAGCTATAACACTTGCTGCTACTTCTTTTGAAAATCTTAAACAAATTAAACATCTCATGTTTTATTTTCGTTTAAATGAAGAAGTCAAACGAACGATTACCAAAATTTCAGAAACAACAATTCCAAGTATAATCTCTTGATTAAGCAAGTGTAATACTTGTCGTATTATCGCTGTGTTTATTAAAAGTTGTGAGTTTCTTCACATTTCATGACAGTTGTTCTGTTTACAAGTAAGTACCAGTTTGTTGTTCGCTTAAGCTGAGATCTCAATCATAATTCTGTGAAAAGTTTTGTCAAACAGATAAAGATGGGTTGAATGATACTTGTATGTCGTAACAAGTGTTTTTTTTGTGTTTTCTCTCTGCCTCTCGGTTACGAAATGAAAAACATAAAAAATGAAATGGTTTCAACAATATTTATGTTTGTGCTGTAAACCATTTTACTTTTTGTGTTTTTTAAGCTGAAATTTGTTAAACAAGAATGTGGTTCATGTTGTGTTTTGCATCATAAGTTGTTTTTGTTTTATTTTTAATTTTTTTTGATTTTGAGGATAAAAAATAAACTTAGAGATTTTATTTATTTTTTGGACCGAATATACAGAAGAAAGAAGAAAGAAAGAAAGAATAATCTTGCATCTGACTTGAGTTCTGAGTTCCGTATTTTATATTTCAAAAGTAAATCTTATTTATTTATCTTATGTACTAATTAAGTTTAATTTCACTTGTGTTTTATTATATTTTATTGTCCGAGTTAAATATTATTACATTTATTTACCTATATTATATTTATTTACCTACCTACTGCAAGATGAGCCTGCAGTCTGCAAGTAATTGCAGATACTATTTTCCCACAACAGCTTTTAAAACTTGGCGAAGGAGTTCTTGCCACTCCATATTTAAATAGAAAAAATAGTCCGTAGTTGACAACATTTTATACATGCAATAGACCTTGACATCGAGAATTTGCACGATAAGTATTTCCATTGGTTGTGTTCTAGAGTAAAAGTGTCGCCTACATATGATTATGTAAACGGAATAAACAATCTAGTTATTCAAAAAGCCTTCGGCCAAATAAAAATTGATATTGAAGAGGCAGCTCAATACCCCAGCAGGAGAATTTAGAATTTTAAATTCACTAAACCCTTCTGAACAGTCCTCACATGAACTGGTGTTGAAAATTGGAATTCCAGTCTTTTTTTTTGGGGAAATTGTGCAACTCAATTCATTTTGCTGTCTCAAAACTAAGCAACATTTAGCATCATTTATATTAAAGCTTTATTTCAATAAACTCAATGGCTTTTGTATTGTAAATGTGTTTTAATTAATTTCTATTATTTGAACTTTTTCTTATATAATTATTTTCTTAGGTGGCTGAGTGGCATGGTTGTCTCTTTAGAAACATGAGCCCCTGAGTTTAAAGACGGGTGCTGACGAAAAAGTGTGGCGGCTTCGAAACAACTAGTTGTCCACCCTGCTAAATGTTTTTGATGTTTTCTTTGTCTAATTTAATTAATATCAGTCACAAAGATAATATAGAAAGAACTGGAGCCTGATAAACTTAATACAGACATAATTGTAAATGTGTTTTTTTCATATAAAATAATCCAAATTGATATCATGCGAAAAAAAAACGTTTTATCCGAGTTTTCTTGGACAATTTGAAAATATCCTTCACCATTGGAAAGCCACACTAGCAAAAATAAGTTAAAGTATAAATCCCAAGCTCATTAATTTATTAAGCAAATAATTACACTTTCTCATAAGGTGCCCTTTTTTAGTGACCACCTGTATGATTTTGAGTGGATGAGCTAAAACTCTTAAAATTTTTCCTAAATGCCAGTGCGAAGCTGGGCAGGGCTGGGCTGCTGGTATCAAAAATTTCCCAAAATAGTGAATCGATTTTGTTGAAAATCTTCACTATAGCTATTGGAAAGTATATTCTTGTATTTTTTTTCCTGCGAAATCGATTTTGGAATGAAATAAAGTCAAACAAAACACAGGGTGTTAAATCTCTGGTGTAAGCTTAGTTTATGCTTTGTGTCAGTGAATCTGTTTACGATTTATTATTTATGCTTCTTTACGTAGCTAATGGCTAGCAACAATGTCACAAGATTCAACTGTCACAGGTATTTTGCAGTGATAGATCAATGTTCTTTTAATGGTGGCTTAAGAGTTCAGTGTTTTACAGAATTGGTAGTTTTGACATATTTTAGGCAAAAAAAAAAAATTATCAACTACTCATGTTTTAGGCATAAAAAGATAGTTTTTAAAAATGTGTGAGCATTTTTATTTATTTTATTTTATTTTATATTTATTATAATTAAAATTACAACACATCTTAAGGCTAAAGCAGTAGCAACAGTGGCTATCGGCTTTATATTGATACAAGCAGATATTATCTAAACAGCCCCAAACAACGCGTAACCTGGACAGTTAGTATAAATGCCAAATATATCGCTGCACATCATTGATATGATGTAGAAAGACTCTAACTTACACATTTGCTCATCTCGGTTGGGTTTCATATTTCAATGTGAATCATACAGGAGAATGTAATCTCCTCTAATAATATATAACACCAATGAGTAAATTGGCTATTTTGTTCATTTAATTCCCGATAGAATCCTTAAAATTAAAATTATACAACAATTTATGGTTAATTATATAAGGTTTAAGCCCATGGAAGTCTTCAAATGGCCATTTAATT
Source organism: Sturmia bella (assembly GCA_963662145.1). NCBI lineage: Eukaryota > Metazoa > Arthropoda > Insecta > Diptera > Tachinidae > Sturmia > Sturmia bella. The sequence continues at coordinate 14,360,158 of OY759171.1, read as the reverse complement.
TTGGCACTTATCTATAACTTTTAGAAAACAGTTTGATCACTTTTTAATACATCTCTAAATTGTTCACAATTGTTCATAAGATCATGCAAATGATTTCATTTCATTTGCACCTTATATAATCATGAATGAGTGTCCATCCTTACAGTTTAACCCCAAAATTCGCTTAAGAGAGTAAAACACCTATAGCGTAACAAGAAATATAAAAAACAGCCAAACAAACAAGCATCTCATTTCCCTATTTGTCTAAGTTATAGTAACTTTTACTATTGGCCATAAAACTAACTAAAACAGCAACACCAACAACAGCAATCGTAATAATAACAACTTAAACACAATACACTTTAACTGTTAAACTTTTTAAATTTGATACAATTGCAGGTGCAGCCTTTAGACATTTAAAAGTAAATATGTTGGTATGTCTGGTTTTGTAGCATTAACTTTGTGTTTTTTTTTTTGGTCATAGCACCGAAAATTTTTATCATGTAGGCAAATGTATGTAGCTTTTCTAAGTTTGTGCAAGTGTATGTTTGCCTGAGTGGCTACAGCTAAGCATAACATACGCATTACAAATTCAAGCATACAAATGGCAAAACAAAAACACACCAGAAAAAGGAAAAAAAAAAGAAATAATAGTTGCGGCGAAGCAAAAAATGAGCAAAATAATACAAATGTTATTGTTAGCCATCATGTTAGTTGCCAATTGTACAAATGTCGCACATAAACAACACTAACAATAATATAAAGAGTTGAAATGTGAAGAGTCTTATATGGCAAAAAACTTTGAAATTTATTTCTGTAACTCTACGCTCGTCTGTCTGTGAGTGCAATTTAACTCTTGAAAAAATTGCCTAATTTTTTTGTTTCTTGTTGTAGGCAAAAATTTTATTTTTATTGTTTACAAATGTTTAACTCAAGCCGCATTGTTCATGCGAAAGTAAACTTTTAAATTGATTATTAGTCATGGTTCGTGTAGTGGATTTAAAGTGAAATAAGGTTAATTGTGATTTTACTATTATACAATTTGCTGCAAAATAGTGCAAAGTTTTAAGTTTGTTTCCTAAGTCTTTAGATTTTGTTTATATATTTTAATTTATTTATTTGTTTATGTATCTACTTGTATTTATAAGGGCAAGGCTCAATTATTTGCCTTTATTTTAAAAATAATATGGTTGAGGTGACTTAAATCGAAAAAACGTACTATTGTTGAAATAAATATATAATTGAAATCTAACAGTATGAATATTGTAATAATAATACATAAACAGCAGCTGTATTATAAAAAAAGTTAGCTTTTTAGTCATTCGTTTCGGGGGAGCCAGGTCATGCGTGTGACATATGTATTGTAAAAATATCCGAAAATATTACAAGTAGTAGTTTTAATTCTAAAATATATTTTTAAAAGGGATTATTGCGAACAATTATGTTTTTTTCTAAAACTGACTTGTCTATCAGTATTTCAAAGAAATTTTTCTCGGCAAAGTTATTGTGCTATTATACAGTTTAGTCATAGTTCTATCATAATCAGCCGTTCCACTATAATAAACAATTTATTAAAACCACATTATTATGAAATGCAGTCTCAGTCAACAACACTATTTTCAGAAAGGACTTGCAGTAGCATAAAACAAAAATCAAATTTAGTCATACATAGTATTGCCACATAATATGATACTTGGACCTCCATAGAAATAATGACTTGAAACTCATTTCAATTTCCAAAGTGGGGTTTTATTGCACATGGGTCATAAAAATTAAACAAGTTCTTACTGCTGAGGCCAGAAACTTTGTTAGAAATTGCTAAACATTTTTGTTGATTCAACGAAATTTCATAAGGTGCTTATGAATTCAAAATAGATTGTGTATCACAAACAGAGCATATTTAAATTTAAAAAATCTCATGATACAAATTTGTGTTGCTCTCATAATAATTTTATATCAACGATACTTTTTCTACGTAGTTATGATGACTGAAGTAGCTGCAATTTTCTGTCTGTCCTCAGCAATCTTTCAGCTTTGTTTTACTTGCTGACTCCGAAGAAAAAAGCTTTCTTGAGCTTAAGGAAAAGCTTATGATATACTGAAAGATAGGTCAGCTATGCCAAAAAGAAGTTTTAATAACACAGACATTTAAATTAGTGTGAAAATCCTTTAAAAGCCATCAAGCAGCTGCACAATATCAAAAATAACTTATTGTTTTTTTATTGCAACATAGTCATATTTCGAAACATATCTAGACTGTCAATAAGCTTTTAAAGTTTTTAAAACCTTATAAGCGAATAAAATGCTTTTTATTTTAGTTTCGATTAAACTTATGAAATAAGACCGACATTTTTCCTACTAATAAAAGAAATATTGTATAATGCTTCTCCTCAGGCTGCGAAAATTTATTTCTTAAAATACAGCTAAAGTTTTACTTGCATAAGCTTTATAAAATTAGTTTAAGGAATATTGTGGCCATAGTTTCAGTTCGAACACTGAAATTTTGCATAAGAAACCTAACGATCTTAATTTATCGAAATATAAGGAAGTGACAATAAACGAGTAATAAAGTTAATGAAATGACTACAATTACAAGTGAGAACTATTTACAGAACCAAAAAAGAAGTATTTCTAAGTAAATATTATTTTTTTCAGAGAACTTTATTTAACTATTCAATCTTCAATTTGTCTTTAAATTTTAAGAACTGAAAATTGACCACACACACACTAGATAATCTTTTTCTACAATTGCTTAGAATACTGCTTCCATAAAAAGGTAACAAACACATCAATGGAGAGTAAATCTTTTCATAAATAATCCGAAACCTGATGCCTTTTTTATGGCACACAACAAAACACAACATATATTTTTCAGGTTGCTAAAACAAAACATACATAAATTTCACAATAAAAGATACGGAAAAATTCTAATCCTTATTTCCTTTAAACAACTAAAAAGGAAAAGAAAACAAACTCATCGGCACATAAATGCAGAGAAGATTTATTAAATGTTTTAATTTTTTTTTTGCAAAAATCTATTATTGCAAGCGATAAATAGAATTCCTACAATTATTTTTGCCGAACAAAGAATTCTCTTTTGTAGCGTAACAAAAGTATTTGTAGCTAAAAATTACCTGTTACCTGCTTTGATCAAAAGACAAACGAGCAGCAGCAACAAGTAGTTTCAATTTTTCTAATTGAGAAAGAAAAAAAAACCTGTTGCCTCACTCATTCAGTCAGCTCTTGTTAAATGGTATTGAAAACGTTTACATGGTCTCTATTTATCTGCCATTGTCATTTATTTTTTATGTTGTTTTTGGTTTACGATTGCATTGTTTGTTTTGATATCTTTGTTAACGTGTGAATATTTTACCTTGTTTTTGTGTGCACTCACTGGTTGGTATACAATTTGCTAACATTTTTAAAACATACATAAGTGCTGGTGCTTTCAAACTCTGGGCCTGGGAAAATTTCACATTTTGGGAAAACTCATGTACCATCGAGGGCGTGGTAGGAAACTCATTTTTCTTAGCGCTTTGAAATACTCCGGATGACAAATCTCTGAACATGCAAAATTTTGGGACATTGCAAAAAACTTTTGAAAAGGAAGTAATGAGTTACTGTTTAATCTTTGCCACCTAATTCATACAATTTTTTTAATCAATTGACTTTCAACGATTTATGGAAGTCTTAAATTTTAATTACAATTTCTATTCATAAACGCAAAATAGCAAATTAATAAATTAGGGATTATTTTTTTCTTCTTGCAAATGAAAACTTTGTTTGGATTTATAAAAACCAGTACTTTGTTTGATTTTAATGGGCAGTCTTAAAAGTAAAAAACTTCAGTTGGTTCTAAAGAAACTAATTTCTATTACTAGTTACCCAATAGCTGAAGTATAATAGTTTTACTAAAGAAGGGTTTCACAAAATGTTGAATTGTTTGACTTATTGCGTGGTAAAAGCGAAGACACACACACACGCACGTGCTGGTGCTTTTTCGTTCAGATATGCCTCCCTATCAGAAACGAAGTTAACTTTAAATTAACTTAAAGCTAACTATTTCACAATAGTGACTGCGTTACTCCTGGATTACTTCTCAATTCAAGCACCTATTTTAATATGGTGATGTCTTAGGAAAAAGTCAAAAGCTGCATTGCATTGCAACTAACTTAAAGCTAGCTACTTATAAGTTAGTGCACACAGAAAAAATTGTATGAATCAAGGCTGGTTATATTTTATTTACTTTCTATATTGTACTTGTTTTATTATTGAACTGCCAGGTTGTTTTGCCCTCTCTCCCTCTCCCTGTTTTTGTCTCTAGCTGGAATCGAGCGACTAGTCTCCACGGCTCGTGAGCAGCGAACATACCATCAGCCATCGCATTAGTTAGAACGATTGCTACAGCAAGCAATTTAAGAAAATATTTAACCATGTATGTGTTTATATTTATTATTTGAATTTTGAGTCAACTCTGCTTTACTTTTCAGCTAACTTCTAGTCAGTCCACAAAAAGTGAACTACAAATCGATTGTATTGTATCTAGCTTGCAGCTAGTGTATAAAAGTTAGCTAAAAGTTAACTACTTTAGCAGTCAACTACTCAATATACGACAGGGTATTTACTAATTGATTTTTATAAATGAAAGATAATTTTATAGCTTTTATACAAAGCTTTAAGAACAATCCACCAAAAAAAGTTAAAAAACTTCTACGTGTACTAGACTTTGAAGTACTTCCAAAATATATAATGCATATTTTTAAGACTTCAAGAAGCTCCCTCAAACCATTTTAAATAACTCAAGAGATTTAAAGCAGTAATCTTTTAAAATAAATATCAATATATTTTTTGTTGTCATTGGCTTTTTTCCCTTTAGCTGAATATAACTAAAGACTTGCAATGCATAGTTGGGAAGCTGACTTGCCAGTTAATCATAATTTCAGCTACAAATCACAGCATTTAAATTGTTATCATCACAATTACGGTAGCAATAAAACTGTCAAAAACTATTTAAAGATTTCATTTCTATTTTATTCAAATGCTGCACCAAAACTCTTTATGCTTATGTTAAATATTGCCTAAACTGCATACACGCCCTCCTGAAAATGAATCCATTCAATACCGGTAGCAGGAATATGAAATGCTTAAAAACTTCAAACGAAAACCTTTAAGAAAAAATTGCATTGAATTGCAAATCCAAACAGATTAACACGGAAATCATCAGTCATTTTTTGCCTAAACGAAAAAAGAAATATGTATGGAGAAAAACAGAAAAAATAAACATCAACATGCATTTAACTCACGACAGGATTTTGATATACAAGAGAGAGAGAAAAAAAAAACACTGGCAGTTCAACTAAAATAAAACAGAAAAAAGAAGGCGTATTGATCAGCATGATCATCATCCTCATACGATGATCGTAACAACTGCAACAACTATAAAAAACAAGTGCTCTTAAAGATGATGGAAGGACCACACCTTCTTAAAAATATACAATTTAAAAAGGTTTTCTCCATCCGCTAGAAATTGGCTAATAAATAGACAGCAATAAAGCAAACAGTAGCTGCAGCAAAATGAGAAACAACATCAAATGAATATAATACTCAAGCAGAAAATTATAATCTTTCTGTCAAACCACAAACAAGTCAAAAGAAAATGCTTCAAGTATAGATTTGCAATTCAGTCATTTGCAGGGCTAAGCCATAGCTTAGTATAAGAAATTTAAACGCAATCTTATCAAAGAAAAGACCATAAACGTTAATTTTTGTACGGCTACAGCTCGGCTATTCCCAAATGAATTTTTTTAACTAATTTTTATTCGTTTAGCTCTAGAAAAATTTTATAAACACATGATTTTCAAACAAATGATATTTTAAGAGTCTACGAAGAAACAGGCAGGCTTTAATAAAGAAATTTTTGGTTAGTAGTAAAAAATAGTGAAAACAGTCTGAAGAAGTCACAACAAATGGAATCATAAACTTCAGTGTTCAGTAAAATACGAACTTATGAAATATTCTTACGTTGTTTTATTTTTTTTATAAAAAACGAAAACACCTTAAATTTTTGTGAGTGCGTATTTTATTACACAAAAGTCGTAAGTTTTATAAGAAGCAAGTCCTTGATTACTTAGTGTGAAGGGTGTAACATTCTGGTTATAGAGAAACTTTTTGTTTAATTCAATTTCCAATTTTTTCTGATGCAGTGAAGATCTTAACTCAAGTATTTCGCCAGCCACCATGGAGTGCACCAGCAAAAATATAAATAAATAAATAACCATATAAAGAAAAAGAAACAAAAATTTTATATAAAAGAAAAATTACCATATGATAATATTTATACAATCCAATTTTTCTTTTATTTTCAGTTTCTCAATTTTTTTTTTTTTTTTAATTTTTGTTACCTTCAATATCACTAAACTTTTGCACTAACCTCCATCTACATGCCGTCATGTGCATGTGAGCTAAAACCAGCTAAAACTGCAGAAGAAAAATAAAAATATAGTGAGCACATTCAATTGAACGGATAGATACATTTGTATAAAACAAAATAGTTATCATTTGATATGTATGTGAAATTGACACTGACTCTCTAGAAAAATCTACAAGTTGTTGGCGAATATTGAAAATAAAAGGAAGAAGAAGTTTTTAGCAAAAAAAAAAAAAAAACAAAGTAAGCAAATAAAGAAATTTGAATTTTTCAGCTACATATCGTGGGTAGTTGGTAGTACCGACCAGGGATGCCATGGTCAAAATTGCAAATTCCTAAATCACAGGTCTATTGTAGAAATTGATTTTCAAATTTTTCGTTTTATTTGAAGGTTTGTTATCAAGCTGAAGTTCAGTTTTTCAAATTGTTTGAGATCATGAATAATATTAATTAAATAGGGGAGGTGTTAACCATTTTCCATAGTACCTTTAAGAGGTCGTTTTTACAATTTTCAACGTTGTAGAATTCAAAGTTGAATGCGGTTAAAAAATCCTCAACAGGTTTAGTTCTAAAAACTGTCAAAAAAAAAAAAACTTCCGTCTCATCCTCGATAGACTTTTTACCATCATGTGCTAATAATTTTCACTGTATTTATTGGAGTAATAACTTGAGCAATAAGTTTTAAAGATTTTTTAAATTTTGAGTAGCATAAACAACATGTCAGGGGCATATAGATGACTGAAAGAGGCAGAAAACCATTGTCAGTTCTGCGTTTGCAACAGATGCATTGAGTTATTTACATAATTTTTGTGAACAGCGCAGCAGACATATTTTCACTGCAATCTGTACGGTGAGTTTTTTGATTTTACTAAACTTTTTAAGAATATTTGGAATATACTTGTAAATAAACTTGTTTAGGAATAATTCTTCTTAAAAATTGCCAAGAAAGAATAATGTAGAATAAAACAAAATTTCACAACTTAGCACTTCATTCAGCAAAATCAACTTCATTAAGTCTGGCGTAGTCCCGCTAAAATGAAAAGTGAATACAGTGTCTGTTGGTGAGTTTTACTTTCAGTGTTCACAAGCAAAAAATTAACAGTTGCGGAGTCTACGCCTAGGAACCTGGAAAATGTTGAGATCCCAAGGTCTCACATTCTAATGCCGGTATTCGGAAAAACATTTACCTTTTGGCATCCCTAATACAGACAGACAAACATGCGCGTGTACACTTGCAAAGAAATTTAGTAGTTACAGAGAAGGTAATCCCCGATTCGGAATACTTTTTTGAAAACCTAGACTAGTAAAATGTAACTTGTTGTATCAAGGCATGGCAAAAGCTAAAAATTTCAACATTTGTGTTTAGAAATCTTAAATTTTTTAATTAGATATTTGATACATTAACTTAAGACTATTTCTCTTTCGTATATTCCGTTAGCACACCTTCCCAACAATTTTGTACAATTTAGCCAAGTGTGGGTGGTCGTTATGTTATAAATACAATCCTGTATTGGAGTATCTGACTGCCAGTATGGCAAACTTTTGATATGAAAAGTGCATCAATTTTTCATTTAGGTGGCATTTTTTTACTTTGTTTATTTGGTTTATATAAGCATATTTTAATATCAATAAGGCAAATAAATATAAAATGCTCATAGCACACATACACTACTAGGCAAGCAAATCCATTAAAATAACAAGTGAAACTTTATTAGTTTAGCATTCTTGTTTTGTGTTTTTATTATATGAGTTTGGCTTTCTCGCTACAATTTATTGATTGGAATTCCTGAAGAAAAAGTTAAGTACTTTCAGGTTGCCTTTCAATTTTTTCATTATAACATGTTTTAGTTTTTTCTTTCTTTATAAATAAATCAAATAAAGAAACAGTCTATATAAATTTGTTTTGTTTGGTGTTCAACGAAACTCATTAATCATAAAATAATTGTTTTTTGTTACTGTTTTATTGAAAAAATTTATAACAATGTATTCATATTAATAAAAATTATTTTTTGATAAGTGTTACATTCAAATCAATTTCAACATCTTCTCTGCACTCTCAACAAAAAAATAATAAAGTCATAAAGTAACCAACAATTGAAAAAACATTGGTAATAAATTTATGAAACTTGTATTCCATTAACATTTTAACACCCGCGTTTGCTGCCAAAATATGTTTGAAGATTTTGACCCACCCATAAAAACACAAGTCGACATCATCTTTAAATCGATTTTGAGTTTGAAAAAAACGGAAAGATATTTTTGATAGTTGAGATGTTTTCAACGGTATTGCTTTTAGGCTTTTGCTTTCACTTTTTTTTTGGTCGGTTTGTTTATATCATTTGAGAAGTAAAGCAACAATTGTTAAACTAAACAGTAAGTCGATTTTTCTTTGAAGATGTCCAAGACAATGGACTAACCACCTGTAACAAGTCGGGTGGTAATTTGCAGGGATGTGTACTAAAACAAAGAGACAAATTGTATGTAGTGGTATATTGAGAAGCAGACTAATGAGAGCAGTTATTCTCAAATAGAATTAAACACACACACATTGAGGTGGTGACGATTCTCTGAGAGCAACATACTAATTTAGTCTCACAGTGTTTGTAGAGTGTTTAAATGTATTTTATTTTCTTTATTTTATATTAACATATTTAAAATTATTTGATTCCACCTTTTGTGTTGCATTCCTATTTTAATCTGCATTTTATTTGCTTTTTGTATTCTATTTTGCTTTGTTTTAGTGGGTCTTATTTTATCAAGTTTTTTTTTTTTGCAAGAAGACGCTTTTTACTCAAATTTATTCGCTAAGTAGTAAAATCATAATTATTTTTTACAAAAAAAAAAAAATGCAAAAGAATTAAGGTGAACCTTACTAAATTGAAAAAGACTTTGAGTTCAGAATGCAAAGTAATCCTTATACTAAGGCAGCACATCCCAGTATTTGTTTTCAACAGACAGCGTTCTAGATTAAAAAACAAAAGAATTAACAAAACCACAATATCAAATAAATCAAAACTGTGCATGTTTTATATGAAGAATTTTAAAACGTCAAATTTTATGGAAACTCTTTACAATAAAATTATGACATTTCATAATCACGAACAAAAAATTAATTGCGTTTTATTATGAAATGAGTATAATGTGTATGCACAAAAATGTGTTCATACAATTCTACGTATACATATATACTCTTGTATGTATGTACATATGTATATGCCCAGTGGAAGAAATCGGGGGCTCATGTTGAGTCTGGCCATAAGCATTCATTTAATTAAATTATTACTAGAGACATGAGACCGGCTCACTTGCGTCCTGGAAAAGGTCCCTTTGTGCTAAAATCTTATGTCTAGAAAATTTCTGTAAAAAAACCTCTGCTATTTAAAATAATAAAAAATCAAAGATTTTATAATTTCTCACGAGCGAAAGTGCCACAGAGCAGTTACAACATAGTTATATAAAAACCAACTAATAACAAATAACAAACAAAATATTTGAGTGTAGTCTTAATATACAAACAGAGTATAGAAACATTTTCGGAAGATTTGTGATAATTTTTTCCCACTGGGTATAGACCTACATGTATTTAAAATGAACAGAAGATTAAGCATAAAATCAAAAAACATGCAGCCGCAAAAAATAACAGCTTAAATGATAAACAGAAAACAACAATGTTTTAAATAACTGCAAAATAAAAACTGACATGTTTAAATGGGCAAAACGGTTAAACCAAGAATGATGTGTAACAATTAACCTGCTCGCACGAAACCAAAAAAGCAAAAAAACCAACAGTAAAAATGATTTTCAACATGTTCAAAAAAATATTTTGTTGCTGCTGACAGCCAACAGCAGTGCGCAAGATTTAATTTTAATCAACAAAATCAAAAATGTATGATATAAACCGCAATTTAGACTCATATTTAACATGTTTATTATAATGCTGGCTTCTTGTTTAAGAAAAACAAAATAATCTGTCTCATTTTTTTAATTGAAAAAAAAAAATGTTTTACCAAAAAAAATTTCTTTGAAGATCTTGTCATAAGTTCTGTCATGCTGTTGAATGGTTGTCGGCTTTGTAATAAAATTAATGAAATCATAAATGGCATAAAACGTCAACAGATTTTTTTTTAACAAATTATAAGCCAAATGCAAATGAAATGAGCCACAGTAAAAATAATATACAATTTTGAGAATCATATAAGTATGTAGAAATAGTTACATATTTTTAACTTAATATATTAAAATAGAAACGCCTTAAGGTATATTTTATTAAAATCTAGTTTTTGGCACTTTTTGATCAATTAGCGGAATTGGATATGGACATCTGTAAAAGAAAATCGATTTTGATTATACTAAAACTAAAGTTGAAACTTTCGATGCGTTGTCATGTCCCTATTAAACCAATTTATATGTTCAAATTATATCTGCAAATGTATCTTTTGTAACAAGTGTCGTTTGTAAAGAAAACATGATTTTTTTAGCAGGTGCAGATTTTCTGAGCCATCATATAAAAACGATTTACTCAATCATTTAGCTTAGAAAACGTTAATTTTTGTGATTGCCACGATTTTTAGGACTTATGAGCATTTTTTTTCAACTATGCTGTGAGGTTTGTGTGAAAATTAATTTAAAATTTATAAAACGGGAACACAAAATAAATCTCAAAGAATTGTCAAAAACCATGTCTTTTAAATGAGAAAATCTGTAAAAGTCTATACGTATGATATGAATATAATAATTGTTTGAATTTTTCTTATATGTGGTTTTTGTTTTATGGATTTTAATGGCCACTGAAGGAGGTTTAGATGCCAATACTCTATGGATGTAAAATCCAAGAGGAATTATAATAACCTTTTCTATAGTATTCGAATAGTGCAAAAGGTAAATTCTATTGAGTTGATATGATGAGTAAAAGAATAGATTTTGATTTTTATCACTGCCTGTCATTGGAAGATTGGTAGATCCAACCATCTGCTGAAAAAGAAGACGTCACGCCTCTGTCTCATAATAGTGGCTGAACTTATATTCGGATGGCAGTGTAATTGCTACTGTAACTTGATTTTCAACACCATCGATTTCTAGGGAGATCTAGGCTATCCAACTCTGCTTGTACCGCAGCTTCCGCTACTGCAAGGGCCCTTTTGTGTTATTAAGTAGTCCCAGAGAACATCAGGCCTTTAAAATAATCCGACGACTATATCTAAGTATAGTTCTTTGCATTTTAACTCGGTGCTCATTTATTTGTATCCAATAATGAAGTGTGAAACACATTCACTTAGTTTCAGCCGAACAAAATTTATCAACAAATTACCACACAGACAACAAACGAACCAAAGAGTCGTCCTGTCATGCTAAACCCTGCAGTGCCAACGGAACTTCAGGGGATGGTAGGCATGACCCCACCAATTTTTTTGAAGGTACCTTATTTGTATTATGATTTGGATCACTAAGGCAATTAATGCATCCTATGCCTCTATACCTAGGTAAGAATATCACCCA